>CM060110.1:1305199-2655199 GCA_030522415.1 Channallabes apus
TTTGGTGTGTATATATTATGCGGTGTCCTGAATAAGAACTGATCATTGTTTTTTTCTACAGTACTTATTAGAAATGGGGTCTTTATACCTCTTTAAAATGTAATAATGTCCAATATCTCAAAAATGCTGCAGTAAAATTGTTTCATATTTGGTGTGTATATAGTATGGGACGTCCTGAATAAGAACTGGTGGTTGTTTTTTTCTACTTATTAGAAATGGGGTCTTTATAGCCCTTTAAAGTGTAATAATGTCCAATATCTCAAAAATGCTGCAGTAAAATTGTTTCATATGTGGTGTGTATATAGTATGGGACGTCCTGAATAAGAACTTATCATTGTTTTTTTCTACTTATTAGAAATGGGGACTGTATACCCCTTTAAAGTGTAATAATGTCCAATATCTCAAAAATGCTGCAGTAAAATTGTTTCATATTTGGTGTGTATATAGTATGGGACATCCTGAATAAGAACTGATCATTGTTTTATTCTACTTATTAGAAATGGGGTCTTTATACCCCTTTAAAGTGTAATAATGTCCAATATCTCAAAAATGCTGCAGTAAAATAGTTTCATATTCGGTGTGTATATAGTATGGGATGTCCTGAATAAGAACTGATCATTGTTTTTTTCTACTTATTAAAAATGGGGTCTTTATACCCCTTTAAAGTGTAATAATGTCCAATATCTAAAAAATGCTGCAGTAAAATTGTTTCATATTCGGTGTGTATATAGTATGGGATGTCCTGAATAAGAACTGATCATTGTTTTTTTCTACTTATTAGAAATGGGGTCTTTATAGCCCTTTAAAGTGTAATAATGTCCAATATCTCAAAAATGCTGCAGTAAAATTGTTTCATATTTGGTGTGTATATAGTATAGGACGTCCTGAATAAGAAATGCTGGTTGTTTTTTTCTACTTATTAGAAATGGGGACTTTATACCCCTTTCAAGTGTAATAATGCCCCATATCTCAAAAATGCTGCAGTAAAATTGTTTCATATTTGGTGTGTATATAGTATGCGACGTCCTGAATAAGAACTGCTGGTTGTTTTTTTTTACTTATTAGAAATGGGGACTTTATACCCCTTTAAAGTGTAATAATGCGCCATATCTCAAAAATGCTGCAGTAAAATTGTTTCATATTCGGTGTGTATATAGTATGGGCCGTCCTGAATAAGAACTGGTGGTTGTTTTTTTCTACTTATTAGAAATCTGGTCTTTATACCCCTTTAAAGTGTAATAATGCGCCATATCTCAAAAATGCTGCAGTAAAATTGTTTCATATTTGGTGTGTATATAGTATGGGGCGTCCTGAATAAGAACTGGTGGTTGTTTTTTTCTACTTATTAGAAATGGGGTCTTTATAGCCCTTTAAAGTGTAATAATGTCCAATATCTTAAAAATGCTGCAGTAAAATTGTTTCATATTTGGTGTGTATATAGTATAGGACGTCCTGAATAAGAACTGCTGGTTGTTTTTTTCTACTTATTAGAAATGGGGACTTTATACCCCTTTAAAGTGTAATAATGCCCCATATCTCAAAAATGCTGCAGTAAAATTGTTTCATATTTGGTGTGTATATAGTATGGGACGTCCTGAATAAGAAATGCTGGTTGTTTTTTTTCTACTTATTAGAAATGGGGACTTTATACCCCTTTAAAGTGTAATAATGCCCCATACCTCAAAAATGCTGCAGTAAAATTGTTTCATATTTGGTGTGTATATAGTATGCGACGTCCTGAATAAGAGCGGCTGGTTGTTTTTTTCTACTTATTAGAAATGGGGACTTTATACCCCTTTAAAGTGTAATAATGCGCCATATCTCAAAAATGCTGCAGTAAAATTGTTTCATATTCGGTGTGTATATAGTATGGGCCGTCCTGAATAAGAACTGGTGGTTGTTTTTTTCTACTTATTAGAAATGTGGTCTTTATACCCCTTTAAAGTGTAATAATGCGCCATATCTCAAAAATGCTGCAGTAAAATTGTTTCATATTCGGTGTGTATATAGTATGGGACGTCCTGAATAAGAACTGATCATTGTTTTTTTCTACTTATTAAAAATGGGGTCTTTATACCCCTTTAAAGTTTAATAATGTCCAATATCTCAAAAATGCTGCAGTAAAATTGTTTCATATTTGGTGTGTATATAGTATGGGACGTCCTGAATAAGAACTTATCGTTGTTTTTTTCTACTTATTAGAAATGGGGTCTTTATACCCCTTTAAAGTGTAATAATGCCCCATATCTCAAAAATGCTGCAGTAAAATTGTTTCATATTTGGTGTGTATATAGTATGCGACGTCCTGAATAAGAACTGCTGGTTGTTTTTTTCTACTTATTAGAAATGGGGACTTTATACCCCTTTAAAGTGTAATAATGCGCCATATCTCAAAAATGCTGCAGTAAAATTGTTTCATATTCGGTGTGTATATAGTATGGGCCGTCCTGAATAAGAACTGGTGGTTGTTTTTTTCTACTTATTAGAAATGTGGTCTTTATACCCCTTTAAAGTGTAATAATGCGCCATATCTCAAAAATGCTGCAGTAAAATTGTTTCATATTCGGTGTGTATATAGTATGGGATGTCCTGAATAAGAACTGATCATTGTTTTTTTCTACTTATTAAAAATGGGGTCTTTATACCCCTTTAAAGTTTAATAATGTCCAATATCTCAAAAATCCTGCAGTAAAATTGTTTCATATTTGGTGTGTATATAGAATGGGGTGTCCTGAATAAGAACTGATCATTGTTTTTTTCTACTTATTAGAAATGGGGTCTTTATACCACTTTAAAGTGTAATAATGTCCAATATTTCAAAAATGCTGCAGTAAAATTGTTTCATATTTGGTGTGTATATAGTATGGGGTGTCCTGAATAAGAACTGATCATTGTTTTTTTCTACTTATTAGAAATGGGGTCTTTATACCTCTTTAAAATGTAATAATGTCCAATATCTCAAAAATGCTGCAGTAAAATTGTTTCATATTTGGTGTGTATATAGTATGGGACGTCCTGAATAAGAACTGGTGGTTGTTTTTTTCTACTTATTAGAAATGGGGTCTTTATAGCCCTTTAAAGTGTAATAATGTCCAATATCTCAAAAATGCTGCAGTAAAATTGTTTCATATGTGGTGTGTATATAGTATGGGACGTCCTGAATAAGAACTTATCATTGTTTTTTTCTACTTATTAGAAATGGGGACTGTATACCCCTTTAAAGTGTAATAATGTCCAATATCTCAAAAATGCTGCAGTAAAATTTTTTCATATTTGGTGTGTATATAGTATGGGACATCCTGAATAAGAACTGATCATTGTTTTATTCTACTTATTAGAAATGGGGTCTTTATACCCCTTTAAAGTGTAATAATGTCCAATATCTCAAAAATGCTGCAGTAAAATAGTTTCATATTCGGTGTGTATATAGTATGGGATGTCCTGAATAAGAACTGATCATTGTTTTTTTCTACTTATTAAAAATGGGGTCTTTATACCCCTTTAAAGTGTAATAATGTCCAATATCTCAAAAATGCTGCAGTAAAATTGTTTCATATTCGGTGTGTATATAGTATGGGACGTCCTGAATAAGAAATGCTGGTTGTTTTTTTCTACTTATTAGAAATGGGGACTTTATACCCCTTTCAAGTGTAATAATGCCCCATATCTCAAAAATGCTGCAGTAAAATTGTTTCATATTTGGTGTGTATATAGTATGCGACGTCCTGAATAAGAACTGCTGGTTGTTTTTTTCTACTTATTAGAAATGGGGACTTTATACCCCTTTAAAGTGTAATAATGCGCCATATCTCAAAAATGCTGCAGTAAAATTGTTTCATATTCGGTGTGTATATAGTATGGGCCGTCCTGAATAAGAACTGGTGGTTGTTTTTTTCTACTTATTAGAAATCTGGTCTTTATACCCCTTTAAAGTGTAATAATGCGCCATATCTCAAAAATGCTGCAGTAAAATTGTTTCATATTTGGTGTGTATATAGTATGGGGCGTCCTGAATAAGAACTGGTGGTTGTTTTTTTCTACTTATTAGAAATGGGGTCTTTATAGCCCTTTAAAGTGTAATAATGTCCAATATCTTACAAATGCTGCAGTAAAATTGTTTCATATTTGGTGTGTATATAGTATAGGACGTCCTGAATAAGAACTGCTGGTTGTTTTTTTCTACTTATTAGAAATGGGGACTTTATACCCCTTTAAAGTGTAATAATGCCCCATATCTCAAAAATGCTGCAGTAAAATTGTTTCATATTTGGTGTGTATATAGTATCGGACGTCCTGAATAAGAAATGCTGGTTGTTTTTTTCTACTTATTAGAAATGGGGACTTTATACCCCTTTAAAGTGTAATAATGCCCCATACCTCAAAAATTCTGCAGTAAAATTGTTTCATATTTGGTGTGTATATAGTATGCGACGTCCTGAATAAGAACTGCTGGTTGTTTTTTTCTACTTACTAGAAATGGGGACTTTATACCCCTTTAAAGTGTAATAATGTGCCATATCTCAAAAATGCTGCAGTAAAATTGTTTCATATTCGGTGTGTATATAGTATGGGCCGTCCTGAATAAGAACTGGTGGTTGTTTTTTTCTACTTATTAGAAATGTGGTCTTTATACCCCTTTAAAGTGTAATAATGCGCCATATCTCAAAAATGCTGCAGTAAAATTTTTTCCTATTCGGTGTGTATATAGTATGGGACGTCCTGAATAAGAACTGATCATTGTTTTTTTCTACTTATTAAAAATGGGGTCTTTATACCCCTTTAAAGTTTAATAATGTCCAATATCTCAAAAATGCTGCAGTAAAATTGTTTCATATTTGGTGTGTATATAGTATGGGACGTCCTGAATAAGAACTTATCATTGTTTTTTTCTACTTATTAGAAATGGGGTCTTTATACCCCTTTAAAGTGTAATAATGCCCCATATCTCAAAAATGCTGCAGTAAAATTGTTTCATATTTGGTGTGTATATAGTATGCGACGTCCTGAATAAGAACTGCTGGTTGTTTTTTTCTACTTATTAGAAATGGGGACTTTATACCCCTTTAAAGTGTAATAATGCGCCATATCTCAAAAATGCTGCAGTAAAATTGTTTCATATTCGGTGTGTATATAGTATGGGCCGTCCTGAATAAGAACTGGTGGTTGTTTTTTTCTACTTATTAGAAATGTGGTCTTTATACCCCTTTAAAGTGTAATAATGCGCCATATCTCAAAAATGCTGCAGTAAAATTGTTTCATATTCGGTGTGTATATAGTATGGGATGTCCTGAATAAGAACTGATCATTGTTTTTTTCTACTTATTAAAAATGGGGTCTTTATACCCCTTTAAAGTTTAATAATGTCCAATATCTCAAAAATGCTGCAGTAAAATTTTTCATATTTGGTGTGTATATAGTATGGGACGTCCTGAATAAGAACTGGTGGTTGTTTTTTTCTACTTATTAGAAATGGGGTCTTTATACCCCTTTAAAGTGTAATAATGTCCAATATCTCAAAAATGCTGCAGTAAAATTGTTTCATATTTGGTGTGTATATAGTATGGGATGTCCTGAATAAGAACTTATCATTGTTTTTTTCTTCTTATTAGAAATGGGGACTGTATACCCCTTTAAAGTGTAATAATGCCCCATATCTCAAAAATGCTGCAGTAAAATAGTTTCATATGAGGTGTGTATATAGTATGGGACGCCTCCTATGATAATTGGCCGTTATTTTTTTCTACTTATTAGAAATGACGTCTGTATAGGCCTCTGAAATGTAATGTCATTATTCTTGATATCACCTTCATGATAATTATTGATTAGTGATTCAGACTTTTAAACCTATTGTAAACTTATTTTGCTATTTACTTTCATTGCAGACATTACACCTAATGAATGCACTCAAAAATAACAGAAATTATAGAGCATTGTTCTAATGAATAAACAACTGAGGGATTAAAAATGAGTATATCATTTATTTTGTCTTCAATTTGCATATAATTTATCTGTAAACACAACTACATTTACAATGACTGTATAAGAAGAAATATACAGAAAACATTAGACATCGCACCTATAAACAATAAGGAAAACAAAAAATGCAAAACACCAGTTTCGAAACATGACACTTTTTTATATCACATCACAATCATGCTGGGCTTTTCAAGAAAAGCGCTCTGAAAGCGCGTTCTCTCTGTGTTGTTCATGAAACTACCGTAATCACTGTAATATGCGCCCGCACTAAAATCAATCGCGGCTGGCTTGACCGTGTTTTTCTGAACCGCGGCTGGCTTTACCGCAGTATGTTTACAGCATCAACAATAAGAATTAAAATAAGAATAAAAAATATCTTACCGTCATTGTGTCTTGAGCTTGCAGGTATTTTACATTTCAGAGTCTTCTCCTCTGTCCCTCAGAGACTGCTTTCCTCCTCACCTGTAGCTCAGCAGCGTGTCTTCACTCTTCTTAATTTACAAACAACCGTTTACTGGCTGCTGAGTCACACCTTCCCTGTGCGCGCTAAACATTTGAAGGACGCCTGTTTCCCATTGGCTGGTTCATATCACGTTACGTCTGTACCTGAGCAATAACCTGAGGTCCCGCCCTCACTCGCGCGCTTATTTAAACGCGCCAGTAATGAAGCGGTAATTAGAATATCTCCGCCTCCGGCTGCTGATCAGCCAATCAGAAACAAGATTAGAAGGTTCCCGCCTCCAGCTTCTGATTGGCTGTGGCATTTAACACGGAGAGTTCATGGAGTTTTTTTGGTACAAAGATAACACCATGATTCCCCTCATACAAGCTAAATATCAAAATGTAACTTAAAGCGATGCTTTAAAACAGCTACACAGTAAATACATTATCCTTGTGTCAGAATATGCAGGCATGCATTAAGAAAGCTGATGGTTAGATTGCCATGGTGATATTTCAGAACAACTGTAATACAAAAATATATTTTTTTATAAGTATCAGTCTCCTAAATTCTCTTCACATTCTTTGAAGGCCAGAAGCAGATACTATAGCCTACATGTAAGTGATACTGTAAGAATAATCTTTTAAAAAGTTATAAAAAATGCTAAACTTGCATCTTGGAACTTAAATATCAAAATATTATAAATCTAATATCATTTACCTCAAAATTACAAAGAAAAACAATTAAAAAAATTTATGGACATTAACCTTTATCTAATGAGTTTTGTATTTAATTACATTAAATGTAATTAAATTTTACATAAAGTTACACATAATTTACAGAAACAGAAAAAACACAGTAAAAATAATATGGTATTTTTACTGTTAAAAAATGTGAAAAAAAGTAAATTTTTCAATATTGAAATGACTTCGTAATTTACAGATAATGTCTGTAATTTTACAGAGATTTGTATGTAGTTTTTAAAAAAAGGAAAACTACTATAAAATTTGAAAGTTATTTTCCGTAAATTTAGGACTTTTTTTTACAGTGTAACCTGTGAACAAGTTAAACTAAAGAGTTTTATTCTGCTAGTTATGTTTTAATTTAGTGCATCACAGCCAACTTGATGTGGATGCCTTGCTCAGGTCCTGTGGCTTCCATTCAGAATATTACATTTGACACCAAGCTAATTTCTGCTTGAAGATGAAGTTTATATCTCTGGTCTTCTCTCTGACGGGTTCCTCCCTAGTTTCTGATGATCTCAATTAGTTTGTAGTGTTGCTTGTCCAAGGAAACCAGTAATCTTGCTTGAAGTGGAGCAGATATAATTCTCAGAAACTCATTACTGATCTTAAAAAAAAAAAAAAAGGTAAAAACAAAAATTGGACTGGCTCAAGTTCTTATGTTAGGAAATCTTAATTACAGTATGTATAAAGTACAGAAAGCAGTATGAGTAAAATAATGCCCTTTCAGAAACGCTAACAGACCTGTAAACACAAAAGTGCATAAAGATTATGTTTACTTTTAAAGTTATTTCATGACACCGTAATGGCTAAAATGTACTTGAAGTAACGTTAAATCAACATGTCAAACTTATGCCGATATTTATATACTGATACGGTTAAAAACGTGTGATAAAGTGTCACCAGTATGTCAGGAACATGTGCTAAAGCCCCGTTTCATACGAGGGAATATAGTTTTAGTGATATTACATTACTTACACATTAGCAAGTCCAGAAGGTTTTAAGAATAACTATAAATACACTACAAACAGCACTCACTCCAAATTAGCTTGTTCTATGTTTTCGTCACTTTCCTATTAAATTTTACATCGTTAACCAACGGTACTTAAATATAATTAATTTCATGTTTTACGGCACCGCTGACTTACTGTAGAAACTCCGGTGTTTTTGAAAATCACCACGTTAGTTAGCTAATGCTAATGAAGGTAATATAGGTGTTTTTAGCTACAGTAGCAAACACGGAAACAAAACTCAATCTACAAAGTAGTTGTTCCTGACATAATTCATGAATTTGCTCATAGAAGAGAAACATTTAACATAGAAATGACATGAGTTTGCTTTCTTACCTGGTTTAAAGGAGTTTTCTTTGAAAAACTAGGGCCGCCAGCAGAACGTGATTCAGTCCGTGATAATGCTGCGTCATGAGGTCATGTGACACGGCGAACTTTGGTTTGAAGCAGAAATGTCCTTTGTGAATGGATTAGATTTAAGTTTAAACGAACGATAGCTAGGTTTACTTTTTTCAGTGACCTGTCCCTCAAAAATTTCTGTCTCCTTTGCCTGTGTTTGCTAATATGAAGCACATATACACTCATTCATCATGAAAGATCTATTATAAAACAAAATAAAATTCATGTTCGCTTCAGCACTGTTCATCCGCGTCGTTACATTCATTGTTGTACTTGGTCCGGCTTTTAGATAAAGTCCTTCCATGCGCCATCTGGCGGATATTCAGTGAAGCACAACACATTTATTTTAAATTCCTGAATGTTGCCTCCGGCAAGTCGCGGCACGCCGCGCGCTAAATTGCGGCATCCCGCGGGAAAACACGCGCAGTCTTAAAGGCGACATCTGTACATGTATTTGTATTTGGTGCACTTCTGGCCGAGAACATTTTTATCGATAAATCGTGCACGATTAGCAGACTTTTGATCAAAACACTGCCTTTTGTAAAGTGAAAGTACGAGCCACTGTCTTCTGCACGGCAAAGAATTAGAACTTGTAAACGCCGTGTAGTACCTCCGTAATGATCCCCAACCGACTGATCCACAGCGCAGGTACAGCGTCTCCAAACACGCATGCGCGGTTTAATTTGAAATTTAAACTAAACTTAAAAAGTTAAATTTACTTAATATTATTAGGTTTATGTGCAGTGACTATAAAACATTTAAATGTTACAAGTAAATACATAATAATATTTAACTCTTTCCACTCAGTTAACTTATTACATGAATTCAATGTGTAGGTATTTAAACTTTTACTTAGAAAATTCTAGTTCTCCTTGAAATTTATTTTTACTATGTAAAAATTATGATAGTTAATTTAATATATTTTACCACACCAAATCATTTTTTTTGTGTGGAAAAAATGCATAAACACCTGAACAAAAGGTCTACGGACAAAACGGAGTTTCTTTTTCAAGATTCAAAGAACTTTATTAATCCCAGAGGGAAATTGCTTTAAAACTTCTGTGAGAGCTGTGGTGAGAGCGCCAAATCCTAGTCACTAGTCAATTCAATTCAATTCAATTTTAATTATATATAGCGCTTTTAACAATGGTCATTGTCTCAAAGCAGCTTCACAAAAATTAAAGAAATTTAAC
Organism: Channallabes apus; assembly: GCA_030522415.1. Classification (NCBI taxonomy): domain Eukaryota; kingdom Metazoa; phylum Chordata; class Actinopteri; order Siluriformes; family Clariidae; genus Channallabes; species Channallabes apus. The sequence continues at coordinate 1,314,960 of CM060110.1, forward strand.
AAAAAAAAAATAATAAAAATTAAATAATAATAATAATAATTATAGAAAAGAAAATAATTGGAAGTGTGGATGTGTGAGAAAAATGTGCAGATAATAATAATGAGACGAATGAATGAAATTTCTCTGATGAGCAAGCCAAGGGTGGCGGCGACGGTGGCAAGGAAAAACTCCCTGAGATGGCATTAGGAAGAAACCTTGAGAGGAACCAGACTCAACAGGGAACCCATCCTCATTTGGGGCGATAACAGACAGAAATGATATAACATCTTGTGTGTTGTGCAGGTGAAAATTCAATATGACAGAAATTATTTAAATTGACATGAAGACCAGTTCAGCATAGGGACGAGTCAGTAGGTGCAGAGGGCAGATGAGGTCTGGATCACTGGAAGCACAGGAGCAGCATGTGTAGCTCCAACCATCATAAAGCTGAATCCAGCTGGAGCTGGTCCTTCTCTGGATGCCTCAGGAACCTCGCAGGGTCGGCCTTTGTCTACTGAAGCTGGCAAAATCTCCCGATGCCTCGGGATGGGTAGAGAAATACAGAACAGATGGGGAGAATAAGCGTAGTTGCCATTCGGTATAGGTGTACTGGAGTATGAGATTATGGGATGAGTTATGTGTATGCCAGATTAAAAAGATGTGTCTTGAGTCTACTTTTGAACTGAGAAACCGTGTCTGCTCCCCGAACACTGTCTTGAAGGCTATTCCAAAGCTTTGGAGCTAAATATGAAAAAGCCCTACCCGCTTTTGTAGATTTTGAAATTCTGGGAACTACCAGAAGTCCGGAGCTTTGTGATCTTAAGGCGCGTGGTGGATTGTAGCGTATCAGAAGACTGGTTAGGTATGTGGGAGCTAAACCATTTAAGGCCTTGTATGTAAGTAATAATATTTTGTAATTTATTCTAAACTGAACAGGTAGCCAGTGCAGGGATGATAATATTGTATGATCATATTTTCTGGATCTAGTGAGAACCCTGGCAGCTGCATTTTGGATTAACTGAAGCTTGTTTATTGAGGATGCAGGACAACCACCAAGTAATGCATTACAATAGTCCAGTCTGGAGGTCATGAATGCATGAACTAGCTTTTCTGCATCAGATACGGATAAGATGTTCCTAAGTTTAGCAATATTTCGAAGATGGAAAAAGGCTGTTTTTGTGATATTTGAAATGTGATTTTCAAAAGACAAGTTACTGTCTAATATTACGCCCAGGTCTTTTACTGCTGAGCTGGTAGTAACAGTACATCCTTCTAAGCGCAGGCTGAATTGTGAAAGCTGTTGTGTGCTGGTTTTTGGGCCAATAAGTAATATCTCTGTCTTATCTGAATTTAATAAAAGAAAGTTATTGGTCATCCAACCTTTTATGTCCTGGACACACTCAGTTAATCTAGACAACTTAGGTATTTCGTCTGGTTTAGTTGAGATATATAATTGGGTATCATCAGCATAACAATGGAAACTAATCCCATGTCTTCTTATGATGTTACCCAAGGGAAGCATGTATATTGAGAACAACAGAGGTCCTAAAACTGACCCTTGTGGGACCCCATATTTCACTGGCATTACACCAGACGGTTCTCCATTTAGATCTACAAAATGGTAGCGATCAGACAGGTAAGATCTAAACCATTTTAATGCCTGTCCCTGAATACCTATATAATTTTGTAAGCGATCTATGAGAATATTATGATCTATAGTGTCGAATGCAGCACTAAGTTCGAGCAGGACTAGCAATGAGATGCAGCCTTGGTCTGAAGCTAAAAACAAGTCGTTTGTAATCTTAACTAGTGCAGTTTCTGTGCTATGATGGGGCCTGAAACCTGACTGAAATTCTTCAAGGATGTTGTTATCCAGCAAGAATGTGCAAATTTGAGCTGATACTACTTTTTCTAGTATTTTTGATATGAACGGAAGGTTTGAAATCGGTCTGTAATTTGTTATTTCATTCGCGTCCAAATTAGATTTTTTAAGAAGCGGCTTAATAACTGCTAACTTGAAAGGTTTAGGGACGTGACCTAGATGTAATGAAGAATTAATAATGTTTAGAAGTGGTTCTCCAACCGTAAGCATCACTTCTTTTAAAAATCTGGTTGGGATTGGGTCTAACAGGCACGTTGTTGATTTAGCCGAGGTGATGAGTTTATACAGCTCTTCCTGTCCTATACCTGTAAAGCACTGAAAATCTAAATGTGAAGCTATAGGCTGAACTGGATCGTGAGATACTATTAGAGGCTGAACCTCCATTATTTTCTTCCTGATATTATTGATTTTTTCATTAAAGAAGTCCATAAAGTCTTCACTTCTAAACTGTGATGGGATACTCTCTGCGGGCATCTTAGGTTTTGTTAGGCGAGCCACTGTACTAAATAAGAACCTGGGATTGTTTTGGTTTCTTGCTATCAGTTGGCTAAGATGCTCAGTCCTAGCAGTTTTTAGAGCCCGTCTATAGTTGCACATACTGTTTTTATACGCAATTCGAAAAACTTCTACTTTAGTTTTCCTCCATTTTCGCTCGAGGTTACGGGTTGCTCTCTTTAGGGCGCGAGTATGACTGTTGTACCACGGTGCAAATGTTTTATCTCTGACTTTTTTTAATCTGATGGGAGCAACAGTGTCTAATGTACTGGTAAGAATAGTGCCCATGCTGCTAGTCACTTCATCTAGATCATCTGCATTTAGGGGTCTAATAAGAAATTGGGACAGATCTGGCAGATTACTTGTGAATCTGTCTTTAGTAGTGGGATTCATATTTCTAACAGATTGATAGCGTGGGGAGACACAGCTAATCTGTTCTACGGGTAGAGTATATGTCAGGAGGTGATGATCTGTGATATCATCACTTTGAGGTATGATCTCTATATTAGAGACATCTATACCATGGGATATAATTAAATCTAGCGTATGATTAAAGCGGTGAGTTGCACCAATTATATTTTGCTTAACCCCAAAGGAATTTAGTAAATCCATAAATGTGAGTGCTAAAGCGTCGTTAGCATCATCTACATGAATGTTAAAGTCTCCTACTATCAATACTTTTTCAGAGTTAACCAATAGGTCTGATAGCAGATGTCCAAATTCTTTAAGAAAATCGCCATATGGCCCCGGGGGTCTGTACACGGTGGCCAGGGTAAAATATAGCAAGGGTTTATTACGTATTTCATTTAGTGCAACATTAATGATAAGCACTTCAAATGAATTAAACCTGGGCCTTATTTTCTGGGTAACAGTGAGTACATCATTGTAGATAGTGGCGACACCACCACCGCGACCAATTAGACGGGGCTCGTGCTTATAGAAATATCCTGACGGAGTAGACTGGCTACGGAGTAGCCAGGTTTCGGTGAGACAGAGTGCGTCAAGGCAATAATCTGAGATAATTTCATTAACAATATGTGCTTTAGGCGCAAGGGATCTAATGTTGAGTAGTCCAAACTTTAGAGGTGGATTTTGACTACTTATTTTGCCTTTTTCTGGTTTTATGGTTATCAGATTGTTTCGGGCAAATTTAACAAATTTATTATTTTTTCTCAGTATTCGGGGAACAGACACAGTTTCTATAGGACAAGCTATGTGTGTGCGTCTATCACTACGGTGAGTTGTGATGTGGCTAATATGTTTGGAATCTACAGTATGACTTAACGCCAGTCAGATGGTTCGTAGTGTTCTGGAGATGTTGTCAGAGAGGACCGCTGCTCCAGCTCTGCTAGGGTGTAGGCCATCGGTGTGATAGAGCCTAGGACGCTCCCAGAAAACATTCCAGTTATCAACAAAGCGTAATTTCTGTTGTTGACACCAAGATTGTAACCACTCATTAAAGGCAAATAATCTACTGAACTTCTCGATTCCTCGCTGAAATGTGGGAAGCGGTCCAGATACGATGATCCTTGTCGTGGGTGATGTGCTGCGGACCTTCTCGACCAGGCTCCTGAAGTCCTTCTTTAGGATCTCCGTCTGCCTCAGCCTGGTGTCGTTCGTGCCGGCATGAAGAACCACAGCTCCAATGTTCCTCCTCAGGGCAGCAGGCACCTGTGCAGCAACATCAAGAGCACGTGCACCAGGTAAACAGCGTGTGTGCACCTTACCTTTAGCCGTGGTAGCACGCACGTGACGAACGATGGAGTCTCCGATGACCAGGACGTCGTGTGCCATCTCGCGGAGAGGAGCGGAGCGGTTTCGGGTCGAGATGTCGAAGACGGGTGGTGGCGGAGGGGGAGAGGTCCTCGCCCGGGGCTTGGCGTGCTTCTTCCGCTGCTGCTGTATCCAGGGTCTGTGGTATCCCGGCGCCGGGCTGTAGGAAAACTGGGCGGGCTGCGTCCTTGGTGTGTTGGACCTGGGCAGAGAAACACGCGGGGTTGAGGTTGTCGGAGAGATTGTGTCACGCCGAGAATTTACCTGGGACAGGTGAGCGTCGGTCCGCGTCAATTCCAGCGTGGCTTTCCGCTGCTGTAGCCGGGCCAGCTTCACCTGTAGCTCACGGATCAGCTTCTCCACGGCCTCCACCTCCAAATTCACCGAGTGCAGCTCCAATGGCTCCTCACCTGCACTCAGAGGCAGAATCACAACCGACATGGTGTCTAAACACGGAAAATAATCGGTGTAAAGAAGCGAAAACAAACTTTACAAACAAACGTGATAGCCGGGCTAACAGGCTAGCGATGCTAATGCTAATTAGCGATGCTAATGCTGGCTAAAAGCGGTGTGCTGCAAAACAATTAAAACTTAACGATATAACACGCGTTTCGAGTAAATATATTATAAGATACTTATCCGTTTTATGTACACTCTTCGTAAGGGGACGAAAAAGTTTAAAAGTTGGTCAGTATGGCGGAGCTCGGAAAAAAGCAGCGTCTCAGCGTCCTCCACGAGGGACTCTTTTTTGCATTGAGTTTAATCATGCAGCACTTTTAATATTCATAGCAAAAGAAACCCAACAGTGTGATTAAAGTACCCGAAAAAACACAGAATTTTGACCCAGCATAAACAACCCACGTGGGTGCATTACAATAATAATAAGAATAATAACAATAATAAATTCAGAACACTACTACTAATAATAATTATAATTCTGAATTGAGAAAGCGCAGTCAAAGAAGTAACATCGTTGAAGGAGAGAAGAAAATGACGAATAAATACATATTAGTATTTACAGTTTGAGCTTGACACGTTGCTGTCAATGGGTGCCTAAGAGAGAGAACACATTTTCGGCTTCAGTAGACACACAATACTTCACACTGAAACACGACTGCCCCCTGCAGGTAATGAAAGGCATTTTCACAGCTTGCCGCGTGCAGCCGCGCAAAGCCACGGCAAGTCGCGGGATCCCTTATCTCGAAAAGTGCGTTTTTAATGGCGGTTCATTTTAATAGACGATCACGAATTGATGGATCAAGTCCCGGAGTATCTCGTGCATAAAGTTTTGGAAGACGGCTGGGGTGTTGACAAGGCCATAGGGCATCACCAGGTACTTGTAGTGCCCAGTAGGTGTTATAAAGGCCGTCTTCCATAACGTCTGGAAGTGAAATCAGTTCTGGCTGATCTCTGATATAAACTCCTTTATCTCCTCTTTCATAACAGAGAACCCAGAACTCATTCTGTGGTGTAAACGGGACGCTGTACTCTTTCTCAGCTTCATCACTCGCTACACCAACAAACCAGGAGCGTTTTACTGCTTTCTGTGACTTTCTCACTTTCACCTCCCAGTAATGTTTACCAGCCTGAAACCTCTCTTTACACAGAGTGAAGATTTTAACATTATCAGGTTTGTGAATGTCCTTGTGATTGTACCCAGGACGTCTCTTTACTTCTTTTCCCTTGTATATTAGAGACTCTGGAGTTTCCTCTGGGTCGATGCTGATGTTCACTGCAGAAATAAATGAGATTTTTGTTATTATTATTTTACACTTCACACTTACAGGAATACAGTAATGTTCAACTGTATTCATTTCTCACCTTTGTATTGTTTCACTTCGTCTAAATCTGTTAGAAAAATAATAAATAACAGTAAAGTACAGTGATGAGTTTATAAAGTCAGAAAAAGTGAATAAACACAAATAGACATTATATTTAGAGATCAGTTTGATCTTTTACTGTCTCTAAATGTCAACCAGAACACACACACACACACACACAGGTCTGGCTTTCGGTCTGGGTTGTATTAATAGTGTCGAGTGGTTTAGATCCTGATAACACAGTAACTGATGACCAGTTGATTATCATTACATCATTATAATGGGATTTGTTTCTCCTCAGTACCTCTACATCTGTTTATCTACTGTTACTTAATTACTTACTGTCATGTTTAACTTACTGTAACTGTTCTCTGACACGGGTTCAGTACGTCTGTGAATTGTGGTGGAGGCAGCAGGTATGGTATTTGTGGTGGAGGCAGCAGGTGTGGTATTAGTGGTGGAGGCAGCAGGTGTGGTATTTGTGGTGGAGGCAGCAGGTGTGGTATTTGTGGTGGAGGCAGCAGGTGTGGTATTTGTGATGGGGGCAGCAGGTGTGGTATTTGTGATGGGGGCAGCAGGTGTGGTATTTTTGATGGGGGCAGCAGGTGTGGTATTTGTGGTGGAGGCAGCAGGTGTGGTATTTGTGATGGGGGCAGCAGGTATGGTATTTGTGATGGGGACAGCAGGTGTGATATTAGTGGTGGAGGCAGCAGGTGGGGTATTTGTGATGGGGGCAGCAGGTGTGGTATTTGTGGTGGGGGCAGCAGGTGTGGTATTTGTGATGGGGGCAGCAGGTATGGTATTTGTGATGGGGACAGCAGGTGTGATATTAGTGGTGGAGGCAGCAGGTGGGGTATTTGTGATGGGGGCAGCAGGTGTGGTATTTGTGGTGGGGGCAGCAGGTGTGGTATTTGTGGTGGAGGCAGAAGGTGTGGTAGTTGTGGTAGAGGCAGCAGGTGTGGTATTTTTGATGGGGGCAGCAGGTGTGGTAATTGTGGTGGAGGCAGCAGGTGTGGTATTTGTGGTGGAGGCAGCAGGTGTGGTATTTGTGAGGGGGGCAGCTGGTGTGGTATTTGTGATGGGGGCAGCAGGTGTGGTATTTCTGATGGGGCAGCAGGTGTGGTATTAGTGCTGGAGGCAGTAGGTGTGGTATTTGTCGTGGGGGCAGCAGGTGTGGTATTTGTGGTGGGGGCAGCAGGTGTGGTATTTGTGGTGGAGGCAGCAGGTGTGGTATTTGTGGTGGAGGCAGCAGGTGTGGTAATTGTGGTGGGGGCAGCAGGTGTGGTATTTGTGATGGAGGCAGCAGGTGTGGTATTTGTGATGGGGGCAGCAGGTGTGGTATTTGTGATGGGGGCAGCAGGTGTGGTATTTGTGGTGGAGGCAGCAGGTGTGGTATTTGTGGTGGAGGCAGCAGGTGTGGTAATTGTGGTGGGGGCAGCAGGTGTGGTATTTGTGATGGAGGCAGCATGTGTGGTATTTGTGGTGGAGGCAGCAGTTGTGGTATTTGTGATGGGGGCAGCAGGTGTGGTAGTTGTGGTGGAGGCAGCAGGTTCAGTCTCTGAAATGGAGGATGTACAGTATGTGTGAGATTAGAACTGGTGACAGTTGATATGAGATTTGAGGTGGATTCAGCAGGTTCTTCTGTAACTCCATTAATCTACATATTTGTATTGTAAGGTGTGTTTTGTCTTTCATTGCTTCAGGTTTTATAGGTTTCGAGGTTTTCTAGGATGTTTCTCCAAATACAAAGCGAAAATTATTAAAAGTTATAATAATAATTTTTTAAAGCAAAATAAGTTGTATAAAAGTTTGTGAGTGTTACACTGCTGTAAAACACATTTACCTGTAGGTGGAGCTGTTGGTGGTATTTTTGCACTTTGCTCAGAATTTTGATCTATATCTATTTATATAAAGAAATAATAAATAGAACAGTTTAGAATGATAAAGTTTACAGATGAAAAGTTGATTAGATGTTAAAGTGTTCATCAGGTGTGTGTATGAATGTATAGATGAGGAGATCATGTGACCAACCTACAACCACAGCGTGAGGAACTGAACATGTAGATGAAGTGTCAGTCTGATCCTGATTCTCCACACGGATTTTATTCAGAGGTTCAGTTTCTGACTGAGTTCCTGCTGTTTTATATGTAAATAAATCTTCTGTTATTATCACTCATTTAGCTGGATTTTATTAATTCAGTGAATTTTACCCCAGCACCTACCTCCTGTACCTTCTGTCCCTTTTCTCCTGGAGCGAATCAGACCTACAGCAGAGAGAAAACTCTCCTGTATTAGACAGCACAAAGACCTGATAAAGACCTGATAGAGACCTGATAAAGACCTGACAAAGACCTGATATAGACCTGATAAAGACCTGATAAAGACCTGATCCTCATCTTTCAGCTCTTTGCTCTTTATAACTACAGATACTGCATTGTTTCTAGTTCAACAAGAATTTCTGTATAGTCTATTGGACATCAGGTGCTCAGTGATGCTCCATCAGGACGGCGTACTGTTACACTTAATACTGTTCTCATCTACATACATGTGTCTGTCTTAAAGTACAACTTTTTGTTAGAGACAGTTTTGTTTTCTATCTTCATCCTCCTGAATCATATATTATTAAGTCAATGTTTATATCCCACCTTTTTTACGTAGTACACAATACACTGCAATTCCGACGACACACAGCACCAGAAGAACGGGAATGATGATGATGTATCCAGTCAACGACTCTGCACACACAGACATCAACACAAAATAATAATCAGTCTGTTCTTCAGTTCCACCATCTACACATATCCTTACATATGTAAATGTTTATTTCAGTAATAATTACCTGTGTCACGTGCAGGGACGTGTAACATTATTCTGCCTTCTTTCCTCTCCTGATCAGACAAACCCACAGAGCAGGAGATCCACTCAGACTCAGAGAGAGACACAATCAGCCACGAGCTCACATCTACAGTCCCTACAGAGTCTGAGGATAATAAAAAGTGGTTTGTTATTTCTGTTTTTAGGATCTTTAATGTAAGTGTAGATGAGTAGATCTTACTGTTGGTGAACTTGTCATTACTGAGATGTTTCAGATCTCTCCCGTCTTTATCTGTCCAGGTGATTGATGGCTCAGGAAACCAACCATGTGACTGACAGCTAACAGCTAACGTTCACATTTGTCACGCTCTCAGTGCCTTCGCGCTGATCAAAGACCCTTGACATTTCCTTTCCCACGCTGTCAGGCACCCATCACGTGACCATATTTTCCCACGCTGTCATCGCCCCTCCCGGACCGCCCCGCCGGCACACCGGTTTCTCATCCAGCGCTGATTTCTTTCGGCTTATAAGGAGACGCAGCGCGCAAGCTCGCCACTGGATTATTGTGTGTTTTTTGGCCATAGTTTTCTCGCGTTTCTGTTCATGACTTTTCACGTTGCCGATCTCGCTTGTCTCTCGTTTTTCCCCTCGCCTCCCGATTTGGATTATTGCCACGCTTGGATTTAACGGCTTTGAACTTTCGCTTTCGTTTCTCGACCACGGCTCAGCTTCACGTTTTGGCTCGACGCCCTCGCTGACTGATCACACGGCTTTGATCTCTTGCTCTCAACCCTCCTCGACTTCGACTCAGCTCCACGCTCACGGCGCGTCTCCCGCCCCCGTGGATTTCCCGGCGCGACACGCCCACTCTCATTCATTCAAGCACAGTCAACGCCTCGTGCCTGCACCTGCATCTGGATTCACCTCCGCGAACTGACGAACATCGCAGCCCCCTGACAGAATAATCCAGCCATACCATGGATCCAGCAGGATTAGACAGGATAAGACAGGCGTTGGAGAATCAAGGACGAGTTAGTCTCCCGCGAACTCCCTTTGGACCTCCACGAACTTATGGATCTCGCTGGAAGATCGACTCGCGTCTTCGTTCGAGGCACCCTTTCCGGAGGTCACCCCACCCTACCCCTCCTCGCACGCAGAGTAATCAGGAGGACCCTATGCAGCTGGGCAGAACCCGCATCTCCGATGAGGAAAGACACCGCCGCCGCCTGGAGAGAGCTTGCTTCTACTACGGGGACTCAGGCCACATGCTGAAGGACTGCCCACTAAAAGGGAGGCACCCTCTAGTCAGATTGGGAGCCCAAGAGGGCGCTCCTCCCGATAAACTCCCGGAACCCCGCCCACTGCTCTCTGTAATACTAGTTATCAACGGCCGACCTCACCCCATCCAGGCGCTCATTGACTCCGGTTCCGATCGGAACCTCGTCAGCTCCGCTACAGCCAAAGCGCTGCAGATCCCCTGCACTCCGCTGGACCATCCACTGTCCGTCCAAGCCCTAGATGGAAGCCCCCTTCCACCAATCACTCACAGAACCCTTCCACTCACTCTGAGAACATCTGGGAATCACTCTGAGAGGATCTGCCTCCTCGTCATCCGTAAGTCTCACGCCGGCCTGGTCCTCGGCCTTCCATGGCTAGCGCTTCACGGCCCCCAGATTGACTGGGTCAAACATGTGATCACGGGTTGGAGCCCCTCTTGTGCCACGTCATGCCTTCACTCTGCACTCCCTACACCCCCAACTACAGCCAAGACTGAATACACCCCGGACATCTCTAATGTCCCCACTTATTATCACGATCTCCAGCAGGTTTTCAGCAAAACCCAAGCCATGTCGCTTCCTCCTCATCGCCCATACGACTGTTCCATCGACCTTCTCCCAGGCACCTCCCCACCCAAAGGCCGACTGTACTCCTTGTCTCGCCAAGAGAGAGAATCCATGAACACCTACATCACAGAGGCCCTTGCCGCCGGAATCATCCGCCCATCCTCCTCCCCTGCCGGGGAAGGTTTCTTCTTCGTGAAGAAGAAAGACGGGTCCCTTCGCCCATGTATCGATTACAGGGGCCTCAACGAAATCACCGTCAGGAACCGCTACCCACTTCCACTCATGGCGACCACCTTCGAACTACTCCAGGGGGCCGACACGTTCACGAAACGCGACCTGCGAAACGCTTATCACCTTGTCCGCATTTGCGAGGGAGATGAGTGGAAGACAGCCTTTAACACCTCTACGGGACATTACGAATATCTGGTGGTCCCTTTTGGTCTCACCAACGCCCCCGCTGTCTTCCAATCCGTCATTAATGATGTCTTCCGCGACTTCCTCAATTCATTTGTTTTCGTTTACCTGGATGACATTTTAATTTTCTCTCAAGGATTGGAGGAACACCGTCACCATGTTCGTCAGGTTTTCCAGAGGCTCTTGGAGAATAAACTCTATGTCAAGGCGGAGAAGTGTGAGTTTCACACATCCTCCACCACCTTCCTGGGATTTGTCATCTCCCCGTCCATGCTGGAGATGGAACCAGCCAAAGTCCAGGCTGTCTCTAGCTGGCCCATACCAGCCTCGCGGCGAGAGCTCCAACGCTTTCTGGGGTTTGCCAACTTTTACCGACGCTTCATACGAGGGTACAGCTCCGTTGCCGCCCCCCTGACCTCGCTAACCTCTGCCAAGACCCGGTTCTGCTGGAATAAGGAAGCCGACCAAGCCTTCAATAATCTTAAGAAAAGATTCACCTCTGCCCCCATCCTCACTATTCCTGATCCATCTCAGCAGTTTGTGGTGGAAGTCGACGCCTCCAATACCGGGGTGGGTGGCATCCTCTCTCAAAGGTCCACCCAGGACAACAAGATGCACCCGTGCGCATTCTACTCCCGTCGCCTAACCCCAGCTGAAAGAAACTATGACGTGGGAGACCGAGAACTCTTGGCCATCAAGCTAGCCCTGGAGGAGTGGAGACACTGGCTAGAGGGGACTGAGCTTCCATTTCTAGTGTGGACCGACCAGAGAAACCTGGAGTATCTGCGCACTGCCAAGAGACTCAATGCTCGTCAGGCCAGGTGGTCATTATTCTTCTCCAGGTTTAACTTTACCCTGTCCTACCAGCCAGGCTCAAGGAATTCTAAGCCGGACACCCTCTCCCGCCAGTTTCCCCCCCCCCAGGAGCCTACGCTGTATGACCATATCCTCCCGTCCCACTGCCTCGTCGCCGCCATGGAGCTGGACATAGAAAGCAAGGTTCGGCAGGCCCTGGCCCAGGAGGCCGGACCTAGCGAAGTTCCACCTAACCGTTTCTTCGTTCCCCTTCGCCTACGCTCACAAGTTCTGGAATGGGGCCACGGATCCAAGCTATCTTGTCACCCAGGCGCTGCCCGAACCCACTTCGTCGTCCAGCAACGATTCTGGTGGCCCACGTTGGCGGAGGACACATCCAGATTCGTGGCGGCTTGCGACATCTGCACCCGTTGTAAGAATGACAATCGACCAACTGCTGGTCTTCTCAGACCACTACCGGTTCCTCAACGTCCTTGGTCCCATATCGCGGTTGACTTTGTCACCGGCCTGCCCTCGTCCGACAGCAATAATTGCATCATGACCATCGTCGACCGCTTTTCTAAATCAGTGCACCTGGTGCCCCTTCCTAAGCTGCCATCTGCCAAGGAGACCGCAGAACTACTCATTCTCCATGTATTTCGGCTCCATGGCCTCCCCACAGACATTGTGTCGGACCGGGGCCCTCAGTTCACCTCTCGGTTTTTGGGCGCATTCTGCAGGCTCGTCGGGGCTACTCCCAGCCTATCCTCAGGTTTCCACCCCCAGTCCAATGGGCAAACAGAACGAATGAACCAAACACTAGAGGTTTCCCTCCACTGCATGACGACCCGGGACTCCACCACCTGGAGCAAGTTTCTCCCTTGGGTCGAATATGCCAACAACTCTCTGCCCTCCTCGTCGACAGGCTTGTCCCCGTTCCAGTACTGCTTAGGCTACCAACCTCCACTCTTCCCAGTCCAAGAATTAGAGGTGGAGACTCCGTCAGCTCAACACTTCGTCCGCCGCTGCAGACAAACGTGGCTACGTGCTAGGCGAACTCTGACACGAGCCATCTCCTCTTACAAGAGACAGGCGGACCGCCACCGCACCAAGGCTCCCAGATACCGGGTGGGAGATCGAGTCATGCTCGCCACAAAGGACATTCCCTTGAAGACGCTATCACGCAAGCTCTCCCCGCGTTTCATTGGACCTTTCACTATAACCAGGATAATTAACCCGTCCGCCATCAGACTTCTACTCCCCTCGTCCATGCGACGGATCCACCCCACGTTCCACGTGTCCCAGCTACGACGCGTCGTAAGTTGCCCATCCCGGACCGCCCCGCCGGCACACCGGTTTCTCATCCAACGCTCATTTCTTTCGGCTTATAAGGAGGCGCAGCGCGCAAGCTCGCCGCTGGATTATTGTGTGTTTTTTGGCCATAGTTTTCTCGCGTTTCTGTTCATGACTTTTCACGTTGCCGATCTCGCTTGTCTCTCGTTTTTCCCCTCGCCTGCCGATTTGGATTATTGCCACGCTTGGATTTAACGGCTTTGAACTTTCGCTTTCGTTTCTCGACCACGGCTCAGCTTCACGTTTTGGCTCGACGCCCTCGCTGACTGATCACACGGCTTTGATCTCTTGCTCTCCCCTCCTCGACTCAGCTCCACGCTCACGGCGCGTCTCCCGCCCCCGCGGATTTCCCGGCGCGACACGCCCACTCTCATTCATTCAAGCACAGTCAACGCCTCGTGCCTGCACCTGCATTTGGATTCCCCTCCGCGAACTGACGAACATCGCAGCCCCCTGACAACCTTCCCTTCTCCTGCTTCACGTATGGAGAGAACAGGAGTGGATCCCACCACTGAGAGAGAGAAAGAGAGAGAGAGAGAGAGAGAGACAATTAAATAGTTAGATTACCCAAACATTTCATTTGTAAAACTATTTAATGCACTAAGCGTTACCTCTCAGTCTGAGCGTCACTGTCGCCTTGTCATACCAGGTATCACTTTCCACATGACACACATAGTCTCCTCTATCTGCTAGCGTCAGGTTTTCCAGTTTCACAGAGACGTCTCCTTTCTCCAGATCTCCTAACAGGAACACTCTGCCCTGGTACTGAACATCTACAGGACTCTTCTGGATCTGTTTATTTTCATAGAAGATCATTGGGGTGTCATACATATTGGGACGGTACCAGCGCACTTCCAGAGGTTGAACATCCATGTTGTTGGTGAAATCACAGTGCAGAGACACAGAGGAACCGAGGAGCCCTGAGACTGGAGACTCAACCTTCAGTGAAAATATTTCTAGAGGAGACGATAGATCACACTTAATCAGCTTTAAGAAAATCACTGCTTATGATCTAATAGTTAACAAAGTGAGGGTTTGAATCTGATACTGATAATGGAACATGTAGAAGCTGATGAATAATCAGACTGACCAGAAGAAGCCTGAAGGCTGAGAGATGGGAATAGAAACAGTAAAACCCATCTCAGTGGTCGAGCTGTAAAGAGAAGAAGAAGGAAACACATTTGATGTGTGAAAGAATCCACTGGACCTCTGATATTATTTCTGTAAATTCACTTGGTTGGAGTTTGTATAAGATTTATCACTCGCACTGCACTGTCTTGTATGTATATTATTGTATGTATATTATCAGCCAAAACTCGGTATTGGTGCTGATTTTATTTGAATTTTCTCGTGATGGTATACATATAATACATAAAAAAGTGTCAAAGAACTTCTGTCAACTTCTGAAGTTTATGCAACATGGAAGTGACCAATTTCACTTTCCTGAAAGTTTCAAGTTGTTTCAAATTGAGATTATTTTATATGTGCTCTAAAAATGGCCATTTGTCAGCGTTATACTGTCTCGCTTCAAACAATAATCATTTAAAATGTTTATTATTCATATTTCTTCATGAGTATTGATCCCAAAATTGGTAAGCTAAAGCATATGACCTGAAAAATTGTTGCTTATATAGTTTTTTGGTAAAAGTTTAAAAAGCAAAAAAAAAAAAACTTTAGTATCCGTAACCATGTCAAATTTGTGCTGCAATATCTTAACAACATATTTCTGTTATTCAGCCAGTGTTCTGGGTCTGGTGAACCCGCGGCATTTTGGGAGTTTCTATAAAATCAATTAATTTTGTTCAAATACTCATCAGATGTTTACTTCATCATGATTACAAGCAATACACACAGGATATATAGTTAATATTTGCCCTTTATGTTTGTTAGATCACATTTATGAATCATGCAGGCATTTATGAAGTGCTACTCATTTTTTGTAATAAAAAAATCTATTATCAATATGAAAAAAAAATCAACAGATTCAAGATTCAAGATTCAAGATTCTTTATTTGTCACATGCATAGTTATACAAGTACAACACGCAGTGAAATGTATCCTGAACCGCTCCTACTTTGTGCAAATAACAAGAAACAAAAGAAATAATCTATAAATAGAAATAGAAATTAAAAAAAAAAAAAAAAAAAGGGGTGCAAATGTAAACATAATAATAAAATGTGTATCTGAGCAGGATAAAGATGTTAGTGCAAGTGATGCTTACAGTCCAGACTAAAGTGCAGTGTGCAGTGTGGAATGTCAGCACAGCAGTGTGTGGGTGAACTGTTACCAGTCTTATGAACGGGAGAGTGGCCCATCATGGTTGAGGAGTCTAATCGCCTGTGGATAAAAACTCCTCCTGAGTCTCTCCGTTTTGGCCATAATGACCCGGAACCTTCTGCCTGAATGCAGAAGTTTGAACAGTCCGTTATTGGGGTGCGACAAGTCCTTAATGATACGAGCTGCCCTGGTTTTACATCTCCTGGTGTAGATGTCCTGCATGGAGGGGAGAGTTAACCTGCAGCAGCGTTCAGCTGCCCGGATCACTCTCTGGAGGGCTTTCCTGTCCTGTACACAGCTATTCCCAAACCAGGATGAAATGTTCTGTGTTAGGATGCTCTCAACAGCACCCGAGTAGAAAGCCTTAAGGACAGCAGGGGAAACCCCAAACTTCCTCAACTGCCTCAGGTGGTACAGACGCTGCTTTGCCCTTTTCGTCTGAGCACAGATATGCTCAGTCCAAGTCAGATCCTCGGAGATGTGGACGCCCAAGTACTTGAAGCTGCTCACTCTCTCCACTGGAGCTCCATTGATGATGAGGGGTTTGTAGTCCAGTTGTCCCCTTCTGAAGTCCACCACCAGCTCCTTCGTCTTACTGACGTTCAGTCGGAGGCAGTTTTCTTCACACCATAGTGCCAGGTTCTCCACTTCATCTATGTAGGCCGACTCATCGTTGTTGGAGATGAAGCCCAGCACCACCGTATCGTCAGCAAACTTAACGATGGTGTTGGAGTCGAACATGGCCACACAGTCTGAAGTGTAGAGAGAGTATAGCAGTGGAGAGAGAACATATCCCTGTGGAGCACCTGTGTTGATGGTGATGCTGCTGGAGAAGCACTTGCCCACTCTCACCGCTTGAGATCTGTCCGAGAGGAAGTCCAACACCCAGGCACACAAGCGTTTGTTAAGTCCTAGATCTCTCAGCTTTGTGAACAGTCTGTTAGGCACTATTGTGTTGAAAGCAGAGCTGTAATCTATAAAAAGCAATCTCACATAGTTACCTTGCATCTTGTCCACGTGGCTGAGAGTGGTGTGCAGAACATGGGAGATGGCATCCTCTGTGGATCTGTTGGGGCGGTAGGCGAACTGAAGTGGATCTATGGAGCTGGGGATGGAGGAGGAGATGATGTTTTTTAGCAGACCCTCAAATACCTTCATGACCATCGATGTCAGTGCAACAGGCCGGTAGTCATTCAGGCATGAGGGTTTGTTGGTCTTGGGCACGGGGACAATGGTGGATCTCTTGAAACACGCCGGGACCACAGACTTCGCCAGGGACTCATTAAAGATACAGGTGAACACACCTGACAGCTGGTCAGCGCAGCAACGCAGCAGGCGCCCAGAGATGCCATCTGGACCCGCCGCTTTCCTGGTGTTCACCCTCCTCAGCGCCGTGCGAACGTCGTGCTCTGCGATGCTGATGACGCAATCCTCGCTGATGACGTCATCACTCTCAGTCAGCAGGCTGCTAGCATTAGCCGCCTGGCTAACCTCGAACCGGGCGAAGAATGCGTTCAGCTCGTTGGCGAATGCAGAGTCGGCGACGATCGTCGTGGTGTCTTTGGCAACCTTGTAGTCCGTGATTGTGCGTAATCCGTGCCACATGCGGCGTGTGTCACCCTGATGGAAGTGTGATTCAGTTCGCTGTCGGAACCGCCCCTTAGCTTCCCTCACCGCTCGCCTGACGCTATAAGAAGCCGCTTTGTATGCGCTCATATCGCCGCTAATGAGTGCGGCATTATAAGCAGCGGTCCGGGCATTCACAGCATCGCGGATCGATCGGTCTACCCAAGGCTTCTGGTTCGGAAACGATTTGAACCTCACTGTCGGGACAACTTCATTTACGAGCGTGCTAACGAAGCTAACTGCTACATCCGCAAACTCGTTGATGTCTACTGCGCAGGCTCGGAACATGTCCCAATCTACGTCATCGAGCGCGTCCTGTAGCGTAGCTTCTGATTGGGCAGACCAGCGTTGCACCTCCCTCATGACCGGAGCTTCACGACGAAAGCTTTGTTGATATTCCGGTATGAGGAAAATGGCGTTGTGGTCTGATTTCCCGAATGCTGGATGTGAAACAGCTTTGTAGCCCCGCTTGTATGGTGTGTAACAGTGGTCCAGAATGTTGAGTCCCCTTGTCGGACATGTAACATGTTGGCGAAAGTTTGGCATAACCTGTCTGAGGTTCGCTTTATTAAAGTCACCTGCTACAATGTGCGCTGCGTCCGGGTGTTTGTTTTGGAACTCACTCAGCACATCATGTAGTTCAGACAGAGCAGTGCCTGTATCCGCGTGGGGTGGGATGTAGACCGCCGTGGCAATGACCGAGGTGAACTCGCGAGGCAGGTAGAAAGGACGACATTTAACACTCAGATATTCCAAATGAGGCGAGCAGCTACTGGAGAGAATGGAAACACTCCTGGCATCGCACCACTTCTTGTTGACCATGAAGCACACACCTCCACCTTTAGCTTTGTTAGACTCTGCCGTCCTGTCCATGCGGAACACAGAGAATGAGTCCGATGGGGTTACGACTCGGTCCGGCACAATGGGGGTCAGCCATGTTTCTGTAAAGCACAGAAGATTACAATCCCTGATATCTCGCTGGAAAGTAACTCTGGCTCTGAGGTCATCAAGCTTATTCTCCAGTGACTGTACATTAGCCAGCAGGATACTCGGCAGAGGGGTGCGATGAGCTTGTTCTCTCATTCTGTTACGGACGCCGCCGCGTTTCCCTCGACGCTTCTTTGTTCTTCGCCGCGGGTTAGCGTCCCGTCCATTGTTGTTGTCGTCTGAGCAGCGTAGTATCTCAGAGGGCCACGACGGGTCAGGCTTAAAGGTGGTATAAGTAAGCGCCGAAATCTGAATTCCTATATCCAGTAGTGTTCTACTGTCATAGGTCACTAAACCTGAAGTACTCTTAGCGAATGAAAGTAAAATAAATAAAGAAAGAAGGAAAAAAACGCACAGTTTGTACGGAGCGATCAGGAAGGCGTCTGGACGTGGCCGCGCCATCGCATCGCGATGTAAAACAGATTTACAAATTAATCAAGGTTTTTCTCAACTATTGATTTTTATTTATTTAAACGTGATTAGAAATGTATCCTTTCAGGTAATTTTACACAACACAAGCTGAACCATGTGAGTATAGACAACACATCAGCCCCACAGAACAGACTACATTTTCATACCAGCCTATACTGTATGTGGCATGTTGACGCTCCACCTACTTACACCTAATTGGTTACTCAATTTATTGGCTGTCCTATGATGGGGCAGTGGGAAGGTATATAAATATGGTGGCAAGGGAGCTTTGTGTCATACAGTAAGTCCTGCCCCTTGGCCTTTGTGGCATCCCTGCATTATCCAGGTATGTGGAGTGAAGTTGGTTGGGTTGCTTGTGGTAGATTGCAGCTCATGGTGG
The DNA here is from genome assembly GCA_030522415.1 of Channallabes apus. Taxonomy (NCBI): domain Eukaryota; kingdom Metazoa; phylum Chordata; class Actinopteri; order Siluriformes; family Clariidae; genus Channallabes; species Channallabes apus. Next base: position 1,333,830 of record CM060110.1, read on the forward strand.
TGTGTGTTCTTTAGGCTGACACATTTACCGAAGCCCGGTTGCTGGTACTGGACTGAGGTTAGCCCTCTACAGGTAATACAGGTAAGAGAGTTGGTTGTAAGTGCTGTAGTTCTCTGAATCTGTTTAAATGTTTAGCTGCATTTGTCTATTTATTCAGATTCAGAGGTTGGCGTGGGACAGATTCTTTTGTAATGCACATTGTTTTCCAGATTGTAAGTCCTGTTCTCCTGCAAGTTTGTTTTTTACATGAAAACTTGAAGGTTTTGAGAAAAATAACTAAAAATTTTCAAGAACAAAACTGGAAACTTTTGATTAAAAAAACCTAGAAATTTTCAAGAGAATTTTTTTTTTAAATGACTTGCTATTGCTTTGTAGTTCCTGATAAACAAAGGCAATCACCTCATCCAAGTCAGTACGGTGTTTTCTTCGTAAAAGGCTGAACTGACAACAACGTCTCTTCAAAGTCCGGATGCTTATGATGATCTGGTGATTCTGGGCTAAATTAAGTATTTCCTTGTTACTCAAGCCAAGGGAAAAGTAAAGTTTGATTAGGTCTTCCACTTCAGGCATAATGCAAAACAAGTGTCTGCCTAACCTTGTAAAGTGTATGTGCGGTTTCCTTCCTTGATGGGGATAAAACTTTTAACTTTGCATCTCAAAATTTTTTAGTTATCTCAACTTTCGAGTTTTAATCTTGGAAATTCCCTCCCCTTCCAAGTCTCTCTTTTTTTATTTTTATTTTTTTTATCCCGTCTTGGCCCTAACACTCCGTTGTATCCTGAGGTTCTACTTTAATTGTATGTATTTTAAAGATGATTCTATCTGTTTGGTAACCGTGGGGTGTCGGCTGGGCTGCCTAGATTTGGTCCTAGACTGGTCAGTCGCATTCTATGTGTAATTATTTTCTGTGTAGTTGGGGCTGTGTGGGAACTGTTTAGCCTGAGAGAAAACTGCTGCTATTAGCCTGAGAGCTAACTGCTGCTATTAGCCTGAGAGCTAACTGCTGCTATTAGCCTGAGAGCTAACTGCTGCTATTAGCCTGAGAGCTAACTGCTGCTATTAGCCTGAGAGCTAACTGCTGCTATTAGCCTGAGGGCTAACTGCTGCTATTAGCCTGAGAGCTAACTGCTGCTATTAGCCAGAGAGCTAACTGCTGCTATTAGCCAGAGAGCTAACTGCTGCTATTAGCCTGAGAGCTAACTGCTGCTATTAGCCTGAGAGCTAACTGCTGCTATTAGCTGGGAGCTAACTGCTTTGTTCTTAGTAACTCTTTTTGAACATCTTTTAGTTGTGCATTTCGTGTTGGACTCCTTTTTGTTTTGGTGTGTACAGTATGTGTGTACATGTTGAGTTGTGTTTTTGATTTATTATTATTTTTATTTCTGTTTGTATATTGTTTTTAACATAACATTGGGGTTTTGACGAATTGTTTCTTTCCTTGTTATGAATTATGTTTAAGTGTATTGGTTTCTCGTCTGGTTTCTTTTATTAATTGAGCTTTCCGTGTGTGTGTGTGTGTGTGTGTGTGTGTGTGAGTGATCACACTGAGAGAATTGTATAATATACGTTTGTGGTTACAGGAGCTGAGTGTGACAAATTTCTATTTTCTTTTTCTATATTGATATTTTGTCCTTGTATGTACAGTTTATTTTACTTTGTACAGTATATTTCATTAGTTAATTTTATTTTCTAATGTATTTCTTTTATTCATATTTATTTATGTGTAAGCTTGTATTTTTTCCCACCACAGTCACAACAGATGAGGGGCGGAGTTTTACGGTGTGTGTGTGGTGCTTATGTACTTCTTGCACTTCATGCAGTTATTATGTTTTTCTTTCCATTGTGGGTCCACACACTTCACAGCACTCCTTTATGGTGCTGCTGGCCACAACCTAAAATAATAACCCCAGAGTTGTCCTACACTGTCCTGATAGTAGCTAGCTTGTCTCTCTGATGTTAAGCTGGTCGTTCATCTCGATTGTCAAAGGGTCTAATCCTGGAAATTATGTGGATGTTTTCCAGAGACACTGTTGCATGGAAATGTTCTGCTAGTTTCTGCCTCCCACAGGGATTCTATGGATTCCATTTTAGACCTGAAAACTCCAGCAAGGATAAAAACCCAAAAGTGGTCATTTAAATGGTTTTGGTCTAACTGCTTTCACCTCGCTTCAAAACCACACCTTTCCTTAGTTAATTAATTAATGCAATCTAGAATAATTATCTGTATGGAATCTGGGACAAAAAGCTGAAAAGGAGACTTGATGTCCTGCACATGAGTAACGGTCATCCCTGTTGTGATAAGGAACCACACTGGCAAAGCGATATTTATTGCATTCGGCTTCCAACTTCATTTCATTCACAACTCCAACGTGTGAAAACAAAGAATATTACACAAATGTACCTGTAATCAGATATTGCACTTGGAACTCATCTTGAGTTGTGGGAACAGTAGTGTCATAAAGTATTATTGAACAGTCACTACTGACACTCCCTATCCCGTAATGAAAACATTACAGAAATTAGTTATATAATTTTATGGCCGTAGGGAGAAAAGATCTCCTGCGGTGCTCTGTAGAACATCTGGTCATGATCAGTCTCGTGCTCAAATTGTTCCACTGGTCGGAGAACACTGTGAAAATGTGCTGGAATATTCTCCTCACAGGAAATGAGACGAGGCCAATAAGTCTACTATCTACAGTCGTGGACAAAAGTGTTGAGAATTACATAAATATTGGAAAAGTTGCTGCTTAAGTTTATATAATAGTAATTTGCATATACTGTACTGTACTGTATTACTCCAGTTCTGCTAAGTGACAGAAGTGAGATTTTCTCTGTTACATTTGAACATAAACTCATCATCCTCTTTAAACACACTTCTATATCTGTATAAATATCTTCTGTGTATGTGATCAGTAATAAACTGCACGTGACACAGAGTTTAACGGTCAGTTCTGGCCCGAGTGCCTGATTACCGTAAAACCCCGAATACACGCGCAGTGGTTTTATTTGACTCGCGCTGCGTGGATCCGAGTTTTCTAGTGAAATTCTCTCCAACACCATTAAGATGACGACACTGAACCCGACAACCTGCTGATGTTTATTTCCACATGAAGTGATATTTGTGAGTGAAGTGTTTGTGTTGTCTGTGTTCTGCTGAATGAGGTGTGTAATGAAGACACATGACTTATCTGTAGTCCCACCTCATCTTTCACACACAACACAGGAGAGAATAAACAGCAGTAAAACATTGTCTTACCTGAAATCATGGCAGTAGGGAACACTGTGTGCTCAGAAAGATTCACATCAACCAGGAGGAACTCAATCATCTGCAAAGTGTCCATTAAACTCCTACTGATCATCTACACTCACAAAGAGTGTGTACTTTCAGTTTCTACAAGCAGGTGTAGAATTACAGTCAGTCACCTTCAGGAGGAACCAGGACCAGGTGGCTCTTTATATTTATAATAATATACTCAATATAGCAAAGAATAAAACTGCTTATTTAAAGATCTTTATGGAAACTTACATACATTCTTTCTCTTAATGTATTATGCAATTTAAGCAATTTCCCTTTGGGATTAATAAAGTTCTTTGAATCTTGAATCTTGAATCTGAATGATTTATTAATGTGTATTTTGCTGATGTGCTATAAAATGTTTAATAAGTAGATTTAAATCATATAATTTTGTATAAAACATGACTTTAAATGATAATGTTATTGTGTTACAGTAATTTACTCCACTGCTGATGTTGAGTTCTGAGCTCTGATTGGTCAGAAGGTGTTGATTAGTGTGTAAAGTCTGATATGGAGTTTATTTTACACTATATAAAGGCTTTTCACATTTAAAATATAATTTTATAACTTTGTGCTTGTACATTATTAAAACATTTCTACTGGCATGTTTATAATCCAGTTGTGTTTATTACTGTATGAACAGCTGGTGGCAGTATTTAACTGTTTTAGTGTGGTGATGATTTATTGTATTATTTTGAGTCTCTTCCAAAAAACTTCACAGCAGTTGTTGAGTCACGTGACCTGTTCCTGACCACAGTCCTAAATATATATCAGGCAGAAACAGAGTTTATAATCATCTCCTGTGAGAAAACAGTCAGTTAAGACATGTGAGAATGGTGGTGTAGTGGTTAGCACCGTCTCCCCACACCTCCAGTGTTGAGGGTTCGATTCGTGCCTCATGTTGGGGTGTGTGTGTGTGTGTGTGTGTGTGTGTGTGTGTGTGGTGTGTGTGTGTGTGTTTGTATGTTCCACCCATGTTTGGTGGGTTTACTCCAGTTTCCTTCAAAAGACTTTCCCCCTAATTGCCCATAGTGTTTATAGACTGTAATGGAATAGCAGTATGTCCAGGGTTACCCCACCTTGTGCTCCAGGCACCCCATGACCCTGTAGACAGGATACACAGATAATGAGGGAGTGGAATTCACACTATTAAAACTATTAATTACAGTATCGTCTCTTTTTAAAGTATCATTTGCTTGAGTTTAATTAAATTATTCACAAAGTTTAAGGAGTAAAAGTAAAAACTGACAGTAACACAGTGAAGGTTAAACCTCTATAGTTTACTGTAATATAAATAAAGACTAAACTAGATGTGTTTGTGTGTCTACAGTAAAGTCTTAGTGAAGGTAAAGTGTATTTACAGCTGGAGGAATCACTTCATAACTGTGCTGTGGGGGATTTAATGAGGAAGACGACTGAGACGATTCTATATAATCTGTAATCTGCAGGAAAAACTCAATAATAAATAAGAGAAGAATTCATTACAAAATCAGGAAACATTTAATTTACATTCATATTCAAATATTCAGTTGCTCCATGTATTAAACACATGACTTATAAACCTCATTATAGCAACTTTATAAACAAATACTTTCCACACGTCTTATTTTCTGTGTTTAAAGTCAGAATAAAATGAGACGACAGTAAATGAACATGTGCAGATAATCCAGGTGACGCGGCTCAATAAGCGATATAAGAGTCACCGCCATCAGAAGTCCAGCTGTAGTTTAGCAGTAATAGTGAGACACTCGGTGTGGACATCATGTCCCTCACTTAAAGTCCACATCTCTCCTTTTACTGTCTGCTTTTAAGCTCCGTGTTTAATTATGAGTGTGTTATGTCCAGTATGTATACACACTTTATATAAATACATTATAAACTCACACATCATCATATTACAGATGTCTTTATTCTCCTAAATAATCCATACAGGATGAACGTCTCTGACTCCAGGGCTGATCAGAGGACGCAGTGATGTTCTGACGTCCACATTAGTGAAAGTGTAGATGTGTGAGTGTGTATTAATATTATAAAATGACAGTGTGTGTGTATCACAGTCTAAAAACACTCCCACTGCTGTCAGATCTTTATTAACGTCTGGAAGTGAAATCAGTTCTGTTTGATCTCTGATATAACCTCCTTTATCTCCTCTTTCATAACAGAGAACCCAGAACTCATTCTGTGGTGTAAACGGGACGCTGGACTCTTTCTCAGCTTCATCACTCGCTACACCAACAAACCAGGAGTGTTTTACTGCTTTCTGTGACTTTCTCACTTTCACCTCCCAGTAATGTTTACCAGCGTGAAACCTCTCTTTACACAGAGTGAAGATTTTATACTCAGGATTGCCCCAGCCCGAGTCACTGCTCTTGTAACTGCCCGTGTGTTTGTACCCAGGACGTCTCTTTACTTCTTTTCCCTCGTATATTAGAGACTCTGGAGTTTCCTCTGGGTCGATGCTGATGTTCACTGCAGAAATAAATGAGATTTTTGTTATTATTATTATTTGACACTTCACACTTACAGGAATACAGTAATGTTCAACTGAATTTATTTCTCACCTTTGTATTGTTTCACTTCGTCTAAATCTGTTAGAAAAATTATAAATAACAGTAAAGTACAGTGATGAGTTTATAAAGTCAGAAAAAGTGAATAAACACAAATAGACATTATATAGAGATGAGTTTGATCTTTTAGTGTCTCTAACTGTCAATCAGAACACACACACACGCACACACACACACACACACACACACACACACACACACACACACATGTTCCAGTTCTATCTGTAGTGTAAGGTTTATTATGTTTATCTATAGACGTCTTCTGTGGTTTCGTTCATCTGACTTTTTGTCTGTTCATCTACTGTTCCTTATATATTGTCAGTAATCTGTAACTTACTGTAACTGATGTGTGACGTGGTGAGAGTGTCTCTGTTATCTGAGGTGGAGTCAGCAGGTCCAGTCTCTGAAATGGAGGCAGTAAGTGTGAGATTAGAACTGGTGATAGTGTGGATGAGATGTGAGCTGGAGGCAGCAGGTGTTGTTCTGGAACTCCATTAATCTACACTCATGTATCTGTACCTGTAAGGTGTGTTTTATCTTCCAGTGTTTCAGGATTCTGATGTTCAGATGATTCCTGCTGACTGACCTCTGATCTCACACACACTATAGAACATTAATACAAACACAATTAGAGATTTTCTATGATGAACCTTTTACTGGTTTTGTGTCTCAGGAGAAGAGACGGAGGAACTACTGCAGTTTAACCTGAATTCTTTATAACCTAACAACTAATTCACTGTTATTATAAAATACAAAGTTATTCTTCTGGGGCTCCTTTAGGGTTTATTACTTAATGAAGCTTTCTGAAATATATTTACTAGAAACCTATGTACTTAAAATATTATTTTGTATTTTCTTTTTACAGAAACTTTCCCTCAAATACACACCTGAAGAACCTTTAAGGATTAACAGTTTATGAGAGTGTTAGAAGTTCATCGTCGGTACCATCAACATCTGTTTCTACAAAAACCATAAACCATTTTACTGTAAGTGTGTGTGTGTGTGTGTGTGTGTGTGAGAGAGAGAGAGAGAGAGAGAGACAGACAGAAAGAGAGAGAGAGAGAGAGAGAGAGAGAGAAGGTGAGCGTGGGTTTGTTCAAAACTAAGAACAGGAAGAGGAGCAGCAAGGAAGATTCAACACACTATGAGAAAGAGACCAAGAGAATAGAAACAACTCCTTTATATATAAAATAATTCCTTAAAGCCAGACGAGATCACTGATCCAGTTTCTGACAAAATGAAACTATATCTTTAATAATAATCATTGTAAAAACCGGATTCCAAAAAAGTTGGGACACTAAACAAGTTGTGAATAAAAACTGAATGCAATGATGTGGAGATGGCAAATGTCAATATTTTATTCAGAATAGAACATAGATGACAGATCAAAAGTTTAATCTGAGAAAATGTATCATTTTAAAGGAAAAATATGTTGATTCCAAATTTCATGGTGTCAACAAATCCCAAAAAAGTTGGGACAAGTAGCAATAAGAGGCTGGAAAAAGTAAATTTGAGCATAACGAAGAGCTGGAAGACCAATTAACAGTAATTAGGTTAATTGGCAACATGATTGGGTATAAAAAGAGCTTCTCAGAGTGGCAGTGTCTCTCAGAAGCCAAGATGTGTAGAGGATCACCAATTCCCACAATGTTGTGCAGAAAGATAGTGGAGCAATATCAGAAAGGTGTTACCCAGCGAAAAATTGCAAAGACTTTGCAGTTATCATCATCAACTGTGCATAATATCATCCGAAGATTCAGAGAATCTGGAACAATCTCTGTGCGTAAGGGTCAAGGGCGTAAAACCATACTGGATGCCCGTGATCTCCGGGCCCTTAAACGACACTGCACCACAAACAGGAATGCTACTGTAAAGGAAATCACAGAATGGGCTCAGGAATACTTCCAGAAACCATCGTCAGTGAACACAATCCACCGTGCCACCCGCCGTCGCCAGCTGAAACTCTACAGTGCAAAGAAGAAGCCATTTCTAAGCAATATCCACAAGCACAGGCGTTTTCATTGGGCCAGGGATCATTTAAAATGGAGTGTAGCAAAATGGAAGACTATTCTGTGGTCAGACGAGTCACGATTCGAAGTTCTTGTCGGAAATGTGGGACGCCATGTCATCCGGACCAAAGAGGACAAGGACAACCCAAGTTGTTATCAACGCTCAGTTCAGAAGCCTGCATCTCTGATGGTATGGGGTTGCATGAGTGCGTGTGGCATGGGCAGCTTGCATGTCTGGAAAGGCACCTTCAATGCAGAACAATATATTCAGGTTCTAGAACAACATATGCTCCCATCCAGACGTCATCTCTTTCAGGGAAGACCCTGCATTTTTCAACAAGATAATTCCAGACCACATTTTGCATCAATCACAACATCATGGCTGCGTAGGAGAAGGATCCGGGTACTGAAATGGCCAGTCTGCAGTCCAGATCTTTCCCCTATAGAGAACATTTGGCGCATCATAAAGAGGAAGGTGCGACAAACAAGGCCCAAGACGATTGAACAGTTAGAGGCGTGTATTAGACAAGAATGGGAGAGCATTCCTATTTCTAAACTTGAGAAACTGGTCTCCTCGGTCCCCAGACGTCTGTTGAGTGTTGTAAGAAGAAGGGGAGATGCCACACGGTGGTGAAAATGGACTTGTCCCAACTTTTTTGGGATTTGTTGACACCATGACATTTTGATTCACCATATTTTTCCCTTAAAATGATACGTTTTCTCAGTTTAAACTTTTGTTCCGTGATTTATGTTCTATTCTGAATAAAATATTGACATTTGCCATCTCCACATCATTGCATTCAGTTTTTATTCACAATTTGTTTAGTGTCCCAACTTTTTTGGAATCCGGTTTGTATTTTATAATGCAGTTACAGTAAATTAAATTTCATCTTATTCCCACATCCTCAAACTCCTCCTTCCTGTCCACTGTAACTTCACCTTAAATCTCAGCATTTATACTCCAGGTTTAAAAATGACTGAGTTCCTGAATCTAATGTTTAAATAATCACTTCTCATCTTCTCGTATCTTCTGGTATTATATTAATATTTCAGGTTTAGAGCGTCATTACTCTACACTAATGTATATTTACCTGGAGGTTCAGATGAGTTCTGCTGATCTGCTCTCACAAACACAACATACACATACAGTATGGTAAATTAAACACCTACATTTTCCCCTCACACACATACACACACTGTAAAGTTGTGACTAACCTGTTGGTACAGCTGACTCAGTAATGTGTGTATTCTCATTCTGGTTCTGCTGAGTTTGATTGACAGGAGATGAGGTCTGTGTTTGAGTCTCTGTCGGAATTAATTCATTAAATCATTAAATATGTCCAGTTTCAGAAATCACTGCTGTTCAGTCTTAGTGTTTTACTAACCTGTTCTTGTATCTGTAGTTTCAGGTTTATCTTGTTCTTGTTGATTTTTATCCTCAGGTGATTTCACTTCAGTTTCTGAAAAGATATAACATTTTTACACAATAATTTTAAACTTTGAAAGTTGTTTAATTAGCCATTTACAAAATAAAATCTACTTTTTAAATCAGTGACAGTGAGAGAATCCTCTGCCTCAACATCAGTGAAACAATGGAGATGATTGTGGACTTCAGGGATCTGCAGGATGATGACCACGCCCTCATATATCACTGGTACGTTCCTCTGTGTGCTCCTCACCCATGACCTGACCTGATCTGGTCCCTTCACACTAACACACTTGTAGTAACACCATGGAAACCCTTCCTGACAGCAGAGGGCGCTACCTCTGGAGTTCTAGCTCTGTTCCTCTCCGGTTCTCAATTCATTTAAACTTTATAGTCAATAACTATATAAACACACTGTTATTATTCAGGACTCTGTACACCAATCCTGTGTTCTTGACCTTTTGTTATTCTCTTTTATTGATTGCTGTTTTGGATAATCGCTGCCTGGTTGTGTTTCTTGACTGTTTGTCTTTTTGCCTTTAAAAAACAAAACAAAACCTAAAGCATGTTAATTATTTTTATTTCAATCTTCATCCCTCCAGCCTTAAAGCTCCACCCTCCATCCAAACAACAATCCTGAAAGTCATGTGAGTTATTGAAGACACGCCCCCCAACATATAAGTGAAAACCTCTAACATAATACTACAAATATTGTTATGAGACATTTCTCTTTGGGTATGTTTAAAGATACTCAGTTAAAAACTCACCTTTTCTTCGCACAAACGAAACCAAGGCTGTGTTCCAACCGGCATAAATAATGCTTCTGTAGGGCACTTCGAAGGGAGAATAATTGCGATGGTACCGCTGTTATATCGTTTAAAGTGAATTTGTAATAAAAATAACCGAAAAATTAATAACCTAATATCTGAGCACCAAAACATTAAGTTTTCCAAATCGCTCAAAGTGGTTGGGATTTTTTTTAGAAACTAATAGGGCGTAGGGTCGTTAACTGTGAATAGAACACACCCAGCCGCGGCAAGGAACTATGCTTCTAACCACAGGTCGAAGGCTGTAGTTACAACCACGTAAGTTTGCGACGCTGTTTGCGAATGTTCGTTTGAACTATGGTTTCGGGAAACACCTAGTTGTTGAACTATGTTGGTAACGACGGAACTTGCGACCATAGTTGGCTAACGATGCTTTTGGGAAATGCACCCCTGATCTGGTCCCTTCACACTAACACACTTGTAGTAACACCATGGAAACCCTTCCTGTAAGCAGAGGGCGCTACCTCTGGAGTTCTAGTTCTGTTCCTCTCCGGTTCTCAATTCATGTAAACTTTATAGTCAATAACTATATAAACATACTGTTATTATTCAGGACTCTGTACACCAATCCTGTGTTCTTGACCTTTTGTTATTCTCTTTTATTGATTGCTGTTTTGGATAATCGCTGCCTGGTTGTGTTTCTTGACTGTTTGTCTTTTTGCCTTTAAAAGACAAAACAAAACCTAAAGCATGTTAATTATTTTTATTTAAATCTTCATCCCTCCAGCCTTAAAGCTCCACCCTCCATCCAAACAACAATCCTGAAAGTCATGTGTTATTGAAGCCACGCCCCCCAACATGACTCAGGGCTGTGATTGGACAGTGACTTCATTTCAGTTAGACATGACAACACTAATAAAATGAAATAAAATGTAATAAAATCTAATGATCTTCTTAACTTGCGTGTTTGAACATCACAGTCTTCCTGGTTAATGTTCAGTATCAGTCAGTTGCTAACGTGTCTGGTTGTGTTCAGATATTGCATGGTGGGATAAATGTGTGTGATTTCTGTGTGTTAACTTCACTAATCAACACTAATGTATATTTACCTGCAGCTGGTGAAGTTTCTGTCTCTACATCCGGGTTCTGCTGTGGTTCTGCAGCTTCATCGTTATTTACATTCTGCTGTTTTTCTTCCTCACCAGACGACATCACTGATCCAGTTTCTGACCAAATAAATCCTTATTATTAATAATAATCATTTTATTCTCAACTTTGTAGTGGATGGAGTTTAGCTTTCTGTCTAACATCAGTAAGGGGAAACGTGGAGGGAGGACAGGACACTGGAGGAGGAGTTGTCGCTGGTGTTTTTACACTGTGAGCAGAATTTTGGTCTAAATCTATTTATATAAAGAAAGAATAAATATAACAGTTTATAAAGTGAAAGTTTAGATATTTTCTGAGATGAAAAGTTGATTAGATGATAAAGTGTTGATCAGGTGTGTGTGTAAAGTGTATAGATGAGGAGATCATGTGACCAGCCTACAACCACAGCGTGAGGAACTGAACCTGTAGATGGAGCGTCAGTCTGATCCGGATTCAGAGGTTCAGTTTCTGACTGAGTTCCTGCAGTTTTATACGTAAATAAATACATACATGTGTCTGTCTTAAAGAATAGCTTTTTGTTGTGGTTATTACAAAATTTTACATTACATGTGTATTTCTGTGGTCATAATACTGCTTTATATGTTATTATGTCAACTTTTATATCACAGATTTTTTTTTTATCACACAACACACTGCACCTCCTTATTGTTTTCGATGCTCATTGTTATAATTTTTAAAACATTTCAGTCTGGTTGAATTTTTATCATCTAAAAGTGAAAAAAACCCGAAACACACACACACACACACACACACACACACACACACACACACACACACACACAGGTCTGGCTTTCGGTCTGGGTTGGTTATAGCTGTACAGTGAGGTTCATTAATTGTATTAAAAGCGTTGAGTGGTTTAGATCCTGATAACACAGTAACTGATTACCAGTTGATTATCATTACATCATTCAAATGTGATTTGTTTCTCCTCAGTACCTCTACATCTGTTTATCTACTGTTACTTAATTACTTACAGTTATGTTTAACTTACTGTAACTGTTCTCTGACACGGGTTCAGTACGTCTGTGAAATGTGGTGGAGGCAGCCGGTGTGGTATTAGGGATGGAGGGAGCAGGTGTGGTATTAGTGGTGGAGGCAGCAGGTGTGGTATTAGTGGTAGAGGCAGCAGGTGTGGTATTTGTGGTGGAGGCAGCAGGTGTGGTATTAGTGGTGGGGGCAGCAGGTGTGGTATTAGTGGTGGAGGCAGCAGGTGTGGTATTAGTGGTGGAGGCAGCAGGTGTGGTATTTGTGGTGGAGGCAGCAGTTGTGGTATTAGTGGTGGAGGCAGCAGTTGTGGTATTAGTGGTGGAGGCAGCAGGTGTGGTATTAGTGGTGGAGGCAGCAGGTGTGGTATTAGTGGTGGAGGCAGCAGGTGTGGTATTTGTGGTGGAGGCAGCAGGTGTGGTATTAGTGGTGGAGGCAGCAGGTGTGGTAATAGAGGTGGAGGCAGCAGGTGTGGTATTAGTGGTGGAGGCAGCAGGTGTGGTATTAGTGGTGGAGGCAGCGGGTGTGGTATTTGTGGTGGAGGCACCGGGTGTGGTATTAGTGGTGGGGGCAGCGGGTGTGGTATTTGTGATGGGGGCAGCGGGTGTGGTATTAGTGGTGGGGGCAGCGGGTGTGGTATTAGTGGTGGGGGCAGCAGGTGTGGTAGTTGTGGTGGGGGCAGCAGGTGTGGTAGTTGTGGTGGGGGCAGCAGGTGTGGTATTTGTGGCGGAGGCAGCAGGTGTGGTATTTGTGGCGGAGGCAGCAGGTGTGGTATTAGTGGCGGAGGCAGCAGGTGTGGTATTAATGGTGGAGGCAGCAGGTGTGGTATTAGTGGTGGGGGCAGCAGGTGTAGTATTAGTGGTGGAGGCAGCAGGTGTGGTATTAGTGGTAGACGCAGCAGGTGTCGTATTAGTGGTAGACGCAGCAGGTGTGGTATTAGTGGTGGGGGCAGAAGGTGTGGTATTTGTGGTGGAGGCAGCAGGTGTGGTATTTGTGGTAGACGCAGCAGGTGTGGTATTAGTGGTAGACGCAGCAGGTGTGGTATTAGTGGTGGGGGCAGCAGGTGTGGTATTAGTGGTGGAGGCAGCAGGTGTGGTATTTGTGGTGGAGGCAGCAGGTGTGGTATTAGTGGTGGAGGCAGCGGGTGTGGTATTTGTGGTGGAGGCAGCGGGTGTGGTATTAGTGGTGGAGGCAGCGGGTGTGGTATTTGTGATGGGGGCAGCAGGTGTGGTATTAGTGGTGGGGGCAGCAGGTGTGGTATTAGTGGTGGGGGCAGCAGGTGTGGTATTAGTGGTGGAGGCAGCGGGTGTGGTATTTGTGGTGGAGGCACCGGGTGTGGTATTAGTGGTGGGGGCAGCGGGTGTGGTATTTGTGATGGGGGCAGCGGGTGTGGTATTAGTGGTGGGGGCAGCAGGTGTGGTATTAGTGGTGGGGGCAGCAGGTGTGGTAGTTGTGGTGGGGGCAGCAGGTGTGGTAGTTGTGGTGGGGGCAGCAGGTGTGGTATTTGTGGCGGAGGCAGCAGGTGTGGTATTTGTGGCGGAGGCAGCAGGTGTGGTATTAGTGGCGGAGGCAGCAGGTGTGGTATTAATGGTGGAGGCAGCAGGTGTGGTATTAGTGGTGGGGGCAGCAGGTGTAGTATTAGTGGTGGAGGCAGCAGGTGTGGTATTAGTGGTAGACGCAGCAGGTGTCGTATTAGTGGTAGACGCAGCAGGTGTGGTATTAGTGGTGGGGGCAGAAGGTGTGGTATTTGTGGTGGAGGCAGCAGGTGTGGTATTTGTGGTAGACGCAGCAGGTGTGGTATTAGTGGTAGACGCAGCAGGTGTGGTATTAGTGGTGGGGGCAGCAGGTGTGGTATTTGTGGTGGAGGCAGCAGGTGTGGTATTTGTGGTGGAGGCAGCAGGTGTGGTATTAGTGGTGGAGGCAGCGGGTGTGGTATTTGTGGTGGAGGCAGCGGGTGTGGTATTAGTGGTGGAGGCAGCGGGTGTGGTATTTGTGATGGGGGCAGCAGGTGTGGTATTAGTGGTGGGGGCAGCAGGTGTGGTATTAGTGGTGGGGGCAGCAGGTGTGGTAGTTGTGGTGGGGGCAGCAGGTGTGGTATTTGTGGCGGAGGCAGCAGGTGTGGTATTTGTGGTGGAGGCAGCAGGGGTGGTATTAGTGGTGGAGGCAGCAGGTGTGGTATTTGTGGTGGAGGCAGCAGGTGTGGTATTTGTGGTGGGGGCAGCAGGTGTAGTATTAGTGGTGGAGGCAGCAGGTGTGGTATTAGTGGTAGACGCAGCAGGTGTGGTATTAGTGGTAGACGCAGCAGGTGTGGTATTAGTGGTGGGGGCAGAAGGTGTGGTATTTGTGGTAGACGCAGCAGGTGTGGTATTAGTGGTAGATGCAGCAGGTGTGGTATTAGTGGTGGGGGCAGCAGGTGTGGTATTAGTGGTGGGGGAAGCAGGTGTGGTATTTGTGGTGGAGGCAGCAGGTGTGGTATTAGTGGTGGAGGCAGCAGGTGTGGTATTTGTGGTGGAGGCAGCAGGTTTGGTATTTGTGGTGGGGGCAGCAGGTGTGTTATTAGTGGTGGGGGCAGCAGGTGTGGTATTAGTTGTGGGGGCAGCAGGTGTGGTATTAGTGGTAGAGGCAGCAGGTGTGGTATTAGTGGTAGACGCAGCAGGTGTGTTATTAGTGGTAGAGGCAGCAGGTGTGGTATTAGTGGTGGGGGCAGCAGGTTTGGTATTAGTGGTAGACGCAGCAGGTGTCGTATTAGTGGTAGACGCAGCAGGTGTGGTATTTCTGGTGGAGTCAGCAGGTCCAGTCTCTGAAATGGAGGCAGTAAGTGTGAGATTAGAACTGGTGATAGTGTGGATGAGATGTGAGCTGGATGCAGCAGGTGTTGTTCTGGAACTCCATTAATCTACACTCATGTATCTGTACCTGTAAGGTGTGTTTTATCTTCCAGTGTTTTAGGATTCTGATGTTCAGATGATTCCTGCTGACTGACCTCAGATCTCACACACACTATAGAACATTAATACAAACACAATTAGAGATTTTCTATGATGAACCTTTTACTGGTTTTGTGTCTCAGGAGAAGAGATGGAGGAACTACTACAGTTTAACCTGAATTCTTCAAAACCTACCAACTAATTCACTGTTATTATAAAATACAAAGTTATTCTTCTGGGGCTCCTTTAGGGTTTATTACATAATGACGCTTTCTGAAATGTTTTACTAGAAACCTGTTTAGTTAAAAAAATATTCTTTCGTATTTTCTTTCCATAGAACCATCCATCCATCCATCCATTTTCTTCCGCTTATCCAAGGCCGGGTCGCGGGGGCAGCAGCTTCAGCAGGGATGCCCAGACTTCCCTCTCCTCAGCCACTTCTTCCAGCTCTTCCGGGGGGATCCCAAGGCTTTCCCAGGCCAGCCGAGAGACATAGTCCCTCCAGCGTGTCCTGGGTCTTCCCCGGGGTCTCTTTCCGGTGGGGCGTGTCCGGAACACCTCACAAGGGAGGCGTCCAGGGGGCATCCTAAATTTATGCCCAAGCCACCTCATCTGGCTCCTCTCGATGCGGAGGAGCAGCGGCTCTACTCTGAGCCCCTCCCGGATGACTGAGCTTCTCACCCTATCTCTAAGGGAGAGCCCAGACACCCTGCGGAGGAAACTCATTTCAGCCGCTTGTATTCGCGATCTTGTTCTTTCAGTCACTACCCACAGCTCATGACCATAGGTGAGGGTAGGAACGTAGATCGACCGGTAAATTGAGAGCTTTGCCTTTTGGCTCAGCTCGTTCTTCACCACGATGGACCGATACAGAGCGCGCATCACTGCAGACGCTGCCCCGATCCGCCTGTCGTTCTCCCGCTCCATTTTACCCTCACTCGTGAACAAGACCCCGAGATACTTAAACTCCTCCACTTGGGGCAGGATCTCACTCCCAACCCTGATAGGGCACTCCACCCTTTTCCGGCTGAGGACCATGGCCTCAGATTTGGAGGTGCTGATTCTCATCCCAGCCGCTTCACACTCGGCTGCGAACCGATCCAGTGAGAGCTGTAGGTCGCAGAATGATGAGGCCAACAGAACAACGTCATCTGCAAAAAGCAGTGACCCAATCCTGAGCCCACCAAACTGTACCCCCTCAACGACCTGGCTGCGCCTAGAAATCCTGTCCATAAAAATTATGAACAGGATCGGTGACAACGGGCAGCCCTGTCGGAGTCCTACTCTCACCGGAAACAGGTCCGACTTACTACCGGCAATGCGGACCAAGCTCCGACACCGGTCGTACAGGGACCGGACAGCCCTTAACAGGGAATCCGATATCCCATACTCCCGGAGTACCCCCCACAGGACTCCCCGAGGGACACGGTCGAATGCCTTCTCCAAGTCCACAAAGCACATGTAGACTGGTTGGGCAAACTCCCATGCCCCCTCCAGGACCCTGCTAAGGGTGTAGAGCTGGTCCACTGTTCTGCGGCCTGGACGAAAACCACACTGCTCCTCCTGAATCCGAGGTTCGACTATCCGACGGACCCTCCTTTCCAGGAACCCTGAATAGACTTTCCCGGGGAGGCTGAGGAGTGTGATCCCTCTGTAGTTGGAACACACTCTCCGGTCCCCCTTCTTGAAGAGGGGGACCACCACCCCAGTTTGCCAGTCCACAGGCACTGTCCCCGATGTCCATGCAATGTTGCAGAGACGTGTCAACCTTGACAGCCCTACAACATCCAGAGCCTTGAGGAACTCCGGGCGGATCTCATCCACCCCCGGGGCCCCGCCACCACGGATCTTTTTGATCACCTCGGCGACCTCGGCCCCAGAGATGGAAGAGTCCACCTCTATGTCCCCAGACTCTGCTTCCTCATCGGAAGGCATGTTGGTGGAATTAAGGAGGTCTTCGAAGTACTCCCCCCACAGACCCACAACGTCCCGAGTCGAGGTCAGCAGCGCACCATCCCCACTATACACTGTGTTGACCGTGCACTGCTTTCCCCTCCTGAGACGCCGGATGGTGGACCAGAATTTCTTCGAAGCCGTCTGGAAGTCGTTCTCCATGGCCTCCCCAAACTCCTCCCACACCCGGGTTTTTGCCACAGCAACCATCGAAGCTGCATTCCGCTTGGCCTGCCGGTACCTATCAGCTGCCTCCGGAGTGCCACCAGCCAAAAAGGCCCGGTAAGACTCCTTCTTCAGCTTGATGGCATCCCTCACCGCCGGTGTCCACCAACGGGTTCTTGGGTTGCCACCGCGACAGGCACCGACCACCTTCCGGCCACAGCTCCGGTCGGCCGCCTCGACAATGGAGGCGCGGAACATAGTCCATTCGGACTCAATGTCCCCCACCTCCCCCAGGACATGGTTGAAGCTTTGCCGGAGGTGGGAGTTGAAACTCGTCCTGACAGGGGACTCTGCCAGACGTTCCCAGCAGACCCTCACAATACGTTTGGGTCTACCAGGCCTGACCGGCATCCTACCCCGCCAACGAAGCCAACTCACCACCAGGTGGTGATCAGTTGACAGCTCCGCCCCTCTCGTCACCCGAGTGTCCAAGACATGTGGCCGCAAGTCCGACAATACGACCACAAAGTCGATCATCGAACTGCGGCCTAGGGTGTCCTGGTGCCAGGTGCACATATGGACACCCTTATGCCTGAACATGGTGTTCGTTATGGACAATCCATGACGAGCACAGAAGTCCAATAACAAAATACCGCTCTGGTTCAGATCGGGGGGGCCATTCATCCCAATCACGCCCTTCCAGGTCTCACTGTCATTGCCCACGTGAGCATTGAAGTCTCCCAACAGAACGATGCAGTCCCCAGGAGGGACACTCTCTAGCGCCCCCTCCAGAGACCCCAAAAAGGGCGGGTACTCCAAACTGCTGTTCGGCGCATAAGCGCAAACAACAGTAAGGATCCGTCCCCCCACCCGAAGGCGGAGGGAGGCCACCCTCTCGTCCACTGCGGTGAACCCCAATGTACAGGTCCCGAGCCGGGGGGCAATAAGTATGCCCACACCTGCTCGTCGCCTCTCACCGGTGGCAACTCCAGAGTAGAAGAGAGTCCAGCCCCTCTCAAGGAGACTGGTTCCAGAGTCCAAGCTGTGCGTCGAGGTGAGTCCAACTATATCTAGCCGGAACTTCTCAACCTCACACACTAGCTCAGGCTCCTTCCCCGCCAGAGAGGTGACATTCCACGTCCCTAGAGCCAGCTTCTGCAGCTGAGGATCAGACCGCCAAGGCCCCTGTCCTCTGCTACCGCCCAGCTCACACTGCACCCGACCTCTTTGGCCCCTCCTACAGGTGGTGAGCCCATGGGAAGGGGGACCCACGTTGCCTCTTCGGGCTGTGCCCGGCCAGGCCCCATGGGTGCAGGCCCGACCACCAGGTGCTCGCCATCGGGCCCCACCTCCAGGCCTGGCTCCAGAGGGAGGCCCCGGTGACCCACGTCCGGGCGAGGGAAAACGTTTTCCATTGGTTGTACTCATCATAAGAGGTCTTTTGAACCACTCTTTGTCTGTTCCCTCACCTAGGACCAGATTGCCATGGGTGACCCTGCCAGGGGCATGAAGCCCCCAACAACATAGCTCCCAGGATCATTGGGACACGCAAACCCCTCCACCACGATAAGGTGGTGGTTCAAGGAGGGGCTTTCCATAGAACATTTCCCTCAAATACACACCTGAAGAACCTTTAATGATTATACAGTTTATAAGAGTGTTAAAGGTTTATTAAGACACATTTTTAAACACATTCTCCTGGAGGTGGAGCTGTTGGTGGTATTTTTGCACTTTGCTCAGTGTTTTGTTCTACAGTATATCTATTTATATAAAGAAAGAATAAATAGAACAGTTTATAAAGTGAAAGTTTACATATTTTCTGAGATGATAGCGTGTAGATCACGTGTGTTCATGAAGTGTATAGATGAGGAGATCATGTGACCAACCTAAGACAACAGTGTGAGGAACTGAACCTGTAGATGGAGCTTCAGTCTGATCTGATCCTGGTACTAAAGAGATACAATCACACACAGGTTGTCTGTCAGAAAGATCTCTGTTTATTAACAGTAAAAGGTAGAGTTTTAATATCTTTGACCAAACGTCCGTGCCATCGACATCTGTTACTACAAAAACCATAAACCACTGTAAATGTGTGTGTGTGTGTGTGTGTTTGTGTGTGTGTGTGAGAGGGAGAGAGAGAGAGAGAGAGAGAGAGAGAGAGAGCTTTGGGGATACAAATGTAAATAGTTGTCATACCAATAAAGCACGTTTGAATTTTGAGAGAAACATAGAGAGAGAGAGAGAGACGGTGAATGTGGAAGCGTTAACAGCTCTAAGAACAGGAAGAGGAGACAGGAAGAGGAGCAGCAGGAAAGATTTAACACGTTAATATCAGATCTATGAGAAAGAGAACAAGAGAGTAGAAATAACTCCATTATATATAAAATAATTCCCTAAAACCAGACGAGATCACTGATCCAGTTACTGGCAAAATAAAACTTTATCATTAACAATAAATATTTTATTTTATAATGCAGTTACAGTAAATAAAATAAATTTTTTTCTCCCACATGCATTTGATTGCAGCGATCGCCTCAAAAGGTTCTGCAACAAACTATTAAGTTAGGGTTTCCATCATCTTTGTCTAGGCCTGTTCCATCAGTTTATTATTATTTTAATAATTCTGTTGAAGCACGGTCGAAAAGCAATGTCTGACTTTCATTGGTTAACATTCATAGAAGTTTTATTTATTATTACTTTTGTCAGATTAAAGTTATTTCTGTGACCATTGAGTTTTTCTTTCATTGACCAAATGGTACCAACATTTTGTCCACGTGGTTCTGCTGAGTTTGATTGACAGGAGATGAGGTCTGTGTTTGAGTCTCTGTCGGAATTCATTCATTAAAAGAAATCATTAAATATGTCCAGTTTCAGAAATCACTGCTGTTCAGTCTTAGTGTTTTCTAACTGTTGTAAAGTTGTAAAACTCTGCTTTCCCTCCTTACACTCTCTGTCTATCCCTATTAATTTGTCTTAAAGTGGCCTGATTACGCTCCTGCAGAACACGTTACCATAAGGCTTAGACGTCTCCAAATGTAAATGCTGTAAGAGTTAGACGTTAAATTGCAGTAATTACACTTGAGTTCAGTGTTGAATAAAGACTGAATCAGTTCTAAGACGATTGTAGTGATATTTCAGTCTTAAAGCTTCACTCTGCTCTACAACACATTTACCTGGAGTTAGACGTGACGTCTCGTCTGTCTCAGGGGTTTGATTTGTATCTGATTAAACAGAGAGACAGAACAGAGAGAAGACGTCAGGAACAGGCATGTTTTACACAGACAGGTTAAATACTTATTAATATAATAAAGAGAGAAACTGTGATCAGGTGTGTGTCTGAGGTGTACAGCGGAGGAGACGTGACCAGACTGTAACATCTTTATTTAAACAATTCAACCAAAAATCATTGCTGTTCTTTTAGTCTCTTTAAAAATGTATCTTCTTCCTCCACCTACTTCTGCTCCTCCTGCTTTCATGCAGTGACAGTTTCTGTGAGGAAGAAAGGGTGATGCTTCAGCAAGCACAGGCAGAGAACAGCATTGACGCTCGTCATGTCACCATTTGTTGGTATTTAAATAAGCGATTTGATGTTAATTTCTTCACACTTTTTGTTACCAAAGTGCAGGAAAAATGTTTCTCCTGAATTAATTCATGAAACAAAAAAAGGGGACTCTCTTCTGTTTGGGGTAGTTACAGCACTGTATGACTAACAGGCCGAGTACACACACACACACACACACACACACACAAACACACACACATTAGTATCATTTTACTAACCTGTTGTTGTATCTGTAGTTTCAGGTTTATCTTGTTCTTGTTGATTTTTATCCTCAGGTGATTTCACTTCAGTTTCTGACAATATATAACATTTTTACACAATAATTTTAAACTTTGAAAGTTGTTTAATTAGCCATTTACAAAATAACATCTACTTTTTAAATCAGTGACAGTGAGAGAATCCTCTGCCTCAACATCAGTGAAACTATGGAGATGATTGTGGACTTCAGGGATCTGCAGTATGATGACCACACCCTCATATATCACTGGTACGTTCCTCTGTGTGCTCCTCACCCATGACCTGACCTGACCTGATCTGGTCCCTTCACACGAACACACTTGTAGTAACACCATGGAAACCCTTCCTGTCAGCAGAGGGCGCTACCTCTGGAGTTCTAGTTCTGTTCCTCTCCGGTTCTCAATTCATTTAAACTTTATAGTCAATAACTATATAAACACACTGTTATTATTCAGGACTCTGTACACCAATCCTGTGTTCTTGACCTTTTGTTATTCTCTTTTATTGATTGCTGTTTTGGATAATCGCTGCCTGGTTGTGTTTCTTGACTGTTTGTCTTTTTGCCTTTAAAAAACAAAACAAAACCTAAAGCATGTTAATTATTTTTATTTCAATCTTCATCCCTCCAGCCTTAAAGCTCCACCCTCCATCCAAACAACAATCCTGAAAGTCATGTGAGTTATTGAAGACACGCCCCCCAACATGACTCAGGGCTGTGATTGGACAGTGACTTCATTTCAGTCAGACATGACAACACTAATAAAATAAAATAAAATGTAATAAAATCTAATGATCTTCTTAACTTGCGTGTTTGAACATCACAGTCTTCCTGGTTAATGTTCAGTATCAGCCGGTTGCTAACGTGTCTGGTTGTGTTCAGATATTGCATGGTGGGATAAATGTGTGTGATTTCTGTGTGTTAACTTCACTAATCAACACTAATGTATATTTACCTGCAGCTGGTGAAGTTTCTGTCTCTACATCCGGGTTCTGCTGTGGTTCTGCAGCTTCATCGTTATTTACATTCTGCTGTTTTTCTTCCTCACCAGACGACATCACTGATCCAGTTTCTGACAAAATAAAACCTTATTATTAATAATAATCATTTTATTCTCAACTTTGTAGTGGATGGAGTTTAGCTTTCTGTCTAACATCAGTAAGGGGAAATGTGGAGGGAGGACAGGACACTGGAGGAGGAGCTGTCGGTGGTGTTTTTACACTTTGATCAGAATTTTGGTCTAAATCTATTTATATAAAGAAAGAATAAATATAACAGTTTATAAAGTGAAAGTTTAGATATTTTCTGAGATGAAAAGTTGATTAGATGATAAAGTGTTGATCAGGTGTGTGTGTGAAGTGTATAGATGAGGAGATCATGTGACCAGCCTACAACCACAGCGTGAGGAACTGAACCTGTAGATGGAGCGTCAGTCTCATCCGGATTCAGAGGTTCAGTTTCTGACTGAGTTCCTGCAGTTTTATACGTAAATAAATACATACATGTGTCTGTCTTAACGAATAGCTTTTTGTTGTGGTTATTACAAAATTTTACACTTCATGTGTATTTCTGTGGTCATAATACTGCTTTATATGTTATTATGTCAACTTTTATATCACCGATTTTTTTTTTTATCACACAACACACTACCTTATTGTTTTCCATGCTCATTGTTATAATTTTTAAAACATTTCAGTCTGGTTGAATTTTTATCATCTAAAAGTGAAAACAAACCAGAAACACACACACACACACACACACACACACACACACACACACACACACACACACACACACACACACACACACAGGTCTGGCTTTCGGTCTGGGTTGGTTATAGCTGTACAGTGAGGTTCATTAATTGTATTAAAAGTGTCGAGTGGTTTAGATCCTGAGAACACAGTAACTGATGACCAGTTCATTATCATTACATCATTCAAATGGGATTTGTTTCTCCTCAGTACCTCTACATCTGTTTATCTACTGTTACTTAATTACTTACAGTCATGTTTAACTTACTGTAACTGTTCTCTGACACGGGTTCAGTACGTCTGTGAATTGTGGTGGAGGCAGCAGGTGTGGTATTAGTGGTGGAGGCAGCAGGTGTGGTATTAGTGGTGGGGGCAGCAGGTGTGGTATTAGTGGTGGAGGCAGCAGTTGTGGTATTAGTGGTGGAGGCAGCAGGTGTGGTATTTGTGGTGGGGGCAGCAGGTGTGGTATTAGTGGTGGAGGCAGCAGTTGTGGTATTAGTGGTGGGGGCAGCGGGTGTGGTATTTGTGATGGGGGCAGCAGGTGTGGTATTAGTGGTGGGGGCAGCAGGTGTGGTATTAGTGGTGGGGGCAGCAGGTGTGGTAGTTGTGGTGGGGGCAGCAGGTGTGGTATTTGTGGTGGAGGCAGCAGGTGTGGTATTAGTGGTGGGGGCAGCAGGTGTGGTACTTGTGGTGGAGGCAGCAGATGTGGTATTAGTGGTGGGGGCAGCAGGTGTGGTATTAGTGGTGGAGGCAGCAGGTGTGGTATTAGTGGTGGGGGCAGCAGGTGTGGTATTAGTGGTGGAGGCAGCAGGTGTGGTATTAGTGGTGGAGGCAGCAGGTGTGGTATTAGTGGTGGAGGCAGCAGGTGTGGTATTAGTGGTGGAGGCAGCAGGTGTGGTATTTGTGGTGGAGGCAGCAGGTGTGGTATTTGTGGTGGAGGCAGCAGGTGTGGTATTTGTGGTGGGGGCAGCAGGTGTGGTAGTTGTGGTGGGGGAAGCAGGTGTGGTATTTGTGGTGGAGGCAGCAGGTGTGGTATTAGTGGTGGGGGCAGCAGGTGTGGTATTATTGGTAGAGGCAGCAGGTGTGGTATTAGTGGTGGGGGCAGCAGGTGTGGTATTAGTGGTAGAGACAGCAGGTGTGGTATTAGTGGTGGAGGCAGCAGGTGTGGTATTAGTGGTGGAGGCAGCAGGTGTGGTATTAGTGGTGGAGGCAGCAGGTGTGGTATTAGTGGTGGAGGCAGCAGGTGTGGTATTTGTGGTGGAGGCAGCAGGTGTGGTATTTGTGGTGGAGGCAGCAGGTGTGGTATTTGTGGTGGGGGCAGCAGGTGTGGTAGTTGTGGTGGGGGCAGCAGGTGTGGTATTTGTGGTGGGGGCAGCAGGTGTGGTATTAGTGGTGGGGGCAGCAGGTGTGGTATTAGTGGTGGAGTCAGCAGGTCCAGTCTCTGAAATGGAGGCAGTAAGTGTGAGATTAGAACTGGTGATGGTGTCGATGAGATGTGAGCTGGATGCAGCAGGTGTTGTTCTGGAACTCCATTAATCTACACTCATGTATCTGTACCTGTAAGGTGTGTTTTATCTTCCAGTGTTTCAGGATTCTGATGTTCAGATGATTCCTGCTGACTGACCTCTGATCTCACACACACTATAGAACATTAATACAAACACAATTAGAGATTTTCTATGATGAACCTTTTTACTGGTTTTATGTCTCAGGAGAAGAGACGGAGGAACTACTACAGTTTAACCTGAATTCTTTATAACCTAACAACTAATTCACTGTTATTATAAAATACATAGTTATTCTTCTGGGGCTCCTTTAGGGTTTATTACATAATGATGATTTCTGAAATTTTTTACTAGAAACCTGTTTAGTTAAAAAAATATTCCTTCGTATTTTCTTTCCATAGAACATTTCCCTCAAATACACACCTGAAGAACCTTTAATGATTATACAGTTTATAAGAGTGTTAAAGGTTTATTAAGACACATTTTTAAACACATTCTCCTGGAGGTGGAGCTGTTGGTGGTATTTTTGCACTTTGCTCAGTATTTTGTTCTACAGTATATCTATTTATATAAAGAAAGAATAAATAGAACAGTTTATAAAGTGAAAGTTTAGATATTTTCTGAGATGATAGCGTGTAGATCAAGGTGTGTGTATGAAGTGTATAGATGAGGAGATCATGTGACCAACCTAAGACCACAGCGTGAGGAAGTGAACCTGTAGATGGAGCGTCAGTCTGATCTGATCCTGGTACTAAAGAGATACAATCACACACAGGTTGTCTGTCAGAAAGATCTCTGTTTATTAACAGTAAAAGGTAGAGTTTTAATATCTTTGACCAAACGTCCGTGCCATCGACATCTGTTACTACAAAAACCATAAACCATTGTAAGTGTGTGTGTGTGTGTGTGTGTGTGTGTGTGTGAGAGAGAGAGAGAGACAGAGAGAGAGAGAGAGAGAGAGAGAGAGAAGGTGAATGTGGAAGCGTTAACAGCTCTAAGAACAGGAAGAGGAGCAGCAGGAAAGATTTAACACGTTAATATCAGATCTATGAGAAAGAGAACAAGAGAGTAGAAATAACTCCATTATATATAAAATAATTCCCCTAAACCAGACGAGATCACTGATCCAGTTACTGACAAAATAAAACTTTATCATTAACAATAATCATTTTATTTTATAATGCAGTTACAGTAAATATAATATCATTTTTTCTCCCACATGCATTTGATTGCAGCGATCGCCTCAAAAGGTTCTGCAACAAACTATTAAGTTAGGGTTTCCATCATCTTTGTCTAGGCCTGTTCCATCAGTTTATTATTATTTTAATAATTCTGTTGAAGCACGGTCGAAAAGCAATGTCTGACTTTCATTGGTTAACATTCATAGAAGTTTTATTTATTATTGCTTTTGTCAGATTAAAGTTATTTCTGTGACCTTTGAGTTTTTCTTTCATTGACCGAATGGTACCAACATTTTGTCCATGTGTGTGTGTGTGTGTGTGTGTGTGTGTGTGTGTGTGTGTGTGTGTGTGTGTGTGTATTCTGCTGAGTTTGATTGACAGGAGATGAGGTCTGTGTTTGAGTCTCTGTCGGAATTCATTCATTAAATCATTAAATATGTCCAGTTTCAGAAATCACTGCTGTTCAGTCTTAGTGTTTTACTAACCTGTTCTTGTATCTGTAGTTTCAGGTTTATCTTGTTCTTGTTGATTTTTATCCTCAGGTGATTTCACTTCAGTTTCTGACAAGATATAACATTTTTACACAATAATTTTAAACTTTGAAAGTTGTTTAATTAGCCATTTACAAATAAAATCTACTTTTTAAATCAGTGACAGTGAGAGAATCCTCTGCCTCAACATCAGTGAAACTATGGAGATGATTGTGGACTTCAGGGATCTGCAGGATGATTACCACGCCCTCATATATCACTGGTACGTTCCTCTGTGTGCTCCTCACCCATGACCTGACCTGACCTGGGGTGCGTTTCCCGTACAACTATGTAGCTCTTTGCTTAACCACCATAGTACGATGCAACGTTGAAGAAAATAACTAACTAGTCACAAGTGTTTCCCAAAACCATAGTACCTGTGTCGCACTTCCATGGTTAGAACTTTGTTGGTTTGAACCGTCGTTCTTCTTCTTCTTCGATACAATGGCGGAGTAGTGCAATAGGCACATATCGCCCCCTACTGTATAGTGTGTTTATTTTCTCTCTCTCTCTCTTCGGCTCGCTTTCAATACGCTTTCGCAGTGACGTAACGTAGAAGTGGTGTAATAATGTCACAAACGCAACATTTTTAATTTTTCAATATTTCATTTGAACTCATTTTTTATTTTGTATTGATACATCAGTACAATTAAAATAAAAAGAAATGATGGGTTTTGAAAACGCTGGGATTGTGTTGTGAACACCTGTTACCCATTTTGCTCAATATTATTTCCTATATAAGTCCCTTTACATACAGCCATGGTTTAATGAGAGTTGACGTGAAAAAAATGACACGAAAACCACAATTTACTAAAAAAAAGAGCTTGCAGTTACAAATTCGGACAAAAAATTGGAATTAAATCGCACAAAAAAATGTATGCTTCTGGGAATGGGTATGAGAGAAGCCCAGAGGAAGTCAGAAACAAGTGGAGGGACTTTGCAGGTGTGACCAACTGGTGGCTCAGCGGTAGCTGTTCTGCTTACCGTGCGGACGGCCCGGGTTCGATTCCCAGCCAGTGCCCAAACCCCAGTTTGTTGATTTATTTGGGTACATTCATTGAATATATATTGAGTAATATTTTAAATAGGCTTACATATATTGAGTAATATTTTAAATAGGCTTACACTATGGTAGTGTATAAATTTTACAATTTCTTAGTGCTTAACACTTTGTGCACTGTATAACATTCAGATAACATTCATTATAAGTGAAAACCTCTAACATAATACTACAAATATTGTTATGAGACATTTCTCTTTGGGTATGTTTAAAGATACTCAGTTAAAAACTCACCTTTTCTTCGCACAAACGAAACCAAGGCTGTGTTCCAACCGGCATAAATAATGCTTCTGTAGGGCACTTCGAAGGGAGAATAATTGCGATGGTACCGCTGTTATATCGTTTAAAGTGAATTTGTAATAAAAATAACCGAAAAATTAATAACCTAATATCTGAGCACCAAAACATTAAGTTTTCCAAATCGCTCAAAGTGGTTGGGAATTTTTTTAGAAACTAATAGGGCGTAGGGTCGTTAACTGTGAATAGAACACACCCAGCCGCGGCAAGGAACTATGCTTCTAACCACAGGTCGAAGGCTGTAGTTACAACCACGTAAGTTTGCGACGCTGTTTGCGAATGTTCGTTTGAACTATGGTTTCGGGAAACACCTAGTTGTTGAACTATGTTGGTAACGACGGAACTTGCGACCATAGTTGGCTAACGATGCTTTTGGGAAATGCACCCCTGATCTGGTCCCTTCACACTAACACACTTGTAGTAACACCATGGAAACCCTTCCTGTAAGCAGAGGGCGCTACCTCTGGAGTTCTAGTTCTGTTCCTCTCCGGTTCTCAATTCATGTAAACTTTATAGTCAATAACTATATAAACATACTGTTATTATTCAGGACTCTGTACACCAATCCTGTGTTCTTGACCTTTTGTTATTCTCTTTTATTGATTGCTGTTTTGGATAATCGCTGCCTGGTTGTGTTTCTTGACTGTTTGTCTTTTTGCCTTTAAAAGACAAAACAAAACCTAAAGAATGTTAATTATTTTTATTTAAATCTTCATCCCACCAGCCTTAAAGCTCCACCCTCCATCCAAACAACAATCCTGAAAGTCATGTGAGTTATTGAAGCCACGCCCCCCAACATGACTCAGGGCTGTGATTGGACAGTGACTTAATTTCAGTTAGACATGACAACACTAATAAAATGAAATAAAATGTAATAAAATCTAATGATCTTCTTAACTTGCGTGTTTGAACATCACAGTCTTCCTGGTTAATGTTCAGTATCAGCCGGTTGCTAACGTGTCTGGTTGTGTTCAGATATTGCATGGTGGGATAAATGTGTGTGATTTCTGTGTGTTAACTTCACTAATCAACACTAATGTATATTTACCTGCAGCTGGTGAAGTTTCTGTCTCTACATCCGGGTTCTGCTGTGGTTCTGCAGCTTCATCGTTATTTACATTCTGCTGTTTTTCTTCCTCACCAGACGACATCACTGATCCAGTTTCTGACCAAATAAAACCGTATTATTAATAATAATCATTTTATTCTCAACTTTGTAGTGGATGGAGTTTAGCTTTCTGTCTAACATCAGTAAGGGGAAACGTGGAGGGAGGACAGGACACTGGAGGAGGAGCTGTCGCTGGTGTTTTTACACTGTGGTCAGAATTTTGGTCTAAATCTATTTATATAAAGAAAGAATATATGAATGTATGAAGTGTATAGATGAGGAGATGTGACCAACCTACAACCACAGCGTGAGGAACTGAACCTGTAGATGAAGCGTCAGTCTGATCCTGATTCTCCACACGGATTTTATTCAGAGGTTCAGTTTCTGACTGAGTTCCTGCTGTTTTATATGTAAATAAATCTTTTAATAATCTGTTATCACTCATTTAGCTGTATTTAATTAATTCAGTGAATTTTACCCCAGCACCTACCTCCTGTGGTATTAGTGAGGGGGGCAGCAGGTTCAGTCTCTGAAATGGAGGATGTAATTGTGAGATTAGAACTGGTGACAGTTGATATGAGATTTGAGGTGGATTCAGCAGGTTCTTCTGTAACTCCATTAATCTACATATTTGTACTGTAAGGTTTCTGTTTTTCAATTCATCAAGACTGAAACAGGTTTAGAGTTTTACTAGATGTTTGTCTGAATACAAAACCAAACTAAAGTTATAATAATAAAAAATAAAAAAGTATTTTGAGTGTTAAACTGCTGTAAAACACATTTACCTGTAGGTGGAGCTGTTGGTGGTATTTTTGCACTTTGCTCAGAATTTTGATCTACAGTATATCTATTTACAGACTTTAAATATTAAGATAAAAATATAAGTATAAGGATAATAAAGATTAATAGATGAGAAAGTTAATCAGGTGTGTGTGTGTGTTTGTGTGTGTGTGTGTGTGTGTGTGTGTGTGTGTGTGTGTGTGTGTGTGTGTGTGTGTGAGTGAAAGTATAACAGTGCCAACACAAAGAATAAATGACTTACATTAATCTCATCTTAAAACTGTGTATAATATTGAAGTTAAATCAAATGTTAAATATTTAGGGAGACAAATTTCTAAAGATGAGATCAGGATGAAAAAACAAAATGTCTGGGACAGATGGAATAAATGCAAAAATTGACATGAGGTATGAACTCAGACAGATTTTAACATTTTAGGTAGGATTTAACTAACATGGAAAGTCTGTCTAGATGCATTTATCCACCATCTTTCCTTTCTATTTCTAATGGAGCCATTAAGACCATCAACCAGATCAATTTCAACTTCATATGGAAAACACTTGTGCATTATATTAGGAATTATATGTATGTGTATGTGTATGTGACAAATAGAATTAGAAATTTGAATTTGATTTGAAAGCACAAATTATACAAATTCAAGAAAATGGTGAATTACAATCCTTTAACTTTTTGTGTACAAACATTATGTTAAAAATTTTAATTGCTAAAACATTTTGTAACAAATTTAAATAACTTTTGGTTTTCCATTCTTAGAGGTTTATTTAAGAAATTGGGTGAAATTGATTTCCTATAAAGATGTGATTTTACTGTTTCCAGACTACCAGTGAAATTATCTTAATTTCAACAACAGGTTTTGTTATATTGGAAATTATTATACAATCATAACTTCACCCCACACTAAACCTCAATATGGAACAATAGATTTATTCTAATTAGATATAAATCTCTGTGTATTCTTGATTGTTTTGAAAAAGGTGTTTGGTCTGTTCATCACTTAATGAATGAGGACGGGAGCTTGTAGTTATTCAGTTTCTGTTCTAAATTCAGTTTACACTGTGAAGGTGAGCAATTTGAACGCATCTTAAAAGCCATTTCGAAGTTTCATAAACCTTTACCAAGCAGCTTTACCAACATCTCAGATGGATCATGAGAACTTCCATCACTTCTCTTTAATGGTAACAACTTCAAAACAACACTTCCCAACAAAATCACCCGCTCTTATTTTAATTCCATATTATATCTGACATGGTTGTACTATAACAATATCTCACAACCTTATGATAAGCCGACTAGTAAAATACTACAATCTATTGGCCTCCCAGTGGCTCCTAAAGCAAAAGAACTCACTTCAGAATATTTAATGGTATTTATCCGCCATTTGAAACACCAATTTTTTCATTCATTCATTCATCTTCTATACCACTTTATCCTGTATTTAG
This sequence comes from Channallabes apus, assembly GCA_030522415.1. Taxonomy (NCBI): domain Eukaryota; kingdom Metazoa; phylum Chordata; class Actinopteri; order Siluriformes; family Clariidae; genus Channallabes; species Channallabes apus. The sequence continues at coordinate 1,364,557 of CM060110.1, forward strand.
GGTCGCGGAGACCTGGAGCCTATCCCAGGAGACTCAGGGCACGAGGCAGGGTACACCCTGGACAGCGTGCCAGTCCATCGCAGAGCACACACACACACACTATGGTCAATTTGTGAACGCCAATTAGCCTAATCTGCATGTCTTTGGACTGTGGGAGGAAACCGGAGTACCCGGAGGAAACCCACTGTTAGAATAATTTTATATATAAAGGAGTTATTTCTACTCTCTTGTTCTCTTCCTCATAGATTTGATATTAACGTGTTAAATCTTTCCTGCTGCTATTTTCCTGTCTCCTCTTGCATCTGTTCTTAAAGGTATGAACGCTCCCACGCTCACCTTCCCATACTCTCTTTATGTTTCTTTCCCTCTCTCTCTCCCTCTCTCGCTATCTCCCTCTGTCTCCTTCCCCCTCTCCCCCTAACTCGAGCCAACATCTTGTGATCTGTCTCTGGACGGACACCTCTCTATCTTCCACTCCTTTGATTCTTCAGGATCTCACCAGGACATTTACAATGGTTCAGGCTCTTTGTAGTAACATATGTCTATAGCCCAGGCGTTTGGTCAAACATATATAAACCCCATCTTTTGCTGTTAATAAACAGAGACCTTCCTGACAGACAACGTGTGTGTGTGTGTGTGTTTGACTGAATCTCTCCTGGCGCCAGAAAAGCTTACCGAAGCACAGCGGACAGACCGAGCAACTCGCCTCTTCTACTACAAAACTTTAGAAAAACTTTACACCACCAAGCACGGGGAGAACATGCAAATAGAGGCGGGAATTAGGCTCGATTCCCGTCTCTGTGTGCATGGAGTTTGCATGTTCTCCCTGGAATTGAACCCAGACCCTGGAGGTGCAAGGCAACAGTCCTAACCACTACACCACCGTGCCACCAACACCGATTTAATTTTGAGCAAAATGTTTGTATTTTTTTGTAACGTTGACATTAAGACAACTGATCACTTTTTCATTTCTTTTGTATATTCTGTTATCTTTTGAGAAAATTTGCCAAAGTCAAAGATCCAATCACTGGCTGCTTTTGCTATGAAACACATTATGTTTGGAATACTGCTGGAGGTTAAGAACAATAAGTTTTCCATTAATGTAATGTTGATTATGGACAAAATTCTCATTCATAAATGCTAAACCTCATTTTAAATTTATTTTTAAAGATATAATTTGTAGCTATGTATCTTGGTTTATTAGAAGAGTAAAAATAGGCCCCTTTGTATTTGTATTTACTTATTTATTTTGTTTATTTATTTATTTTCTGTTTTATTGTGTTTTCTTTTTTTTTTTTACTTCTTTCGGAGAGTGTATTTTTATTTTTGTTTGACTAGTGTGTATCCTGATTGACATGTGTTTATTAAAATTTGTTGATGCTATTATAAATGTATATTTTGTTTCAGTAGCGTTAAATAAATAAACAAACAAATGTATTAATTGATTAATTTATAAAAATGACTTATTAAAGTCATTTTTTTGACATATTAAATATTGACTTAATCTTTAAAGAACAATTTAGTTGTATAAAATAAATTATTCTTAGTATATTGATTGTCATGATATAAAAAATTGAGAATGACATTAAATCACTAAACTGTTCACTGTACCAGTTGGTTGTGGTGGGGTTTTGAACCTGAGACCTTCCAGACTGTCGTCTAATGCTTTAACCACTGATCTAACCCTAACCCTACCTGAATTTTAATACCTGACTTTTGGCCGCCTGATTTTGTGATGTTGAAAAATAGTGTTTACTCTATTTATGTCACGAACCTGTAACAGGCGGTTGCCTAGTTACACGCTCCCGACCAGCGGGGGCGCTGCGGCCGCTAATTACTCGATTTTAATAAAAGAGGAAGAGAGGCTAGAGCTAGGTAACAGAGAGTGGTTGGCGGTCGGGCGTCAGGAAGAAGGCAGAGGCGGCGGGCAGCAACTGGGCTGTGAATGGACAAAAGATGGCAGAAGGTAGGAATGATACAGGAAGTGAAATGGAAGAGAGTGAGGAAGGACAAGAGAAGGAGGAAGAGTGGAAAACAGTACAAAGAAACAGGAAAGGAATAAAACGCAAACATCCAAAACAACAGATAAGTGAGGTATCTAACTTGGAAGAAACTGATGCAGGACAAGGGAAAACAGGAAATGTAGGACAAAAAGAAGAATATAAAGTAATCCTGAAACTAACACAGGAAGGAGCGTCGTTTAGAGACTGGAACCCAATACAAATAACACAAACAATAACAACACTAATAGGAGATATTAAAAGCGGCAAAATATTAAGAAATGGCTCCCTACTAATAATGTGCAAGAACAAAGCTCAGCAAGGAAAAGCAAATAAAATTAATGAAATTAAGGGGAAAAGAGTCAAAAGTGTACAAATAGAAGCAAGAAGGACACGGGGAGTGATCACGGGGATACCAACAACAGTAACAATTGAAGAAATACAGGAAAACATATCAGGAGGGAAAATAAATGAAATTAAAAGATTAAAAACCACAAGAAACGGGATGAGATGCGATAGCCTGTCAGTATTAATAATATTTAATAATAATAATAAAAGTAAACTACCATATAGAGTATTCGTGGGGTACATGAGCTATGAGGTTAAGCCCTACATTCCGCCCCCACTAAGATGTTATAAATGCCAAAGATATGGGCATATTGCAGCAGTATGCAGAGGAAAACAAAGGTGTGGAAGATGTGCAGGAGAACACGAATATGGAAAATGCGAGACAGGAACCAAACTCAAATGCTGTAATTGCGGAGGGGAACACAGTGCAGCATACAGGGGATGTGAAGCTAGCAAAAAAGCAGCGGAAGTACAGAAGACTAGAACAGAACAAGGAATAACATATGCAGAGGCACTAAAAGTTACAAACAAGGAAAGAGAAACAAGGAAAAATGATACGGTCGGGGAAAAGAGAGAAGAGGTACACACTAGATGTAGCCAAATTAAAGAAAACACTCTGATTGTAAACCAAAACAACTTTGTGCTCTTCATGGTAGACATAATCAACTGCACCGCACAGACAAGCAAGAAAACAGAGAAAATAAAGATCATAGTGAACGCAGCCAAAAAACACCTAGGGATAGACGGACTAAGCTGGGAAAAAGTCAATGAAAAATTAAATGAGAGTGCAATCAATACATAAACCAGAAATAAAGATAATACAATGGAATGCAAGAAGCTTAATAGCTAACGGACAAGAACTCAAAAAATTCATAGCAGATGAACCAGAAAAACCTCAAATTATATGTATACAAGAAACATGGCTAAAAACTAAATGGGAATTCAAGATACTGGGTTATACAACAATTAGAAAAGATAGAGAAAAAGGGAATGGAGGAGGAGTAGCAATACTAATAGAAGAAGGAACTAAATATAAAATAGTGGAAACTAAAAATTAACATGAAACAATAACAGTCAAAGTATGGACAGAGGAAAACAACATAACAATAGTAAACTACTACAATCCATGTAAAAAAATAAATAACAGTATACTGGAAGAAATAATAGGAAAATGGGAAGAACACATTATATGGTGTGGTGACTTCAATGCGCACAACAAAACCTCTGGGGAAGCAGAGAAACAGACACAAGTGGGGAGGTAGTAGAGGAATTCTTAATAAATAAAGGTCTAGTATGTATAAACAATAGCGAGGGAACCAGATACAACAGCACACATAACAGAGAGTGCAATAGACTTAACAATAGTGTCAAAGGAAATTGCAGGAATATGTACTTGGAAAACCCAAAAGTACAATACAATGGGAAGTGACCATTATCCAATATTAATTAAAATAGGAGTAAGCAACAGACAAGAGCAGGAAAATAAAATACAGAGATGGATACTGGGGAAAGCTAAGTGGGAGAAATTTAAAGCAAATATAGACACGAGATATGAGGAAGAATCACTTAAAAGTATAACAGAAATAGAAGAACTTAAAAACAGAATAACTAATATTATTAACCAAACAGCATGTAAAACTATTCCAAAAAACAAAGGCGTAAGAAAAGGAAAATGCATACCATGGTGGAATGAAGACTGTAGCAAGGCAATCAAAAATAGAAATAAAGCATTCAAGCAACTTAAAAAACAACATACACTAGAAAAACTAATCCAATATAAGAAAGCACAGGCGATAGTCAGGAAAAACATAAGAACAGCAAAACGCACACACTGAAGACAGTACTGCAACACAATAGGAAGAGAGACACAATTAACAAACATCTGGAGAATGATAAGGAAAATGAACGGTTTAAATACTACAAATGAAGTCCCAGTGCTACAGTATAATAAAGGAACTGCAATAAGTAATAAAGAAAAAGCAGAGGCATTAGCCATGACATTTGTCAACATACACAGTTCAGAAAACATACCCAGCAATATGAGAGAGAATATGAAAAACACAATAATTCAACACAAGGAAATAAGAAGAAAGGAAAGCAACACGGAAGAACTAGACCTCCCATTCTCAATATATGAGTTTAAAAAAGCAACAACAAGGGCACGGCAAACAACACCAGGAAGAGATAACATCTGCTACAAAATGCTTATGAACATGACTGAGAACTCAATTCAACAGATATTAAGACTCTTCAACTTAATATGGGAAACAGGCAATATCCCCAAAGACTGGAAACTAGCCACTATAATACCAGTACTAAAACCAGGTAAAGAAGCCTCAGACCCTACTAACTACAGGCCAATTGCACTCACATCGCAAATAGGAAAGACAATGGAAAGAATGGTAACAGAAAGACTAACACACTACCTAGAAATAAACAAACTTCTATCACCATTCCAAAATGGGTTTAGAAAAGGAAGAAGTACTATGGACGGAATATTAAATCTAGAATCTGAAATAAGAAAAGCACAAACAAATAAGGAGAAGGTAATTGCAGTCTTCTTTGATATTGAAAAAGCATATGATATGCTCTGGAAAGAAGGTCTACTATGCAAACTAAACAAATTAGGAATAAGAGGCAAAATGCATGATTGGATAAAGAACTTTTTAGAAAATAGAACAATAGAAGTCAGAGTGGGTACTGAATACTCAAAAAAATACACAGTAGAAAACGGCACCCCGCAAGGAAGCGTGTGTAGCCCAATATTATTCAGCATCATGATAAACGACATATTTGATGGAGTAGAAGAAACAATAGGAAAATCACTATATGCATATGACGGAGCACTGTGGATCAGAGGCAGGAACATAGAATACATTAACACCAAGATGCAGAAAGCAATAAAAGAAGTAGAAAAATGGGCAAATAAATGGGGATTTAAGATATCTCTAACAAAAACACACAGTATATGCTTTACAAAGAGACATAAGAATATCTCTCTAAAACTATACAAACAAGAACTAAAACAAGTACAGACAATCAAATATCTAGGAATGTACTTTGACGAAAAGCTAACCTGGAAAACACATATAAAGAAAATAAAAGAAAAATGCAATAAAATCATAAACGTAATGCGGTGCCTTACAGGACAGTCATGGGGAGCTAACAGAGCCTCGTTAGTAAGCATATACAATGCATTCATGAGAGCTACTATAGACTATGGGTGCTTAGCATACATGTCAGCAGCAGAATCCAACCTAAAACAATTAGACACTATGCAAGCTCAAGCCTTAAGAGTTTGTTGTGGGGCCTTCAAAACATCCCCAGTATCAGCTATGCAAGTAGAAATGGAAGTAATGCCGATAAGAATAAGAAGAATAAAACTACTGTTGGCATACTGGGTTAACCTACAAGGGCATAATAAAGAACATCCAACAAAGAATATTCTTAAAGAATGCTGGGAACACAGCAAAACTAACATATACAGCTTCGGATGGATAGGAGACACTAGAGCAAAAGGCCTAAGACTCCATAAACTCAACATCAGTCCCACAGTACCACTACACAACACCCCACCATGGAAGCTGATAGCCCCACCAGTAGATGTAAGCTTAAAACAAAAAATTAAGGACAACCCAACACACATTCCATGCTGGCTAATAGTGCAAAATCATATTAAAACAATAGGAAAAAAGAAATTAATAATATACACGGATGGTTCCAAAGACCCAGGTACGGGACGAACAGGGGCAGCGTTCTACATCCCGCAACACAAAATATCAGCTAAAAAAAGAATAACAGATCAACTATCAGTATACACCTCCGAACTAATAGGAATACAAATGGCACTTAAATGGGTGGAAAAGAATCACCAAGGAGAGACAATAATAGCATCTGACAACATGTCGGCCATAACCAGTCTAGAAACAGGAAACTCATGTAGACAGGACATCCTACATAATATATTACAATTAGTAACAGAATTATACCATAAAGATGTGAGGATTACTGTTCTATGGGTACCAGCACACGTAGGTGTAAAAGGAAACGAACAAGCAGATAAACTCGCCAAACAAGCACTCAAAAGTAAAAATGTCCAAATAAAAATCCCAATAAGCAGAGCAGAAGTTAAGAAAATAATTAAAGAACACACAAACAAAATATGGCAAGAAAGATGGGATGAAGGAGAAACAGGTAGACACATGCATCAAATCCAAAAAAAGATCAAAAGAGGGAAAGTATGGGGCAGAAACAGAAGAGAGGAGATCATCATAACTAGGCTAAGAATAGGACACACAGGACTAAACCAAAGTCTTAAGGTAATAGGGAAACACCCAACTGGTGAATGTGAATACTGTGGACAAATAGAAACAGTAACACACATACTAACAAACTGTAAAAGATACGACAAAGAAAGACAGGAACTCAGAGAAACCATGCAGGAGGAAGGAGTAGAAACAACAATAGAAAACATACTAGGCAAGATGAACTGGAAAATATATAAAAGTCTGTTTAAGTACCTAAATGAAACTGGTCTAGTCAATAGAATCTAAGAGAATTTAATAATAAAAAAAAAAAATAATAATAATAATAATAATAAAAAAAATGAAAAATTCCAATCTAATGATCCACACTCCAGCCCAGCAGGTGGCGGTAATGCACCTATAAGTTGGCTGCCAGCCGCCATAAAACAACAAAGAAGAAGAAGAAGAAGAAGAGCTAGGTAACAGCAACCATACCACAGCTAATGCTAAAAGCTAAGGCTACTGCTAAGCAGCACGGTGTTTTGTAAACCCGAGTGCGGGATATCTTTGTCCAAAAGCGCATGTGAGTACTTATGGTTAAATGTTGAATTGTATGAAGCCCGCCGAGGCATATACAGTGGTGTGGAAAACTATTTGCCCCCTTCCTGATTTCTTATTCTTTTGCATGTTTGTCACACTTAAATGTTTCTGATCATCAAAAACCGTTAACTTTTAGTCAAAGATAACATAATTGAACACAAAATGCAGTTTTTAAATGAAGGTTTACGTTATTAAGGGAGAAAAAAAACTCCAAATCTACATGGCCCTGTGTGAAAAAGTGATTGCCCCCCTTGTTAAAAAATAACTTAACTGTGGTTTATCACACCTGAGTTCAGTTTCTGTAGTCACCCCCAGGCCTGATTACTGCCACACCTGTTTCAATCAAGAAATCACTTAAATAGGAGCTACCTGACACAGAGAAGTAGACCAAAAGCACCTCAAAAGCTAGACATCATGCCAAGATCCAAAGAAATTCAGGACCAAATGAGAACAAAAGTAATTGAGATCTATCAGTCTGGTAAAGGTTATAAAGCCATTTCTAAAGCTTTGGGACTCCAGCGAACCACAGTGAGAGCCATTATCCACAAATGGCAAAAACATGGAACAGTGGTGAACCTTCCCAGGAGTGGTCGGCCGACCAAAATTACCCCAAGAGCGCAGAGACAACTCATCCGAGAGGCCACAAAAGACCCCAGGACAACATCTAAAGAACTGCAGGCCTCACTTGCCTCAATTAAGGTCAGTGTTCACGACTCCACCATAAGAAAGAGACTGGGCAAAAACGGCCTGCATGGCAGATTTCCGAGGCGCAAACCAATTTTAAGCAAAAAGAACATTAAGGCTCGTCTCAATTTTGCTAAAAATCATCTCAATGATTGCCAAGACTTTTGGGAAAATACCTTGTGGACCGACGAGACAAAAGTTGAACTTTTTGGAAGGTGCGTGTCCCGTTACATCTGGCGTAAAAGTAACACAGCATTTCAGAAAAAGAACATCATACCAACAGTAAAATATGGTGGTGGTAGTGTGATGGTCTGGGGTTGTTTTGCTGCTTCAGGACCTGGAAGGCTTGCTGTGATAGATGGAACCATGAATTCTACTGTCTACCAAAAAATCCTGAAGGAGAATGTCCAGCCATCTGTTCGTCAACTCAAGCTGAAGCGATCTTGGGTGCTGCAGCAGGACAATGACCCAAAACACACCAGCAAATCCACCTCTGAATGGCTGAAGAAAAACAAAATGAAGACTTTGGAGTGGCCTAGTCAAAGTCCTGACCTGAATCCTATTGAGATGTTGTGGCATGACCTTAAAAAGGCGGTTCATGCTAGAAAACCCTCAAATAAAGCTGAATTACATCAATTCTGCAAAGATGAGTGGGCCAAAATTCCTCCAGAGCGCTGTAAAAGACTCGTTGCAAGTTATCGCAAACGCTTGATTGCAGTTATTGCTGCTAAGGGTGACCCAACCAGTTATTAGGTTCAGGGGGGCAATTACTTTTTCACACAGGGCCATGTAGGTTTGGATTTTTTTTCTCCCTAAATAATACAACCCCTCATTTAAAAACCGCATTTTGTGTTTACTTGTGTTATCTTTGACTAATAGTTAAATGTGTTTGATGATCAGAAACATTTTGTGTGACAAACATGCAAAAGAATAAGAAATCAGGTGGGGGGCAAATAGATTTTCACACCACTGTATTATACTGTATGTGTTTACTGTGCACTTACGGCGTTCCTCCTGCTATGGTTATGCAGGAGGATTTTTTGTTTATATCTTTGCTGTTGTCCATGTCCGTGTTTTCCGGAAGCTGCTGAGCTGAGTGTCAGCTAGTCCCCCGGGAGTGAACACAAGGCAGGCGGAGTACACGCGGTGCCGAGGGCTCGGCTATTCCTGTGCCATCTGCGAAGGGACGTTTCTGGGTGCTATTGTGTGCTTTATGGACTTTTGATAGGGAGAAAGGACTCTATATACAATCACTACGAGCACGGATTGAGTGAGTGTGTGGTATGAGTGGCCGGCGTGTATGAATGGTGTAATGTACAGCACAATATTAAATGTAAATACACTTGAACACATTGTCGTATCCTCTGGTGGTCCTTATTCACCCCCTGATTTCTGTTAACGGCAAGTTACTGTTTCAGTAATAGTAGCGAGTTTGTTACAAACCTGCACAGTCTACCCAGCACATCCAGTTCTTAACTCCATCCAGGGTTTTCCGTGCTCCCTGGGCTGATTACCTGAGTACACCTGTCCCTAATTTGGCAACACATTGGTGGCTTTAAATAGAAGCCGAATATTTCACTCCTTGCCGATGTATCTTACTCGCGTGCCCTTTGCCCCGTTTCCCAAACAAGCTTCCTTAGTGCTCCAACTCTGTGTTCGACCTCGCCCGTTTTCTGGATTCTGTTTCGTGCCTAGCCCTTTTGGAATATCTTTCAGTGTTTGTGCCTACGTGTATGACCTCGCAAGCATTTTGGACTTTTGGATAACGGATTTACGATTTGGATTCTTTCGCCCCTGCTGCTGGAACTCTGGATACCGAACCTCACCTGGTAAAAACGACTCTTCTCGTCCTTCTTCTCTCTTCCTCCGCAATCCAGCTCTTCAGCCGGCGACACGAGCACTTCCGTGTTCGCGGATCTCAGGAGAGTGCTCACGCTGCGCGCCAGCCTCCGTCTTCACCAAGGGAATCAAACCACTGCCCTTCGCCTTGTGTCCACTGCATGCTCAGCGTTGTAAGAACCAAGAACGCTCGCAAAGACCCACGACTACTTCGGCGCTCTACTTCCCGGGATTGCGGAGATTCCCCGCGTCATAGCCCCGCCTCCTCTCTCGTCACTAGGGCTTACCCAGGCTCAGTCACTAAGCACGCACACACACACACACACCACCACCCCCCTTCTACACTCATACTGCACTAACACATCTAGCATCCCTGCACTCTAAGAACATCTCTTAAGGAACAGTCTACTATTGGGTTCACTCCTATCCAAGTCCCCTGACAATTTATAGACAGCAAAAGGGGAAATATTTTTGCATTTGAGTTTTAAATGATTTAATTACATTTAAATTTTTTAAATTTAATTTTGACTACATTTAGTCATTTGAAATATATGACTACAATAAACTGCAGTGCCAACAATTTCAAGCACTGTAAATGCTGTAAGGATTTTTTTTCCATTCAGGTCAAATTATAATACAGAAAACATATTTTTACATACGTTTTTGTCCAGTTCATGTAATTCAACATTTTGCTTAGAGGATTTTTGACACAGTTATACTTCCATAGTGTATGAAGTGTATAGATGAGGAGATCATGTGACTAACCTACAACCACAGCGTGAGGAACTGAACCTGTAGATGGAGCTTCAGTCTGATCCTGATTCTCCACACGGATTTTATTCAGAGGTTCAGTTTCTGACTGAGTTCCTGCTGTTTTATATGTAAATAAATCTTCTGTTATTATCACTCATTTAGCTGGATTTCATAAATTCAGTGAATTTTACCCCAGCACCTACCTCCTGTACTTTCTGTCCATTTTCTCCTGGAGGGAATCAGACCTATAGCAGAGAGAAAACTCCTGTATTAGACAGCACAAAGACCTGACAAAGACCTGAAAAAACCTCGTCTCTCCTTTACTAACTACAGAGACTGTATAGTTGTATAGTTACAGTGTGACAAGACTTCCTGTATAGTCTATTGGACTCCATCAGGTGCTCAGTGATGCTCCATCAGGATTGCGTACTGTTACACTTAATACTGTTCTCATCTACATACATGTGTCTGTCTTAAAGAGCAACTTCTAGTTAGTGTCAGTTTTGTTTTCTATCTTCATCCTCTTGAATCATATATTATTAAGTCAATGTTTATATCCCACCTTTTTTACGTAGTACACAATACACTGCAATTCCGACGACACACAGCACCAGAAGAACGGGAATGATGATGATGTATCCAGTCAACGACTCTGCACACACAGACATCAACACAAAATAATCATGAGTCTGTTCTTCAGTTCCACCATCTACACATATCCTTACATATGTAAATGTTTATTTCAGTAATAATTACCTGTGTCACATGCAGGGACATGTAACATTATTCTGCCTTCTTTTCTCTCCTGATCAGACAAACCCATAGAGCAGGAGATCCACTCAGACTCAGAGGGAGACACAATCAGCCACGAGCTCACATCTACAGTCCCTACAGAGTCTGAGGATAATAAAAAGTGGTTTGTTATTTCTGTTTTTAGGATCTTTAATGTAAGTGTAGATGAGTAGATCTTACTGATGGTGAACTTGTCGTTACTGAGATGTTTCAGATCTCTCCCATCTTTATCTGTCCAGGTGATTGACGGCTCAGGTAGCCAACCATGTGACTGACAGCTAACGTTCACCTTCCCTTCTCCTGCTTCACGTATGGAGAGAACAGGAGTGGATCCCACCACTGAGAGAGAGAGAGAGAGAGAGAGAATTACACAGACAGATCAACCATGAACTTAATTTTTTTTTAAAGTCAATTGATGCACTAAGCGTTACCTCTCAGTCTGAGGGTCACTGTGGCCTTGTCATACCAGATATCACTTTTCACATGACACACATAGTCTCCTCTATCTGCTAACGTCAGGTTCTCCAGTTTCACAGAGACGTCTCCTTTCTCCAGATCTCCTAACAGGAACACTCTGCCCTGGTACTGAACATCTACACGACTCTTCTGGATCTGTGTGTCCTTGTAGAACAGAGCCGGGGTGTCATACATATTGGGACGGTACCAGCGCACTTCCAGGGGTCGAACATCCATGTTGTTGGTGACATCACAGTGCAGAGACACAGAGGACCCAAGGAGCCCTGAGACTGGAGACTCAACCTTCAGTGAAAATGTTTCTAGAGGAGACGTTAGATCACACTTAATCAGCTTTAAGAAAACCACTGCTTATGATCTAATAGTTAACAAAGTGAGAGTTTGTATCTGATACTGATAATGGAACATGTAGAAGGTGATGAATCAGACTGACCAGAAGAAGCCTGAAGGCTGAGAGATGGGAATAGAAACAGTAAAACCCATCTCAGTGGTCGAGCTGTGAAGAGAAGAAGAACGAAACACATTTGATGTGTGAAAGGATCCACTGGACCAAGGAAATTGTTAAACTAGAGTCATTTGCTATTTATCTGTAAATTTAATCAGATTCCATTAGTAATTACTGACATTCACACTTATACACCCTCTGAACAATCGGTACAATCAGTAACCTGACCATGACTGAACTGGTACATAGTACCTTTATGCTTAGCGATAGCTCCTCAATGTAGGACAGTCAGTGATAGAGTGTCCCACAAACTTGTTCCTTTTACATTGGGATACATTTTTTTAATAAAATCTGTCTGGACAATAATGGATTACTTTATATATTTTTTCATCATTTACTGAATGTGGGGGAACTAGAGGAACGAGAAGAAGCCCACTAAGCAAGGTGGGGGGGGGGGGAGGGGTGCACACACACACACACACCCACCCACCTCTGAGCACACACACACACGACAGACACTATTAAATTTAAAGAAATATTAAAAAGTATTTCTGTTATAAAAATGTATTTCTGACTGATTGTGTTCTTTATTTTCTTTTGCATGTTATTTAAACTTTCAAAGTAAATTGACTATATTAAAGAGTAATCAAGTACAAATCTGAACATTAATAAACATTTACACAGAAATGTATTTCTTCTTAAACACACTTAAATATTTTATTTAATGACAACGATGTTCTGCACTTAATAATTAATTGTGCGATACAATGTTATTTGTGTCCTTATTGAAACTAAATCTGATCCAAACGCCTGATCTAATCTAATCTAATCTAATCAGCCTGATAGTATCACCCAGACTCTATTATCATAGAGACGAAGGCCCAGCCTGGCCTTGAGATTAGCATTGACATTTACTTTGGGCCCCTGTCCGATGTTCAGGAAGTCCATAAAGACAAAAGTTTAATGTCTCAGACACCTGGACTACCAGACTTGATTTGCTTAGAATGTCATCATCTTTATCTCAAATGTAAAACCCAATGTACAGACTTATATACTTTATATACTATATTATATACTTTATGTATATAATAGTTTATATACTATTACATTAAAGCTAGATTAAACATTTTATAAATTTGTAATCCTACACACACTTAAATATTTTATTTAATAGCAAAGATGTAAAGAACTTAATAATTAATTGTGCTGTATGTAATAATTAATAATAATTAATTAAAAGTCTGTATGTGTGTACAATGTTATTTGTGTCCTTATTGAAACTAAATCTGACCCAAACATCTGATTACCACGAAACCCTGAATACACACACACACACACACACACACACACACACACTCCAGTTTCTACCCGCGCTGCCTGGATCAGGGGTTGACTTATCTGCAGTCCCACCTCATCTTTCACACACAACACAGGAGAGAATAAACAGCAGTAAAACATTGTCTTACCTGAAATCATGGCAGTAGGGAACACTGTGTGCTCAGAAAGATTCACATCAACCAGGAGGAACTCAATCATCTGCAAAGTGTCCATTAAACTCCTACTGATCATCTACACTCACTGGGGGATGAAGTCCATCATAAACCTGCAGACTACTTCAGTTCAACCTCCACCAACTGTGTGTGTGTGTGTGTGTGTGTGTATGCCTTCAAGTACTGTACATTAAGGAAAGGCTCAGAAAGCCACAATATTCCACATTTAGATTAAACATAGAAGATATATATATATATATATATATATATATATATATATATATATCTTCTATGTTTAATTTTAATTTAGCTGTTGTAGTGTTGTGGCGGTTTGTGTTATCACAGAGTCTCTCCCATAAAACTTTACACCCGTTGATGATTAACATGACCTTATAAATGACAGTTTGAAATAGAGCTCAATCATCTTCTGTGAAACAACAGGCATTAGGTAATTTATTCTTACTGTAAAAAAATATTGTTAAACTCAGTTATAATCTGTTTTTAAGGAAACAAAACTACCACCTGTTCCAAAACTCTATAAAACTGTATTTACCTACTGCAACTACACTATACTATATACTATACACTATACTATACACTCACTATACACTCATGATGCACATTGTGTAAGGCCCCAACTAAATAAATAAGCCCCTCCCCGCTCATATTAAAGTGAGTGTCAGTGGACAGATGAAAAAAAATGTGACATGAAAAAAGAAAGGACAAAAGATACTCCATGAGTCCACTAACTGCGGTAATGGCAGTCCAGTAAACCAGTATTTTCCAGTTTAATGTCAGCAGTAACAGATGCTTCTGTCGAGAAGAACCAAAACGAAATATGACATTCAAATCTCTCAAATGAAGTGTTAATGTGATGTGTTAATGTTTTAAAATGTTTTATGTGAGTTTATATGCATCTATTGTTCACACGTCATGATGTAATTTGTGCCTTGTATATCTGAAGATCTCAAAAGTGCAAATTAGCAACTAATCATTTTTGTAACTGATTTTTTGTGCATTAAGTGACGTGCTCACATTAAGAAAATGCTTAAATAATTTAAGTTTACATATGGAAGATATGTTCAGTCTAACAGTCATGTTAATTGTCTATGATGTTATAACGCTGTTTGTATAAAGATGCCAGATTTTTTGAGCCTGAGTTAAGCTGTGATCCTGAGATGACGATCCACCCAGTTAGAGAATGTTGAAAAAGATGATTAGAAGAGAATCCTGTGACTGATCAAGTGACTGTTATCACAGACTATCACAGGTGGAATTTATCCATTTCTAGTGGTGTTTCTCACCAACTTACAGTGGTGTGAAAAACTATTTGCCCCCTTCCTGATTTCTTATTCTTTTGCATGTTTGTCACACTTAAATGTTTCTGCTCATCAAAAACCGTTAACTATTAGTCAAAGATAACATAATTGAACACAAAATGCAGTTTTTAAATGAAAGTTTACGTTATTAAGGGAGAAACAAAACTCCAAATCTACATGGCCCTGTGTGAAAAAGTGATTGCCCCCCCCCTTGTTAAAAAATAACTTAACTGTGGTTTATCACACCTGAGTTCAATTTCTGTAGTCACCCCCAGGCCTGATTACTGCCACACCTGTTTCAATCAAGAAATCACTTAAATAGGAGCTACCTGACACAGAGAAGTAGACCAAAAGCACCTCAAAAGCTAGACATCATGCCAAGATCCAAAGAAATTCAGGAACAAATGAGAACAAAAGTAATTGAGATCTATCAGTCTGGTAAAGGTTATAAAGCCATTTCTAAAGCTTTGGGACTCCAGCGAACCACAGTGAGAGCCATTATCCACAAATGGCAAAAACATGGAACAGTGGTGAACCTTCCCAGGAGTGGCCGGCCGACCAAAATTACCCCAAGAGCGCAGAGACAAGTCACCCGAGAGTCCACAAAAGACCCCAGGACAACATCTAAAGAACTGCAGGCCTCACTTGCCTCAATTAAGGTCAGTGTTCACGACTCCACCATAAGAAAGAGACTGGGCAAAAACGGCCTGCATGGCAGATTTCCAAGGCGCAAACCACTTTTAAGCAAAAAGAACATTAAGGCTCGTCTCAATTTTGCTAAAAAACATCTCAATGATTGCCAAGACTTTTGGGAAAATACCTTGTGGACCGACGAGACAAAAGTTGAACTTTTTGGAAGGTGCGTGTCCCGTTACATGTGGCGTAAAAGCAACACAGCATTTCAGAAAATGAACATCATACCAACAGTAAAATATCGTGGTAGTGTGATGGTCTGGGGTTGTTTTGCTGCTTCAGGACCTGGAAGGCTTGCTGTGATAGATGGAACCATGAATTCTACTGTCTACCAAAAAATCCTGAAGGAGAATGTCCGGCCATCTGTTCGTCAACTCAAGCTGAGGGGCCAGGGGTAGCTCAGTGGTTAAGGCGTTGGACTACGGTTCGGAAGATCCCAGGTTCAAATCCCACAACCACCAAGTTGCCACTGTTGGGCCCCTGAGCAAGGCCCTCAACTGCTCAGTTGTGTAATGAGATAAAAATGTATGTCGCTCTGGATAAGAGCGTCTGCCAAATGCCTAAATGTAAATGTAAGCTGAAGCGATCTTGGGTGCTGCAGCAGGACAATGACCCAAAACACACCAGCAAATCCACCTCTGAATGGCTGAAGAAAAACAAAATGAAGACTTTGGAGTGGCCTGAATCCTATTGAGATGTTGTGGCATGACCTTAAAAAGGCGGTTCATGCTAGAAAACCCTCAAATAAAGCTGAATTACAACAATTCTGCAAAGATGAGTGGGCCAAAATTCCTCCAGAGTGCTGTAAAAGACTTGTTGCAAGTTATCGCAAACGCTTGATTGCAGTTATTCAATTCAATTCAAGATTCAAGATTCAAAGAACTTTTTTAATCCCAAAGGGAAATTGCTTTTGCTCGGTTACAGGTGCTCACAGTTGTTAACCAAGGAAGGTAATAAAGGTAATAAATAATTAAAAAAAAAAAAAAAGTTCCTACTGTTAAACATTAAGTACCAACAAAATATGACTCAAGACGACTTGTAAGTATTGCACAGTAATCAAGTATGTATGTAATATTGTATTATTATATGCAATCGTGTATTAGTATCCTGTTGTATACCAGTCAGTGAAAAAATCCACATACATGTGTGTATGAGTTACAGAGAAGAATTGTAAAGTTTTATGGCCGTTGGGAGAAAGGATCTCCTGTGACGCTCGGTGGAACACTTGATAGTAATCAGTCTCTGGCTGAACCTGCTCCTCTGTTCAGCCAAAACACTGTATAGCGGGTGAGAAGGATTGTTAACAATGGATTCTACTTTGGACAGAATCCTCCTCTTTGCTACTACATCCACCGAGTCAAGCTCCATGCCTAGCACAGATCCGGCCTTTTTAATTGACTTGTCCAGTTTGTTCTTATCAGACCCCTTAATGTTACCACCCCAACAGACCACAGTGTAAAAAATGACACTCGCCACAACGGTTTCATAGAACATCCGTAGAATGGTATTACAGACGTTAAAAGACCTGAGCCTTCGAAGAAAGTACAATCGACTCTGACCTTTCTTGTAGAGTGCCGTTGTGTTGAGTGACCAGTCAAGTTTGTTGTCCAGATAAACTCCCAGATATTTGTAATCGGAGACAATGTCCACTATCTCCCCTTTGACAGATATAGGAGTCACAGGGGTCTTGCTTCTCCTAAAGTCTACCACCATCTCCTTTGTTTTCCCGATGTTTAGTTGTAGGTGATTACGCTCACACCAGGAAATGAAGTCATCCACAACAGACTGGTACTCCGAGGTGTCACCCTCCTTTATACACCCAACAACCACAGAGTCGTCAGAGAACTTCTGCAGGTGGCATGACTCTGAGTTATATCTAAAGTCGGATGTATAGAAGGTGAAAAGAAACGGAGACAGTACAGTCCCCTGGGGAGCTCCAGTGCTGCAGATCAAAGTCTCTGACACACAGTTCTTTAGTCGGACATACTGGGGGCGACAGGTCAGGTAGTCCATGATCCAGGAAACCAAGCAGGTGTCAATGTTTATGTTCCTTAATTTCTCCCCCAGTACTGCTGGTTGGATGGTGTTGAAGGCACTGGAGAAATCAAAGAACATCATCCTTACAGTGGTCCTAGGCTTGTCAAGGTGAGAGTAGGTGCGATGTAGCAGGTGTATTATGGCGTCATCAACTCCCATGAACGGCTGATAGGCAAACTGAAGAGGGTCCAGAGAGGACTTCACCAGGGGACGAAGTGTATCCAGGATCAGTCTCTCAAACACCTTCATAATGTGCGATGTTAAAGCCACCAGCCTGTAGTCGTTCTGGGCACAGGGACATGGTGTTTTGGGTACCGGCACAATGCATGATGTTTTCCACAGTGCAGGGACTTTCTGAAGAGACAGACTCAGGCAAAAGAGGTACTGGAGGACACCACATAGTTGGGGAGCACAAGATTTCAGGACTCTTGGATTGATCTTATCCGGACCTACAGCTTTTGTAGGGCTGATCTTACTCAGGCCATTTTTAACCTGATCCACTGAGCTGTTGATTGCTGGGAGTGCAGGAGTAGTGACTGTGACTGTTCTCTGTGTAGGGGAGGACATAGGAGCAGGAATGTGTGGATTTGGGTTGAAGTCGGGGGAAGTGTGAGACATAGGGACATCAAATCTATTGAAGAAAGTGTTGAGGTCGTTTGCACGTTCCCTATTCCCCTCAATAGCCTGGCCGCTTGTCTTATAGCCAGTGATGCTCCTCATGCCCCTCCACACCTCTCTCGTGTTGTTTTGCTTCAGCCTTTGTTCTAGTTTTCTCCTGTATGCCTCTTTCCCCTCCTTGATTTTCCCGGTTAGCATTTTTTGAGCCTTCTTCACTGCTTCCTTATCACCAGACCTAAAAGCACTTTTTTTTCATTTAAACACGCTTTAATGTCTTTGGTGACCCAGGGTTTGTTGTTGGGGAAACAGCGAATATCTCTCATCGGTACACAGGTGTCAACACAGAAGTTAATGTACTCCGTGATGCAGTCCGTCATTCCATCAATGTCCTCTCCATATGATGCACTGAGAACCTCCCAGTCTGTAGCCTCAAAACAATCCTGTAACGTAGCAGTAGCACCTTCTGAACATCTTCTTACACTCCTCACTATAGCAGGCTGTCTCTGAACCAGGGGTTTGTATATAGGCATGAGGTGGACTAGGTTGTGATCCGACCTCCCCAGGGGGGGAAGTGCTGCAGCACTGTAAGCACCTTTAACATTAGCATACAGCAGGTCTAGTGTCTTCTCCCCCCTAGTGTGACAATCCACGTACTGAGTGAAAGTGGGAATAGTCTTGTTCAGTGATGTGTGATTGAAATCACCGGAGATCAGGAGAAAGGCATCAGGGTGTCGAGTCTGGTGTTTGGCAGTTACAGAGTGAATGACGTCACACGTGGCAGTGGCATTTGCGGATGGAGGAATGTACACAGCAGTTATTATCACCATCCATCCATCCATCCATCCATTTTCTTCCGCTTATCCGAGGTCGGGTCGCGGGGGCAGCAGCTTCAGCAGGGATGCCCAGACTTCCCTCTCCCCAGCCACTTCTTCCAGCTCTTCCGGGGGGATCTTGGTAAATAATATGGACGAAATCCGACAGCCAACAGTTCAATATCTGGACTACAAACACGCTCCTTAACAGTCACATGACCGGTGTTACACCACATGTTGTTGATGTAAACAGCCAGCCCCTCTCCTTTCCTCTTACCGCTCTCTCTCCTCGTCCTGTCACTCCGTATCGCGCTGAAGCCGTCCAGTGTAATATTAGAGTCTGGCACATCACTATGTAACCAAGTCTCTGTAAAACACATCAGACTGCACTCGCGGAAGATGTTTTCAGTCTTTAACAAAGCTGTCAATTCGTCCATCTTATTGTCCAGAGATCTCACGTTGCCCATGATAAGAGACGGGACATACGGCTTGTACTTTCTCATCCTTTCCTTATGCGCCGCGCGTTTCTCTTCCTCTTTGGCTCCTCTGCGCCGCTTTCTTCCACCTCTGCATACCCTTATTGTCCTCCTCCTTATCTCATCCGGAATGTTTAGAGTCCTATACAGAGTCGGATCTCTGATGCCGGCCGGCTTCAGTGCGATCAGCTGTTCCCTGGTGTAAACAAAGGAGCCGCCTCCTTGCTGAAAATGTAATTAAAATTGCGTAACTAAGAACAAGAACACTTTCAAAATGCATGGTTTGAAAGGGCGACCTTACTTGTTAAATACAGAATAAAGTTATAAATAAATAATAGAATGAAAGTATAATAAAAAGTAAAAAACACACGAGAATTCCGAGAGCAACTGCACCAAGCTGCTGCACGCTCGCGCATGCGCAGAAAGAGCTAAGGGTGCTAAGGGTGGCCCAACCAGTTATTAGGTTCAGGGGGCAATTACTTTTTCACACAGGGCCATGTAGGTTTGGATTTTTTTTTCCCTAAATAATAAAACCCCTCATTTAAAAACTGCTTTTTGTGTTTACTTGTGTTATCTTTGACTAATAGTTAAATGTGTTTGATGATCAGAAACATTTTGTGTGACAAACATGCAAAAGAATAAGAAATCAGGAGGGGGGCAAATATTTTTTCACACCACTGTACCTCATGCTGATCATTACACTGACATTTTGCACTATTGAATGTTTGTACTACAAGAATTTGCACTAAACAAAGAGACTCTTTTACTCATCGTTTAGATTAAGAGGACATTTTTCTTTTTGTTTTTTCTTTCCCCATGTTCACATTTATTTTATGGACTGAGAACATTTCATATACTGCATTTGTTATTGATTGTTTGTACTATTACTCCCGAGTTACTTTATTGTAATTTAGTTTTAATTTGTGGGTCAGATGATTTAATTTAGACCAGTAACCAAAAAAGCAAAGTTGCAAAAAAGGTTTAGAACAGAAACAATATATATAAATTAATAATAAATAAACAAACATAGGAAAGGTAATAATTCCAAAATTAGAGCAAGTGAACTATTAAAGAAATAATATAGTACAATAAAAGTATTTAGATTAACTACCTACAAAGGAGCTCAAACTTAGTTTTGAGGGAAAAAGAAAGAAAGATAATTTTTGTATGTTACCTGTATTGTTTTGCCATTTAATGTCATGTTTTCATTTACTTCAACTTTCACTCCAAAGTAAACAAAGCAACTTCAAGTAATTCTCTTGGTCTGTCTGTTTTGTTAATGCGGTTTACCAAAAGACATATTTTTTTACCCCCCTGTAGCGATCCTAGACTCTGAGCTGGTCTATTATTGTATCCCCCAAGTGATCACTGTTATCTCACCTTCACATGGCTGGTATGGCTGGTGTGCTTAATGTAGCAGGATGAGCTGGAGCCGCATTGTTATCTTTGTTATATAGGTGCCTTATTCACCACAGGCTGTGCTGTAATTGCTTTATATATACAGTATATAGACTTTTGGTTTCCCTTTCGAACAACATTGCCTTACTGGTGTCGGTAAGTGGCTTGTTTCCTGTAATTCCTGGTTGTAAAGGGATTGCTAGTGGTTGTTCATCCAACATTTTGAACAGGAACAATAGGTCGAAGTGGATGGTGTGGACTCATGAACTCTGCTGCTTTACTTCACCGCTGTTTTGTCTCACATATGCTTTGCTTTACTGCTATTAATAAATATATATTACTAAAATATATTTAAATATATGCACTTTGCCTCATTGCTGCATTGCATAAGTACTGCTTTGGTGATTTCCCACATTGCTGCTGCGGATGCACTTTGTATTATCTGTTTGAGAATTTTGATTTTTAATTTTAAGAGTTGTTTCTCCTCTCTCTCTTTCTTTCTCTCTCTCTCTTTTACATCAATGGTTAGGATATTTACATTTAGGCATTTGGTAGATGCTCTTATCCAGAGCGACTTACAAGAAGGGCTTTAAAGTTTACATCATTGGATACATACTTACACTGAGATAATTAGGATAATAACTAAGTTCCATTAGTCCAACACAACTGGGAAGAGTTTATTATTTTTTTTGTGGTGGTGGTAGTTGGGGACGGGGGGGTCAGTCCAAGTACTGGAGAAACAGATGCGTCTTGAGTCGTCGTTTAAAGATAGTCAAAGTCTCTGCTGTACAGATATCTAGAGGAAGTTCATTCCACCACATAGGTGCCAGAACAGAAAAGAGCCTGGATGAATGCCGCCCTCGATCCGTGAGTGATGGTGGGATGAGGCAAGCAGTGCGGGAGGATCGGAGGGAACGTGGTGCAGTGCATGGTGTGATTAGAGCAGAGAGGTAAGTGGGTGCTGGGCCATTTTTAGCTTTGTAGGCAAGCATCAGCGTTTTGAATTTGATGCAGGCAGCTACAGGAAGCCAGTGCAGGGAGCGGAGGAGTTGGGTGGTGTGGGAGAACTTGAGAAGGTTAAAAACGAGATATGCTGCTGCATTCTGGATCAGTTGCAGAGGACGAATCGTGGACAGAGGCAGGCCTGCCAGGAGTGATTTGCAGTAGTCCAGTCTTGAAATAACAAGGGACTGAACAAGCACCTGAGTAGCCTGTGAAGAAAGAAATGGGCGAATTCTTCTGATATTGTAAAGAAGAAATCTACAAGAGCGAGTAAGGTTAGCAATGTGTGGGGAAAATGACAGATGATTGTCCACGGTTACCCAAAGATTGCAGGCAGTAGCTGAAGGAGTGATTAGCTTCTTTCCCAGAGCTATCTCCTTATTGAACTCTGCCCCCCACTGACACCTGCTCACCCCTCGCACACCCCTATACTCTTCCCATTACTCTACTTACACTTTACACTATTTAATATGGACTGCACTACAATGTACACACCTATTATGAAAACACAAATATCCATGCACAACATATTTGTAAACTTCTGGTTGAATATATATTCACATATGTCTATTGATAAATTCCTGTACATTATGTTCATATGTACATTATGTTCATATCATATGTAAATTCCTGTCTATAGAAAATAGCAACTTGTACTTTATGCCCATATCTATTTGAAAATTCCCAACTACAGTTAACAGTAACTTGTATATATTGTTCATACACTGTAAATTTATAATTATAGTCACTTGCAATCTGTATACTATGATCATATAATATCCTGTACATTATGTTAATATCTATTTGCAAATTCCTGCCTACAGTTAATAGCAACCTGTACATACGGTTCATCCATTGTAAATTTATAACTATAGTTACTAGTAATCTGTATATTATACTCACATAATATCTTTCTTTAATAGTTACCCATAGCTTCTCCCTGCACATATCCCTTTTTTTCTAAATGTATACCTTTATCCTGCACTTTCTGCTAATTGCACGTCTGGTTAGACCTAAACTGCATTTCGTTGCCTTGTACTTGTACATGTGTAATGACAATAAAGTTGAATCTAATCTAATCTAAAAAAAAAATTTGGTTGTTGTCCAGGGATATCACAAGGTCTTGACTTGGGGATGAGTCACAAGGTATGAACAACAGTTAAATTTTACTCAGATTGAGCTTCAGCTGATGAGCAGCCATCCAGGATGAGATGTCTGCCAGACATGCTGAGATCCGGGTGGAAACCTGAGTGTCAGAGGGAGGAAAGGAGAGAGTAAGTTGAGTGTCATCTGCATAACAATGGTATGAAAATCCATGCGATGATATGACTTTACCGGGTATAGAGGGAGAACAGAAGCGGACCAAGTACTGAGCCCTGCAGGACACCAGTAGAAAGTCTACATGGGGCAGATGTAGATCCCCTCCATGTTACCTCATATGACCTATCTTCTAGGTAAGAAGCAAACCATTGCCACGCTGTTCCACTAATTCCAAGGCTTGTAAGAATAGATAATTGAATCATGTGGGTCACTGTGTCAAATGCAGCTGACAAGTCCAGTAGGATGAGAACAGATGACAGTTTAGCAGATCTAGCAGCATGGAGCTTCTCTGTGACTGACAGAAGGGCAGTCTCTGTGGAATGTGCCACTTTAAATCCAGGTTGGATGGGATCATTAAGGTTGTTCTGTGAGAGATAAAGAGACATTTGGTTATGAACAGTCCTTTCAAAAATTTTGGAAATAAAAGAGAGAAGTGATACCGGGTGATAGTTGTTAACTTCTGATGGGTCCAGGCAGGGTTTCTTGAGGATGGGAATAACCCTTGCCTTCTTAAAAGCAGCAGGAACATGAACAGATTATATGGAATGGTTGATGATGGTTGTGGTGAAGGGAAGGAGGCCTTGTGAGAGGTCCTGGAGCATTGTGGAAGGGATTGGGTCTAATGAACAGGTGGTGGGGTTAGTTGATGAGATGATCTGCTGAATCTCATCAGATGACAGGTTGGAGAATTCTGCTAAGTCAGGGAAGGGAAGGTCCTGAGGTAGGAGTTTGGTTGGTAGCGAAGGACTGGCGGATTGCTGCAATTTTCCCATCGTAGAATGTGGCAACATCGTCAGCAGTCAGAGAGGAAGGGGCAGGAGGAGTCGGTGGGTTGAGTAATGAGGAGAAGATGTTGTGGAGTTTGCCAGGATCATGTGCAGAAACTTCCAGCTTTTCTCTGAAGAAGGTAGTTTTGGCAGAAGTCACATCACATGAGAATTTGGAGAGAAGAGTCTAGTAAGAGATGAGATCTGCATCAAGTTGCAATTTCTTCCATCTTCTCTCTGCAGTTTTTAATTCTCTCCTGTTGTTGCGTAGTACATCAGATAGCCAAGGAGCAGGACAAGACGTCTTCCTTGGTTTAAATGACAGCGGGCAAAGGAGATCTATGGATGAGGAGAGAGAGGAGAGTAAAGTTTCAGTCGCAGTCTCTAGTGGTAGAGAGGAGAAGGAGTCTGGGTCTGGGAGGGATGATAGGGTGCATGAAGAGAGAGGAAGTGGAGACAGAGTGAAGGTTTCTGCGGGAAAAGGAGAAATTTTGGTGGCTAGGGTTTACATAGAATAGGAAGGGTTATGGTGAAGGAATACCAGGTAATGATCAGATTTATGAAGAGGAATAGTAGTGATATCTGTGACTGGGCAAGGGCAGCAAAAAATGAGATCGAGAGAATTCCCTGTCTTGTGTGTGAGAGGGCAGCTGTTTAGAGGTTAAGAGAAGGAGTTAAGGAGAGGGGGAAGGAAAGAGGATTGGAGTTTGTCAGATGGAAGTTTGAAATCTCCTAGAACAGTGAGAGGAGTGTTAGCAGAAGGAAAAAGACTAAGAAGAATGTCCATTTCATCTAGAAAGTTTCCTAGAGAGCCAGGAGGACAGTAAATAACTAAGATGTGGAGGTTAATTGGAGAGGTTACCTTAACTGCATGAAATTCAAATGATGAAAAACTGAGATGAGACAGGGGGATAGGCGAGAAGGGTCATCTCTTAGACAACAAGAGACTTGTACCACCACCTCTGCCGGTTTCTCGTGGAGAGTGAGAGAATACATAGGCAGAGGATAGGGCAGCCGGTGTAGCTGAGTTCTGGGGAGATATCCAGGTCTCAGTTAGTGCCAGAAAGTCAAAAGAGTAATGGGTAGCCAGGGCAGAGATAAAATCTGCTTTCTTTACAGCAGATTGGCAGTTCCAGAGCCCACCTACCACCAGTGCAGGTAAATGAGACAGTACTGGAGGGTAGATGAGGTTTCTGGGGATCTGCCTCTGCTGTGTGAGTTAAAGCATCTTGGTCTGTGAGAACTGGCAGAGATAGGTTGAAGACACATGCTAGACTGAGGTGATTGTCTATAAAACTTGTAATTTCTTGGTAAACAAGAGTTTCAGTCAATTCTCTGTGCACTTGATATCTAGATTCTTCACTAACTTTGTTGCAGGATATGCTTGTTAAGACACCTTCTATATATGTAGCTAAGCCCTGCCCATAATTCACACCTTAAATAAGCCTGAAACTACTCTTGATTAATTACCTGAGAACAAATTGCTTTAGACCTACTTCAATCACACTGCAATCAATACTACCAAACAGCAAAAACTAGGTACAGTATACAGGATATCTTGTAGAGCTGTGAGCTAAAGGTAGTGGTAATGTGACCTGCTGGGGCGTAATTTCCCTTCTTTGTGTGTGTGTTGGTCACCCTTTTTTGCTGATTGTCACAGTGAATTGTGTGTGAGTGTGATTCATGTTTGTTTGGGGTGATTCTTTTTGAGGGATACCCCCCCTCCCTTTTCCTAGTCTGCTCATCTACTGGTAAGCTCAAGCCCTAATTTGATATGTGCATTTTAGTATTTGGTGAATGTGCTTACATTTGATGGGGTAGTTGCAACTACTTTTACATTGCTGCATGTAACTTTTGAACTGCTAAATTGTGTATTATTGTTTGTGAGAAAATAAAGTGACTGTAAGCATATTTTAATTACATATATTTGTGCATGCAGTAATATTACAGAAAACTATTGATTTTATCTTATGGATGTAAGATGAAGTGAGCAGAGTTGAGCCAAGGACAATGTGATGTCATAGTACCAAAGACATCATGTGACGTTCAGTATACAGTATGTACCCAACAAACCTTAGATTGGCAGCCATCTTAGAGATTTCATAGTAACCCTAGAAACGACACAAGATCAGCAGATATGACATAGCCCCAGACATGATGTAATCTCAGACATGGGGTGATCTTAACTGTGATGTAACAGGCATTGGCTACTTAACTGTGATGTAACAGGCATTGGATACACAAGCCACATGTCAAATTAAATAACCAAAAAACACACACACACATACAGTGATCTGAATAATAAGTTTAATAAAGAAATAGATACAAAATAGTATGTGTATCTACATAGTGAATATTATACAATACAAAGTATTAGGCCAAACATAAAAAAAGTATAAAAACACACAGGGCCTGGGTAAGCATCAGTAGTAAAATAAAATGCACAAGAAGTAAATTAGCAAAACCTCCTGTGAGGAAGCACAACACTAATTTAAAAATCAGTGAAAGGAAATAGAAACAGAAACGCCGTGATTTGGATTTGGCGCCGGTGCGGAAGGAAAATCTGTTTGGACACCAACAGACACTTTAACATCGGTCTGGGTGCCAACACTTACGTGACAAACAGGCTTTAAGAGTAGCGGAGCTGGCGTTGTAGATTCAGGCCGTACAGGCCTAAAAGAAAATGGATAAGGGCTATCCGCACGCGGCCTCTTAGAAGGACCCGGTTTGGGATCAACATTCTTGGAAAAAGTGAGCCCTGTCTCCTCTAGGAACTGCAGTAACGAAGCAGATGGCTCGGGCTCATCCTCAGTAAAACTCACCGAGGCCCGGTCCATGACAGGTTCAGTAGGACTGTGAGCCGGACTGCTCTGGCTGACCGAGTCGTCCAAAGCGACGTGGTGATCATTCGTGCAGATGCGATTAGCTATAAGAATAAAAATAAAATAGGTAAATACAATAAAATTCACAAACTTAGATGAATAATTAAAATAATATGTAGAAAATGCTTACCCATGGCCTGTCTCTTGAAAACTGTAGAGTAAAGCGGAAGCACCAAGAATTTATAGCAGATGTAAGCGCCACCCCAATATTTTTTAAGTTGAACAACAAAAGTGAAAAGATAATGGAAACTAATTTGAAAGGAAAATAAGTTATATTGGAAGCAAAATTTGGTAAAAGATGGAGTCAGATAACGAGGTTTATGACGTATAATGAAAATGTAATTTTATTGGTTGAAAAATTTGATAAGGAACCACAAAAAAATAACGAGCAAATGAGGGGGCCAGATGAGCGTCCCGCCCCCTGTAAAACTGTATAAAAGAAGGCACCGATGTCACAGTAGGTCAGTCTGTTCTTGGTGATGCTCTGATTCACTGCTTAGGCATCTTCAAGACTGGCTCACTTTGTTTTATTGTTGCAATAAAACTTATCCTTACTTCATCTAGATCTACATGGAATCCAGAGTCTTTCTTTGATTTCTTTATTCAACTTACAGTATTTGTTTAATGTTTTAAATTAGGGCAACTTCGGTGTGGGGAGAATAAAAAATCCACCACATTTCTTGGTGACCCCCGACTGCGATTGCCTTCGCAGAGGGCCCCTCCGGGGACCTGGGACTTCGCGGGCTGACAGACCATCAACTTATGCCGGCATAAAAAAAGGTAAGCAGAAAACCTGTTTGATCAAATTTCTGCATTAGAAGTTCATGGTCTGTTAGTGTGCGTGTTTCCAGCTGGAGAGGTAACTACTAGGGCAACCATTGTACGAGGACGCTGAGACGCTGCTTTTTTCCGAGCTCCACCATACTGACCAACTTTTAAACTTTTTCGTCCCCTTACGAAGAGTGTACATAAAACGGATAAGTATCTTATAATATATTTACTCGAAACGCGTGTTATATCGTTAAGTTTTAATTGTTTTGCAGCACACCGCTTTTAGCCGGCATTAGCATCGCTAATTAGCATTAGCATCGCTAGCCCGGCTATCACGTTTGTTTGTTTGTTTGTTTGTAAAGTTTGTTTTCGCTTCCTCACACCGATTATTTTCCGTGTTTAGACACCATGTCGGTTGTGATTCTGCCTCTGAGTGCATTTGAGGAGACATTGGAGCTGCACTCGGTGGATTTGGAGGTGGAGGCCGTGGAGAAGCTGATCCGTGAGCTACAGGTGAAGCTGGCCCGGCTACAGCAGCGGAAAGCCACGCTGGAATCGACGCGGACCGACGCTCACCTGTCCCAGGTAAATTCTCGGCGTGAGAATTCTCCTACAACCTCAACCCCGCGTGTTTCTCTGCCCAGGTCCAACACACCAAGGACGCAGCCCGCCCAGTTTTCCTACACCCCGGCGCCGGGATACCACGGACCCTGGATACAGCAGCGGCGGAAGAAGCACGCCAAGCCCCGGGCGAGGACCTCTCCCCCTCCACCACCACCACCCGTCTTCGACATCTCGACCCAAAACCGCTTCGCTCCTCTCCGCGAGACGGCACACGACGTCCTGGTCATCGGAGACTCCATCATTCGTCAAGTGCGTGCTACCACGGCTAAAGGTAAGGTGCACACACGCTGTTTACCTGGTGCACGTGTTCTTGATGTTGCTGCACAGGTGCCTGCTGCCCTGAGGAGGAACATTGGAGCTGTGGTCCTTCATGCCGGCACGAACGACACCAGGCTGAGGCAGACGGAGATCCTAAAGAAGGACTTCAGGAGCCTGGTCGAGAAGGTCCGCAGCACATCACCCACGACAAGGATCATCGTATCTGGACCGCTTCCCACATTTCAGCGAGGAATCGAGAAGTTCAGTAGATTATTTGCTTTCAATGAATGGTTACAATCTTGGTGTCAACAACAGAAATTACGCTTTGTTGATAACTGGAATGTTTTCTGGGAGCGTCCTAGGCTCTATCACACCGATGGCCTACACCCTAGCAGAGCTGGAGCAGCGGTCCTCTCTGACAACATCTCCAGAACACTACGAACCATCTGACTGGCGGTAAGTCATACTGTAGATTCCAAACATATTAGCCACATCACAACTCACCGTAGTGATAGACACACACACATAGCTTGTCCTATAGAAACTGTGTCTGTTCCCCGAATACTGAGAAAAAAGAATAAATTTGTTAAATTTGCCCGAAACAATCTGATAACCATAAAACCAGAAAAAGGCAAAATAAGTAGTCAAAATCCACATCTAAAGTTTGGACTACTCAACATTAGATCCCTTGCGCCTAAAGCACATATTGTTAATGAAATTATCTCAGATTATTGCCTTGACGCACTCTGTCTCACTGAAACCTGGCTTTAACCAAATGAATATTTTGGTCTGAATGAGTCTACTCCATCAGGATATTTCTATAAGCACGAGCCCCGTCTAATTGGTCGCGGTGGTGGTGTCGCCACTATCTACAATGATGTACTCACTGTTACCCAGAAAATAAGGCCCAGGTTTAATTCATTTGAAGTGCTTATCATTAATGTTGCACTAAATGAAATACGTAATAAACCCTTGCTATATTTTACCCTGGCCACCGTGTACAGACCCCCGGGGGCCATATGGCGATTTTCTTAAAGAATTTGGACATCTGCTATCAGACCTATTGGTTAACTCTGACAAAGTGTTGATAGGAGGAGACTTTAACATTCATGTAGATGATGCTAACGACGCTTTAGCACTCACATTTATGGATTTACTAAATTCCTTTGGGGTTAAGCAAAATATAATTGGAGCAACTCACCGCTTTAATCATACGCTAGATTTAATTATATCCCATGGTATAGATGTCTCTAATATAGAGATCATACCTCAAAGTGATGATATCACAGATCATCACCTCCTGACATATACTCTACCCGTAGAACAGATTAGCTGTGTCTCCCCACGTTATCAATCTGTTAGAAATATGAATCCCACTACTAAAGACAGATTCACAAGTAATCTGCCGGATCTGTCCCAATTTCTTATTAGACCCCTAAATGCAGATGATCTAGATGAAGTGACTAGCAGCATGGGCACTATTTTTACCAGTACATTAGACACTGTTGCTCCCATCAGATTAAAAAAAGTCAGAGATAAAACATTTGCACCGTGGTACAACAGTCATACTCGCGTCCTAAAGAGAGCAACCCGTAACCTCGAGCGAAAATGGAGGAAAACTAAATTAGAAATTTTTCGAATTGCGTATAAAGACAGTATGTGCAGCTATAGACAGGCTCTAAAAACTGCTAGGACCGAGCATCTTAGCCAACTGATAGCAAGAAACCAAAACAATCCCAGGTTCTTATTTAGTACAGTGGCTCGCCTAACAAAACCTAAGATGCCCGCAGAGAGTATCCCATCACAGTTCAGAAGTGAAGACTTTATGGACTTCTTTAATGAAAAAATCAATAATATCAGGAAGAAAATAATGGAGGTTCAACCTCTAATAGTATCTCACGATCCAGTTCAGCCTATAGCTTCACATTTAGATTTTCACTGCTTTACAGGTATAGGACAGGAAGAGCTGTATAAACTCATCACCTCGGCTAAATCAACAACGTGCCTGTTAGACCCAATCCCAACCAGATTTTTAAAAGAAGTGATGCTTACGGTTGGAGAGCCACTCCTAAACATTATTAATTCTTCATTACATCTAGGTCACGTCCCTAAACCTTTCAGGTTAGCAGTTATTAAGCCGCTTCTTAAAAAATCTAATTTGGACGCGAATGAAATAACAAATTACAGACCGATTTCAAACCTCCCGTTCATATCAAAAATACTAGAAAAAGTAGTATCAGCTCAAATTTGCACATTCTTGCAGGATAACAACATCCTTGAAGAATTTCAGTCAGGTTTCAGGCCCCATCATAGCACAGAAACTGCACTAGTTAAGATTACAAACGACTTGTTTTTAGCTTCAGACCAAGGCTGCATCTCATTGCTAGTCCTGCTTGATCTTAGTGCTGCATTCGACACTATAGATCATAATACTCCCATAGATCGCTTACAAAATTATATAGGTATTCAGGGACAGGCATTAAAATGGTTTAGATCTTACCTGTCTGATCGCTACCATTTTGTAGATCTAAATGGAGAACCGTCTGGTGTAATGCCAGTGAAATATGGGGTCCCACAAGGGTCAGTTTTAGGACCTCTGTTGTTCTCAATATACATGCTTCCCTTGGGTAACATCATTAGAAGACATGGCATTAGAAGACATGGGATTAGTTTCCATTGTTATGCTGATGATACCCAATTATATATCTCAACTAAACCAGACGAAATACCTAAGTTGTCTAGATTAACTGAGTGTGTCCAGGCCATAAAAGATTGGATGACCAATAACTTTCTTTTATTAAATTCAGATAAGACAGAGATATTACTTATTGGCCCAAAAACCAACACACAACAGCTTTCACAATTCAGCTTGCGCTTAGAAGGATGTACTGTTATTACCAGCTCAGCAGTAAAAGATCTGGGAGTAATATTAGACAGTAACTTGTCTTTTGAAAATCACATTTCAAATATCACAAAAACAGCCTTTTTCCATCTTCGAAATATTGCTAAACTTAGGAACATCTTATCCGTATCTGATGCAGAAAAACTAGTTCATGCATTCATGACCTCCAGACTGGACTATTGTAATGCATTACTAGGTGGTTGTCCTGCATCCTCAATAAACAAGCTTCAGTTAATCCAAAATGCAGCTGCCAGGGTTCTCACTAGATTCAGAAAATATGATCATATAACCCCAATATTATCATCCCTGCACTGGCTACCTGTTCAGTTTAGAATAAATTACAAAATAGTATTACTTACATACAAGGCCTTAAATGGTTTAGCTCCCACATACCTAACCAGTCTTCTGATGCGCTACAATCCACCACGCGCCTTAAGATCACAAAGCTCCGGACTTCTGGTAGTTCCCAGAATTTCAAAATCTACAAAAGGGGGTAGGGCTTTTTCATATTTAGCTCCAAAGCTTTGGAATAGCCTTCCAGACAGTGTTCGGGGAGCAGACACGGTTTCTCAGTTCAAAAGTAGACTCAAGACGCATCTTTTTAATCTGGCATACACATAACTCATCCCATAATCTCATACTCCAGTACACCTATACTGAATGGCAACTACGCTAATTCTCCCGATCTGTTCTGTATTTCTCTACCCATCCCGAGGCATCGGGAGATTTTGCCAGCTTCAGTAGACAAAGGCCGACCTTGCGAGGTTCCTGAGGCATCCAGAGAAGGACCAGCTCCAGCTGGATTCAGCTTTATGATGGTTGGAGCTACACATGCTGCTCCTGTGCTTCCAGTGATCCAGACCTCATCTGCCCTCTGCACCTACTGACTCGTCCCTATGCTGAACTGGTCCTCATGTCAATTTAAATAATTTCTGTCATATTGAATTTTCACCTCCACAACACACAAGATGTTATATCATTTCTATCTGTTATCACCCAAATGAGGATGGGTTCCCTGTTGAGTCTGGTTCCTCTCAAGGTTTCTTCCTAATGCCATCTCAGGGAGTTTTTCCTTGCCACCGTCCCCGTCACCCTTGGCTTGCTCATCAGAGAAATTTCATTCATTCGTCTCATTATTATCTGCACATTTTTCTCACACATCCACACTTCCAATTATTTTCTTTTCTATAATAATTATTATTATTTGTTTTTATTTATTTATTTTCTATTATTATTTTATTTATTTATTTATTATTATTATTATTATTATTATTTTTTTTTTTTTTTTGTTAAATTTCTTTAATTTTTGTGAAGCTGCTTTGAGACAATGACCATTGTTAAAAGCGCTATATAAATAAAATTGAATTGAATTGAACACAATTTTAAAGTTGCCAAAATTGATAAATTGAATTAATAAATTAATTGATATATTTAAATTAATTGCTGCGTTTTTGCTGATATATAAAAGACTGGATGAAGTAACGAAACATTAGGAGATCTCCATTTTGTTTTATTTTTGTGTGTGATTTTTGTTTTATATTTTCTTTATTATAAGTTGTGTGATATCTGAGGTAACGCCACTGTGTTTGGGCTAGAGCCCGTATATGAGGAATCGCCAAAAAGTGGGGCTGGACCCAGATGGTAAAAATTCCTGCAAATCACTAAATAGGGAACTTTATTCGTTACCCAGACGTGGCAGGTGATAAAAGTCCTGTAGCAAGACGCTGAGTATAGAACTCACTGATTTGTGAGCTGGTACCAAGATGCGGAACTGGGCAGGTTCTTTTCAAGTTTTTCAGATTTTTAAGTATTTATTGTGAAAAAGTCCTGTAGGTGGTTGTGCTGTAATCTCGAGTCCTAGGGCTAGAACCCACTCGTGTGAGGTATCGCTAGGAGCAGTACTGCAATCGAGTTTCCTAGGGCTAGAACCCATGTGCATGAGGTATCGCTAGGGAACATAAAGTGATTGCCAGTTGAAAATTCCTACAGGTGGTATTGAAGTTTTCTGGGCCCAGGTTGTGTGATAAATTGTTTTATTGTTGAAAATTGTTCTGAGTACTCCAAATTTTTAAATTGTTGTAGAAGCGCTTGTGTTGTGTGTTGCTTGTACCTTGCTTGTATGTGTGTCTTTCAAAAATATGTTATATTTATGTGTAAAGTCTTTTGTTGAATTTATGTGTATGTGTAAAATATAAAGAATAGATTATAAGTTATACAGCATTAGTGTCACTAGACATAGAGCTTACTGTGACGAAGGTCTTGTCTGTGATGTAAGCGGTGATGTGCTATTGGACATCACTGTGAACACACTGTGACATAAGCTTCCTCTGTGACACAAGCTTCCCCTGTGACACGAAAGTGGTACGGGTGCTGAATGTGCCAGCATAGTAGTATTATTAAATAATAATTTCTTTAGATTAATTATTGAAGCTTAAGTTTAAGTAAGATATAAAAGGTACCCTTTACGTTTTTGTGTAGTCGACAACACAATACTATTAACAGTAAATATAGTGCTTAAAATAATAAATGCACCTAGGTTACACATAAAATAAAATATTAAATATAACAAATAGAGGAGATCAGATGATAAGTGGAGTTAGAGTAATTAACTGGGACGAGCAGATAAGGGAAGAAGGAGTTTTAAATAAGTGTGAACGGGAGTTTAGAATTTCGCAGTCAGATCAGAGTGAAACAAATAAATGGTTGTTGAATAATCCAGGAAAGGATCTACTTTTAGTGAAAGAGTGTGATAAGGGAGAGTGGACACTTAGGCTTTCGTTAATACCAGACGTATTAGAGCTTAACTATGACACGCACACTTTAATCCTTACATCATATTTTAGAATGAAGATATGAGTTATTTCCTTGGGTTAGTTCCTAAAGAGATTCGTTTAAAAGTAATAAATAGCACATTTGAATTTGGAGGAGTAGGAGGACCTCCCCGTTTAACTCCACTCATTTCGCTACTGCAAACATACCCAGATTTTGATATATTATATTTAGAAGAAGACGCAGAAGGCCGAAAAGCAAAAAGATACAGATTATCAGGAACACAGACAGGTCCGGTAGTGCTGAGTCGTATGTGGATGGTTGATAACAATAGCAAATTCACGGTAATACCTTTTGGACCAGACGGGATAATAATTTTTCAGACCCTTGACAAAATCGTTACGCCTCTGATACTGACACCAGTGGAAAATTAATGTTTAAAAAATATAAAGAGAAAAGACAGTTGTTGAAAATTGGCAGCGGTCATAAAGTACACAGCAAAAGAACTTTAGTTAAAAAGAGAGAGAAGAAACACAAGAATTTACATTATAAGCCAGGACAGAAGTGTGTGATGGGAAAGTTATTCTGCCGTAAAGGTGCGTGGCCAAAGCCAGCGACACCAGTAGATGCAATTATAGCCAAACATAAAGAAGATGAAAAGTACATCAGAAAGTGTATGATAAAATGGCATGACAGGACATCAGGAGATCTGCAATGGCCTAAAGAAGGAACCTTTAATGAAGAATGTTGTAAGGAAGTAAAAGAAATGCTCAGACACACCACTAAGGATAAGGGTAGCAAGGGAAGAGTCAAATTAGGACAAAAATTAGAAATAGTACAATGGTTTGAAAATGAAGGAAAGGAACAGGAAAGACAGAAACAAGTTGAAGAAGGAAAAAAGGATCAGAAGTCAGAAAAAAGTGAAGACAGGAAAGAAAAACTTCAGAAAGCAAGGAAAGAACAAGCAAACTCAGAATTAGAGAGACCACCACCATACACTGAGGAACACATGCAACAGAGGGATGGAGGAATGTACCCACAACTGAAGCTGCAGGAACAAGACAAAAAAGCATGGGGATTTGAAGGACGAGTGACGGGACAAATTAAAGTGACGTCATGTGACTCTGAGTGGATGGATGGACAACTTGAAGAAACAGAACAAGAATCAATGACTCACAGACAAAGTGATGGCGACGAAAGGGAATGGAACAGAGAAAGAAAAACAGAATCACATGAGTCAAGAGAAACTAAAGAACTGCAAGGTAGAGGAAGAGAAATGAAAAGACTGAAAGAACAAAATGTGAAATTCCTGTCAGAAATACAGGGACTCAGAAATGAGCAACAAGTCACGTCCAAAAGAAGGATGATGGAACGCAACAAAAGGAAGCAGTCCCGGGTGAGATGGGAAGAAAAGAACATGCAAAGAGGAAACAGTGTAAAGATATACCCTGAACAATCATACACATCCCTTCATGAGTCTGACAGAGATGAAGCAGAAACTGAAGAAGAGGTAATCGAGATAGATCGACAAGAACCAGTAAAAAGAAAAGTTAAAGGGCACCTGATCATTGAATCTGAAAAAGAAGCAAGAAAGAGAACAGAAAGGAAGGAACAGACAAGCACACCACGACGCAATGATCAATACAGAAGTAAACTTCAGTGGGAAGATGCCAGTACACAGGAAGAGGATGATGACAGTGAAGCCCTTGATGAAGCAATCAGTCAAATAGAAAATCGAATTGCATAAAAAACGCATAAAAACTCACAAAAGAAAATGAAAAAAGCTGCAAAAGAGTTGTCTGCATCAGAGATGCCATCAAGCTGGAAGGTCCTCTCATCCTGGCCTGATAAAGGAGGAAATGGAAAACACATCAGTTTTGACGAACAACACATGCGGCATGATGAAGAAGAAAATGAAAGATACACTAGTTTTAATGAACGTGTACCAGACCTAGAAGACCACAATGAAGGCAGACAATTCCCACTTGTTGTTAAAGGAAGTAGGTACCAGTATGTGCCATG
This sequence comes from Channallabes apus, assembly GCA_030522415.1. NCBI lineage: Eukaryota > Metazoa > Chordata > Actinopteri > Siluriformes > Clariidae > Channallabes > Channallabes apus. The sequence goes on from CM060110.1 coordinate 1,400,896, forward strand.
GCCATTCATGGATATGACAGGCCTGGCCAATCAACTACCAGACTTGTGCAATGGAGCACAAAGATGGATAACACAGTTTGAAGAAAAAACCACTGGACACCTCCTAGCACTGGGAGATGTAAAAGCTATTCTAGCACAAACAATTGGGAAAGTCAAAACCACAGAAATACTGGATGAAGCTAATCTGCACACATTAACAGGACAGAACAGAGGAGACACCCTAGCATTTGGGCCTCTCAGAAACAGGATATGGGATGCCCTTCGAAAAGCCTATCCCACCAAAATGGATCCAGGAAAACTGGAATCAGTAGCAATGAAAGAAGATGACAATGTTGTAAAATTCATCAATGACTTCCAGACAAAATGGAGAGAGGAAACTGGAGGCTCCTGGGACCAAACAGATACCAGTAAGAGCCTGTTCCGAATGATGCTGAAAAAGTGCATGCCTCAGGAAGTCCAAACAGCCCTGGAAGGGGTAGAGGGACTGAACACATTGCCATGGGAAACATTTCAAGCACACATTGTACACTATGTGGACCAACATCGAAAGAAGAAGAGGGAAGCTAAAGAAACTGCTGAGTCAATCGCAATCCAGTTACACAAAATACAACAGGGGGAATTCACAGCTGCAAGGAAAAAGGAAAAAGAGAAAGGTAAAGGAAAAAGTCCAAGCAGCAGTAATGGTGCCTGAAAATCCGATAACACCGCCTCCTGCTGGACCAGTGCAGCAAACACCACAACCAGCAGTAGCGAATGCCCCTCCAATGTATGCGCACCCTGGAAACCAACTAGGACAAAATCCTCCCATGAGGTGGCAAGGACAGGGCCCCAGGCCTTATGGAGGCAGGGGACAAAGGGGATGATTCCAACAGCAACCAAGGAGACAGCCATTCAGAATGAATGCCCCAGGGCAAATGGGCCCAAATACACAAGACATGCAGTGTTGGCAGTGTGGAGGAGCAGGACACATTAGAAGAAATTGTCCACAAATGTCATGGGCTCAAAATGGACCACAACCTCAGGGGCCATATGGAGCAGCACAAGCACCTCGAGGGAATATGGGACATCCTGGCCCCAGACAACCTCCTGGACCATGGACACAAGGACAGCCCCAGAATCAGTGGGCAGGTCCCTGGATGGGACCACAGAACTGGAATTGACGAGGCCCAGAGGAGCCAGAGGGGGAGCAAATGCAGTACGTCTCAACACTGCATCCACAACAAGAACCAACTGTAATGGTGTCTATAAATAATTCACAACCAATTCCATTTATGATTGATACAGGTGCTACATACTCATGTATAGGACGTGAAGGCTCACAGCTCCCTCTCTCAAGCAATACGATAAAAACCACAGGCTTCTCGGGACATTCACAGATATTGCATTTTACAGAGCCTCAAATAATAACATTAGAAGACACCACTATAACAGCACCTCTACTATTCTCACCTATTACTCCAGTCAATTTGCTGGGAAGAGATTTGTTGTGCAAACTTAAAGCAAAAATTCAATGTAATACTAAAGGACTGTATGTAACAATGGGACAGTTCTTACAGATTACTAAAAAACCTAACAACAAACAAGATGCAGTATACTGGCTATTGTGTTCTGGTAAAGGAGCTCGACAAGCACAGAGTTTATGGGAAGAATGGATTATGCAACGATGACCAGATTGCAAAAGAGTAACCTTACCACTACACTGTACTATGTACTATGACCAAGGAAGTCAAGATGAAGAATATGCACAATTGTGGTCAGATGTGATTGAAAACACAGTCACTGATGTGGCACTAGGAGATATAATTGTAGGTGCTCCAGGAGCAGCCATCACTGTGCACCTGACTGAACGAATGGAACATTGGCATCAGGTACCTAACACAGCACCTCACATTTCCTTATTAGTGGGGGAAAACGCACAATCCAAAGAATTAGGACTGATGGTCAAACAAGCAGCTGAAGTAACTGATTGGGAACAAACCTCTGACCCTTCTGTACATATTTCACAGGATCAGAGATTTTTGAAAATAATATTTTCAGGAACAGATAGAATGAGGGCAACACACACAGAGATAGATGGGAACATGACGTTGTCAACACACCCTCAGAGGGGGATGTGTAACATGCCGTTGTCATCGCACACACAAATGCCAGTTAAGATGTTAGGGCAGATAGATGAAAAAGAATTAGCATTAGAGGAAGAACTACTAAAAACAATCCCAGAGAAACTATGGACAAGACACTCCACAGATGTAGGATTAGTTAAGTCTGGAGGACAAGCCTTAGTAAAAATAAGACCAAATGCAAAATTGCCTTATCAAAGACAATATCCACTGACACCCCAAGCTATAGCAGGAATCAAACCTACTATAGATGGGTTATTAGAAGCAGGAGTATTAATACCCACCAAACCAAGAGTCCTTGTAATACTCCTATATTTCCTGTCAGGAAGCCCAACTCAGATAAATGGAGACTCGTGCACGATTTACGAGCCATAAACCAAATTGTAGAAGCAGAATTGCCTATAGTGCCTGATCCACACACCCTACTGTCTAATATACCAGAAGACACTCAGTGGTACACTGTCATAGATCTATGTTCAGCATTTTTTAGTATTCCACTACATCCAGAATCACAACATTTGTTTGCTTTTATATACGAGGGACAGCAGCTGTCTTACAGTCGCTTACCGCAGGGATACTGCGAAAGCCCATCAATATTTAATCGAGTACTAACTCAAGACCTAGCCTCGATAAATATTAAAAGTACTCTGATTCAGTACTGTGATGATTTGCTGATTTGTAGTCCAACCAGAGAACAATGCGAAGCAGATTCATTAAGAGTCTTGACAGTACTAGCTGAAAATGGACATAAAGTTAGTAGAGAAAAGTTACAATTCTGTAGACAAGAAGTAGAGTATCTAGGCAGAGTGTTGAAAGGAACATCTAAGCACATATCTCCAGAACATATAGAAGCAATAGCAAAAGCCCCTAAACCACGAACTGTAAAGGAGATGTTATCCTTTCTAGGCATGGTAGGATTTAGCAGAGACTGGATATGTGACTTTGCATTAAAAACAGCACCCTTAAGAGCACTAATCAAAGCAGCTGGACAGACCAAAAATAGCGCAGTATTAGAATGGACACCTGAAGCACTAGAAGCTTTTGAACAGCTAAAAAGAGAACTCTGTACAGCCCCAGCACTTGCTAGTCCAGAGTACAACAAACCATTCCACCTGTATGTCTCAGAGCGAGGCGGATTTGCCACAGGGGTTCTGACCCAACAACAAGGTCCTAGCAAACAACCAATTGCATATTATAGTGCAGCGCTTGATAATATTGAAAAAGGTATGCCTCCCTGTTACAGAGGGGTGGCAGCCGCAGCATTTGCTTATGAGAAAGCAACCTCAATTACTATGGGACATCCAGTAACGCTGTACACCACCCACGCATTACACGCACTCCTGACCAGTCCATCGTTTGTAATTACAAATGCTATAAGAACAGGATATGATGTAATACTCTCTGCACCTGAATTAACCATACGCAGGTGTCAGACAGTAAATCCAGCAGATCGTATAATGACCCCAGCAGAGGGAGATCCCCACGATTGTCATCTAGTGTCAGCAGAATATCTAAAAACACGCCAAGATTTAGAGAACCAACCTCTGTCACATCCAGATTGTATATTCTTTGTAGATGGGTCATGTTCTAGAGATGGGGACAATAATAAAGCAGGCTATGCCATAGTAACACCCACTTTAGATGGAGAAACATTTAAAATTGCACAAGCAGAACATGTGCCACAACCATGTTCTGCCCAGTTAGCTGAATTAGTTGCTTTGACAGGCGCCTGTAAACTAGCAGAAGGGAAAGCATGTACAATATACACTGATTCAGCTTATGCATATGGAATATGCCATTTGTATGGCCCCATATGGGCACAAAGAGGTTACAAAAGAGCTGATGGAACACCAGTAGTACATGGAGAAGCAATATCAGAACTGTTAGATGCAATCAAATTACCATCAAGATTAGCCATAGTTAAATGTGCAGCACATAAAAAAGATGGCACTTTCGTTAGTAATGGAAATGAAGCAGCAGATGAAGCAGCAAAGAAAGCAGCAGTAAATCAGATAAACATGATGCCAGAAACAGCAGCACAACCAGAACCTAATCCGCAGGGAGATAATGAACCAAGCTCACCAGAGTCGAGCGTTGGTCCTGATGAAGAACCAAGTGCAAGTCCAGAGCCAGAAGAAAGATTCCTTATACCTGAAGACTATGCGCCTCCCACACCAGATTTAACCGTTTCTTTTCACCCTCTATACATCCGACTTTAGATATAACTCAGAGTCATGCCACCTGCAGAAGTTCTCTGACGACTCTGTGGTTGTTGGGTGTATAGAGGAGGGTGACACCTCGGAGTACCAGTCTGTTGTGGATGACTTCGTTTCCTGGTGTGAGCATAATCACCTACAACTCAACATCAGGAAAACAAAGGAGATGGTGGTAGACTTTAGGAGAAGCAAGACCCCTGTGACTCCTATATCTGTCAAGGGGGAGATAGTGGACATTGTCTCCGATTACAAATATCTGGGAGTTTATCTGGACAACAAACTTGACTGGTCACTCAACACAACGGCACTCTACAAGAAAGGTCAGAGTCGATTGTACTTTCTTCGAAGGCTCAGGTCTTTTAACGTCTGTAATACCATTCTACGGATGTTCTATGAGACCGTTGTGGCGAGTGTCATTTTTTACGCTGTGGTCTGTTGGGGTGGTAACATTAAGGTGTCCGATAAGAACAAACTGGACAAGTAAATTAAAAAGGCCGGATCTGTGCTAGGCATGGAGCTTGACTCGGTGGATGTAGTAGCAAAGAGGAGGATTCTGTCCAAAGTACAATCCATTGTGAACAATCCTTCTCACCCGCTATACAGTGTTTTGGCTGAACAGAGGAGCAGTTTCAGCCAGAGACTGATTACTATCAAGTGTTCCACCGAGCGTCATAGGAGATCCTGCTGCCCTGAGGAAGAACATTGGAGCTGTGGTCCTTCATGCCGGCACGAACGACACCAGGCTGAGGCAGACGGAGATCCTAAGGACTTCAGGAGCCTGGTCGAGAAGGTCCGCAGCACATCACCCACGACAAGGATCATCGTATCTGGACCGCTTCCCACATTTCAGCGAGGAATCGAGAAGTTCAGTAGATTATTTGCTTTTAATGAATGGTTACAATCTTGGTGTCAACAACAGAAATTACGCTTTGTTGATAACTGGAATGTTTTCTGGGAGCGTCCTAGGCTCTATCACACCGATGGCCTACACCCTAGCAGAGCTGGAGCAGCGGTCCTCTCTGACAACATCTCCAGAACACTACGAACCATCTGACTGGCGGTAAGTCATACTGTAGATTCCAAACATATTAGCCACATCACAACTCACCGTAGTGATAGACGCACACACATAGCTTGTCCTATAGAAACTGTGTCTGTTCCCCGAATACTGTGAAAAAAGAATAAATTTGTTAAATTTGCCCGAAACAATCTGATAACCATAAAACCAGAAAAAGGCAAAATAAGTAGTCAAAATCCACCTCTAAAGTTTGGACAACTCAACATTAGATCCCTTGCGCCTAAAGCACTTATTGTTAATGAAATTATCTCAGATTATTGCCTTGACGCACTCTGTCTCACCGAAACCTGGCATAAACCAAATGAATATTTTGGTCTGAATGAGTCTACTCCGTCAGGATATTTCTATAAGCACGAGCCCCGTCTAATTGGTCGCGGTGGTGGTGTCGCCACTATCTACAATGATGTACTCACTGTTACCCAGAAAATAAGGCCCAGGCTTAATTCATTTGAAGTGCTTATCATTAATGTTGCACTAAATGAAATACGTAATAAACCATTGCTATATTTTACCCTGGCCACCGTGTACAGACCCCCGGGGCCATATGGCGATTTTCTTAAAGAATTTGGACATCTGCTATCAGACCTATTGGTTAACTCTGACAAAGTGTTGATAGTAGGAGACTTTAACATTCATGTAGATGATGCTAACGACGCTTTAGCACTCACATTTATGGATTTACTAAATTCCTTTGGGGTTAAGCAAAATATAATTGGAGCAACTCACCGCTTTAATCATACGCTAGATTTAATTATATCCCATGGTATAGATGTCTCTAATATAGAGATCATACCTCAAAGTGATGATATCACAGATCATCACCTCCTGACATGTACTCTACCCGTAGAACAGATTAGCTGTGTCTCCCCACGTTATCAATCTGTTAGAAATATGAATCCCACTACTAAAGACAGATTCACAAGTAATCTGCCGGATCTGTCCCAATTTCTTATTAGACCCCTAAATGCAGATGATCTAGATGAAGTGACTAGCAGCATGGGCACTATTTTTACCAGTACATTAGACACTGTTGCTCCCATCAGATTAAAAAAAGTCAGAGATAAAACATTTGCACCGTGGTACAACAGTCATACTCGCGCCCTAAAGAGAGCAACCCGTAACCTCGAGCGAAAATGGAGGAAAACTAAATTAGAAGTTTTTCGAATTGCGTATAAAGACAGTATGTGCAGCTATAAACAGGCTCTAAAAACTGCTAGGACCGAGCATCTTAGCCAACTGATAGCAAGAAACCAAAACAATCCCAGGTTCTTATTTAGTACAGTGGCTTGCCTAACAAAACCTAAGATGCCCGCAGAGAGTATCCCATCACAGTTTAGAAGTGAAGACTTTATGGACTTCTTTAATGAAAAAATCAATAATATCAGCAAGAAAATAATGGAGGTTCAACCTCTAATAGTATCTCACGATCCAGTTCAGCCTATAGCTTCACATTTAGATTTTCACTGCTTTACAGGTATAGGACAGGAAGAGCTGTATAAACTCATCACCTCGGCTAAATCAACAACGTGCCTGTTAGACCCAATCCCAACCAGATTTTTAAAAGAAGTGATGCTTACGGTTGGAGAGCCACTCCTAAACATTATTAATTCTTCATTACATCTAGGTCACGTCCCTAAAATTTTCAAGTTAGCACTTATTAAGCCGCTTCTTAAAAAATCTAATTTGGACGCGAATGAAATAACAAATTACAGACCGATTTCAAACCTCCCGTTCATATCAAAAATACTAGAAAAAGTAGTATCAGCTCAAATTTGCACATTCTTGCAGAATAACAACATCCTTGAAGAATTTCAGTCAGGTTTCAGGCCCCATCATAGCACAGAAACTGCACTAGTTAAGATTACAAATGATTTGTTTTTAGCTTCAGACCAAGGCTGCATCTCATTGCTAGTCCTGCTTGATCTTAGTGCTGCATTCGACACTATAGATCATAATACTCTCATAGATCGCTTACAAAATTATATAGGTATTCAGGGACAGGCATTAAAATGGTTTAGATCTTACCTGTCTGATCGCTACCATTTTGTAGATCTAAATGGAGAACCATCTGGTGTAATGCCAGTGAAATATGGGGTCCCACAAGGGTCAGTTTTAGGACCTCTGTTGTTCTCAATATACATGCTTCCCTTGGGTAACATCATTAGAAGACATGGGATTAGTTTCCATTGTTATGCTGATGATACCCAATTATATATCTCAACTAAACCAGATGAAATACCTAAGTTGTCTAGATTAACTGAGTGTGTCCAGGACATAAAAGATTGGATGACCAATAACTTTCTTTTATTAAATTCAGATAAGACAGAGATATTACTTATTGGCCCAAAAACCAGCACACAACAGCTTTCACAATTCAGCTTGCGCTTAGAAGGATGTACTGTTATTACCAGCTCAGCAGTAAAAGATCTGGGAGTAATATTAGACAGTAACTTGTCTTTTGAAAATCACATTTCAAATATCACAAAAACAGCCTTTTTCCATCTTCGAAATATTGCTAAACTTAGGAACATCTTATCCGTATCTGATGCAGAAAAACTAGTTCATGCATTCATGACCTCCAGACTGGACTATTGTAATGCATTACTAGGTGGTTGTCCTGCATCCTCAATAAACAAGCTTCAGTTAATCCAAAATGCAGCTGCCAGGGTTCTCACTAGATCCAGAAAATATGATCATATAACCCCAATATTATCATCCCTGCACTGGCTACCTGTTCAGTTTAGAATAAATTACAAAATAGTATTACTTACATACAAGGCCTTAAATGGTTTAGCTCCCACATACCTAACCAGTCTTCTGATGCGCTACAATCCACCACGCGCCTTAAGATCACAAAGCTCCGGACTTCTGGTAGTTCCCAGAATTTCAAAATCTACAAAAGGGGGTAGGGCTTTTTCATATTTAGCTCCAAAGCTTTGGAATAGCCTTCCAGACAGTGTTCGGGGAGCAGACACGGTTTCTCAGTTCAAAAGTAGACTCAAGACGCATCTTTTTAATCTGGCATACACATAACTCATCCCATAATCTCATACTCCAGTACACCTATACCGAATGGCAACTACGCTAATTCTCCCCATCTGTTCTGTATTTCTCTACCCATCCCGAGGCATCGGGAGATTTTGCTAGCTTCAGTAGACAAAGGCCGACCCTGCGAGTTTTCTGAGGCATCCAGAGAAGGACCAGCTCCAGCTGGATTCAGCTTTATGATGGTTGGAGCTACACATGCTGCTCCTGTGCTTCCAGTGATCCAGACCTCATCTGCCCTCTGCACCTACTGACTCGTCCCTATGCTGAACTGGTCCTCATGTCAATTTAAATAATTTCTGTCATATTGAATTTTCACCTGCGCAACACACAAGATGTTATATCATTTCTATCTGTTATCGCCCAAATGAGGATGGGTTCCCTGTTGAGTCTGGTTCCTCTCAAGGTTTCTTCCTAATGCCATCTCAGGGAGTTTTTCCTTGCCACCGTCGCCGTCACCCTTGGCTTGCTCATCAGAGAAATTTCATTCATTCGTCTCATTATTATCTGCACATTTTTCTCACACATCCACACTTCCAATTATTTTCTTTTCTATAATTATTATTATTTGTTTTTATTTATTTATTTTCTATTATTATTTTATTTATTTATTTATTAATATTATTATTTTTTGTTAAATTTCTTAAATTTTTGTTAAGCTGCTTTGAGACAATGACCATTGTTAAAAGCGCTATATAAATAAAATTGAATTGAATTGAATTGAATTGAAATCCTTTCTCCCAACGGCCATAAAACTTTACAACTCTTCTCTGTAACTCATACAGACATGTATGTGGATTTTTTCACTGACTGGTATACAGAGGTGGAAAGAGTAATACAATTTTGTACTCAAGTACAAGTACTGTTACTTCAGTGAAATTTTACTTAAGTACAAGTAAAGTTACAATTATAAAAATCTACTCAAGTAAAAGTAAAAAGTAGCTCATTAAAAAATGTACTCAGAGTAAAAGTTACCGAGTTACTTTTTTATTTTTTTTAACAGCGGGGGTGGGATGAGGCATTCGTAGTTCAAAAAAGATGAGCAGATGTAAATCTCAAACTAGTTGTTTTTAACTGAAGGAACACCTTTGCATAATAAAGCTGTTGTCTTTCTTGTGCTTGAAAATCAAAGTGGTCACTTAAATATGGTGTTACGTCCCAGTCTAGGGCCATAGAGCAAAAGAATGGTTCAGGGTTCTATTTATAATATATATAACTGTATGGAAATGGTGGTATATGGCAGAAAGAACTAGATCCAATCATTAACTGATGAAATAATGAGGTTTGTACACACACACACACACACACACACACACACACACACACACACCAGGAGGAGGATCAGATTCAGGTTGGACCCAGGCCAAAATAATAAACAAAATGGTATTTATATTTAGTAGCTAGATTACCTGCAAAAAAAAAAAAAAACACACACACAAACAAAAATACAGGTACCTTCCCGGACTCCCTAAACCAAAAACAATGAAATTATCTACAAACAGGGGCGGACTGGCCATCGGGAGCACCGGGACATTTCCCGGTGGCCTCACGGTCGTTCTGGCCTGCCGGCTGACGCTGTGCAGACGAACAGCATAGCATGTGATAGGCTGGTGTGCAACTACTAATTAATTGACGGATCTCTCAATCTACGAATCAGGCAATGGAAAGGGAAGATTAGAAGATCAGGAGGGAAAATTACACTCCCACATGACCTCCCACATGACCCAACGTCAGCGACGCACTGCCTAATATCTGGCTATATCCAGAGACAGGGTATATCTGACTAAATCGTTCAAAAAATGGAGCGTAAACGCAAATGAGGAGCAGAGAGGGAGCGTATAAAAAGAAAAAAAGCCCCGGCCGCAGACGCAGCAAGCTGCTGCAAAATCCCAGCCATGTTCGCCAGTAAGGGAACAGGTCGGTCAAGATTACATTTACATTATATTTATAATAATTTGGCAGACAAACACTTTCTCCAAATCACTTAGATAATCACAATAGATAAAATTAAACCAACAAACGAGCAACAATATGCAAGTGCTGCTGTTCTGTGTCAAGTCTCGTTTCGTCTACATGTAGCATATTTTTAATATAATAAATAAAAATGAATAAAAAGTAGACAAAATAGTGTTAGTGGGTCAAATTTTTTAAATAATAAATAAATCAAGTAGATGGTATGGAAAATAATACAGTATTAGTTATTTAGATTTTTCATTTCTAGTCTACAATATGCAGTCTTCAATGTTTATATGTTTATTTATTTATTTAGAAAAGGTGAGGTAGGAAGCAGCAGTAGCACTAGTGCTGCAAATGCTCCTGCTGTTGAGCTACAGTAGAGGTGGTGGACAGTTCAGCGTTTGAGTCAGAGCAGGAACCTTCAGGTAAAGTTTAAGATAAGCAAAACTAAACATGCAGGTAGCAGCTATACTTTTTAAACAACATGTGCTTTTTATGATTTATAAGATCAGTAGTAGGACTGTGATTTTGGGGACATACAACTGATGGCTGCACAATTATAAATACAGATTATTGAACACGCTTATTTCATATTGCAGAGCAACTAGAATATTGTGTCATGTCTCTCTACGTATTGAGGACGCAAATGCAGGTCTTGAACTCAAAAAGTCTTTCTTTATTCTTTGTCGAGCACACACAAACTCAAAAATCCCACTTTCCCAACACAAACTTAATCCCAACGGAAACTGTTCCAAAAACAACGTGGGAGTCCTTTTCTTTAACACAGGCGCCGGCTTTCCTTTGCCGGCTTTGACGCTGGGAGTTCCAGGTTCCCTTTAATCCTGGAGGGAGAAACAGGCAAAGCACATACACATGCTCGGTTGGATCCAGACACACGCACAACGGTGGACAGACATGGGACTCCGGGGTCGGCTGGTATAAATAGAGAGAGACATAAGGATGCACAGGTGAACTTAATAATCAGACAAGGGGACAGACATACACACGTAGACACACTAGGGGGAGATAAAGCGCCGGCTCAGTAATCCGGGGAGCTGGATCTCACTCCCCGAGGCCGTGGTGGTCCAGATGTTATAGTACCCCCTCCTCCAGAACCAGCTTCTGGAGGAAGGCGAGGGCGTCCCCTACGTCCCGCCGGGGGGAGCGAGGACTCACCTGGGTGACGGGTTTGTCGGTGGGCAGGGCGGCCCGGAGGACGGTTCGCTGGGCGATCCGGCCGTGCTCGGTGGAATTCTGTGATGAGTTCGCGACTCAAAATGTCTCGTGCCGGGACCCAGCTCCTCTCCTCCGGACCGTAGCCCTCCCACTCAACTAGATACTGCAGAGCCCCCGCTCTCCTCCGTGAGTCCAATAGCTCTTTGACTCGGAACGCCGGAGCACCCTCTATTTCCACAGCCCCGGGGCGCGCTGGTTCTGCTGTTCCTTCATCCAGTGGTCCCCGAACCACCGGCCTGAGAAGAGAGATGTGGAAGACAGGGTGAATACGTAGGTGTGCTGGGAGTTTTAATTTATATGACACGGGGTTTATCTGTGCGATGATGGGAAAAGGGCCTATAAACCTGGGGGAGAGTTTTCTGCAGGGGAGATTGAGGTGGAGGTCCCGTGTTGAGAGCCATACCCGATCGCCTACCTGGAGCGGACAACTCTCCCTTCGCCGCCTATCGGCGTGTCTTTTAAAGCGCTGCACTGCTTGGGAGATTTTTGTGTGTGCATCCTCCCATACTTTCTCCGCTCTTTTAAACCACTGATCCACCATGGGAACATCGGTGGGCGTGGCATCCCAAGGACATAGCGGGGGTTGATAACCAAGTACACACTGGAACGGCGTTAGGCCGGTGGAGGAGTGACGCAGAGAGTTTTGTGCGTATTCCGCCCAGGTTAAACAGTCTGCCCATTCGTGCTGTCGGCTGCTACAGTATGCCCGAAGATATCTCCTGAGTTCTTGGACAGCCCGCTCTGCCTGCCCATTCGATTCGGGGTGATAGCCCGACGTTAGGCTAACAGTGGTCCCCAATTTCTGGAAGAACGCTTTCCAGACCCTGGCGATGAATTGGGGACCACGATCGGAAACAATATCTTCCGGTATGCCATAGCAGCGAAACACTGAAGTGAATAGGCTTTCTGCCACCTGGAGGGCTGACGGGAGGGAGTGAAACGGGATGAACTTGCATCCTTTAGAAAATCTGTCCACTACTACTAGGATTGTGGTGTACCCTTTAGATACCGGCAGATCTGTGACAAAGTCCACGGCGATGTGGGACCACGGTCTGTTTGGTATAGGCAGGGGATTTAATTTTCCAACAGGAAGTGTACGTGGGGTTTTGGTAGTCGCACACACTGCACAAGATAAAACTACTCTCTTCACGGTTTCCCGCAGTTTTGGCCACCAGAACTTTGGTTCTAGCAGGTGCTGTGTGCGTGAGACGCCGGGGTGATTGATGCAAGGCTCGTATGAGCCGCGATCGTCACTCGCTCGCGTAGTGGCTCCGGCACGTAGGTTCGATTCGGAGGGCAGCCCCTAGGCGCGGGGTTGGACCGCGCCCACTGAACTATCTCCGACTCGATGTCCCACGTGATCGGTGCCACCACGAGTGATGATGGCAGGATAGGCTCCGGAGTGATAATGGGCTCCGGCGACGGATAATAGCGGGAGAGCGCGTCCGCCTTTAGATTTTTAGAGCCGGGGCGATATGTAATAGTGAATTGGAAACGCGTGAAGAAGAGCGCCCATCGGGCTTGACGTGAGTTTAACCTTTTTGCCTGTTGGAGGTACTCTAAATTTCGATGATCTGTGAGCACCGTAAATGGGTGTTTCGCTCCCTCTAGCCAGTGTCTCCACTCCTCTAACGCCGCTTTCACTGCCAGCAGCTCTCTGTTACCGATATCATAGTTTCGCTCGGCAGGTGTTAGTTTCCTAGAGAAGAAAGCGCAGGGGTGGAGTTTCTCAGGGTGGCCGTGGCGTTGTGACAGAACCGCCCCTATGCCTACTTCTGATGCATCGACCTCGACTACAAAGGGCTTCTCCGGGTTTGGTAGTTTTAACACAGGTCCGGTTGTAAATGCTGTTTTTAGGCGTTGAAACGCACTTCGCGCTTCCACTGGGAACTCGCCAAGGCGTTTCGGTTTCCCTATTAATAGTGAGGTGAGGGGCGCTGCCACCATACTGTAGCCCCGAATAAATCGCCTATAAAAATTGGCAAACCCCAGGAATCTCTGTAGCTCCTTAACTGACTTCGGTTCTGGTCATTGTTGTACCGCCGTGACCTTGGTCGGTTCCATCTCGACCCCCAGTGGCCCTATGTGATAGCCGAGAAATGCCACCTCCTTTTGGTGAAAGGTGCATTTCTCCGCCTTCACATAGAGCCCGTGTTTGCGCAGGCGACGAAGGACGGCAGTTACATGAAGAACGTGTTCCGAATATGACCGCGAATATATCAGGATATCATCCAGGTATATTATAACAAAACGGTTAAACATATCCCGAAACACGTCGTTCATGAACCCCTGAAACACCGCAGGTGCGTTTACCAGTCCATATGCCATTACATTATATTGATAATGCCCAGATGTAGTGCTAAACGCCGTCTTCCATTCATCACCCTTACGCACACGAACGAGGTTATATGCGCTGCGGAGGTCGAGTTTGGTGAAGATGGAAGCACCTCGGAGTTGGTCGATAGCGGCCGGAACCAGGGGCAGTGGGTGCTTATATTTTACTGTAACTGCATTCAGCCCTCTATAATCAATGCAGGGGCGTAAGCCCCCCCCTTTCTTATCTATGAAAAAAAAACCTGCCGAGGCGGGAGACGTGGACCTGCTGATGAGCCCCTGCTGAAGTGCCTCACCCACATATTCCTCCATTGCCCTGGTTTCCGCCACTGACAATGGATAAATACGTGAGCAAGGAGGTGCCTTCCCCGGCAACAGCTCAATCGCGCAGTCCCACGGGCGATGAGGGGGAAGTCGTGCAGCTGCCCTAACACTAAACACATCTTTAAAACGCATATACTCTGATGGTACATTAGTGATTACCTGGGCCGTGGGGCTCTCAATGGTTGTAGTTTGGACCGCCAATGTAGGCGGTTTACAGAATTTCGCGCACCGTGGGGACCAAGAAGTGATGCGGGGGTTGGTCCAATCGAAATTGGGGTTGTGAGCGCTAAGCCAGGGGAGACCTAGCACGACGGAATGGTCTGACTGAGGTAGCACAAAAAATTTTAACTCCTCCGAGTGACCGGGGAATGTTAACCGGAGGGGCGCAGTAATTTCTTTAATAGGCGACTGATCCAAATCTCGACCATCTAGAACTTTTATTGATATCGGGTACGGAAGCTTCGACACGGGAGCTTGCAGCGAGGAAATAAGGTTAGAAGCGATGAAGTTCCCAGCCGCCCCGGAATCTATCAGGGGAAAAACAGACACAACATGATTATCAAATTCTATTAAAGCTTTGACACAAAATGGGCGATGAGTGCGGGGTGGTGTTTGAGTGCGGGGTGGTGTGTGGAGTGTTACTTTGCGCAACGGGCAGTCTCGAATGCGATGGTCCTTCCCTCCACAATACAAACAGAGCCCTGATGCCAACCGTCTTCTCCTTTCGGCGGGGGAGAGACAGGAAGTACCCACATCCATGGGCTCCGGCCGGTTCGGCTCAGGCGCTACGGGAGGTGGTCGTCGTGGTGGTTCGCCGGTTCGTGTTGGTGCTGATCTAAACCCTGGGCGGGAGCGCTGGCTGCGCAGGTGCTGGTCCAATTGGATCGCCAGGTTAATGGTTTGGTCCAGAGAGAGGCCCGTATCCCGGCACGCGAGTTCGAGCTGTACCTCGGGCTGGAGCCCGTCCCTGAACCTGGCGAGCAGGCTCTTGTCGCACCAGACACTCTCCGCAGCCATTACGCGGAACCGGATGGCGTAGTCGGCGACGGGAAGATTGCCTTGACGCAGACGCATGAGCCTCTGTTCTCCCGAGCGCCCTTGGTCTGGATGGTCGAACACGGCCTTCATTGCCCTGATGAAGCTGTCGTAGCGGTGTGCGAGCTCTGCGTCTGCGCTCCAGACCGCCGCCGCCCAATCCATGGCGGGTCCTGTGAGCTCCTGGATGACGAACCGAATCCTCTGCTGGTCCGTCATGTCAGGATAGTCCGCCAGATACAGCTCACAGGCCATGATGAACCGTCGGCATCCCTCGGGGTCTCCGGCATACCTTTCGGGAGGCGCCGCGCGAGGTGGAGACGGTGCGGCGCGCCTCGATGGTCCGGCGGAGGGCTGGTCTGGGCGAGCAAGTTCCTTCACGCAGTGGGCGAGGTTGCTCACCGCTTGCGCCATGCTGTCGATCTCTTTTTGTTGCACCTTCATGTAATGCATCAGGTTCTCATCCTCCGGCAGCGGGACACCTGCTGCGTCCAAAAAGGTCTGTCCATCTGTCATGTCTCTCTACGTATTGAGGACGCAAATGCAGGTCTTGAACTCAAAAAGTCTTTCTTTATTCTTTGTCGAGCACACACAAACTCAAAAATCCCACTTTCCCAACACAAACTTAATCCCAACGGAAACTGTTCCAAAAACAACGTGGGAGTCCTTTTCTTTAACACAGGCGCCGGCTTTCCTTTGCCGGCTTTGACGCTGGGAGTTCCAGGTTCCCTTTAATCCTGGAGGGAGAAACAGGCAAAGCACATACACATGCTCGGTTGGATCCAGATACACGCACAACGGTGGACAGACATGGGACTCCGGGGTCGGCTGGTATAAATAGAGAGAGACATAAGGATGCACAGGTGAACTTAATAATCAGACAAGGGGACAGACATACACACGTAGACACACTAGGGGGAGATAAAGCGCCGGCTCAGTAATCCGGGGAGCTGGATCTCACTCCCCGAGGCCGTGGTAGTCCAGATGTTATATATTGTTACATATTGCAGAGCAACAGAGTGAGAGAGAGAAGGATTCAGGGAAAGATGAAGGAGACAGTGAAATCACTAGTAGTGCTAATTACTTACTGTTTACTCTTACTGGTCTGTTCCACATAATGCCATAATTGAGTAAACATTGTTATCTGTTACTTACGCTGTCATAGGTTTTGTTAAGTTTATTTGTGTTTCTGATACATTTGGTATACTAGAGTTGAGCACTGAAAATACATAAAATGTAAAATTTCAACATGTGAATGTGTCTCTTATTATCCCTTTTAAAAAGCCAATTTTCTATTTGTCATTGGTTTGGTAGTATAAATGGTGTATTCCTAGTGAGTTGTTAAGGGTTATTTTTTTTAGTCATTTATATTGCATCTGGTAGTCTACTGTACCTGTTACAATAATATGGTTAGCCTACAAGTTTATCAGTCCAGTAGATTACATGAATAGGGTGGTGGTGACTGCAGCAGCAGAGGCGGCCTGGGAGTGGAGTCAAATTCCCGGCCTGAATTATTGTCCCAGTCCGCCACTGTCTACAAATATATACAAAGACCAACCAAACCAAAGGGACAAAGCAATAATCAAAGTCAATTGGAGGCAAAAAGTCAAAACCAGAATACACAACCAAATATCAAAACGCCAAAATCACAACCTCTTTCATCTTTCCCGCGTCTCTCTCCGGTTTATACATGGTCGCGCTAGTCGATGACGTCACTCAGGGCGGAAGCGACCGTGTGGAAAGTCAGGTAGCTGCCGATGTCAGAAAACCTGGAGTGGAGTCTGGAGCGGCGCGCGACCAGGACATGATATACACACGCGAGCGCAACGGGGCATTTATAAAGCATAATATCTTTTATTATTTTATAATTTTCATTCATTTATTTTTTACTCAGTAGCGAATATGATTTAAAATGTAGCGAATTACAATACTTCAAACAAAACGTACTTAAGTAAAAGTAAAATTACAGATTTTTAAAACTACTTTAAAAAGTAGAAATACACAAAAAAGCTACTCAATTACAGTAACGCGAGTAAATGTAATTCGTTACTTTCCACCTCTGCTGGTATACAACAGGACACTAATACTTACCCATTTTTTTTATTTTATTATTATTTATTACCTTTATTACCTTCCTTAGTTAAACAACTGTGAGCACCTGTAACCGAGCATAAGCAATTTCCCTTTGGGATTAATAAAGTTCTTTGAATCTTGAATCTTGAATCTTGAATTAGCAGACATGCAAGCAGCAGCATCAGGCGAAGAGATTCGTAAATGGATCAAAAGAGGAGCAACAAAAAATAATGATACTAATGTATGGCGAAGTGCAGATGGACGTTTTGTAGCACCACAAAATTTCATTTTAACCCTGATAAAACAAGTTCATGGGAATGATCACATAGCAAGAGGGGAAGTGATAAAAAGAATCCAAAAGGAATGGTGGTCGCCTTACTTAGGTCCAATGGTTCATCAAACATTATCACAGTTTTGCGACATCTGTGCTAGATTTAACATTAGAAAGCACTTCACATCACCGATAGGACATATCCCAGAGCCAGATGGGCCATTCAGGCATATAATGTTTGACTATGTAGATATGGGGGAACCTAGGATACAAGGAAAACGATACATCTTAGTGGTCGAAGATAGGTTTAGCAGATGGGTAGAAGCTGTAGCAACAGCTAGGGAAGATGCGACGGCAGTAGCAAAATTCTTGTGTAGAGAAGTGATACCAAGATTTGGAATTCCAGATACAATTAGTTCAGACAATGGGAAACACTTCACAAATAAGATACAGAGTACAGAAAGTAACTCAGTGGTTGAACATCAAGCACAGGTTTGGATGTGTGTATCATCCCCAATCACAGGGGATGGTAGAGAGAGCGAATGGAGTTCTAAAAATGAAATTGGCTAAAATATGCGCAGATACAAATATGGATTGGTTTCAAGCCTTGCCGTTAGCCTTAATGGGCATGAGATCGCAAACTAACCGCAACACGCATCTAACCCCGCATGAAATGCTTACTGGCAGACCTATGCTTACTTCTTTTACCCGCGGGCCCTATAAAGGCCCCACACTTGAACAACTGCAAAGTGAACTTGATCATTATGTGAAACACTTATCTGAAATACACAAAGTTATTTTCCAACAGGTTAAGGGAGCTACAATACATGACAACACCAGACAGAGAGCAGCTGATCAAGCTGAGGACGCTGAAGCAGAGGACATAGACGAAAGAACTGTACTGCCTGGTGATTGGGTGTTTATCCAAGTGTTCAAAAGAAGGTGGAACCAAGCTAGAAGGGAAGGACCATACAAGGTGGTGTTGTCAACTCCAACTGCAGTAAAAGTTCAAGGTAAAGACGTATGGTACCATTTAAATCATTGCTGCAAGGCACCAAATCCGGACCAGGTAAGAGACAGGTTTCCGCAGGAGGACACCGAGTCTCCAAGAGCAGGACCCTCGGGTCTGCAATCAGATCCTCAGAGAGATGACGAAAGACCTAGACAACAAGCACCAGATCCATATGAACGTACTGAAAGTTTGCCGTGGATAGAAGAGGAAGAAGAACAAGGCTACTGGCCAGAGTGGCCTCAAGAAGATATACAAGACTGGGAAGCTGAACTTGAAGAAGAAGAAGCAGAAGCAGAACAAGCAGGACCATCTCATAGAACAAGAGCCCAAGTTAGACAGCTAGAAGATAAACGCACTAAAATAGAAACAGCACGGAGACAGTTAGAAGCTGATACTGGCTCAGATACTGATTAAATTATTTAAACCAACCACAGTAGAAAGAACATACCCAACAAAAAACACCCCAAGAAATATATTGTGTAGATTATTTGGCCATAATCCCACGTGTCACCGTTGTGATCCTGATGGAGAAACCATCCTCTTATTACCGCCTAAAAAACAGAAGGAAATCTATGGAAATAATAATATTTCTTATGATCGGTTTGACTAGTAGTTGGGCCGTCAGAAATGAAAAGAGTAAACCAGAATGGAACACTGGAGAGAGACAAATACATTGCATACTAGCTACAATAACTAGAGCAAGAATGGTAGCTGGTTTATCTATGTGGGAAAGAACAGGAAATTGGGAAGGAACTTTTCAAATAGAGGTAGACAAGTCATGACCCCAAGAAGATCAAGTGCGTATTTATGTAGAATTAGAGAAAACCCCTGGATCAAAAATGAAGATTGCGTTAGACAGATTGATTGAGGCAATTCCAACATCCAATAAATAGTGCGCATTTAATAAGTCAGCAAATGGCAAAATACGAGGTGTATGTTTAGCATATCCATATTTGCGTGGTTGTACGGCAAATGTAGCAGGTCAACCTAGCGTATCAGATGATGAGTCAGCAACCTATGTAACGGTAATTCCAGAAATAATAAAACAGGTACCTGGAAACAAAAAAGAATCTGACCAAACATCGAAAAATGATATGTTCTACCAATGGATGAAATTCACAGCTGAGTCTTTAACAAATAAGGACTGCATCATGTGCCATGACAGAAGACATAAGCCCCCAAAAGTGGCGATAACACAAGGAACAAGGGAATGTATAGATGATCCAGAATATAGTGAATCACGATTATGCCCTATCAGCTGTCTTTTACATTCAGCTGCAATAGATTATGGTCCAGAATGGATGCAGAATATAAGCAAATGCACGTATCATCCTGTAGAAACGATAGATGCTGTCCAACGAGAAATAACACCTGTGCAACAGACCTATCCTCTATGCATCTGTTCAGACGGAAGTATAGAGGTAGGAAATCTATCATCGAGTTGCAATGAAACACAATCAGCAGCAGGTTGTTCCATAAAAATGAGACAGATATGCGACAATACAACAAGCAATATGTCATGCAGTGAGATAGTCAACGTACGACAACCAGACTTAAGATCAGGTACAACACCCTTAGCTGACATATTTTGGAACTGTGATGGAACCACAGTTAGACAAACTCTACCAAAGGACTGGAACGGATGCTGTGCTCCAGTATTACTAGAAGGAGAACTAATTGTAATAGGATTGCATGGTACGCAAAACAAAAGAAGCAAACGTGAGATAAAATTCTTGGACACAGTCGGTCAAGGGGAATTAAAGAAATGGGAAGAGTTTGATAAAGAGGGAGGAATAACCGTAAGTTGGGATGGAATTCCACTTGGCGTACCAACTGAACATGAGATTATAAACAGAGTAGGAGGAGCATTTACGACAATCTTCCTCCCATGGGTTCAAATTTCTAAAAACGCAAGGTGGATAAACTTACTATGGTACAATCAACAGAGATTTTGGAATCACACTTTAAGTGTTTTGGGATTAGTACAAGAACAATTAGACAGAACAACAATAATGACCATGCAAAATAGATTCGCCCTGGACACTATGCTAGCACCTCAACGAGGAGTGTGCGCTTTAATTGGAGAAGACTGCTGTACCTACATTCCAAGACATACAGGCCCTGATGGTAATATAACCAAAATACTTAGAGCCATGCGAAATCTGAGAGATGAACATGTTAGAGTCACCCAAGAAGTACAGAAAACTACCGCGTGGACCACATGGTTTGACTGGCTTAATCCTTCTAATTGGTACGGACTATTTGTGAAACTAGGCACAATTGTTCTGATAGTGTTAGGAACCCTACTCATTGCATCTTGCTGTGTTATTCCTCTGGCAAGAACAAGCATTCAGAAAATGGTAGGACAGTATACAGTTGTTGTGGAATATCACGACCAGACGACACCATATGAGGATGAGGAAGAGGAGTCCATCTATATGCAAATGAAGTGAAAGAAGACCAACTACACTGCATAATGGACAATTGACTATATCCTTATTGATCACATGTATATTGAAAATTTATCTAGTGTAACACCATATTTTTAATCCAACATATTTAATCCATGTTTTAAATAACTATATCAGAGAAAAAGTAGTATTAGTAGAAGAAGTATGTCTTGTATTTTGTGTTTTGTTTTTGTGTTTGTGTTTTGTTTCTGCTATACACGTATGTATTGCAGGATGGAACTGGTACCTGACCCAAGGTGGATAGTTTCCTGCACCGTCTGCTGTAACGCATGGAACGAGGTTGCGGAAATGGCCCCGAAGAAAAAATGGGCAGAATTGAGACATGATCTCGTTGACTGGCATCCACAACGCACGATAGGGAACAAGGAATTCATCACTAATGCCAACGTCATGACAAAGGACTTCAAATGGATCAAAGCAAAGACACGGGAAATGTTCAACCTTGACATGAACACAGGACTTCTGGTAACAACTTCATATCAGCTTGGGAGACATCTGAAGTTAGGCATCTACAGAGGAATTGGGATCGAAGAGGATTGGGCTGCATATGATATTTGTGGGATAGTTGAATTTGACGATGTGTACATGGCAGCAACTAAGACCATAACCAAAGTAATGTTGGGGGATGACATCTTATGGAGAGATACACCAATATCCCTGCAATGTGCGCTGGATTCTCTTCCAAAAGCCGATGAAGTGTGGTTAGACTTTTTGCGTTTAGAGAAGGGCAGGATAAACCGAATTCCACTATCTCAGCTGGCAAGCTGTAAGGACCTGTATGTGATCGAATTCACAGATGAGGATCGTACGACCTGGACTGAAGAGGGGTCTGAAAATCTTGAAACACTATCCTTAACCTACAGGGACCCTAATGGACTGCTTAAATGGCTTTGATGGTTTTAAATGTTTGTCATATATGTATTATTATACAGGATGAGGTCCTGGTGATGTATATACTGTCGAGCATGAAAAGCTGGCAAGGTGTGGAATTTTTCCTTCTGAATTGGCTATACTGAAGGTTTTTTCGCCCACCTCTGGACTCATCATATTATAACCATTGCATGCTTATTATACACTCATATACAGTGGTGTGAAAAACTATTTGCCCCCCTCCTGATTTCTTATTCTTTTGCATGTTTGTCACACAAAATGTTTCTGATCATCAAACACATTTAACTATTTGTCAAAGATAACACAAGTAAACACAAAATGCAGTTTTTAAATGAGGGGTTTTATTATTTAGGGAGAAAAAAAATCCAAACCTACATGGCCCTGTGTGAAAAAGTAATTGCCCCCTGAACCTAATAACTGGTTGGGCCACCCTTAGCAGCAATAACTGCAATCAAGCGTTTGCGATAACTTGCAACGAGTCTTTTACAGCGCTCTGGAGGAATTTTAGCCCACTCATCTTTGCAGAATTGTTGTAATTCAGCTTTATTTGAGGGTTTTCTAGCATGAACCGCCTTTTTAAGGTCATGCCACAACATCTCAATAGGATTCAGGTCAGGACTTTGACTACGCCACTCCAAAGTCTTCATTTTGTTTTTCTTCAGCCATTCAGAGGTGGATTTGCTGGTGTGTTTTGGGTCATTGTCCTGCTGCAGCACCCAAGATCGCTTCAGCTTGAGTTGACAAACAGATGGCCGGACATTCTCCTTCAGGATTTTTTGGTAGACAGTAGAATTCATGGTTCCATCTATCACAGCAAGCCTTCCAGGTCCTGAAGCAGCAAAACAACCCCAGACCATCACACTACCACCACCATATTTTACTTTTGGTATGATGTTCTTTTTCTGTAATACTGTGTTTCTTTTACGCCAGATGTAACAGGACACGCACCTTCCAAAAAGTTAAACTTTTGACTCGTCGGTCCACAAGGTATTTTCCCAAAAGTCTTGGCAATCATTGAGATGTTTTTTTTAGCAAAATTGAGTCTTTTTGCTTAAAAGTGGTTTGCACCTTGGAAATCTGCCATGCAGGCCGTTTTTGCCCAGTCTCTTTCTTATGGTGGAGTCGTGAACACTGACCTTAATTGAGGCAAGTGAGGCCTGCAGTTCTTTAGATGTTGTCCTGGGGTCTTTTGTGGCCTCTCGGATGAGTCGTCTCTGCGCTCTTGGGGTAATTTTGGTCGGCCGGCCACTCCTGGGAAGGTTCACCTCTGTTCCATGTTTTTGCCATTTGTGGATAATGGCTTTCACTGTGGTTCGCTGGAGTCCCAAAGCTTTAGAAATGGCTTTATAACCTTTACCAGACGGATAGCTCTCAATTACTTTTGTTCTCAATTGTTCCTGAATTTCTTTGGATCTTGGCATGATGTCTAGCTTTTGAGGTGCTTTTGGTCTACTTCTCTGTGTCAGGTAGCTCCTATTTAAGTGATTTCTTGATTGAAACAGGTGTGGCAGTAATCAGGCCTGGAGGTGACTACAGAAATTGAACTCAGGTGTGATAAACCACAGTTACGTTATTTTTTAACAAGGGGGGCAATCACTTTTTCACACAGGGCCATTTAGATTTGGAGTTTTTTTTCTCCCTTAATAACGTAAAGCTTCATTTAAAAACTGCATTTTGTGTTCAATTATGTTATCTTTGACTAATAGTTAACGGTTTTTGATGAGCAGAAACATTTAAGTGTGACAAACATGCAAAAGAATAAGAAATCAGGAAGGGGGCAAATAGTTTTTCACACCACTGTATGTTTATGCTTATATTTACTCATTCTCAATTGTTTTTCCTAAATGGATGGTTTAGTGAGGGGGTAATATGTAAGGTTAGGTTGAATATGCAGGGTTGTAAGGTTTTAAATTTTAGGTTTCTTTGCTTAAGTTCTTTAAGTTCTTTAATGTTGTAAGGCTTTGAATTTTATGTCTCTAAGTTTTTTAAGGTCTTTAATGACATTTAAATTTAATAATATGTGTAAGACTTTATATGTAAGATTTTAAATTTTAGGTTTCTTTGCTTAAGTTCTTGTCACGTTTCCCTGTTTGTCTGTGTCGGGTGTGTGTATGTGACATGATCGCAGAGGAGGCGAGCTGACGGTTTCTTAAGTCCTTTTTATTAAACATTCAAAGGAAAACAAAACACCAAACACAAACTGAAACTTAATCACAACAAAAGCTAGACGCCTGACTGCTATTCAGCCAGGATATTTAAACACAAACAAATCAACTAATAATTGGCTTACCTCGGTTCAGGTGAGCTTCTACGTCACCTGACCGAGGTGCACACTGGGAACTGAAGTTAAACACAAAACACAAACCACAAAGCATTACCGGAGGCCCCGGACACCCACCCCACAGTACTACCTTTCGCCTCCTGCCCAGGAGGCTGGGTGACGGGGCTGGAGGAGAGCTCGGCGGCTGCCGAGCTGGAGAAGCGCTCGGTGGCTGCAGAGCTGGAGAAGCGCTCGGCGGCTGCAGAGCTGGAGAAGCGCTCGGCGGCTGCAGAGCTGGAGAGGTCACTGCGCTCGACGGCTGCAGAGCTGGAGAGGTCACTGCGCTCGACGGCTGCAGAGCTGGAGAGGTCACTGCGCTCGACGGAGGCGTTGGAGCGGTCACTGCGCTCGACGGAGGCGTTGGAGCGGTCACAGCGCTCGACGGAGGCGTTGGAGCGGTCACTGCGCTCGACGGAGGCGTTGGAGCGGTCACTGCGCTCGACGGAGGCGTTGGAGCGGTCACTGCGCTCGACGGAGGCGTTGGAGCGGTCACTGCGCTCGACGGAGGCGTTGGCGCGGTCACTGCGCTCGACGGCGGCGTTGAAGCGCACTCGGCGCTCGACGGCGGCGTTGGAGCGTGCAGTGCGCTCGACGACGGCCCTGGAGCGTGCAGTGCGCTCGACGACGGCCCTGGAGCGTGCAGTGCGCTCGACGACGGCCCTGGAGCGTGCAGTGCGCTCGACGACGGCCCTGGAGCGTGCAGTGCGCTCGACGACGGCCCTGGAGCGTGCAGTGCGCTCGACGACGGCCCTGGAGCGTGCAGTGCGCTCGACGACGGCCCTGGAGCGTGCAGTGCGCTCGACGACGGCCCTGGAGCGTGCAGTGCGCTCGACGACGGCCCTGGAGCGTGCAGTGCGCTCGCCAGTTCAACGTCGTCCTCAAAGCCGGGAGGCGGCGGCAGAACAGGTGCATGGGACAGCGGCTGCTGGCGTGCTAGCTCGCTATCCTCGAAGCCGGGAGGCGGCGGCAGAACAGGTGCATGGGACAGCGGCTGCTGGCGTGCTAGCTCGCTATCCTCGAAGCCGGGAGGCGGCGGCAGAACAGGTGCATGGGACAGCGGCTGCTGGCGTGCTAGCTCGCTATCCTCGAAGCCGGGAGGCGGCGGCAGAACAGGTGTCTTGGTCGTTGGAGCTTGTGCAGGGCTCGACAGCGTTGGAGCGTGCACGGCGCTTGACTGCAACGGTGGAGCGTGCACGGCGCTCTCCTGCAGTGTTGGAGCGTGCACGGCGCTCGCCTGCAGCGTGGGAGCGTGCACGGCGCTCTCCTGCAGCGTTGGAGCGTGCACGGCGCTCTCCTGCAGCGTTGGCGAGGGAGGAAAAAGCTCCGAGCCCGCTTCGCGGTTGTCCCGGAAGTGGAGGATCATGCGCTGCATCTCCTCCACCTGCTCCCGTATTTCTCGCACTTGCTCCGGCTCTGGAATCCACCACCTGAGCTCCTTTTCTCTCAGCTGCTGCTCCACCTGGGGTTCTCTCTCCCCCGCGTCACCGCCGTACTTGGGCTTCCTGGCCCTTCTCTTCCGGCCGGTGCGGGGAACCACGTGACCCCGCGTTGCGTCGCTACCAAATGGTGTCCGCCTAATGGCGAGCCTGCAGCCTTCCCAGCTCTGTGGTGTCTTTCTCTCTCTCTCCTGCATGTGCTCCTGCTTTGCTAGCTGGCTGTACTTCCAGCTCCGGTACATATCCACTTCGCCGTTTTCCAGCCAGCAATACTCCCAGTCGCCACACCTCTCTTCCTCACTGTCCTCCAGCCAGTCCGCCAGCTCGGGCAAGATGGTATCTGCGCCCCCCCCAAAATAATCCAGGGAGAAATCCTCCGCCATGCCTCTTGTACGGTCTAGCTTTCTGTCACGTTTCCCTGTTTGTCTGTGTCGGGTGTGTGTATGTGACATGATCGCAGAGGAGGCGAGCTGACGGTTTCTTAAGTCCTTTTTATTAAACATTCAAAGGAAAACAAAACACCAAACACAAACTGAAACTTAATCACAACAAAAGCTAGACGCCTGACTGCTATTCAGTCAGGCTATTTAAACACAAACAAATCAACTAATAATTGGCTTACCTCGGTTCAGGTGAGCTTCTACGTCACCTGACCGAGGTGCACACTGGGAACTGAAGTTAAACACAAAACACAAACCAACTACAAAACGAAACCAAAAACGGGCATTAGGCGCCCTCTAGGGGTTAACCGTCACAGTTCTTTAAGTTCTTTAATGTTGTAAGGCTTTGAATTTTATGTCTCTAAGTTTTTTAAGGTCTTTAATGACATTTAAATTTAATAATATGTGTAAGACTTTATATGTAAGATTTCTTTGAATCAGATTTTTCTATGACTTTGATTTAAAATTATTTAAGATTATTCTTTAGTAGTAAGGTTCTTTAAAGGTTCTTTAAGATTGATTTCTGAAAAGTTACCATAATTTTGATGAAAAGTTACTAGTTCAAGGTTTATTTCTTAGTTTTTTCCTATTCTATAAGGATTAATATTGATGTGTAAGATTTATTTCTTGTTTCTGTAGTAATATATAAGGTTAAGGTTCATAAGTTAAGCATTGTTTAAATTCATTGTTTACAATCTGTTAATGTTCATAAGTTAGTGAGTAAGCATTATTTTCTTTTTACTTTTCTTTATGCTCTTTTATGTGACTTAAAAGTCACAGAGGGGGAAATATGTAAGCATATTTTAATTACATATATTTGTGCATGCAGTAATATTACAGAAAACTATTGATTTTATCTTATGGATGTAAGATGAAGTGAGCAGAGTTGAGCCAAGGACAATGTGATGTCATAGTACCAAAGACATCATGTGACGTTCAGTATACAGTATGTACCCAACAAACCTTAGACTGGCAGCCATCTTAGAGATTTCATAGTAACCCTAGAAACGACACCAGATCAGCAGATATGACATAGCCCCAGACATGATGTAATCTCAGACATGGGGTGATCTTAACTGTGATGTAACAGGCATTGGCTACTTAACTGTGATGTAACAGGCATTGGATACACAAGCCACATGTCAAATTAAATAACCAAAACACACACACACACACACACATACAGTGATCTGAATAATAAGTTTAATAAAGAAATAGATACAAAATAGTATGTGTATCTACATAGTGAATATTATACAATACAAAGTGTTAGGCCAAACATAAAAAAAAGTATAAAAACACACAGGGCCTGGGTAAGCATCAGTAGTAAAATAAAATGCACAAGAAGTCAATTAGCAAAACCTCCTGTGAGGAAGCGCAACACTAATTTAAAAATCAGTGAAAGGAAATAGAAACAGAAACGCTGCGATTTGGATTTGGCACCGGTGCGGAAGGAAAATCTGTTTGGACACCAACAGACACTTTAACATCGGTCTGGGTGCCAACACTTACGTGACAAACAGGCTTTAAGAGTAGCGGAGCTGGCGTTGTAGATTCAGGCCGTACAGGCCTAAAAGAAAATGGATAAGGGCTATCCGCACGCGGCCTCTTAGAAGGACCCGGTTTGGGATCAACATTCTTGGAAAAAGTGAGCCCTGTCTCCTCTAGGAACTGCAGTAACAAAGCAGATGGCTCGGGCTCATCCTCAGTAAAACTCACCGAGGCCCGGTCCATGACATGTTCAGTAGGAGTATAGTCAGTAGGACTGTGAGCCGGACTGCTCTGGCTGTCCGAGTCGTCCAAAGCGACGTGGTGATCATTCGTGCAGATGCGATTAGCTATAAGAATAAAAATAAAATAGGTAAATACAATAAAATTCACAAACTTAGATGAATAATTAAAATAATATGTAGAAAATGCTTACCCATGGCCTGTCTCTTGAAAACTGTAGAGTAAAGCGGAAGCACCAAGAATTTATAGCAGATGTAAGCGCCAACCCAATATTTTTTAAGTTGAACAACAAAAGTGAAAAGATAATGGAAACTGATTTGAAAGGAAAATAAGTTATATTGGAAGCAAAATTTGGTAAAAGATGGAGTCAGATAACGAGGTATATGACGTATAATGAAAATTTTATTTTATTGGTTGAAAAATTTGATAAGGAACCACAAAAAAATAACGAGCAAATGAGGGGGCCAGATGAGCGTCCCGCCCCCTGTAAAACTGTATAAAAGAAGGCACCGATGTCACAGTAGGTCAGTCTGTTATTGGTGATGCTCTGATTCACTGCTTAGGCATCTTCAAGACTGGCTCACTTTGTTTTATTGTTGCAATAAAACTTATCCTTACTTCATCTAGATCTACACGGAATCCAGAGTCTTTCTTTGATTTCTTTATTCAACTTACAGTATTTGTTTAATGTTTTAAATTAGGGCAACTTCGGTGTGGGGAGAATAAAAAATCCACCACATGACACCTCTTCCTTGTTCATTGAACATTAAATTAATTACTTGGGTCATTTGATTTCTTGGGTGTAATTCCCATCCATCCATCCATCCATCCAATTTCTTCTGCTTATCTGAGGTCGGGTCGCGGGGGGCAGCAGCTTCAGTAGGGATGTCCAGACTTCCCTCTCCCCGGCCACTTCTTCCAGCTCTTCCGGGGGGATCCCAAGGCGTTCCCAGGCCAGCCGAGAGACATAGACCCTCCAGCGTATCCTGGGTCTTCCCTGGGGTCTCTTTCCGGTGGGGTGTGTCCGGAACACCTCACAAGGGAGGCGTCCAGGGGGCATCCTAAATTTATGCCCAAGCCACCTCATCTGGCTCCTCTCGATGCGGAGGAGCAGCGGCTCTACTCTGAGCCCCTCCCTGATGACTGAGCTTCTCACCCTATCTCTAAGGGAGAGCCCAGACACCCTGCGGAGGAAACTCATTTCGGCCGCTTGTATTCGCGATCCTGTTCTTTCGGTCACTACCCACAGCTCATGACCATAGGTGAGGGTAGGAACGTAGATCGACCGGTAAATTGAGAGCTTTGCCTTTTGGCTCAGCTCCTTCTTCACCATGACGGACCGATACAGAGCCTGCATCACTGCAGACGCTGCCCCGATCTTCATGTCGATCTCCCGTTCCATTTTACCCTCACTCGTGAGCAAGACCCCGAGATACTTAAACTCCTCTACTTGGGGCAGGATCTCACTCCCAACCCTGAGAGGGCACTCCACCCTTTTCCGGCTGAGGACCATGGCCTCAGTTTTGGAGGTGCTGATTCTCATCCCAGCCGCTTCACACTCGGCTGCGAATCGATCCAGTGAGAGCTGTAGGTCGCAGGATGATGAGGCCAACAGAACAACGTCATCTGCAAAAAGCAGTAAACCAATCCTGAGCCCACCAAACTGTACCCCCTCAACGCCCTGGCTGTGCCTAGAAATCCTGTCCATAAAAATTATGAACAGGATCGGTGACAAAGGGCAGCCCTGTCGGAGTCCTACTCTCACCGGAAACAGGTCCGACTTACTACCGGCAATGCGGACCAAGCTCCGACACCGGTTGTACATGGACCGGACAGCCCTTAACAGGGAATCCGATATCCCATACTCCCGGAGTACCCCCCACAGAACTCCCAGAGGGACACGGTCGAATGCCTTCTCCAAGTCATCAAAGCACATGTAGACTGGTTGGGCAAACTCCCATGCCCCCTCCAGGACCCTGCTAAGGGTGTAGAGCTGGTCCACTGTTCCGCGACCTGGACGAAAACCACACTGCTCCTCCTGAATCCGAGGTTCGACTATACGACGGACCCTCCTTTCCAGGACCCCTGAATAGACTTTCCCGGGGAGGCTGAGGAGTGTGATCCCTCTGTAGTTGGAACACAATCTCCGGTCCCCCTTCTTGAAGAGGGGGACCACCAGCCCGGTTTGCCAGTCCAGAGGCACTGTCCCCGATGTCCATGCAATGTTGCAGAGACGTATCAACCATGACAGCCCTACAACATCCAGAGCCTTGAGGAACTCCGGGCGGATGTCATCCACCCCCAGGGCCCCGCCACCACGGAGCCTTTTGATCATCTCGGCGACCTTGGCCCCAGAGATGGAAGAGTCCACCTCTATGTCCCCAGACTCTGCTTCCTCATCTGAAGGCATGTTGGTGGAATTAAGGAGGTCTTCGAAGTACTCCCCCCACCGACCCACAGCATCCCGAGTCAAGGTCAGCAGCGCACCATCCCCACTATACACTGTGTTGACCGTGCACTGCTTTCCTCTCCTGAGACGCCGGATGGTGGACCAGAATCTGTTTAAAGCCGTCTGGAAGTCATTCTCCATGGCCTCCCCAAACTCCTCCCACGCCCGTGTTTTTGGCTCAGCAACCACCGAAGCTGCATTCCGCTTGGCCTGCCGGTACCTATCAGCTGCCTCCGGAGTGCCACCAGCCAAAAAGGCCCGGTAAGACTCCTTCTTCAGCTTGATGGCATCCCTCACTGCCGGTGTCCACCAACAGGTTCTTGGGTTGCCACCGCGACAGGCACCGACCACCTTGCGGCCACAGCTCCGGTCGGCCGCCTCGACAATGGAGGCGCGGAACATACTCCATTTGGACTCAATGTCCCCCACCTCCCCCAGGACGTGGTTGAAGCTTTGCCGGAGGTGGGAGTTGAAGCTCGTCCTGACAGGGGACTCTGCCAGACGTTCCCAGCAGACCCTCACAATACGTTTGGGTCTACCAGGCCTGACCGGCATCCTACCCCGCCAACGAAGCCAACTCACCACCAGGTGGTGATCAGTTGACAGCTCCGCCCCTCCCTTCACCCGAGTGTCCAAGACATGTGGCCGCAAGTCCGACGACACGACCACAAAGTCGATCATCGAACTGTGGCCTAGGGTGTCCTGGTGCCAGGTGCACATATGGACACCCTTATGCCTGAACATGGCGTTCGTTATGGACAATCCGTGATGAGCACAGAAGTCCAATAACAAAACACCGCTCTAGTTCAGATCGGGGGGGCCGTTCATCCCAATCACGCCATTCCAGGTCTCACTGTCATTGCCCACGTGAGCATTGAAGTCCCCCAACAGAATGATGGAGTCCCCAGGAGGGACGTTCTCTAGCGCCCCCTCTAGAGATCCCAAAAACGGCGGGTACTCCAAACTGCTGTTCGGCGCATAAGCGCAAACAACAGTAAGGATCCGTCCCCCCACCCGAAGGCGGAAAGAGGCCACCCTCTCGTCCACTGCGGTGAACCCCAATGTACAGGCCCCGAGCCAGGGGGCAATAAGTATGCCCACACCTGCTTGGCGCCTCTCACCGGTGGCAACTCCAGAGTAGAAGAGAGTCCAGCCCCTCTCAAGGAGCCTGGTTCCAGAGCCCAAGCTGTGCGTCGAGGTGAGTCCAACTATATCTAGTCGGAACTTCTCAACCTCACGCACTAGCTCAGGCTCCTTCCCCGCCAGAGAGGTGACATTCCACGTCCCTAGAGCCAGCTTCTGCAGCCGAGGATCAGACCACCAAGGCCCCTGTCTTCGGCCACCGCCCAACTCACACTGCACCCAACCTCTTTGGCCCCTCCTACAGGTGGTGAGCCCATGGGAAGGGGGACCCACGTTGGCTCTTCAGGCTGTTCCCAGCCGGGCCCCATGGGTGCAGGCCCGACCACCAGGCGCTCGCCATTGGGCCCCACCTCCAGGCCTGGCTCCAGAGGGAGGCCCCGGTGACCCATGTCCGGGCGAGGGAAAACGTTTTCCAATGTTTTTACTCATCATAAGAGGTCTTTTGAACCACTCTTTGTCTGTTCCCTCACCTAGGACCAGACTGCCATTGGTGACCCTGCTAGGGGCATGAAGCCCCCGACAACATAGCTCCCAGGATCATTGGGACACGCAAACCCCTCCACCATGATAAGGTGGTGGTTCAAGGAGGGGGGGTGTAATTCCCAAGATGGCGTAATTGGCTACATTGTAAAAACAAGAGGATTGGGGGACTTTGAGCCAGCTGCCTTCACCTCATCACATTAAGTTAAAAATGTCCAGGGTGTAGACTGAACACAACGTTTATCATGTTAAGATTTGATTAAAAAAAATATTGAATAGTTAATTTTTATTGTTAATATATTGTTTGCCACAATATCTTCTCTTCACTACTCAACCCAACGGTTCCTCCTGCTCCATATTCTCTGACTTCTGATAAACATATTTTATGATGGGAAAATAGCAGCGATCCGCCAGACCTTCACTCCCATCCAACCCCTACAGTAGAACTAGGACCCTCCCTCTCATCCATTAGAAGAATTTTCCACCCTGACAACTGTGGAGATTTTGCACATCATCTCATCATCCGTTCATTAGACATAATGCTCCACAATGCTTCAGGCCATCTCACAAGACCTCCTTTTCTTTCATCACATCCATCATCAACTATTCATTTAGGCATTTGGCAGATGCATAAAGTTTTACTTTATGATATATTATACATATATATATATATATATATATATATATATATATATATATATATATATATATATACAGATGTCGCCCTTAAAACCCTGCGTGTTTTCCCGCGGGATGCCGCAATTTAGCGCGCGGCGTGCCGCGACTTGCCGGAGGCAACATTCGGGAATTTTAAATAAATGTGTTGCGCTTCACTGAATATCCGCCAGATGGCGCATGGAAGGACTTTATCTAAAAGCCGGACCAAGTACAACAATGAATGTAAGGACGCGGATGAACAGTGCTGAAGCGAACATGAATTTTATTTTGTTTTATAATAGATCTTTCATGATGAATGAGTGTATATGTGCTTCACATTATCAAACACAGGCAAAGGAGACAGGGATTATTGAGGGATCCACCGAAAAAAGTAAACCTAGTTTAATGTGTTTTTTTTTCTCATTCCATTAGTAAAAAAAAATAATTTGCTCTTTTTAACTGAAGTGTCTAATTTATGCTTATGGGTGAATCTTTTTTTTTTTTTTTTTAGTATAATGCTGTTTACAGCAGGAAACCAAAGTGAAATATTTCATTTTGATCAAGGTACTCTTATTAGGTTGAGTGTGATTTGCGCATGCGCAGTCTTTAGACCATAGTTTTGCCGGTATAATTTTATTTCCGCCTCAAACCGGAGCATGACGTTGAAACAAGTAAGGAAGGATATCAGAACCTGTATTTCAGTTACTGTTAGTTAAAGCCCCTGATTAAACTTAAATCTAATCCATTCACAAAGGACATTTCTGCTTCAAACCGTGTCTCATGACCTCATGACGCAGCATTTTCACGGACTGAATCACCTGCGGGTGGAGATTCTCAAAGAAAACTCCTTTAAACCAGGTAAGAAAGCAAACTCATGTCATTTCTACAGTGGTTACAAAATTGGAATGGCGATCTCGCCGCGTATACCGCCGTTTAAAGGCAACAGCGGCCAAAATAAATCAGTTGCATTTCAAAGTCATTCGTAAAATGGCCGCCAGGTGGCGCAAAGTGACATTTTCATTAATCGCAGTAAATACAACAGTGATGGTAATTTCCACAACAAACATGAAAAATCTGAACCAGAGCTATTAATGTGTACTGTACAATAATGAGTAAAAAAAAATTATAGTTGATTTATTAACTGAAATAAATGACCATATTTTTCAAGAGAATTTTCAAGCCCCACTCATCAAACAAAATTATAACGAAATCGGCCAAGTTTACTATTTATTTAAATATAAATTCATAAACCAATGAGATCAAATAACACCAAGTTATTATTATAACAAGCTTACTTTGTCACTTATCCAGAGCTTGCTTTATTAACCTTGCCTTATTTAACGTTACTTGGGTGCATCGTCTTTAAGTGCTTGCTTGGTGTAGCGGTTAGAGCACACGGTCAGTGATACATAAAGCGCCGGTTCGAATCCCGAGGGATGATGTTTTAAATTTTTTTATTTTAATTATAGCAAAATTAAAATAAAAAAAATTGTTGTATTTTGATTTTGCTTCAGCATACTATAGAAAAAACAGCAAACACACGCAACCAGTTTGTATTCTTTAAATTTAGGGGAGTGACGGCTCGGTCTGCTGCTGCTGCTGCTGCGTGTGTGTGTGTGTGTGTGTGTGTGTCATTAGTGGTGGCCATCTGCAGTACCGGGAGTTTTGATTTACGACAGCTGTTTACGGCAGTGTAGTCCAGTGCGGGAGATGCATTGTGGGTAATGAAGTCCGGTGTTACATCTGTTACATTTTTGATAACAATAGTTTTTTTACAAACATTTCTAAACCAATAAGATCAAATGACACCAAGTTTAAAACAGATAAAATACACGTGCAAATAGTATAATTGTATAACAGGCTTACTTCGTTACTTATTTAACGCTTGCTTTCAAAGAAGTCGAGTGGCTTATTAACATCACGGAGATGTGTTGTCTCTTAGTGCTTGGTTGGTGTAGCGGTTAGAGCGCTCGGTCAGGGATTTACAAAGCGTCGGTTTGAATCCTGGATGATGCTGTTTTAAAAAATTGTTCTATTTTAATTTTACTCAGCAAACAAACACCAAACAAAAAATTTTATTATTCAGAGCACGATATACAACCGTAATGAGTCCCATGTGACCAACGTATTTAACCGTGATGAGTCCATAAAATCAGTAGCAGCTAATAATTACTAATTACTTTAGTTAATGCTGCTACTGATTTTATTCCAGCTTACCTGTTCAGGTTGATTGCGATTCTTTTTAAAATATTGTCTCAGTTTTATATGTTGTTCGTCTTGATGTTTGTCTTCTTTTCACTTGGCAACACTCAAATGCAAATTATTCACAGTGAATCAGCTGTTCTCACCTATCCATTCAGAGAAACTGAATGAGCTGAAATGAGCCTTTGTTTCACGACCGCGACACCCCTCTCTCTCACGCACATACAGTACAGAGTAGACCAAATCATTACAGTACATACTTTATCCAACGAACATGAAAAATATCCACATAATGATGAGTTAAGAAGCATTGCTTAATTTTCGTTTAGACAGACTGTTTGTATCTGATTATTGGCATTATTAAAGAACAGCAGCACAAACAACAACACAAGGGCTTGTACAGCAAAGAGTTAAATTTGTAACAGTAAAAGGCATCCGAATTTAAATATATAAATTACTAGAAACAAATTGAGCACACTATCAGAATAAAAAATAGAACAAATCAAATGTTTTTTACACATACACAAGGAGGATAATGATATCGAGTTTATATTAAAATATCAAATATTGTAATATTGTTTTTTGTGTTATTATAAATAATGAAATGCAGTAGGCTGTTATGGTCATCATCAAAAGAAAATATATTAAGTAACAGATAATATTAGGTTTATATTTCAAATTAGATAAAATGCTGATTTTCCAGCAGTAAAATTATTGTATCTCTACAGTTTACAAAACCTCCGCTGCGTGTATTCATTCACAGTCTCCAGAGCACGCACAGAGAAATAGGAGACTGTGGTTTAGGAGTGGATTGGAGAGAAGAGAGCTGTTCAGTTACTATAAAAAAAATCTAAAAATATATATATAAAAACATAATATGAACTTTTTGAGTTATGAGGTTTTTTTTATTATACATAAGACAACCTTTCAGTTTTGTAAATATTCTAGTTATAGTGTGTTAAGTTTTTCTTTAGGTTAAACGGTTTTGAGAATTAGACCATCCAGCTAAGATCAATATTATGTCGTTGATTGATAAAATCTGGATTAAGGATATTTTATTTTGTTTTATTTATTTAATTTGTATTTTTCATCTTCCCCCCTGAGGGATTGCCACCTTATTGTGGTCAGGGGATTTGCGTGCCTCAGTGCTTGGATGTTTACCTCAAGGGAGGTGTGTCTGTGTGTGTGTGTGTGTGTGTGTGTGTGTCTGTGTGTGTGCGCGCGTGCGCTGTAGCCTGTGCTTTTTTCAGCGGATTTTTCCGCTACCGCAGATCAGTTTATCAACTTGTAATATATAAATTTTAGGAATATATTAACATGTGGAGACATCATTATATGTTGAATGGAACTTGTAAGCCTTTGAATGGTGTTAAAAATACTTGCAAAACAAGTATTGCAGCCATACATTGGAGGGAACTTCTGAGGTGGTCAGTGATTGATGGCACGGTCGGTCGGAGGGGGTTGTGATCACACCTATAGATCTTTTGTTCTAGGCTATCGGTCAAATATCTCTCCACTTGGAAGCAAAAACATGCAAGGGATTTCAGCATCTCGACGCACATACTAAGCTGTTTATAAAGTAGACACTGTTTGTTTTTTCATTTTGTAATCTTTCCCGTGTTTACCGTGTACTGTACAATGTATATTCATTTTTTAATGAATTACTGTAAATAAACTACACATTCCGTTGATTTACCAGAAATGACTTTTCTGTTTTTTGTGTGTGCTAAACTAAACTTCAGGGTCAAAGTAATAGCGATTTTATTTGAAAAGTATTATATATTTACAATGCTGATAAGTTCAAGCTTAGATTCATATATAAACTGCTTCAAAGTCTTTCCGTGACCGCTGAAATCCGACAGACTCAGGGCTCAAGGGAGGTGTGTCTGTGTGTGTGTGTGCGCGTGTGTATGTGTGTGTGTGCGCGCTGCAGCCTGTCATTTTCAGCGGATTTTTCCGCTACCGCAGATCAGTTTATCAACTTGTAATATATACATTTTAGGAATATATTAACATGTGCAGACATTTAAGGGTGCGCTGCCCTCTCTTGCCCCTGCGTAGAGCCCACACACACACACACACACACACACACATCTATCTATCTATCTATTATATAAATACACATTTGGAATCTGCATCTACATTTTCTGTTACAAGTATAGAATTAGGTTCAGCTGAGACTCATAATCAATGGTGTTAGGGTACTTATGTAGTGATAATTAGTTTCAGCCAAATCATTAAAACTAACAATGGACTATGACACTCTTGTTTTACACACATTGTTTTAGCGATAGTTTCACGGAAGCGAGTTCAGAACTAATCTAACCAAACCAAGAAAAAAAAAAAACATCCGAAGCTTCAAATAGAATGAACGAACTAATGAAATTGATATATATGTAATTGATATACTGTATATACAGACGTGTGTGTGTCATTTTAATTTCATTTTAATTTAATTTCATTTTAATTTCTGATACACTTATCAACTTATCGACATACACTTATCAACACAAACTCTCCGTGCACGCACACACACAATCTCTAAAAAATTAATATTAATAACATACATATACAAATAAACAAAAATATAAACGTCTATATTGAAGTCTACGGTGAACGCAGAGTCGGCTAAGCACACGTGATGACGCGCGCGCCCTCACCTCTGTTACGGCTGCCTACAGTATTTGGCCAAAAGAATTATAATAATTGAACGATATGCCTGGTCCTGGAAAGAGACATCAACAGTCCGGCGCTGAGAAACGAAAGAACCGAGAGAAAAAAAAGCCTAAGATGAAGCCCGTGCATCAATTCCAGAAATAAAACTTTACTTTATTCTGTTGACGTTAATAATGTAATAACGTAACATTAACGTAAAATAACGCAAATTTCATTTAACAGCAGGGGGGACAATAAATATATATTTTTATAAATTTATTGCATTGTTTATGTTGTTTACAGTCAAGCCATCAACATACAATAAAATGTAAACATGAGATCTAAACTAAAAACTGTGCTCCCTGTGCTGGTGCTGGCAATATCATCTCTTTGTTCTGCTGTCTCCGGCTCCCTCCCTGGTTCTGAATCTGCCCACTTCCTCTACTCTCACTGTCTCAGAACAGACTGACTCCTGAAGCAGAAATAAAATGCAGGAAATTATGTTTTCTAACATGCGTTAGATAGTTTTTTTTTATCACTCTATACACAATACTTTGCTATTTTTATAGATGTTGAGCATCGTGAGCAAGCCCGAGATCATAGTAACGTTAATTATCACCAGCCGGCATGAATAGCACACGAGTAACGTGAGTTGGACGCACACCAATCGATTCGACTATGGTTAATCGCTCACTCCGTAGGCTCCCTGAATAGGCGGGAAAGGGATGGAACCGCGCATTCGTCCCGGCAGGAAAAAAAAAACTAAACAGATCTAACAGATGAGGACTCAGATTAATGTGCAAAAAATATATAATAAAACTATATAAGTCTACACAGCCTTTATAAGACTCTACCTTAAGCACACTTAAAACATTTTATTTAGTTTTAAAATAAAAAATTTTAAAACATCACTCGCGATTCGAACCGGCGCTTGGTAGATCACTGGCCGAGTGTTCTAACCGCTACACCAAGCGGCCTCTTAGAGAAAATGCACACCAGAGACGTTAATAAGCCACTCGACTTCTTTGAAAGCAAGCGTACGTCTTTGATAAGTGACGAAGTAAGCCTGTTATAATAATAACTTGGTGTTATTTGATCTCATTGGTTTAGAAATTTATATTTAAATAAAACCCTACACACTTCTTTTCTAATTACACGTGATAAAATCTAAAGGCTCACTGTGTTAATATTTATTGTGCTTAAATTTGATCTTAATAAGATTTGATTTAATTTGAATTCTACATTTGTACTGTAATTATAGTACTGTGATTATGAATTCGGTCAACTACAGTGTTTCACTTGATGTTATCGGCTATTACGTGTATTATTGAGGCAGAGAATGAACTAAGGCATGAGGCGTCAGTCTGTAGTTATATAGGGCCACTCAGTGGTAAAAGCCAGCAAATGCACAGCAAATGCACATCCCGTAATGCGGCGGCAACGTTACATACGACGCTCCGATTTTGTAACCACTGTATGTTAAATGTATCTCTTATATGAGCAAATTCATGATTTATGTCAGGAACAACTACTTTGTAGATTGAGTTTTGTGTCCGTGTTTGCTACTGTAGCTAAAACCACCTATATTACCTGCATTAGCATTAGCTAACTAACGTGGTGATTTTCAAAAACACCGGAGTTTATACAGTAAGTCAGCGGCGCCGAAGAAAATAATTATATTTAAGTACCGTTGGTTAACGATGTAAAAATTAATAGGAAAGTGACGTAAACATAGAACAAGCTAATTTGGAGTGAGTGCTGTTTGTAGTGTACTACTTTCTATACTTTATACACACTGTAATTAAGATTTGCTAACATAAGAACTTGAGCCAGTCCAATTTTTGTTTTTACCTTTTTTTTTTTTTTTTAAAGATCAGTAATGAGTTTCTGAGAATTATATCTGCTCCACTTCAAGCAAGATTACTGGTTTCCTTGGACAAGCAACACTACAAACTAATTGAGATCATCAGAAACTAGGGAGGAACCCGTCAGAGAGAAGACCAGAGATATAATCTTCATCTTCAAGTTCTTGATCTGGTATGTACTCGCTCAAAAGCAGAAATTAGCTTGGTGTCAAATGTAATCTTGTGAATGGAAGCCACAGGACCTGAGCAAGGCATCCACATCAAGTTGGCTGTGATGCACTAAATTAAAACATAACTAGCAGAATAAAACTTTAGTTTAACTTGTTCACAGGTTAGTGTATGCTGTCTGAATACAGGTTTCAATGTCTGCCATGTTCATTTTTTCACGCTTTACAAGCCTAACATAACCACCAATACTATGTTTGTTTTTATGACCCTAGAGCCTGGAGGTGATTACCTCCTGAAATTAATACTTAAAATGATAAACTTTATCATTAATACATAGTGTGTATATGTATGTCAGTTATTTTGGCGTATTCATTGAGCTAATTACATTTATCATGCTGCACCATAATCCTAGGTGTTTTTTTCACTCATAGGGAGCATTAAGTGATTTTACATGCATACATCAGACACTGTTTTGCCAAATAGAGCAATTGTCTAATAAATGTCCTTTCTTTTATTAGGTTGTTCAGAAAGATGAAGCTCAGGCAGAACTTGTGAGGTGCACAATGGCCCTGTTTGTCCTCAGGTAGGAAGAGGACTGTCTTCAGCCTCCACAGGAAATCGGGATTGTGACTTTTTGAGTTTCCATCAGTCGCACATGAATGTTCCATGTTTTACCTCTGCTGATTTTGTTTCAAGAACATTTAATTTTCTTTTCAGTCCAATTAATAAATGTGTGTTGCAAAGTTGAGTGTTACTATTTGTAATTTTATGGAGTAATGTTAACATTTTGGATGAAAATATGTTCATTCCACAATAAATGGTTATATAAAGAAATGTGCTTTGAGTGTAAATCAATATGTAATTAAGTTTTTTATGCTTATTTTTATGCTTATGCTTTTTTATATTTAAATTATGAATGCCTTAAATCTTAGAGTAAAAGGTTTATTTACATTACGTCACTTCCCAAATATTAGGTGTGACAGATTACTTCAATTGTTTTAAGTTTAGCCAGTGCTATTTTTTTTTTCAGTAGGGTCAATCAGATGTACAGTGTGGGTAAGTGTGGTGCTTTTATTGAAGGGATAATGACTGATAATTATTATTAATTTTTTTTTCAGGTGAACAATTTCTTTAATGTTTTCTGAGTTGGGGCTGTTCAGTAGAAAGTAATAGGCTCACCAATTTACAGTATGATCTTTCAATTTAACAAGTGTAATGTAAACAAGTTAGTTATTATGAGTATGGAAAACATCTTTTCCTGCATAGTTTTTTTCTGCTTCAGGAGTCAGTCTGTTCTGAGACAGTGAGAGTAGAGGAAGGGCCAGGTACGGTTCAGGACCAGGGAGGGAGCCGGAGACAGCAGAACAAAGAGATGATATTGCCAGCACCAGCACAGGGAGCACAGTTTTTAGTTTAGATCTCATGTTTACATTTTATTGTATGTTGATGGCTTGACTGTAAACAACAAACAATGCAATAAATGTATAAAAATATATATATATATTTATTGTCTCTTTCCAGGACCAGGCATATCGTTCAATTATTTTTTGGCCAAATAGGCAGCCGTAACAAGAGGTGAGGGCGCGCGCGTCATCACATGTGCTTACCCGACTCTGCGTTCACCGTAAACTTCAATATACATAGACGTTTATATTTTTGTTTATTTGTATATGTATGTTGGCTCCCCTTCTGATATTACCCCTCCTAATTTTGTTAAGGAAGTTTTCCCCATTTTGGGTCCTTTTATTCTTGCTATTATCAATAGCAGTTTAATTTCTAGTGTGATGCCGAAAAATTTTAAACATGCTGTGGTGCAACCCTTGCTAAAAAAGTCTGGCCTGGATCCTTCTGTTTTGTCAAATTTTAGGCCTATCTCCAAGCTACCTTTTTTGGCCAAACTCCTGGAAAAAATTGTCCATTTGCAACTGCAGCCCTTCCTTGATGAACAGGCAATTTTGGAAGTTTTTCAGTCTGGGTTTAAAACTCGCCACAGTACTGAGTCTGCTCTTCTAAGAGTTTTTAATGACATTTTCTTAGCAACCGACTCCGGGGACTCTGTACTACTTGTGCTTCTAGATTTAACAGCGGCTTTCGACACCATAGACCATGAGATTCTTTTATCCAGGTTGGAACAGTGGGTGGGCATTACAGGCTCAGCTTTGCAGTGGTTTAGGTCCTACCTCTCTGATAGAACCTTCTGTGTCAGTGTAGATGGTTTCACTTCCAAATCTGCTGCCCTTCCTTGGGGGGTACCACAGGGCTCCATTCTTGGTCCACTTTTATTCTCCTTGTATTTGCTCCCACTTGGAGCTATTTTCCGGAAATATAACATCTCCTTTCATTTTTATGCAGATGACTGTCAGGTTTACCTCCCATTAAAACACAGTGGTGCATGTTCTGTCAAGCTTCTTCTGGACTGCCTTGTTGATGTTAAAAGATGGTTGGCTTTTAATTTCTTGAATGTCAATGAGGGAAAGACCGAAGTTATGTTGTTTAGACCAAATGGCTCCCGCAAATCTCCTCGCTTTGACCTCTCCTCCTTGGCCCCTTTTGAGAAAGCCATGATTACAAATTTGGGTATTAAAATGGATCCTACTCTAAAAATGGATAGCCAAGTAAATGCTGTTGTAAAATCCAGTTTTTTCCATTTGAGGCGAGTAGCAAAGATTAAGCCTATATTGTCAAGGCGGGATCTGGAATCGGTTGTCCATGCTTTTATAACCTCTCGTCTTGACTACTGTAATGCTTTATTCTTCGGAATCAACCATACCACTATGGCTCGCCTACAGTTGGTGCAAAATGCCACAGCTCGTTTTTTAACTGGTACAGGCAGACGAGAGCATATTACCCCAATCTTGGCTTCCCTTCACTGGCTTCCAGTGTATTTTAGGATCCGTTTTAAAATTCTTTTATTTGTATTTAAGTGTTTAAATGGTCTTGCCCCTGCCTATCTGGTGGAATTGCTGCACCCATATGTTCCATCTCGCTCCCTCAGGTCTACTGACAAGCTGCTTCTCCAAATTCCAAAATCCCGATGCAAACTTCGAGGTGATCGAGCCTTTTCAGTAGCTGCTCCTCATCTATGGAATGAGTTACCCCTACTCATTCGACAAGCTCCCTCAGTGGCTGTTTTTAAATCTCGTTTAAAAACTCATTTCTACTCTCTGGCCTTCAACCCAGTGTGAAGTATTTTTATTGAGATGTTTTATGTTTTATTTCTTGCTGCTACTTTTATTATCATTATTTTTTATTATCATTAGAAGTATGTTATTTGGTTCGCTATGTTCTTAGTTGCTTCTTTTCTTGTTACCATCATTTAAATTTTAAAATTTAAATTTTTTAATTTATTTTTACTTTTATTTATTTTTATTATTTTATATTATCGATTTACCCTGCTGTTTTTTGGCCTAAATGTTGACTTTTGTACAGCACTTTGGTCAGCTTTGTTGTTGTTTTAAAGTGCTTTAGAAATAAAGTGGTATGGTATGGTATATGGTATTAATTTTACTTTTTTAGAGATTGTATGTGCGTGCACGGAGAGTATGTGTTGATAAGTTTATGTGGATAAGTTGATAAGTGTATCAGAAAGCATTAAAATGTTCATTTGAATTAAAATGACACACACACGTCTGTATATACAGTATATCAATTACATATATATCAATTTCATTAGTTCGTTCATTCTATTTGAAGCTTCGGATGTTTTTTTTTTTTTTTGGTTTGGTTAGATTAGTTCTGAACTCGCTTCCGTGAAACTATCGCTAAAACAATGTACTGAGCCCTCCTGAGGATATAAAGCTTTATTATTGTGTTTGAATAAATATTCAGATCTACCACAGCAGGTAATAAACTATGGTGTGTCATAACCGAAGCAAACACCACGATTATGCCTCGTTTCGTTCGACGGGAACGTGGTTCACTTGGCCGCGGTGTATTATAAACCTGTGGAATGTTTCACTGTTTATGCTCACATAAGAGGAATAAAAGCGAGTGAAATGTGGAAATGATGTTTGGCAACTCAATGAGAACTAAAGCAAAGATTTCGGTAACTCCACTGAGTGTAACATCTGCATAGTGACACTGAACATCTTCACTTTTCCGTTTACCTCTGAAAAAAAAGCTGTATTTTGTTTGTTTATATTTAGAGTTTTTATAACAGCACACACATAGACACACACACACAGACACACACATAGACACACACACACACAGACACACACACTCCCCTGAGCCCTCGGGAAACATCCAATCACCGTCGGTATACAAATGAGTCAAGACGCAGCCTAACGTGGTGTCGTGTCGGATTTCAGTGGTCACGGAGTGGGAAGACTTTGAAGAATATATATATATATATATATATATATATATATATATATAGAGAGAGAGAGGAGAAAGGTGTTTTGCTGGCGAAAAACATTTTAGGCAGAGACGCCTGCTCGTTTGTTTTAAAAAACCCCAATTCTACCCCATTCCCGGAAACCGGTTTGATAACTTCACACCTTATGTGAATGAAAGGTGAGATGGGGGAATTACAGTGGGGGTTCTGTGGGTCTCCAAACTCAGAAGGCTACGTGTCAGCCGATAACTGCTCCTTTGATCTGCTGGTTACAGCGGGGCGCCGACTGCTGATGAGCGTATAGTAGCCTGTACAAGCTAGGCCATTTTTAGATTACATTTGAAATTTTAAGGGGTTGAATAGAGAACCTACTGTCTTATTTATGTAGCGAAAACACGAAATTAAACTAGATAACATGATCAGAGTTTT
This sequence comes from Channallabes apus, assembly GCA_030522415.1. NCBI lineage: Eukaryota > Metazoa > Chordata > Actinopteri > Siluriformes > Clariidae > Channallabes > Channallabes apus. The sequence goes on from CM060110.1 coordinate 1,445,269, forward strand.
AATATTTATATTTAACTAGATGGAAGGCTTTTCAAGTCACATGGAAAAAAAAATTCAGTTCAGTTCTACAGTTTATCCCACAGTTTATTCCATTGTCCAGCCTCAGGACAATGTAATCAATGTAATATGCTGTTTTCTGGTTACATTTTTCTGATTGGACCCGTACATAGAAAGTTTATACTGTAAACATACTTTATATTATATAAAAAATAAAAGAATCGCTCAAGTTTGCTAGCGGATAGCAGAGATTGCACGATATTACAAATATATATTTTTGTGTCACATACACTTTACTGCATGCTACAAACAAACTCACCCGTAATTGTCAGGTAAAAATCTACTTAATTAAATTAACAATAAAATAAATCAAGTAAAAGTTACATAATTATACTTAATGCACAAATTACTTGATTATTTTAAATAAATCTAAAGTTAATGCATTGTTGTATCAGCAGGAACCTTGATTTTATGAAATTACTATCATTTTGTTTTGTGAGATTTTCCCTTACTTGGTTTTATCAATTTATATTACTCCCTATAATAATGTAAACATTGCTAATTTATGTTTTGGAAAGAAACTTAAGTAATTATTTCATCTATATCTTTCATAAATCACACAACTAAAATATAATTAAACAGTTTATTCACCAACATTACCAAATATTTGTGACATTCACAGTCTAGATCCAAGTTGTCTTTTTAATAAAAGTGCATTCAGCTAAATTTTGCATCCATAGAAAAAAACTGCACGGCACCAGGGCCTGAAATACTTGTTTTAAACAAAATTGTGTAAAATAATAAATAAAATACAGCATTCATTTAGAAATAAAATGCAGCAGAAAATACTTTAAACAAACTGTAGAATAAACGTTAAAAAGTAATAGCCCTCTGAAGCAGTGAAGTTGCAACTTTCAAATCAGCACTCTGGACTAGTGCACTTAAAAGTATGCCATTGAAACCTTAATGCATGAAAACATTTTAAGCTGAACATGTAAACACAACATGTAAACACTTGTAGTCAAGCCAAATCAAATGTTTTAAGATGATAACTTCATCTTTAAAGCTTGCACTTTTGGTGATAGCTTAATCCCATCAAGTTCTAGAAGAACTTTCTGAAAATAGCCTCTCCTTCAAGGATTATGGATACACCAACCGGTTCTTCCCCTTCAACAGCACGGACGACAAGGATTTTAAGAAGGTGTCACTTCGTCTGTCCCCCTGCATAAAATTTACAAGAAAATAAATCATTTATTTTGAGAAGCAAAAAAAATCTGAATTGCTTCAACCTGTGCTGACTTCATTGAGAAAAAAATAATAATAAAAATAAATTATAATAAAAAAATGACCATCACTTCATATACTTCATATTGTTAAACTTGGGTTAAATTGCTTTATCTTGCATCAGTAAAACATGGCATGAGATGGCTTTACAGTGTCAGGAAATCCTATGATGAATGCTGAGTTTGTATTTAAAGGGTTAGTCCAAACATGAAAATTCGTTCAATAATTACTCATTTATATATTCATTTGCATTTATATGCTTCTGTCCAATACAACAAACACTATATTCAAGGTATTAATAAATTGTATAATTAATAAGAAAACAATGCTTTACCAGGCAATCATCAAAGAGATCCTCTTCAGATTCACGTCTCATCTTTACACTTTGTTTCTGTGAAAATATTTACATTGTATCATTACATAATCTTTTATTCGTACAACTACATTCAGGCATTTCTCCATCTTTTGTAAGTTTGCCTTTATCCAAAGCAAATTACAAAAGAGGAAGGCATCAAGCATGTCAAGCAGTGCTACTAACACAAAGTTTCTGACACCGTTAGAAAATACAAGATAGAACAGTGAGGGATTAAGGAAAAAGTGAGAAGCAAGAATCATGTGTGCAAAGATTAAACATGCAGGGTCACAGGATGACTCGACTTATTTTTATTGTCTGCAATGCGATTTAGACAAATTAGAACTGCGGTAAAGCCAGTTCAGAAGAACACGGTCAAGCCAGCCGCGATTGATTTTAGTGTGCGCACATATTACAGTGATTACGGTAGTTTCAGGACCGACACAGAGACAACGCGCTTTCAGAGCGCTTTTCATTTAGACGCCCAGGACTGAGAGATAATACAACATGCTCGTCAATTTTTACTTGCTTATTTATTTGCATTTCTGCTTTAATATCCGTGTTATTTATTGGTGACTTTGACGGTTGTCTGTTACAATATTTTTCTTAAATATTCACCATTCAAATAATTGTTTTATGTAGATAAGTTACAGCAGAATTCGTAGAAAACAGACAAAATAATGTATTTAGTCTTTCTAAATACCAGAATTGATTTTTATTTTGTTTTACTGTTCAAAAGTAGCAGTTATTCTTCAATGAATGTTTTCTATAATGAGGATTAACGTCTGCTTTGGAAGAGAGGTCAAATAAACAAATGTTCACAATGGGGAAAAAAAGTTAAATAAAATGCCTTTATTTCACTTCAGAGACCTATGAAAAAATAAATTCTAGTAAGTATAAAACGCCATGGTCAGTTTTTATCCCATATAATGTACACACATTATATGATAAAAAAAAAAAAAGTAGAAAAAAACAATGATCAGTTCTTATTCAGGATGTCCCATACTATATACACACCACATATGAAACTATTTTACTGCAGCATTTTTCAGATATGGGGCATTATTACATTTTAAAGGGGTATAAAGACCCCATTTCTAATAAGTAGAAAAAAACAATGATCAGTTCTTATTCAGGACGTCCCATACTATATACACACCACATATGAAACTATTTTACTGCAGCATTTTTCAGATATGGGGCATTATTACATTTTAAAGGGGTATAAAGACCCCATTTCTAATAAGTAGAAAAAAACAATGATCAGTTCTTATTCAGGACGTCCCATACTATATACACACCACATATGAAACTATTTTACTGCAGCATTTTTCAGATATGGGGCATTCTCTCTGTGTTGTTCATGAAACTACCGTAATCGCTGTAATATGTGCGCGCACTAAAATCAATCGCGGCTGGCTTGACCGTGTTTTTCTGAACCGCGGCTGGCTTTACCGCAGTAAATTAGAGCTGCTGTCAATACTGTATGAACATATGTACAGGTTCTTTACTCGTAACTCATTAATAAAGTTCGGCTTCAGAAAAAAAACGTTTATTGCTAGTGCTCTTTTACCATTTAATGCTTTAACACACACGACTCAGTTTGTTCAGAAATGGCACCTAACTGGCGAGCCTTTGTCTGAACACGCCATTTTCACTCGGGTTGGGGGTAAGAAACACACATCTCAGTGTATTAATCCGCGCGCTCGGTTCGTTATTATTTTATTTATTTATTCATTTACCACAGGACCCATGGGGGCTCCGTAGGTTCAGGTTTTTACACGAAAACGGTGTTTTGTGAATCTCCACACTATTAAAAACTGAAATTGCTAATTGTACGTCCTGAGATTAAGATGAACATTAATTGGGAGTCATGAAAGCGAGAATCACATCCAAAAAAGAAAGCTAAACTTACCTCGAACACGACAAACTCCAGCTGCAGCCACACCGTGTTGTAACCTCCGTGATGATTCCCAACCGACTGATACACAGCGTGGGCACAGCGACTCCAAACACGCATGCGCAGTTTAATTTGCACACATTTTCGGCTTCAGTAGACACACAATACTTCAGACTGAAACACGACTGCCCCCTACAGGTAATGAAGGGCATGTTCACAGCTTCCCGCACGCAGCCGCGCAAAGCCGCGGCAAGTCACGGGATCCCTTTTCTCGAAACGCAGGTTTTTAATGGCGACATCTGTATATATACAGAGGTGGAAAGAGTAATAAAATTTTGTACTCAAGTACAAGTACTGTTACTTCAGTGAAATTTTACTTAAGTACAAGTAAAGTTACTCTTATAAAAATCTACTCAAATAAAAGTAAAAAGTAGCTCATTAAAAAATTTACTCAGAGTAAAAGTTACCGAGTTACTTTTTTTTTTTTTTTAACAGTGGGGGTGATTCTTTTGCTGAATTGTTTTGCCCTTGGGTGTTTCCATGTTCACTCTTATATTAACAGATTATTGTTTGTTTTTAAATGTTTGCTGTGGGTGTCGATTGTATATTGATCTGGCTCTGCTTTTTTTTTTTTTGTTAAATATCAAAAAATAAAAAAACACAGCAGGGGTGGGATGAGGCATTACAGCATAGTTCAAAAAAGATGAGCAGATATAAATCTCAAACTAGTTGTTTTTAACTGAAGGAACACCTTTGCATAATAAAGTGGTCACTTAAATATGGTGTTACGTCCCAGTCTAGGGCCAAACAGCAAAAGAATGGTTCAGGGTTCTATTTTAAACTGTATGGAAATGGTGGTATATGGCAGAAAGAACTAGATCCAATCATTAACTGATGAAATAGAGGTTTGTATACACACACACACACACACACACACAACAGGAGGAGGAGGATCAGATTCAGGATGGACCCAGGCCAAAGTAACAAACAAAATGGTATTTATATTTAGTAGCTAGATTACCTGCAAAAAGAAACAACAAAAAAACCCCAGAAACAAAAATACAGGTACCTTCCCAGACTCCCTAAGCCAAAAACAGTGAAATTATCTAAAAATATATACAAAGACCAACCAAACCAAAGGGACAAAGCAATAATCCAAGTCAATTGGAGGCAAAAAAGTCAAAACCGGAATACACAACCAAATATCAAAACGCCAAAATCACAATTTCTTTCATCTTTCCCGCGTCTCTCTCCGGTTTATATTGTACATGGTCGCGGTAGTCGATGACGTCACTCAGGGCGGAAGCGAGCGTGTGGAAGGTCAGGTAGCTGCCGATGTCAGAAAACCTGGAGTGGAGTCCGGAGCGGCGCGCGACCAGGACATGATACACACACGCGGCGCAACGGAGCATTTATACAAAGCATAATATTTTCATTATTTTAGCATTTTTATTCATTTATTTTTTACTCAGTAGCAAATATGATTTAAAATGTAGCGAATTACAATACTTCAAACAAAACGTACTTAAGTAAAAGTAAAATTACAGATTTTTAAAACTACTTTAAAAAGTAGAAATACACAAAAAAACTACTCAATTACAGTAACGCGAGTAAATGTAATTCGTTACTTTCCACCTCTGTATATATATATATATATATATATATATATATATATATATATATATATATATATATATTTAATAACTAAGTGCCATTAGTCGAACACAACTGTTTTTTTTTTTTTTTTTAATAAAATTTATAGATTTTATAAAATGTGTTCGGGGTAGTTTACAGTTTATTTCCCAGTTAAGTTTTTTTATTGGCTGTTTTAAATATCACTGGCAGCACCAGCAGCGGTCAGATGTGACTTTAGAGAACTTAAATCTCACCGCGTGTTGTCTGGATAAATTCAGTGGTTATTTATTCTTTGGTTGAGTTAATCTGCATGTTATTTCTGTGACTGTAATATAACGTGATGCAGTTGATGAGGGACACAGACTGAGGGTAGCTGTACAGGAGCTAGTAATGCTCATAACCGGGTTTATATTTTACACACTTTGGCCGTGACTTTCCGCGGTAGCGAGAGCGCTTAGTTAACGAGCTGAATAAAAACACTGAAGTGTTTATTAGTTAAGGAGGAGGAGGGGGGAGGTGTGTGTGGAGGTATGAGCGGCATGAGGTAAGTTATAGTTTGGCTTCAGAGATGAACTAATGCTCATATACGAGTGTTATATCGCTTAACTTATTCCATATCATCTGGTCATGTTCCTGCTGCATTTAAAAAGGGAAGGTTTATTATTCCCATCCTCATGAAGCACTATCTGGATCCAGCAGACATGAGTACAGTGGAACCTTGGATTGCGAGTAACGTGGTTTGCTAGTGTTTCGAAATACTGAGCCAACGGTTTTTCTCTGTGCACTGTGGGATTGTGCGTAATCGTCTCCCCTGCTGGGTCTTAGTGCGCATCTCTTACTGGTATAAGATATAAACACTAACGGAGACACTTATCTGTCTGGATTTATTTTAACATTTTTCCAAAGGTAAAATGCAGGTTCATTTGTGTTATTTCTACTTTATAATTTTGTATTAATTGTTTTTATGTATTTTTTGGGGGTTGTGGAATGAATCATTTAAGTTTTCATTATCTCTTATGGGAAAATTTGCTTTGATTTTACGAGAGTTTTGATATACGGACACGCTTCTGGAACAAATTATCCTCGTAAACATATGGTATCACTTCTCTCTTTTCTTTCCAAAATTCCTGAACATACTGTTTACAATCAAATATCTCTCTATCTCTCGCAAAACAACCTCAATGATCCCAACCAAGCAGGACTCAAAGTGATACAGTGGGAGCCACGCCAAATAGCCGCTACCGTGTGGCTGACGTGTGAATGGTGTGTGAATGCCCTTTGCACGCCGTAATCCCCCCTCCCTTTTCTGCCAGAAAGGCGTGTCAAGATTTCACAGTAAACACGCCCATTCAAGCGCTATTTATTCATTGACCTGGTGCCACCACTAGATGGCGCTTCGTTCTCAAGAACACGTTAAAACAAGCCAGCTGCGCTGAGTTGCAATCACGTGATTTTAACAACCCGCCTCCACCCCCACCTTACTGACGCTACCAAACTACAGAGACGAAGATGGCGGCTTAACGGACTATTCGTGGTAAGTGATGTTTTATTTTATAAAATGTGTTTGGGGTAGTTTACAGTTTATTTCCCAGTTTAGTTTTTTATTGGCCGTTTTAAATATCACTGGCAGCACCAGCAGCGGTCAGATGTGACTTTAGAGAACTTAATGGTCTGTTTACCAAGTCTGGAGTTAATATTACAGCTTAATGTCAGTGTCACACACTCACAATGTCACTCCACTTTAACTCAAAAACATGCTCAAGCTTCGACAATACTATTAATGTCCCTATTACAAGAGCTGCACTACCCAATGAAGAGTGTTTATGTTCTCTGTAAATACTGAGAGAATCTCACCGCGTGTTGTCTGGATAAATTCAGCGGGTATTTATTCTTTGGTTAAGAGTTAATCTGCAGGTTATTTCTGTGACTGTAATATAATGTGATGCAGTTGATGAGGGACACAGACTGAGAGTAGCTGTACAGGAGCTAGTAACGCTCATAACCGGGTTTATATTTTACACACTTTGGCCGTGACTTTCCGCGGTAGCGTGAGCGCTTAGTTAACGAGCTGAATAACAACACTGAAGTGTTTATTAATTAAGGAGGAGGAGGGGGGAGGTGTGTGTGTGGGGGGGGGAGGTGTGTGTGTGTGTGTGGAGGTATGAGCGGCTTCAGTAAGTGATAGTTTGGCTTCAGAGATGAACTAATGCTCATATACGAGTGTTATATCGCTTAACTTATTTGTATGAAAAGCGCATTAAGTAAATTCTTGGTTAATTTAATTCAATTCAGACGATAATACAGTCAGTGGTTAACACTAACACTGTTCACTGGTTAACATTAGCACAGGCAGTTTATTTACATTCCAGAATTCCCAAAACAGTATTTTACACCCTCTGTGGTAAATAGGTTTATTAATATATTTTATTTTTATTAGAAGTAGATGTTCTGTTAAGTTTATTTATCTTTGTCTTCACTAAATTCTCCTGTTGTCTTTAAGCAGAACCCCGCTGTGGAGGATTGGGGGGTCAGACAGCTGACGGCTGGACTTTTGGAGCTACAGGACTGGAGGAGCCTGAACAAGCTGTTGAGGGAGCTGTAGGAGGGATGACGTCACCGTCCGACAGCATTAGAATGATGTTTGGTCAGGTCTACTGTATATTCTCAATTCAAGATTCAAGATTCAAAGAACTTTATTAATCCCAAAGGGAAATTGCTTCTGAACATAGAACTGCTAAATGTCTGATACAGTACTTTGGGGGAAACAAAGACTTAAACTGTTCCATGTTTAATAGTTTTGATATTTGAAAAATGTATATTTTAATATAAAAGAACTATAGATAGAGACTTATAAGCAGCTGGTGTATCCGGGTAGTTTAATGAACTTTAAGCAAAAAGACAACATGTATTCACCTGTTTTATACAAATTACTGTTTTAACTTTGACTAGTTTTGGAAGAATAAATTGAATTAGTAAAGTCATGTTTGCGTGTTTTAATTTTGGGGGATTGTTTGGGTATTTAAGAAACGTTTAGTTGAACCAACAACTTCAATGGGCAAAAAATGGGACACAACTTTCTTTTAAATAGTCAAAGAGTTGGGCTGAAAATCATAATAATAATTTTTGGTCATAGAAACAAATGAAAACAGTTAAACACTTGATCATATGTATTTGTGTTTGTGATTATGTGACCCATAATAATTTTTTCTCAGTATAAATAAATGTTTTGGGTTTTAAGAACTCTAAAAGAGCAACGACAAACTTAGGAGTGGAAGGTGAGAAACCTCAATGGAGAATACTGAGTATGACATGGTGTTACTTGCTCTGTGTGTGTGTTTTTGGCGGGGGGATGGGTGTGCGTGTTAAAGCCAACGGAGAAATTCAGGAGAGCGCGCGCGCGTATACACACACACACACACACCTCTCCGTTCATCCATCATTGATTAAACCTATGAACACGGCTGTTCAGCAGTTCTAAACACAAGCGCAGGGTCTGTTTTTGTCCTTAACTAAAATACTTCAATACGTTAATAATTAATTTATTTTGCTGAATAAGGTAATAAGCGATATTTAAACCAAACCAGTAAGTTAAGTAAGTGTTCCATACATTAAAGTACTGTGTATAACCAAGTGCCCTATAACACAGTTACAGTTTACAGGACAAACAAACAGAGTGTGTGCGCTGGGGGGATTGGAAGGTGACTGAGAATACTCATTTACAAGACAAAAGACGGTCAGAGGCAGGGCTGTTCTAGACCAGGGGGGGAGGGGCGCAGTCAGAAATGTGAAGGGGGCATCATGTTCGAGCACTGTTTTTCCCTGGGCTTATAGTAACAGTATTGTCCTTGCTGAATTGTGTTGAGGCACGCAAACCTCCTGACCACAATAAGGAGGCAATCCCTCAGGGGGAACCTAAAAAATTTAAATTAAAGAAATAAAATAGTTAGGTGCATAAACAAGCTTCAGCTAGTCCAGAATGCAGCAGCGAGAGTCCTCACTAGAACCAGAAGATATGAGCACATCACCCCTATCCTATCTTCACTGCATTGGCTCCCTGTGAAATTTCGCATTGATTTTAAAATACTACTCTTGACATATAAAGCATTAAATGGTCTCGCCCCACAGTATCTGAGCGAACTGCTAGTGTCTTACGATCCGCCACGCCTACTTCGGTCAAAGGATGCAGGCTGCTTATCAGTACCGCGTATTATGAAAACTACAGCTGGGGGCAGAGCTTTTTATTACAAAGCCCCAAAATTATGGAATAGTCTTCCAAATAGTGTTCGGGACTCAGACACAGTCTCAGTGTTTAAGTCTAGGCTAAAAACCTATTTATTTAGCCAAGCATTTTTATAAATAGATTTGCCATAAGGTAAAGGAGCAGATCTGGGGGACTCATGGACGTAGAGTATTATGGTGAACTAGTATGTTTTAGATGCTGTCTTCCTCAGTCTCACTTGATCACTCAGGTTTGTTGACGGTGAGGTGATTGTTTGCTTTACATCTCAGGGAGCCCTCATGTTTGTGTTTCCTTCTGGCTCTCCCTTTAGTTATGCTGTCATAGTTAGTCCTGCCGGAGTCCCTGCTTGCACTCTACAGTAAATATACATTCACATTAGACATTGTGACTGTGACCATACCTAATTGCAATCTCTCCTCCTCTTCTCTTCCTCCCCCTCTTTCTCTTTCCTCTCTCCCCCTGTCTCCCCCTTTCACTCTTTCTCTCTCTCTCTCTGTCGAGCTACACATGTGGTTCCTGAGCTGCCAGTGATCCAGACTCCCTCTGCCCTCCGGACCTGTCTGGTCCATCCTGGTGCCCGGTTTCTGGTTGGAGGTCTCATCGCATGGATGCCCCGTGTGTCTCTTTAGGATGTGCCTGGTGTCTGGGGATGATTCTATCTACTTAGAAGATGGTTCTGGCCTCGACTGGTGTTGTCAGCTGTTTCTCTGAGGACTTGACAATTCGATAGTTCAGGACTGGAACTTTCTACAAGTCTATCTGAGTCTCGAATAATTACTGGACTCCATTTTACATCAACTATTATAACATCAATTAACATCAACTATTATAGCTGAACCTAACACTTAACACAGTATAAATGCAGATCATTTCCTGCTATCTGTTTCACCCAGATGAGGATGGGTTCCCTGTCGAGTCTGGTTCCTCTCAAGGTTTCTTCCTATTACCATCTCAGGGAGTTTTTCCTTGCCACTGTCGCCCTCGGGCTTGCTCACCAGGGACTATCTGAACATTTTGATTCATACACATTCACATTCCATACAAACTTAAATAATTCTTTTGATTGTGTAAAGCTGTTTTGAGACAATGTCAATTGTTAAAAGCGCTATACAAATAAAACTGAACTGAAAATTTGAAAATAAAAGATCCTTAATCCAGATTTTATCAATCAATGACATAACATTTATCTAAGCTAACTAAATTAAAACAGATGGGCTATTGAACAGATCATAATATGTTTTATGTTTTCTGATTATAAATGATATATGGGTTGATTTTAGAAAGGCTAAATGAAATAGCTAGTTTTTGGTCATGTCAGTCCAGTAACTATACTATGTAAAAGTAATTATAATATGAATTAATTAAGGGCAGGACCTAACCTAATGTTAATAATTTACACCATGATAACATTAGTATTTATGTTTTTGTATATCTTTTTAAATGTTCAAATGAACGTTTCAGAGTATATAATTTGTCGTGTCATCTGTGATTGAGACCCATGAGTTAAATTGAAATAATGTTTATAGGTAGTAAGCCAGGTTTTAGTAACCTTGGACAAATCACCATGTAAGCCCTCTCTCGCGCACGTGCTCTCACGCTATCTCTCGCACTCACACGACACACACACACACACACTGTACACACACAGACACACACAAATAACACATGAAATCACGTAAAACCAAATGAAACTAGGGTAAAAAATATAAGCAGTAAAAATACAGTAGTATCCTGTAGGTGATTCCTGTCCTGTGATAACAGGCGCTAACACTCTAGAACTGTTTAGTTCTGTTAGTTTAGTTTTCAAGTGTGAATGTTTATGGGGATTAAATCTGTCTCTGCTGCCGCATCTATAAACAGTTGTGATAAGTGATTTATGCCCCATCAGATCTTTGATGTGGGACGTTATGCTGGTTAAATGACTAAAGAAATACTGATCCGTATGGACAGATATTTGTTCCAGATATTATGCGCCATTAATCAATTTGTTATGCCAATTTGACTATCAGCGAAAACATCAAAAATATAACGCAAACAAACCCAAGGAGAAGTTAAATTTTAAGCTTTACTTTCAAATAAAAATTTGATTTGTCACATAAACAGCACAATATGCAGTAAAATACTCTGGGTACTTTAGGTGAGGCTCGAACTCGGCATTGCTTCACCTGGACTGCTTTATAAGTACCACGCGCTAACCGATTGCGCCACGGGAGCCACACGGAAGTTGCTCTTGTCAGAGTATCCTCTCTCTCGTGCGCACACACACACACACACACACACACACACACACACACACACACACACACACACACATGAAATTGCGTAAAACCAAACGAAATATAAGCAGTAAAAAACAGTAAAAATACATTAGTATAACAGACGCTAACCCTCTGGAACTTTTTTACTATTGTTTCCAAGTGTTTATAGGGATTTAATCTGTCTCTGCTGCCGCATCCATTCACAGTTGTGATAAGTGATTAATGCCCCATCAGATCTTTTGACGGGGGAGCATTATGCATGATTAAATGACTAAAGAAATACTGATCCATACGGGCAGATATTTGTTCCAGGTTGCATGCGCCATTAATTGCCTTTCTTATGCCACTTGATGACTATCAGTGAAAAAAAAAAAAATCAGCGAAAACATCATCAAAAATATAACGAAAACAATCCCAAGCAGACGTTACATTTTGAGCTTGTCTATATATTAAAGGTACGGTATTGGGCTTCCTGGACACTGCAGTTAACTGTGCCAGTCAATGCTCCATCTGGCAGAATTATACGGCATTGCAACCATCTTTTTAGAAAGTGCATGGGGGCGTTTATGGGGCGGGGCATTGTTAACTGCGTCATCGCGGGGGATCACACTACGTGCACGAAGCATGCATTAACCCTTCATGATCCTGCCATGGAGCCATCATACTCCAGGCGGCTGTTTGACGTGGCTCCCACTGTACATCCCACAGAGACTGATCCTCATCCTCCTGGACCTGTCAGCTACCAGTGAACCACAAAATTATCTTGCCTATCCTTACAAGCCTTGGAATATGTGTAAAGGCATGGCAATGTTTGCTTCCTACCTAGAATGAGATTACATGGAGGGGATTCACATCTGCTCCATGCAGACTCTCTACTGGAAACCCACAAGGCTCAATACTTTGTCCTCTCCTGTTCTCCCTATATATCCGGTCTCTTAGTAAGGTCATTTTCTTGCACACTTTTCCATACCATTGTTACGTAGATGACACACAACTCGTTCTCTTCTTTTCTTCTTCAGGCACTCACTCAGGTTTCCACCTGGATCTCAGCATGTCTGGACATCTAGACATCTCATACTTGATGATATCTCATCAGCTGTACCTCAATCACACCCCTGTCAAGACCTTTTTACCATGTTTTTATGTATTTTAGTTAATACATATTTTTTCACATATTTTCACATTAATCAAGTACTAAATATAATCATATAAACTTCTAAACTAAGGTTTGATATTAAAACTTTGAAAGATTATATGAGATGATCTGTGAGCTCAGAGGCGAAGCAGGGAACTTTCTCACATAAGATTGAATAATTTTTTTATTTGTATAGCGCTTTTAACAATTGACATTGTCTCAACAGTTTTACATAATCAAAAGAATTATTTAAGTTTGTATGGAATGTGAATGTGTATGAATCAAAATGGTCAGATAGTCCCTGGTGAGCAATCCTGCATCCTCTTCTCTCACACCAACTAACTTCATGTCCTCTCTCACTGCATCCATAAATCTCCTCTTTGGTCTTCCTATACACCTCCTGCCTGGCAGTTCCAACCTCAGGATCCTTCTATCAATATATTCACAAACTCTCCTCTGAGCATGTCCAAACCACCTCAATCTGGCCTCTCTGACTTTATCTCCAAATCATCTAACATGGGTTGTCCCTCTCATGAACTCATTCTTGATCCTATCCATCCTTGTCACTCCCAAAGAGAATCTCAATGTCTTCAGCTCTACTACCTCCAACTCTGCCTCTTTTCTTCAGTGCCACTGTCTCTAAGACGTAGAGCATCGCTCGTCTCACCACCATCCTGTACACCTTTCCTTTCATTTTCGCTGATACACTTTTATCACACAACACACTTTTCTCCACCCGTTCCAACCTGCCTGTACCCGCCTCTTCACCTCCTTTCCACACTCTCCGTTGTTCTGGACCTTTGACCCTACAGTAAGTACTTAAAGTCCTCTGTGATAAAGTCCTAAATGTCATCTGAAAACATCATTGTCCATGGAGATTCCTGTCTAACCTCATCGATCATCCTGTCCATCATCAGAGCAAACAAAAAGGGGCTCAGAGCAGATCCTTGATGCAGACCCACCTCCACCTTGAACTCTTCTGTCACACCTACAGCACATCTCACCACTGTCTTAGCGCGCTCATCCATGTCCTGCACCACACTAACATACTTCTCTGCTACTCCAGACTTCCTAATACAGCACCACAGCCCCTGTCTCCTGTCACACGCTTTCTCTAAATCTACAAAGACACAATGCAACTCCCTATTACCTTCTCTGTACTTCTCCATTAGCATCCTCAAAGCAAATACTGCATCTGATGTACTCTCTTTCTAGGCATGAAACCATATTGCTACTCACAAATGGTCACCTCTGCCCTTAACCTAGCTTCCACTACTCTTTCCCACAGCCTCTTTGTATGGCTCATCAACTTTATTCCTCTGTACAGTAATTGCCACAGCTCTGCACATCTCCCTTGTTCTTAAAAATCGGCACCAATACACTTCTCCATTCCTCTGGAATCATCTCAAGATCTTGTTAAACAAACTAGTCAGAAACTCTACTGCCACCTCTCCTAAGCACTTCCACACCTCCACAGGTATGTCATACTATTAAGTATAATATTAAGTGAAGTCAGAATAATTTTTATAGCACATTTAACACAACTTTGTTGACCAAAGTGCTGTATAATCCTAAAACACTGAAATTAATCCTTAAATGAAAATACATCTAAATGTCCGTGTGGCTGCAGTACTACAGTGGTGTGAAAAACTATTTGCCCCCCTCCTGATTTCTTATTCTTTTGCATGTTTGTCACACAAAATGTTTCTGATCATCAAACACATTTAACTATTAGTCAAAGATAACACAAGTAAACACAAAATGCAGTTTATAAATGAGGGGTTTTATTATTTAGGGAGAAAAAAAATCCAAACCTACATGGCCCTGTGTGAAAAAGTAATTGCCCCCTGAACCTAATAACTGGTTGGGCCACCCTTAGCAGCAATAACTGCAATCAAGTGTTTACGATAACTTGCAACGAGTCTTTTACAGCGGTCTGGAGGAATTTTGGCCCACTCATCTTTGCAGAATTGTTGTAATTCAGCTTTATTTGAGGGTTTTCTAGCATGAACCGCCTTTTTAAGGTCATGCCACAACATCTCAATAGGATTCAGGTCAGGACTTTGACTAGGCCACTCCAAAGTCTTCATTTTGTTTTTCTTCAGCCATTCAGAGGTGGATTTGCTGGTGTGTTTTGGGTCATTGTCCTGCTGCAGCACCCAAGATCGCTTCAGCTTGAGTTGACGAACAGATGGCCGGACATTCTCCTTCAGGATTTTTTGGTAGACAGTAGAATTCATGGCTCCATCTATCACAGCAAGCCTTCCAGGTCCTGAAGCAGCAAAACAACCCCAGACCATCACACTACCACCACCATATTTTACTGTTGGTATGATGTTCTTTTTCTGAAATGCTGTGTTACTTTTACGCCAGATGTAACGGGACACGCACCTTCCAAAAAGTTCAACTTTTGTCTCGTCGGTCCACAAGGTATTTTCCCAAAAGTCTCGGCAATCATTGAGAT
Source organism: Channallabes apus (assembly GCA_030522415.1). NCBI lineage: Eukaryota > Metazoa > Chordata > Actinopteri > Siluriformes > Clariidae > Channallabes > Channallabes apus. Next base: position 1,460,534 of record CM060110.1, read on the forward strand.
GTTTTTTAGCAAAATTGAGACGAGCCTTAATGTTCTTTTTGCTTAAAAGTGGTTTGCGCCTTGGAAATCTGCCATGCAGGCCGTTTTTGCCCAGTCTCTTTCTTATGGTGGAGTCGTGAACACTGACCTTAATTGAGGCAAGTGAGGCCTGCAGTTCTTTAGATGTTGTCCTGGGGTCTTTTGTGGCCTCTCGGATGAGTTGTCTCTGCGCTCTTGGGGTAATTTTGGTCGGCCGGCCACTCCTGGGAAGGTTCACCACTGTTCCATGTTTTTGCCATTTGTGGATAATGGCTCTCACTGTGGTTCACTGGAGTCCCAAAGCTTTAGAAATGGCTTTATAACCATTACCAGACTGATAGATCTCAATTACTTTTGTTCTCATTTGTTCCTGAATTTCTTTGGATCTTGGCATGATGTCTAGCTTTTGAGGTGCTTTTGGTCTACTTCTCTGTGTCAGGTAGCTCCTATTTAAGTGATTTCTTGATTGAAACAGGTGTGGCAGTAATCAGGCCTGGGGGTGACTACAGAAATTGAACTCAGGTGTGATAAACCACAGTTAAGTTATTTTTTAACAAGGGGGGCAATCACTTTTTCACACAGGGCCATGTAGATTTGGAGTTTTTTTTTCTCCCTTAATAACGTAAACCTTCATTTAAAAGCTGCATTTTGTGTTCAATTATGTTATCTTTGACTAATAGTTAACGGTTTTTGATGAGCAGAAACATTTAAGTGTGACAAACATGCAAAAGAATAAGAAATCAGGAAGGGGGCAAATAGTTTTTCACACCACTGTATATTTTGACTGACAGATGTCTTGTCCAATCAGTGGTACGAAATGTAATTCGCAAACCACATCTAACCTTTTTGGTTTGTTGATTCTTAAATCCTTGATAAAGGCATAGGCCCCAAGTGGAAGTACTTAGTTTTTTTTTTTCAGAGCCTCCTCTGCTCTTGCTAGACTGCAGAGCTCTCTTTATTTTGTGTTTCCTGTTTTCTTTTGTTTCCGTTTAGTTCACAATCAATAATGTCACGCTATCTCCAAATGGAATGGTCTTCCCATGAATATCATAGGCACTCTCAAACTCCTAATACATTGACCACCTTTGAAGTCCTGCGTTACGCTCTTATAAATAATATTACATCTTGTGGTGTGGCTCTCCATACTGTACCACATAACACAAATATGAACAGAAAAGAAAAAAATCAGAAAATAAGTACTTTGTCAAATGCATTTATTTGCCGTTTCTGTGCATCTTTATTTATTATTTAATTACCTGGCCAATTTTGGTCCTGCATACGTTTCTGCCAATTTTCACAGTTTTTTAGAAATTGGGGGGGCACTAGAGGAACTGGAAGAAGACCACCAAGGGTAGGGCATGTAACATCACACACACCTGGTTTTGCTGCATTTACTAAACATTACCTAAATCACACAAATAGGGAATGTCTATATGCAAAGGAAGAAACATTATCGGTGTCAAATTCTGTAAGGATAAGCGCAAGACTCACCTTAGAAGAGGTCCTTGGAAATGTAGTCCCCGGAACCGTCTGTTCTCAATGCAGTAAACAAACTCACACTTAAGGCACTGTACTGGGGGTACTGGCCTCACAATGGGAGGCAGTCCTTTTATTATTTTATATTGCAAACTACTACAACTTAAGCAAATAAAACGAAGTAGATTTATGGTGAATAAAAATAGCCAATACTAAGCAAAAAGTTCAATGGAAAATAAAAGAACACAAAGTCTTGTGAACATAAATTAACAATGTATGCTAACACTGCCCCAAGAACCAAAGAAGAACACTTCAAAAGTCTAACAGAATGCTCTTATAACTTTGACCTGTGACTCATGTCCCAACAGCCTCATGCTACTAACCAATTAGCAGGCCTTGACCTTATAAGGTTGATACTGGCCAGCAAAAGCTAAGCTTATACCCCTGCTGACTAAATCTAAAACATTTCGCAGAATACATATTTTTATCTTAGGGCTGGCTTCCGGCCGAACTAGAACACAATGTCCTGTTTTCGCAGATGTGACTCTATACCGCTCATCTTTAGTTGTGAAGGACATTTCTGGTAACCACAGCCTTCTAGGTGTTATCACCTTCTCTCGGTGCACGCGCTGCAGCCATGTCCTGTTGAGGGGCCTCTGTATCAGTGCCCCTGGATGGGCCTCTGTGCTTCTTCCGGAGTCTTCATCGAGTTTTCACATCTGAAACATATTTAGCTTCATGCAACACATCTCCTAATTTAAGCTGGGACATATGACAACTTAAAACATTAATCGGTTCCACGACACCACCTCTTGGCATGTGCCCTTGCTGTTGGTTACGTTTCCCAACCTTAGTTCGAGGAATCACAGGGAAGCACATGTTTACCCTTAGGGCTCTTTCAGTCACTAAGAGTGAATCCTTTACCCTGTTAAATAGCCAAACTCATGCATAAGTACGTTTCATTTCATGATCATACTCCCTGTATAATTTCGCTTCATAGCCCCCAAGTCAAGGTTTCTCCCTCGTAGTGGTGCTCGCCTTTAAAGAACTCCAATTCTCCCAGGTACCGGTTTCAATTCCAATTTAGCCTCGGCCTCTGGATAAAAGAACAACCTGGTAATAGAGCGGCTGGGACAATGGGCCCGGAGCAGTCTCTTGAGCTGGCGGAGCCGTAAACGTGTCAGACTCTCGCCCATCTCCACTACTGCTTCCTGCGACAGAGAACAAAGTCATGATCTCACGGATCCTTTGCCTTTTACCCGACCTCTCACCTGCACTTACTCCGATCAAGCCGTCTCTCCATCCTGCCGAGGTATTCCCCCCTCTACTAGCTTTCTCTCAGCCCTACTATTGTTTGCCAATAACAATTGGGTTCTAGCCTTCTGGCTCGGTCCCAGAATTTAAGCTATAATAGCCTAACATGGGCTTCACTGTTTTCCCTCGACTTGACTGTCATAACAGAGGAAGAAAAATTTCGACGTAACCGTAATGTGTGATTGGATGCATGTGTGTGTGCCCTGCGATGGATTGGCATCCTGTCCAGGGTGTACCCCGCCTAGTGCCCGAAGTCTCCTGGGATAGGCTCCAGGTCCCCCGCGACCCTGAACACCAGATTAAGCGGTATAGAAAATGAATGAATGAATGAATGAGCAGGTGTGCAAGGGCACAGGGGTGGCTGTTCCCTGCGTAGGGATAGCATTTCCCGAATCTACTGCCTCCTGTTGCTCTCTCCAACCCCAAGAACACCGAGGCATTGTAGGAAACCACAAAGGGCATCTCTCACTATCATTTTAGCATAATCACCACTTCTAGTATGATATATCTGGGCTAAACTCGCTCTGAGTTTCCAGGTGTGATTATTTTGCCATCTATATCCGTTAAACACCATCCCTACCGGATATACTATGGTGTCATTTATGGAACAAAAATCCTGCCAAAAGTATTTGAAATAAAAAGCCTGTTGAATTCCACAAATTGAAAAAAAACAGCACTGCAATTAACAGTGCTTGCATTTTAATGCATTGTATTTTCATGTTTGCATTTTTATGCGCTGCATTTTAACATGGTTAAAATTCGCTTCCGAAAATTCAGTGGTTCAAATACGACACATCAAATACGACTGCACATCCGGGAACTGCAGGAAAAGCAGTAGATTACCGATCCAACAAGCCTTCTGCTGTTAGACGTCTTCACCAGCAGGTGGTGCTTTGAGAATGAACGTCTTCATCAACAGTCCTTTGCACTAAAACAATAAACACTGCCTTGTGCAAAGTGAAAGTGAGTTGCTCGTGCGGCTTTTTGCTAAACGCTGAACCCATACACGAAAAGAACATAATAATAATAATAACCATCGTGATTTTAGCTGTTTATGTCCAGCACTGAATTATTATTTAATTATTAATCATTAAAGTTGCTCACATCGCTCGCTTTCACTTTTTTTCCTCCCCGCACACATTTGTAAAATTTATAGTCTGGATGTCCATGTAGCTCCCAGACATAGTTCTGAGATTCCGCGGCCTTGTGCACACATGCTACACAACCTTGTGGTCAAGACATCTGCAGTGCGGCGGCGTTGGTATTCTCGTTCCCATAGCGTTTCACGCAGCATCGAGTGTAGCCTTGAAAGGGAACGTCTCGGGTTACTTTACTGTAACCCTGTTCCCTGAAAGGCGGGAACCGAGGTGCTGCGTCGCAATACCGCACTGCCACGTGACCGGACGTCCGTTCAGACAAATGAATCTGAGGTTGTCGTCGGCTCACCGATATTTATAACCTGCAGCTGAGTTTAATCAGATGACGTCACCTGACCGAGGTTATATAAGCCAAAATTTGGCGTGTTTGTACACATATGCTTCACAGCTGCCGACATGTTTCCCATAGCGTTTTCACGCAGCATCTCGTTCCCGCCTTTCAGGGAACAGGGTTACCGCAAAGTAACCTGAGACGATTTCCTATTAACATCGTCTCCTTCATTTATTGAAGGAGCTTTAATAGGAATGTGCGTGCCATCAATGCACCTAATTACATTTGGAAACTCTGAAATAGAAAATCATATATGGAAGTATCAAGTGTGTATGTGTGCAGGATGAATACATGTGTATAAATAGTATGACTACATCTTAAATATGCGTCATCGATTTTACTACAAAGGATAAACCTGCCACTCTGTGGAATTCCTCTTTAATACCATGCATTGTTTATGTCCAGGGAACTGTACATATGTGTGTAAGAAGTGTTTAAGTGCCAGACATACAGTTGCCTTTCCCACATGCTCTGCATCGCCCAGGTTGTACAAAAAAATGGCAGACCCGCCATTTGTGACATTTGCAATATGCGGTTTCAGGAGATTCCATTGAAAACCAATAAAACTCTTTCTAATAATCATTAGGAAATGAAAAAACATAATTACGCGGTCTTATAACTCTCTCCCGGCAAAAAAAACCTTGTATAATTTGTGCCTCCGCGTCCACGGGATCCTCATCAAAGGGGCATGGCCTGCTGAATAACGCCCTGAAACAAACTTACCCTGGAATGTAACCTGCTATGGAGCAGCTCATCTTCAGAGAGTCAGTTGCTATGGTTACATACATACCCAGAAAGTTACCTCCATTTTTGGAACCGGAAGTTGAGGTTATCCACTAACTTACCCTCAAACTTATCCGGGTATGTCACATAACCTGCTTTCTGGAACAGCCCCCAGTTACTCATCACCTGGACTATCTACAGCTAGTGTGTGTGTGTACAGTATGTGTGTGTCTCCTGTCCTCACAGGTTTCTCCAGTGGGAGTCTAGCTGATGTGCACTGTAAAAAATGAATACTGAAAATAGTTGTTGGAAAAAAGAAATATATGTTGGGCTAATATAATGCTTGTGTCAAAAAAGAAAAATATGCTTTCTCAATGATTGTATAAATTTCATTACTCAACTACGATACTTTCATCAAGGCAACGAGTAAAACTGTGTTTTATAAAATCTTTTTTAAACACGTCACTAAAATGAACTGAAACTCCACGAATACTGCACACACAGACATGAGGAATATATCTATAGAAAGCATAAAGAGTCTACTTTTTAAAAATGTAAGTCACATTGAAAACTAATATTCTCAGTTTATGTAATCCGTATGAAACTAAGGAGAGGCACTGAATTTCTGTCGCATTTCATTATCTGCTAATGACCTGAGGCAGGACATGCCCACACGCCATTCACACGGAAATCAGTTACGGGGAAATCTACGTACAAGGCCACGCCCCCCGGCCAACGGCACGAAAAAACACACACACACAGGCAGACATGAAAACAAAGAGTTTACACACAGATTCATGGAGTTTTTTCTGCACGTTTGGAAGATGGTGCGCGTTACTGAATGTTCTGGACAGTGAGGAAGAGTTTACATTTACCTCAGAAGAAGACTGTGTGACTCTGACGCATTTTGAAGAGAGAACAGATCCAGCAGAGGACATTCAAGCAAACTGCTATGACAATGGGTAAGTTATTAAGTCTTATATAACTCTTATTCTGATAATATTAAACTAATATTAGTAAATATTTTCCTCACTTCAGCTAGCTTTATTCAGCTTATGTGACACATTGGCTCTTAATGCCATTTACATAGTTTAGTGTAGCATGTAGATAACACTGCTAACATTCTGCCTTGTGTAGCAAACTTTCCCGGTGGCTAAGCTAATGTCTTGTGGAGTTTACAGATGTTTATAAATGTTCTAATGTATTTCACCTTTTCATGATATGCAAATTTTTTTAGATAGGGATTTTGGGTTTTCATGAGCTGTATGCCACAATCATCAATACTAAAACAATAAAAGGCTTGAACTACTTCAGTTGTGTGTAATGAATCTAAAATACATGAAAGTCTAATGTTTATCAGTACATTACAGAAAATAATGAACTTTATCACAATATGCTAATTTTTTTTGAGAAGGAGCTGTATATGCTAACATTTATTTATTTATTTATTTGTTTTTAAGAATCTGTTGTTGCACTCTGACGTCATCCCTCCTACAGCTCCCTCAACCGCTTGATCAGCCTCCTCCAGCAGCTCCAAAAGGCCAACCGTCACCTGCCTGACCCCCCAATCCACCACAGTGGAGCTCTGCTTAAAGAGAACAGTAGAATTTACTGAAGACTGTACAGAATATCTAGTTGAGATAAAAAAAGGAAATATACTAATGAACCTATTTAACACATTTACATTTAGGCATTTGGCAGATGCTCTTATCCAGAGCGACTTACAAAAAGTACTTTAAAGTGTACATCATTGGATACATACTTACACTGAGTTAACTAGGTTAACCCAACAAGAAACAGATGTGTCTTGAGTCGTCATTTAAACATAGTCAAAGTCTCTGCTGTACGGACATCTAGAGGAAGTTCATTCCACCACCTAGGTGCCAGAACAGAAAAGAGCCTGGATGAATGCCACCCTCGATCCCTGTGGGGTGCTGGGCCATTTTTAGCTTTTTAGGCAAGCATCAGCATTTTGAATTTGATGCGGGCAACTACAGGAAGCCAGTGCAGGGAGCGGAGAAGTGGGGTGGTGTGGGAGAACTTGGGAAGGTTGAAAACAAGATGTGCTGCTGCATTCTGGATCAGTTGCAGAGGACGAATCGTGGACAGAGGCAGGCCTGCCAGGAGTGAGTTGCAGTAGTAGTCCAGTAGTCCAGTCTCAAAATAACAAGGGACTGAACAAACACCTGAATAGCCTGTGAAGAAAGAAATGGGCGAATTCTTCTGATATTGTAAAGAAGAAATCTACAAGAGCGAGTAAGGTTAGCGATGTGTGGGGAAAATGACAGATGATTGTCCACGGTTACCCAAAGAGTGTGGGCACTGGCTGAAGGAGTGATTTGGTTGTTGTGCAGTGATATCACAAGGTCTTGACTTGGGGATGAGTCACAAGGGATGAACAGCAGTTCAGTTTTAGTCAGATTGAGCTTTAGCTGATGTGCAGCCATCCAGGATGAGATGTCTGCCAGACATGCTGAGATCCGGGTGGAAACCTGAGTGTCAGAGGGAGGAAAGGAGAGAGTAAGGTGGGTGTCATCTGCATAGCAATGGTATGAAAATCCATGTGATGATATGACTTTACCAAGGGACTGGGTATAGAGGGAGAACAAAAGAGGACCAATTACTGAGCCCTGCGGGACACCAGTAGAGAGTCTAAGTGGGGCAGACGTAGATCCCCTCCATGTTACCTCATATGACCTATCTTCTAGATAAGAAGCAAGCCATTGCCACTCTGTTCCACAAATTCCAAGGCTTGTAAGAATAGATAAAAGAATCTTGTGGTTCACTGTGTCAAATGCAGCTGACAGGTCCAGGAGGATGAGAACAGATGACAGTTTAGCAGATCTAGCAGCATGGAGCTTCTCAGTGACTGATAGAAGGGCAGAAGTTCATTGGGATCATTAATGTTGTTCTGTGAGAGATAAAGAGACATTTGGTTATAAACAGTGCTTTCAAGAATTTTGGAAATAAAAGAGAGAAGGGGACAGGCAGGGTTTCTTGAGGATGGGAATAACCCTAGCCTTCTTAAAAGCAGCAGGAACATGACCAGATGATATGGAATGGTTGATGATGGTTATGGTGAAGGGAAGGAGGTCTCGTGAGATTGCCTGGAGCATTGTGGAGGGGATTGGGTCTAATGAATAGGTGGTGGGGTTAGATGATATGATCTGCTGAAACTCATCAGATGACACGTTGGATAATTCTGCTAAAGGAGGGAAGTTTGGTTGGGAGCGAAGGACTGGCAGATTGCTACAATTTTCCCATCGTAGAATGTGGCAAAATCGTCAGCAGTCAGAGAGAAAGGGGCAGGAGGAGTTGGTGGGTTGAGTAGTGAGGAGAAAATGTTGTGGAGTTTGCCAGGATCATGTGCAGAGGCTTCCAGCTTTTCTCTGAAGAAGGTAGTTTTGGCAGAAGTCACGTCACATGAGAATTTGGAGAGAAGTTTCTGGTAAGAGATGAGATCTGCATCAAGTTGCAATTCCTTCCATCTTCCATTTCTTCTATGCGAGTTCTTAATTCTCTCCTGTTCTTGCGTAGTACATCAGATAGCCAAGGAGCAGGACAAGACATCTTCCTTGGTTTAGATGACAGCGGGCAAAGAGATCAATGGATGAGGAGAGAGAGGAGAGGAAAGTTTCAGTTGCAGTCTCTAGTGGTAGAGAGGAGAAGGAGTCTGGGTCTGGGAGGGATCATAGGGTGCATGAAGACACAGAGGAGGGGGAGACAGAGTGAGGGTTTCTGTGAGAAAAAGATACATTTTGGTGGTTGGGTTTACATAGAATAGGAAGAGTTATGGTGAAGGATACCAGGTAATGATCAGATTTATGAAGAGGAATAGTAGTGATATCCGTGACTGGGCAAGGGCGGCAAAAAACGAGATCGAGAGAATTCATTCAATTATCAAGCACAAAATACATTTAAAACAAAGAGATCTTAAAAAAAAAAAATTACTGAGATAATGGAGTATAGCGCTATATGTCCGTGTGAGAACTATCACTCCGAAGGCGACACGCACACTCTTTGTTTTGAATGTTTGGGTGAGAGCCACGCTCTCGATGGATTTAAAGGAGAGTGTGAGCATTGTGATAATCTCCCGGTAAAAATGCTCCGCGCTTGCGTTCTTCCGGGAGAACTACGGAGTGAGCGATTAACCATAGTCAAATCGATGGGTGTGCGCCCAACTCACGTTACTCGTGAGCTGCCTATTCATGCCGGCTGGTGATAATTAACGTTAATATGATCTCGGGCTTGCTCACGATGCTCAACATATTCAGCTCCCTGAATAGGCGGGAAAGGGATGGAGCCGCGTATTCGTGCCGGCTGGAAAAAATAAAAAACTAAACAGATCTAACAGATGAGGACTCAGATTTATGTGCAAAAAATATATAATAAAACTATATAAGTCTACATAGCCTTTATAAGACTCTACCTTAAGCGCACTTAAAACATTTTATTTAGTTTTATCTTAATTTTGCTATAATTAAAATAAAACAATTTTAAAACATCGTAACTCGGGATTCGAACCGGCGCTTTGTAGATCTCTGGCCGAGCACTCTAACCGCTACACCAAGCGGGCACTTAGAGACAATGCACCCAGTGACGTTAATACAGTGGTTACAAAATTGGAATGGCGATCTCGCCGCGTATACCGCCGTTTAAAGGCAACAGCGGCCAAAATAAATCAGTTGCATTTCAAAGTCATTCGTAAAATGGCCGCCAGGTGGCGCAAAGTGACATTTTCATTCATTGCAGTAAATACAACAGTGATGGTAATTTCCACAACAAACATGAAAAATCTGAACCAGAGCTATTAATGTGTACTGTACAATAATGAGTAAAAAAAATTATAGTAGATTTATTAACTGAAATAAATGACCATATTTTTCAAGAGAATTTTCAAGCCCCACTCATCAAACAAAATTATAACGAAATCGGCCAAGTTTACTATTTATTTAAATATAAACTTCTAAACCAATAAGATCAAATAACACCAAGTTATTATTATAACAGGCTTACTTCGTCACTCATCAAAGAAGTACACTTGCTTTCAAAGAATTCGAGTAGCTTATTAAGTTCTCTGGTGTACATTGTCTCTAAGTGGCCGCTTGGTGTAGCGGTTAAAACACTCGGCCAGTGATCTACAAAGCGCCAGTTCGAATCCCGAGTGATGTTTTAAAATTGTTTTATTTTAAAACTAAATAAAATGTTTTAAGTGCGCTTAAGGTAGAGTCTTATAAAGGCTATATAGACTTATATAGTTTTGTTATATATTTTTTGCACATTAATCTGAGTCCTCATCTGTTAGATCTGTTTAGTTTTTTTTTTCCTGCCGGGACGAATGCGCGGTTCCATCCCTTTCCCGCCTATTCAGGGAGCCTACGGAGTGAGCGATTAACCATAGTCGAATCAATTGGTGTGCGTCCAGCTCACGTTACTCGTGTGCTATTCATGCCGGCTGGTGATAATTAACGTTAATATGATCTCGGGCTTGCTCACGATGCTCAACATCTATAAAAATAGCAAAGTATTGTGTATAGAGTGATAAAAAAAACTATCTAACGCATGTTAGAAAACATCATTTCCTGCATTTTTTGATGATTTGATTGATGTTTTAAATTTTTTTATTTTAATTATAGCAAAATTAAAATAAAAAAAATTGTTGTATTTTGATTTTGCTTCAGCATACTATAGAAAAAACAGCAAACTCGCACGCAACCAGTTTGTATTCTTTAAATTTAGGGGAGTGACGGCTCGGTCTGCTGCTGCTGCTGTGTGTGTGTGTGTCATTATACTGATGAAAAGTGCTGGCCAACTGCAGTACCGGGAGTTTTGATTTACGACAGCTGTTTACGGCAGTGTAGTCCAGTGCGGGAGATGCATTGTGGGTAATGAGGTCCGGTGTTACATCTGTTACATTTTTGATAACAATAGTTTTTTTTACAAACATTTCTAAACTAATAAGATCAAATGACACCAAGTTTAAAACAGATAAAATACACGTGCAAATAGTATAATTGTATAACAGGCTTACTTCGTTACTTATTTAACGCTTGCTTTCAAAGAAGGCGAGTGGCTTATTAACGTCACGGAGGTGTGTTGTCTCTTAGTGCCTGGTTGGTGTATCTGTTAGAGCGCTCGGTCAGGGATTTACAAAGCGTTGGTTCGAATCCTGGATGATGCTGTTTTAAAAAATTGTTCTATTTTAATTTTACTCAGCAAACAAACAGCAAACAAAAAATTTATTATTCAGAGCACGATATACAACCGTAATGAGTCCCTTAACCGGCTTATACAGCTGGCATGTGACCAACGTATTTAACCGTGATGAGTCCATAAAATAATTCAATATCCAGCTAATAATTACTAATTACTTTAGTTTATGCTGCTACTGATTTTATTCCAGCTTACCTGTTCAGGTTGATTGCGATTCTTTTTAAAATATTGTCTCAGTTTTATATGTTGTTCGTCTTGATGTTTGTCTTCTTTTCACTTGGCAACACTCAAATGCAAATTATTCACCGTGAATCAGCTGTTCTCACCTATCCATTCAGAGAAACTGAATGAGCTGAAACGAGCCTTTGTTTCACGACCGCGACACCCCTCTCTCTCACGCACATACAGTACAGAGTAGACCAAATCATTACAGTACATACTTTATCCAACGAACATGAAAAATATCCACATAATGATGAGTTAAGAAGCATTGCTTAATTTTCGTTTAGACAGACTGTTTGTATCTGATTATTGGTATTATTAAAGAACAGCAGCACAAACAACAACACAAGGGCTTGTACAGCAAAGAGTTAAATTTGTAACAGTAAAAGGCATCCGAATTTAAATATATAAATTACTAGAAACAAATTGAGCACACTATCAGAATAAAAAATAGAACAAATCAAATGTTTTTTACACATACACAAGGAGGATAATGATATCGAGTTTATATTAAAATATCAAATATTGTAATATTGTTTTTTGTGTTATTATAAATAATGAAATGCAGTAGGCTGTTATGGTCATCATCAAAAGAAAATATATTAAGTAACAGATAATATTAGGTTTATATTTCAAATTAGATAAAATGCTGATTTTCCAGCAGTAAAATTATTGTATCTCTACAGTTTACAAAACCTCCGCTGCGTGTATTCATTCACAGTCTCCAGAGCACGCACAGAGAAATAGGAGACTGTAGTTTAGGAGTGGATTGGAGAGAAGAGAGCTGTTCAGTTACTATAAAAAAAAAATATATATATATACAGTGGTGTGAAAATCTATTTGCCCCCTTCCTGATTTCTTATTCTTTTGCATGTTTGTCACACTTAAATGTTTCTGCTCATCAAAAACCGTTAACTATTAGTCAAAGATAACATAATTGAACACAAAATGCAGTTTTTAAATGAAGGTTTAGGTTATTAAGGGAGAAAAAAACTCCAAATCTACATGGCCCTGTGTGAAAAAGTGATTGCCCCCCTTGTTAAAAAATAACTTAACTGTGGTTTATCACACCTGAGTTAAATTTCTGTAGTCACCCCCAGGCCTGATTACTGCCACACCTGTTTCAATCAAGAAATCACTTAAATAGGAGCTACCTGACACAGAGAAGTAGACCAAAAGCACCACAAAAGCTAGACATCATGCCAAGATCCAAAGAAATTCAGGAACAAATGAGAACAAAAGTAATTGAGATCTATCAGTCTGGTAAAGGTTATAAAGCCATTTCTAAAGCTTTGGGACTCCAGTGAACCACAGTGAGAGCCATTATCCACAAATGGCAAAAACATGGAACAGTGGTGAACCTTCCCAGGAGTGGCCGGCCGACCAAAATTACCCCAAGAGCGCAGAGACAACTCATCCGAGAGGCCACAAAAGACCCCAGGACAACATCTAAAGAACTGCAGGCCTCACTTGCCTTAATTAAGGTCAGTGTTCACGACTCCACCATAAGAAAGAGACTGGGCAAAAACGGCCTGCATGGCAGATTTCCAAGGCGCAAACCACTTTTAAGCAAAAAGAACATTAAGGCTCGTCTCAATTTTGCTAAAAAGCATCTCAATGATTGCCAAGACTTTTGGGAAAATACCTTGTGGACCGACGAGACAAAAGTTTAACTTTTTGGAAGGTGAGTGTCCCGTTACATCTGGCGTAAAAGTAACACAGCATTTCAGAAAAAGAACATCATACCAACAGTAAAATATGGTGGTGGTAGTGTGATGGTCTGGGGTTGTTTTGCTGCTTCAGGACCTGGAAGGCTTGCTGTGATAGATGGAACCATGAATTCTACTGTCTACCAAAAAATCCTAAAGGAGAATGTCCGGCCATTTGTTCGTCAACTCAAGCTGAAGCGATCTTGGGTGCTGCAGCAGGACAATGACCCAAAACAAAAGCAAATCCACCTCTGAATGGCTGAAGAAAAACAAAATGAAGACTTTGGAGTGGCCTAGTCAAAGTCCTGACCTGAATCCTATTGAGATGTTGTGGCATGACCTTAAAAAGGCAGTTCATGCTAGAAAACCCTCAAATAAAGCTGAATTACAACAATTCTGCAAAGATGAGTGGGCCAAAATTCCTCCAGAGCGCTGTAAAAGACTCGTTGCAAGTTATCGCAAATGCTTGATTGCAGTTATTGCTGCTAAGGGTGGCCCAACCAGTTATTAGGTTCAGGGGGCAATTACTTTTTCACACAGGGCCATGTAGGTTTGGATTTTTTTTCTCCCTAAATAATAAAACCCCTCATTTAAAAACTGCATTTTGTGTTTACTTGTGTTATCTTTGACTAATAGTTAAATGTGTTTGATGATCAGAAACATTTTGTGTGACAAACATGCAAAAGAATAAGAAATCAGGAGGGGGGCAAATAGTTTTTCACACCACTGTATAAAAACATAATATGATCTTTTTGAGTTATGAGGTTTTTTTATTATACATAAGACAACCTTTCAGTTTTGTAAATATTCTAGTTATAGTGTGTTAAGTTTTTCTTTAGGTTAAACGGTTTTGAGAATTAGACCATCCAGCTAAGATCAATATTATGTCGTTGATTGATAAAATCTGGATTAAGGATATTTTATTTTGTTTTATTTATTTAATTTGTATTTTTCATCTTCCCCCCCTGAGGGATTGCCACCTTATTGTGGTCAGGGGATTTGCGTGCCTCAGTGCTTGGATGTTTACCGAGGGCTCAAGGGAGGTGTGTCTGTGTGTGTGTGTGTGTGTGTGTGTGTGTGTCTGTGTGTGTGCGCGCGTGCGCTGTAGCCTGTGCTTTTTTCAGCGGATTTTTCCGCTACCGCAGATCAGTTTATCAACTTGTAATATATAAATTTTAGGAATATATTAACATGTGGAGACATCATTATATGTTGAATGGAACTTGTAAGCCTTTGAATGGTGTTAAAAATACTTGCAAAACAAGTATTGCAGCCATACATTGGAGGGAACTTCTGAGGTGGTCAGTGATTGATGGCACGGTCGGTCGGAGGGGGTTGTGATCACACCTATAGATCTTTTGTTCTAGGCTATCGGTCAAATATCTCTCCACTTGGAAGCAAAAACATGCAAGGGATTTCAGCATCTCGACGCACATACTAAGCTGTTTATAAAGTAGACACTGTTTGTTTTTTCATTTTGTAATCTTTCCCGTGTTTACCGTGTACTGTACAATGTATATTCATTTTTTAATGAATTACTGTAAATACTACACATTCCGTTGATTTACCAGAAATGACTTTTCTGTTTTTTTTGTGTGTGCTAAACTAAACTTCAGGGTCAAAGTAATAGCGATTTTATTTGAAAAGTATTATATATTTACAATGCTGATAAGTTCAAGCTTAGATTCATATATAAACTGCTTCAAAGTCTTTCCACCCCGTGACCGCTGAAATCCGACAGACGCAGGGCTCAAGGGAGGTGTGTCTGTGTGTGTGTGTGTGTGCGCGCGCGTGTGTATGTGTGTGTGTGTGTGCGCGCGTGCGCTGCAGCCTGTCATTTTCAGCGGATTTTTCCGCTACCGCAGATCAGTTTATCAACTTGTAATATATACATTTTAGGAATATATTAACATGTGCAGACATTTAAGGGTGCGCTGCCCTCTCTTGCCCCTGCGTAGAGCACACACACACACACACACACACACACACACACACACACACATCTATCTATCTATTATATAAATACACATTTGGAATCTGCATCTACATTTTCTGTTACAAGTATAGAATTAGGTTCAGCTGAGACTCATGATCAATGGTGTTAGGGTACTTATGTAGTGATAATTAGTTTCAGCCAAATCATTAAAACTAACAATGGACTATGACACTCTTGTTTTACACACATTGTTTTAGCGATAGTTTCACGGAAGCGAGTTCAGAACTAATCTAACCAAACCAAGAAAAAAACAAACATCCGAAGCTTCAAATAGAATGAACGAACTAATGAAATTGATATATATGTAATTGATATACTGTATATACAGACGTGTGTGTGTCATTTTAATTCAAATGAACATTTTAATGCTTTCTGATACACTTATCAACTTATCGACATACACTTATCAACACAAACTCTCCGTGCACGCACACACACAATCTCTAAAAAATTAATATTAATAACATACATATACAAATAAACAAAAATATAAACGTCTATATTGAAGTTTACGGTGAACGCAGAGTCGGCTAAGCAGACGTGATGACGCGCGCGCCCTCACCTCTGTTACGGCTGCCTACAGTATTTGGCCAAAAGAATTATAATAATTGAACGATATGCCTGGTCCTGGAAAGAGACATCAACAGTCCGGCGCTGAGAAACGAAAGAACCGAAAGAAAAAAAAGCCTAAGATGAAGCCCGTGCATCAATTCCAGAAATAAAACTTTACTTTAGTCTGTCGACGTTAATAATGTAATAGCGTAACATTAACGTAAAATAACGCAAATTTCATTTAACAGCAGGGGGGACAATAAATATATATTTTTATAAATTTATTGCATTGTTTATGTTGTTTACAGTCAAGCCATCAACATACAATAAAATGTAAACATGAGATCTAAACTAAAAACTGTGCTCCCTGTGCTGGTGCTGGCAATATCATCTCTTTGTTCTGCTGTCTCCGGCTCCCTCCCTGGTTCTGAATCTGCCCACTTCCTCTACTCTCACTGTCTCAGAACAGACTGACTCCTGAAGCAGAAAAAAATGCAGGAAATTATGTTTTCTAACATGCGTTAGATAGTTTTTTTTATCACTCTATACACAATACTTTGCTATTTTTATAGATGTTGAGCATCGTGAGCAAGCCCGAGATCATATTAACGTTAATTATCACCAGCCGGCAAGAATAGCACACGAGTAACGTGAGTTGGGAGCACACCAATCGATTCGACTATGGTTAATTGCTCACTCCGTAGGCTCCCTGAATAGGCGGGAAAGGGATGGAACCGCGCATTCGTCCCGGCAGGAAAAAAAAACTAAACAGATCTAACAGATGAGGACTCAGGTTAATGTGCAAAAAATATATAACAAAACTATATAAGTCTACATAGCCTTTATAAGACTTTACCTTAAGCGCACTTAAAACATTTTATTTAGTTTTAAAATAAAACAATTTTAAAACATCACTCGGGATTCGAACTGGCGCTTTGTAGATCACTGGCCGAGTGTTTTAACCGCTACACCAAGCGGCCACTTAGAGACAATGTACACCAGAGACCTTAATAAGCTACTCGAATTCTTTGAAAGCAAGTGTACTTTACTCTAAAGGCTCACTGTGTTAATATTTATTGTGCTTAAATTTGATCTTAATAAGATTTGATTTAATTTGAATTCTACATTTGTACTGTAATTATAGTACTGTGATTATGAATTCGGTCAACTACAGTGTTTCACTTGATGTTATCGGCTATTACGTGTATTATTGAGGCAGAGAATGAACTAAGGCATGAGGCGTCAGTCTGTAGTTATATAGCTCCACTCAGTGGTAAAAGCCAGCAAATGCACAGCAAATGCACATCCCGTAATGCGGCGGCGACGTTACATACGACGCTCCGATTTTGTAACCACTGTAAGGCACTTGACTTCTTTGAAAGCAAGCTCTAGATAAGTGACGAAGTAAGCCTGTTATAATAATAACTTGGTGTTATTTGATCTTATTGGTTTAGAAATTTATATTTCAATAAAACCCTACACACTTATTTTCTAATTACACGTGATAAAATCTAAAAGCTCACTGTGTTAATATTTATTGTGCTTAAATTTGATCTTAATAAGATTTGATTTAATTTGAATTCTACATTTGTACTGTAATTTTAGTACTGTGATTATGAATTCGGTCAACTACAGCGTTTCACTTGATGTTATCGGCTACTACGTGTATTATTTAATGGAACGCGTCTCATTAATGCGGCAGAGAATGAACTAAGGCATGAGGCGTCAGTCTGTAGTTATATAGCGCCACTCAGTGGTCAAAGTCAGCAAATGCACATGCCGAAATGACCACTGTACCAAGGGTACGGTTAAACCTTGTAGCGCGGCCACATAAAGGGACATTTTTATATATGGGTAATTAATTGAAGAGCTAATGCTGCTCACCTGTAGACTAAGATGTGCCCGAACGGTTTTAAACTTCCCCTATGACAGTGTTGGTCACCGGGCAAGCTCCCACGCGCATGCGCGATCGCGCCGCGAGGGACCCGGATGCGAACTGATCACGTGATCCGGCATGAAGCCGGAACCGGCAAGGAAGCCAGCACGGAGAGATTTCCCCAGCGCGCTGTGTGTATTTGTGAGAGAGAGTTAGTAGGTTGCTTCCCTTTGGATGATCAGTTTTTGGATTAATCTCATTGGACACTCACTATTCACCTCTCATTCCGTTACTCTTGCTCCCAATGGCAAAATCAATCCTGGTGAGGCAGAGAATAAATCTCTCCAACTCATATTTCATTTCCGCAATACACTACACCCTGGACTTCCACTCATACACACTCACACACCCCTACATACACCATACACATTGTTTATTATTGTAGTATATTTGTATATATTGGTTTCGGTGCACCGTGTTTGTTTGGTTATTGGTTTGTTTTGTATAATACACTTTGGTTTATTTTCACTACTTGCTCTTGTGTTACGTCTATTATTGTCCCGCCGCGGTTGCGCAATACCGGAAGTGGGGTTTAACAGCGCATTCCTAGATTCCCGAATCCGTATTTGTGTAACAAAAGGTTTTATAATAATCCCAGCGTTACAACCTCTCAGTTTGACCGTTACCCATAGGGTGATAGGGTGTTGTATGGGATTTGGAGACACTTGACAATTCCAGCATTTCTTCAATCAGAGAATTCTCAAAGTTTGCGCCCTTGTCTGAATGGATTCATGCTGGGAATCCGTATATACAAAAGAAATTGTTCCACAGAACACGGGCAACAGACTTTGCAGTTTGATTTGGACAAACGTACGCACGTGCAAGTTTCGTGAAATGGTCAGTTATTACCAACACATCAACCGACTTGTTATTGACATCCTCAGGTGCCTAAAAATCGATGCAAACCAATTCCAATGGTGCAGTTGTACTTATCGACACAAGGGGCGCTCTAGCCATCTCTTGCATTGCGACACATACTGTTTCGTGTCTTTCTCCATAGAATTCCAGTAAAATCTCTGCCTTGCTAGTCAAAGAGTGCGGTGCTGGCCCTGATGACTAATAGCAACTACCTTTTACATCTCCATACTATTCGGCTTCGCCTTTTTTCTGCAATTTTTGGAGAACGCGCGAGTTTCCTTGTCTAAGAACAACAAACGGTATTCAGCTCCAAACAACTAAAACTCTGACACAGAGGTACGTTATCATGTCTACCATTCAGCTTGTTCAGTGTGTGGAGTGCAGGATGTTTACACATTCTTCCTCCGTCATTAGCGATAACTTTATTTGTGATAGGTGTGTGTTAGTGAGCACTCTGACGGAGAAGATATCAGCGTTAGAGGAGTGCATCCAGACTTTAGAGAGTGTTAGAGAATGTGAGAGCAGCGTTATTCCTGTAGCGGACAGTCTGGGTGCCACAGGCGGAGATAAACAGCCACCGACTCCGGCATTAGAGCCCTCACAGCGGGGCGAGTGGGTGACGACTTGGCGGCATACTCGTTCAGCCAAAGCTAACGCTAAGGCTAGCCCACCGGAGCACACCTCCTCTGCGCTTCACGTGTCCAACAGGTTTGCTCTCCTCAGTGCTGCACACGCTGAGAAACCTGAAAGAGCTCTGGTTATAGGAGACTCTATACTCAGGCACGTGACATTAGCTAGACCTTTAGGGGCGCCAGCGGCAGTGGTTAGGTGTATCCCGGGAGCCAGAGCACCAGACATAGCAGGTAATCTTAGGGCTCTAGGACAGCACAGGTTCTCTAAGATAGTGGTACATGCTGGAGCTAATGATATACGCCTTCGTCAGTCAGAGGTTAGTAAGAGTAACTTTACAGAGGTGTTTAAATTAGCGAAGGCGATGTCCGATGAAGTAATATGCTCTGGTCCCATTCCAATGAGACCTGGCGACATAGCTTACAGCAGGTTATGGTCGCTGAACCGCTGGATGTCCAGGTGGTGCTCCAAAAATAATGTGGGCTACATAGATAATTGGAAGACCTTTGAGGGCAAAGCTGGCCTGTTAGGGCGGGACGGTGTCCATCCCACTCAGGAAGGTGCTGCTCTCATTTCCTGTAGTATAGCTCATAGTCTCAGTAGAGGTCTAGTTAATCGGTGACAATCCAGAGCCCAGGCCAGGGAGCAGACAGACAGGCTAAACCAACCGTCTGCTAGCTGCATAGAGTCGTCACTCAGGGTTCACCATATTGAGACTGTGTCTGTTCCCCGATCTAAGCAAAAATGTAGAAAGACTCAGAAAGTCTGTTTCAATAATTTAATTAACATAAAGACCACAAACTCGGATCATACTGAATGCGCAGCCGGCACCTCTGATCTGAAGCTAGGATTGTTAAATATTAGATCTCTTGCATCAAAAGCAGTTATTGTTAATGAAATTATCACAGATCAGGCATTTGATATACTCTGTTTAACTGAAACATGGGTTAAACAGGATGAGTATGTAGCTCTAAATGAAGCTAGTCCTCCTGGATACAGCTACATACACCAGCCTCGGTTAACTGGTAGAGGAGGAGGCGTCGCAGTTATTCATAATGATAATCTGTCTATCGTACAAAAACACGGACACAAATTTAACTCATTTGAAATTCTCTATAGTAACATAAGTCTATTTAAGTATATTAAATCAGCTCAGTCGATTCCACTAATTATAATTTACAGACCTCCAGGGCCGTATTCTGAATTTCTTAGTGAATTTGCAGATTTCATCTCAGACCTGGTCATTTCTGTAGACAAAGTGTTAATTGCTGGAGATTTTAACATTCATTTTGAGAATCCAGAAGACTCTCTGAGAACAAGCATTTATGTCCATACTGGACTGCGTAGGCGTAAATCAGTGTGTAGTAGGACCCACTCATAAAGCAGGTCACACTTTAGATTTAGTAATATTCTTTGGATTAATTATAAGAAATGTATTCACAATTCCACTGTCTGAAATTATCTCAGATCACTATCTTGTCTCCATTCAAGTGTGTCACAGTGATAATGTACGCACAGCACCGCGCTACCGTATTAAACGTACATTCACATCAACTACCACACAGAGTTTTATCAGTAATCTCCCAGAGTTACCAACTTCGATTAGGCCACCGTCTGACCCCACAGAACTCGATCAGGCGACTGAATATTTAGAGTCGACACTTCGTTGTACCTTAGATAATGTAGCTCCAGCTAAAAGAAAAATTATTAGAGATAAGAAACTCGCTCCCTGGTATAACGATCACACGCGCACTTTAAAAAAGACTGCTCGGAAATTAGAGCGTAAATGGCGTCAAACTAAATTGTTGGTATTTCAAATAGCATGGAAAGAGAGCATCCTGAACTATAGGAAAGCTCTTAGTGTAGCTAGATCAACGTATCTCTCCACTCTTATAGAAGAAAATAAAAATAATCCTAGATTTTTATTTAATACCGTAGCCAAATTAACCAGAAATACGACCACTACAGAAATCTCCACAACAACATCATGCAATAGTGAGGACTTCATGAACTTTTTTAATAATAAAATTGTAAATATCAGGCAAAAAATTGAGGCTTTGAAACCGAACAATGTAATTGATACAGATGTTAACCTAGCCATGTCAGATTCAAACCTAGAATACTTTACTCCTCTTGAAGAAAATGAACTAATTTCACTCATCTCTTCTGCAAATTCATCAACCTGTATATTAGATCCTATACCGACACATTTTCTTAAACAGATAGTACCAGTAATAACAGAACCGCTGTTGAGAATAATTAATTCCTCACTTAGCATTGGTTATGTTCCAAAATCTTTTAAAGTAGCAGTTATCAAACCAATAATTAAGAAACCTGACCTCGACCCCTGTCAGCTGTCCAATTACAGGCCAATACCAAACCTCCCCTTTATCTCTAAGATTCTGGAAAATATAGTAGCGGAGCAGCTATGCTCATATCTACATAGAAATGGCATACATGAACTGTATCAGTCAGGATTTAGGCCTCATCACAGCACAGAAACAGCACTCGTTAAAGTAGTAAATGACCTCCTATTGGCCTCTGATCAGGGTTGTGTAACTATGCTTGTATTACTCGACCTCAGTGCAGCTTTTGACACTATTGATCATGCTATTCTTCTTCACAGATTAGAAAATGTAGTAGGAATTAAGGGTACAGCCCTCTCCTGGCTCAGATCCTATTTGACCGATCGTTATCAGTATGTAGACTTAAATGGTGATTATTCTGCATGTTCTCTAGTGGAGTTTGGCGTTCCGCAGGGTTCAGTTTTAGGCCCACTGCTTTTTTCCCTTTACATGCTTCCTCTGGGCAACATAATCTGTAAGCATGGTATTAGTTTTCATTGTTATGCTGACGACACACAGCTATACGTCTCAACAAAACCTGATGAGAAAAACCATCTTACTAAAGTTGAGCAATGTGTGAAGGACATAAGAAATTGGATGCTAATTAACTTCCTTCTGCTTAATCCGGATGAGACAGAAGTTCTAGTCATAGGACCGCATACAGCTAGAAGTAAAATTTTAGATCACACCGTAACTTTAGATGGCCTTTCTGTTCCGTCAAGTGCAACAGTAAAAGGCGTGATTATAGATTCCAGCCTTTCATTTGAAGCTCATGTAGATAATATCACCAGGATAGCATTCTTTCACCTCAGAAATATTGCCAAAATAAGAAATATCTTGTCGCTAAATGATGCAGAAAAACTAGTTCATGCTTTTATCACTTCTAGGTTGGACTATTGTAATGCCTTACTGTCTGGCTGTTCAGTTAGGTGCATAAACAAGCTTCAGCTAGTCCAGAATGCAGCAGCGAGAGTCCTCACTAGAACCAGAAGATATGAGCAAATCACCCCTATCCTATCTTCACTGCATTGGCTCCCTGTGAAATTTCGCATTGATTTTAAAATACTACTATTGACATATAAGGCATTAAATGGTCTCGCCCCGCAGTATCTGAGCGAACTGCTAGTGTCTTACGATCGGCCACGCCTACTTCGGTCAAAGGATGCAGGCTGCTTGTCAGTACCGCGAATTATGAAAACTACAGCTGGGGGCAGAGCTTTTTCTTACAAAGCCCCAAAATTATGGAATTGTCTTCCAAATAGTGTTCGGGACTCAGACACAGTCTCAGTGTTTAAGTCTAGGCTCAAAACCTATTTATTTAGCCAAGCATTTTTATAAATAGATTTGCCATAAGGTAAAGGAGCAGATCTGGGGGACTCATGGACGTAGAGTATTATGGTGAACTGGTATGTTTAGATGCTGTCTTCCTCAGTCTCATTTGATCACTCAGGTTTGTTGACAGTGAGGTGATTGTTTGCTTTTCATCTCAGGGAGCCCTCATGTTTGTGTTTCCTTCTGGCTCTCCCTTTTAGTTATGCTGTCATAGTTAGTCCTGCCGGAGTCCCTGATTGCACTCTACAGTAAATATACATTCACATTAGACATTGTGACTGTGACCATACCTAATTGCAATCTCTCCTCCTCTTCTCTTCCTCCCCCTCTTTCTCTTTCCTCTCTCCCCCTGTCTCCCCCTTTCACTCTTTCTCTCTCTCTCTCTGTCGAGCTACACATGTGGTTCCTGAGCTGCCAGTGATCCAGACTCCCTCTGCCCTCCGGACCTGTCTGATCCATCCTGGGCCCCGTTTCTGGTTGGAGGTCTCGTCGCATGGATGCCCCGTGTGTCTCTTTAGGATGCGTCTGCTGTCTGGGGATGATTCTATCTACTTAGAAGATGGTTCTGGCCTCGACTGGTGTTGTCAGCTGTTTCTCTGAGGACTTGACAATTCGATAGTTCAGGACTGGAACTTTCTACAAGTCTATCTGAGTCTCGAATAAATACTGGACTCCATTTTACATCAACTATTATAACATCAATTAACATCAACTATTATAGCTGAACCTAACACTGTATAAATGCAGATAATTTCCTGCTACAGTGGGAGCCACGCCAAATAGCTGCGACCGTGTGGCTGAAGTGTGAATGGCGTGTGAATGGCCTTTGCACGCCGTAATCCCCCCTCCCTTTTCTGGCCGAAAGGCGTGTCAAGATTTCACAGTAAACACGCCCATTCAAGCCCTATTTATTCATTTACCTGGTGCCACCACTAGATGGCGCTTCGTTCTCAAGAACACGTTAAAACAAGCCAGCTGCGCTGAGTTGCAATCACGTGATTTTAACAACCCGCCTCCACCCCCGCCGAACTGACGCTGTCAAACTACAGAGGTGAAGATGGCGGCTTAATGGACTATTCGTGGTAAGTGATGTTTTATTTTATAAAATGTGTTCGGGATAGTTTACAGTTTATTTCCCAGTTTAGTTTTTTATTGGCCGTTTTAAATATCACTGGCAGCACCAGCAGCGGTCAGATGTGACTTTAGAGAACTTAATGTTCTGTTTACCAAGTCTGGAGTTAATATTACAGCTTACTGTCAGTGTCACACACTCACAATGTCACTCCACTTTAACTCAAAAACATGCTCAAGCTTCGACAATACTATTAATGTCCCTATTACAAGAGCTGCACTACCCGATGAAGAGTGTTTGTGTTCTCTGTAAATACTGAGAGAATCTCACCGCGTGTTGTCTGGATGAATTCAGCGTTTATTTATTCTCTGGTTAAGAGTTAATCTGCAGGTTCTTTCTGTGACTGTAATATAATGTGATGCAGTTCATGAGGGACACAGACTGAGGGTAGCTGTACAGGAGCTAGTAACGCTCATAACCTAGGGTTATATTTTATACACTTTGGTCGTGACTTTCCGCGGTAGCGCGAGCGCTTAGTTAAAGAGCTGGATAACAACACTGAAGTGTTTATTAGTTAAGAAGGAGGAGGGGGGAGGTGTGTGTGTGGGGGGGAGGGTATGAGGGGCTTCAGTAAGTTATAGTTTGGCTTCAGAAATGAACTAATGCTCATATACGAGTGTTATATCGCTTCACTTATTTGTATGAGAAGCGCATTACGTAAATTCTCGGTTAATTTAATTCAGACGATAATACAGACAGTCACTGGTTAACACCAACACTGTTCACTGGTTAACATTAGCACAGGCAGTTTATTTACATTCCAGAATTCCCAAAACAGTATTTTACACACTCTGTGGTAAATAGGTTTATTAATATATATTATTTTTATTAGAACTATATATGTTCTCTGAAGTTTGTCTTTGTCTTGACTAAATTCTCCTGCTGTCTTTAAGCAGAGCTCCGCTGTGGAGGATTGGGGGGGGTCAGACGGCTGACGGCTGGACTTTTGGAGCTACAGGACTGGAGGAGCCTGAACCAGCTGTTGAGGGAGCTGTAGGAGGGATGACGTCACTGTGCAACAGCTTTAGAATGATGTTTGGTCAGGTCTACTGTATATTCTGAACATAGAACTGCTAAATGTCTGATACAGTACTTTGGGGGAAACAAAGACTTCAACTGTTCCATGTTAAATAGTTTTGATATTTGAAAAATTAATATTTTAATATAAAAGGACTATAGATAGAGACTTATAAGCAGCTGGTGTATCCGGGTAGTTTAATGAACTTTAAGCAAAAAGACAACATGTATTCACCTGTTTTATATAAATTACTGTTTTAAATTTGACTAGTTTTGGAAGAATAAATTGAATTGTTAAAGGCATGTTTGCGTGTTTTAATTTTGGGGGATTGTTTGGGTATTTAAAAAACGTTTAGTTGAACCAACAACTTCAATGGGCAAAAAATGGGTTGGGTTAGGGTTAGTTGGGCTGAAAATCATAATAATAATTATTGGTCATAGAAACAAATGAAACCAGTTAAACACTTGATTATATGTATTTGTGTTTGTGATTATGTGACCCATAATAATTTTTTCTCAGTATAAATAAATGTTTTGGGTTTTAAGAACTCCAAAAGAGCAACGACAAACTTGGTATTCTCCATTGAGGTTTCTCACCTTCCACTCCTGAGTATGACATGGTGTTAATTGCTCTGTGTGTGTGTGTGTGTGTGTGTGTGTGTGTGTGTGTGTGTGTGTGTGTGTGTGTGTGTGTGTTTTTGTCGGGGGGATGGGTGTGTGTGTGTTTTCGGCTGTTCAGCAGTTCTAAACACAAGCACAGTTTTTGTCCTTAACTAAAATACTTCAACACGTTAATAATTAATTTATTTTGCTGAATAAGGTAATAAGCGATATTTAAACCAAACCAGTAAGTTAAGTACTGTAAGTGTTCCATACATTAAAGTACTGTGTATAACCAAGTGCCCTAGCAAACACAGTTATAGTTTACAGGACAAACAAAATGTTTGTGCGCTGGGAGGATTGGAAGGTGAGTGAGAATACTCATTTACAAGACAAAAGACGGTCAGAGGCAGGGACGTTCTCGACCAAGGGGGAGAGGGGCGCAGTCAGAAATGTGAAGGGGGTGTGACGGTTAACCCCTAGAGGGCGCCTAACGCCCGTTTTTTGGTTTTGGTTTGTAGTTTGTTTGTGTTGGTTAGTTTACTTCATTAGTACTGTGGGGTGGGAGCCCGGGGCCTCCGGTGATGCTCCGGAGGAGCATTTCTTTGGGGGGGAGTACTGTGACGGTTAACCCCTAGAGGGCGCCTAACGCCCGTTTTTTGGTTTTGGTTTGTAGTTTGTTTGTGTTGGTTAGTTTACTTCATTTCCCAGTATGCACCTCGGTCAGGTGATGTAAGAAGCTCACCTGAACCGAGGGAAGACTAATTACGTTGATTTATGTTTCATTATAAATAGTCTGACTGAATAGCAGTCAGGCGTCTAGCTTCAGTTGCATTACGTTCCAGTTTGTGTTTGGATGTTTGTTTTCCTTTATGTTAAATAAAAACAAAGCATTGAACCGTCAGCTCGCTTCCTCCGCATTCATGCCACGCACACACACCAGACGCAGACAAGCAGGGAATCGTGACAGAAAGCTAGACCGTCCAAGTGGCATGGCAGAGGACTTCCCCCTGGAGTTTTTTGGGGGGGGCGCGGAGACCATCTCGACCGAGTTGGCGAACTGGCAGGAGGACAGCGAGGAGGAGCAAATGTATCGCAGCTGGGAGTATACCTTGCTGATGGAGCAGGAGGGCTTGCGGGAAGACAGCGAGGAGCACGGTGAGACAGAGTTCTGGCAAAGCTGGGAGAACTGCAGGTACGCCGAGGAGGCGGAGAGGCAGGAGGAGAAAGCAACACAGAGGGAGAGGATGGCGCGGCAGAGCTGGGAAGGCTGCGGGCTCGCCATCCGGCGCACACCGCCGAGAGGTGTAGCGGCCGAGGGAGAGACAGAGGAGTTCTACAGGCAGTGGGCAGAGTGCAACGAGGAGTGCATTCGTGACCTGCGCGAGCAGGTGCTGCAGCTCCAACTGCAGTTCGTCCAGGTTCGGGAGAACCAGCCTGTAGTCCCGGAAGCAATCCCCCTCCCGGATCTGGACGATGCACTCCTCCACCGGCCACTGCCTGAAGCCGACGCGGAGGAAAACACGCATAGGCGATGCGGCGTGGACAGCACGCTTCCCCCACCGCCGGAGCTGAGCGAGGAGGACTGGGCGCCGCTGCAGCACGGCGATGAGGTAGGCTGCTACGGGCAGTGGGCGGAGCTCAACCAGGAGCGCATTCGTGACCTGCGCGAGCAGGTGCTGCAGCTCCAACTGTAGGTCGTCCAGTTTCGGGAGAACCAGGCTGTAGTCCCGGAAGCGATCTTGCTCTCGGATCTGGACGATGCGCTCCTCCCCCGGCCACTGCCTAAACCTGTCACGGAGGAAGACTGCGCGCCGTGTCTGCCCGAAGAGGAGAACGGCGTTTCGAGCATCCAGTCTCCGTGCGAACTAGGGGGCGTCACCCTTCCGCCGCCTCCCGGCTTTGAGAACAGCGCGCTAGAGTGTCAGCAGCAGCTGAACGGCGCACTCATTCTTCCACCGCCTCCCGGCTTTGAGGATGGAGAGCTAGAGTGTCAGCAGCAGCTGACCGACGCACTCATTCTTCCGCCGCCTCCCGGCTTCGAGGACAGCGAACCAGCGTGTCAGCAGCAGCTTACCGACGCTCCCGTTCTGCCGCCGCCTCCCGGCTTCGAGGACAGTGAACCAGCGTGTCAGCAGCAGCTGACCGACGCTCCTGTTCTGCCGCCGGCTCCCGGCTTTGAGGACGACGTGATGCCGCTGTCGAGCGCACTGCACGCTCCAACGCCGCTGTCGAGCGCACTGCATGCTCCAACGCCGCTGTCGAGCGCCGTGCACGCTCCAGAGCCGTCGTCGAGCGCCGTGCACGCTCCAGAGCCGTCGTCGAGCGCCGTGCACACTCCAGAGCCGTCGTCTAGCGCACTGCACGCTCCAGAGCCGTCGTCGAGCGCACTGCTCTCTCCAACGCCGCTGTCGAGCGCACTGCACGCTCCAACGCCGCTGTCGAGCGCACTGCACGCTCCAGAGCCGTCGTCGAGCGTCGTGCACGCTCCAGAGCCGTCGTCGAGCGTCGTGCACGCTCCAGGGCCATCGTCGAGCGTCGTGGACGCTCCAGGGCCATCGTCGAGCGCACTGCACGCTCCAACGCTGCTGTCGAGCGCCGAGTGCGCTCCAACGCTGCTGTCGAGCGCCGAGTGCGCTCCAACGCCTTCGTCAAGCGCAGTGACCGCTCCAACCCCTTCGTCGAGTGCAGTGACCGCTTCAACGCCTTCACCGAGCGCTTCTCCAGCTCTGCAGCCGCCGAGCGCTTCTCCAGCCCCGTCACCCAGCCTCCTGGTCAGGAGGCCGAAGGTAGTACTGTGGGGTGGGAGCCCGGGGCCTCCGGTGATGCTCCGGAGGAGCATTTCTTTGCGGGGGAGTACTGTGACGGTTAACCCCTAGAGGGCGCCTAACGCCCGTTTTTTGGTTTTGGTTTGTAGTTTGTTTGTGTTGGTTAGTTTACTTCATTTCCCAGTATGCACCTCGGTCAGGTGACGTAAGAAGCTCACCTGAACCGAGGGAAGACTAATTACGTTGATTTATGTTTCATTATAAATAGCCTGACTGAATAGCAGTCAGGCGTCTAGCTTCAGTTGCATTACGTTCCAGTTTGTGTTTGGATGTTTGTTTTCCTTTATGTTAAATAAAAACAAAGCATTGAACCATCAGCTCGCTTCCTCCGCATTCATGCCACACACACACTCCAGACGCAGACAAGCAGGGAATCGTGACAGGGGGCATCATGTTCAAGCACTGTTTTTCCTTGGGCTTACTGTATAGTAACAGTATTGTATTTGCTGAATTGTGTTGAGGCACGCAAACCCCCTGACCACAATAAGGTGGCAATCCCTCAGGGGGGAAACTAAAAAATAAAAATTAAAGAAATAAAATATCCTTAATCCAGATTTTATCAATCAATGACATAACATTTATCTAAGCTGGATGGTCAAATTCTCAAAAACCTAAAGTAAGACTTAACACACTATAACTAAAATATTTACAAAACTGAAAGGTTGTCTTATGAATAATAAAAAATACAAACTAAATTAAAACAGATGGGCTATTGAACAGATCATAATATGTTTTATGTTTTCTGATTATAAATGATATATGGGTTGATTTTAGAAAGGCTAAATGAAATAGCTAGTTTTTGGTAATGTCAGTCCAGTAACTATACTATGTAAAAGTAATTATAATATGAATTAATTAAGGGCAGGACCTAACCTAATGTTAATAATTTACACCATGATAACATTAGTATTCATGTTTTTTGTATATATTTTTAAATGTTCAAATGAACGTTTCAGAGTATATAATTTGTCGTGTCATCTGTGATTGAGACTATGGGAGAAATTTTTATTTGATTTCATTTGATTTTACTTACTTTTGGGGGGTTAGAAGATACCTTATCAGTATAAAATCGTGGATGTGTGTGCAAGCTGGGACATAGGCTTCTTTGTGTGCATTGCATATAGGAAACCCAAGCTTTACATTGGGGGGGCTAAAGACGGCCCTTTAATGAAACCCAGATGTTGGAGAGAGGAGGGGCAGGCACTGCATATGTACTATAACGCACATCAACAGAATTCAGTTGCTCCACGGACACAGCTCCGGCCTTGTTGTTTGATAATAAAGGTCGTAATCTTCTGTAAGCAAAGCCCGACTCTGAGTATTTTTCCACAACATAATGGCGCTGCGAGCAGGGTGGAAAAAGGGCAAAGGTGACTGACCGACGTGGGCTTCCTTGGTCGGCAACACAAACATATGGCCACTTACAAAGGTAAGCAACTTTTGCTTATAGGTTGTGTTGTTGGCTGAGGATCACCCATGATGGTAAGGACACCTAATAAAGGCCTCTCCAACTCAAGTAATTTAAAATGGGCTTTGTTTCCAGAAGAGAATGCATGCATCAGATTACTAACAGTTGTACTGATAGTGAATTGAGAAGATAAGCATTGCATTGGTCTGGGTGTTGTCAAGTGGGCATTGATTGATGGCAACAATAACAGACGGTATGAGGAAGCGCATTTGGGTGTCTATAGATGACAGGACAGGAAAAAGGTAGATAATCTCGATATTAATTTGTACTCATTGTCAAGTGGGCCTTGATTGGATGGCATGAGTAGTGCAGCAAATTAATAAGGAATTGCGCTTAATTAGTTATATTGCTTGTGTAAGGTTACCCAGCAATTAATAAAAAATACCCTTTGTATGAGGAACATACTGCTGTATGTCATAAGCATTTTTGTAGCCACCGTAAATGTTATATGGTATGAGGTTTGGTGGTAATTAATTAATACCCTTCGTATGTGGAATGTACAATTGTACATCATAAGAAATCACCCCTTATGTTTTATTGATATGAGTGACAGGGGTAATGAATATCCTTCATATGAGGACCATGATTTGCGCCATTAAGTTGAGTGCAATTGCAATTGTTTGTGTCTAATTGATGTTGTGTCTATCTGTTTCTGTCTGAGTGTATGAGAGCTCTATGTTCGCCTAGTGTGTGTGTTGTTGTCTAGCCGTCACGTGCGCTCTCACGCCCCCATTTCCGCCCCGTCTGCTCACCTGTTTCCCATTCCCTATGCTGATTTCTCCAGTGATTTAAGCACGCACACTGCGCTGCTCAAATCGCTGGATTATCTTGTGTTTTCATGCCCCGATCTTCTCGCGTTTATTTTCCCTTGATCTCACGTTGCCAAGTTCGCTTTGTTTCTCGTTTTTCGCTTTCGGTTTCTCGTCTCGGATTTGTTTGCTTCGCCCTTTGATCTCCCGGTTTTGAATTAACGCTTCCTCTTTTGACCACGGCTTCCGCTTTACGATTTGGCTTAGACGCTACGCTGACTGATCGCCCGGCATTGACTTCCGCATTCCGACCATGCTCTCGCCTGACATTGCGGCACGTCATCTGCACTTGGATTCACCTCGTTCCGTTCTGCTTCGTGACAGAATAATCCAGCCAGCGATATGAATCCAGTAGATGTCGACTGCATGAAAGCAGCACTGGAGCATCAGGGTGCTCTTCTTGGAGCTCACCACCAGGGGCTGCTCAACACCAAGCAAACCCTTGCTGACGTCACGACCCAGCTCCAAGGACTCCAGCTCTCTCCAACGCGACATGAGGACTCCATCATGCAACACGAACCACGCCTCCCTGCCCCCCCGACCTATGAGGGTGACCCTGGTACATGTCGCTCATTTCTCTCTCAGTGTACGCTGATATTCGAGCTCCAACCCTCCACATTCTCCACCGAACGCTCCAAGGTGGCATATGTGATAACGCTGCTCTCAGGAGGGGCTCAAGAATGGAGCACTTCTCTTTGGGACTCTCGCGACCCCTGCTGCTCCAACTACGAGGACTTCGCTGAGGAGATGAAGAGGGTGTTTGATCGCTCATGTCACGGAAGGGATGCTGGTCACAAACTGTTAAAGCTCCAACAAGGCTCGCGTTCGGCCTATGATTACGCCATAGAATTCCAGACCCTAGCTCTCTCCAGCGGGTGGAATAATCGTGCTTTGAGTGATGTGTTCTTTGAAGGACTGACAGAAGCACTTCAGGATGAGCTAATCTCTCGTGAACTACCGTCATCACTCCAAGATCTCATGGATCTGGCCAGCCGAGTGGATTCACGTCTCCGCCTTCGGAAAGTGGCCAGGATTGCACCACCTAGAGCCTTCCAGCGACCCCACCCTGAGGATGAACCCATACAACTGGGCAGAACCCGCATTTCACCAGAGGAGCGACGACGTCGTCGAGTGGAGGGAGCCTGCTTCTACTGTGGAAAATTGAACCATCTACTTAAGAACTGTGCAGTAAGGAGGAGGAGTCCTCAGGTTCAGCTGGGAGCACTGGAGGGCACTTCTCCAAAGAAACCTCCAGACCAACGCCGACTGCTTCCCATCTTCCTCATCCACGAACAACGAACCCACCTGTTGCAGGCACTGATCGACTCCGGTTCAGACCGTAACCTAATCAATGCCGCCTCAGCCAAGGCCCTGGGAATCCCTGCTCTGCCTTTAGAGACTCACGTCAAGGTTCAGGCCCTCGATGGGAGTCCACTTCCTTCTATCACCCACAGGACCCCTCTTCTCGGTCTAAGGGTCTCAGGTAACCATTCTGAGCAGACCTTGCTATCTATCATGGAGGGATCTCATGCCATGGTCGTTTTGGGCCTCCCCTGGTTGATCCGACATAACCCACAGATTGACTGGGCCAGAAACTCGATCTCAGCATGGAGCCCATCATGTTCCACGACCTGCCTACGCGCTGCCCTCACGTCATGCCCCGACCCCGCCCAGGCGGATGAATCACTGGAACTCACCCATGTTCCACCTGAGTATCACGACCTCAAGGCTGTGTTCAGCAAATCGCGCGCCATTTCTCTTCCCCCCCATCGGCCATACGACTGCGCTATTGATCTGCTCCCAGGCACCTCTCCCCCCAAGGGCCGTCTATACTCATTGTCACCCAAGGAACGCCAAAGCATGGACCATTACATCACCGAATCCCTCGCGGCGGGGATCATTCGTCCTTCTTCCTCTCCAGCGGGGGCCGGGTTCTTCTTCGTGGGCAAGAAAGATGGTTCCCTTCGTCCCTGCATAGATTACAGGGGTTTGAATGAGATCACTGTGAAGAACCGGTACCCCCTCCCACTAATGGCCACCGCCTTTGAGCTTCTCCAAGGAGCCAAGATTTTCACCAAGCTCGACTTACGCAATGCTTACCACCTTGTCCGCATCCGAGAAGGTGACGAGTGGAAAACGGCCTTCAATACCCCTACAGGGCATTACGAATACCTTGTGGTTCCGTTTGGCCTCACTAATGCCCCCGCAGTCTTCCAGGCCTTCATTAACGATATACTCAGAGACTTTCTCAACTTATCTGTGTTTGTCTACCTGGATGACATCCTGATCTTTTCCCGGGACCTGGAGGAGCATCAACAGCATGTCCAACAGGTGCTACAGAGGCTCCTAGAGAACAAATTATTTGCAAAACCAGAGAAGTGCGAATTCCACACCACTTCCACCACATTTCTTGGATTTGGCATCGGACCTTCAGGAATCCAGATGGAACCCGCCAAGCTTGAAGCCGTCATGAACTGGCCCACACCCACCTCACGACAGGAACTCCAGAGATTCCTGGGATTCTCAAATTTCTATCGCCGTTTCATCCGCAGCTACAGTTCTATCGCTGCCCCCCTAACAGCCCTAACCTCTCCCAAGGTCCGTTTTCGTTGGAACCAGGAATCTGAGGGAGCCTTCACCAAACTTAAGAAGCTATTCACATCCGCTCCTATCCTCACCATCCCGGACCCGTCACGGCAGTTCATTGTGGAGGTCGACGCCTCCAGCACGGGAGTAGGAGGCATTCTCTCCCAGAGATCCGCCCATGACAACAAGCTGCACCCCTGCTCTTTCTTCTCACACCGATTAACCCCCACCGAAGGAAATTATGGCATCGGAGATCGCGAGCTCCTGGCCATAAAACTAGCCCTGGAGGAGTGGAGACACTGGCTTGAAGGAACGGAGATCCCATTCCTGGTCTGGACTGACCACAAAAACCTTGAGTACCTTCGAGGCGCCAAGCGGCTGAACTCCCGCCAGGCCCGTTGGTCACTCTTTTTCACCAGGTTCAACTTCATCCTCTCCTACCGTCCAGGATCCAAGAACACCAAACCAGATGCTCTCTCCAGGCAGTTCACCCCCACCCAAGACTCCACCATCAGCAACACCATCCTCCCTTTGCCTTGCCTACTCGCAGTGGCTGAGCTAGATATAGAGACTCGGGTGAAGCAGGCCTTGTCCCGTGAACCAGGCCCCAGTAATGGACCCCCCAATCGGCTATTCGTCCCACTCACTCTACGCTCCCAGGTCCTGGAATGGGCACATTGCTCCAAACTCTCTTGCCATCCGGGCTCTGCCCGAACCCTGTCCCAAGCCCAGCAGCGTTTTTGGTGGCCAACCATAAAGGAGGACGTCCCTGGCTTTGTGGCAGCTTGTGACATTTGTCAGCGATATAAACACCTCAACACCGCCCCAGCAGGCCTCCTCAGACCTTTACCAATCCCGTACCGTCCATGGTCCGATATCGCACTTGATTTTGTGACAGGATTACCCACCTCTGATGGCCACACCTGTATCATGACCGTAGTGGATCGGTTCTCCAAGGCAGCCCACTTTATTCCCATCCCAAAACTCCCGTCCTCCAAGGAGACTGCAGAACTCATGATCCTCCACGTTTTTAAGCTCCACGGCCTGCCCAAAGATATCGTCTCCGATCGTGGCCCGGAGTTCACCTCTCAATTCTGGAAGGCATTCTGTAAGCTCATCGGAGCTACCCCTAGTCTATCTTCAGGATTTCACCCTCAATCCAATGGACAAACTGAAAGGAAGAACCAGGCTCTCGAGGTCGCCCTTAGGTGCATGACCTCCCGGGACGTCACTTCCTGGAGCAGGTTCCTGCCTTGGGTGGAATATGCACACAACTCCCAAACCTCATCACCCACTGTCCTGTCCCCCTTCCAGTGCTGCCTGGGCTACCAACCACCTTTGTTCCCTTCCCTGGAGGAGGAAGTAAATGTACCATCAGCACAGCATTTCATCCGACGATGCAAAAAGACCTGGCTACAAGCTAGAAGAACATTACTACGATCCAGCAGGGCCTACAAGAAACAAGCGGATCGGAGACGTTCTCAAGCCCCAAAGTACAGGGTGGGTCAGAGAGTCATGCTCGCCACCAAAGATATCCCACTAAAGACCATTTCTCGTAAACTCTCTCCCCGATATGTAGGCCCATTCACGATTACCAAGATCGTCAATCCATGCGCTGTCAAACTCTTACTCCCCTCAACCATGCGAAGAATAAACCCCACATTCCACGTATCCCAGCTACGCCGTCTTGCCTCAAGCCCATTAAGTCCCCCCACCCACCCTCTGCCTCCTCCCCGTATCATTGACGGCGGTGAAGCCTACACCGTCCGCCGCCTCCTGAAAGCTCGCCGCCGAGGTAGAGGCATTCAGTACCTGGTGGACTCGGAAGGCTATGGCCCTGAGGAGAGAAGCTGGATCCCCGCCAAGTTCATCCTAGACCCCAAGCTAATCTCTGACTTTCAGAAACGCTTCCCTGAGGCTCCCCGTCCTAACGCCCAGAGGCGTTCGTAAGGGGGGGGGTACTGTCACGAGTCACGGTCTGTCGGCCATCTTTTTCCCACGCTGTCACTTCCCCACGCGCTCATGTTGTTGTCTAGCCGTCACGTGCGCTCTCACGCCCCCGTTTCCGCCCCGTCTGCTCACCTGTTTCCCATTCCCTACGCTGATTTCTCCAGTGATTTAAGCACGCACACTGCGCTGCTCAAATCGCTGGATTATCTTGTGTTTTCATGCCCCGATCTTCTCGCATTTATTTTCCCTTGATCTCACGTTGCCAAGTTCGCTTTGTTTCTCGTTTTTCGCTTTCGGTTTCTCGTCTCGGATTTGTTTGCCTCGCCCTTTGATCTCCCGGTTTTGAATTAACGCTTCCTCATTTGACCACGGCTCCCGCTTTACGATTTGGCTTAGACGCTACGCTGACTGATCGCCCGGCATTGACTTCCGCATTCCGACCACGCTCTCGCCTGACATTGCGGCAGGTCATCTGCACTTGGATTCACTTCGTTCCATTCCGCTTCGTGACAGAGAGAGAGAGAGAGAGAGAGAGAGAGAGAGAGAATGGTTGAATGAGAACCATAAGCTCTGTGTTCTGTGAACAGGGATGGACCTCCCGAGGGAATTGTGTGTGCAACCCTCAGAGGGGGGGCAGCTTGCTGCCAGACCAGAGACGTGTGTATGTGAATGAGCCCTATTTAAGTAATAGCTTGCCTAATAATTAAATAGATAAATAT
Source organism: Channallabes apus (assembly GCA_030522415.1). Lineage (NCBI taxonomy): Eukaryota > Metazoa > Chordata > Actinopteri > Siluriformes > Clariidae > Channallabes > Channallabes apus. The sequence continues at coordinate 1,496,455 of CM060110.1, forward strand.
TAATCAATAAAGGTACACGTGTGAGTGGAAAAATGAGCCCTTTTAGCAGGGGGACAAGTATGAAAAGAATAAGCCCAATTTTCTAGGAAAAGAGGGATAAAGTCTGAATGCATAGGCCTCTGAATAAATAAATAAATAAATAGTGTGGAGTGGTGAATGTGTATGAACACCATATTAATATTGTGGCATTACACACTTATTGATAAAAGTGTTCACGGTGCATAAAAGCACTATGCTTTTTGGCAAGTGTTAATTTGAAAATAGTGAAGTGGTGTAGATTAAGGAGTGATTATCATTGATGAGCCTTGGTAAGTAGAGGTGGATACTTCTGTGATTCTAAAAGAGAGTAGATTGTTATAAGTAAACTTAGCCATTAAGTAAGTGCATAGGCATAAAATAAAAAATAAAAAATTAAATAAATAAATATCTAAGTGGTGACATAGGCTAAAGCATAATGGCAGCCTCTCCGGTGGAGACTTTAGTGCCAAAGCATCCTTTGTGTGAAGATCTCATCACTAAGACCTCCAATAAGTAGCAAAAAGAGGACCAAAGATATGATTACAAGATGGCCAAAGGAGGGGACATTTGATTCAGCACTGTGTTCTGAGATGGACACCTTGATAAAAAATTATAAAGCGGCGGCAAGAGAGAGAAAGCATGTCCAGAGAAGTTGAAAAGACAGCAGGAAAGAGTGGTCCTAGCTTTGTTTAATAAAGAATAAGTGAAGTTGGTAAGAAAGAAACAGGAAGTGATGGAAAAAGTTAAGAAAGTCAGGAAGTGAGGCCGAAGTAGCGAGAGAGAAGTTAGTTACACCTCCCCCATACAGTAGGTACAGGAAGACAGTCGAATTCCTAAGCGTAAGGGAATGGGGGAAGGTTCTGGTGAGACGGAGAAGGAATGTTATGCAGAGAGGTATAAGAAAGTGGGGGCAGATTTACAGAGAGTGGAAAAGCTATGTGGAGAGAAGGATGTAGAGGAACAGGAGGGGGTGCAGACATGTGGAGAGAGGTTAGACAGAAGCACTAAAACACCAGTAAAAAGTCAGATAGCTACACCATTAAAGACTGGACATAGATCTTTGTACAGTAGAGAGGATGGGGGTGAAGAGGATTTGTTATTTAATATGGGCAGTTCCACAATTCCAAATTTTAATTAAAAGTGGGGCATGGGCAACTCAAGATCTCGAGGGTGTTGTAGACCGCCTCCCCAGCATTCAACGAGGGTGCAGGGACATGGTCTTAAACGAGCATAAGACTTTGTGGAGAGGAAAAAACGTGCTTCTGACTCGAGTGAGGCTGTAAATACATACCACATGGATGGACTATCTTTGAGGCTTTGAGGCTGTTGTATGGCAAGCCTTGCATGCAGAGTGTTGACCCAAGGACATTAAAGGAGGCAGTTACAGCTTGAAAACCTTACAGAGCGAACCAAGGAAAAAAGCTCAAGCTACTCTGATTACCAGAAAAAACAGAGAGGGCCACAAGCAATCCTTCATCAAAAATCCAGCCAGCTTCAGTCAGTGATGACATCACCAGCAGCATTTTCTCCAAACTCAAGCCAGATGCCTGCTTCTGTCACCAACGTTTTCACTCCAAGGTCAGGGAAGAGAGAGTGGATGGATTAAATTGCTTCGCATAGCCATTGCCCGGCCCTGAGGGATGAGAGGGGGGGGGGAGACAACATCCCAGGTCCGATAAGTCATGCCTCTCACATCTGGAAAAGTTTGCCAGAACCGTAAGATTCTCGGGAAGAAAGAAGTAGTTACTACAACCCAACAATAAGAGTGTGACTATACCTGTATTAGTCTCAAGTCATACACAAGTTAATTTACTAGGAAGAGAATCATTAGGTGAATTAGGACTGCAAATATGGTGTTCTCCAGAAGGGGTGTATGTTGAACATAAATTCCTGATGCACAATTACCCTGTCAGACTTTCACTGTACAATGATGTATGACCCATCACAACACATCATCATAGGCCGGCAAGGAGCAGCTATCAGTGTAGAGGAGTGTGATTTTGTAAAAAGGTGGTTCAATGTAACTGATTCTGTTCTTTAGGTGACATTGTATGTACTGCAGGATAGAATTGCAGCTCATAGGATTTATGGTGATTTTCATTCTGCAGATAAAACCTGTGTAAAAATCTTGTGTGGTAATAAATTGATTCGTACTTCTTAAAGAAGTTGTAGTTAGCCACAAGTCACAAACACAAATGGCGTCAGCATCTGAAATCTACTGTGGGAAATTAGCTATATAGGCAAATGGATAGTCAAGTCCCATCTGAATTATAGTCTAAACATGATACAGATGTAGGCCTACTTAAATCAGCCAGCCAACTATAAGTACAACGTAAACCAGATGTAGAACCGCCCAAAGTAAGACAATATGCTTTACGACCTGAGGCAAAAGCGGGTATATAAAACACTATTGAACGCCTTGTAAAAGCATCTGTGCTAAAACAGACCAGTTGTTGCAATACTCCTATTATTCCCAGTGATTAAGCCAGGTACAAATAAATGGCATCATGTGCATAATTTGCCTGCAGTTACTAGTAAAACAGGAAAGTATCCAGCAGAAGTTCCAAATCCACACACACTGCTGACTAATGTCCCTCCCTAAGCCAAATATTTTATTGTAATGATATTTGTTCAAGCCTTCTTCAGTGTTCAAATGGAAGAAAAGAGTAACTACTGCATTTATTTGCATTTACAAGTGCCAGTTGACAAAATAGGTACCAAAAATGCCACGGTGGTTCAAACATTCACTGTATATATTCAATCAGAGGTGGAAGCTGATTTAGGAGGTTTAAGGATAGAAGATAGCCTGGGTCAGCATATGGGTGACTGTTTAATATGTCTATCATCATTAGAAACATGCCAGAATGATTCCATTAAGGTACACCTTAAGCTAGTAAGGAGGTCATAAAGTGTCATAAACTAAACTACAATACTGTAAGCCTGAAGTTAAATTGTTAAGGTTACTAATTTCACATGATACGACAGCCGTAGTACATACATAATTAGAAGGAATAAGTAAGGGACCAGTGTCACAGCCTGATAAACAGTGATGGCTTTCTAGGGTTAACAGGTTTCATGCTGACTGGAGTGAGGAATATGCAGGAAAAACAGCTCCACTATGGGAGATAATAATGAGAAAAGAAGAACTGCAAGATCTAAGTGCTCCCTTAAAATAGAACACAGATATACTGTTAGCATTTGAATCCATCAAAGAGAAATGCAGACTGCACCTACTTTAGGTATACAGTACCTGATTATAGCAATCCATTCTATCGGTATGTAGTGAACCAAGCTGATGGATCTACCTCAGCTATACTGATGCAGGAAACTTGCAGTGATAGGAAAAACCAGTCCCTAGCTTACTACTGCACTAAGCTAGATAATATAACTCAAGGTGACCCAACATGCTACCAACAGGGTTTTGTAGTTGTACATTATGCATATAGAAAACATCTTCATTGACAACAGGTTACCGATAGATTGTAAAAATTGATAAAACAAGGGGAAAGTGTTCTAACCCAAGCTCGCCTCCAAACATATTCTTCACTGCTCAATTCAATTCAATTCAATTCAGTTTTATTTGTATAGCGCTTTTAACAATTGACATTGTCTCAAAACAGCTTTACACAATCAAAAGAATTATTTAAGTTTGTATGGAATGTCAATGTGTATGAATCAAAATGTTCAGATATTCCCTGGCGAGCAAGCCCGAGGGCGACAGTGGCAAGGAAAAACTCCCTGAGACGGTAATAGGAAGAAACCTTGAGAGGAACCAGACTCGACAGGGAACCCATCCTCATCTGGGTGAAACAGATAGCAGGAAATGATCTGCATTTATACAGTGTTAAGTGTTAGGTTGAGCTATAATAGTTGATGTTAATTGATGTTATAATACTTGATGTAAAATGGAGTCCAGTAGTTATTCGAGACTCAGATAGACTTGTAGAAAGTTCCAGTCCTGAACTATCGAATTGTCAAGTCCTCAGAGAAACAGCTGACCACATCCCCAATCATCCCCAGACACCAGACGCATCCTAAAGAGACACACGGGGCATCCATGCAACGAGACCTCCAACCAGAAACCGGGCACCAGGATGGATCAGACAGGTCCGGAGGGCAGAGGGAGTCTGGATCACTGGCAGCTCAGGAACCACATGTGTAGCTCGACAGAGAGAGAGAGAGAAAGAGTGAAAGGGGGAGACAGGGGGAGAGAGGAAAGAGAAAGAGGGGGAGGAAGAGAAGAGGAGGAGAGATTGCAATTAGGTATGGTCACAGTCACAATGTCTAATGTGAATGTATATTTACTGTAGAGTGCAAGCAGGGACTCCGGCAGGACTAACTATGACAGCATAACTAAAAGGGAGAGCCAGAAGGAAACACAAACATGAGGGCTCCCTGAGATGTAAAGCAAACAATCACCTCACCGTCAACAAACCTGAGTGATCAAATGAGACTGAGGAAGACAGCATCTAAACATACCAGTTCACCATAATACTCTACGTCCATGAGTCCCCCAGATCTGCTCCTTTACCTTATGGCAAATCTATTTATAAAATGCTTGGTTAAATAAATAGGTTTTTAGCCTAGACTTAAACACTGAGACTGTGTCTGAGTCCCGAACACTATTTGGAAGACTATTCCATAATTTTGGGGCTTTGTAAGAAAAAGCTCTGCCCCCAGCTGTAGTTTTCATAATACGCGGTACTGATAAGCAGCCTGCATCCTTTGACCGAAGTAGGCGTGGCGGATCGTAAGACACTAGCAGTTCGCTCAGATACTGCGGCGCGAGACCATTTAATGCCTTATATGTCAAGAGTAGTATTTTAAAATCAATGCGAAATTTCACAGGGAGCCAATGCATGCTCACATATCCCAACATTAATATAAAGCGATGTGACACAGTTAATCCAGCTAACTTAATCACTTAAACCTATTAAGGAGTGACTAATGGTTTTGTGGCGAACTCATTGGCATTTACTCGGTTATGACCTGATCTTGAATCTAAGCCTATAGCTGAAGCGGAAGTGACTTATTTTGTTGATGGATCTAGTTTAGAGACCAGGTAGAAAGTCACACAGGGTATTCAGTAGTGATGAAGGATGGAGAAGATTTTAAACCTATCCTATCTCAGCATTGTACACAACCGTGTTCAGCTCAGTTAGCTGAGTTGAAATCGCTCACCGCTGCTTGTCAATTAGCCAAAGGACTAGTGGCAAATATTTTTACAGATTCAGCCTATTCCATGTCATCTGTTTGGAACCGTATGGAAGCAAAGGTTTAAAAAGCATGAAGGAACTCCATTCAAAGTGCTGAACGGATAAGTAAACTAATGTCTGCTCTGATGCTACCAAGATGATTGACTTTCATTAAATGTCAGACCCGGAAAAAAAAAAAAGGGAAATGACTGTGTTGCTAAAGGTAACAACATGGCAGATTTAGAAATGAAGCGTGCATCAAAATGGCAACTAGCTGTGCAAGCGCCCATAGTCCTTATAGAACCACAGCCTCAGTAAGAGGATATCATTTGTACTCAACATCAAGCAGGTCCGTACGAGCACTCGATGTGGCTCCAGAGGGGAGCGCATAAGGACGCACAGGGTATTTGGTGTCCACATGAAGGTCTGATTATAGCACCCATAGCACTGGTGAATATTTTTGGTTTAAATGCTCATGGACTGGGCCATTGTGTAAGAAGACAGGTTGTGAGAAAAATCAGGCAACATGAGTATTGGTCTTTATATCTGCATGCTATGGTTGAAGAGTTCCTAGCTTCATGGGAGATATGTGCTATGCGTAATGTCAGGAAGGAAACAGCGACACCTATAGGCTATACACCGGTACCAGAATGACCATTTAATCACTTAGTGGTGAACTATGTGGGTAGGATAAAGTAGTGTTCTGGGCGAAAGATACATGCTTGTAATAACTGACAGATTTAGTAGATGAGTAAAAGCAATAATATCTGCAGATGAAGAGTAAGGAACAGTTATCAAATCGTAAGGGAAGTGATATCTAGATTTGAAATTCCATCAGAGATGAGTTCCGACAATAGATCAATATTCATTCAGAAAATGTAAGACAGGTGCTGCAACGGTTGGGAAAAAGCTAAGATTTGGGGATGTCCACAGTCCCAGGGGAAGGTATAGAGTGTAAATGGTAATCTCAAAGCCAAGGTTAATAATAATTGTAGTAGTACAATGCTACACTAGGTTTTAACTGATGCTGTACCAATGAGCTAACAAGCATGCAACCTAACACAAATGCACACCTAACCCCGCATGGAATGCTTACCCATGCCTGTGCCATTCTGTAGAAGCCATATAAAGGCCCACCGCTTAAACAATTTTGAAAATGTTATATGAAGAAACTAACTGCCGTACATGAAGTAATCTATGTGCAGGAAAAGAACAAGGAGGAAGAGACGCTCCGTGTCCCATCACTCCAGGAGACCAGGTCTATCTGCGAGTGTTCAGGAGGAAGTGGCACAAGCCCAGGAGGGAGGGGCCCCGCAAAGTGTGGCAGCCACTCCAACAGTGATTCTAGTGAAAGACAAGACCGTGTGGTATCACTTGAACCATTACACGAGAGTCACAAAAAGCTATGAGTACCGAAAACGAAGGAAGAAAGAAAGAAGAACCGAACATCAGAAAAAATACAAAGAAATTAAATCATTATTGGAAAATAACCAACTATTGGCGCAAGTTGGATACCAAATTGCACAGCGTTGAACACTCCGCTGCTCCAAATTAAGAATGAGAATCTGCTTGAGAGCAGCATCCACTCCGGATACAAACAAGACTGACTGACTGACTGACTTCGACCAGGTTTCTCCTGACACAATTAACAGGACAAACAATTGTACAGATTATGTGTGACAACTAACTGTGTCCTCTACATTGTATAAATGCATTTCTGTTTAACTAACACTATATTGCTTTTACAGATAAAACAGCAGCAGCGACAACTAATTTTAATTTCCTCCACAGGAAAAATGCACAAGAAGGAAGAAAGCCTTAACCAGATTATGACAATATGTAATGCCACTAAACACCGTTCTCTTTTATTCCAGGTGCAGAAATTTAATTGAAGCAGCTAATGGGTGACTTTACTGTGTCAAGTAAATTTATGAATGTGATTTATGAATTTATTAATCAAAGGTTTCCTAAAATTAACAGCATTTCCTAGCAACAACAGACAAGGATGAATTTTTTGGACACAGTCATCAAGGATATCCCTAACTCAGCCATATATATCTCTAACAAGAGACTTTACTGGTTCATATATTGAAGCGTACAGTATCTTCCACGGCATGAGCCCACAATGACGTGCTGGCAACCTCTCTTGTCGGCTCCAACTGACTCCCTGCGGTGTGCAAAGCACCTGAGCTGAAGACTATTATATTACAACAAGGCTGTTTAAATGTATATCCATTCTTACAAATTGTATTGTGTTATTGTGTAATTGTATGTTCCATTGTAGGTTATATGATTTATCCAATTGATGTAATCCTAGAAAATCACTGTATTAAGTACATGTTCATGTCATGTTATTGAGTAATGGGAAGTACGATGTCATGGAGGTCGAGTCTTTTACTCCTATTCCTAGTCAAGGGTGGAAGGAGAGGTTTGGCCGATTCTCCACTAGAGGGCGAATCCATGGGTCGGTCATTGATAAAAGTCCAGTGATTTAATTTAATCACCAGTTAGTATAAGGAAGACTGACTCATGGTGTCGCACTCTAGATTAACCAATTAGTGTGGGACTTATAAGTCCCAGAGGGGAGATATATGGGAGAAATTTTTATTTGATTTCATTTGATTTTACTTACTTTTGGGGGGTTAGAAGATACCTTATCAGTATATAATCGTGGATGTGCGTGCAAGCTGGGACATAGGCTTCTTTGTGTGCATTGCATATAGGAAACCCAAGCTTTACATTGGGGGGGCTAAAGACGGCCCTTTAATGAAACCCAGATGTTGGAGAGAGGAGGGGCAGGCACTGCATATGTACTATAACGCACATCAACAGAATTCAGTTGCTCCACGGACACAGCTCCGGCCTTGTTGTTTGATAATAAAGGTCGTAATCTTCTGTAAGCAAAGCCCGACTCTGAGTATTTTTCCACAACACGCGTAGCGCCTCGGTGAGGGAAGCTGGTGCTGCTAACCTGATGTGCTCATGGAGCCGCGGCGGTCGGAGCCCTCAAAGAAAAGCACGATACGCTAGCTCTTCTTGCTTATTCGGATCGCACTCTGGATAGCCCCGGCGCGCCAGGCCTCTTAAGTCCATGGCGAACGCGCCCAGTGGCTCAGACGCGCCCCGCTCGCGAACCGCCAGCTCCTCGCACGCTGCTTCTTGACGGTCACCGGCGCCGAACCGGAGGTGAAGCGACTCGCGAAGCTTTGCCCAGTCCTTCCGATCATCGGCCCGGAGGTCTTCCAGTGCCCGGAGCGCGGTGCCCTTCAGCGAGAGTGCAACTCTAACGGCCGTTTCCGCGGGAGACCAGCCTGGCCTGTGAAGTCGGCGGCTAGCTCCACTTGGGCGAAGAACGCGTAGGGCTCGACGGCGCCGTTGTAGGAAGGAAGGCGCAGCTGCAGCGCACATCGCCGGCACGGAGCTGTAGCTTGTTCAGCGTCAACGTTAGGCTTCGCTCCGAAATCCAGTGCCGGGATCCTCATCTCGCCGCTCTGCTTTCGTCGTGCCGCTTTGCTGGCACTGGTTCCATCCGGGAGATGCTTCTTCATCCGGAGTTGTGCTGCAACTCGGCGGCCCTCCTGAATCTTTCGCAGATCCTCCGCCGTTCGCTCCAACTCAAAAACCTCCATCCCACTTCTGACACCAATGTAGCGTTTTTCGACGCTAGCAGGGATCTTGGAGGACGAGTGAGCTTATTTGCTCCCCAATGCAAATGGCTGGGGAGTAGTTTATTACTCTCAACACAAGCACACATACACAGGTCAAGCACACACACATACATGCACCCAACTTGGCCGAAGCCACTAACCTAAACACCCTTCTCTCTCATGGTAGAGACAGAGAAAACACCCCGCAAAGCATGACGGTCGTCAGCCGCTGGCCCGCCCACGCCACAATACATTCTTTCTCTTAATGTATTATGATTTATTAATGTGTATTTTGCTGATGTGCTATAAAATGTTTAATAAGTAGATTTAAATCATATAATTTTGTATAAACCATGACTTTAAATGATAATGTTATTGTGTTACAGTAATTTACTCCACTGCTGATGTTGAGTTCTGAGCTCTGATTGGTCAGAAGGTGTTGATTAATGTGTAAAGTCTGATATGGAGTTTATTTTACACAATATAAAGGCTTTTCACATTTAAAATATAATTTTATAACTTTGTGCTTGTACATTATTAAAACATTTCTACTGGCATGTTTATAATCCAGTTGTGTTTATTACTGTTTGAACAGCAGGTGGCAGTATTTAACTGTTTTAGTGTGGTGATGATTTATTGGGTTATTTTGAGTCTCTTCCAAAAATCTTCACAGCAGTTGTTGAGTCACGTGACCTGTTCCTGACCACAGTCCTGAATATACAGTGGTGTGAAAAACAATTAACACAAGTAAACACAAAATGCAGTTTTTAAATGAGGGGTTTTATTATTTAGGGAGAAAAAATTCCAAACCTACATGGCCCTGTGTGAAAAAGTAATTGCCCCCTGAACCTACATTTACATTTACATTTAGGCATTTGGCAGACGCTCTTATCCAGAGCGACTTACATTTTTATCTCATTACACATCTGAGCAGTTGAGGGTAAAGGGCCTTGCTCAAGGGCCCAACAGTGGCAACTTGGTGGTTGTGGGGTTCGAACCTGAGATCTTCTGAACCGTAGTCCAATGCCTTAACCACTGAGCTACCCCTGGCCCAGGGGTACAACCTAATAACTGGTTGGGCCACCCTTAGCAGCAATAACTGCAATCAAGCGTTTGCGATAACTTGCAACGAGTCTTTTACAGCGCTCTGGAGGAATTTTGGCCCACTCATCTTTGCCGAATTGTTGTAATTCAGCTTTATTTGAGGGTTTTCTAGCATGAACCGCCTTTTTAAGGTCATGCCACAACATCTCAATAGGATTCAGGTCAGGACTTTGACTAGGCCACTCCAAAGTCTTCATTTTGTTTTTCTTCAGCCATTCAGAGGTGGATTTGCTGGTGTGTTTTGGGTCATTGTCCTGCTGCAGCACCCAAGATCGCTTCAGCTTGAGTTGACAAACAGATGGCCAGACATTCTCCTTCAGGATTTTTTGGTAGACAGTAGAATTCATGGTTCCATCTATCACAGCAAGCCTTCCAGATCCTGAAGCAGCAAAACAACCCCAGACCATCACACTACCACCACCATATTTTACTGTTGGTATGATGTTCATTTTCTGAAATGCTGTGTTGCTTTTACGCCAGATGTAACGGGACATGCACCTTCCAAAAAGTTCAACTTTTGTCTCGTCGGTCCACAAAGTATTTTCCCAAAAGTCTTGGTAATCATTGAGATGTTTTTTAGCAAAATTGAGACGAGCCTTAATGTTCTTTTTGCTTAAAAGTGGTTTGCACCTTGGAAATCTGCCATGCAGGCGTTTTTCTCCAGTCTCTTTCTTATGGTGGAGTCGTGAACACTGACCTTAATTGAGACAAGTGAGGCCTGCAGTTCTTTAGATGTTGTCCTGGGGTCTTTTGTGGCCTCTCGGATGAGTCGTCTCTGCGCTCTTGGGGTAATTTTGGTGGGCCGGCCACTCCTGGGAAGGTTCACCACTGTTCCATGTTTTTGCCATTTGTGGATAATAGCTCTCACTGTGGTTCGCTGGAGTCCCAAAGCTTTAGAAATGGCTTCATAACCTTTACCAGGCTGATAGATCTCAATTACTTTTGTTCTCATTTGTTCCTGAATTTCTTTGGATCTTGGCATGATGTCTAGATTTTTGGTGCTTTTGGTCTACTTCTCTGTGTCAGGTAGCTCCTATTTAAGTGATTTCTTGATTGAAACAGGTGTGGCAGTAATCAGGCCTGGGGGTGACTACAGAAATTTAACTCAGGTGTGATAAACCACAGTTAAGTAATTTTTTAACAAGGGGGGCAATCACTTTTTCACACAGGGCCATGTAGATTTGGAGTTTTTTTTTCTCCCTTAATAATGTAAACCTTCATTTAAAAACTGCATTTTGTGTTCAATTATGTTATCTTTGACTAATAGTTAACGGTTTTTGATGAGCAGAAACATTTAAGTGTGACAAACATGCAAAAGAATAAGAAATCAGGAAGGGGCAAATAGTTTTTCACACCACTGTATATCAGGCTGAAACAGAGTTTATAATCATCTCCTGTGAGAAAACAGTCAGTTAAGACATGTGAGAATGGTGGTGTAGTGGTTAGCAACGTCTCCTCACACCTCCAGTGTTGAGGGTTCGATTCGTGCCTCATGTTGGTGTGTGTGTGTGTGTGGTGTTTGTACTGTATGTTCCACCCATGTTTGGTGGGTTTACTCCAGTTTCCTTCAAAAGACTTTCCCCCTAATTGTCCATAGTGTTTATAGACTGTAATGGAATCCTCTATAGTTTACTGAAATATAAATAAAGACTAAACTAGATGTGTTTGTGTGTCTACAGTAAAGTCTTAGTGAAGGTAAAGTGTATTTACAGCTGGAGGAATCACTTCATAACTGTGCTGTGGGGGATTTAATGAGGAAGACAACTGAGACGATTCTATATAATCTGTAATCTGCAGGAAAAACTCAATAATAAATAAGAGAAGAATTCATTACAAACTCAATCAGGAAACATTTAATTTACATTCATATTCAAATATTCAGTTGCTCCATGTATTAAACACATGACTTATAAACCTCATTATAGCAACTTTACAAACAAATACTTTCCACACGTCTTATTTCCTGTGTTTAAAGTCAGAATGAAATGAGACGACAGTAAATGAACATGTGCAGATAATCCAGGTGACGCGGCTCAATAAGCGATATAAGAGTCACCGCCATCAGAAGTCCAGCTGTAGTTTAGCAGTAATAGTGAGACACTCGGTGTGGACATCATGTCCCTCACTTAAAGTCCACATCTCTCCTTTTAATTATGAGTGTGTTATGTCCAGTATGTATACACACTTTATATAAATACATTATAAACTCACACATCATCATATTACAGATGTCTTTATTCTCCTAAATAATCCATACAGGATGACAGTCTCTGACTCCAGGGCTGATCAGAGGATGCAGTGATGTTCTGACGTCCACATTAGTGAAAGTGTAGATGTGTGAGTGTGTATTAATATTATAAAATGACAGTGTGTGTGTATCACAGTCTAAAAACAGTCCCACTGCTGTCAGATCTTTATTAACGTCTGGAAGTGAAATCAGTTCTGTTTGATCTCTGATATAAACTCCTTTATCTCCTCTTTCATAACAGAGAACCCAGAACTCATTCTGTGGTGTAAACGGGACGCTGTACTCTTTCTCAGCTTCATCACTCGCTACACCAACAAACCAGGAGAGTTTTACTGCTTTCTGTGACTTTCTCACTTTCACCTCCCAGTAATGTTTACCAGCCTGAAACCTCTCTTTACACAGAGTGAAGATTTTATACTCATCAGGATTGTTAATGTCCCAGTGAGGGTACGCAGCAGAGCTCTTTACTTCTTTTCCCTCGTACATTAGAGACTCTGGAGTTTCCTCTGGGTCGATGCTGATGTTCACTGCAGAAATAAATGAGATTTTTGTTATTATTATTTTACACTTCACACTTACAGGAATACAGTAATGTTCAACTGAATTTATTTCTCACCTTTGTATTGTTTCACTTCGTCTAAATCTGTTAGAAAAATAATAAATAACAGTAAAGTACAGTGATGAGTTTATAAAGTCAGAAAAAGTGAATAAACACAAATAGACATTATATAGAGATGAGTTTGATCTTTTAGCAACCAGAACACACACACACACACACACACACACACACACACACACACACGTGATAGTGTCGATGAGATGTGAGCTGGAGGCAGCAGGTGTTGCTCTGGAACTCCATTAATCTACACTCATGTATCTGTACCTGTAAGGTGTGTTTTATCTTCCAGTGTTTCAGGATTCTGATGTTCAGATGATTCCTGCTGACTGACCTCTGATCTCACACACATTATAGAACATTAATTTTCTATGATGAACCTTTTACTGGTTTTGTGTCTCAGGAGAAGAGACGGAGGAACTACTACAGTTTAACCTGAATTCTTTAAAACCTAACAACTGTCATGCACACTCAGCCGCGACCGGCACCAGGACCCGGAAGTAAGGCGGTCGCGAAGCTGAAAGCATAAAAGGAAACAAGATGGCGCCGCACATCGCTCTGTCATTGAGTTAAGCCCATGTCTGTTCGGAATCGTTCCAGTATATGTGAGTACTCACTTTCTTGGCTATCTTTTCAGACTGAGTGTGTGTTTATAGGACTAGGGTTAGATTGTGTCTTTCCTGTGCTCATTGAGTGTGAGAGTCCTTATAGTAAATCGCGTGATTATCCTGCCTGCTCGTGTTTATCCGCGTTTGGGTTTACCATTCACGCTACAGGGCTAACTGCTAAAGCTATCTGTTCATCCCGGTTAGTTCGTGACAGATAGCACGATCATCATTCTGGTCATCCCGGTTAGTTCGTGACAGAATGACAGAGCCAGCAGTAAACCCAGCGGATTACGCCCGCCTTCGCGGTGTGGTTGACCAGCATGCTTTGCTCATTAATGCGCTAACCGCGGAGCTCGATTCTCTGCGCCGGAGTGTCCGAGACACCGCGGCCTTGCGCCGCGAGGTCGCGGAGCTTAGGCAGGAGAACGCGGGCCTTCGGGCGGCGGTTAGTGGGCTGGCTAGCGGTCCGCCCGCCGCGTCGGTCGCGGCACCGCACCACCCTCCCCCCCTCTTCTGACGTTTTTTTAGCTCTTCCAGATAAATGGGATGGCACGGATGGGAAATGCAGTGTGTTTTTAACATTGCTGGAACTGGTGTTTGAGTTCAATGCCACCAAGTACTCCACCGACCGGCTGCGCATTGCACTCCTCGTCTCGTTGCTATCAGGGCAGGCAGCAGAGTGGGCCACGGCAGTCTTGCGCGCTGACACAGACACTGCGCACTCATACAATGAATTCACCCGTCAGCTCAAGCTAACATTTGAACATCCCGCGGGCGAGGTGGAGACCGACACAAAGCTCTACCTCCTGCGACAGGGAGGACTGTCCGTGAGTAGATATACCGCCGAGTTCCGGACCCTCGCTATCCAGACCTCCTGGGGAGACGCAGGTCTCCGGACGTCCTACTTCGAGGGGCTGGCTAATCGTATCAAAGACGAGCTAGCCGGACGAGAGCTCCCAGCCACACTGGAGGGGCTAATCCAACTAGCCCTCCGGATCGATCAGCGTCTCCTCTCTCGTCCGAAGCCAGTACCTCGAACCCTGCCGCCACCATCCACTTATACCTACACTGCACCAAGACCACCATCCACCGTCACCACAGCTTTTCCTGGACGTGTCGGATCTCCACCCCCTGCCGTGGTTGACACCGGAGCCGGGAAACCCATGCAACTAGGGCGCGCCTCCCTGACCGTGGCGGAACGTCAGAGACGTTACCGCGAGGGACTGTGCACCTATTGCGGCTCAGCAGCGCACCACCGAGCCACCTGCCCGTCTCGTCCGGGAAACGCCCAGACCCGGTGAGAGACAGGAGAGACTCCCCGGGTACTATCCACCTCTCCGCCACCACCGATCACACCGCCACTCGACTCACGGTTCAGGTAACCCTCCACCTTGGCCACAAACGGGTCAGAAGTGCCGCGTTCATCGATTCCGGTGCCGCGGGTAACTTCATTGACTCAACATACGCCAGAGAATTGGGGGTAAAGATTGAGGCGTTATCCCAGCCAATGAGAATCATCTCAGTCGACGGGCGGCCCCTCTCATCCAGCCCCATCACCCAGCAGACTCTACCCATCACTCTCGTCCTCGGCCAACATCAGGAGTCCATACAATTTCACCTCACACCCATATCATCTGCACCCATCATCCTCGGCTATCCCTGGCTCTTACAGCACGACCCACTCATCTCCTGGTCTCAGAACCGGATCCTTCAATGGGGGCCGACCTGTACCGACTTATGCCTACAGGCCCAGGCTGGGACGTGTTCCAGGGAGTCCGAGGCCCCCGACGTCGACATCCAAGCCATTCCTCCACCATATCGAGACCTGGCTGAAGTGTTCTGTAAACGCCGGGCCAGCCACCTTCCACCTCACCGACCCTACGACCTAGCCATTGAACTCCAGCCAGGCTCCAGCCCCCCCCGCGGCCATCTCTGCTCCCTCTCTACCAACGAGACCCAGGCTATGGAGGAGTATGTCACCAACGCCCTGCGAAACGGCACCGGTGTGGTATTTGTGGTGGAGGCAGCAGGTGTGGTATTAGTGGTGGAGCCAGCAGGTGTGGTATTAGTGGTGGAGCCAGCAGGTGTGGTATTAGTGGTGGAGGCATGGGGTGTGGTATTTGTGGTGCAGGGAGCAGGTGTGATATTTGTGGTGGAGGCAGCAGGTGTGATATTTGTGGTGGAGGCAGCAGGTGTGGTATTGGTGGTGGGGGCAGCAGGTGTGATATTTGTGGTGGAGGCAGAAGGCGTGGTATTTGTGGTGGGGGCAGCAGGTGTGATATTTGTGATGGAGGCATGGGGTGTGGTATTTGTGGTGGAGGGAGCAGGTGTGGTATTTGTGGTGGGGGCAGCAGGTGTGATATTTGTGGTGGAGGCAGCAGGTGTGATATTTGTGGTGGAGGCAGCAGGTGTGATATTTGTGGTGGAGGCAGCAGGTGTGGTATTGGTGGTGGGGGCAGCAGGTGTGATATTTGTGGTGGAGGCAGAAGGTGTGGTATTTGTGGTGGGGGCAGCAGGTGTGGTATTTGTGATGGGGGCAGCAGGTGTGGTATTTGTGGTGGAGGCATGGGGTGTGGTATTTGTGATAGAGGCATGGGGTGTGGTATGTGTGATGGGGGCAACAGGTGTGGTATTTGTGGTGGAGGCAGCAGGTGTGGTATTTGTGATGGGGGCAGCAGTTGTGGTAGTTGTGGTGGAGGCATGGGATGTGGTATTTGTGATGGAGGCATGGGGTGTGGTATTTGTGATGGAGGCATGGGGTGTGGTATTTGTGATGGGGGCAGCAGGTGTCGTATCTGTGATGGGGGCAGCAGGTGTCGTATCTGTGATGGAGGCAGCAGGTGTGGTATTTGTGATGGAGGCAGCAGGTGTGGTATTTGTGGTGGGGGCAGCAGGTGTGGTATCTGTGATGGAGGCAGCAGGTGTGGTATTGGTGGTGGGGGCAGCAGGTGTGATATTTGTGGTGGAGGCAGAAGGTGTGGTATTTGTGGTGGGGGCAGCAGGTGTGATATTTGTGATGGAGGCATGGGGTGTGGTATTTGTGGTGGAGGGAGCAGGTGTGGTATTTGTGGTGGGGGCAGCAGGTGTGATATTTGTGGTGGAGGCAGCAGGTGTGATATTTGTGGTGGAGGCAGCAGGTGTGATATTTGTGGTGGAGGCAGCAGGTGCGGTATTGGTGGTGGGGGCAGCAGGTGTGATATTTGTGGTGGAGGCAGAAGGTGTGGTATTTGTGGTGGGGGCAGCAGGTGTGGTATTTGTGATGGGGGCAGCAGGTGTGGTATTTGTGGTGGAGGCATGGGGTGTGGTATTTGTGATAGAGGCATGGGGTGTGGTATGTGTGATGGGGGCAACAGGTGTGGTATTTGTGGTGGAGGCAGCAGGTGTGGTATTTGTGATGGGGGCAGCAGTTGTGGTAGTTGTGGTGGAGGCATGGGGTGTGGTATTTGTGATGGAGGCATGGGGTGTGGTATTTGTGATGGAGGCATGGGGTGTGGTATTTGTGATGGGGGCAGCAGGTGTCGTATCTGTGATGGAGGCAGCAGGTGTGGTATTTGTGATGGAGGCAGCAGGTGTGGTATTTGTGGTGGGGGCAGCAGGTGTGGTATTTGTGGTGGAGGCAGCAGGTGTGGTATTTGTGGTGGGGGCAGCAGGTGTGGTATTTGTGGTGGAGGCAGCAGGTGTGGTAGTTGTGGTGGAGGCAGCAGGTTCAGTCTCTGAAATGAAGGATGTACATGTGAGATTAGAACTGGTGACAGTTGATATGAGATTTGAGGTTCTTCTGTAACTCCATTAATCTACATATTTGTACTGTAAGGTGTGTTTTGTCTTTCATTGCTTCAGGTTTTATAGGTTTAGAGGTTTTCTAGGATGTTTCTCCAAATACAAAGCCAAAATTATAAAAAGTTACAATAATAAAAAATGTAAAAGTAAAATAAGTTGTATAAAATTTTGAGTGTTAAACTGCTGTAAAACACATTTACCTGTAGGTGGAGCTGTTGGTGGTATTTTTGCACTTTGCTGTGAATGTTGATCTATATCTATTTATATAAAGAAATAATAAATAGAACAGTTTAGAATGATAAAGTTTACAGATGAAAAGTTGATTAGATGATAAAGTGTTGATCAGGTGTGTGTATGAAGTGTATAGATGAGGAGATCATGTGACCAACCTACAACCACAGTGTGAGGAACTGAACCTGTAGATGGAGCGTCACTCTGATCCTGATTCTCCACACGGATTTTATTCAGAGGTTCAGTTTCTGACTGAGTTCCTGCTGTTTTATATGAAATAAATCTCCTGTTATTATCACTCATTTAGCTGGATTTTGTTAATTCAGTGAATTTTACCCCAGCACCTACCTCCTGTACTTTCTGTCCATTTTCTTCTGGAGGGAATCAGACCTACAGCAGAGAGAAAACTCTCCTGTATTAGACAGCACAAAGACCTAATAAAGACCTGATAAAGACCTGATAGAGACCTGATAAAACCTGATCCTCATCTTTCAGCTCTTTGCTCTTTATAACTACAGATACTGTATTGTTTCTAGTTTAACAAGACTTCCTGTATAGTCTTATGGACTCCATCAGGTGCTCAGTGATGCTCCATCAGGACCAGGTACTGGTCACTTAATACTGTTCTAAATACATGTGTCTGTCTTAAAGAACAACTTTTTGTTAGAGTCAGTTTTGTTTTCTATCTTCATCCTCCTGAATCATATATTATTAAGTCTGTGTTTGTATTCCACCTTTTTTACGTAGTACACAATACACTGCAATTCCGATGACAAACAGCACCAGAAGAACGGGAATGATGATGATGTATCCAGTCAACGACTCTGCACACACAGACATCAACACAAACTAATCATCAGTCTGTTCTTCAGTTCCACCATCTACACATATCCTTACATATGTAAATGTTTATTTCAGTAATAATGACCTGTGTCACGTGCAGGGACGTGTAACATTATTCTGCCTTCTTTTCTCTCCTGATCAGACAAACCCACAGAGCAGGAGATCCACTCAGACTCAGAGGGCGACACAATCAGCCACGAGCTCACATCTACAGTCCCAACAGAGTCTGAGGATAATAAAAAGTGGTTTGTTATTTCTGTTTTTAGGATCTTTAATGTAAGTGTAGATGAGTAGATCTTACTGATGGTGAACTTGTCGTTACTGAGATGTTTCAGATCTCTTCCGTCTTTATCTGTCCAGGTGATTGATGGCTCAGGAAACCAACCATGTGACTGACAGCTACAGTGGGAGCCACACCAAATAGCCGCGACAGTGTGGCTGAAGTGTGAATGGCGTGTGAATGGCCTTTGCACGCCGTAATCCCCCCTCCTTTTTCTGGCCGAAAGGCGTGTCAAGATTTCACAGTAAACACGCCCATTCAAGCCCTATTTATTCATTTACCTGGTGCCACCACTAGATGGCGCTTCGTTCTCAAGAACACATTAAAACAAGCCAGCTGCGCTGAGTTGCAATCACGTGATTTTAACAACCCGCCTCCACCCCCGCCGAACTGACGCTGCCAAACTACAGAGATGAAGATGGCGGCTTAACGGACTATTCGTGGTAAGTGATGTTTTATTTTATAAAATGTGTTCGGGGTAGTTTACAGTTTATTTCCCAGTTTAGTTTTTTATTGGCTGTTTTAAATATCACTGGCAGCACCAGCAGCGGTCAGATGTGACTTTAGAGAACTTAATGTTCTGTTTACCAAGTCTGGAGTTAATATTACAGCTTACTGTCAGTGTCACACACTCACAATGTCACTCCACTTTAACTCAAAAACATGCTCAAGCTTCGACAATACTATTAATGTCCCTATTACAAGAGCTGCACTACCCGATGAAGAGTGTTTGTGTTCTCTGTAAATACTGAGAGAATCTCACCGCGTGTTGTCTGGATAAATTCAGCGCTTATTTATTCTCTGGTTAAGAGTTAATCTGCAGGTTATTTCTGTGACTGTAATATAATGTGATGCAGTTGATGAGGGACACAGACTGAGGGGAGCTGTACAGGAGCTAGTAACGCTCATAACCCGGTTTATATTTTATACACTTTGTCCGGGACTTTCCGCAGTAGCGCGAGCGCTTAGTTAACGAGCTGAATAACAACACAGAAGTGTTTATCAGTTAAGGAGGGGGAGGGGGAGGTGTGTGTGTGTGTGTGTGAGGGGCTTCAGTAAGTTATAGTTTGGCTTCAGGGATGAACTAATGCTCATATACGAGTGTTATATCGCTTAACTTATTTGTATGAGAAGCGCATTAAGTAAAGTCTGGGTTAATTTAATGCAGACGATAATACAGACAGTCACTGGTTAACACTAACACTGTTCACTGGTTAACACTAACACTGTTCACTGGTTAACACTAACACTGTTCACTGGTTAACACTAACACTGTTCACTGGTTAACATTAGCACAGGCAGTTTATTTACATTACAGAATCCCCAAAGCAGTACTTTACACACTCTGTGGTAAATAGGTTTATTAATATATATTATTTTTATTAGAACTATATGTTCTGTGAAGTTTATTTATCTTTGTCTTGACTAAATTCTCCTGTTGTCTTTAAGCAGAGCTCCGCTGTGGAGGATTGGGGGGTCAGACGGCTGACGGCTGGACTTTTGGAGCTACAGGACTGGAGGAGCCTGAACAAGCTGTTGAGGGAGCTGTAGGAGGGATGACGTCACAGTCCGACAGCTTTAGAATGATGTTTGATCAGGTCTACTGTATATTCTGAACATAGAACTGCAAAATGTCTGATACAGTACTTTGGGGGAAACAAAGACTTCAACTGTTCCATGTTTAATAGTTTTGATATTTGAAAAATTAATATTTTAATGTAAAAGGACTATAGATAGAGACTTATAAGCAGCTGGTGTATCCGGGTAGTTTAATGAACTTTAAGCAAAAAGACAACATGTATTCATCTGTTTTATATAAATTACTGTTTTAACTTTGACTAGTTTTGGAAGAATAAATTGAATTGTTAAAGTCATGTTTTGCGTGTTTTAATTTTGGGGGATTGTTTGGGTATTTAAAAATTGTTTAGTTGAACCAACAACTTCAATGGGCAAAAAATGGGACACAACTTTGTTTTAAATAGTCAAAGAGTTGGGCTGAAAATAATAATAATAATAATTATTGATCATAGAAACAAATGAAACCAGTTAAACACTTGATTATATGTATTTGTGTTTGTGATTGTGACCCATAATAATTTTTTCTCAGTATAAATAAATGTTTTGGGTTTTAAGAACTCCAAAAGAGCAACGACAAACTTGGTATTCTCCATTGCGGTTTCTCACCTTCCGCTCCTGAGTATGACATGGTGTTAATTGCTCTCTGTGTGTGTGTTTTTGGCGGGGGGATGGGTGTGTGTGTGTTTTCGGCTGTTCAGCAGTTCTAAACACAAGCACAGTTTTTGTCCTTAACTAAAATACTTCAATACGTTAATAATGAATTTATTTTGCTGAATAAGGTAAAATGTTTAAACCAAACCAGTAAGTTAAGTAAGTGTTCCATACATTAAAGTACTGTGTATAACCAAGTGCCCTAGCAAACACAGTTACAGTACAGTTTACAGTACAAACAGAGTGTGTGCGCTGGGGGGATTGGAAGGTGAGTGAGAATACTCATTTACAAGACAAAAGACGGTTAGAGGCAGCGCCGTTCTAGACCAGACAACACGGGGTGGGGGGAGGGGGGCATCATGTTCGAGCACTGTTTTTACCTGACCTTACTGTATAGTAACAGTATTGTATTTGCTGAATTGTGTTGAGGCACGCAAACCCCCAGACCACAATAAGGTGGCAATCCCTCAGGGGAAAAAAAAAAAAAAAAAAAAATATATATATATATATATATATATATATATATAATAAAATATCCTTAGTCCAGATTTTATCAATCAATGACATAACATTTATCTAAGCTGGATGGTAAAATTCTCAAAAATGTTTAACCTAAAGTAAGACTTAACACACTATAACTAAAATATTTACAAAACTGAAAGGTTGTCTTATGAATAATAAAAAATACAAACTAAATTAAAACAGATGGGCTGTTGAACAGATCATATGTTTTATGTTTTCTGATTATAAATGATAGATGGGTTGATTTTAGAAAGGCTAAATGAAATAGCTAGTTTTTGGTCATGTCAGTCCAGTAACTATACTATGTAAAAGTAATTATAATATGAATTAATTAAGGGCAGGACCTAACCTAATGTTAATAATTTACACCATGATAACATTAGTATTCGTGTTTTTGTATATATTTTTAAATGTTCAAATGAACGTTTCAGAGTATATAATTTGTCGTGTCATCTGTGATTGAGACCCATGAGTTAAATTGAAATATTTTTTATAGGTAGTAAGCCAGGTTTTAGTAACCTTGGATAAATCAGCATGAAAGCCCTCTCTCGCGCACGCGCTCTCACGCTGTCTCTCGCACTCACACACACACACACACACACACACTGTACACACACAGACACACACAAATAATACATGAAATCGCATAAAACCAAATGAAACTAGGGTAAAAAATATGAGCAGTAAAATACAGTAGTATCCTGTAGGTGATTCCTGTCCTGTGATAACAGGCACTAACACTCTAGAACTGTTTACTTCTGTTAGTTTTGTTTTCAAGTGTGAATGTTTATGGGGATTAAATCTGTCTCTGCTGCTGCATCTATACACCGTTGTGATAAGTGATTGATGCCCCATCAGATCTTTAATGTGGGACATTATGCTGGTTAAATGACTAAAGACACACTGATCCGTATGGACAGAGATTTGTTCCAGATATTATGCGCCATTAATCAATTTGTTATGCCAATTTGACTTTCAGCGAAAACATCAAAAATATAACGAAAACAAACCAAAGCAGAAGTTACATTTTAAGCTTTACTTTCAAATTCAAATTTTATTTGTCACATACACAGCGCGATATGCAGTAAAATGCTTTGGGTGCTTTAGGTGCGGCTCGAACTCGGCATTGCTTCACCTGGACCGCTTTATAAGTGTCACGCGCTAACCGATTGCGCCACGGGAGCCACACGGAGCTTGGTCTTGTCAGAGTATCCTCTCTCTCTCTCGTGCGCACACACACATGAAATTGCGTAAAAACCAACGAAATATAAGCAGTAAAAAAAAAATCAGTAAAAATACATTAGTATAACAGGCGCTAACCCTCTGGAACTTTTTTACTATTGTTTCCAAGTGTTTATGGGGATTTAATCTGTCTCTACGGCCGCATCCATTCACAGTTGTGATAAGTGATTAATGCCCCATCAGATCTTTTGACGGGGGAGCATTATGCATGATTAAATGACTAAAGAAATACTGATCCATATGGGCAGATATTTGTTCCAGGTTGCATGCGGCATTAATTGCCTCTTATGCCACTTGTAGACTATCAGTGAAAAAATCAGCGAAAACATCATCAAAAATATAACGAAAACAAACCCAAGCAGACGTTACATTTTGAGCTTTACTTTGCAGCAAAATATTATCTATCAGTATATTAAATGGAACGGGGTAAAATACACAGTAATATAAAATACTGTACACAGCCCGCGCTTTTATTCCGTACCTACAATGATCGGTATAGACAAATTACAGCCGTTACCGTGTCTTTAAGGATAATTTCAGGATGTCTTAAAAATATTTCACTAACTAATTTTATTAATTCATTATTAAATAATAAATAGCATAATCATCATGGGCTGTGTATTGAGTGATTTAACAAATCTGTTTTATTAATCGGTTTGTTGTTGTTGTTTTTTCATCTATTTATGAAACTATGTTGACAATACAAGAACTGTCTGTATATTAAAGATACGGTATTGGGCTTCCTGGACACTGCAGTTAACTGTGCCAGTCAATGCTCCATCTGGCGGAATTATACGGCATTGCAACCATCTTTTTAGAAAGCGCATGGGGGCGTTTATGGGGCGGGGCATCGTTAACTGCGTCATCGCGGGGGATCACATTCCATGCACGAAGCCTTCATGGAACTGCCACGGAGCGGTCATGCTCCAGGCGGCTGTTTGACGTGGCTCCCACTGTAACGTTCACCGTTCACGTTAACGTTCTCCTCGTGCTTCACGTATGGAGAGAACAGGAGTGGATCCCACCACTGAGAGAGAGAGAGAGAGAGAGAGAGTGAGAGAGAGAATTAAATAGTTAGATTCCCCAAACATTTCATTTGTAAATCTATTTAATGCACTAAGCGTTACCTCTCAGTCTGAGGGTCACTGTGGCCTTGTCATACCAGGTATCAGTGCTCACATGACACGTGTAATCTCCTCTATCTGCTAGTGTCAGGTTCTCCAGTTTCACAGAGACGTCTCCTTTCTCCAGATCTCCTAACAGGAACACTCTGCCCTGGTACTGAACATCTACACGACTCTTCTGGATCTGTTTATTTTCATAGAGGAGCACTGGGGTGTCATACATATTGGGACGGTACCAGCGCACTTCCTCATGACGAACATCCATGTTGTTGGTGACATCACAGTGCAGAGACACAGAGGAACCTAGGAGCCCTGAGACTGGAGACTCAACCTTCAGTGAAAATATTTCTAGACGAGATGATGGATCACACTTAATCAGCTTTAAGAAAATCACTGCTTAGGATCTAACAGTTAGTTCTAAGAGTTGGTATCTGATACTGATAATGGAACATGTAGAAGGTAATGAATAATCAGACTGACCAGAAGAAGCCTGAAGGCTGAGAGATGGGAATAGAAACAGTAAAACCCATCTCAGTGGTCGAGCTGTAAAGAGAAGAAGAAGGAAACACATTTGATGTGTGAAAGAATCCACTGGACCTCTGATATTATTTCTGTAAATTCACTTGGTTGGAGTTTGTATAAGATTTATAACTCGCACTGCACTGTATTGTATGTATATGATTGTTTGTATATTATCAGCCCAAACTCGGTATTGGTGCTGATTTTATTAGAATTTTTTTGCGATGTTATACATATAATACATAAAAAAGTGTCAAAGAAGCTACTTCTCATGTTTATGCAACATGGATGTGACCAATTTCACTTTCCTGAAAGTTTCAAGTTGTGAACTTACCTGCTTTGGAGAGATGATTTTATATGTGCACTAAAAATGGCCATTTTTCAGCGTTATACTGTCTCGCTTCAAACAATAATCATTTAAAATGTTTATTATTCATATTTCTTCATGTGTATTGATCCCAAAATCGGTATACGCTAAAGCATATGACCTGTAAAAATTGTTGCTTAAATAGTTTTTTGGTAAAAGTTTAAAAAGCAAAAAAAAAAACCCTGTAGTATCCGTAACCATGTCAAATTTGTGCTGCAATATCTTAACAACATATTTCTGTTATTCAGCCAGTGTTCTGGGTCTGGTGAACCCGATGCATTTAGGGAGTTTCAATTCAATCAATTAATTTTTTGTTCAAATCCTCATCAGATGTTTACTTCATCATGATTACAAGCATTACACACAGGATATATGGTTAATATTTGCCCTTTATGTTTGTTAGATCACATTTATGAATTAAAGTGCTACTCATTTTTTGTAATTAAAAAATCTATTATCAATATGAGAAAAAAAATCAGCAGATTTACAAACTAATCAAGGTTTTTCTTAACTATTGATTTTTATTTATTTAAACGTAATGTATCCTTTCAGGTAATTTTACACAACACAAGCTGAACCATGTGAGTATCGACAACACATCAGCCCCACAGAACAGACTACATTTTCATACCAGCCTATACTGTATGTGGCAGGTTGACGCTCCACCTACAGATGTCGCCTTTAAGACTGCGCGTGTTTTCCCGCGAGAGGCCGCAATTTAGCGTGCGGCGTGCCGCGACTTGCCGGAGGCAACATTCGGGAATTTTAAATTAATGTGTTGTGCTTCACTGAATATCCGCCAGATGGCGCATGGAAGGACTTTATCTAAAAGCCGGTGGTCCGGGAAAGTCAGTTTCCCTATGTTTCCCCGGTGGCGCGCAGATTCAAATCATGACGTCACTCGCTACCTAACGCTGAGAAGGCGAACGAGGATTTTAACAGATTTTCTCTCGTTTTAAAGTGTTTTTACGAACTTTTTGAATTAAACATATAACCTACGCATAATAATCGAGTGTCTTTTCGCTTTTTTTTTGTATATTTGAAGATAATTCATACGTTTTAAGCCACTGGAAAAGGCTGGTTTGCTGGGCGAGTACTGACATCACGACTACTTTTATTACACCTACATTTGTTTATTTGTATATGTATGTTGTTAATATAAATCTTTTAGAGATTGTGTGTGCGTGCACGGAGAGTTTGTGTTGATAATTGTATGTGGATAAGTTGATAAGTGTATCAGAAAGCATTAAAATGTTCTTTTGAATTAAAATGACACATGTCTGTATATACAGTATATCAATTACATATATATCAATTATATCAATTTCACTGAAGCCTATCCCTCGCCATATGACAATTCGCCATTCATTCCCGCATTGATAATCAGCGATATTTTATAAGGAGATTTAGGGATTTAGCTCTACTCAATTTTCTAACGTTTTAAGAAAATTCATTAGTTCGTTCATTCTATTTGAAGCTTCTGAAGCTTCGGATGTTTTTTTTTTTTTGTTTGTTTAGATTAGTTCTGAACTCGCTTCCGTGAAACTATCGCTAAAACAATGTTGTAAGTGCCATATCGCACTTGTTATGAATTTTACCAACCTGTCTGTCCTCGGTTGTGTTAGAATTATTTTATATATAAAGGAGCTGATTCGACTCTCTTGTTCTCTTCCTCATAGATTTGATATTAACGTGTTAAATCTTTCCTGCTGCTATCTTCCTGTCTCCTCTTGCATCTGTTCTTAAAGGTGTGAACGCTCCCACGCTCACCTTCCCATACTCTCTTTATGTCTCTCTCTCTTCCCCTCTCTCTCTATCTCCCTCTGTCTTCTTCCCCCTCTCCCCCTAACTCGAGCCAACATCTTGTGATCTGTCTCTGCACGGACACCTCTATCTTCCTCTCCTTTGATTCTTCAGGATCTCACCAGTACATTTACAATGGTTCATGCTCTTTGTAGTAACATATGTCTATAGCCCAGGCGTTTGATCAAATATATATAAACCCCAACTTTTGCTGTTATTAAACAGAGACCTTTCTGACAGACAACGTGTGTGTGTGTTTGACTGAGTCTCTCCTGGCGCCAGAGAAGCTTACCGAAGCACAGCGGACAGACCGAGCAACTCGCCTCTTTAACTACAAAATTTTAGAAAAACCTTACAGGTTGCTCAGAGCGCATCCGAGCAGCGCGTGCCCGAGCAGCGTGCACTGCTTCCAACTCAACATGCAACAGCCGAGCGCAGCCTGCCAACGAGAGCGCGCTCATTGAATCGAGCAGCGCGTGTCCGAGCAGCGCGCACGTTCACTTTTCCAACTCAACATGCAACAGCCGAGAGGAGCCTGCGAACGAGAGCGCACTCATTGAATCGAGCAGCGCGCGCCCGAGCAGCACGCACTCTCACCCTTCCAACTCAACAGGTAACAGCCGAGCACAGCCTGCGAACGAAAGCGCAGTCACTGAATCGAGCAACGCGCACCTGAGCAGCGCACACTCTACGGACCTGGACGCCGCAACCAGCGACAGAAAACCCAGTCACACATCCCTTCAAGGACCCAAACAAACGGGCCAAGGAAAACCCAGGGTCAGCGTCGCAGCCGAGGACAGACAGGTTGGTAAAATTCACAAAGACTTGATTACAATGAAGAATGCCGGTACATTACCTGTCAGCGCCTTCACTAAACTGTGCGCACATTGCAAAGGGGAGCATATCTTAGACGATTGCTTCCAATTTAATGATAAGACATACAAAAGACAAAGAGATCGGACTTCTGTCATGTGAGTGAAACTTTAAGACATTAGCTACGCGTCAAAACTGGTGAAATAATATGACCGCATCTACGTAAATGGCTCTTGTTGTCAGACAAGTGAAAGTACGCCATATCTTTTAACGTTACTTCTGCCACGTTTGACCTCGAAGGGTCCGAAGTAGTCTACTCCCACATTGGTGAAGGGTGGGTGGTCTGGTATTATTCTGTCGAGTGGCAATTCTGACATTTTTTGCTCACATGTTTTAGCTTTAGACTTCCTGCATATCACACACCTGGAGAGAAACTTACGAGTGAGTTAGCAGTCGGAATCCAGTATTTTTGCCGTAATTCTGAGAGCATGTAATTTCTGCCACTGTGTCCTATCTTGTCATGAATGTCTCTTAATATTAACGTTGTGATATGTGAGTCTTTAGGTACAATGACTGGGTGTTTAACGTGCTCTGTCATTGCGGACGTGCCGAGACGTCCTCCGACTCACAGCAATCCATCCTGTAGCACTGGGTCCAGTTTGGACAAGCAACTGTTTCTTTTTACTGATGCCTTGCGTTTTTGCTGTGTGTGAATTCCCTGTTTAAGTTCTGCTGCTGCTTTATTCTTTTGCAACGTGAGAATTTCTTCCTTAAAATTTTGTCTTTGAGTAAACTTAATGATTTTGTTTTCTGCTTTTGTTAGTTCTTGAGCTGTTAGCGACTTGTGATTTTGTGTCTTTGGGTTATCTACTTGTGTTTTGACCCTTTCTGTTTTTTGTTTGAGCATGTCTCTGATGCGAAGGATCCAGGCAACGGATCTTTTTAACTTGTGCCAGTCAGAGTGATGATTAATCAGTTTACTCACTGAGTCTGTGTCTGTGCATTTTGTAATGCTCACAATATTCACCAAAGCTGAGAGCTTAACTTCATCAGCATTTTCATAAAAATTTTCTTTTATTGATGTGTTATGAATGTTTTCAGGCCATTTGCACTCTGCTTCTTTAAGAAAGGAGGGACCATGGATCCAGTTAACATTTTTCATGAACTTTTCACAGGATACCCCCCTGGAGGCAGAATCAGCTGGGTTTTGTGAGGTATTAACGTACCTCCATTGATGTGACTTGGTTGACTCTCTTATAATGGCGATTCTGTTGGCCACAAAGGTTTTAAAACGAAGTGTTTCGTTATCAACGTATCTCAAAACAGTTGTACTGTCAGTCCAGAACATAGAGTCCAGCAATTTCAATTCTAGCTGTTCTTTCAACATTTCGTCATTTTTTACAGCGACCACTGCCGCAGTCAGTTCCATTCCTTGAATGGTGGTTTGTTTCAGGGGTGCTACACGGGAGTTCCCCATCATGAATGCACAATGTGTAAGTCCATCAGCGTTTACTAACCTGAGGTATGAGACAGCTCCGTATCCCATTTCACTTGCATCCGAGAAGTGGTGGAGTTGTGCTGTAGCTGTAACTCCGAAGTCGGCTGGTTTTATGCACCTTGCTATGCTGAACTCGGACAGTCTGTGCAGCTCTTGCAGCCAGGTTTTCCATGCCGTTGCAAACTGCTCGGGAATGTCGTCATCCTAGGCTAGTTTTTCTTTACATAGCTGTTGCATTGGGATTGTAGCTGGCAGTATGGCAGGTGGGAGAATGCCTAACGGGTCGTATGTTGAGCTAGTGATTGTCACAGGTCGTTCCTTTAAACTAATCTTAAACTTGAACATGTCTGAATCAATGCACCACAGCACCCCCAGAGCTCTCTCTATGGGCAGTGCATCTTTACTCAAGTCTAAGTCTCTCATGTCTTTGATCCTTTCGCTCTCGGGAATGACAGTCAGTGGGGCACGGCTATTGCTTGCCCATTTAGTGAGGTTGAACCCTCCGCTTGTACAGAGACTTGTGAGATCATTGTATAGGGCGATTGCTTGGTCATGACTCGAAACAGATTTCAGGCAGTCATCTACATGAAAGTTTTTAAGCACTGTATTAACTGCCACAGCAGATGCATTGCTGCGGTTTTCTTCTGCTGTCTTTCTGAGGGCGAAGTTAGCAACACTAGGCGACGATTTTGCACCAAACAGATGAACTACCAATTTATTTTCAAATAAATCTCCATTCGGCCACCACATGAAGCGCAGCAGATCTGTGTCCTTCTCGGGGACTTTCACGTCATAGTACATGGCTTCTACGATTGTGTCCTTTTTCTTGGACTTTATTTTAACGGGCACAATGGGGAGGATGCAAATACCTCCAGCCCCAGTGAGCGCATTTGATTCGTGACTCACTACAAATGGTGTATTTTGTGTGTCACTTTCGGTTTCGTTCTCGTCAGCGCGTGTAACTGGCTGCGCCGTGTCTTGCACTGCGCTGTGTAACATTCAAATTCAAATTTTATTGGTCACATACACAATCATACACAGTATAATATGCAGTGAAATGCTTTATACGACCGGCAGTGACCTTAAAAAAAGAAAATAAAAGCTTGTACGTAAAATAAATAATCAATAAAAAGGAAATACTAAAGAAATAATTTTAACTAGTAAAGTTAACTGTGCATAAGGGCATAATAATAATGTATGAGTATTTAGTGCAAGTGTGTATGAATGTGTCCATGATTGTCCAGTCAGTGTTGTGAGCTTAAAAGATGTTATTAGTCCTGTGTGGAGGTGTGATTGTGTGATTGAGAGACCTTATCGCCTGCGGGAAGAAGCTCCTCCTCAGTCTCTCAGTGTTGGCCTTTAGGGAGCGGAATCTCTTCCCAGACCGCAACAAAGAGAACAGTCCATTACTGGGGTGACTGAGGTCCTTCATGATCTTCCTGGCCTTAGTCCAGCACCGCTTGCTGTAGATGGAGTGTAGGTCAGGGAGCTCAGTGTGGATGATGCGCTCGGCTGATCGCACCACCCTCTGTAGAGCTCGTCTGTCCTGCATGGTGCTGTTCCCGAACCAGGTCGTGATGTTTCCCGTCAGGATGCTCTCTATGGTGCAGGAGTAGAAGTTCCTGAGCACCTTGGAGGGCAGTCTAAAGTCTCTCAAGCGTCTGAGGTGGTACAGACGCTGCCGGGCTTTTTTCACCACGGTGCTGATGTGACAGGACCATGACAGGTCCTGCGTGATGTGAACACCGAGGTATCTGAAGCTGTCCACTCTCTCCACTGGGCTCCTGTTGATGACGGGGGTCTGGTAGTTCCTCTCCTGCTTTGTACTAAAGTCCACTATCAGCTCCTTTGTCTTACTGACGTTCTGGAGGAGATTGTTCCTCTGGCACCAGTTCTCCAGATTTCCAATCTCCTCTAGGTAGTCCGACTCATCATTGTTGGTGATCAGTCCGACCACGACGGTGTCGTCATCAAACTTGATGATGGAGGTGCAGTTGGTAGTGGCCACGCAGTCGTGGGTGTACAAAGAGTACAGCAGGGGGCTCAGAACACAACCCTGGGGGGCCCCAGTGCTGAGAGTGAGTGTGGCTGAGACATGTCCGCCCATCCTTACTGCCTGTGGTCTGCCAGTCAGAAAATTGGAGATCCACTGACATATAGATGAGCTCAGTCCCAGGTGCTCCAGCTTGGTGGTGAGTGTGGAGGGAATTATTGTGTTAAAAGCAGAGCTGTAGTCGATGAAGAGCATTTTAACATAATTCCCTTTCCTAGTGTCCAGGTGAGTGAGTGATGTGTGGAGGAGATGAGAGATTGCATCGTCTGTGGAGCGGTTCTGACGGTATGCAAACTGTAGTGGGTCCAGTGTGTCGGGTAGTGAAGAAATGATGAAGTCTCTGATAAGGCGTTCAAAGCACTTCATCACTACTGAGGTGAGGGCTACAGGGCGATAGTCATTGAGAGAAGCAGGATGTGGTTTCTTTGGAACAGGAACAATAATGGACTCTTTGAAGCATGTGGGGATCACCGACTGAGATAAAGAGATGTTGAATATCTCAGTGAACACAGGTGCTAGCTGGTCTGCGCAGGCTCTGAGGATACGACCTGAGATGGCGTCTGGTCCTGCTGCTTTCCTGGTGTTCACTCTTTTGAAGGCTCTCCTCACGTCGTGCTCGGAGATGATGAGCGCGTTCCTGGTGCTGACTGTGTCTTCCTGTCTGCAGCATTAGCGCCGTTAGCATTAGCACCGTTAGCATTAGCGCCGTTAGCATTAGCGTCGTTAGCATTAGCGCCGTTAGCATTAGCATTGCTAGCGTCTTTAGCTGCAGCCTCGAAGCGAGCGTAAAATGTGTTCAGCTCGTCTGCCAGAGTCGCGTCCGCATTCGTCATACCGGATGCTGGTGCTTTATAATCCGTTATTGTTCTCAGTCCCTGCCACAGGCTCCTAGAGTCACTCTGTTGAAGCTGTGACTCTAGTTTTCTCCCGTAGCGCTGCTTCGCCTCTTTCACCGCCTTCCGGACGTTATATGACGCAGCCTTGTACGGTTCCATGTCCCCCGACGCAAGTCCCGTGTTGTAGGCAGCTGTGCGAGATCTCAGAGCGTCGCGGATGGTTTTATCCACCCACGGATTCTGGTTGGGAAACGTTCTGATAGTCTTTTTCTCTACCGTATCGTCTGCCAGCTTTTCAATAAATCCCACAACCGCTTCCATAAACACGCTGACGTCATCATCTGAGCTGTTTCTGAACATGTCAAAGTCTGCGTCATCGAGTGCGTCCTGTAGCGCGGCCACCGATTGGTCCGTCCAGCGCGCGACCTCCCTCTGAACCGGAACTTCCTGTTTCAGCCTTTGTTTATATTTTGGCATGAGGAAGATGGCGACGTGGTCGGATTTACCAAACGCTGGACGAGATTGTGCCTTGTAACCGTCTTTGACCGTGGTATAACAATGGTCCAGTTTCCTTTCGCCCCTGGTGGGGCAGGTGATGTGCTGATAAAAGTTCGGCGCTGCGCGTTTGAGGTTGGCACTATTAAAATCCCCCGCCACAATGAGCGCAGCGTCCCGGTGTTGTGTCTGGTGCTGTGTGAGCGCCTCATGCAGCTCGCATAAGGCCTTGTCTGTGTCTGCTTGTGGAGGAATGTAAACGGCACTGATTATGACCGATGTGAACTCCCGTGGAAGATAAAATGGATGACACATGATGGACAGTAGTTCCAGGTTTGGTGTGCAGGAGCGTGTAAGAGGAACAACGCTCGCGCTGTTGCACCAGCTGTTGTTCACCATTAAGCACACGCCGCCTCCCCTTGACTTCCCCGAGTCCCGCGTCCTGTCCATGCGGTGAACCGAGAAGAACTCGGCCGGCTGTATGGCGTGGTCTGGCACCGCTTGGTTCAGCCATGTCTCGGTGAAGCAGAGGAGATTGCAGTCCCGAATGTCTCTCTGGAACTTCATCCTGGCCCTGAGGTCATCGAGCTTGTTCTCCAGTGACTGGACGTTGGCGAGCAGGATACTAGGCAGAGGTGTGCGGTGTGCACGGGCCCTGAGCCGGTTCCTCACCCCAGCTTGTCTCCCTCGAGGTCTCCGCTTCACGTCGCGTCCATTGTTCTCCCTCAGGATCTCACTCGGCCAGCTCGGATCCGGAGTTAAAACCGTCGAATTGTGAGTACATTGTATACCAATAGAAACAAGAGTGTCTCTATCATACCTAATGTACTCAATGGTGGTGATTTTGCCGATTTTAAAACACTGAAAACTAACTTAAAGAACAAAAACAAAGAAAAGGTGGTCGGAGCAGTCGTGACGGCAGCCGACCTCACCGGCGCCATCTTGCGCGGATGTGGCTTTGAACACAATGAACATACAATTTTCCTGGTACAGTCTTTCCACAAAAGGGTTCCACAAAACCCTTTGTTAAGGATCCGAAACAGAATCCGTTTCTTTTTAAGAATTCTACTTTACACATGAATGTATGCAGGCTCTTGTCAGTTAATGTTTGTTCTTTCAGTAATGATCTCAAGATCTTTCTAACTGACCTAATCTGTCTTTCCCATATTCCGCCAAAGTGAGGTCCAGAGGGCGGGTTAAATGTCCACTGTATGTTCCTTTGAGTGAGGAAGCTTTCAATTTGTGACTGATTCCATTGCTGAATAGCCTCGCGCAGTTCAGTCTCAGCGCCTATGAAGTTTGTTCCATTGTCACTTCGCATCAATGACACCTGACCTCTCCTGCTTATGAAGCGTCGCATGGCATTCACACAAGAGTCTGTGTCCAGCGAATGAGCAATTTCAATGTGCACGGCTCTTGTGGCTAAAGAAAGCGGAAGCCAACAGAGCAGCCTTGTTGATTAAAGTAGCAGCCTTAGCAGAACGGCGGGCGATAGAACAAAAAAAGGCAGAATTAAAGGCCGATAATGAAAAGTTGGAATTAGAAACTGCGCTCGCAATCGTCGACGCTGAATTACAGGTTTATCAGGGTCATGAAAAACGACAGCCTGCATCAAAAAGAGGAGTCATCAACCCGAGCTGCACGCGCTTGAGCAGCCCGCCTTGGACGGGCCACAAACCTGAATACGACAGCCGATCGCCCAAGACCAAGAGCGCACTCACTGAATCGAGCAGCACGCGTCCGAGTAGCGCGTGCCCGAGCAGCGCGCACTCTCAACTTTCCAACTCAACATGCAACAGCCGAGCGGAGCCTGCGAACGAGAGCACACTCATTGAATCGAGCAGCGCGTGCCCGAGCAGCGCGCACTCTCACCTCTCGAACTCAACAGGTAACAGCCGAGCGCAGCCTGCGAACGAAAGCGCAGTCATTGAATCGAGCAACGTGCACCTAAGCAGCACGCACTCTACGGACCTGGACGCCGCAATCAGCGACAGAAAACCCAGTCACACATCCCTTCAAGGTCCCAAACAAAGGGGCCAAGGAAAACCCAGGGTCAGCGTCGCAACCGAGGACAGACATGTTGGTAAAATTCACAAAGACTTGATTAAAATGAAGAATGCCAGTACATCACCTGTCAGCGCCTTCACTAAACCGTGCGCACATTGCAAAGGGGAGCATATCTTAGACGATTGCTTCCAATTTAATGATAAGACACACAAAGACAAAGTAGAATTCTTAAAAAGAAACGGATTCTGTTTCGTATGTTTAAGAAAGGGTCATTTGTGGAAAGAAAAAATTACATGTTCATTGTGTTCAAAGCCACATCCAAGCATGCTACACATAGCAGTGCCAGCCATGGCGCAGTCAGCTACGAGCGCCCGTGGAAACGAAACTGAAAGTGGCACAACAAATACACCACCTGCTGTGAGTCATGAATCAAATGCGCTCACTGGGGCTGGAGGTAATTGCATCCTCCCAATAGTACCTGCTAAAATAAAGTCCAAGAAAAAGGGCACAGTAGAAGCCATGTATTATCACGTGAAAGTCCCCGAGAAGGACACAGATCTGCTGCGCTTCCTATGGTGGCCGAATGGAGATGTGAAGCAAGACTTAGTTGAAAATAAAATGGTAGTTCATCTGTTCGGTGCAAAATTGTTGCCTAGTGGTGCTAACTTCGCCCTCAGAAAGACAGCAGAAGAAAACCGCAGCAATGCATCTGCTGTGGCAGTTAACACTGTGCTTAAAAACTTTCATGTAGACGACTGCCTGAAATCTGTTTCGAGTCATGACCAAGCAATCGCCCTATACAATGATCTCACAAGTCTCTGTACAAGCGGAGGGTCTAACCTCACTAAATGGGCAAGCAATAGCCGTGCCCTACTGACTGTCATTCCCGAGAGTGAAAGGATCAAAGACATGAGAGACTTAGACTTGAGTAAAGATGCACTACCCATAGAGAGAGCTCTGGGGGTGCTGTGGTGCATTGATTCAGACATGTTCAAGTTTAAGATTAGTTTAAAGGAATGACCTGTGACAAGAAGAGGAATTCCGTCAGTCACTAGCTCAACACACGACCGGTTAGGCTTTCTCCCACCTGCCATACTGCCAGCTACAATCCCAATGCAACAGCTATGCAAAGAAAAACTAGCCTGGGATGACGACATTCCCGAACAGTTTGCAACGGCATGGAAAACCTGGCTGCAAGAGCTGCACAGACTGTCCGAGTTCAGCATAGCAAGGTGCATAAAACCAGCCGACTTCGGAGTTACAGCTACAGCACAACTCCACCACCTCTCGGGTGCAAGTGAAATGGGATACGGAGCTGTCTCATACCTCAGGTTAGTAAACGCTGATGGACTTACACATTGTGCATTCATGATGGTGAACTCCCGGGTAACACCCCGGAAACAGACCACCATTCCACAAATGGAACTGACTGCGGCAGTGGTCGCTGTAAAAAATGACAAAATGTTGAAAGAACAGCTAGAATTGAAATTGCTGGACTCTATGTTCTGGACTGACAGTACAACTGTTTTGAGATACATTGATAACGAAACACTTCGTTTTAAAACCTTTGTGGCCAACAGAATCGCCATTATAAGAGAGTCAACCAAGCCACAGCAATGGAGGTACGTTGATACCTCAAAAAACCCAGCTGATTCTGCCTCCAGGGGGGTATCCTGTGAAAAGTTCATGAAAAATGTTAACTGGATCCATGGTCCCTCCCTTCTCAAAGAAGCAGAGTGCAAATGGCCTGAAAATATTCATGACACATCAATAAAAGAAAATTTTGCTGAAAATGCTGATGAAGTTAAGCTCTCAGCTTTAGTGAATATTGTGAGCGTTACAAAATGCGCAGACGCAGTGAGTAAACTGATTAATCATCACTCTGACTGGCACAAGTTAAAAAGATCCGTTGCCTGGATCCTTCGCATCAGAACCATGCTCAAACAAAAAACAGAAAGGGTTAAAACACAAGTAGATAACCCAAAGACAGAAAATCACAAGTCTTTAAAAGCTCAAAAACTAACAAAGGCAGAAAACGAAATCATTAAATTTACTCAAAGACAAAATTTTACGGAAGAAATTCTCACGTTGCAAAAGAATAAAGCAGCAGCAGAACTTAAACAGGGAATTCACACACAGCAAAAACGCAAGGCATCTGTAAAAAAAAACAGTTGCTTGTCCAAACTGGACCCAGTGCTACAGGATGGATTGCTGAGAGTCGGAGGACGTCTCGGCAGGTCCGCAATGCCAGAGCACGTTAAACACCCAGTCATTGTACCTAAAGACTCACATATCACAACGTTAATATTAAGAGACATTCATGACAAGATAGGACACAGTGGCAGAAATTACATGCTCTCAGAATTATGGCAAAAATACTGGATTCCGACTGCTAACTCACTCGTAAGACAGTTTCTCTCCAGGTGTGTGATATGCAGGAAGTCTAGAGCTAAAGCATGTGAGCAGAAAATGTCAGAATTGCCACTCGACAGAATAATACCAGACCACCCACCCTTCACCAATGTGGGAGTACACTACTTCGGACCCTTCGAGGTCAAACGTGGCAGAAGTAACGTTAAAAGATATGGCGTACTTTTCACTTGTCTGACAACAAGAGCCGTGCACATTGAAATTGCTCATTCGCTTGACACAGACTCTTGTGTGAATGCCATGCGACGCTTTATAAGCAGGAGAGGTCAGGTGTCAGTGATGCGAAGTGACAATGGAACAAACTTCTTAGGCGCTGAGACTGAACTGCACGAGGCTATTCAGCAATGGAATCAGTCACAAGTTGAAAGCTTCCTCACTCAAAGGAACATACAGTGGACATTTAACCCGCCCTCTGGACCTCACTTTGGTGGAATATGGGAAAGACAGATTAGGTCAGTTAGAAAGATCTTGAGATCAGTACTGAAAGAACAAACATTAACTGACAAGAGCCTGCATACATTCATGTGTGAAGTAGAAGCGATAATGAATAATCAACCCCTCACTACTGTCTCGGAAGATCCCACAGATCCTCTGACACCAAACCACCTGCTGCTGAAAAAACAGTCAAACCTGTATAGAATAAGTTTGTTTAGATTTTACTTATTTTACTTATACTTTAATTACTCTTAAGAAATAGAAGGTATCCCAGTTGGAAATAATCAGGGGTATGCGTGCGAAGCTAGACATGTCTGGAAAATATGCTTGCACAAGGAATTTGATATATACGTTGAGTCCCCCAAGAACGGATAGGCCTAACAAGGTCCAGATGTTTGGAATGACATCATTGCCTATAGAATGTATTCCTTTGTCTAGGATGCCTATATAATGGGGGGAATGCTAGCGATCGGTGTGACTCTGGCAGCCTCGCCCGGCCGGTATTGCATGATAAATAAAGGCCGTTATCTTCTGAAACCAAAGCCTGAGTCTTCAATTAATTTCCACGACATCTTGGCGCTGCGAGCAAGGGTGGAGAAGGGGCAAAGGTGTGGCTGATCACCGTGGGCATCCTGGGCGAGCAGCACAAACAGGTGGCCACCTAAAAAAGGTAAGCAACTTTTGCTTATATACTTAGTTTGTGTTGTTTGCTGGGAAACCCCATGGTGGTAAGGACACTGATAAAGACCTCTCCAACTCAAGTAATTTAAAATGGGCTTTGTTTTCAGAAAAGAATGCATGCATCAAACTTACTAACTGTTGTACTGATAGTAAATTGATAAAATAAGCATTGCATTGGTCTGGGTGTTGTCAAGTGGGCATTGATTGATGGCAACAGTAGCAGACGGTATGAGGAAGCGCATTTGAGTGTCTATTTGTTTTGTTAAGTGGGCTTTGATAGATGACAGGACAGGAAAAAGGTAGATAATCTCGGTATTAATTTGTACTCATTGTCAAGTGGGCCTTGATGGATGGCATGGGTGGTGCAGCAAATTAATAAGGAATTGCGCTTAATTAGTTATATTGCTTGTGTAAGGTTACCCAGCAATTAATAAAGAAATACCCGTTGTATGAGGAACGTACTGTTGTATGTCATAAGCAATTTTTGTAGCCACCGTAAATGTTATATGGTATGAGGTTGGTGGTTTTTTAATTGATATCTCTTCGTATGTGGAATGTACAACTGTACATCATAAGAAATCACCCCTTATGTTTTATTGATATGAGTGACAGGGGTAATTAATATCTCTTCGTATGGGGAGCACGATTTGTGCCATTAAGTTGATTTAAGTTGAACGCAATTGCAATTGTTTGTGTCTAAGTGATGTTTTGTGTCTATCTGTTTCTGTCTGAATGTGTGAGAGCTCTGTGTTCGCCTAGTGTGTGTGTGAGAGAGAGAGAGAGAGAGAATTGGTTGAATGAGATAAGCTCTGTGTGCTGTGAGCAGGCTGGACCTCCCGAGGGAATTGTGTGTGCAACCCTCAGAGGGGGGGCAGCTTGCTGCTAGACCAGAGACGTGTGTCCGAATGAGCCCTATTTAAGTAATAGCTAGCCTAATAATTAAATACATAAATAATAATCAATAAAGGGACACGTGTGAGTGGATGAAATGAGCCCTCATTAGCAAGGGGGACAAGTATGAAGAGAATAAGCCCAATTTTCTAGGAAAATTGGGATGAAGTCTGAATGCGGATGCTTATGAATAAAGAAATAAATAAATAGTGTCGAGTGGTGTATGTGGTTGGATTCTATAAATGGTATTAATCGGTAATTGATGAAAGTGTTCACTGTGTAATAAAAATACTGTGCTTTTTGGCAAATGTTAATTTGAAAATAGTGAAGTGTTGTAGATTAAGGAGCGACTATCATTGATGAGCCTTGGTAAGTGGAGGTGGATACTTCTGTGATTCTAAAAGAGTGTATATTGTTGTAAATAAATTTAGCCATTAAGTAAGTACACAGGCATAAAATAAAAAATTAAAAAAATAATAATAAATAAATAAATATCTAAGTGGTGACATAGGCTACAGCATGATGGCAGCCTCTCCGGTGGAGACTTTAGTGCTAAAGCATCCGTTGTGTGCAGAACTCATAAATAAGATCTCAAGTAAATGGCAAAAGAGAACTAAAGATATGATTACAAAATGGCCAAAGGAGGGGACATTTGATCTAGCACTGTGTTCTGAGATGGACACCTTGATAAAAAATTACAAAGCGGCAGCAAGAGAGAAAAAGCGTGTTCAGAGAGAGTTAAAAAGACAGCAGGAGAGAGAAGTCCTAGCTTTGTTTAAGCAAGAAGGGGAGGAATTGATAAGACAGAAAAAGCAAGTAAGGAAAAAGTCTAAAAAGTCAGGAAGTGAGGCCCGTAGTAGCGACATAGAAGCTGTGGTTACACCACCTCCGTATGTACAAACTGAGGGTCATTTTCCGATGCTTAAGGGCATGGTGGGAGTTTCTGGTGAGATGAAATTGGAAGGTCCTGTAGAATTAGAAGAAGATTATGAAGAGTCGGGTGTGAAGTTGAGAAAGAGGCAAGATAGGAAAGAGCATGGAGAGAAAAACACACCATTAGATTGTTACAAGGAGGTAAGGGCAGATCTACAGAGAGTGAAAAGGGTGTATGGGAAGGAAGATACGATAGAGGAACAGGAAAAGATGCAGGCAAGTGGAGGGAAGATAGACAGGAGTGTTAAAACACCAGTAAGAAGTCAGATAGGTACAACATTAAGGACTGGGCATGGACCATTCTGCAGT
Source organism: Channallabes apus (assembly GCA_030522415.1). Classification (NCBI taxonomy): domain Eukaryota; kingdom Metazoa; phylum Chordata; class Actinopteri; order Siluriformes; family Clariidae; genus Channallabes; species Channallabes apus. Next base: position 1,536,212 of record CM060110.1, read on the forward strand.
GAAAAAGATGAAGAGGAGGAGGAGGAGGATCTGTCATTTAACATGGGCAGTTGGAAACAGGGAAGGAACACGGGTAAACTTAGACACCTAGCTCCACAATTCCCAATTTTAATTAAAGGCGCTCAGGGACAATACATTCCATGGGCAACGCAAGATCTCGAGGGGCTTGTCAACCGCTTGCCAAGCATCCTGGAAGGTGCGAGTAAATGGATACGATGTTTAGAGGAAGAAACATCTGGCAAACTTTTGTCGGTGGGAGACATTAAAGCTTTACTGGCAAGGATTGTGGGGGTAGGAAAACTGGAAGAAGTCCTCCATTCTTCTGACCTGAGTGAGGCTGTAGATACATATCATATGGATGGAACTGTTTTTGATGCTTATCGTCCGTCTGTGTGGCATGCCTTGCGTGCAGAGTATCCCACGAGGGTTGACCCAAAAGCATTAAAAGGTGAACAGTTAGAAGACACAGAGAATCCAACGCTGTACATTCAGAAGCAGTTAAAGAAATGGAAGCAAGAGACTGAAAGTGATCCTGAGGGAGATGCACTGTTGTCTACGCTGTTCAGACAAACCATAGTAAATGCTATGCCTCAACCAGTGAAAAGTAAACTGGAAGATGTGGTCGGCTTAACTTCTAAATCACACAAAGAGTTCTGTGATCACGTCTCACATGCTGTTGAACAGTATAGGAAAAATGAGCAGAAGTTGAAAGCCCAAGAAAAAGAGTTGCAAAGGAAATTGACTCAATTACAGCTTGAAGAACTAACAAAGAGGAACAAAAAAAAGGTCCAAGCTACACTAAGAACAGATGAAGCTGAGGAATTGTCTGTGAGGGCCCTAAGTAATCCAACACCCACAGTCCAGCAGGCTGCATCCACTGCGATGATGTCACCAGCTGCAGTTTCTCCAAACTCAAACCAGATGCCTGCGCCTGTCGTTAACGTTTTCACACAAAGGCCAGTCCAGAGGGAGTGGAGAGCCAGTCAACAACCTAGAGGACAAAGAAATCCTCAGTCGAACTTCCCCCCAGGCGTGTGCTGGGGGTGTGGACAAGCTGGACACAACCGGTCAAATTGCCTCTCACATCCATGGCGTCAGAACCCAAGGGGTGCGGCGGTGGGCGGGTGGCAGCAGCCTCCTCGAGATAGAGTTGAACCCATTAATCCGTGGCCCCCGAGTCAGGGGTGTTAGAGGTGCCCAGAGAATCCTACCGGGGAGAACCAATTGCCTATTTTGACAACTAGTGCAGAACAAGAACCCATGTTACATATTGAGGTTGACGGTAAAAGTACACCCATGTTAGTTGATACAGGAGCGGTTTATACATGCTTAAATTTAAGTCATGCCTCGCATCTCCCCATGTCTGGAAAATTTGCCAAGACAGTAGGATTCTCGGGTAAAAAGCAGTTGATCCCTATGACCGCTCCAGTCCGTCTACAAACAAACAATAAAAGTGTGACTATACCTGTATTAGTCTCAAGTCAGACACCGGTTAATTTATTAGGAAGAGATGCATTATGTAAATTAGGACTGCAAATATGGTGTTCTCCAGAAGGGGTGTACGTCGACTTGACAGGTATTAAAAATCAAATGGTAATGTCTGAGCCACATGCAAATGTGTATTGGATAGGACAGCTGGAAAAAGATGTCAGTCAAGTAATTCATAAGTGGGGAAAATTCATTAAAGCACAGATTCCTGAAGCACAGCTACCCTGTTCGGCTTTTCACTGTACAATGATGTATGACAAATCTAAGGATACTGAATTAGAACGGAAATGGCAGGAAGAGACAAAAGGGAACAAGGTTGAATTAATTACACAACACATCATCATAGGTAGGCAAGGAGCAGCTATCAGTGTAGATGAGTGTGATTTTGTAAAGACGTGGTTTAATGTAACTGATTCTGTTCCTCATGTGACATTGTATGTAGGACAAAACAGCAGTTCAAAGGACTTAGGACCAATGATGAAGGAAGCTACAGGAGTCCAGTGGGAGTCAACCATTAACCCGTTGATTTTTCATTCTGCAGATAAGAACTACATCAAGATCTTGTGTGGTAATAGTTTAATTGGTACTCCTCAGGAAGTTGTGGTTAGCAGCAAGTCACAGACACAAATGGCATCAGCATCAGAGGTAGTTGAGACGGCTGAAGATGAGTTGTATAGGCAAATGGAAAGTCAAGTCCCATCTGAATTATGGTCACGGCATGATACAGATGTAGGCCTAATTAAATCAGCCAGCCCAATTCATGTACAGCTTAAACCAAATGTAAAACTGCCCAGAGTAAGACAATATCCTTTGCGACCTGAGGCAGAAGCTGGAATAAAAAACACAATTGAAGGTCTTGTTAAAGCATCTGTGCTGGAAGAGACAACGAGTTGTTGTAATACTCCAATTTTCCCGGTGATAAAGCCAGGTACAAATAAATGGCGTCTTGTGCATGATTTACGTGCAATTAATAATATAACAGAGGATTATCCAGCAGATGTTCCAAATCCACACACACTGCTAACCAATGTCCCTCCCGAAGCCAGATATTTCACTGTGATCGATCTTTGTTCTGCCTTTTTCAGTATTCCAGTGGCGGAAGAGAGTAGGTATTTGTTTGCGTTTACATATGCTGGTAAACAATATACGTACCGACGCATGGCACAAGGATATCGTCATGCCCCACATATATTTAATCAGGTATTGAAAGCTGATTTGGCAGATTTAATGATAGAAAGTAATCTAGTGCAATATATGGACGACGTATTGATATGCTCGTCATCATTAGATGCATGCCACAGGGATTCCATTAAGGTACTCAGCAAGCTAGGTCAAGGAGGTCATAAAGTGTCTAAAGCTAAACTGCAATACTGCAAGCCTCAAGTTGAATATTTAGGCCGGCTAATTTCACATGGTACAATAGCCATAGCGCCTACTCAATTAGAAGGCATAAGTAAAGCACCGTTACCACAAACAGTTAAACAGTTGATGACTTTCCTAGGCCTAACAGGTTTCAGTGCTGACTGGATTGAGGAATATGCTGTAAAAACTGCTCCACTGAGGGAGATAATGAGAGAAGAAGGACTGCAAAATTTAAGTGCTCCATTAAAATGGAACACAGATGCACGGTTAGCATTTGAGTCCATCAAGAAAGAAATGCAAACAGCTCCTACATTAGGTATACCGGATTATACCAAACCGTTTCATCTATATGTGGCTAACCGAGCTGATGGATATGCCTCAGCTGTGTTGATGCAGGAAACCTGCAGTGGAAGAAGAAAACAGCCCTTAGCTTACTACAGCACTAAGCTAGATAATGTAGCACAAGGCTACCCACCTTGCTACCAACAGGGGCTAGCAGCTGTACATTATGCATATGACAAAGCATCCACATTGACTATGGGTTACCCGGTAACCATCTACACGCATCATAAAGTGGTAGAATTAATAGAACAGGGAAAATTTGTTCTTACTCAAGCACGTATTCTAGCATATTCTTCACTGCTCACATATCCCGACATTACCATAAAGAGATGTGACACAGTTAACCCAGCTGAATTGGTTCCTTTAGCGTACGAAGGAGTGCCTCATGATTGTGTGGCGAATTCACTGGCATTTACTCGGTTACGACCTGATCTTGAATCTAAGCCTATAGCTGAAGCGGAAGTGACTTATTTTGTTGATGGATCTAGCTTTAGAGATCATGTAGGAAGTCACACAGGGTATTCTGTAGTGATGAAGGATGGAGAAGATTTTAAACCTATCCTATCTCAGCATTGTTCACAACCGTGTTCTGCTCAGTTAGCTGAGTTGAAATCGCTCACCGCTGCTTGTCAATTAGCCAAAGGGCTAGTGGCAAATATTTTTACAGATTCAGCTTATTCGCATGGTGTATGTCATCTGTTTGGAGCAGTATGGAAGCAAAGAGGGTTTAAAAGGAGTGATGGAACGCCCATTCAACATGCTGAGCAAATAGGTAAACTAATGTCTGCTATGATGCTACCAAAACGATTGGCTATCATTAAATGTCAGGCCCATAAAAAGGGGAATGATTATGTTACTAAGGGTAACAACATAGCAGACTTAGAAGCAAAGCGTGCATCGAAGTGTCAACTAGCTGTGCAAGCGCCCGTGGTCCTTATAGAACCGCAGCCACAGTTGGAGGATATTATTCGGATTCAAAACCAAGCAGGTCCATACGAACACTCTATGTGGCTCCAGAGGGGAGCTCAGAAAGATGCACAAGGTATTTGGCGTTCACATGAAGGTTTGATCATAGCACCCACAGCTTTGTTGAACATTTTGATTTCAGATGCTCATGGATTCGACCATTGTGCTAGAGGAGAGGTGGTGAGAAAAATCAAGCAACAAGGGTATTGGACTCCATATCTGCATGCTATGGTTGATGAGTTCCTAGCTTCATGTGAGATATGTGCTAAGCATAACGTCAGAAAGGGAACAGCGACACGTATTGGCCATATACCGGTACCTGAAGGACCTTTTAAGCATTTGGTTATGGATTATGTGGACATGATAAAGTATGCTCGAGGCAAAAGATATATGCTTGTGATAATTGACAGATTTAGTAGATGGGTAGAAGCAATACCATCTGCAGATGAAGGGTCAGGAACAGTTGTCAAATTCCTCACAAGGGAAGTGATACCTAGGTTTGGAATTCCGTCAGAAATCAGTTCAGACAATGGATCAGCGTTCATTCAGAAAACTGTAAAGCAAGTACTACAACAGTTAAGAATAAAGCAAAGATTTGGGTGTGTCTATCATCCACAGTCCCAGGGTATAGTGGAGAGAATAAACGGCACCCTCAAAGCCAAGCTTAATAAGATTTGTGCTAGTACAAAACTTAACTGGGTTGATGCTTTACCGCTTGCACTAATGAGCTATCACATGCAAACTAACAGAAACACTCACTTAACCCCGCATGAAATGCTTACGGGTCGACCCATGCCTGTGCCATTCTGTAGAGGGCCACATAAAGGGCCACCGCTAGAACAATTGCAACTGGAACTCAGATCATATATGAAGAAACTAACTGCCATACATAAAGCAATCTTTGTGCAGGAAAAGAACAAGGAGACGGAGGAAGAGAAAGACGCTCCGTGTCCCATCACTCCAGGAGACCAGGTCTATCTGCGAGTGTTCAGGAGAAAGTGGCATGAGCCTAGGAGAGAGGGTCCTTACAATGTTGTAGCAGCCACTCCTACAGCAGTCCAAGTGGAAGGCAAAACCACCTGGTATCATTTAAACCATTGCACAAGAGTCCCTAAAGTAAGTAAGGGAACAAGTGCAGAAGAAGAGGACCCACCCAACGACAGTGAAAACCCACAGGGTCTTGAAATCTGTGTGAAAGGGGTGGAGGAAATAAAGCAGAAAAATGGGGAAGATAAAGTGGATAGCATACCTAATGATCATTATCTTTCAGGTATTACACCAAGCCGTGGTCAGCTCACCTGTACACAGCTCCAATCAGACTTCCCAAGAATTAAGTTTACAACAGTTGACTAGGCCTAACGAGATAACAGTGTCCCTCCATACACAAAATATAACTTCTCGAACTTTCATTAAGAGACAAAATGACCTAAAACTAGCACCCATAAAGCCTCAATTAAATGTTGGTCAAAAAGCTCTTAGTAATAAAACTGTTGGCAGGAAAATAAAAGAAAAACTCTTAAACATAGCTCAAAGTAATGAGTGGTATAAATGGGCTGCCTACACAGCCAAGGAAAACAAAATAACTAGTTGTTTAATTTGCACTCCATCCCCATTAAGGAAGGTTATAGTAGTACCTAATCCATATGACTTTAGACATTGTGCAGAGTTTACTCAGAATTTTTGTCATCTGCATGTCTTCCGACGTCCACTGTGTCCAGCAGAATGTTTGGCAATATTAAGTAGTCCAGATTACTTCAATAACTACCATACACCTGAATGGGGAGAATGGTGTCAGAAGTTGGATATAAGAATTGAAGAACAAAAGATAGAATTCCCCTCTGAGTATGAAATAGATTATACACTTGAGTATGAATGCTTCAATAAAACAGTAGGAAATCATAGTGTGGGGGAATTTCAAGGTACTTGTATGATAATGTGGCACTTGGACACTGACTCTTTTACACGAACGGACGTTCATAAGAAAACAATACTTCATGCGACAGTCACAATGCAAGGGCATATCACTATAACACATAGCTGCATGAACCAAACATTATTGTTTCCACTAAAGTTCCGGTATGATGACCAATCAGTACCAGTAGCTGATTTTTTCTGGCTTTGTGGGGGAACACCATTAAGGGCAACATTACCAAAACGTTGGAAAGGTATCTGTGCTAGAGTCCGGATGATCCAGGAAATGTCAATAGCGGGTTGGGACATAGAACAGCCGGTGATGGGTAACTCAGAAGCCAATCATAGAGTGAAGAGGGCTTACCAACCTGATCCCAACGTGTATATAGACTCAGTAGGACAACCCAGAGGTATACCTAATGAATTTAAAGCCAGAGACGAGGTAAAATCTGGATTTGAGTCAATTTTTATATGGATAACACCTAACAAAAATGCTGAATGGATTAATTATATTTACTATAATCAACAGAGATTTATTAATTACACAGAAGATGCTTTGGCTGCATTAGGAGAACAATTAGTGGCTACTAGTACAATGACCTGGCAAAATAGACAAGCACTAAATTGGTTATTGGCTGAGAAAGGAGGTGTGTGCATTCTGTTTGGTGATCAATGTTGTACTTATATTCCTAACAATACAGCGCCGGATGGGACTTTTACTAAAGCCATGAATCAACTTAAAAATCTGAGACGGGAAGTAACTGAAAATGCTGGAAGGGATAATAAAATATGGGACTGGCTAGATCTGAAACTGGGAGCTTGGGGAGCATGGTTTGCTAAATTTGGTATGTTCTTAGGATTTGCTATATTAATAGGAGGATTGTTGTTTTGTTGTGTACTTCCTATATTAAAGTCCTTGGTCATAAAAGCTACAGTTCAACAAATGGAGGTATTAAAGTGGCAAGATGAGAAAATACCCCTAACCTATGATAAAGACATTTACAGCTCAGACTGTGATTCCCAAGAATCAGGAGGAGATTCAGGCACCTCGGACGAGGACGAAGAAGATGATTAATGATGAGCCATGCCTTGGGTGAAAGCACTGGCCTAGCCTCTCCCCAAAGGCGACCCTCTACGATACGCAAAGTATCTGGGTTGAAGTTCTTACATCATGACCCAGCTGTTCCACATTATATATGCTTTAACCATTGTACTGTATTATGCATGCTTCATTTTAGACTGTATAAGATGTCCAGGTTATTTAGGTTAGTGTAATCCTAGGAAAAATCATTATATTAATTACATATTCATGTTATGTTATTGTGTAATTGTATGTTCCATTGTAGGTTATATGATTATCCAATTTATGTAATCCTAGAAAATCACTGTATTAAGTACATGTTCATGTCATGTCATTGAGTAATGGGACGTACGATGTCATGGAGATCGAGTCTTTTACTCCTATTCCTAGTCAAGTGTGGAAGGAGAGGTTTGGCCGATTCTCCACTAGAGGGCGAATCCATGGGTCGGTCATTGATAAAAGTCCAGTGATTTAATTGAATCACTAGATTAGTGTAAGAAGGGCTGGCACATCGATTTGCACTCCAGATAACATTTAGTATGGGACTTGTCAGCCCCAGAGGGGGGATGTATAGAATAAGTTTGTTTAGATTTTACTTATTTTACTTATACTTTAATTACTCTTAAGAAATAGAAGGTATCCCAGTTGGAAATAATCAGGGGTATGCGTGCGAAGCTAGACATGTCTGGAAAATATGCTTGCACAAGGAATTTGATATATACGTTGAGTCCCCCAAGAACGGATAGGCCTAACAAGGTCCAGATGTTTGGAATGACATCATTGCCTATAGAATGTATTCCTTTGTCTAGGATGCCTATATAATGGGGGGAATGCTAGCGATCGGTGTGACTCTGGCAGCCTCGCCCGGCCGGTATTGCATGATAAATAAAGGCCGTTATCTTCTGAAACCAAAGCCTGAGTCTTCAATTAATTTCCACGACACCTGCCACCTGGATTTGTTATCTATGCACGTCGCAGGGAGAAGCAGATCCAGCATCTATCAGACCTGCTCTGGAAGCGATGGGTACGTGAACACTTGCCCTTGCTCCAGGGGCGGCAAAAATGGTTTCAAAACAGAAAAAACCTCTCGCTTGGGGATATAGTGTTAATAACTGATGAGTCTTCTCCAAGCAATTCATGGGTCATTGGATAAATCACGAAAGTGTTCCCAGAGACGTGTGTTAGTTAAAACTAAGACCAACACTCTGGAAAGACCCATCGACAAGCTGTGCCTCATATGTGAAATGGACTGTTAAATGTGTGGTAATATGTTATGCAATTTGATATGCAAATATAAACATCTGAGATAAATATTACACACTTAAAAGATTTAAAACGTTTTAGAAGGTTAAAAATGTTTGATTTCATGGCTTTATCAAAAAAAAAAAAAAAACACAAAATTGTAATTGTCAGTCTCCATGCCTGTCAATTAGGGGCTGGAATGTAAGTGCCATATCGCACTTGTTATGAATTTGTTGTTGTGTTTATTTTATTTTATTTTATTTGCTGTTATTTAATTTATTCTACCTTGTTCTATTCATTAGTAAAGCATTAAGCATTAAGTTTGTTACATAAGCCATAAGCTTTATATTTCTTAGTCATGCATGATAAGTTGATAATCGTAGGTTGGTCTGTGATGTCATTCTACTATTACATGAATTTGTGTGACTGTGATATGCTAGAAAGCTCAGTATAGATTTGGAAGGCTACGGAAACACAAGCTTTTGACCGTCAGCTAATGAGAGCTCCCGGTAAGCTAGAAATGTAAAATACAGCAACAAGGTTGTTGTAACCGTAAGCTAACGTAAGCTGGGAACGTAAGAAACAACAAGAGTGTTGTTATATACCCAAGCCAAGATTGTAATCTACAAGATACAGCAAATAGGTTGTTGTAAAAGTCAGAGATTTGCAAGATGCAGCAAGAAGTAGACAGAAGTCCGATCTCTTTGTCTTTTGTAGTTTATTTTGTCAGCATCAAAGAATCAACACTTCATTCAGTCGTCTTGAGTAAATCCACTGTGATTACAGACACCAGTTGCTGCATCTTGCAAATCTCTGACTTTTACAACAACCTATTTGCTGTATCTTGGAGATTACAGTCTTGGCTTGGGTATATAACACTCTCGTTGTATCTTACATTCCCAGCTTACGTTAGCTTACGGTTACAACAACCTAGTTGCTGTGTCTTACATTTCTAGCTTACCGGGAGCTCTCATTAGCTGACGGTCAAAAGCTTGTGTTTCCGTAGCCTTCCACATCTATACTGAACTCTCTAACATATGACAGTCACACAAATGCATGTAATAGTAAAATGACATCACAGACCAACTTACGATTGTCAACTTATGATGCATTTGTGTGACTGTCATATGTTAGAGAGTTCAGTAAAAGTGCTGGGAGCGTTGTCCTCGTTGTTCGGCATGGCGAAGTTTGACGGCTATTCTCTTTTACTTTCCCTTTCAGCGTTCACTTGTTTTCGTTCAAACAGCGGAAAAGCTTTTGACTTTATGTTCTGGACTGACAGTATAACTGTTTTGAGATACATTGATAACGAAACACTTCATTTTAAAACCTTTGTGGCCAACAGAATCGCCATTGTAAGAGAGTCAACCAAGTCACATCAATGGAGGTACGTTAATACCTCACAAAACCCAGCTGATTCTGCCTCCAGGGGGGTATCCTGTGAAAAGTTCATGAAAAATGTTAACTGGATCCATGGTCCCTCCTTTCTCAAAGAAGCAGAGTGCAAATGGCCTGAAAATATTCATGACACATCAATAAAAGAAAATTTTGATGAAAATGCTGATGAAGTTAAGCTCTCAGCTTTAGTGAATATTGTGAGCATTACAAAATACACAGACACAGACGCAGTGCGTAAACTGATTAATCATCACTCTGACTGGCACAAGTTAAAAAGATCCGTTGCATGGATCCTTCGCATCAGAGACATGCTCAAACAAAAAACAGAAAGGGTTAAAACACAAGTAGATAACCCAAAGACAGAAAATCACAAGTCGCTAACAGTTCAAGAACTAACAAAAGCAGAAAACGAAATCATTAAGTTTACTCAAAGACAAAATTTTAAGGAAGAAATTCTCATGTTGCAAAAGAATAAAGCAGCAGCAGAACTCAAACAGGGAATTCACACACAGCAAAAACGCAAGGCATCTGTAAAAAGAAACAGTTGCTTGTCCAAACTGGACCCAGTGCTACAGGATGGATTGCTGAGAGTCGGAGGACGTCTCGGCACGTCCGCAATGCCAGAGCACGTTAAACACCCAGTCATTGTACCTAAAGACTCACATATCACAACGTTAATATTAAGAAGGATTCATGACAAAATAGGACACAGTGGCAGAAATTACATGCTCTCAGAATTACGGCAGAAATACTGGATTCCGACTGCTAACTCACTCGTAAGACAGTTTCTCTCCAGGTGTGTGATATGCAGGAAGTCTAGAGCTAAAGCATGTGAGCAAAAAATGTCAGAATTGCCAATCGACAGAATAATACCAGACCACCCACCCTTCACCAATGTGGGAGTAGACTACTTCGGACCCTTCGAGGTCAAACGAGGCAGAAGTAACGTTAAAAGGTATGGCGTACTTTTCACTTGTCTGACAACAAGAGCCGTGCACATTGAAATTGCTCATTCGCTTGACACAGACTCTTGTGTGAATGCCATGCGACGCTTTATAAGCAGGAGAGGTCAGGTGTCAGTGATGCGAAGTGACAATGGAACAAACTTCATAGGCGCTGAGACTGAACTGCGCGAGGCTATTCAGCAATGGAATCAGTCACAAATTGAAAGCTTCCTCACTCAAAGGAACATACAGTGGACATTTAACCCGCCTTCTGGATCTCACTTTGGTGGAATATGGGAAAGACAGATTAGGTCAGTTAGAAAGATCTTGAGATCTGTACTGAAAGAACAAACATTAACTGACAAGAGCCTCCATACATTCATGTGTGAAGTAGAAGCGATAATGAATAACCGACCCCTCACTACTGTCTCGGAGGATCCCACAGATCCCCTGACACCAAACCACCTGCTGCTGATGAAAAAACAGCCAAACCTGCCCCCTGGATTCTTCAAAAAGGAAGACATGTATGCACGTCGCAGGGAGAAGCAGATCCAGCATCGATCAGACCTGCTCTGGAAGCGATGGGTTCGTGAATACTTGCCCTTGCTCCAGGGGCGGCAAAAATGGTTTCAAAACAAAAAAAACCTCTCGCTTGGAGATATAGTGTTAATAACTGATGAGTCTTCTCCAAGCAATTCATGGGTTATTGGATAAATCACGAAAGTGTTCCCAGAGACGTGTGTTAGTTAAAACTAAGACCAACACTCTGGAAAGACCCATCGACAAGCTGTGCCTCATACACTGTAAAAAAATTCTTGCTACTCCAACTAAAAAATTTCTAGTGACCTGTTGCACCTAAAATTTTTAGTTGGCTCAATTTAAGTTGTGTAAACTATTTTGTTTTTGCTGTGCTGATTACCTCTAAATGTACACACAAATTGAAATAAAACATTCTGTCAACTAAATGTTCTATGCTGAATAAACATGCCTAGTTAGGCCAACAAGCAGTCTCAAATTGAAATATAATGTTGTGTCAATTAAATGTTCCAAGTTGACTGAAAGGTAAATTTTTGAATTGGAAAATCTTAAAGTTTACTTGAGTAGGTTATTCACATTTACATTTAGGCATTTGGCAGACGCTCTTATCCAGAGCGACTGACATTTTTTATCTCATTATACATCTGAGCAGTTGAGGGTTAAGGGCCTTGCTCAAGGGCCCAACAGTGGCAACTTGGTGCTTGTGGGGTTTGAACCTGGGATCTTCCGAACTGTAGTCCAATGCCTTAACCACTGAGCTACCCCTGGCCCTGTTCACTATTCACTGTAGCCACATTTCAAATAACATGACACATTCCTCTAAATTTGAATATTTTTTTTAATGTAAACTTTAAACACCTGTTAAAGGCTATCAACATTGATTAAGTGCAATCCTATAATCCAAAAACTCTATTTCAACAAATAAACAACTGCTGCATTGTTATAACAAAATATGCAAATAACATTCCAAAATGCAAGAATGAAACTGTGCCCTTAACATTCATGTTACAAAGCTTACTAATATCACACTCAGTCAAAACAGTATACTGGATAAATAGACTTCTGCCTTGTAGAACAAAACATACTGATATTTCTCAGTAAAAACGTGCAGTGGCTTATTTGAAAATAAAATATTTGCTTTAACTCAGAAATGGTTTAAGATAAAAAAAAATGTTGTGAAATAATTTTGCCAAGCTCCAAGATTGTTTGCAGATGCAGTAAGCACTGTTTCCCAGATATTCTCCCTAATACCTGAAATACAAAAAGAAAAATATATGAATAACTAATTAAGTAACCGTTTGTAGTTCAAAACCATAAAACAACCATAGTGAAATGTGCCAATAATTAAAAAATCCTAGACAAAAAATGTCCGTTTAGCCATTATAACCGTTTTCAGACACTATAAGGTTAATGAATGATGAAGGAGTGAGAACATTAAGCTCCCTCAGTGGCGCACTAACGCGCCGTCTTTTTCAAATAGCCTTTGAAATTATCAGTCATTAAAATGATTAAAATGCATGTAACGTAAGTAAACTTTAGCGGTTTCATAGATTAACATTAATGTCAATGTACATACCATCTGAAAGAAAAAATGCGTTAGGAGCTGAAAAGAGTGCATTGTCAGATAACTACTGTAACACTCCAAATTATATAAATAAACACTCGAAAATATAATGTTCTACAGCTTGCTGCTGGATAATATATATGTTATAAAGCTAAAATTGCTGATTACTTTGCATGCCGAGGACAGTTAGTTTCCATGAAGTACTCACCGGAAGAAATAGCGGGAAGTTCGAATATTCTGGAAGAACGCTTTTGCGCATGCGCAGAGGTCCCTCTTGTTCGTCCAACATAAAATTGTTTGTGTGCAGTTAAATGTTTCATGAACACAGTTATACTCGTTGCCTTGATGAAACTTTCGTAGTTGAGTAATGAAATTTATACAATCATTGAGAAAACATATTTTTCTTTTTTGACACCAGCATTATATTAGCCCAACATATATTTCTTTTTTCCAACAATTATTTTCAGTATTCATTTTTTACAGTGTATGTGACATGGACTGTTAAATGTGTGGTAATATGTTGTGAAATTTGATATGCAAATATAAACACCTGAGATAAATATCACACACTTAAAAGATTTAAAACGTTTAGAAGGTTAAGAATGTTTGATTTCATGGCTTTATCAAAAAAAAAAAAAAAACACACACAAAATTGTAATTGTCAGTCTCCATGCCTGTCAATTAGGGGCTGGAATGTAAGTGCCATATTGCACTTGTTATGAATTTGTTGTTGTGTTTATTTTATTTTATTTTATTTGCTGTTATTTCATTTATTTTACCTTGTTCTATTCATTAGTAAAGCATTAAGCATTAAGTTTGTTACATAAGCCATAAGCTTTATATTTCTTAGTCATGCATGATAAGTTGATAATCGTAGGTTGGTCTGTGATGTCATTCTACTATTACATGCATTTGTGTGACTGTCATATGTTAGAGAGTTCAGTATAGATGTGGAAGGCTACGGAAACACAAGCTTTTGACCGTCAGCTAATGAGAGCTATTAAGCTAGAAATGTAAGATACAGCAACTAGGTTGTTGTAACCGTAAGCTAACGTAAGCTGGGAATGTAAGATACAACGAGAGTGTTGTTATATACCCAAGCAAAGATTGTAATCTACAAGATACAGCAAATAGGTTGTTGTAAAAGTCAGAGATTTGCAAGATGCAGCAACTGGTGTCTGTAATAACAGTGGATTTACTCAAGACGACTGTATGAAGTGTTGATTCTTTGATGCTGACAAAATAAACTACAAAAGACAAAGAGATCGGACTTCTGTCATGTGAGTGAAACTTTAAGACATTAGATACGCGTCAAAACTGGTGAAATAATATGACCGCATCTACAAATGTAATGAGCCCTCCTGAGGATATAAAGCTTTTGTCATGTTGCGTTAGTCACAGGGCGGATGCAGATGCAGGCTTCAATGACAGTCCTTTATTTAATTTGCACACAAACTCAAAAGTACTCAGAAAAACCGTTTAAACAAAAAAGGAGGACATGAAAGTCACTCTCTCTCTCTCAGCAGAGTTCGGGTAATCACCGTCTTCGCTCCTCAGGATGTTCCTTCCTGAGGGATATGGAAATAGTCTTTTTTACTGTTGTCTTGGTGAACAAGGTGTGTGCATCTCTTGACTAACCATGAGGGTGGACGGACAGGTGGCTACGGGGTCGGCTGGTTTAAATAGACAGACACAAAAGGGCACACAGGTGACATTCATTATATGATAACAGGGGGAGACGTACTCACGTAGACACACCAGGGGGAGACAAAGTGACGGCTCAGTAGTCCGGGGAACCGGATCTTACTCCCCGAGGCTGTGGTGGTCCAGATGTTATAGTAGAACCGGCTTCCGGAGGAAGGCGAGGGCGCCCCTGCCTGTTGTTGGAGGGTGCAATGACCCCACCGTCTGCTGGTTTTGTCGGCGGGCAGGACGACCCGGTGGACACGGCGCTGGGCGGTCCGGCCGTGTTCTGTGGAACTCAGTGATCAGTTCTTGACAGAGGATGTCTTTTGCCGGCACCCAGCTCCGTTCCTCTGGACCGTAACCCTCCCACTCAACCAAATATTGTAGAGCCCCCCCCCCCTTCTCCGTGAGTCCAATAGTTCCTTGACTCGGAATGCAGGGGCGCCCTCTATCTCCACAGCTCCGGGGAGTGCAGGTTCCGCTGCTCCCTGGTCCAGTGGACCCCAGACCACCGGCCTAAGAAGAGAAATGTGAAAGCCAGGGTGGATACGTAGGTGAGAGGGGAGTTTTAACTTATATGAAACAGGGTTAATTTGTGCTGTAATTGGAAAGGGACCGATGAGAGTTGAGATGAGAGAGGAGAGTTTCTTGCACGGGAGGTTAAGACGGAGGTTCCGTGTCGAGAGCCATACCTGATCGCCTACCTGGAGTGGATGACTTTCCCTTCTCCGTCTATCGGCATTTCTTTTAAATCATTGTACTGCTTGGGAGATCTTGGTGTGTGCATCCTCCCATACTTTTTCCGCTTTTTTGAACCACTGATCCACCATGGGCACATGGGTTGATAACCTAACACACACTGAAACGGCGTTAGGCCGGTTGCGGAGTGGCACAGTGAATTTTGTGCGTATTCCACCCAGGTTAAACAGTCTGCCCATTCGTGCTGTCGGCTGCTGCAGTATGCCCGAAGATACCTCCCGAGTTCTTGGACCGTCCGCTCGGCCTGCCCATTAGACTCGGGGTGATAGCCCGACGTTAGGCTAACTGTGGTCCCCAACTTCTGGAAGAACGCTTTCCAGACCCTGGCGATAAATTGGGGGGCTGGCGGGAGAGAGAGAAACGGGATGAATTTGCATCCCTTTGAAAATCTATCTATGACCACTAAAATTGTGGTGTACCCTTTGAATACCGGCAGATCCGTAACAAAGTCCACTGCAACATGACACCACGGTCTGTTTGGTATAGGTAGGGGCGTTAGTTTTCCAACCGGTAGACTACGTGGACTCTTTGTAGTCGCACACACTGCGCAAGACAAAACAATTTTTTTCACGGTTTCCCGCATTTTTGGCCATCAGAACATTGGTTCCAGTAGGTGAAACGTGCGTGTGACGCCGGGGTGTCCAGATGCTAGACTCGTATGAGTCTCTATCATCACTCGTTCACGAAGTGGTTCCGGTACGTAGGTCCGATTCGGAGGACAGTTCCTAGGCACCTAGGGGTTGGACCGTGCCCACTGAACTATTTCCGATTCCAAATCCCACATAACCGGCGCCACAACGAGTGACGATGGTAAGATGGGTTCCGGAGTGATAATGGGTTCCGGCGACGGATAACAGCGGGATAACGCATCCGCTTTGATGTTTTTAGAGCCGGGGCGATATGTAATCTTAAATTGGAAACGCGTGAAAAAAAGTACCCATCGGGCTTGACGTGAGTTGAGCCTTTTTGCTTGTTGGAGGTTCTCCATGTTTCGATGGTCTGTAAGTACCGTGAAAGAATGTTTTGCGCCCTCCAGCCAGTGTCTCCACTCCTCTAACGCCGCCTTCACTGCTAGCAGTTCTCTGTTACCGATATCATAGTTTCGCTCGGCAGGTGTTAGTTTCCTAGAAAAGAAAGCGCAGGGATGGAGTTTCTCAGGGTGGCCATGGCGTTGTGACAGCACCGCCCCTATGCCTACCTCAGACGCATCGACCTCTACTATAAAGGGCTTTTCCGGGTCGGGTAATTTTAATATAGGCGCAGTGGTGAAAGCAATTTTGAGGCGATGAAACGCATTTCACCCTTCCGCTGGGAACTCGCGAAGGCGTTTCGGTTTCCCTACTAATAGTGATGTGAGGGGTGCTGCCACCATACTAAAGCCCAGAATAAACCGCCTGTAAAAATTGGCAAACCCTAGGAATCTCTGTAGCTCCTTAACTGTCGTCGGTTCCGGCCATTATTGTACCGCCTTGACCTTGGACATTTCCATTTCGACCCCCCGTGGTCCTATGTGATAGCCGAGGAATGCCACCTCCTTTGTGTGAAAGGTGCATTTCTCCGCCTTCACATAGAGCCCGTGTTTGCGCAGACGACGAAGGACGGCGGCTACATGAAGGACGTGTTCCGAATATGACCGTGAATATACCAGGATATCATCCAGGTAAATTATAACAAAACGGTTAAACATATCCCGAAACACGTCGTTCATGAACCCCTGAAACACCGCAGGTGCGTTTACCAGACCATATGCCAATACGTTATATTGGTAATGCCCAGATGTTGTGCTAAATGCTGTCTTCCATTCATCGCCTTTACGCACACGAACGAGGTTATATGCGCTGCGGAGGTCGAGCTTGGTGAAGATGGAAGCGCCTCGGAGTTGGTCGATCGCGGCCGGTACCAGGGGCAGTGGATGCTTATATTTTACTGTTATTGTATTGAGTCCTCTATAATCAATACACGGACGTAAGCCCCCCCCCTTTTTTCTCTATGAAAAAAAAACCTGCCGAGGCGGGAGACGTGGACCTGCTGATGAGCCCCTGCTGGAGTGCCTCACTCACGTATTCCTCCATTGTCCTGGTTTCCGCCACTGACAAGGGATAGACACACGAGCAAGGAGGTGCTTTCCCCGGCAACAGCTCTATCGCGCAGTCCCACGGACGGTGAGGGGGAAGTCGTGCAGCTGCCCTAACACTAAACACTTCTTTAAACCGCTGATACTCTGATGGTATGTTAGTGTTTAATTGGGCTTGCGGGCTTTCAATCGTAGTGGTTTGAACGGTCATAGTATGCGGTGTACATGTTTTAGTGCATCAGGGGGACCAGGATGTGACGCAAGACTTATTCCAATCAAAATTGGGATTGTGATCACTAAGCCATGGAAGACCTAGCACGACGGAATGGTCCGACCGGGGGAGTACAAAAAATTTTAATACCTCCGTGTGACCGGGGAAAGTTAACCGGAGGGGCGCTGTCATTAATTTAATAGGAGAATGTTCCAAATCACCACCATCTAGAGCTTTTATTGTTATTGGGGATGGAAGCTTCGACACGGGAGCTCGTAGTGCGGACAGTAGAGATGAAGAGATAAAATTTCCAGCCGCCCCAGAATCTATTAATGGGAAAACAGATAAAACACATGTGTTAAATGATAGTTGTGCTTTCAGACAGAATGGGTGATGTGTGCGATGAGGTGTGTGTGTTGTTACTTTGCGCAGCTGGCACTCGCTGATGTGATGTCCTTTCCCCCCACAGTATAAACATAACCCGGCCGTAAGCCGTCGTCGTCTCTCGGTGGCTGGAAGGCGGGAAGTACTCACTTCCATCGGCTCGGACGTGTTCATCTCCCTCGCGGCTGGAGGGGGTTGGTGAGGCTGCTCCAGGGTCCGTGCCAGGATGGTTCTGGTGGATTGTCTCGGTCGCTGGCTGCGAAGGTGTTGGTCCAGTTTGATGGCGAGGTGGATGGTGCCGTCCAGGGAGAGGCCGGTATCCCGGCACGCGAGCTCCAGTTGGATCTCGGGTTGGAGTCCATCGCGGAACCGGGCCAGGAGGCTCCTCTCACACCAGCCACTCTCCGCAGCCATGACTCGGAACTTAATGGCATACTCCGATACCTCATCAGTCTCTGTTCCCCCGATCGTCCTTGGTCGGGGTGATTGAACACCGCCGTCATCGCCTGGATGAAGCTGTCATATCGGGAAGTGATCCCCTCCCTGTGCTCCAAACGGCCGCCGCCCAGTCCATGGCTGGTCCTGTGAGCTGCTGGATGACAAAACGGATCTTTTGTTGGTCTGTCAGATCTGGATAATCCACGAGATGCAGCTCGCAGGCCAGGAGGAACAGCTTAAATCCCCCCGGATCACCTGCATACCTCTCCGGGAGGACTGAGCATGTAGGTGACGGGGTGGCGTGCGGTGGTGGGGGTGTGGACGACGAGCCGGGTAAGGCGAGTTTTTTCACACAGTGGGCGAGATCGCTCACTGCTCGTGCCAGGCCGTCGATCTCCCTCTGCTGCATACGCACGTAGTGCATAGGGCCAGGAGTAGCTCAGTGGTTAAGGCATTGGACTACGGTTCGGAAGATCCCAGGTTCAAGCCGCACAACCACCAAGTTGCCACTGTTGGGCCCTTGAGCAAGGCCCTTAACCCTCACTGCTCAGATGTGTAATGAGATAAAAATGTAAGTCGCTCTGGATAAGAGCATCTGCCAAATGCCTAAATGTAAATGTAAATGCATAGGGTTCTCGTCGCTCGGTAACGGGACGCCTGCTATTGCACAAACAGCATGCTCATTTATTTAAATTAATTTGTTGTTATAGACTATAGTGTGCGCTACACCCTATTTACTGTTTTGCTACAGTCTGCACCTTCCAGTTAATTTGCCTGCTTCTCCTCCAGCTCCGCACCGCCCAGCCTGCAGAAAATGCGCGTGCACTTTGCGTGCTCGTACCCGGCTCGTAAAGAGCGCGCTCTGCCCTCAAGGGCGAGCATTGGTTAATGGCAGGCATGTGACTGATGCAAGCCAGATCCTTTTATTTAGCAAAATTGAGATTAATAGTTACATTTTATTGTTGAGGGGCAAAGACAGGGCTCCATACGCACATACACAGAAAAAAGGGCACTTGAGGCCAGGGGCGCAAATCCATGGGTTGTCCCCCACCTCCCGAAAAAAAAAAAAAACGCATTCTCTATTGTGAAAAATATATGTATGTATACCTAAGATAATTGTGTAAGTAGAAAAAAAACCCCGCAAAAAATTCATTTAGAAACAGTTGGGTTCCTCCTCAGCTTCCTCACAGTGGTTTGGCCCACTGCCAGCTTTCCCAGTTCAAGTCGGGTATTTTATTCACTGTAAATAAAGCGATTCTCTTTAATATAGTTGATGCAGACTCATTCATAAATTAGTTGCGTCAAAAATGCTGATTACTGATGTAATTTTCCATGAATCTGCTATATTAGCGATTAAATTATTACTTATCTAGTTAACGTTATCTTGTGTAAGTGCCATATCGCACTTTTTATGAATTTGTTGTTGTGTTTATTTTATTTTATTTTACTTGCTGTTATTTCATTTATTCTACCTTGTTCTATTCATTAGTAAAGCATTAAGCATTAAGTTTGTTACATAAGCCATAAGCTTTAAATTTCTTAGTTATGCATCATAAGTTGATAATCGTAGGTTGGTCTGTGATGTCATTCTACTATTACATGCATTTGTGTGACTGTGATATGCTAGAAAGCTCAGTATAGATTTGGAAGGCTACGGAAACACAAGCTTTAGACCGTCAGCTAGTGAGAGCTCCCGGTAAGCTAGAAATGTAAAATACAGCAACGAGGTTGTTGTAACCGTAAGCTAACGTAAGCTGGGAAAGTAAGAAACAACAAGAGTGTTGTTAGATACCCAAGCCAAGATTGTAATCTACAAGATACAGCAAACAGGTTGTTGTAAAACTCAGAGATTTGCAAGATGCAGCAACTGGTGTCTGTAATAACAGTGGATTTACTCAAGACGACTGTATGAAGTGTTGATTCTTTGATGCTGACAAATAAACGACAAAAGACAAAGAGATCGGACTTCTGTCATGTGAGTGAAACTTTAAGACATTAGCTACGCGTCAAAACTAGTGAAATAAGCCAACCGCATCTACAAAAGTCTAAAGCTTTTCCGCTGTTTGAACGAAAACAAGTGAACACTGAAATGGAAAGTGAAAGAGAATAGCCGTCGAACTTCACCATGCCGAACAACGAGGACAACGCTCCCGGCACTTGGCTGGGGAGCCTAACGGCGCTCCACGAGATGAACAGGGAAAACCTCAACGAGGCGCTGGATGCAAGAAAAGGCAAGCGAATTCGACTGAATGCAACGTCTAATGCATTAAAGACACCTATGAACTATGCACGTAAGTTAGACATCGTTGAAACTGAGTGCAGAAGAGAGAACTTCATGAGAAGTAACGTTGATGTGCTTGTGTACACTCGTAAAGACGAACACAGACTTGATCAGGTCGCTTGCGGCGCACCTGAGGCTCAAGGCCGCACAGAATTCATATCTACGGTGGGTCGCTGGAAAGCGGACACCAAGGACACTAAGAGCCACTCTGTGACGTCGCGACTACGCGAAGGTGTCTCGCCGGGCGTCAGCGTGTCACAGACAATGGCAGCATCCAAAAGGTCTGTAACTTCTACATCATCCTCAGCCCTAATAAAGAAAGCGGAAGCCAACAGAGCAGCCTTGTTGATTAAAGCAGCAGCCTTAGCAGAACGGCGGGCGTTAGAACAGAAGGAAGCACAATTAAAGGCAAAAGAAGCAGAATTAAAGGCTGAGGCAGAGCAACTAAAAGCTGATAAAGAAAGGTTGGAATTAGAAACTGCGCTCGCAGTTGTCGACGCTGAATTACAGGTTTATCAGAGTTGTGAAACACGACAGCCTGCATCAAAGAGCGGAGTCATCGACCCGAGCTGCACGCGCTCGAGCAGCCCGCCTAGGACGGGCCGCAAACCTGAATACGACAGCCGCCGAAAGCCGGTAAGAGAGAGCACCTTCAACGAACCAAGTGGCGCACGCGCTCCCAAACTGGAATACAACAAACTTTACGGGAGCAGCGCGTCGATAGAAAACCTCGGACTGCCATCACGTTTCAAGACAGCCCATCCAAGCGTACCAGTAAGTTTTGAACCAAAATTGAAAAGTACTTTAAATGAAGGGTCTACCCAAGACAATAAATACACCCGCCATGACATGTATACTTTAGAATCACAGAGCATGATGCAACAGCAGGCTGACATCACAGCAATGCTCATGAAATGCCAAAGGCAATCCTTTTTACCTCAACGCAATCTTCCTGTGTTTCATGGTGACCCTCTTGAGTTTACGTCCTTCATGAAAGCATTCAAACATGTTATTGTTGACAAAACAGATAGTGATGCTGATAAGCTGTTTTATCTTGAGCAGTTTACTGAGGGAGAGGCTAGAGACCTCGTTATGAGCTGTCAGCTTATGCCAGATCAGTGTGGTTATGCAGAGGCAATGAGACTGTTGCAGGACAGATTTGGAAATAAACGAAAAATTGCAAACACGCTGATGCAAAAGATAGCCAGTTGGCCGGTAATAAAGTCAGAGGATGGAAAGTCGTTAAGTGCTTTCTCCGTGTTTCTAGCATCCTGTCACAACATCATGTCAAGCATCGACCACATGGAGGAGCTAGATAACGGTACCAACATGCAGACCATTACTTCAAAACTGCCCTACGAGTTGCGTAAGAGATGGAGGGACCAGGTGTACAAGCTTGAAGAGCTTAGTCAGACAAGACCCAAATTTAAGCAGCTAGCTGAGTTCATAGACCAACGAGCTAAAGTAATTTCAAACCCAATCTTCGGAAACCTGAACGCCTCAACCAGCGACAAAGGACACTTTAACAAATCCCCGCAAGGACCCAAGTCAAGAAGAGAAGGGAACGCCAGGGTCAGCTTCGCAACCGACGTCAGACAGGTTGGTAAAATCCACAAAGACTCGATTACAATGAAGAATGCCGGTACGTCAGCTGTTAGCGCTTTCACTAAGCCATGCGCATATTGTAAAAAGGACCATATCTTAGACGAGTGCGTCAAATTTAACGATCAGACCCACGAAGACAAAGTAGAATTCTTAAAAAGAAACGGTTTCTGTTTCGGATGTTTAACAAAGGGTCACTTGTGGAAAGACTGCACTAGAAAAATTGTATGTTCGCTGTGTTCAAAGCCACATCCGCGCATGTTACACAGAGCAGTGCAAGACACGGCGCAGCCAGGTACACGCGCTGACGAGAATGAAACCGAAAGTGACACAAAAAATACACCACCGGCAGAGAGTCACGAATCAAATGCGCTCACTGGGGCTGGAGGTAATTGCATCCTCCCCATTGTGCCCGTTAAAATAAAGTCCAAGAAAAAGGACACAGTAGAAGCCATGTACTATCACGTGAAAGTCCCCGAGAAGGACACTGATCTGCTGCGCTTCCTATGGTGGCCGAATGGAGATGTGAACCAAGACTTAGTTGAAAATAAAATGGTAGTTCATCTGTTCGGTGTAAAATTGTTGCCTAGTGGTGCTAACTTCGCCCTCAGAAAGACAGCAGAAGAAAACCGCAGCAATGCATCTGCTGTGGCAGTTAACACAGTGCTTAAAAACTTTCATGTAGACGACTGCCTGAAATCTGTTTCGAGTCATGACCAAGCAGTCGCCCTATACAATGATCTCACAAGTTTCTGTACAAAGTCATTAGCAAGGCGACTAAATGCACGAGGCAAAAGAGTTAAGATACGGCTGAGCACTATGAACTCCTCAGAACTAGTAGATAGCTACATGCTCAATGATTTGGAGA
This sequence comes from Channallabes apus, assembly GCA_030522415.1. Lineage (NCBI taxonomy): Eukaryota > Metazoa > Chordata > Actinopteri > Siluriformes > Clariidae > Channallabes > Channallabes apus. The sequence goes on from CM060110.1 coordinate 1,559,350, forward strand.
TCAGTGGCCTGGAAGAAAACAACTTTATGGAACTTCCCAACGTCTTCACACAAAAGACTATGCCAGTTACAGTGGCAAACATTCCACAACAGCATGACATCGATAAGTGGCCATACCTCAGTGAAGTAAAACTGCCCCAGATTAGCGGGGGAGTCGAAATTCTCATAGGATATAAAGAGCACGAACTCACAGAACCTAAGCGAATAATCAATAGCAGGCATAGAGGGCCATACGCGATGCAGAGTGCTCTCGGATGGACTGTGGCCGGGCTTCACCGAGAACCCGACAAACTAGTGACCGCTACAGTTAACCGAATCTGCATTGAAAGTGTAGAACAAATGTGTAATAACTCCTTGCAGTTCACAAATAATCACTCCCACATCGACCTCCCACTTAAGAAAGCATCCTTTCAAATGCCCAACAACCGAAATGCAGACAGCAGCGCGCGTCTAAGCAGTGCACGCCCGAGCAGTGCGCACGCTCACCTGTTAAATGTAAAAGGCAATAGCCGTGCCCTACTGACTGTCATTGCCGAGAGTGAAAGGATCAAAGACATGAGAGACTTAGACTTGAGAAAAGATGCACTGCCCATAGAGAGAGCTCTGGGGGTGCTGTAGTGCATTAACTCAGACATGTTCACGTTTAAGATTAGTTTAAAGGAACGACCTGTGACAAGAAGAGGAATTCTGTCAGTCACTGGCTCAACATACGACCCGTTAGGCTTTCTCCCACCTGCCATACTGCCAGCTACAATCCCAATGCAACAGTTATGTAAAGAAAAACTTGCCTGGGATGATGACATTCCAGAGCAGTTTGCAACGGCATGGAAAACCTGGCTGCAAGAGCTGCACCGACTGTCCGAGTTCAGCAATGCAAGGTGCATAAAACCAGCCGACTTCGGAGTTACAGCTACAGCACAACTCCATCACTTCTCGGATGCAAGTGAAATGGGATACGGAGCTGTCTCATACCTCAGGTTAGTAAACGCTGATGGACCTACACATTGTGCATTCATGATGGGGAATTCCCGTGTAGCACCCCTGAAACAAACCACCATTCCACGAATGGAACTGACTGCGGCAGTAGTCGCTGTAAAAAATGACAAAATGTTGAAAGAACAGCTAGAATTGAAATTGCTGGACTCTATGTTCTGGACTGACAGTACAACTGTTTTGAGATACATTGATAACGAAACACTTCGTTTTAAAACCTTCGTGGCCAACAGAATCGCCATTATAAGAGAGTCAACCAAGTCACAGCAATGGAGGTACGCTAATACCTCACAAAACCCAGCTGATTCTGCCTTCAGGGGGGTATCCTGTGAAAAGTTCATGAAAAATGTCAACTGGATCCAAGGTCCCTCCCTTCTCAAAGAAGCAGAGTGCAAATGGCCTGAAAATATTCACGACACATCAATAAAAGAAAATTTTGATGAAAATGCTGATGAAGTTAAGCTCTCAGCTTTAGTGAATATTGTGAGCATTACAAAATGCACAGACACAGACGCAGTAAGTAAACTGATTAATCATCACTCTGACTGGCACAAGTTAAAAAGATCCGTTGCCTGGAGCCTTCGCATCAGAGACATGCTCAAACAAAACACAGAAAGGGTTACAATACAAGTAGATAACCCAAAGACAGAAAATCACAAGTCGCTAACAGTTCAAGAACTAACAAAAGCAGAAAACGAAATCATTAAGCTCACTCAAAGACAAAACTTCAAGGAAGAACTTCTCACGTTGCAAAAGGGTAAAGCAGCAGCAGAATTCAAACAGGGAATTCGCACACAGCAAAAACGAAAGGCGTCTGTGAAAAGAAACAGCTGCTCGCCCAAACTGAAACCTCTGACACCAAACTACCCGCTGCTGATGAAAAAACAGCCAAACCTGCCACCTGGATTTGTCATCTATGCACGTCGCAGGGAGAAGCAGATCCAGCATCGATCAGACCTGCTCTGGAAGCGATGGGTACGTGAATACTTGCCCTTGCTCCAGGGGCGGCAAAAGTGGTTTCAAAACAAAAAAAACCTTTCGATTGGAGACATAGTTTTAATACCTGATGAGTTTTCTCCACGAAATTCATGGGTCATGAGAAGAATCACGAAAGTGTTCCCCAACAAAGGGGGACTGGTGAAACGTGTGTTAGTTAAAACTAAGACCAACACTCTGGAAAGACCCATCGACAAGCTGTGCCTCACATGTGAAACGGACTGTTAAATGTGTGGTAATATGTTATGAAATTTGATTTGCAAATGTAAACACCTGAGATAAATATTACACACTTAAAAGATTTAAAACGTTTTAGAAGGTTAAGAATGTTTGATTTCATTGCTTTATCAAAAAAAAAACACAAAATTGTAATTGTCAGTCTCCATGCCTGTCAATTAGGGGCTGGAATGTAAGTGCCATATCGCACTTTTTATGAATTTGTTGTTGTGTTTATTTTATTTTATTTTACTTGCTGTTATTTCATTTATTCTACCTTGTTCTATTCATTAGTAAAGCATTAAGCATTAAGTTTCTTACATAAGCCATAAGCTTTAAATTTCTTAGTTATGCATCATAAGTTGATAATCGTAGGTTGGTCTGTGATGTCATTCTACTATTACATGCATTTGTGTGACTGTGATATGCTAGAAAGCTCAGTATAGATTTGGAAGGCTACGGAAACACAAGCTTTAGACCGTCAGCTAGTGAGAGCTCCCGGTAAGCTAGAAATGTAAAATACAGCAACGAGGTTGTTGTAACCGTAAGCTAACGTAAGCTGGGAAAGTAAGAAACAACAAGAGTGTTGTTAGATACCCAAGCCAAGATTGTAATCTACAAGATACAGCAAACAGGTTGTTGTAAAACTCAGAGATTTGCAAGATGCAGCAACTGGTGTCTGTAATAACAGTGGATTTACTCAAGACGACGGTATGAAGTGTTGATTCTTTGATGCTGACAAATAAACGACAAAAGACAAAGAGATCGGACTTCTGTCATGTGAGTGAAACTTTAAGACATTAGCTACGCGTCAAAACTAGTGAAATAAGCCAACCGCATCTACATCTTGTTTACAGTGGCTTGTTGCATAGTGCACTGCAACTAACACGACAAACGCCGTTTCCCATGCAGTGTTTTATTTGTGGCATATTGTTGGCATAATGTTAACTTAACATTAATGGCCACAATTAGCATATTGTTTAGCTGTACATTCACTAAATGAGCACTGTGCCTAGTCCGAATTGTATATTTTTGTATAATCAATATCCATTCTGTTCTAAGTGTCTTAATTAATTTTAAATACAATTTTAAACCTTTTTTTTTTATTCCTTGTTTTTATTGTTGTGATTATTTTTTGATAGTTTTACTTTCTTTATGTAAAGCAATTTGAATGACCATTGTGTATGAAATGTGCTACAGGATAAATAAACTTGCCTTGCAGTGTCCTAGATAAATGGATATAAGATAATTTTTCAGTGACTTAAACGCCAAGTAAGTACAAGTTCACATATTAAGGCAATTTGGCTTTAAGAACGAGTGCTTATGAAAATACTAATGTCACAATATCAATCACAGGCAAAGGAGACAGAAATTATTGAGGGACAGGTAGACCAGGGTCAATCAGATGTACAGTGTTGGGTAAGTGTAGTGCTTTTATTGAAGGGATAATGACAGATTTTGAAAAAAAAATTTGGGGGTGAACAATTTCTTTAATGTTTTTTGAGTTGTGGCTGTTTAGTAGAAAGTAATAGGCTCACCAATTTACAGTATGATCTTTCAATTTAGCAAGTGTAATGTAAACAAATTAGTTATTATGAGTATGGAAAACATCTTTTCCTGCATTTTGTTCTGCTTCAGGAGTCAGTCTGTTCTGAGACAGTGAGAGTAGAGGAAGGGGCAGATTCAGGACCAGGGAGGGAGCCGGAGACAGCAGGACAAAGAGATGATATTGCCAGCACCAGCACAGGGAGCACAGTTTTTAGTTTCTGTAGGTTGTATGTAGGTTTCTGCGCATGCTCGAGCGTGCAGAAGCTTGGTGCAGTTGCTCTCGGAATTCTCATGTGTTTTTTACTTTTTATTATACTTTCCTTCTATTATTTATTTATTAATAAAGTTCTTTGAATCTTGAATCTTGAATCGAAGTTTAGATCTCATGTTTACATTTTATTGTATGTTGATGGCTTGACTGTAAACAACATAAACAATGCAATAAATAGTTTTGAAGAAAAATCTACTTTGTCATTGAAACTTTGAAAATAACCATAATGCCGCCGTCTCCATACTACAGTAATAATGATAGAGGCAAAGTGTTTCACTGTGGGGACATACAGTATCTTTATAAGTACAATTTGACTGTATTATTTGTGTCCCCTTTCAAAAATTGCTCATGAGAAATTTTATATTTATTGTCCCCCCTATTGTTAAATGAAATTTACGCCCATGCTTGAGGCATCCTGGAGGCAAGGGGCGGGTGCTCAAGCACCCGCCGCCCTCCCCCCTCTGCACGTGCCTGTATATGTCTGTGTGTGTCTTTACAGTATATACAACGTGAAAGCGCGCTCAGTTACAGCTCAGTCCCTCTTCTCACCTTTGATAGGTGAGAAGTTATCAAACCGGTTTCGGATGGGGGAATTGGCCCAATTGAGGGGTTTAAAACTATTTAACAAGACCGAGACATCTCTGCCTAAAATGTATTTCTCCAGCAAAGCATAGACTAAATAGAAATAAAATGTTTAATATTAATAATATTGATCTTAGCTGGATGGTCTAATTCTCAAAATCGTTTAAGAAAGACTTAACACACTATAACTAGAATATTTACAAAACTGAAAGGTTGTCTTATGAATAATAAAAAACAACAACTCATAACTCAAAAAGATCATATGTTTTTATATATTTTTTTAGATCATAAATAGACATGAATTAACTATATATATATATATATATATATATATATATATATATATATATACTGGACACAAACAGCAAAAAACATGATGAAAAGCAATAAAGTGCTTAGGGCTTTTCATATTTTTTGCTGTTTGTGTCCAGCATGAGCTGATGCTGACTGCTGATGAGCGTATAGTAGCCTGTACAAGCCAAGCTCTTCCATAAAAAATAATGTGAATGTCTGCAACAATCACTAACCATTAGAATGTTTTTTTTTGTAATTAAACACGAATATATAAATTATATTTTCTTTACACATAATATTTTCATTATATATACACGGGCATCACTAGGCCATTTTTAGGGGGGCTTTAGCCCATCGTCCCCTTTATATTTATTTAAAGTATTTTTCATATTTTTTATGTCTGCCAGTTTCCAACAAAAAGCAGCAGTATTGTCAAAGAATTAACAGATAAATATTTAATATTATTGGCACCCACACAGTTTATTCCATTCCAACATAGGTGCATTGTTTATATTGCTAATCTCCTTCTTCTTCTTTGTCTTTCGGCTGTTCCCTTTCAGGGGTCGCCACAGCGAATCATCTGCCTCCATCTAACCCTATCCTCTGCATCCTCTTCTCTCACACCAACTAACTTCATGTCCTCTCTCACTGCATCCATAAATCTCCTCTTTGGTCTTCCTCTAGACCTCCTGCCTGGCAGTTCCAACCTCAGCATCCTTCTACCGATATATTCACAATCTCTCCTCTGAACATGTCCAAACCATCTCAATCTGGCCTCTCTGACTTTATCTCCAAAACATCTCACATGGGTTGTCCCTCTGATGAACTGATACTTGATCCTATCCATCCTTGTAAGTTTAAAGTTATATGCTGTTTTCTTGTTACATTTTTCTGATTGCACCTGTACATAGAAAAAAGTTTATACGGTAAACACACACATATTAATTAAATTCTTAAATCATCGTGTTCACCCATGCACTGAAAAAAAGAACTTGTAAGATTTACTTGATAAAATCCTCTTAACATCTATTTGCACACATAGATTTTAAGTAAATTTTATTGCTCCAATATTAAGTAAAACTCACCCGTAATTGTCAGGTAAAATCTACTTAATTAAATTAACAATAAAAGAAATCAAGTAAAAGTTACATAATTATATTTAATGCACAAATTAGATTCATTTAAAATAACCAAGTAAAGGTAATTCATTCCCAGATAGCATACACACGTCGCAGAGATAATGCTCCCTAATGCATGTTACAATGACCAAATATGATAATAAATAAATAAACCACACTCTCAGCTAATAATAAAACACAGATTCGTTTATTTTTTATAAAAAATACATTGAATAACAAGCAAACATTTGATTAATTTATACAAAAACGAGAAAACGAGAATACAGTAACTTACAAATGAGGTCTCAATTTGAAAAGATGTACAAAACATAAAACACCACAAATAAGTATTAATCATAGAAACAAAATTAAACACCAACAGAAACGTTTTGTACTTTATGATTTTTAAATATGACCGTTAGATACGTTGGTCAGGAAACTCCTGAAGTCAGATGCAGACACACTTTCAGTAAAAAATACAGAGATAGATATTCAATTAAAATTCATGATACTTAATTTAGCAAATGAACAATATTTATACTTTGTTCCTCTCGCTTCATAACTCATGAGAACAGACCGAAACCAGAACCGAACCGGAGATTAAGGAAAAAGTGAGAAGCAAGAATCATGTGTGGAAAGATTAAGCATGCAGGGTCACAGGATGACTCGACTTCTTTTTCTTGTCTGCAATGCGATTTAGACAAATTAGAGCTGCTGTCAATACTGTATGAACATATGTACAGGTTCTTTACAGTTGAAATGTAACTTGTAACTTATTAATAAAATTCTGTATGAGAGCTTTGTGTCATACAGTAAGTCCTGCCCCTTGGCCTTTGTGGCATCCCTGTATTATTCAGGTATGTGGAGTGAAGTTGGGTGGGTTGCTTGTGGTCAGAGGTGTCAAGTAATGAAGTACAAATACTTCGTTACCTTACTTAAGTAGAAATTTTGGGTATCTATACTTTACTGGAGTAATTATTTTTCAGCCGACTTTTTACTTCTACTCCTTACATTTTTAAGCAATTATCTGTACTTTCTACTCCTTACTTTTTAAAAACAGCCTCGTTACTCTATTTTTATGATCAGAACGCGCAACCCCTCCGGTCGCATGATAAGAACGCGCACAACGCCCCCCCCCCCGTCACATGATCAGAACGTGCACAACGCCCCCCCCCCCCGTCACATGATCAGAACGTGCACAACGCCCCCCCCCGTCACATGATCAGAACGTGCACACCCCCCCCTCCGGTCACATGATCAGAAAGCGAGACCTTAATGCTTTTGTCGCCCCTCATGGTACTTTTACTTTTATACTTTAAGTAGTTTTGAAACCAGTACTTTTAAACTTTTACTTAAATAAAAAGCTTGGGTTGATACTTCAACTTCTAAAGAAGTATTTTTGAACCCTAGTATCTATACTTCTACTCAAGTAATGAATGTGAATACTTTTGACACCACTGCTTGTGGTAGATTGCAGCTCATGGTGGTGTGTGTTCTTTAGGCTGACACATTTACAGAAGCCCGGTTGCTGGTACTGGACTGAGGTTAGCCCTCTACAGGTAATACCGGTAAGAGAGTTGGTTGTAAGTGCTGTAGTTCTCTGAATCTGTTTAAATGTTTAGCTGCATTTGTCTATTTATTCAGATTCAGAGGTTGGTGTGGGACAGATTCTTTTGTAATGCACATTGTTTTCCAGATTGTAAGTCCTGTTCTCCTGCAAGTTTGTTTTCGAGATGAAAACTCGAAGGTTTTGAGAAAAATAACAAAAAATTTTCAAGAACAAAACTGGAAACTTTTGATAAAAAAAATGAAATTTTCAAGAGAAAAAAATGTTTAAAAGAATGTAATGCTATTGCTTTGTAGTTCCTGATAAACAAAGGCAATCACCTCATCCAAGTCAGTACGGTGTTTTCTTCGAAATAGGTTGAACTGACAACAACGTCTCTTCAAAGTCCGGATGCTTATGATGATCTGGTGATTCTGGGCTAAATTAAGTATTTCCTAGTTACTCAAGCCAAGGGAAAAGTAAAGTTTGATTAGGTCTTCCACTTCAGGCATAATGCAAAACAAGTGTCTGGCTAACCTTGTAAAGTGTTTGTGTGGTTTCCTTCCTTGATGGGGATAAAACTTTTGACTTTACATCTCGAAATTTTTGAGTTATCTCAACTTTCGAGTTTTTCTCTCGGAAATTCCCTCCCCTTCCAAGTCTCTCTTTTTTTTTTATTATTATTATTATTTTTTTTTTTTTATCCCGTCTTGGCCCTAACACTCTGTTGTATCCTGAGGTTCTACTTTTATAGTATGTATTTTAAAGATGATTCTATCTGCTTGGTAACCGTGGGGTGTCGGCTGGGCTGCCTAGATTGTAATTCAAATGCAAATTCAAATTTTATTTGTCACATACACAGTCATACACAGTATGATATGCAGTGAAATGATTACACGACCGCCAGTGACCTTAAAAAGAAAATAAAAGCTTGTACCTAAAATAAATATCAATAAAACGAAATACTAAAGAAATAAGTTTAACTAGTAAAATTAACTGTACAATAAGGGCATAATAAAATATAGCAAAATATAGGGGGGGGGGGAGTATATATATATATATAATATATATATATATATATATATATATATATATATATAGGATTGAAAGTGACAGTGGTTGTGCAAATATGCATGAAAGGTGACTAGTGAAAGTGACATGTGCAATTGTCCAGATGTATAAATATTTAGTGCAAGTGTGTATGAATGTGTCCATGATTGTCCAGTCAATGTTGTGAGCTTAAAAAGATGTTATTAGTCCTGTGTGGAGGTGTGATTGTGATTGAGACTAATTTGGTCCTAGACTGGTCAGCCGCATTCTATGTGTAATTATTTTCTGTGTAGTTGGGGCTGTGTGGGAACTGTTTAGCCTGGGAGCTAACTGCTGCTATTAGCCTGAGAGCTAACTGCTGCTGCTATTAGCCTGAGAGCTAACTGCCAGGGGCCAGGGGTAGCTCAGTGGTTAAGGCATTGGACTACGGTTCGGAAGATCCCAGGTTCAAACCCCACAACCACCAAGTTGTCACTGTTGGGCCCTTGAGCAAGGCCCTTAACCCTCAACTGCTCAGATGTATAATGAGATAAAAATGTAAGTCGCTCTGGATAAGAGCGTCTGCCAAATGACTAAATGCAAATGCAAACTGCTGCTATTAGCCTGAGAGCTAACTGTTGCTATTAGCCTGAGAGCTAACTGCTGCTATTAGCCTGAGAGCTAACTCCTGCTACTAGCCTGAGAGCTAACTGCTGCTATTAGCCTGAGAGCTAACTGCTGCTATTAGCCTGAGAGCTAACTGCTTAGTTTCTAGTAACTCTTTTTGAATATCATATAGTTGTGCATTTCGTGTTGGACTCCTTTTTGTTTTGGTGTGTACAGTATGTGTGTACATGTTTAGTTGTGTTTTTGATTTATGATTTTTATTTCTGTTTGTATATTGTTTTTAACATAACATTGGGGTTTTGACGAATTGTTTCTTTCCTTGTTATGAATTATGTTCAAGTGTATTGGTTTCTCATCTGGTTTCTTTTATTAATTGAGCTTTCCGTGTGTGTGTGTGTGTGTGTGTGTGTGTGTGTGTGTGTGTGTGTGTGTGTGTGTGTGTGAATCGTATAATATACTTTTGTGGTTACAGGAGCTGAGTGCGACAAATTTCTATTTTCTTTTTCTATATTGATATTTTGTCCTTGTATGTACAGTATATTTTACTTTGTACAGTATATTTCATTAGTTAATTTTATTTTATAACGTATTTCTTTCATTCATATTTATTTATGTGTAACCTTGTATTTTTTCCCGCCACATCACAACACATGAGGGGCGGAGTTTTACGGTGTGTGTGGTGCTTATGTACTTCTTGCACTTTATGCAGTTATTATGTTTTTCTTTCTATTGTGGGTCCACACACTTCACAGCACTCCTTTATGGTGCTGCTGGCCACAACCTAAAATAATAACCCCAGAGTTGTCCTACACTGTCCTGATAGTAGCTAGCTTGTCTCTCTGCTGTTAAGCTGGTCGTTCATCTCGATTGTCAAAGTGTCTAATCCTGGAAATTATGTGGATGTTTTCCAGAGACACTGTTGCATGGAAATGTTTTGCTAGTTTCTGCCTCCCACAGGGATTCTATGGATTACATTTTAGACCTGAAAACTCCAGCAAGGATAAAAACCCAAAAGTGGTCATTTAAATGGTTTTGGTCTAACTGCTTTCACCTCGCTTCAAAACCACACCTTTCCTAAGTTAATGAATTAATGCAATCTAGAATAATTATCTGTATGGAATCTGGGACAAAAATCTGAAAAGGAGACTTGATGTCCTGCACATGAGTAACGGTCATCCCTGTTGTGATAAGGAACCACACTGGCAAAGCGATATTTATTGCATTCGGCTTCCAACTTCATTTCATTCACAACTCCAACGTGTGAAAACAAAGAATATTACACAAATGTACTGGTAATCAGATATTGCACTTGGAACTTATCTTGAGTTGTGGGAACAGTAGTGTTGTAGATGCGGTTGGCTTATTTCACTAGTTTTGACGCGTAGCTAATGTCTTAAAGTTTCACTCACATGACAGAAGTCCGATCTCTTTGTCTTTTGTCGTTTATTTGTCAGCATCAAAGAATCAACACTTCATACAGTCGTCTTGAGTAAATCCACTGTTATTACAGACACCAGTTGCTGCATCTTGCAAATCTCTGAGTTTTACAACAACCTGTTTGCTGTATCTTGTAGATTACAATCTTGGCTTGGGTATCTAACAACACTCTTGTTGTTTCTTACATTCCCAGCTTATGTTAGCTTTCGGTTACAACAAACTCGTTGCTGTATTTTACATTTCTAGCTTACCGGGAGCTCTCACTAGCTGACGGTCTAAAGCTTGTGTTTCCGTAGCCTTCCAAATCTATACTGAGCTTTCTAGCATATCACAGTCACACAAATGCATGTAATAGTAGAATGACATCACAGACCAACTTACGATTGTCAACTTATGATGCATAACTAAGAAATATATAAAGCTTATGGCTTATGTAACAAACTTAATGCTTAATGCTTTACTAATGAATAGAACAAGGTAGAATAAATGAAATAACAGCAAGTAAAATAAAATAAAATAAACACAACAACAAATTCATAAAAAGTGCGATATGGTACTTACATTCCAGCCCCTAATTGACAGGAATGGAGACTGACAATTACAATTTTGTGTTTTTTTTTTTCTTTTTTTGATAAAGCTATGAAATCAAACATTTTTACCCTTTTAAACGTTTTAAATCTTTTAAGTGTGTAATATTTATCTCAGATGTTTACATTTGCATATCAAATTTCATAACATATTACCACACATTTAACAGTCCATTTCACATATGAGGCACAGCTTGTCGATGGGTCATTCCAGAGTGTTGGTCTTAGTTTTAACTAACACAAGTTTCACCAGTCCCCCTTTGTCGGGGAACACTTTCGTGATTCTTCCCATGACCCATGAATTTCTTGGAGATGACTCATCAGTTATTGAAACTATGTCTCCAATCGAAAGATTTTTTTTGTTTTGAAACCACTTTTGCCGCCCCTGGAGCACGGGCAAGTATTCACGAACCCATCGCTTCCAGAGCAGGTCTGATCGATGCTGGATCTTCTTCTCCCTGCGACGTGCATAGATGACAAATCCAGGTGGCAGGTTTGGCTGTTTTTTCAGCAGCAGCAGGTGGTTTGGTGTCAGAGGTTCCATTTTAGGCGAGCAGCTGTTTCTTTTCACAGATGCCTTTCGTTTTTGCTGTGTGGGAATTCCCTGTTTGAATTCTGCTGCTGCTTTACCCTTTTGCAACGTGAGAAGTTCTTCCTTAAAATTTTGTCTTTGAGTGACCTTAATGATTTCGTTTTCTGCTCTTGTTAGGTCTTGCGCTTTTAGAGACTTGTGATTTTCTGTCTTTGGGTCATCTACTTGTGTTTTAACCCTTTCTGTTTTTTGTTTCAGCATGTCTCTGGTGCGAAGGATCCAGGCAACGGATCTTTTTAACTTGTGCCAGTCAGAGTGATGATTAATCAGTTTACTCACTGCGTCTGTGTCTGTGCATTTTGTAATGCTCACAATATTCACTAAAGCTGAGAGCTTAACTTCATCAGCATTTTCATCAAAATTTTCTTTTATTTATGTGTCATGAATATTTTTAGGCCATTTGCACTCTGCTTCTTTGAGGATGGAGGGACCTTGGATCCAGTTGACATTTTTCATGAACTTTTCACAGGATACCCCCCTGGAGGCAGAATCAGCTAGATTTTGTGAGGTATTAACGTACCTCCATTGCTGTGACTTGGTTGACTCTCTTATAATGGCGATTCTGACCGGCATTCTTCATTGTAATCAATTCTTTGTGAATTTTACCAACCTGTCCTTCCTCGGTTGCGACGCTGACCCTGGGTTTTCCTTGGCCCGTTTGTTTGGGTCCTTGAAGGGATGTGTGACAGGGTTTTCCGTCGCTGATTGCGGCGTCCAAGTCCGTGGAGTGTGCGCTGCTCAGGTGCGCGTTGCTCAATTCAGTGGCCGCGCTCTCGTTCGCAGGCTGCGCTCGGCTGTTGCATGTTGAGTTGGAAAGTTGAAAGTGCGCACTGCTCGGGCACGCGCTGCTTGATTCAATGAGTGCGCTCTTGCTCTTGGACGATCGGCTGTCGTATTTGCGATCTTGATGTTTATTTCCAAATCTATCTTGCAACAGACTCATTGCCTCTGCATAACCACACTGATCTGGCATAAGCTGACAGCTCATAACGAGGTCTCTAGCCTCTCCCTTAGTGAACTGCTCAACATAAAACAGCTTATCAGCATCACTATCGGTTTTGTCAACAATAACATGTTTAAATGATTTCATGAAGGACGTAAACTCAAGACGGTCACCATGAAACACAGGAACATTGCGCTGAGGTGAAAAGGATTGCCGTTGGCATTTCATGAGCATTGCTGTGATGTCAGCCTGCTGTTGCATCAAGCTCTGTGATTCTAAAGTATAAATGTCATGGCGGGTGTATTTATTGTCTTGGGTAGACCCTTCATTTAAAGTACTTTTCAATTTTGGTTCAAAACTTACTGGTACACTTGGATGGGCTGTCTTGAGACGTGATGGCAGTCCGAGGTTTTCTATCGACGCGCTGCTCTCGTAAAGTTCGTTGTATTCCAATTTGGGAGCGCGTGCACCACTTGGTTCGTTGAAGGTGCTCTCTCTTACCGGCTTTCGGCGGCTGTCGTATTCAGGTTTGTGGCCCGTCCAAGGCGGGCTGCTCGAGCGTGTGCAGCTCGGGTCGATGACTCCGCTCTTTGATGCAGGCTGTCGTTTTTTACAACCCTGATAAGCCTGTAATTCAGCGTCGACAATTGCGAGCGCAGTTTCTAATTCCAACTTTTCTTTATCAGCCTTTAATTCTGCTTCCTTCTGTTCTAACGCCCGCCGTTCTGCTAAGGCTGCTACTTTAATCAACAAGGCTGCTCTGTTGGCTTCCGCTTTCTTTAGTCGGGCTGAGGATGATGTAGAAGTTACAGACCTTTTAAATGCTGCCGTTGTCTGTGACACTCTGTCGCCAGGCGAGACATCTTCGCGTGTTCGCAACATCACAGAGTGGCCCTTGGTGTCCTTGGTGTCCGCTTTCCAGCGACCCACCGTAGCTATGAATTCTGTGCGGCCTTGAGCCTCAGGTGCGCCGCAAGCGACCTGATCGCGTCTGTGTTCGTCTTTATGAGTGTACACAAGCACATCAACGTTACTTCTCATGAAGCTCTCCCTCAGCTTCCCGTATTTGCCTCTGTACTCAGTTTCAAGGATGTCTAACTTACGTGCATAGTTCATGGGTGTCTTTAATGCAGTAGACGTTACATTCAGTCGAATTCGCTTGCCTTTTCTTGCATCCAGCGCCTCGTTGATGTTCTTTCTGTTCATCTCGTGGAGCGCCGTTAGGCTCCCCAGCCAAGTGCTGGGAGCGTTGTCCTCATTGTTCGGCATGGTGAAGTTCGACGGCTATTCTCTTTCACTTTCCCTTTCAGTGTTCACTTGTTTTCGTTCAAACAGCGGAAAAGCTTTAGACTTTATGTAGATGTGGTTGGCTTATTTCACTAGTTTTGACGCGTAGCTAATGTCTTAAAGTTTCACTCACATGACAGAAGTCCGATCTCTTTGTCTTTTGTCATTTATTTGTCAGCATCAAAGAATCAACACTTCATACAGTCGTCTTGAGTAAATCCACTGTTATTACAGACACTGAACGGCATTCTTCCGACCGGCATGATTACAATGAAGAATGCCGGTACATCACCTGTCAGCACCTTCACTAAACCGTGCGCACACTGCAAAGGGGAGCATATCTTAGACGATTGCTTCCAATTTAATGATAAGACACACAAAGACAAAGTAGAATTCTTAAAAAGAAACGGATTCTGTTTCGGATGTTTAAGAAAGGGTCATTTGTGGAAAGACTGTACCAGAAAAATTGTATGTTCATTGTGTTCAAAGTCACATCCAAGCATGTTACACAGCGCAGTGCAAGACACGGCGCAGCCAGGTACACGCGCTGACGAGAATGAAACCGAAAGTGACACAAAAAATACACCACCGGCAGAGAGTCACGAATCAAATGCGCTCACTGGGGCTGGAGGTAATTGCATCCTCCCCATTGTGCCCGTTAAAATAAAGTCCAAGAAAAAGGACGCAGTAGAAGCCATGTACTATCACGTGAAAGTCCCCGAGAAGGACACTGATCTGCTGCGCTTCCTATGGTGGCCGAATGGAGATGTGAACCAAGACTTAGTTGAAAATAAAATGGTAGTTCATCTGTTCGGTGTAAAATTGTTGCCTAGTGGTGCTAACTTCGCCCTCAGAAAGACAGCAGAAGAAAACCGCAGCAATGCATCTGCTGTGGCAGTTAACACAGTGCTTAAAAACTTTCATGTAGACGACTGCCTGAAATCTGTTTCGAGTCATGACCAAGCAGTCGCCCTATACAATGATCTCACAAGTCTCTGTACAAGCGGAGGGTCTAACCTCACTAAATGGGCAAGCAATAGCCGTGCCCTACTGACTGTCATTCCCGAGAGTGAAAGGATCAAAGACATGAGAGACTTAGACTTGAATAAAGATGCACTGCCCATAGAGAGAGCTCTGGGGGTGCTGTGGTGCATTGATTCAGACATGTTCAAGTTTAAGATTAGCTTAAAGGAACGACCTGTGACAAGAAGAGGAATTCTGTCAATCACAAACTCAACATACGACCCGTTAGGCTTTCTCCCACCTGCTGTACTGCCAGCTACAATCCCAATGCAACAGTTATGTAAAGAAAAACTTGCCTGGGATGATGACATTCCCGAGCAGTTTGCAACGGCATGGAAAACCTGGCTGCAAGAGCTGCACAGACTGTCCGAGTTCAGCATAGCAAGGCCCATAAAACCAGCCGACTTCGGAGTTATAGCTACAGCACAACTCCATCACTTCTTGGATGCAAGTGAAATGGGATACGGAGCTGTCTCATACCTCAGGTTAGTAAACGCTGATGGACTTACACATTGTGCATTCATGATGGGGAACTCCCGGGTAGCACCCCTGAAAGAGACCACCATTCCACGAATGGAACTGACTGCGGCAGTGGTCGCTGTAAAAAATGACAAAATGTTGAAAGAACAGCTAGAATTGAAATTGCTGGACTCTATGTTCTGGACTGACAGTACAACTGTTTTGAGATACATTGATAACGAAACACTTCGTTTTAAAACCTTCGTGGCCAACAGAATCGCCATTATAAGAGAGTCAACCAAGCCACAGCAATGGACGTACGTTAATACCTCACAAAATCCAGCTGATTCTGCCTCCAGGGGGGCATCCTGTGAAAAGTTCATGAAAAATGTCAACTGGATCCAAGGTCCCTCCCTCCTCAAAGAAGCAGAGTGCAAATGGCCTGAAAATACTCATGACACATCAATAAAAGAAAATTTTGATGAAAATGCTGATGAAGTTAAGCTCTCAGCTTCAGTGAATATTGTGAGCATTACAAAATGCACAGACACAGACGCAGTGAGTAAACTGATTAATCATCACTCTGACTGGCACAAGTTAAAAAGATCCGCTGCCTGGATCCTTCGCACCAGAGACATGCTGAAACAAAAAACAAAAAGGGTTAAAACACAAGTAGATGACCCAAAGACAGAAAATCACAAGTCTCTAAAAGCGCAAGACCTAACAAGAGCAGAAAACGACATCAAGTTCACTCAAAGACAGAATTTTAAGGAAGAACTTCTCACGTTGCAAAAGGGTAAAGCAGCAGCAGAATTCAAACAGGGAATTCGCACACAGCAAAAACGAAAGGCATCTGTGAAAAGAAACAGCTGCTCACCTAAAATGGAACCTCTGACACCAAACCACCTGCTGCTGATGAAAAAACAGCCAAACCTGCCCTCTGGATTCTTCAAAAAGGAAGACATCTATGCACGTCGCAGGGAGAAGCAGATCCAGCATCGATCAGACCTGCTCTGGAAGCGATGGGTACGTGAATACTTGCCCTTGCTCCAGGGGCGGCAAAAGTGGTTTCAAAACAAAAAAAATCTTTCGATTGGAGACATAGTTTCAATAACTGATGAGTCATCTCCAAGAAATTCATGGGTCATGGGAAGAATCACGAAAGTGTTCCCCAACAAAGGGGGACTGGTGAAACGTGTGTTAGTTAAAACCAAGACCAACACTCTGGAAAGACCCATCGACAAGCTGTGCCTCATATATGAAATGGACTGTTAAATGTGTGGTAATATGTTATGAAATTTGATATGCAAATGTGAACATCTGAGATAAATATTACATACTTTAAAGATTTAAAACGTTTAAAAGGGTAAAAATGTTTGATTTCATAGCTTTATCAAAAAAAAAAAAAAAAACACAAAATTGTAATTGTCAGTCTCCATGCCTGTCAATTAGGGGCTGGAATGTAAGTGCCATATCGCACTTTTTATGAATTTGTTGTTGTGTTTATTTTATTTTATTTTACTTGCTGTTATTTCATTTATTCTACCTTGTTCTATTCATTAGTAAAGCATTAAGCATTAAGTTTGTTACATAAGCCATAAGCTTTAAATTTCTTAGTTATGCATCATAAGTTGATAATCGTAGGTTGGTCTGTGATGTCATTCTACTATTACATGCATTTGTGTGACTGTGATATGCTAGAAAGCTCAGTATAGATTTGGAAGGCTACGGAAACACAAGCTTTAGACCGTCAGCTAGTGAGAGCTCGCCCGGTAAGCTAGAAATGTAAAATACAGCAACGAGGTTGTTGTAACCGAAAGCTAACGTAAGCTGGGAATGTAAGAAACAACAAGAGTGTTGTTAGATACCCAAGCCAAGATTGTAATCTACAAGATACAGCAAACAGGTTGTTGTAAAACTCAGAGATTTGCAAGATGCAGCAACTGGTGTCTGTAATAACAGTGGATTTACTCAAGACGACTGTATGAAGTGTTGATTCTTTGATGCTGACAAATAAACGACAAAAGACAAAGAGATCGGACTTCTGTCATGTGAGTGAAACTTTAAGACATTAGCTACGCGTCAAAACTAGTGAAATAAGCCAACCGCATCTACATAAATGAGTTTATTTATTTATTGCTGATTTATGCAATTTATGACAAGTGTCATAAAGTATTATTGAACAGTCACTACTCACACTCCCTATCCCGTAATGAAAACATTACAGAAATTAGTTATATAATTTTATGGCCGTAGGGAGAAAAGATCTCCTGCGGTGCTCTGTAGAACATCTGGTCATGATCAGTCTCTGGCTCAAATTGTTCCACTGGTCGGAGAAAACACTGTGAAAATGTGCTGGAATATTCTCCTCACAGGAAATGAGACGAGGCCAATAAGTCTACTATCTACAGTCGTGGACAATAGTGTTGAGAATTACATAAATATTGGAAAAGTTGCTGCTTAAGTTTTTATAATAGTAATTTGCATATACTGTACTGTACTGTATTTCTCCAGTTCTGCTAAGTGACAGAAGTGAGATTTTCTGTGTTACATTTGAACATAAACTCATCATCCTCTTTAAACACACTTCTATATCTGTATAAATATCTTCTGTGTATCTGATCAGTAATAAACTGCACGTGACACAGAGTTTAACGGTCAGTTCTGGCTCGAGCGCCTGATTACCGTAAAACCCCGAATACACGCGCAGTGGTTTTATTTGACTCGCGCTGCGTGGATCCGAGTTTTCTAGTGAAATTCTCTCCAACACCATTAAGATGACGACACTGAACCCGACAACCTGCTGATGTTTATTTCCACATGAAGTGATATTTGTGAGTGAAGTGTTTGTGTTGTCTGTGTTCTGCTGAATGAGGTGTGTAATGAAGCCACATGACTTATCTGCAGTCCCACCTCATCTTTCACACACAACACAGGAGAGAATAAACAGCAGTAAAACATTGTCTTACCTGAAATCATGGCAGTAGGGAACACTGTGTGCTCAGAAAGATTCACATCAACCAGGAGGAACTCAATCATCTGCAAAGTGTCCATTAAACTCCTACTGATCATCTACACTCACAAAGAGTGTGTACTTTCAGTTTCTACAAGCAGGTGTAGAATTACAGTCAGTCACCTTCAGGAGGAACCAGGACCAGGTGGCTCTTTATATTTATAATAATATACTCAATATAGCAAAGAATAAAACTGCTTATTTAAAGATCTTTATGGAAACTTACATACATTCTTTCTCTTAATGTATTATGATTTATTAATGTGTATTTTGCTGATGTGCTATAAAATGTTTAATAAGTAGATTTAAATGATATAATTTTGTATAAAACATGACTTTAAATGATAATGTTATTGTGTTACAGTAATTTACTCCACTGCTGATGTTGAGTTCTGAGCTCTGATTGGTCAGAAGGTGTTGATTAGTGTGTAAAGTCTGATATGGAGTTTATTTTACACTATATAAAGGCTTTTCACATTTAAAATATAATTTTATAACTTTGTGCTTGTACATTATTAAAACATTTCTACTGGCATGTTTATAATCCAGTTGTGTTTATTACTGTTTGAACAGCAGGTGGCAGTATTTAACTGTTTTAGTGTGGTGGTGATTTATTGTATTATTTTGAGTCTCTTCCAAAAACCTTCACAGCAGTTGTTGAGTCACGTGACCTGTTCCTGCCCACAGTCCTAAATATATATCAGGCTGAAACAGAGTTTATAATAATCTCCTCTGAGAAAACAGTCAGTTAAGACATGTGAGAATGGTGGTGTAGTGGTTAGCACCGTCTCCTCACACCTCCAGTGTTGAGGGTTCGATTCGTGCCTCATGTTGGTGTGTGTGTGTGTGTGTGTGTGTGTGGTGTTTATATGTTCCACCCATGTTTGGTGGGTTTACTCCAGTTTCCTTCAAAAGACTTTCCCCCTAATTGCCCATAGTGTTTATAGACTGTAATGGAATAGCAGTAT
This sequence comes from Channallabes apus, assembly GCA_030522415.1. Taxonomy (NCBI): domain Eukaryota; kingdom Metazoa; phylum Chordata; class Actinopteri; order Siluriformes; family Clariidae; genus Channallabes; species Channallabes apus. The sequence continues at coordinate 1,578,878 of CM060110.1, forward strand.
GTCCAGGGTTACCCCACCTTGTGCTCCAGGCACCCCATGACCCTGTAGACAGGATACACAGATAATGAGTGAGTGGAATTCACACTATTAAAACTATTAATTACAGTATCGTCTCTTTTTAAAGTATCATTTGCTTGAGTTTAATTAAATTATTCACAAAATTTAAGGAGAAAAAACTAAAAACTGACAGTAACACAGTGAAGGTTAAACCTCTATAGTTTACTGTAATATAAATAAAGACTAAACTAGATGTGTTTGTGTGTCTACAGTAAAGTCTTAGTGCAGGTAAAGTGTATTTACAGCTGGAGGAATCACTTCATAACTGTGCTGTGGGGGATTTAATGAGGAAGACGACTGAGACGATTCTATATAATCTGTAATCTGCAGGAAAAACTCAATAACAAATAAGAGAAGAATTCATTACAAACTCAATCAGGAAACATTTAATTTAATTCATATTCAAATATTCAGTTGCTCCATGTATTAAACACATGACTTATAAACCTCATTATAGCAACTTTACAAACAAATACTTTCCACACGTCTTATTTTCTGTGTTTAAAGTCAGAATAAAATGAGACGACAGTAAATGAACATGTGCAGATAATCCAGGTGACGCGGCTCAATAAGCGATATAAGAGTCATCGCCATCAGAAGTCCAGCTGTAGTTTAGCAGTAATAGTGAGACACTCGGTGTGGACATCATGTCCCTCACTTAAAGTCCACATCTCTCCTTTTACTGTCTGCTTTTAAGCTCTGGGTTTAATTATGAGTGTGTTATGTCCAGTATGTATACACACTTTATATAAATACATTATAAACTCACACATCATCATATTACAGATGTCTTTATTCTCCTAAATAATGCATACAGGATGAACGTCTTTGACTCCAGGGCTGATCAGAGGACGCAGTGATGTTCTGACGTCCACATTAGTGAAAGTGTAGATGTGTGAGTGTGTATTAATATTATAAAATGACAGTGTGTGTGTATCACAGTCTAAAAACACTCCCACTGCTGTCAGATCTTTATTAACGTCTGGAAGTGAAATCAGTTCTGTTTGATCTCTGATATAAACTCCTTTATCTCCTCTTTCATAACAGAGAACCCAGAACTCATTCTGTGGTGTAAACGGGACGCTGGACTCTTTCTCAGCTTCATCACTCGCTACACCAACAAACCAGGAGAGTTTTACTGCTTTCTGTGACTTTCTCACTTTCACCTCCCAGTAATGTTTACCAGCCTGAAACCTCTCTTTACACAGAGTGAAGATTTTATACTCGATATAGCCAATGTCCAGGTGACTGCCCTTGTGTTTGTACCCAGGACGTCTCTTTACTTCTTTTCCATCGTACATTAGAGACTCTGGAGTTTCCTCTGGGTCGATGCTGATGTTCACTGCAGAAATAAATGAGATTTTTGTTATTATTATTTGACACTTCACACTTACAGGAACACAATAATGTTCAACTGAATTTATTTCTCACCTTTGTATTGTTTCACTTCGTCTAAATCTGTTAGAAAAATAATAAATAACAGTAAAGTACAGTGATGAGTTTATAAAGTCAGAAAAAGTGAATAAACACAAATAGACATTATATAGAGATGAGTTTGATCTTTTAGTGTCTCTAACTGTCAATCAGAACGAACACACACACACACACACACACACACGTGTTCCAGTTCTATCTGTAGTGTAAGGTTTATTATGTTTATCCATAGACGTCTTCTGTGGTTTCGTTCATCTGACTTTATGTCTGTTCATCTACTGTTCCTTATATATTGTCAGTAATCTGTAACTTACTGTAACTGATGTGTGACGTGGTGAGAGTGTCTCTGTTATCTGAGGTGGAGTCAGCAAGTCCAGTCTCTGAAATGGAGGCAGTAAGTGTGAGATTAGAACTGGTGATAGTGTGGATGAGATGTGAGCTGGAGGCAGCAGGTGTTGTTCTGGAACTCCATTAATCTACACTCATGTATCTGTACCTGTAAGGTGTGTTTTATCTTCCAGTGTTTCAGGATTCTGATGTTCAGATGATTCCTGCTGACTGACCTCTGATCTCACACACACTATAGAACATTAATACAAACACAATTAGAGATTTTCTATGATGAACCTTTTACTGGTTTTGTGTCTCAGGAGAAGAGACGGAGGAACTACTACAGTTTAACCTGAATTCTTTATAACCTAACAACTAATTCACTGTTATTATAAAATACAAAGTTATTCTTCTGGGGCTCCTTTAGGGTTTATTACATAATGACGCTTTCTGAAATGTTTTACTAGAAACCTGTTTAGTTAAAAAATATATTATTTTGTATTACTTTTTTCCCACAGAACATTTCCCTCAAATACACACCTGAAGAAGCTTTAAGGATTATACAGTTTATGATAGTGTTAGAGGTTCATCGTCGGTACCATCAACATCTGTTTCTACAAAAACCATAAACCATTGTGTGTGTGTGTGTGTGTGTGTGTGTGAGAGAGAGAGAGAGAGAGAGAGAGAGAGAGAGCGAAGGTGAATGTGGGTTTGTTCACACCTAAGAACAGGAAGAGGAGCAGCAGGAAAGATTTAACACGTTAATATCAGATCTATGAGAAAGAGACCAAGATAATATAAATAACTCCATTATATATAAAATAATTCCCCTAAAACCAGACGAGATCACTGATCCAGTTTCTGACAAAATAAAACTTTATCATTAACAATAATCATTTTATTTTTTGCAGTTACAGTAAATAATATTTCATCTTCCTCCCACATCCTCAAACTCCTCCTTTCTGTCCACTGTAACTTCACCTTAAATCTCAGCATTTATACTCCAGGTTTAAAAATGTCTGAGTTCCTGAATCTGATGTTTAAATAATCACTTCTCATCTTCTCGTATCTTCTGGTATTATATTAATATTTCAGGTTTAGAGCGTCATTACTCTACACTAATGTATATTTACCTGGAGGTTCAGATGAGTTCTGCTGATCTGCTCTCACAAACACAACATACACATATGGTAAACTAAACACACACACACACACACACACACACACACACACACACACACACACACACACACACACACACACACACACACACACACAAACACACACACACACACACACACACAGCTGACTCAGTAATGTGTGTACTCTCATTCTGGTTCTGCTGAGTTTGATTGACAGGAGATGAGGTCTGTGTTTGAGTCTCTGTCGGAATTCATTCATTAAAAGAAATCATTAAATATGTCCAGTTTCAGAAATCACTGCTGTTCAGTCTTAGTGTTTTCTAACTGTTGTAAAGTTGTAAAACTCTGCTTTCCCTCCTTACACTCTCTGTCTATCCCTATTAATTTGTCTTAAAGTGGCCTGATTACGCTCCTGCAGAACACGTTACCATAAGGCTTAGACGTCTCCAAATGTAAATGCTGTAAGAGTTAGACGTTAAATTGCAGTAATTACACTTGAGTTCAGTGTTGAATAAAGACTGAATCAGTTCTAAGACGATTGTAGTGATATTTCAGTCTTAAAGCTTCACTCTGCTCTACAACACATTTACCTGGAGTTAGACGTGACGTCTCGTCTGTCTCAGGGGTTTGATTTGTATCTGATTAAACAGAGAGACAGAACAGAGAGAAGACGTCAGGAACAGACATGTTTTACACAGACAGGTTAAATACTTATTAATATAATAAAGAGAGAAACTGTGATCAGGTGTGTGTCTGAGGTGTACAGCGGAGGAGACGTGACCAGACTGTAACATCTTTATTTAAACAATTCAACCAAAACACCAGTTTAAAAATCATTGCTGTTCTTTTAGTCTCTTTAAAAATGTATCTTCTTCCTCCACCTCCTTCTCCTCCTCCATGATTGTGGACTTCAGGGATCTGCAGGATGATGACCACGCCCTCATATATCACTGGTACGTTCCTCTGTGTGCTCCTCACCCATGACCTGACCTGACCTGACCTGATCTGGTCCCTTCACACTAACACACTTGTAGTAACACCATGGAAACCCTTCCTGTCAGCAGAGGGCGCTACCTCTGGAGTTCTAGTTCTGTTCCTGTGTTCTTGACCTTTTGTTATTTTCTTTTATTGATTGCTGTTTTTAATAATCGCTGCCTGGTTGTGTTTCTTGACTGTTTGTCTTTTTGCCTTTAAAATACAAAACCAAACCTAAAGCATGTTAATTATTTTTATTTCAATCTTCATCCCTCCAGCCTTAAAGCTCCACCCTCCATCCAAACAACAATCCTGAAAGTCATGTGAGTTATTGAAGCCACGCCCCCCAACATGACTCAGGGCTGTGATTGGACAGTATCTTTATTTCAGTTAGACATGACAACACTAATAAAATAAAATGTAATAAAATCTAATGATCTTCTTAACTTGCGTGTTTGAACATCACAGTCTTCCTGTTTAATGTTCAGCATCAGCCGGTTGCTAACGTGTCTGGTTGTGTTCAGATATTGCATGGTGGGATAAATGTGTGTGATTTCTGTGTGTTAACTTCACTAATCAAGACTAATGTATATTTACCTGCAGCTGGTGAAGTTTCTGTCTCTACATCCGGGTTCTGCTGTGGTTCTGCAGCTTCATCCTTATTTACATTCTGCTGTTTTTCTTCCTCACCAGACGACATCACTGATCCAGTTTCTGACCAAATAAAACCTTATTATTAATAATAATCATTTTATTCTCAACTTTGTAGTGGATGGAGTTTAGCTTTCTGTCTAACATCAGTAAGGGGAAACGTGGAGGGAGGACAGGACACTGGAGGAGGAGCTGTCGCTGGTGTTTTTACACTGTGAGCAGAATTTTGTTCTATATCTATTTATATAAAGAAAGAATAAATAGAACAGTTTATAAAGAGAAAGTTTAGATGAAAAGATGAAAAGTTGATTAAATGATAGTGTTGATCAGGTGTGTGTATGAAGTGTATAGATGAGGAGATCATGTGACCAGCCTACAACCACAGCGTGAGGAACTGAACCTGTAGATGGAGCGTCAGTCTGATCCGGATTCAGAGGTTCAGTTTCTGACTGAGTTCCTGCAGTTTTATACGTAAATAAATATATACATGCGTCTGTCTTAACGAAGAGCTTTTTGTTGTGGTTATTACAAAATGTTACATTACATGTGTATTTCTGTGGTCATAATACTGCTTTATATGTTATTATGTCAACTTTTATATCACAGATTTATTTTATTTTTTTTATCACACGACACACTGCACCTCCTTATTGTTTTCGATGCTCATTGTTATAATTTTTAAAACATTTCAGTCTGGGTGAATTTTTATCATCTAAAAGTGAAAACAAACCAGAAACACACACACACACACACAGGTCTGGCTTTCGGTCTGGGTTGTATTAATAGTGTTGAGTGGTTTAGATCCTGATAACACAGTAACTGATGACCAGTTGATTATCATTACATCATTCAAATGGGATTTGTTTCTCCTCACTACCTCTACATCTGTTTATCTACTGTTACTTACTTACTTACAGTCATGTTTAACTTACTGTAACTGTTCTCTGTCACGGGTTCAGTACGTCTGTGAATTGTGGTGGAGGCAGTAGGTGTGGTATTAGTGGTAGAGGCAGCAGGTGTGGTATTTGTGGTGGAGGCAGCAGGTGTGGTATTAGTGGTGGGGGCAGCAGGTGTGGTATTTGTGGTGGAGGCAGCAGGTGTGGTATTTGTGGTGGAGGCAGCAGGTGTGGTATTAGTGGTGGAGGCAGCAGGTGTGGTATTAGTGGTGGAGGCAGCAGGTGTGGTATTTGTGGTGGAGGCAGCAGGTGTGGTATTAGTGGTGGGGGCAGCAGGTGTGGTATTTGTGGTGGAGGCAGCAGGTGTGGTATTTGTGGTGGAGGCAGCAGGTGTGGTATTAGTGGTGGGGCAGCAGGTGTGGTATTTGTGGTGGAGGCAGCAGGTGTGGTATTAGTGGTGGGGGCAGCAGGTGTGGTATTAGTGGTGGGGGCAGCAGGTGTGGTATTAGTGGTGGAGGCAGCAGGTGTGGTATTAGTGGTGGAGGCAGCAGGTGTGGTATTAGTGGTGGAGGCAGCAGGTGTGGTATTAGTGGTGGGGGCAGCAGATGTGGTATTAGTGGTGGGGGCAGCAGGTGTGGTATTAGTGGTGGGGGCAGCAGGTGTGGTATTTGTGGTGGGGGCAGCAGGTGTGGTATTAGTGATGGAGGCAGCAGGTGTGGTTTTTATGGTGGAGGCAGCAGGTGTGGTATTAGTGGTGGAGGCAGCAGGTGTGGTATTAGTGGTGGAGGCAGCAGGTGTGGTAGTTGTGGTGGAGGCAGCAGGTGTGGTAGTTGTGGTGGAGGCAGCAGGTGTGGTATTTGTGGTGGAGGCAGCAGGTGTGGTATTAGTGGTGGGGGCAGCAGGTGTGGTATTTGTGGTGGAGGCAGCAGGTGTGGTATTAGTGGTGGAGGCAGCAGGTGTGGTATTTGTGGTGGAGGCAGCAGGTGTGGTATTAGTGGTGGTGGCAGCAGGTGTGGTATTTGTGGTGGAGGCAGCAGGTGTGGTATTTGTGGTGGAGGCAGCAGGTGTGGTATTAGTGGTGGGGCAGCAGGTGTGGTATTTGTGGTGGAGGCAGCAGGTGTGGTATTAGTGGTGGGGGCAGCAGGTGTGGTATTAGTGGTGGGGGCAGCAGGTGTGGTATTAGTGGTGGAGGCAGCAGGTGTGGTATTAGTGGTGGAGGCAGCAGGTGTGGTATTAGTGGTGGAGGCAGCAGGTGTGGTATTAGTGGTGGGGGCAGCAGATGTGGTATTAGTGGTGGGGGCAGCAGGTGTGGTATTAGTGGTGGGGGCAGCAGGTGTGGTATTTGTGGTGGGGGCAGCAGGTGTGGTATTAGTGATGGAGGCAGCAGGTGTGGTTTTTATGGTGGAGGCAGCAGGTGTGGTATTAGTGGTGGAGGCAGCAGGTGTGGTATTAGTGGTGGAGGCAGCAGGTGTGGTAGTTGTGGTGGAGGCAGCAGGTGTGGTAGTTGTGGTGGGGGCAGCAGGTGTGGTATTAGTGGTGGGGGCAGCAGGTGTGGTATTTGTGGTGGGGGCAGCAGGTGTGGTATTAGTGGTGGGGGCAGCAGGTGTGGTTTTTATGGTGGAGGCAGCAGGTGTGGTATTAGTGGTGGAGGCAGCAGGTGTGGTATTAGTGGTGGAGGCAGCAGGTGTGGTAGTTGTGGTGGAGGCAGCAGGTGTGCTAATTGTGGTGGGGGCAGCAGGTGTGGTATTTGTGGTGGGGGCAGTAGGTGTGGTATTTGTGGTGGAGGCAGCAGGTGTGGTATTAGTGGTGGGGGCAGCAGGTGTGGTATTAGTGGTGGAGGCAGCAGGTGTGGTATTAGTGGTGGAGGCAGCAGGTGTGGTATTAGTGGTGGAGGCAGCAGGTGTGGTAGTTGTGGTGGAGGCAGCAGGTGTGGTAATTGTGGTGGAGGCAGCAGGTGTGGTATTTGTGGTGGAGGCAGCAGGTGTGGTATTAGTGATGGGGGCAGCAGGTGTGGTATTAGTGGTGGGGGCAGCAGGTGTGGTATTTGTGGTGGGGGCAGCAGGTGTGGTATTAGTGATGGAGGCAGCAGGTGTGGTTTTTATGGTGGAGGCAGCAGGTGTGGTATTAGTGGTGGAGGCAGCAGGTGTGGTATTAGTAGTGGAGGCAGCAGGTGTGGTAGTTGTGGTGGAGGCAGCAGGTGTGGTAATTGTGGTGGAGGCAGCAGGTGTGGTATTAGTGGTGGGGGCAGCAGGTGTGGTATTTGTGGTGGGGGCAGCAGGTGTGGTTTTTATGGTGGAGGCAGCAGGTGTGGTATTAGTGGTGGAGGCAGCAGGTGTGGTATTAGTGGTGGAGGCAGCAGGTGTGGTAGTTGTGGTGGAGGCAGCAGGTGTGGTAATTGTGGTGGGGGCAGCAGGTGTGGTATTTGTGGTGGGGGCAGTAGGTGTGGTATTTGTGGTGGAGGCAGCAGGTGTGGTATTAGTGGTGGGGGCAGCAGTTGTGGTATTAGTGGTGGGGGCAGCAGGTGTGGTATTAGTGGTGGAGGCAGCAGGTGTGGTATTAGTGGTGGAGGCAGCAGGTGTGGTATTAGTGGTGGAGGCAGCAGGTGTGGTAGTTGTGGTGGAGGCAGCAGGTGTGGTAATTGTGGTGGAGGCAGCAGGTGTGGTATTTGTGGTGGAGGCAGCAGGTGTGGTATTAGTGGTGGAGGCAGCAGGTGTGGTATTAGTGGTGGAGGCAGCAGGTGTGGTAGTTGTGGTGGAGGCAGCAGGTGTGGTAATTGTGGTGGAGGCAGCAGGTGTGGTATTTGTGGTGGAGGCAGTAGGTGTGGTATTAGTGATGGGGGCAGCAGGTGTGGTATTAGTGGTGGGGGCAGCAGGTGGGGTATTTGTGGTGGAGGCAGCAGGTGTGGTATTTGTGAAGGGGGCAGGAGGTGTGGTATTTGTGGTGGAGGCAGCAGGTGTGGTATTAGTGGTGGGGGCAGCAGGTATGGTATTTGTGATGGGGGCAGCAGGTGTGGTATTTGTGGTGGCGGCAGCAGGTGTGGTATTAGTGGTGGGGGCAGCAGGTGTGGTATTTGTGGTGGGGGCAGCAGGTGTGGTTTTTATGGTGGAGGCAGCAGGTGTGGTATTAGTGGTGGAGGCAGCAGGTGTGGTATTAGTGGTGGAGGCAGCAGGTGTGGTATTTGTGGTGGGGGCAGTAGGTGTGGTATTTGTGGTGGAGGCAGCAGGTGTGGTATTAGTGGTGGGGGCAGCAGGTGTGGTATTAGTGGTGGGGGCAGCAGGTGTGGTATTAGTGGTGGAGGCAGCAGGTGTGGTATTAGTGGTGGAGGCAGCAGGTGTGGTATTAGTGGTGGAGGCAGCAGGTGTGGTAGTTGTGGTGGAGGCAGCAGGTGTGGTAATTGTGGTGGAGGCAGCAGGTGTGGTATTTGTGGTGGAGGCAGCAGGTGTGGTATTAGTGATGGGGGCAGCAGGTGTGGTATTAGTGGTGGGGGCAGCAGGTGGGGTATTTGTGGTGGAGGCAGCAGGTGTGGTATTTGTGATGGGGGCAGCAGGTGTGGTATTTGTGGTGGAGGCAGCAGGTGTGGTATTAGTGAGGGGGGCAGCAGGTTCAGTCTCTGAAATGGAGGATGTACAGTAAGTGTGAGATTAGAACTGGTGACAGTTGATATGAGATTTGAGGTGGATTCAGCAGGTTCTTCTGTAACTCTATTAATCTGCATATTTGTACTGTAAGGTGTCTTTTGTCTTTCATTGCTTCAGGTTTTATAGGTTTAGAGGTTTTCTATGATGTTTCTCCAAACACAAATCCAAAATTATTAAAAGTTAAATTAATATTTTTTTAAGCAAAATAAGTTGTATAAAATTTTGAGTGTTAAATTGATATGAAACACATTTACCTGTAGGTGGAGCTGTTGGTGGTATTTTTGCACTTTGCTCAGAATTTTGATCTATATCTATTTATATAAAGAAATAATAATTAGAACAGTTTTGAATGATAAAGTGTAGAGATGAAAAGTTGATTAGATCATAAAGTGTTGATCAGGTGTGTGTATGAAGTGTATAGATGAGATCATGTGACCAACCTACAACCACAGCGTGAGGAACTGAACCTGTAGATGAAGCATCAGTCTGATCCTGATTCTCCACACGGATTTTATTCAGAGGTTCAATTTCTGACTGAGTTCCTGCTGTTTTATATGTAAATAAATCTTCTGTTATTATCACTCATTTAGCTGGATTTTATTAATTCAGTGAATTTTACCGCAGCACCTACCTCCTGTACCTTCTGTCCCTTTTCTCCTGGAGAGAATCAGACCTACAGCAGAGAGAAAACTCTCCTGTATTAGACAGCACAAAGACCTGATAAAGACCTGATAGAGACCTGATCCGCATCTTTCAGCTCTTTGCTCTTTATAACTACAGATACTGTATTGTTTCTAGTTTAACAAGACATCCTGTATAGTCTATTGGACTCCATCAGGTGCTCAGTGATGCTCCATCAGGACCAGGAACTGGTCACTTATACTGTTCTAAATACTTGTGTCTGTCTTAAAGAACAACTTTTTGTTAGAGTCAGTTTTGTTTTCTATCTTCATCCTCCTGAATCATATATTATTAAGTCTGTGTTTATATCCCACCTTTTTTACGTAGTACACAATACACTGCAATTCCGACGACACACAGCACCAGAAGAACGGGAATGATGATGATGTATCCAGTCAACGACTCTGCACACACAGACATCAACACAAAATAATCATCAGTCTGTTCTTCAGTTCCACCATCTAAACATATCCTTACATATGTAAATGTTTATTTCAGTAATAATGACCTGTGTCATGTGCAGGGACGTGTAACATTATTCTGCCTTCTTTTCTCTCCTGATCAGACAAACCCACAGAGCAGGAGATCCACTCAGACTCAGAGGGAGACACAATCAGCCACGAGCTCACATCTACAGTCCCTACAGAGTCTGAGGATAATAAAAAGTGGTTTGTTATTTCTGTTTTTAGGATCTTTAATGTAAGTGTAGATGAGTAGATCTTACTGATGGTGAACTTGTCGTTACTGAGATGTTTCAGATCTCTTCCGTCTTTATCTGTCCAGGTGATTGACGGCTCAGGTAGCCAACCATGTGACTGACAGCTAACATTCACCTTCCCTTCTCCTGCTTCACGTATGGAGAGAACAGGAGTGGATCCCACCGCTGTGAGAGAGAGAATTAAATAGTTAGATTCCCCATTTCATTTGTAAAACTATTTAATGCACTAAGTGTTACCTCTCAGTCTGAGGGTCACTGTGGCCTTGTCATACCACATATCAGTGCTCACATGACACGTGTAATCTCCTCTATCTGCTAGCGTCAGGTTCTCCAGTTTCACAGAGACGTCTCCTTTCTCCAGATCTCCTAACAGGAACACTCTGCCCTGGTACTGAACATCTACATGACTCTTCTGGATCTGTTTATTTTCATAGAGGAGCATTGGGGTGTCATACATATTGGGACGGTACCAGCGCACTTCCTCATGACGAACATCCATGTTGTTGGTGACATCACAGTGCAGAGACACAGAGGAACCGAGGAGCCCTGAGACTGGAGACTCAACCTTCAGTGAAAATGTTTCTAGAGGAGACGATAGATCACACTTAATCAGCTTTAAGAAAATCACTGCTTATAATCTAATAGTTAACAAAGTGAGAGTTTGTATCTGATACTGATAATGGAACATGTAGAAGGTGATGAATAATCAGACTGACCAGAAGAAGCCTGAAGGCTGAGAGATGGGAATAGAAACAGTAAAACCCATCTCAGTGGTCGAGCTGTAAAGAGAAGAAGAAAGAAACACATTTGATGTGTGAAAGAATCCACTGGACCTCTGATATTATTTCTGTAAATTCACTTGGTTGGAGTTTGTATAAGATTTATCACTCACACTGCACTGTATGTATATTAAACATAATGGAGTCAGAGAAGTTAATATTAATAAATGACTATTTTTCTCCAGTTATTGTAAATGATGAAGTGAAATGTTCCCTGTTGTGTTTATTACATTTAAACAGAACTTCATTGCTCTCTTTAAACACACTTCTATGTTCTGATAAATATGTGTTATGGATCTGGTTTAAAATAAACTGCACATGTCAATGTAACAGTGTCACTTTGTTCCTATTTCTGTACCGAGAGCTCGATTACCGTAAAACCCTGTGTACAGCCGCACTCCAGTTTCTACACCTGCTGTCTGGATCAGAGGTTTCTACTGACATTTACACCAACACCATCAAGGACAAAAGGAGATTTTAGTTTATATCAAGTGATATTTGTGAGTGAAGTGTTTGTCTTGTCTGTGTTCTGCTGAATGAGGTGTGTAATGACGCCACATGACTTATCTGCAGTCCCACCTCATCTTTCACACACAACACAGGAGAGAATAAACAGCAGTAAGACATTGTCTTACCTGAAATCATGGCAGTAGGGAACACTGTGTGCTCAGAAAGATTCACATCAACCAGGAGGAACTCAATCATCTGCAAAGTGTCCATTAAACTCCTACTGATCATCTACACTCACTGGGGGACGAAGTGGGACTCGGCTTTCGGTTTCAGCTGATCATCTTACAACCATGTGTGGAATCACATCCAGTAACTTTCAGGGATCAGAGACCATGTGTGATTTCATATCTGTAATAAACAAAGAAAAGAAGAATAGGATTTAACTTACTTAATGATCCCTCTTTATGGAAACTTACTTTATATTCTGTGTGTGTGTATGTGTGTGTTTGTGTGTGTGTGTAATTTCTTTGATTGCTTTTCAACTGCACGTGTGTCATGGTTTAATAGTGAACATCACTAACACAGATATTTACCATAAATACATACAGTGCTCAGCATAAATAAGTACACCCCCTTTGAAAAGCAAGATGTGTTAAACTATTTTTTCCATTTCATTATTATTATCTGTTATGTAATATTTGTGCTTGTATGTGAATAAAACTTTCATGTTTGAGTAGTTTATTGATGTTATGAACAGCACTTGGCAGTGTTTAGCTGTTTCAGTGTTGTAGTGATTTATTGTGTTACCACAGAGTCTCTCCCATAAAACTTGACACCAGTTATGATTAATATGAACTGTTTATGATAAATGACAAAATAATATCATTCTGTATCAGTTGTGAAATAGACTGAAGAAGAGCAGACGATGAGCAACCTGTGCTTTCAAAGTGAGTTTCGGTTAAAAGTGAAAGATTTGCCTCAGTGTAGGTGAATCAGTCGGGACAACGGTGGGTGTGTCCCAAAGGGATTGTCGGTGTTCGAGTCCGCCGGCCTATGGAACCAGCCTGAGGAGGCTAAACCCAGTCTCAGTTTAGTTTGGTGTATTGTTTACTCTCGTTTTTTCTTTGTGTTGTGTCTGTAGAATTCCTATTTCGGAAAGAAAAGAAAGAAAATAAAGACTCACTGAAACTTGTAACGAACCCTCTGCATCTGTGTCCGAATTCCACACACTGAACATGACAATACTGTAAAAATGTTAAACTAATGAAGGACAATCTGTTATTACGGTAATAAAACTAGTAACTGTTACAAACCACAAGTCCCTCCATTATTTTATTTAACTACACTGACATCTAAATCTCAAAAAATTGGAATAGCATGAAAAAAATAATTTTCTAATTTTCTGTGTGTGTGTGTGTGTGTGTGTGTGTCTTGTGATGGACTGCACCTTGTTCAGGGTGGACGTAACTGCCTTTGTGCCTCTGTTAGTCAAACGCCCGAATGGTTAAATTCAGAGCCTGTTTAATCCTCATGATTCCAGTTTAATGATGTTTGTAGTTTGTCTCACTGTAATTTGTGACCTTTGTAACAGAAACCTGGGCTGAGATGTTATGAAGACATTTGAGTTTCCCAGTTAATGGACCGTTTGTGTTGTATTCAGTTGTTCACTCAGTTACACTGCAGCGTTATGATTAAACTTACATTAAAACATTGTTAAATTCCTTAATGGCCAGTTATTAAAACGTTATTATGTCGATAACACATCTGTATGACTCATATTGACAACGTTGTTACAGATGTTCAGATGTACTGTTGAGTTGTTTTCATGTCCTTGTGAATTTGTTTAAATGGTAACAGCCGTTAACGGCTCATTCGGGTCATTTTTATTGTACATCAGACTTTAACATGTAACTTTTAATCATGTTTAATCATGACTGTTTTTCTTAAAATATCACTTTTTAATTTAATCATTACTTGACTCGGCTGACGTCACTTCCTCCGTACGAGGACACTGAGAAGCTGCTTTTTTCCGAGCTCCACCATACTGACCAACTTTTAAACTTTTTCGTCCCCTTACGAAGAGTGTACATAAAACGGATAAGTATCTTATAATATATTTACTCGAAACGCGTGTTATATCGTTAAGTTTTAATTGTTTTGCAGCACACCGCTTTTAGCCGGCATTAGCATCGCTAATTAGCATTAGCATCGCTAGCCCGGCTATCACGTTTGTTTGTTTGTTTGTAAAGTTTGTTTTCACTTCCTCACACCGATTATTTTCCGTGTTTAGACACCATGTCGGTTGTGATTCTGCCTCTGAGTGCAGGTGAGGAGACATTGGAGCTGCACTCGGTGGATTTGGAGGTGGAGGCCGTGGAGAAGCTGATCCGTGAGCTACAGGTGAAGCTGGCCCGGTTACAGCAGCGGAAAGCCATGCTGGAATCGACGCGGACCGACACTCACCTGTCCCAGGTAAATTCTCGGCATGAGAATTCTCCTACAACCTCAACCCCGCGTGTTTCTCTGCCCAGGTCCAACACACCAAGGACGCATCCCGCCCAGTGTTCCTACACCCCGGCGCCGGGATACCACGGACCCTGGATACAGCAGCAGCGGAAGAAGCACGCCAAGCCCCGGGCGAGGACCTCTCCACCACCACCACCCGTCTTCGACATCTCGACCCAAAACCGCTTCGCTCCTCTCCGCGAGATGGCACACGACGTCCTGGTCATCGGAGACTCCATCGTTCGTCACGTGCATGCTACCGCGGCTAAAGGTAAGGTGCACACACGCTGTTTACCTGGTGCACATGTTCTTGATGTTGCTGCACAGGTGCCTGCTGCCCTGAGGAGGAACATTGGAGCTGTGGTTCTTCATGCCGGCACGAACGACACCAGGCTGAGGCAGACGGAGATCCTAAAGAAGGACTTCAGGAGCCTGGTCGAGAAGGTCCGCAGCACATCACCCACGACAAGGATCATCGTATCTGGACCGCTTCCCACATTTCAGCGAGGAATCGAGATGTTCAGTAGATTATTTGCTTTTAATGAATGGTTACAATCTTGGTGTCAACAACAGAAATTACGCTTTGTTGATAACTGGAATGTTTTCTGGGAGCGTCCTAGGCTCTATCACACCGATGGCCTACACCCTAGCAGAGCTGGAGCAGCGGTCCTCTCTGACAACATCTCCAGAACACTACGAACCATCTGACTGGCGGTAAGTCATACTGTAGATTCCAAACATATTAGACACATCACAACTCACCGTAGTGATAGACGAACACACATAGCTTGTCCTATAGAAACTGTGTCTGTTCCCCGAATACTGAGAAAAAAGAATAAATTTGTTAAATTTGCCCGAAGCAATCTGATAACCATAAAACCAGAAAAAGGCAAAATAAGTAGTCAAAATCCACCTCTAAAGTTTGGACTACTCAACATTAGATCCCTTGCGCCTAAAGCACTTATTGTTAATGAAATTATCTCAGATTATTGCCTTGACGCACTCTGTCTCACTGAAACCTGGCTTAAACCAAATGAATATTTTGGTCTGAATGAGTCTACTCCGTCAGGATATTTCTATAAGCACGAGCCCCGTCTAATTGGTCGCGGTGGTGGTGTCGCCACTATCTACAATGATGTACTCACTGTTACCCAGAAAATAAGGCCCAGGTTTAATTCATTTGAAGTGCTTATCATTAATGTTGCACTAAATGAAATACGTAATAAACCCTTGCTATATTTTACCTTGGCCACCGTGTACAGACCCCCGGGGCCATATGGCGATTTTCTTAAAGAATTTGGACATCTGCTATCAGACCTATTGGTTAACTCTGACAAAATATTGATAGTAGGAGACTTTAACATTCATGTAGATGATGCTAACGACGCTTTAGCACTCACATTTATGGATTTACTAAATACCTTTGGGGTTAAGCAAAATATAATTGGAGCAACTCACCGCTTTAATCATACGCTAGATTTAATTATATCCCATGGTATAGATGTCTCTAATATAGAGATCATACCTGTTAGAATTATTTTATATATAAAGGAGTTGATTCTACTCTCTTGTTCTCTTCCTCATAGATTTGATATTAACGTGTTAAATCTTTCCTGCTGCTATCTTCCTGTCTCCTCTTGCATCTGTTCTTAAAGGTGTGAACGCTCCCACGCTCACCTTCCCATACTCTCTTTATGTCTCTCTCTCTTCCCCTCTCTCTCTATCTCCCTCTGTCTTCTTCCCCCTCTCCCCCTAACTCGAGCCAACATCTTGTGATCTGTCTCTGCACGGACACCTCTATCTTCCTCTCCTTTGATTCTTCAGGATCTCACCAGGACATTTACAATGGTTCATGCTCTTTGTAGTAACATATGTCTATAGCCCAGGCGTTTGGTCAAACATATATAAACCCATCTTTTGCTGTTAATAAACAGAGACCTTTCTGACAGACAACATGTGTGTGTGTGTGTGTGTGTGTGTGTGTGTTTGACTGAGTCTCTCCTGGCGCCAGAAAAGCTTACCGAAGCACAGCGGACAGACCGAGCAACTCGCCTCTTCTACTACAAAACTTTAGAAAAACCTTACAATACCTCAAAGTGATGATATCACAGATCATCACCTCCTGACATATACTCTACCCGTAGAACAGATTAGCTGTGTCTCCCCACGCTATCAATCTGTTAGAAATATGAATCCCACCACTAAAGACAGATTCACAAGTAATCTGCCGGATCTGTCCCAATTTATTATTAGACCCCTAAATGCAGATGATCTAGATGTAGTGACTAGCAGCATGGGCACTATTTTTACCAGTACATTAGACACTGTTGCTCCCATCAGATTAAAAAAAGTCAGAGATAAAACATTGGCACCGTGGTACAACAGTCATACTCGCGCCCTAAAGAGAGCAACCCGTAACCTCGAGCGAAAATGGAGGAAAACTAAATTAGAAGTTTTTTGAATTGCGTATAAAGACAGTATGTGCAGCTATAGACAGGCTCTAAAAACTACTAGGACCGAGCATCTTAGCCAACTGATAGCAAGAAACCAAAACAATCCCAGGTTCTTATTTAGTACAGTGGCTCGCCTAACAAAACCTAAGATGCCCGCAGAGAGTATCCCATCACAGTTTAGAAGTGAAGACTTTATGGACTTCTTTAATGAAAAAATCAATAATATCAGGAAGAAAATAATGGAGGTTCAACCTCTAATAGTATCTCACGATCCAGTTCAGCCTATAGCTTCACATTTAGATTTTCACTGCTTTACAGGTATAGGACAGGAAGAGCTGTATAAACTCATCACCTCGGCTAAATCAACAACGTGCCTGTTAGACCCAATCCCAACCAGATTTTTAAAAGAAGTGATGCTTACGGTTGGAGAGCCACTCCTAAACATTATTAATTCTTCATTACATCTAGGTCACGTCCCTAAACCTTTCAAGTTAGCAGTTATTAAGCCGCTTCTTAAAAAATCTAATTTGGACGCGAATGAAATAAAAAATTACAGACCGATTTCAAACCTCCCGTTCATATCAAAAATACTAGAAAAAGTAGTATCAGCTCAAATTTGCACATTCTTGCAGGATAACAACATCCTTGAAGAATTTCAGTCAGGTTTCAGGCCCCATCATAGCACAGAAACTGCACTAGTTAAGATTACAAATGACTTGTTTTTAGCTTCAGACCAAGGCTGCATCTCATTGCTAGTCCTGCTCGATCTTAGTGCTGCATTCGACACTATAGATCATAATATTCTCATAGATCGCTTACAAAATTATATAGGTATTCAGGGACAGGCACTAAAATGGTTTAGATCTTACCTGTCTGATCGCTACCATTTTGTAGATCTAAATGGAGAACCGTCTGGTATAATGCCAGTGAAATATGGGGTCCCACAAGGGTCAGTTTTAGGACCTCTGTTGTTCTCAATATACATGCTTCCCTTGGGTAACATCATTAAAAGACATGGGATTAGTTTCCATTGTTATGCTGATGATACCCAATTATATATCTCAACTAAACCAGACGAAATACCTAAGTTGTCTAGATTAACTGAGTGTGTCCAGGACATAAAAGATTGGATGACCAATAACTTTCTTTTATTAAATTCAGATAAGACAGAGATATTACTTATTGGCCCAAAAACCAGCACACAACAGCTTTCACAATTCAGCTTGCGCTTAGAAGGATGTACTGTTATTACCAGCTCAGCAGTAAAAGATCTGGGAGTAATATTAGACAGTAACTTGTCTTTTGAAAATCACATTTCAAATATCACAAAAACAGCCTTTTTCCATCTTCGAAATATTGCTAAACTTAGGAACATCTTATCCGTATCTGATGCAGAAAAACTAGTTCATGCATTCATGACCTCCAGACTGGACTATTGTAATGCATTACTAGGTGGTTGTCCTGCATCCTCAATAAACAAGCTTCAGTTAATCCAAAATGCAGCTGCCAGGGTTCTCACTAGATCCAGAAAATATGATCATATAACCCCAATATTATCATCCCTGCACTGGCTACCTGTTCAGTTTAGAATAAATTACAAAATAGTATTACTTACATACAAGGCTTTAAATGGTTTAGCTCCCACATACCTAACCAGTCTTCTGATACGCTACAATCCACCACGCGCCTTAAGATCACAAAACTCCGGACTTCTGGTAGTTCCCAGAATTTCAAAATCTACAAAAGGGGGTAGGGCTTTTTCATATTTAGCTCCAAAGCTTTGGAATAGCCTTCCAGACAGTGTTCGGGGAGCAGACACGGTTTCTCAGTTCAAAAGTAGACTCAAGACGCATCTTTTTAATCTGGCATACACATAACTCATCCCAGTACTCATACTCCAGTACACCTATACCGAATGGCAACTACGCTAATTCTCCCCATCTGTTCTGTATTTCTCTACCCATCCCGAGGCATCGGGAGATTTTGCCAGCTTCAGTAGACAAAGGCTGACCCTGCGAGGTTCCTGCGGCATCCAGAGAAGGACCAGCTCCAACTGGATTCAGCTTTATGATGGTTGGAGCTACACATGCTGCTCCTGTGCTTCCAGTGATCCAGACCTCATCTGCCCTCTACACCTACTGACTCGTCCCTATGCTGAACTGGTCTTCATGACAATTTAAATAATTTCTGTCATATTGAATTTTCACCTGCACAACACACAAGATGTTATATCATTTCTATCTGTTATCGCCCAAATGAGGATGGGTTCCCTGTTGAGTCTGGTTCCTCTCAAGGTTTCTTCCTAATGCCATCTCAGGGAGTTTTTCCTTGCCACCGTCGCCGTCACCCTTGGCTTGCTCATCAGAGAAATTTCATTCATTCGTCTCATTATTATCTGCACATTTTTCTCACACATCCACACTTCCAATTATTTTCTTTTCTATAATTATTATTATTATTTGTTTTTATTTATTTATTTTCTATTATTCATTCATTCATTCATTTTCTATACCGCTTTATCCTTCTATTCAGGGTCACGGGGGACCTGGAGCCTATCCCAGGAGACTTCGGGCACTAGGCGGGGCACACCCTGGACAGGGTGCCAATCCATCGCAGGGCACACACACATACACACACTCACACACCCAATCACACACTACGGGCAATTTAGGAACGCCAATTAGCCTAACCTGCATATCTTTGGACTGTGGGAGGAAACCGGAGTACCCGGAGGAAACCCACCAAGCACGGGGAGAACATGCAAACTCCATGCACACAGAGACGGGAATCGAGCCTGGCCGGGGAATCGAACCCAGACCCTGGAGGTGCAAGGCGACAGTGCTAACCACTACACCACCGTGCCGCCTATTTTCTATTATAATTGTATTTATTTATTTATTACTTTATATAATTATTCTATATATATATATATATATATATATATATATATATATATATATATATAATATAAAAAATTTTTTATTTTTATTTTTATTTTTTTTGTTACATTTGTTTAATTTTTGTGAAGCTGCTTTGAGACAATGACCATTGTTAAAAGCGCTATATAAATAAAATTGAATTGAATTGAATTGAATTGAAAAATTACTTCCCTCTACATTAAGCCCCGCCCCCTTCCACTGAGCCGAATTAACTTCAGACCTCCCGACGTCTCTGAATTTAAAATCAGCTCTGAAGTCCTTTTCAAGCCTAGCGACCCCACGTCTAGCCGTTAATGATGGACACTAATCTGTAAGGACATGGAAACACTCTACAGTAGAGGATGTCCACCGCGTGTGGAGACAAGAACTGTTTATCTACATATTTTTTCTAAATATCATTTAATTTACAAAAACACTTGTAAAGAGAGCAGAAGGATTGACATAGCTGTCTCATTTAACACTTTGTTCTCTCCAAGTGAAGAGAAATTATAATTGCGTAATCCTGTTATAATTAACAGACATTTACAGCAGTGTGAAGACATCAATCACACACAATTACACCTGCTGTAAAACAGTGTGAGGAGTGAGATAGGATTATCAGAAGAGGGAAATACAAGTCAGTATTTACAGTAACATTAACATATTTACAATGAGTTTAATCATGTAGCACTTTTAATATTCATAAAACACTCAAAGGCTAATAAACATGATTAAGAGAGAGAGAGAGAGACAGAGAGAGAGAGAGAGATTTATAATCATATATTCAGCAAAACCAGGATCTTTATTTTTTATTTTTGTATTAATAATGATTCTCCTTCCACTGTACTTTCTCCATTCATTATTATTATTGTTACTTTGCTTTTTGCTTTCCTTCTTCATTAGTTTGCATCCCTCGTGTCACTTTATGTTTAACTACACAGTTAAATGTATGTATATATATTTGATCTATTTATTTCTGTTACACACAATATTGTGTGTGTTTTGTAGGATTCTCTCTTAATCAAGTGTGTTATCCCCTGACTGTTGATGTGAATATAAGTAGTGAAATCAGTGTTTTGTGTTTGATTAAACTCAATGCAGATGTTGTAATTTTCTGTGTGTTAACAGAGAATACAGAACCTGAGCCATGCAGTTTAAAGTGTGTGGTGTGCTCATGTGAGGTCTGTTGTGTGTGCATGCTGGGGGCATCAAAACCTTATTTTCAAAACCTCATTACAAGCTTTTCTGAAAAGTTGTCAGCTATGTCACATATTTAGGAATAAAAATTAAACGTTAACAATCAGGTGAGGAGGTGATAAAAACCGATAACGACTCCATATATGTGCCTAAAAATCAATTAATGACTCGATAACGCAGCTTATGAATCAATACCAAGGCATTACCAATGTCTGGAGGGTGGGGGCATAATCTTTGAGCATGCATAAATTGTCCTCCTGACATGAATGATGTTGATGACCACTTCAGAACAGCGTCTAGCCATCACCATCCTGTACCGAGCTCTACAGTCATAACGAATTTGCATCGGTCTAGACTCAGGAGCACGATCAGCTCAATGGAATGGGAGACCTTACTGTTGTGGTGTTGTGATGGTTTATTGCGTTATTGTAACAAAGTCGGACTGACAGAGGATGGTAAGTTTTATCAGGATGAGCAAAGTTTAATTACACAAAAAAAAAAATTAACGGTAAACTTCTGGCAACCACAGCTGCCATTTTTTACCGTATAATTTATGTTTTTTTTTTTCACAGTGCAATAACGGTGCTACCGTATTTTTTATGGTAGAATTCTGGCAACCATAGCTGCCTTTTTTTACCATAAAATGTACTATTTATTTTTTACAGTGTAAACCTTGAACTGTAAAAGCTTTAACTTCTGCTTGGGTTTGTTTTCGTTATACTTTTTATGTTTTCTTCACTGATAATCAAAAATTGGCATAACAAATTGATTAATGGCGCATAATATCTGGAACAAATATCTGTCCATACGGATCAGTGTGTCTTTAGTCATTTAACCAGCATAATGTCCTACATCAAAGATCTGATGGGGCATAAATCACTTATCACAACTGTGTATAGATGCAGCAGCAGAGACAGATTTAATTCCCATAAACATTCACAGTTCAAAACAAAACTAACAGAAGTAAACAGTTCTAGAGGGTTAGTGAACAAAAAACAAAAAAAATTAAACATGTTTAATGTAATGTAAACTGAAAGATGTAAACCTAATCACAGTGCCAAAAACTCACGGTGAATCATGATGAACCCTAATTATGGCCACCACGCGAAACCGCGAAGGTGAGATAGGGGTATAAGGTTTTTATTTTATTATTCAATTTCAATAAATAGTCTTAAATTTAGAACTGAGAATACATCTGTCCAATGTGCACAGTGAATATTTTTTGTAATACGTTTACAAATTTAAATAATTGTAACTTTAGAAGTTGTTGAATGTGATAAATATGTCGTACAATCTTACAGCAGTGAAATGTTATCAGCGGGTTTCCTGTTTGAACTACATTTCCCATAATTCATGTTTGCCCGGGACACTGATGGTGGAGGTCCACGAGTCTGAACTCTCTGGTGGGGGCCAGAAGCATAACTTAATCCCTGCTTCCCGGTTTCTGCCGGTTGTTGTTATTGCTCTTCACCGGTAATGCATGTGAGTACTGTGAGTGTACTTATTTCAGTAAGTGTCTGCGTTACACAGTCTATATTTGACGTTGTCGAGCTGTGTGTGTGTGTGTGTGTGTGTGTGTGTGTGTGTGTGAAATGAACAATGCTAAACAACATAATGTCAGTGTGTTATGATGTAACCAGACCTGTGTTTGTATTTCTTCGTAGGCTCAAGTGTGTGGTTGTGAGATCATCTCGAAATCATTTTAACAGTTCAGGTAGGATGTATTATGAAATAGTGTTATTAACAATTAGTTTTATTTCATGTGTTTCCACAGTCATTCCTTTGCTATTATCTTTAAATGTTTTTATCACTTGAACCCTTTATTAACCCTCCGGTTACCCTTCGGTTAACAGGGTCAATTTTGGCGCTTTTCCACTGCATAGTACGGCACGACACGGTTCAGTTCAGCTCACTTTTGGTGGGTTTTCCACTGGGAACAGTACATGGTACCTGGTCCTTTTTTTAGTACCACCTCAGCCGAGGTTCTGAGCGCGCCGAACCGTTACCAAAACGTGACGTGTAAACTCCACTGGTCACTGATTGGCTAGAGAAAATCATCATTACTGCGTCCCCGAACTTGCGACATGAGACACAACAGAACCGCTATATTTAGAAACAGCCAGAGAAGGATCGAACGCACCTTTTTGTATTAACCAAAAATTTTCTTTGGCTGCCATCAGCCTCTTTTGAAACAAACTCCTTCGTCTCGCTGTTAAAAACATCCACATGCTGAGAATGAAGAACACCATGCCGTCGATATGCTCCATTGTTGTGTGTTTGTTTGTGGCGCATTTACGATGACGTCACGGCAGTAGCGGCGCCGCGACTAAAACGACACGTGAGTAATCCCGCCCACTCTAAAGCGTTACTACACTGCAGTGGAAGCGCAAACCAAGCCGAACTGAGCCGAACCGAAGTCAGTTGAACTGAACCGTGTCGTGCCGTACTATGCAGTGGTAAAGAGGCAATTGACCCCATACGATGTTTAACGCCTGTAAAAATATGATTAACATTATTATTTTGGCTTCAGATTTAATGACTTTTCCTAATTTAATGAGGATAATTCTGCAAACATTAAATTAACATGAGGATATTTTTTTTATGTCCTCTACCCATTTTGTCACATCTGTTGTATTTGGGGTCAGTTTGACCTCAGACTCTTTATGTATAAAACATAAAATAAATGTTTACACATATTTTTGGTTGATATTGAGGACACTATAAAATGCTATAATTTTTATAACGTTTACTATAATTTTCTATATTCAGTGTAATATTCAAAACATAATTTTTTGTTTTACTGTGGAAGAGCAAACTGTCATACACACTCAATCTGCGCCCGGCACTAGGACCCGGAAGTAAGACGGGCGCAAAACCAGGAAGTATAAAAGAAGTAAACAAACGATGGCTTACCGCTCAGTCATTGAGTTCGGCCCATGTCAGCTCCAGTTGTCGTTTCAGCAAACCGTGAGTACTCACATCTTGGTTCCGTTGTCTTTTGCTATTGTGTGTGTATCTTTAGGACGCGGGTTAAATTTGTGTTTTTCCCTTGCTCCGTTTTGTGAGAGTCCTTATACTAAATCGCGTGGCTATCCTGCCTACTCGCTTCTTTCCGCGTTTGGGTTTATCCTCCACGCTACATTGGGCTAACCGCTAAAGCTACGTCTTCTGGTCACCTCAGGTTAGTCCACCTTGACAGAATGACTGAGCCCACCGCGGTAAACCCAGCGGATTATGCGAGTCTCTGCGACGTTGTGGATCAGCATGCGGCGCTAATCAATCAGCTAACCGGGGATCTCGCTTCTCTCCGCTGCGAGGTCACTGAGCTCCGGCGGGAGAATACGGACCTCCGCACAGCTGTTGATGGCGTCACTGCTCGATCGCACGCCGCGGAGGCCGCGGCGCCGCATCATCGCCCCCCCCCCCTCCTTCTGATGTTTTTCTTTCTCTACCAGAGAAGTGGAACGGCACGGACGGGAAGTGCAGCGTATTTCTGACAGCTCTCGATCTGGTGTTTGAGTTCAATGCCACCAAGTACTCCACCGATCGCCTTCGCATTGCTCTTCTCGTCTCGTTGCTAAAAGGGCAGGCAGCAGAGTGGGCCACGGCAGTTCTACAGGCAGATACGGACACCGCCCACTCTTACAATGAGTTCACCCACCAACTCAGACTCACCTTTGAACATCCAGTGGACGAGGTGGAGACCGACACCAGACTCTATCACCTGAGGCAGGGAGGATTGCCCGTGAGCCGCTATACAGCAGAATTTCGCACTCTCGCCATTCAAACCACGTGGGGCGATGCAGCGCTCCGGACATCCTACTACGAGGGACTGGCTTCTCGAATCAAGGACGAACTAGCCGAGCGAGAGCTTCCTGCGACCCTGGAGGGCCTGATCCAACTCGCTCTCCGGATCGACCAGCGCCTCCTCTCTCGCCCGAGGCCAGCCCCTCGCACCCTGCCACCTGCATCCACCTTCGCCGTCACCACTTCACGACCCGCACCCGCCTTCACCGTCACCACTCCACGCCCCGCAGACTCCGTCACCTACGCCACCCCGGGATATGTCGGTTCTCCACCTCCTGCCGTGGTTGACACAGGAGCCGGGGAACCCATGCAATTAGGATGCGCCTCCTTGACCGCTGCAGAACGGGAGAGACGCTTCCGTGAGGGGCTCTGTGCCTATTGCGGGTCAGCCACACATCACCGGGCAACCTGTCCTCTCGGACCGGGAAAAGCCCAGGCCCGGTGAGAGGAGAGAGCCATCACCACCAACTCCTCCCGTCTCACGGTTCAGGTACACCTCCAGGTTGGCCACAAACGAGTCCGAAGTGCTGCGTTCATCGACTCCGGGGCAGCAGGTAAATTGACTCTTCATACGCCAAAAAACTGGGGGTAAAACTCGAGGCGTTATCCCAGCCCGTTCGTATCACATCTGTCGACGGTCGCCCCCTATCCACCAGCCCAATCAGCACCCGAACTGAACCCATCACTATCTCCATCGACCAGCACCAGGAGCAACTCAGATTTTTCGTCACCCCCATCTCGTCACCTCCCATCATTCTTGGCCACCCCTGGCTGCTCCAACACGACCCTCTAATCTCCTGGACCCAAAATCGGATCCTCCAGTGGGGTGCGACCTGCAACGAACTATGCCTACGGGCAGCAGCTGGGACGTGCTCTAGGGAGTCCGAGGCCCCCGACGTCGACACCAACGCTGTTCCCGAGCCATATTGAGACCTGGCGGAGGTCTTCTGTAAATGACGAGCCACCCATCTTCCTCCTCATCGCCCCTACGACCTCGCCATTGACCTCCAACCTGGTATGGTTCCACCCCGCGGCCACCTCTATTCGCTCACCTCCACCGAGACTAAGGTGATGGAGGAATACGTCACCAACGCCCTGCGCCAAGGCACCATCAGACCATCCTCCTCACCTGCAGCCGCGGGGTTCTTCTTCGTGAAGAAAAAAGTCGGTGAACTTCGCCCCTGTGTCGACTATCGGGGGCTCAACAACATCACCGTCAAAAACCGACATACTCTGCCTCTTACCAACTCAGCCCTGGACGCTCTCTCTGGCGCCACCATCTTTACAAAGTTGGACCTCCGGAGCGCCTACAACTTGGTGCGCATCAGAGAGGGCGATGAGTGGAAGACGGCCTTCATCACACCCACCAGACACTATGAAACCCTTGTCATGCCGTTTGGACTGTGCAATGCCCCCGCCGCATTTCAACATCTGATCAACGATGTCCTTCGTGACATGCTCGGCCGGTGGGCATTCGCTTACCTGGATGATATTTTAATCTACTTAAGCACTATGGAAGAACACACCCAGCACGTCAGAGCGGTTCTCAAGAGATTACTCGCCCACCAACTGTACTGTAAGTTGGAAAAGTGCGCTTTTCACGAGCGCTCTACCACGTTCCTGGGTTTTGTCATCTCGCCCCAGGGTGTAGCCATGGACCCGCAGAAGCTAGAGGTTGTGCGTCATTGGCCCCTACCCAAGACCCTTAAGCAGCTTCAATGGTTTCTCGGGTTTGCGAACTTCTATTGTCGCTTTATCCGGGCCTACAGTACAGTTGCCGCCCCCCTAACCGCCCTGACACGTCCTTCACCCCTTCCGTTTCACCTCAACCTGGCCGCCATATCTGCCTTCCGGTCACTGTGTCACCGTTTCACCACTGCACCGATTCTCCACCATCCAGATGCCAGTCAACCATTCGTTGTAGAGGTGGATTCTTCAGATGTGGGCGCTGGAGCTATCCTCTCGCAACGAGGTCCAGATCAAAAGCTACACCCATGTAGCTTTTTCTCCAGAAAATTTAATCCCACTCAGCAGCGATACGGGGTAGGGGACCGCGAACTGCTGGCCATAAAGTGGGCTCTGGAGGAATGGCGTCACTGGCTCCAGGGCGTCAGCGAGCCATTCATAATCTGGACAGACCATCAAAACCTCATCACCATAAAGACAATTAGACAACTAAACCCACGACAGGTGCGGTGGGCTCTCTTTTTTGAAAGTTACAACTTTCACCTCTCATACCGCCCGGGGTCCAAAAACACCAAAGCAGACGCCCTCTCACGACAGCTAGAGGTGGACCTCCCCCGGGCGGACCCCGCGTCGGTTCTTCCATCCTCCAGGATCATCGCCCCCCTCCAACTGGACCTGGAAACGAGAGTCCGCCAGGCACAAGGTACAGAGACCGAACCGGCAGGTGTGCCACCTGGACGACTCTTCGTGCCCGAGGTGATAAGACCAGAGGTCCTCCAATGGGGGCACTCATCACCCATCTCAGGACATCCGGGCACCCGACGATCCCTCCAATTCCTTCAGCACGACTTCTGGTGGCCATCCATGACGAGGGACGTCCGAGAGTTCGTTCAGGCATGCTCCGTGTGCGCCAGGGCCAAAAGCTCCAATCAACCAACCCCAGGAGAACTACAGCCACTCCCAGTTCCTCGACGGCCCTGGACGCACATCGCCGTCGACTTCATCACGGGCCTGCCGGCCTCCGAAGGAAAGGACACCATCCTCACAATCGTGGATCGGTTCTCTAAAACCGTGCATCTGGTGGCTCTCGCCGGACTCCCGTCAGCTAAGGAGACAGCAGAGTTGATATTAGAGCACGTAGTCCGTCTGCATGGGTTTCCCAAGGACATCGTCTCGGACAGAGGGTTCACAGCCCGGTTCTGGAAGGCCTTCTGCCGTCTGATCGACTCCACCTGCAGTCTGTCCTCCGGATACCACCCACAGACTTTCAACGGTCAGACGGAGCGGACCAACCAACAACTGGAGCGCTATCTGAGATGTTTCGTGGCAGACCGGTAGCGCTCCTGGGCCCGCTACCTCATCTGGGCTGAGTTATCACATAACCTCCACATCTCCTCAGCCACCAACATAAGCCCATTTGAGGTATGTCACGGTTTCCAACCTTCCGTGTTCAACCACCCAGAACCGGAGGTTGATGTACCGTCGGCCCAACAGTTGGTCCGCAGATGTCGGCGGCTCTGGATCACGACCAACCGGGCCATTCAACGTGCCAACATCCGTTACACCCACCAACACCGCCGTCGACATCCCCCGGGACGACTGTACCATGTAGGTGACAAGGTATGGCTTTCCTCAAAAAACCTCCACCTTCACACCGAGTCCAAAAATCTCTCCCCCAGGTTCATCGGACCATACCGCATCAACCACAGAATCAACCCTGTCACCTACTGGCTCCAGCTGCCTGCGGCGCTCCGGATTCACCCAGTATTCCACCTGTCCCAATTCAAACCCTTCATCACCTCGCCAATGATTCCACCCACCCCCCCAGCTCCTCCTCCCCGGATCATCGACGGCGGTCCCGCCTACACCATGCGCCGAATCCTCGATTCGCGCCCTCGGGGCAAAGGTATGCAATACCTGGTGGACTGGGAGGGCTATGGCCCCGATGAGCGATCTTGGATCCCGGCCTGGTTCATTCTCGACCCTCATCTAATTCGGGACTACCGTCACAGGGTATCCTCCACCCCAGGACCGTCAGGAGTCAGTCCTGGACAGGGGGGTACTGTCATACACACTCAATCTGCACCCGGCACTAGGACCCGGAAGTAAGACGGGCGCAAAACCAGGAAGTATAAAAGAAGTAAACAAACGATGGCTTACCGCTCAGTCATTGAGTTCGGCCCATGTCAGCTCCAGTTGTCGTTTCAGCAAACCGTGAGTACTCACATCTTGGTTCCGTTGTCTTTTGCTATTGTGTGTGTATCTTTAGGACGCGGGTTAAATTTGTGTTTTTCCCTTGCTCCGTTTTGTGAGAGTCCTTATACTAAATCGCGTGGCTATCCTGCCTACTCGCTTCTTTCAGCGTTTGGGTTTATACTCCACGCTACATTGGGCTAACCGCTAAAGCTACGTCTTCTGGTCACCTCAGGTTAGTCCACCTTGACACAAACATATAAATGTTCACACAGAAGCCTTCTGAATCATCTTTCTTTGTGTTTTTTGGGCTCTCTTTATGCTTTCTCTCTATTGAAAATGGCCTCTAAGCAAAGGTTTTCTGTCAATAAGATTTTATTTAAAAGGCCTATTTAACAAGTCAACAAAGGTATAAATGACCTGAGAAATGTTTAGTCAAAAAGTCTGATTCTGGAGGTTTCACTTGCTGGGGTCAAATTGGCCCCACTGGAAAAAAGGTGTTGTTGGATTTTAGGGTAACAGGAGGGTTAATACTTATTATTAAAACAGAAATAGCAGATCTATAAGCACACAACTTTGACGCTTTGCTTGTTTATAACTAACTTGCTCACCTTTTAACATTTTCATTTTTACTAAAATTAGTGTACAGTGAATGTTTTTGATATATTTGACACACATTTTAACTTAAAAAATAGATAGATTTTTATTTGCCAAAAGTCTAAAACAGGGCTGAAATGGTTTAGATTTTCATTGAAAATATTTAAATTGGAGGCTGAAGTTGGCCCAATGGAGTGGAAGTGCAAGTTGTGCTCTGCAACATCAAATACCCGGGGGCAATTATTTTGACACTATACTGTACTGCATAGCCAATATTCAAGAGTGTGTCCCCTACCATGTCTCTATGACATTTGTATTTGTACTTTTCCATCATTTGAAGCAATGAAAGCTCATCTGTCAAGATCTCATAATGATACATGTAGAGTAGGTCCACCTGAAGGAGCATGTGTTGTTTTTACATGTCCTTTGTGTAACTTCAAGCAGCCCTTTTCTGAGGAAATTCTATTTGGTCATTTGAGAAGTGATTTACGAAGTCATGAGATGGTAGCATGCCCATTCAAGAACTGTAATTACAGAACAAATAGCTCCTCAGCGTTTAATGCACACACAAGTAGAGAACATGGTGGTGATTCAGACTTTGGTGAATGTGTTGTATTGGCAGACAATGATAGTGCCCCAGTTGTAGTTGCAGCAGAACGTCTTGGGGAACCAGCTGAAAGTCACAGTGCAGGGTCTGCGGACACATTTGATCTTAATGAGGTAAACAGTCAGTGTGACACAGACACTTTAAGAGCCCAGTTGAACCATAACTTGGCATCATTATTCCTAAAGATGTAATCTATTCTTCATGTATCTGACACGGCATCTCAGGAAATAGTGGAACATTTGACTGGGATATTTTCCTCGTCCCAACCGATAGTCAAACATGACATTAGAGAGGTCTTACAGAGTCATGACATCACTGTCAGTGAAACACTTCTAAATGAGGTTGTCAGTACTGTTATGGACAGTAATGTTATTGTTAGTGCCGCAGCTAAGGGGAAGCAGTTATCCTCAACCAAGAGAAGGAAAACCTTCTTCGAAAATAATTACCCTGTGGTGAAGCCTGTATAGTATCTGCTACAGCCAGGACACACAGCAGTGCATGTTCCCATTCTTGCGATGATACAAAACATTTAATCATACAGATGTTCTGGACAAAAATTAAAGAAACAAAAGTGGCACACATCGGTCATTATGTAAGCCACCGCGATGGTTTGTACTTCAAAGAGAACACATTCTTGTCTTCAGATGAGTTAAAGATTCCACTCATTTTGTACATTGATGATTTGGAAATAGCCAATCCACTTGGCACATCACGCAAAATACAAAATATGTTCAGTATATTGGACGCTTGCTGATCTTCCCAGTAAATACCGATCAGCCCTCCATGTGATTCAGCTCCGTACACTTGAACAAGACGAGGTATTAATTGAGACTGTTGGTAAGGTAGTTCAAGGAACAGTCATGTGTGTGGTGTCTGACAATCTTTCAGCCCATGATTTGGCAGGCTTTTCAAAGTCTTTTAGAGCAGAATATTTTAGCAGATTCTGCACAGCAACACAACCTCAACTTCAGACTCATGAAGTTGCAAGTGGGGAGTTCAGTCTTAGGACAAAAGACAGCCATAATAGTGATGTGCATGCTATAATGCATGGGGAAAGTCAGAGTCAGAATGGTGTTCAGGCAGATTCTGTCCTGAGCCAGCATCTAGAACATTTTCATACCGTCACTGGCTTTCCACCTGATGCCTTCCACAACCTGTTTGAGGGCATTGTGCCCGTAGAGCTCGCCCTGTGTATAGGAGAGATGATCCGTCACAAATACTTCACCCTTGAATAGTTGAATGAGAGAATTCTATCGTCACACAGACAAGCTTGAAAAACCTCATAAAATACCACAGACCTTCGCTGTAAAGAAAAGCATTGGAGCTAATGGCCATGAAAATGCCACATTGCTTAGATTGCTCCCTTTAATTATTGGCAATGCAGTTCCTGAAGAGGATGAAGCATGGACTGTGCTAATGGACTTAAAAGAGGTAGTAGAGTTATCGCTGTGCTCAGAATTCACAGGGGAGTCCATCCAGTATTTACAATCCAAGATACAGGATCATAAAGAGATGCTGAAAGAAGCCTTTCCAGATTTCAAACTCCGTCCTAAGCATCACTACGTTGAACACTATTCTGACCTTGTACGCCGTTTTGGGCCACTTGTACACTTGTGGACGATGAGGTTTGAGGGTAAACACCGTTTTTCAAGAGAGTTGTGCATGACACACAAAACTTTAAAAATGTGTTAAAAACACAGACAGGCATCAATACATGGTAGCATACCATCTCAGTGCCTCAGGATTCTTCAAACCTCACCAGCAAACATCAAATGTCTCTTCTGTACTGGTATCAATGCTTCCAAATGTCGCCAAGACATACATTGAACAAATAACAGCAAGCAATGTTATTTACAGTACATTAAAGGTCTGCATTGATGGAACTGATTATGATGTAGGAATGTTTTTGTCTGTGGGACAAGAGGGAGGACTGCCTAATTACTGTAGAATTCAAAAGGTTCTCCTGGTTAACGGTACAGTTGTCTTTCTTTGCCAAGAGCACACATCACACTACATTGAACACCTGAGATCTTACGAACTTTTCCCAATCAATCTGACTGTTCACACCCCATCAGAGCTAAATGACAAAACACCTCTCTGTGCTTACAACATTGATGGAAGATTGATCTTGACACCCAAACGTTTCATATTATTAAACTGAAGGTTTGTTGAAGGAGGTAAACAGATGACCAACATTCTCTTGGAGCTGTGGACCAGTTGGTATGTGGACATGTAAATGTTGTGTGTGTCACCTTCACTCTCCATGAAAATTAATGTGTTTGTCTTTTAGGAACCAAAAGATGGCTGCTGCCCAGAAGCATGTGCTGCGTGTGTATGTGGCACGAGAAACTATTTAATGCACTAAGCGTTACCTCTCAGTCTGAGGGTCACTGTGGCCATACCAGGTATGAGTGCTCACATGACACGTGTAATCTCCTCTATCTGTTAGCGTCAGGTTCTCCAGTTTCACAGAGACGTCTCCTTTCTCCAGATCTCCTAACAGGAACACTCTGCCCTGGTACTGAACATCTACACGACTCTTCTGGATCTGTTTATTTTCATAGAGGAGCATTGGGGTGTCATACATATTGGGACGGTACCAGCGCACTTCCAGAGGTCGAACATCCATGTTGTTGGTGACATCACAGTGCAGAGACACAGAGGAACCGAGGAGCCCTGAGACTGGGGACTCAACCTTCAGTGAAAATATTTCTAGAGGAGATGATCGACCACACTTAATCAGCTTTAAGAAAATCACTGCTTATGATCTAATAGTTAACAAAGTGAGGGTTGGTATCTGATATTGATAATGGAACATGTACAACCCCTGGCAAAAAGTATGTAATCACCCCTCTCAGAAGATGTTCATCCAAATGTTTAATTGTGTAGAAAAAAAAACAAGCACATACATGCCACAAAACTAGGGTTAGGGTTAGGGTTAGGATTGTGGAAATTTGCATGTTTTCTTCAGGCAGTTGTCTTTATAAATTTCACTGGAATGGCACCAAACAGAAGTTCCAGCATCATCACCCTGCGCAATGCAGATTCGTGATTCATCACTGAATATAACCCTCATCCAGTCATCCGCAGTCCAAGATTGTCTTTCCTTAGCCCACTGAAACCTTGTTTTTTTTCTGTTTAGATGTTAATGATGGTTTTCTTTTGGCTTTTCTGTATGTTATGGGAGAAATTTTTATTTGATTTCATTTGATTTTACTTACTTTTGGGGGGTTAGAAGATACCTTATCACTATATAATCGTGGATGTGCGTGCAAGCTGGGACATAGGCTTCTTTGTGTGCATTGCATATAGGAAACCCAAGCTTTACATTGGGGGGGCTAAAGACGGCCCTTTAATGAAACCCAGATGTTGGAGAGAGGAGGGGCAGGCACTGCATATGTACTATAGCACACAGCAAGAGAATTCAGTTGCTCCACGGACACAGCTCCGGCCTTGTTGTTTGATAATAAAGGTCGTAATCTTCTGTAAGCAAAGCCCGACTCTGAGTATTTTTCCACAACATAATGGCGCTGCGAGCAGGGTGGAAAAAGGGCAAAGGTGACTGACCGACGTGGGCTTCCTTGGTCAGCAACACAACCAGGTGGCCACTTACAAAGGTAAGCAACTTTTGCTTATATACTTAGGTTGTGTTGTTGGCTGGGGATCACCCATGGTGGTAAGGACTCCTAATAAAGGCCTCTCCAACTCAAGTAATTTAAAATGGGCTTTGTTTCCAGAAGAGAATGCATGCATCAGATTACTAACAGTTGTACTGATAGTGAATTGAGAAGATAAGCATTGCATTGGTCTGGGTGTTGTCAAGTGGGCATTGATTGATGGCAACAGTAACAGACGGTATGAGGAAGCGCATTTTAGTGTCTATTTGTTTTGTTAAGTGGGCTTTGATAGATAACAGGACAGGAAAAAGGTAGATAATCTCGGTATTAATTTGTACTCATTGTCAAGTGGGCCTTGATGGATGGCATGAGTAGTGTAGCAAGTTAATAAGGAATTGCGCTTAATTAGTTATATTGCTTGTGTAAGGTTACCCAGCAATTAATAAAAAAATACCCTTTGTATGAGGAACGTACTGTTGTATGTCATAAGCAATTTTTGTAGCCACCGTAAATGTTATATGGTATGAGCTGGGTGGTGTGGTAATTAATTGATATCTCTTCGTATGTGGAATGTACAACTGTACATCATAAGAAATCACCCCTTATGTTTTATTGATATGAGTGACAGGGGTAATTAATATCTCTTCGTATGGGGAGCACGATTTGTGCCATTAAGTTGATTTAAGTTGAATTCAATTGCAATTGTTTGTGTCTGTGATTTTGTGTCTATTTGTTTCTGTTTGAGTGTGTGAGAGCCCTAGTGTGTGTGTGGAGAGAGAGAGAGAGAGAGAGAGAGAGAGAGAATTGGTTGAATGAGATAAGCTCTGTGTGCTGTGAGCAGGCTGGACCTCCCGAGGGAATTGTGTGTGCAACCCTCAGAGGGGGGCAGCTTGCTGCCAGTCCAGAGACGTGTGTCTGAATGAGCCCTATTAAAGTAATAGCTAGCCTAATAATTAAATAGATAAATATTAATCAATAAAGGGACACGTGTGAGTGGAACAATGAGCCCTTTTAGCAGGGGGACAAGTATGAAAAGAATAAGCCCAATTTTCTAGGAAAAGAGGGATAAAGCTTTTGAATAAATAAATAAATAAATAAATAGTGTGGCGCGGTGAATGTGTATGAACCCGATATTAATATTGTGGCATTACACACTTACTGATAAAAGTGTTCACGGTGCATAAAAGCACTATGCTTTTTACCAAGTGTTAATTTGAAAATAGTGAAGTGGTGTAGATTCAGGAGTGATTATCATTGATGAGCCTTGGTAAGTGGAGGTGGAGACTTCTGTGATTCTAAAAGAGTGTATATTGTTGTAAGTAAATTTAGCCATTAAGTAAGTGCATAGGCATAAAATAAAAGAATAAAATAAAAAATTAAATAAACAAATATCTAAGTGGTGACATAGGCTAAAGCTTAATCTCCTCTCCGGTGGAGACTTTAGTGCCGAAGCATCCTTTGTGTGAAGATCTCATCACTAAGACCTCCAATAAGTAGCAAAAAGAGGACCAACGATATGATTGCAAGATGGCCAAAGGAGGGGACATTTGATTCAGCACTGTGTTCTGAGATGGACACCTTGATAAGAAAATTACAAAGCGGCGGCAAGAGAGAGAAAGCATGTCTGGAGAAGTTGAAAAGACAGCAGGAAAGAGTGGTCCTAGCTTTGGTTAAGAAAGAATAAGTGAAGTTGGTAAGAAAGAAACAGGAAGTGATGGAAAAAGTTAAGAAAGTCAGGATAGTGAGGCCGAAGTAGTAGAGAGGAGTTAGTTACACCTCCCCCATATAGTAGGTGCAGGAAGACAGTCGAATTCCTAAGCGTAAGGGAATGGGGGAAGGTTCTGGTGAGATGGAGAAGGAATGTTATGCAGAGCGGTATAAGAAAGTGGGGGTAGATTTACAGAGAGTGGAAAAGCTATGTGTAGAGAAGGATGTAGAGGAACAGGAGGGGGTGCAGACATGTGGAGAGAGGTCAGACAGAAGCACTAAAACACCAGTAAAAAGCAGATAGCTACACCATTAAAGACTGGACATAGATCTTTGTACAGTAGAGAGGATGGGGGTGAAGAGGATTTGTTATTTAATATGGGCAGTTCCACAATTCCCAATTTTAATTAAAGGTGGGGGCATGAGGGTGGGTCTAGAGGGTGTTGTCAACCGCCTCCCCAGCATTCAACGAGGGTGCAGGGACATGGTCTTAGACGAGCAGACCTCAGGCAAGCTTTTATCGGTGATTGATATAAAAACTCTATTGGTGAAGACTTTGTGGAGAGGAAAAACGTGCTTCTGACTCGAGTGAGGCTGTACATACATACCACATAGATGGACTGTCTTTGAGGCTTTGAGGCTGTTGTATGGCAGGCCTTGCACGCAGAGTGTTGACCCAAGGACATTAAAGGGTGACCTGGAGGCAGTTACAGCTTGAACACCTTACAGAGCGAACCAAGAAAAAGCTCAAGCTACTCTGATTACCAGAAAAAACAGAGAGGGCCACAAGCAATCCTTCACCAAAAATCCAGCCAGCTTCAGTCAGTGATGACTTCACCAGCAGCATTTTCTCCAAACTCAAGCCAGATGCCTGCGTCTGTCACCAACGTTTTCACTCCAAGGCCAAGCATGAGGGGATATGGATTAAATTGCCTCGCATAGCCATTGCCCGGCCCCGAGGGATGAGAGGGGGGGGGGGGGGAGACAACACCCCAGGTCCGATAAGTCATGCTTCTCACATCTGGAAAAGTTTGCCAGAACCGTAGGGTTCTCGGGAAGAAAAAAGTAGTTACTATAACCCAACAATAAGAGTGTGACTATACCTGTATTATTCTCAAGTCATACACAAGTTAATTTTAAGGAAAGTTAAGGAAGAGAATCATTAGGTGAATTAGGACTGCGAATATGGTGTTCTCCAGAAGGGGTGTATGTTGAACATAAATTCCTGAAGCACAATTACCCTGTCAGACTTTCACTGTACAATGATGTATGACCCATCACAACACATCATCATCATAGGTCGGCAAGGAGCAGCTATCAGTGTAGAGGAGTGTGATTTTGTAAAAAGGTGGTTCAATGTAACTGATTCTGTTCTTTAGGTGACATTGTATGTACTGCAGGATAGAATTGCAGCTCATAGGATTTATGTTGATTTCATTCTGCAGAGAAAAAACCTGTGTAAAAATCTTGTATGGTAATAAATTGATTCGTAATCTTAAGGAAGTTGTAGTTAGCCACAAGTCACAAACACAAATGGCATCAGCATCTGAAATCGACTATGGGAAATTAGCTATATAGGCAAATGGATAGTCAAATCCCATCTGAATTATAGTCTAAACATGATACAGAAGTAGGCCTACTTAAATCAGCCAGCCAACTTCAAGTACAACGTAAACCAGATGTAGAACCGCCCAGAGTAAGACAATATGCTTTACGACCTGAGGCAAAGCGGGTATATAAAACACTATTGAAGGCCTTGTAAAAGCATCTGTGCTAAAACAGACCAGTTGTTGCAATATTCCTATTTTTCCCAGTGATTAAGCCAGGTACAAATAAATGGCATCATGTGCATAATTTACATGCAGTTAATAGTAAAACAGGAAAGTATCCAGCAGAAGTTCCAAATCCACACACACTGCTGACTAATGACCCTCCCTAAGCCAAATATTTTATTTCAATGATATTTGTTCAAGCCTTCTTCAGTGTTCAAATGGCAGAAAAGAGTAAACTACTGCATTTATTTGCATTTACAAGTGCAAGTTGACAAAATAGATACCAAAAATGCCACGGTGGTTCAAACATTCACTGTATATCAGAGGTGGAAGCTGATTTAGGAGGTTAAAGGATAGAAGATAGCCTGGGTCAGCATATGGGTGACTGTTTAATATGTCTATCATCATTAGAAACATGCCAGAATGATTCCATTAAGGTACATCGTAAGCTAGTAAGGAGGTCATAAAGTGTCATAAACTAAACTACAATACTGTAAACCTCAAGTTAAATTGTTAAGGTGACTAATTTCACATGATACAACAGCCGTAGTACATACATAATTAGAAGGCATAAGTAAGGCACCAGTGTCACAGCCTGATAAACAGTGATGGCTTTAATAGGGTTAACAGGTTTCATGCTGACTGGAGTGAGGAATATGCAGGAAAAAACAGCTCCACTATGGGAGATAATAATGAGAAAAGAAGAACTGCAAGATCTAAGTGCTCCCTTAAAATAGAACACAGATATACTGTTAGCTGTGACGGTTAACCCCTAGAGGGCGCCTAACGCCCGTTTTTGGTTTTAGTTGTAGTTTGTTTTGAGTTTCATTTAGACTTCATTTCCCAGTTTGCCCCTCGGTCAGGTGACGTAGAAGCTCACCTGAACCGAGGGAAGTTAATGAGTTAAAGTGTTTTATGTTTAGTATAAATAGCCTGGCTGAAGTTCAGTCAGGCGTCTAGCTTTTGTTGTATTAAAGTTCCGTTTGGATGTTTGTTTTCCTTTATTATGTTTAATAAAAGGACATTGATAAACCGTCAGCTCGCCTCCTCCGCGTTCATGCCACACACACACTCCAGACGCAGACAAAGAGGGAAACGTGACAGAAAGCTAGACCGTTCAAGTGGCATGGCGGAGGTTCCCCCCCGGGACGAATTTTGGGGGGGCGTGATTACCATCTCCAACGAGCTGGCGGACTGGCTAGAGGACAGCGAGGAAGACATGTACCACAGCTGGGAGTACAGCTTGCTGGTAGAGCAGGAGAATTTGCTGGAGGACAGCGTGGAACACGGCGAAGCAGAGTTCGGGCAAAGCGGGGAGAGCTCCAGGTACGCTGAGGGGGCGGAGATGGAGGTTGAGACGGGAGAGTGCTACAGGCAGTGGGCGGAGAACGAGGAGCGCATCCGAGACCTGCGGGAGCAGGTGGTGCGGCTCCAACAGTTGCTCGTCCAGGTTCGGGAGAGCCAAGCTGTAGTCTCAGAGGTCCTTCCTCTCTCGGTCCCGGGCGAAGTGCTTCCCATTCCGCCACTGCCTGAGATCGGTGCGGAGAACCACGCGCCGCAGCTGGAAGGCGTCAGCATTCCGCCTCCTCCAGACAGCCAGGACAGCGAGCTAGCATGTCAGCAGCCGCTGACCGACGCACTCATCCTGCCGCCGCCTGCCGGCTTCGAGGACAGCGAACCAGCGTGTCAGCAGCAGCTGACCGACACATGTATTCTGCCGCCGCCTCCCGGCTTCGAGGACAGCGAACCAGCGTGTCAGCAGCAGCTGACCGACGCTCCTGTTCTGCCGCCGCCTCCCGGCTTTGAGGACGACGTTGAGCCGTCGTCGAGCGCACTGCACGCTCCCACGCCGCTGGCGAGCGCACTGCACGCTCCCACGCCGCTGGCGAGCGCACTGCACGCTCCAGGGCCGTCGTCGAGCGCACTGCACGCTCCAACGCCTCCGTCGAGCGCACTGCACGCTCCAACGCCTCCGTCGAGCGCAGTGAGCGCCCCAACGCCTCCGTCGAGCGCAGTGAGCGCCCCAACGCCTCCGTCGAGCGCAGTGAGCGCCCCAACGCCTCCGTCGAGCGCAGTGAGCGCCCCAACGCCTCCGTCGAGCGCAGTGAGCGCCCCAACGCCTCCGTCGAGCGCCCCAACGCCTCCGTCGAGCGCCCCAACGCCTCCGTCGAGCGCCCCAACGCCTCCGTCGAGCGCCCCAACGCCTCCGTCGAGCGCCCCAACGCCTCCGTCGAGCGCAGTGAGCGCTCCAGCTCTGCCGCCGCCGAGCACGTCTCCGGGACCGTCACCCAGCCTCCTGGTCAGGAGGCCGAAGGTAGTACTGTGGGGTGGGTGCCCGGGGCCTCCGGCGATGCTCCGGAGGAGCATTTCTTTGGGGGGGAGTACTGTGACGGTTAACCCCTAGAGGGCGCCTAACGCCCGTTTTTGGTTTTAGTTGTAGTTTGTTTTGAGTTTCATTTAGACTTCATTTCCCAGTTTGCCCCTCGGTCAGGTGACGTAGAAGCTCACCTGAACCGAGGGAAGTTAATGAGTTAAAGTGTTTTATGTTTAGTATAAATAGCCTGGCTGAAGTTCAGTCAGGCGTCTAGCTTTTGTTGTATTAAAGTTCCGTTTGGATGTTTGTTTTCCTTTATTATGTTTAATAAAAGGACATTGATAAACCGTCAGCTCGCCTCCTCCGCGTTCATGCCACACACACACTCCAGACGCAGACAAAGAGGGAAACGTGACATTAGCATTTGAATCCATCAAAAAGAAATGCAGACTGCACCTACTTTAGGTATACAGTACCTGATTATAGCAATCCGTTCTATCGGTATGTAGTGAACCAAGCTGATGGATCTGCCTCAGCTATACTGATGCAGGAAACTTGCAGTGATAGAAAAAACCAGTCCCTAGCTTACTACAGCACTAAGCTAGATAATATAACTCAAGGTGACCCAACATGCTACCAACAGGGTTTTGTAGTTGTACATTATACATATAGAAAAGCATCTTCATTGACAAGAGGTTACCGATAGATTGTATAAATTGATAAAAACAAGGGGAAGGTGTTCTAACCCAAGCTCGCCTCCAAGCATACTCTTCACTGCTCACATATCCCGACATTAATATAAAGCGATGTGACACAGTTAATCCAGCTAACTTAATCACTTAAACCTATAAAGGAGTGACTCATAGTTTTGTGGCGAACTCATTGGCATTTACTCGGTTATGACCTGATCTTGAATCTAAGCCTATAGCTGAAGCGGAAGTGACTTATTTTGTTGATGGAGCTAATTTAGAGGCCAGGTAGAAAGTCACACAGGGTATTCAGTAGTGATGAAGGATGGAGAAGATTTTAAACCTATCCTATCTCAGCATTGTACACAACCGTGTTCAGCTCAGTTAGCTGAGTTGAAATCGCTCACCGCTGCTTGTCAATTAGCCAAAGGACTAGTGGCACATATTTTTACAGATTCAGCCTATTCCATGGTGTATGTCATCTGTTTGGAACCGTATGGAAGCGAAGGTTTAAAAAGCATGAAGGAACTCCCATTCAAAATGCTGAACGGATAAGTAAACTAATGTCTGCTCTGATGCTACCAAGATGATTGGCTTTCATTAAATGTCAGACCCGTAAAAAAGGGAAATGACTGTGTTGCTAAAGGTAACAACATGGCAGATTTAGAAATGAAGTGTGCCTCAAAATGGCAACTAGCTGTGCAAGCGCACATAGTCCTTATAGAACCACAGCCTCAGTAAGAGGATATCATTTGTACTCAACATCAAGCAGGTCCGTACGAGCACTCGATGTGGCTCCAGAGGGGAGCGCATAAGGACGCACAGGGTATTTGGTGTCCACATGAAGGTCTGATTATAACACCCATAGCACTGGTGAATATTTCTGGTTTAAATGCTCATGGACTGGGCCATTGTGTAAGAAGAAAAATCAGGCAACATGGGTATTGGTCTTTATATCTGCTATAGTTGAAGAGTTCCTAGCTTCATGGGAGATATGTGCTATGCATAATGTCAGGAAGGAAACAGCGACACCTATAGGCTATATACCGGTACCAGAATGACCATTTAATCACTTAGTGGTGAACTATGTGGGTAGGATAAAGTAGTGTTCAGGGCGAAAGATACATGCTTGTAATAACTGACATATTTAGTAGATGAGTAAAAGCAATAATATCTGCAGATGAAGAGTAAGGAACAGTTATCAAATCGTAAGGGAAGTGATATCTAGATTTGAAAATCCATCAGGGATGAGTTCCGACAATGGATCAATATTCATTCAGAAAATGTAAGACAGGTGCTGCAACGGTTGGGGAAAAGCTAAGATTTGTGGATGTCCACAGTCCCAGGGGAAGGTAGAGAGTGTAAATGGTAATCTCAAAGCCAAGGTTAATAATAATTGTAGTAATACAATGCTACACTAGGTTTTAACTGATGCTGTACCAATGAGCTAACAAGCATGCAACCTAACACAAATACACATCTAACCCCGCATGGAATGCTTACGGGTCGACCCATGCCTGTGCCATTCTGTAGAGGCCATATGAGGCCCACCGCTTAAACAATTTAAAAAAATCTTATATGAAGAAACTAACTGCCGTACATGAAGTAATCTATGTGCAGGAAAAGAACAAGGAGGAAGAGACGCACCGTGTCCCATCACTCCAGGAGACCAGGTCTATCTGCGAGTGTTCAGGAGGAATTGGCACAAGCCCAGGAGGGAGGGGCCCCACAAAATGTGGCAGCCACTCCAACAGTGATTCAAGTGAAAGACAAAACCGTGTGGTATCACGTGAACCATTAAACGAGAGTCACAAAGAGCTATGGGTACCAAAAACGAAGGAAGAAAGAAAGAAGAACCGAACATCAGAAAAATACAAAGAAATTAAATCATTATTGGAAAATAACCAACTATTGGCACCAGTTGGATACCAAATTGCTCAGCATTGAACACTCCGCTGCTCCACATTAAGAATGAGAATCTGCTTAAGAGCAGCATCCACTACGGATACAAACAAGACTGACTGACTGACTGACTTCGACCAGGTTTCTCCTGACACAATTAACAGGACAAACAATTGTACAGATTATGTGTGACAACTAACTGTGTCCTTTACATTGTATGAATGCATTTCTGTTTAACTAACACAATATTGCTTTTACAGATAAAACAGCAGCAGCGACAACTAATTTTAATTTCCTCCACAGGAAAAATGCACGAGAAGGAAGCAAGACTTAAACAGATTATGACAATATGTAATGCCACTAAACACAGTTCTCTTTTATTCCAAGTGCAGAAATTTAATTGAAGCAGCTAATGGGTGACTTTACTGTGGCTAAGTAAATTTATGAATGTGATTTATGAATTTATTAATCAAAGGTTTTCTAAAATTAACAGCATTTCCTAGCAACAACAGACAAGGATGAATTTTTTGGACACAGTCATCAAGGATATCTCGAACTCAGCCGTATATATCTCTAACAAGAGACTTTACTGGTTCATATATTGAAGCGTACAGTATCTTCCACGGCATGAGCCCACAATGACGTGCTGGCAACCTCTCTTGTGGGCTCCAACTGACTCCCTGCGGTGTGCAAAGCACCTGAGTTGAAGACTATTATATTACGACAAGGCTGTTTAAATGTATATCCATTCTTACAAATTGTATTGTGTTATTGTGTAATTGTATGTTCCATTGTAGGTTATATGATTTATCCAATTGATGTAATCCTAGAAAATCACTGTATTAAGTACATGTTCATGCCATGTTATTGAGTAATGGGAAGTACGATGTCACGGAGGTCGAGTCTTTTACTCCTATTCCTAGTCAAGGGTGGAAGGAGAGGTTTGGCCGAATCTCCACTAGAGGACGAGTCCATGGGTCAGTCATTGATAAAAGTCCAGTGATTTAATTTAATCACCAGTTAGTGTAAGGAAGACTGACTCATGGAGTCGCACTCTAGATTAACCAATTAGTGTGGGACTTATAAGTCCCAGAGGGGGGGATATATGGGAGAAATTTTTATTTGATTTCATTTGATTTTACTTACTTTTGGGGGGTTAGAAGATACCTTATCAGTATATAATCGTGGATGTGCGTGCAAGCTGGGACATAGGCTTCTTTGTGTGCATTGCATATAGGAAACCCAAGCTTTACATTGGGGGGGCTAAAGACGGCCCTTTAATGAAACCCAGATGTTGGAGAGAGGAGGGGCAGGCACTGCATATGTACTATAGCACACAGCAAGAGAATTCAGTTGCTCCACGGACACAGCTCCGGCCTTGTTGTTTGATAATAAAGGTCGTAATCTTCTGTAAGCAAAGCCCGACTCTGAGTATTTTTCCACAACAATGTAAATCCCATTTCTTTTAGGCGATTTCTTACTGTCCAGTCACAGACATTGACTCCACTTTCTGCCCATTTGTTCCTCATTTGTTTTGTTGTGCATTTTCTGTTTTCAAGTCATATTGCTTTAAGTTTTCTGTCTTGGCGCTTTGATGTCTTTCTTGGTCTACCAGTATGCTTCCCTTTTACAACCTTTGCATTTGATTTGTCCAGATTTTAGACACAGTTTCCTCTGTTTGAGTTGTCAAAACACTTGTCATTGACTATAGTTATCTTTCTTTGTTTTTTTTTTTTAAGTGTTTTATACAGCCAGAAGTTTGGATTGTTGAGTGAAAATAGTTTTGTGGCATGTATGTGCTTGTTTTTTTTACTACACAATTAAACATTTGAATGAACATCTTCTGAGAGTGTGATTCCATAATTTTTGCCAGGGGTTGTAGAAGGTGATGAATAATGAGACTGACCAGAAGAAGCCTGAAGGCTGAGAGATGGGAATAGAAACAGTAAAACCCATCTCAGTGGTCGAGCTGTGAAGAGAAGAAGAAGGAAACACATTTGATGTGTGAAAGGATCCACTGGACCTCTGATATTATTTCATGTAAATTCACTTTGTTGGAGTTTGTATAAGATTTATCACTCACACTGCACTGTATGTATGTATATTATTGTATGTATATTATCAGCCAAAACTCGGTATTGGTGCTGATTTTATTTGAATTTTTTCATGATGTTATACATATAATACATAAAAAAGTGTCAAAGAATCTACTTCTGAAGTTTATGTAACATGGAAGTGACCAATTTCACTTTCCTGAAAGTTTCAAGTTGTTAACTTACCTGTTTTGGAGAGATGATTTTATATGTGCACTAAAATGGCCATTTTTCAGCGTTATACTGTCTCGCTTCAAACAATAATCATTTAAAATGTTTATTATTCATATTTCT
Source organism: Channallabes apus (assembly GCA_030522415.1). NCBI lineage: Eukaryota > Metazoa > Chordata > Actinopteri > Siluriformes > Clariidae > Channallabes > Channallabes apus. The sequence goes on from CM060110.1 coordinate 1,622,980, forward strand.
TTATGAGTATTGATCCCAAAATCGGTATAAGCTAAAGCATATGACCTGTAAAAATTGTTGCTTAAATAGTTTTTTGGTAAAAGTTTAAAAAGCAAAAAAAAAAAAAAACCTGTAGTATCCGTAACCATGTCAAATTTGTGCTGCAATATCTTAACAACATATTTCTGTTATTCAGCCAGTGTTCTGGGTCTGGTGTAACCGCTGCATTTAGGCAGTTTCAATACAAAACAAAAAAAAATTATTTTTTGTTCAAATCCTCATCAGATGTTTACTTCATCATGATTACAAGCAATACACACAGGATATACGGTTAATATTTGCCCTTTATGTTTGTTAGATCACATTTATGAATGAAAGTGCTACTCATTTTTTGTAATAAAAAAAGTCAGCAGATTTACACATTAATCAAGGTTTTTCTTAACTATTGATTTTTATTTATTTAAACGTAATTAGAAATGTATCCTTTCAGGTAATTTTACACAACACAAGCTGAACCATGTGAGTATAGACAACACATCAGCCCCACAGAACAGACTACATTTTCATACCAGCCTATACTGTATGTGGCAGGCCTATACTGTATGTGGCTCCACCTACTTACACCTAATTGGTTACTCAGTTTATTGGCTGTCCTATGATGGGGCAGTGGGAAGGTATATAAATATAAATATGGTGGCAAGGGAGCTTTGTGTCATACAGTAAGTCCTGCCCCTTGGCCTTTGTGGCATCCCTGCATTATCCAGGTACAGTATGTGGAGTGAAGTTGGGTGGGTTGCTTGTGGTAGATTGCAGCTCATGGTGGTGTGTGTTCTTTAGGCTGACACATTTACAGAAGCCTGGTTGCTGGTACTGGACTGAGGTTATCCCTCTACAGGTAATACAGGTAAGAGAGTTGGTTGTAAGTGCTGTAGTTCTCTGAATCTGTTTAAATGTTTAGCTGCATTTGTCTATTTATTCAGATTCAGAGGTTGGTGTGGGACAGATTCTTTTGTAATGCACATTGTTTTCCAGATTGTAAGTCCTGTTCTCCTGCAAGTTTGTTTTCGAGATGAAAACTCGAAGGTTTTGAGAAAAATAACAAAAAATTTTCAAGAACAAAACTGGAAACGTTTGATAAAAAAACCTAGAAATTTTCAAGAGAAAAATTTTTTAAAAATTTCATGCTATTGCTTTGTAGTTCCTGATAAACAATCACCTCATCCAAGTCAGTACGGTGTTTTCTTCTAAATAGGCTGAACTGACAACAACGTCTCTTCAAAGTCCGGATGCTTATGATGATCTGGTGATTCTGGGCTAAATTAAGTATTTCCTTGTTACTCAAGCCAAGGGAAAAGTAACTGTAAGTGCCATATCGCACGTGTTATGAATTTGTTGTTGTGTTTATTTCATTTTATTTGCTGTTATTTCATTTATTCTACCTTGTTCTATTCAGTAGTTAAGCATTAAGTTTGTTACATAAGCCATGAGCTTTATATTTCTTAGTCATGCATCATAAGTTGACAATCGTAGGTTGGTCTGTGATGTCATTCTACTATTACATGCATTTGTGTGACTGTCATATGTTAGAGAGTTCAGTCTAGATGCGGAAGGCTAAGGAAACACAAGCTTTTGACCGTAAGCTCGTCAGCTAACATAAGCTTGTCAGCTAGTGAGAGCTCCCGGTAAGCTAGAAATGTAAGATACAGCAACTAGGTTGTTGTAACCGTAAGCTAACGTAAGCTGGGAATGTAAGATACAACGAGAGTGTTGTTATATACCCAAGCCAAGATTGTAATCTACAAGATACAGCAAATAGGTTGTTGTAAAAGTCAGAGATTTGCAAGATGCAGCAACTGGTGTCTGTAATCACAGTGGATTTACTCAAGACGACTGTATGAAGTGTCGATTCTTTGATGCTGACAAATAAATTACAAGAGACAAAGAGATCGGACTTCTGTCATGTGAGTGAAACTTTAAGACATTAGCTACGCGTCAAAACTAGTGAAATAATATGACCGCATCTACATAAAGTCAAAAGCTTTTCCGCTGTTTGAACGAAAACAAGTGAACGCTGAAAGGGAAAGTGAAAGAGACTTTCCCAGTTTGTTTGAACTTCATGATGTTAAGCGACATGGACATTGAAGAAGTCTCGGCAGAAGACAGTGTGTCACAAGTCGCGATGGCTGAGCCACAAGGAAGCGTAACATCCGTGGCTTCCTCATTTCGCCGCAGAGTATAAGCCGAAAGAGCAGCGCTGGTAGCAAAGGCTGCAACCTTGGAGGAACGTCTCCAACTAGAAATAGAGGAAGCACAAATAATGGCACAACTAAAGGCGAAAAAGGAACGACTGGAAACCAAAACAGCGCTCGCTATGCACGATGCCAAATTAAGAGTGCTTCAAGGACAACAGCCAGCAACAGAGAGATCAGTCATTGAACCGAGCAGCGCCAACGTGAGCAGCGCGCACTTCCTCAACACTGGATATGACAGCCAATGACAACCGGTTAGAGAGAGATCATTCATTGAACCGAGCAGCTTGTACTTTCAAAACTTGGAATACAATGATGAACTTCACCAGCACGTTGCGTCGACGGAACACTGCGAACTGCCATCACGTCTACAGGCAACCCACGTAAGCTTGCCCATCAGTGACAGACCTACAATGGCAAGTACTCTAAATGAATGTCCTACCGTAAACACTGAAGACATAAGTCATAGTTTCGACACATCATATTCTCAAATGCCAACGCCCCATGGGGCAGTGCACTCAGGTGTGCCCATGTCCTTAAGGGACACCCGAGATCATGATTCTCTACGTCATGGACTTGACACAATGCATCACCAAATGCAACGTCAGGCAGAACTCACAGAAATGCTCGCAAAAAGCCAAATGCTGTCCTCATTGCCTGGGCACGAACTTTCTCCCTTTCACGGAGACCCGATTCAGTTCAAATCCTTCATGTTGTCATTTGAACGCTTTGTTGAATCCAAAACGGATAACGACATCGATAAGCTGTCATATCTCGAACTGTACACCAAAGGGGAACCCAAAGATCTCGTAACGAGCTGCATGCACATGACAAATGGGTATGCAAGAGCAAAGAAACTGCTGCGTGACAGGTTCGGAAACGAGCTGAGAATTGCAGCAGCTTGTAAGCAAAAGGCAATTAATTGGCCAAACATAAAGACAGACGACGGACAGGCGTTAAGCGCCCTCTCCTCTTTCCTGACAACTTGCCAAAACGCAACAGCAAACTGTGAATCTGTGGATGAGTTGAACAGCAGCGAGTGCATGAACACCATTCTTACGAAACTGCCCTACAAGCTGATCGACAGGTGGAAGTCTTGCGCACGCCAGCACTACGAGCGTAACGGAACAAGAGCCAAGTTCGCCCAGCTGGTGGACTTCATAGATCAACGAGCCAGACTGTACTCCGACCCACTCTTCGCTGACCTGGACGCCATGGCCAGCGATAAGAAACACAGTCGCACATCCCTTCAAGGACACAAACAAAGAAGAGAAGGGAACGCCAGGGTCAGCTTCGCAACCGACGTCAGACAGGTTGGTAAAATTCACAAAGACTCGATTACAATGAAGAATGCCGGTACGTTAGCTGTTAGCGCTTTCACTAAGCCATGCGCATATTGTAAAAAGGACCATATCTTAGACGAGTGCATGAGATTTAAAGATCAGACCCACAAAGACAAAGTGGAATTCATAAAAAAGAATGGATTCTGTTTCGGATGCTTAAGAAAGGGTCATTTGTGGAAAGACTGTACCAGAAAAATTGTATGTTCGCTGTGTTCAAAGCCACATCCGCGCATGTTACACAGCGCAGTGCAAGACACGGCGCAGCCAGTTACACGCGCTGACGAGAACGAAACCGAAAGTGACACAAAAAATACACCACCGGCAGAGAGTCACGAATCAAATGCGCTCACTGGGGCTGGAGGTAATTACATCCTCCCCATTGTGCCCGTTAAAATAAAGTCCAAGAAAAAAGACACAGTAGAAGCCATGTACTATCACGTGAAAGTCCCCGAGAAGGACACAGATCTGCTGCGCTTCCTATGGTGGCCGAATGGAGATGTGAACCAAGACTTAGTTGAATACAAAATGGTAGTTCATCTGTTCGGTGCAAAATCTTCACCTACAGTGGTGTGACAACCAGACTGCTCATTACCGTCGCACTCACCGCCGTGGAAACGCGGCAGCGGCCAAAATAAACCAGGAGCATTTCAAAATAATTCGTGAAATGACCGCCAGGTGGCGCAAATTGACATTTTCCGTCGTATCGGTTTTTAAATATATTCAGAGCTTAAGTCATAATAAAGTCAAAACAATATGTTGTAGCGAAGTAATACTACAATTATGATAATTTACACATCCAACAAACATGTAAAACTATAAATATAAAAAATATGAGTTAGAAAACCTTGGTTTTATTTTGTTTAGACAGACTCTCTGTTTTTATCTGTTTAGTGTTATTATTAAAGAAAACAGCGCAAACAACAGCACTAGGGCTTTAAAAAAAATTATTTCGACAATACTTACAGTTGTTAGAGTTTAAGACATCAAGATTTAAATATAGAAATAACTAAAACAAATAGAGCAAACTTCCAGAATAGATAATAAAAAAATAAATCAATAAAAAAGATGTATGCAGTATAATCGGGGCCTCTCATTACATTATATTTTGGTTCAGTGCCAGACGAAGTGCGAGCAAATATTGTCTTACATTTGTGAATAAAATATCATTGTTTTATTCAGAGATTTACAGTATTTGTGCAAAATAATAGTTATGCAATATAATTACAGGCTCTGGATTCGTTTTTCGTTTGCAGTATAAAACCAAAATACATCTTACTATTTTTGAGAGATTCGTCATAAAAAAAAAATGTTTTTTTTTTTCAGATATTTGTCTGTACAAAATAATATTTATGCAATATAATCACGGGCTCTTGATTCGTTATTCGTTTGCAATATAAACCAAAATACATTAACCATATAATATAAACCAAAATATAAACCAAAATATTTAATTTGCTGTATTAAATATTTATGCCGTCTCATCAAGGATCCAAAGATTACCTTGTACTAAATAATATTTTTGCTGATTTTTTTCTGCGATTCAGTTGTGTGATGTTTTAAGGATGAATGATGTTTTACTGTATGTTTACTGTATATTAAAAAAAATATGAGTTAGAAAACATTGGTTTTATTTTGTTTAGACAGACTCTCTGTTTTTATCTGTTTAGTGTTATTATTAAAGAAAACAGCGCAAACAACAGCACTAGGGCTTTAAAAAAAATTATTTCGACAATACTTACAGTTGTTAGAGTTTAAGACATCAAGATTTAAATATAGAAATAACTAAAACAAATAGAGCAAACTTCCAGAATAGATAATAAAAAAATAAATCAATAAAAAAGATGTATGTGTAACATCCGAACCTCCGCAGCCCCGGAGATCCGGTTCACCGGCTTACTGAGCCGTAGCTTTGTCTCCCCCTAGTGTGTCTGAGTATGTCATTGTCTACCCCTAATGTTGCAATAGGAAACACCTGTCTCTACCTCATGTGTCTCACTATTTAAACCAGCCGAACCCATACCTCAGCGTCTGGTCACCATTATGCCACACCTTACACCTCTGACTCTCTCTCTGTGTTTTTCTCCCCCAAGGGCTAGCGGTATCTGCAGGCGAGGTAGTGTGAAGCAAGGCAGCTTCACACTCAAGGACTGACACGGCTGTGGAGCAGCTATTTTCGTCTCATGTGAACTCAGCGTTTATGAACGCCCCTTTGTGTTTTCTTGTGTAACCGCCTGCAGACCGCGTCAGGAAAATACCACCCGCGGGGTGGAGATTTAAGTTATTTAAGTTTTGTTTGTGCGAAAAGAGAGTAAATAAAGCCTGATTTGTTCCTGCACCTGCAGCATTGTGTGTATCATTCCAGGAAAGCATGACAGTATGCAGTATAATCGGGGCCTCTCATTACATTAGACCTGTTTAAGAATTTTATTTTATTTGATATCAGAACTAATAGAGTGACTTTTAATTAGCCTATTTCATAATGTGACTAATGCATTAAAATTGCCAATCACTATTAATATTAAACAGGTGGCGAACAATTAGGCAGCGATACAGCGTGGTGTTGTGTTAAACTGAAGACGGCGCGGTCCGTGGAGCCGTGTGGGTCATGTACATTTTTCCTTTAGACAAAACTTCAGCCCTTTTCATATTTTCCCCGTGGTCGTTATTAATAAATATATTTAAATAAAAGTTTTGCCTTCCAAGGCAACAGATTATGGAGCTTCTTGAGCTGCTCAGACCTGCGCGTGCCAGACCAACGCGTCGTACTTACTGTACTCTCTACGTCCCGATGTCCAGCTGCTCTCTGCTTTTTGTTTAAAATATGTTTCATTGATCATTAGCCATTATCCATGACTTTATGGGTTTTTCTTTTGACACGTTTTATTTTTATGAAATTTTATTTAGTTAAATGAGAAAATAACCATGGGAGTTTCAAACCCCGCATCCATTCATGTTTCTGGGTGATTGTAATGTTTAATACCCCTACAGTATTCACTTATGCGGTTTGGCTCGCTGTGAGATGCGGTGTGTTATACCCCTATCTCACCTGCACGGGCTCGCGCTGTGGCCGCAGGCTTGATCATGATTCACCCCGAGTTTTTGCGCTGTGATTACGTTTCCATCTTTCCGCGTGAAAAATTCCACGTTTAGTTTTTCGCGGAACGTTAAAGGAACGTCGTGGGCAATCGCGGCAGCTCACGGAGATGAGTCCGGCCACACAGGTGAGAGAGGGGTATTAGGCATCGTGATCCGCCTCGAGTGGCCGCCCGACGGTCCGGGAAGATCTGCAAGGTCCGCGAGCTTCCACATGTTAAACATGTTTATTTTTTTTGCGTGGTAAGATGGAAACGTAATAACAGCATCAAAACTCGCGCCGAATCATAATGAACCGCACTTACGGCCCCGCGTGTGAGATAGAGCTATTAAACCTCCACTCTGTCATCTCATCGTATTCATTCCATAAGTGTGCTATACAACCCCAACAACTGACACTTCACATTGTTTTTGAAGCTGGTGAAGAGTGTTATCAGCTGTTTGTCCATCAACTATGATTGTAAACCCGGTTCGTTTCACGGCCATATATCGTATATAATATTTAATATTGGCATAATATCCCCGCCCCAATTCTCACAGCTGTACAGTATGAATTGAAATAATAACAATAGTGTTTTTCTTTACTGAATAGGCAGAGCCTCTGAATACAGTGCGCCTTTTTAACGGGGGTGGGGATAAGTAAACAGCAGGGAAACTGACTGACCATTTTAGTAATAACATACGTTATTCAACATACGTTGATGTCTTTGGTTTCGGCTGTGAGTGGATGCGCTGTAGTAATCCACGTTTTATACAAATTACATAACCTGATTTCCCCCCCATTAATTTATATAAAAGCAGACATTTTGCTTTCTGTATCTGTATTTCAGTCATGATAAAACTAACATATTTTTGCGTTCACACAGCTGACCAAATCGTCATTAGCGTGCCCCTCCCCCAAACAGCGCAGCGAGAAGCATTTACATTTAAACAGGTTTTACAGGTGTGCTTTGCAAAGTCAGACACATACAAATGCAAATAATACACCCCCCCCCCAAGTGTGAATAGCTGTTCTCACCTACAGTATACACTCGGAGAAACTAAAATCACCACTGTTCATGGTTTCAGCAAACTGGGGAGGATCTTGGATCTTATATCATATCATATTATATTGATAAAATATCAATTTTGGAATCCATAGACGCTCAAACAGCAAAAGAACATGATAATAATAATCAAAAGAGTAATATTATTATTTTTGCTGTTTATGTCCACCATTAAAGTAATTAAACTGAGTCATTTACATAAATCACTGATCACATTTAAACAATTTATTCATACAGATGTACATGTTTTATACACCCTAAAAAATGCTGGGTTAAAAACAACCCAGTCTGGGTTGTTTTTAACCCAGCTGCTAGGTAAATATAGGACTAACTAAATGCTGGGTTAATTTAACCCAGAAAGATGGGTTATTTGTTTAACCCAACAAGGTGGGTTAAATATTCAATCCAAATGCTACGTCATATTTAACTATAATGCTGGGTTAATTCTACCACATAAATTGGTCAAATGTTCTACCCATATGTTTGGGGTTTGTTGGTTCATTTAACTGGAATGTTGGGTTAATTCTACCTCACAAATAGGTTGTTATTATTATTTTCATGTTTTACAGTGAATCTGTAAAAAAACAAAAAAACAAAAAAACAAAAAAAAAACACCCATGTCTATTAAACAATTAAATTATTTTGATATACTGGTCTATTACAAAAAAACATACATATATGCAATAAACAACATCATATTACAGGTTCTTAGAAAAAACATTTATTTTTCAAAAGCACAAGAACAGATAATCAACAGTGGCATCATTACTATACTATTACTGATAAGGGCAGAATGGAGTAATTGCACAAATAGACTGAGGCAGCTTCTACAGAGCAGGATCTCTCTGAGACTTAAGATATCTTTTCTGCAGAACAAAACTACAGTATCCTGGTCTCATTTTAACATACAAACACTGTCTATGACTTTTCAGGTAGGCCTCGCTATTTCATAGCAACATTACAACATTACTGAGAGCAGCGCTGGTCATTATCTCCCAACATCAGGATGTAGGGGTACGGCCTCGACACTTTAGCCACCATGTTGGTTCCAACCTTAGAAAGAAATAAATGAAAAAGTTACAATTTTGCTGAATAGCAAAGATTAAACTGAATAAGACTATTAATTTAGTGTGAAATTGGATTGATACTAAAAAAAATTACAAAGCTGCCCATTAAGATAGGGTATAGGTAACCTAAAACAAAAACATGAAAATAACAAAAATAAAACAGCAGAATAAGCATGGCTTTTAGGATACAGCTCTTTATGTCAGACTAGTTGATATTGTAGTCTGCATTGATTTTAAGCTAATTACCGAAAAAATGTCATAGCTGGTGTCATACTGGTACATTACAAGCACCAAAATATTACCACTTCCATCTAGTATATCTGTACCGCTGTGGTACTTTTTCCTGTAGTTGGCGCGCTGACTGATAGTTAATTTAACTTTGGTTAAAGAGAGCTACCTGGTTAGCTTACATGCTATTACTGGTGATACATTTGCATACTTGCCAAAGGGGGAAAGGTGTAAAATATTCCTATAACTCGGGAGAAACGCAGGAGAAATTTGACCGCAGAGTAAATTACTAGCTGGTGAAAAACGGGAGGGTTAGCAGGTCTGTATATTTGTGAGAGGGTCAGTGTTTTGTAACACACCAGCATTTTATTGTCTCAAGCAGTGAGATTAATAAAGTTCTAAAGTGGTTGCTAATGCTAGCAAACTAACTAAATGCCTGCATCATTTAACATGCCTGCTACAGTTAACAGTTTAGCATTCATTCATCTCTTCACCATCTTCGTATCCCTGCAAACATTCTACAGAGAAAGCTAAAAAGCTCAGACATCTTAGCCGTTTCTTTCATACACAGGTGGGGTGGCTAGCAGCTATTCTCAGCTAAATTATCATCCAGTACCTCAGACCAGCCGGAAAGTTTGTGTGTAACCTTAACACGGTAACAGCAATAAATGTTACATATAGTAATAATTTTTCAGTCATATGTGAATTAGGTGAGTGAACATGTGTATACAGACCTTGTATTTAACGCCATTTTCCCTTAAATGTCCGAGGAGGATGAACCGTCATCAGCGGTGTGAGAGCTCAAGAGACACGAAGCTGAGTGACAGCCGCTGAATCCACCGGTGAACTTTGGGGGAGGGTCCAAGCAAACTTCAACCCAGCAGCTGGGTTACACAAAAACTACCCAACTCTCTGAAAATAACCCAGAAAAATGACCCAACAACGGCAACCCAGCGTTTGGGTAGAAAAAACAACCCAGAATTTTTTAGAGTGTAGGTTTGTTACTGAAGAACTTTGGCAGCGGGCACATCTAATAATAAATGCCGGATTATTATTATTATTTTATTTATAGTTTTATATAAATAAAAATGCTTTTATAAATGTGGGCTACTGTTATCTACTTCAAATATTTGTTAAAACAGCGGGGGAAATTCACTCTGACCATTTTAATAATTCATTGATAAGGTAGTGATTCCTTTGGTTACGGCTGTGCTGATCATGTCACCTCGTCGTCAGTGAGCTCGCCTATAATTCACTTCTCATACGAATTACATAATCTAATATTTTTTTTTCATTAGTTTATATTAAAGCAGATATTTCTCTTTCTATAAGTATATATTTTTCACGTCTGTGAGGCGAGTATACACGGAGTTGGGGTTCATTTTCTGACACGCTCAAGTTCACCAAAATAAATACAGAACCCCGTTTACTTTCTTTATTTAACAAAATCATAAAGTTTTTTCGTCATTGTGAGTGCACCTAAATAAAAGTAGAGTCTTTGCCGAGTTTTGATCTAAAGTCAGATGAACGCGTGCCGATATGAGAGATTAGATATCTCTTTCAGCAAACACATATTAATGGTGTTAAATAAGCGCTATGCGGCGCTGGGAGAAACGCACGCCGATGTCAGTCCCTAGCATTTACTTACATCTAAACTGAGTCATTTACATAAATCACTGATCACATTTAAACAATTTATTCATACAGATGTACATGTTTTATAGGTTTGTTACTGAAGAACTTTGGCAGCGGGCACACCTAATAATAAATGCCGGATTATTATAATTTTTTTTATTTATAGTTTTATATAAATAAAAATGCTTTTATAAATGTGGGCTACTGTTATCTACTTCAAATATTTGTTAAAACAGCGGGGGAAATTCACTCTGACCATTTTAATAATTCATTGATAAGGTAGTGATTCCTTTGGTTACGGCTGTGCTGATCATGTCATCTCGTCGTCAGTGAGCGCGCCTATAATTCACTTCTCATACGAATTACATAATCTAATATTTTTTTTTCATTAGTTTATATTAAAGCAGATATTTCTCTTTCTATAAGTATATATTTTTCACGTCTGTGAGGCGAGTATACACGGAGTTTGGGTTCATTTTCTGACGCACCAAAATCAATACAGAACCCCGTTTACTTTATTTATTTAACAAAATCATAAAGTTTTTTCATCATTGTGTGTGCACCTAAATAAAAGTAGAGTCTTATGAGTCTTATGAAAGCTCTAAGATGACACAAGACCCTACACGTGTAGCCTTTCTACTATAATTACACAGTTTACAATGTTTACGTTGCTTAAATTCGATCCTAAAAAACTGAATTTAATTTTAATTATAAATTTGTACTGTAATGTTACTACTGTGATTATGAATTCGTTTATTTACAATGTTTCACTTTATTTTATCTGCAACGACGTGCAGCTGTGGACGACCTGCGCCTCATTAAGCCTGGAGAGAACGAGCTGATGCCTGAGGCGTCAGTCTATAGTTATATAGCGCCACTCAGTGGTAAAAGCCAGCAAACGCCCAAACGCAAATGCTGACGCCATACGCTGCGACGGTAGAAGTCGCATACTGCCTGTGCACCCACTGTAGTGTTGCTAACTTCGCCCTCAGAAAGACAGCAGAAGAAAACCGCAGCAATGCATCTGCTGTGGCAGTTAATACAGTGCTTAAGAACTTTTATGTAGACGACTGCCTGAAATCCGTTTCGAGTCATGACCAAGCAGTCGCCCTATACAATGATCTCACAAGTCTCTGTGCAAGCGGAGGTTTTAACCTCACTAAATGGGCAAGCAACAGCCGTGCCCTACTGACTGTCATTCCCGAGAGTGAAAGGATCAAAGACATGAGAGACTTAGACTTGAGTAAAGATGCACTGCCCATAGAGAGAGCTCTGGGGGTGCTGTGGTGCATTGATTCAGACATGTTCAAGTTTAAGATTAGTTTAAAGGAACGACCTGTGACAAGAAGAGGAATTCTGTCAGTCACTGGCTCAACATACGACCCGTTAGGCTTTCTCCCACCTGCCGTACTGCCAGCCAAAGCTCTAATGCAACAGCTATGTAAAGAAAAACTTGCCTGGGATGATGACATTCCCGAGCAGTTTGCAACGGCATGGAAAACCTGGCTGCAAGAGCTGCACAGACTGTACAAGTTCAGCATAGCAAGGTGCATAAAACCAGCCGACTTCGGAGTTACAGCTACAGCACAACTCCACCACTTCTCGGATGCAAGTGAAATGGGATACGGAGCTGTCTCATACCTCAGGTTAGTAAACGCTGAGGGACTTACACATTGTGCATTCATCATGGGGAATTCCCGTGTAGCACACTTGAAACAAACGACCATTCCACGAATGGAACTGACTGCGGCAGTGGTCGCTGTAAAAAATGACAAAATGTTGAAAGAACAGCTAGAATTGAAATTGCTGGACTCTATGTTCTGGACTGACAGTACAACTGTTTTGAGATACATTGATAACGAAACACTTCGTTTTAAAACCTTTGTGGCCAACAGAATCGCCATTATAAGAGAGTCAACCAAGTCACAGCAATGGAGGTACGTTAATACCTCACAAAACCCAGCTGACTCCGCCTCCAAGGGGGTATCCTGTGAAAAGTTTTTGAAAAATGTTAACTGGATCCATGGTCCCTCCTTTCTCAAAGAAGCAGAGTGCAAATGGCCTAAAAATATTCATGACACATCAATAAAAGAAAATTTTGATGAAAATGCTGATGAAGTTAAGCTCTCAGCTTTAGTGAATATTGTGAGCGTTACAAAATACACAGACACAGACGCAGTGAGTAAACTGATTAATCATCACTCTGACTGGCACAAGTTAAAAAGATCCGTTGCCTGGATCCTTCGCATCAGAGACATGCTGAAACAAAAAACAGAAAGGGTTAAAACACAAGTAGATAACCCAAAGACAGAAAATCACAAGTCTCTAAAAGCGCAAGACCTAACAAGAGCAGAAAACGACATCAAGTTCACTCAAAGACAAAATTTTAAGGAAGAACTTCTCACGTTGCAAAAGGGTAAAGCAGCAGCAGAATTCAAACAGGGAATTCCCACACAGCAAAAACGAAAGGCATCTGTGAAAAGAAACAGCTGCTCGCCCAAACTGGAACCTCTGACACCAAACCACCTGCTGCTGATGAAAAAACAGCCAAACCTGCCCTCTGGATTCTTCAAAAGGGAAGACATCTATGCACGTCGCAGGGAGAAGCAGATCCAGCATCTATCAGACCTGCTCTGGAAGCGATGGGTACGTGAATACTTGCCCTTGCTCCAGGAGCGGCAAAAATGGTTTCAAAACAAAAAAAACCTCTCGCTTGGAGACATAGTTTCAATAACTGATGAGTCATCTCCAAGAAATTCATGGGTCATGGGGAGAATCACGAAAGTGTTCCCCGACAAAGGGGGACTGGTGAAACGTGTGCTAGTTAAAACCAAGACCAACACTCTGGAAAGACCCATCGACAAGCTGTGCCTCATAGACAGATGTCGCCATTAAAAACGCACGTTTCGAGAAAAGGGATCCCGTGACTTGCCGCGGCTTTACGCGGCTGTGTGCGGCAAGCTGTGAACATGCCCTTCATTACCTGTAGGGGGCAGTCGTGTTTCAGTCTGAAGTATTGTGTGTCTACTGAAGGCCGAATATGTGTCTAAATTAAACTGCGCATGCGTGTTTGGAGACGCTGTGCCCGCGCTGTGGATCAGTCGGTTGGGAATCATCACGGAGGTACAACACGGCGTGGCTGCAGCTGGAGTTTGTCGTGTTCGAGGTAAGTTTAGCTTTCTGTTTTGGATGTGATTCTCGCTTTCATGACTCCCAATTAATGTTCATCTTAATCTCAGGACGTACAATTAGCAATATTTCAGTTTTTAATAGTGTGGAGATTCACAAAACACCGTTTTCGTGTAAAAACCTGAACCTACGGAGCCCCCCAGGGGTCCTGTGGTAAATAAATAAATAAATAAAATAATAACGAACCGAGCGCGCGGATTAATACACCGAGATGTATATTTCTTACCCCCACCCCGAGTGAAAACGGCGTGTTCAGACAAAGCCTCGCCAGTGAGATGCCATTTCTGAACAAACTGAGTCGTGTGTGTTAAAGCATTAAATGGTAAAAGAGCACTAGCAATAAACGTTTTTTTCTGAATCCGAATTTTATTAATAAGTTACAAGTTAAATTTCAACTGTAAAGAACCTGTACATATGTTCATACAGTATTGTTAGAATTATTTTATATATAAAGGAGTTGATTCTACTCTCTTGTTCTCTTCCTCATAGATTTGATATTAACGTGTTAAATCTTTCCTGCTGCTATCTTCCTGTCTCCTCTTGCATCTGTTCTTAAAGGTGTGAACGCTCCCACGCTCACCTTCCCATACTCTCTTTATGTCTCTCTCTCTTCCCCTCTCTCTCCATCTCCCTCTGTCTCCTTCCCCATCTCCCCCTAACTCGAGCCAACATCTTGTGATCTGTCTCTGCACGGACACCTCTATCTTCCTCTCCTTTGATTCTTCAGGATCTCACCAGGACATTTACAGTGGTTCATGCTCTTTGTAGTAACATATGTCTATAGCCTAGGCGTTTGGTCAAATATATATAAACCCCATCTTTTGCTGTTAATAAACAGAGACCTTTCTGACAGACAACGTGAGTGTGTGTTTGACTGAAATCTCTCCTGGCGCCAGAAAAGCTTACCGAAGCACAGCGGACAGACCGAGCAACTCTCCTCTTCTACTACAAAACTTTAGAAAAACCTTACAATCTGGGGGCTCGTCTAACCTTTTCTCTCCAGGAAGGTAAGTTAAGCAGTATTTTTGCTATTGTACTTCCTTCCTTGGTCAGAAAAGTTTTTGAACCAATAGTTTATTTATGTAGTAAATTGGCGTGTATTTGGGTTATATTTTGGAAAAAGAAACTTTATGCGTTTTAATTAGTTTTTGTTTAGCGTTGTGTTTGACATTACTCGCGTTGGTTTATTGACTAAAATTACAGCGATTGTGGATAATTGAAAGATATAGATTAAACTAGGTGTTTAACTGAAACTGAACCGGTGTTGTTAGCATTAAGCTAAAAACATACACAGCGCTGTCGTCGCGAGTACCTACGTCATCAAACCGCGTCCCGCTAGAGGAGACGCGCTACTTCGGGTGTTTTAAAAAGTTATACGTTCGCTAAATTCTGTTGTTTACGTAATTTATGCACTTTCAATATTGGTAATTTAGTGAGGCATTTGTAGCATGCACTTTGTGTATAAGCTGGCCCTGGCGTAGAGACGCGTGGCTAGAAAATTAATAAATGAATTGGTTATAGCCATATTCCTTAGAGTGTTCTTTGGAACAGGGAGCGGCGTGCAGTTGCAGTTATACACGTGGGGGGTGCATGAGTATTATTGTCTCCCTGACGTAGAGGCGTGTGGAGCTCCATTTTTCTGGTAGTGTTATCAGAAACAGGGTAGATTGGCCGAATGCCTTATTAATTCACTATATTGGTATTTGATAAATGTGTGATTAATCTCCAAAGATGTAGAGGCATGTGAGATTTGAAATATAATCCATATTCCTGGTAGTGTTATCAGGAACGCGGAGATATTGCACATTTTTGATAATACACTTTTAAATTACAGTATTCTTCAGTTTTAAATATATACTTATTAATTCACTATATTGGTATTTGATAAATGTGTGTATGATCTCCAAAGATGTAGAGGCATGTGAGATTTGAAATAGAATCCATATTCCTGGTAGTGTTATCAGGAACGCGGAGATAATACACATTTTTGATAATACACTTTATGGATTACAGTATTCTTCAGTTTTTAATTTATTCTGATACACTCTGTTCGAACGTCACACCACCCGTAAAAAAAATAAAAATTAAATTAAATTAAATTAAAAAACACAATAAAAATAAATAAATAAAATAATAATAATTATATATATATATATATATATATATATATATATATATATATATATATATATATATAAAAAAGAAGCTTAAAGTGTCCGCTTAACTTCGAGAAGCTTGGTTTGTTTACTAACTGGAACTTACTAACAAGATGGGAAATGGTCGTTCCAAACAGTCTCTTACTCCTAATGATTGGATGAATAATTAAGGATTTGGAATTTTATTCAACCTTTTGTGTCACCTATTCGACAGTAATAGGTTTTAGGAATTAGATTAGATAGGTTTAAAACTGCTTGGTTCTTACACAGGGATATTTTTGGATGTAATATTACTCAACATTTCACACAACTATTTCAAACAACCTTTGTTAATAATATAGACCTAATTCTCTTAAAAAAAAATTTTCTCTAGCAGGGACCAGACACTAACCTGCCATACAACTCGTGTCGGGATGGCCAAGTGGTCTAAGGCGCCAGACTCAAGGTGTATACCGTCCTGTAACTAGCCCAGATGATCCAAATTTGCATTTCCTTCATCGATTTGTGGTGATACCTTCATCTCCGTTCAATTTACTAGGCCGAGATGGACTGTCTAAATTAGGCTGTTGTATATCTTTTGCAGAAGGCAAAACCATTTTAGAGACCCCTAACAATCTGACTATGTTCTCTGATGTGATCCCACAGGTTGATTCTACTGATGGATCTATTGTCATCCCATCCTACTTGTCTTCTGTACCTCCGAGGTTGTGGTCTACTCATGCTAATGAAGTGGGCACAGTTTGCACTACACCATACACAGCAAAACTTAAAACACTGACACCTGTGTATTATAAGCAGTACCCTCTTTCACCAGATAAGGAGGCAGGTATTGAGAAAGTGATTTTGTCATTAATACAACAAGGTGTCCTAGTTCCTACCCAATCTCCATACAATACACCTGTTAATTCTATACAAAAGGCAGGTGGAAAAGGATGGAGATTTACACAAGATTTGCGAAAAATTAATAATATTGTCATTCCTGCAAGTCCTATTGTTCCAGATGTCCCTTCCATTTTGACGTCAATACCTCCAAATCATTCATATTTTTCAGTAGTTGATTTGTGTTCTGCCTTTTTCAGTGTCCCTGTCAGTGAGCAGACGCAGCCTATATTCGCTTTCACCTTCAAAAACCAACAACTGACCTGGACTCGTCTTCCTCAAGGGTTCGTAGACTCCCCAGCTGTGTTCTCCTCTGTTGTAAGAGATGCCATGGCTTCCCTGACCCTGCCTGAGAAAGTCCGACTTCTGTTACACGCCGATGGCATCCTCCTCTCAGCTGAAACTGAGGACTTATGTCGCAAACATTCACTGCACATGCTGACACATCTGGCTGATGTTGGACAAAGAACATTATCTGCTGATCGCATACAATCTGTTGTCGAGATTCGTCCACCTGCCACGAAGCAAGCAATGATGGGCTTTCTTGGACTTATAAACTATTGTAGGCAGTTCATTCCTGACTGTTCCTACTATGACAAGATATTACGCCAGTCATGCTCCTCCACTCAACCAGACGAAATCACATGGACATCTGAGATGAAGGACTCTTTTTTTTACCTCAAGCGATCTCTAAGTTCAGTTCCAGCATTGGGTCTACCTGATTATGGCAAGCCATTTCACCTATATGTCTCTGAAGGCGGGGGGGTCGCAGCGGGGGTCTTAGGCCAAGATCACGGCGGGTCTTATCGGCCAGTTGCATACTTATCTAAAACCCTAGATCCTGTAGCATCAGGACTTCCTGCTTGTCTGCGAGCTGTGGCTGCCTCTGCTCTCATTGTCACGGATGCTGAAAAGATTGCTCTCTCGTACCCCTTAGTATTACACTCTTCTCACCAAGTTATAATGATCCTTAATAATATTCAAACACAGCACATGACAGCTCAACGTCGTTCAGGATATGAAGCTATTCTTTGTGCCACACATAATCTAACTATTAAACCAATATCGACACCCAACACTCCGGCTGTACTCTTACACCGTCTCATGACACTCTGTGGCCCTGATCAGACCCAACCAGACTGGGCTGATCATGACTGTTTACATGAGATCACCACTACCTCGGCTGTACACTCCGATTTATCTTCCACTCCTTTAGAGCATGGCACACACATTTATGTTGATGGCTCTTGTTCAAGGCCTAATGACAATGTGACACATTGCGGCTATTCTATCGGTCAACTGCCCAACATTGTGTTAGAAGCTTATTCGTTGCCTTTTCTTTCAGCTCAAGCTGCTGAATTTACCGCTCTTACTCATGCATGTCTCCTATTTAAAAATCAACCTGTTACTATCTTTACGGATTCGCGTTACGCTTATGGTGTCACACACGATTTTGGGAAGATTTGGGCTTCGCGAGGTTTTAAATCAGCTGATGGAAAGCCTATTTCACATGCTACTCTTGTGACTGATCTTTTACAAGCTAGTTTACTCCCATCGCAATTGGCTATAGTGAAGGTCAAAGGTCATGCATCTGGTGACTCTGAAGAGGTTTTAGGTAATTGTTTAGCTGATGAAGTTGCCAAATGGGCCGCTAAAGAAACACCTTTGTCCCCACAGGTTTGTAGGAGTACAGTATTCTCTTTGACGTCCCATGTCTCTGTTCCTAGTTTGTCACCTGACATCGACCTTGCCTTTTTGCAAACCCATTCATCACCTGAAGATCTACATTTTTGGTCTTCCCGTAAGTGTTCACCTGGCAGCGATATGCTAATTCGGGATGAAAACGGCCGTATAGCTCTTCCCGCATCTGTCCTCCCGTTATTAGTGCGTCATTTTCATGGTATTTCACATGTCGCAAAACGGGGGGTCATCCGTATGATTGAGGACAGATTCTGCATTCGCAATATCAAACAGGCTACACTTGTTCTATTAGATTCCTGCTTGATCTGTGCTCGTGCAAATACACAAGGACAACATGTTCAACATGATGCCTTGCCAATGCCTATTGCACCATTCCAATGCTTACAAATTGACTTTACACACATGCCACCTGTCAGAAATCTGAAATACATGCTTGTAATCGTGGACAGATTTTCTAAATGGGTAGAAGCATTTCCATGCTCAAAAGAAAATGCAACGATAGTAGTTAAAATTCTGGCTAAAGAAATCATTCCTAGATACGGTATTCCAACATCTATTGACAGTGATAATGGCACGCCATTCGTCTCCAAAGTGACACAAAAATTGTGTAAATTTTTAAGCATTCATTGGAAATTTCACATCCGCTACCATCCCCAAAGTTCTGGTGTAGAGAGGATGAACAGAACAAAGATAGGTTGACAAAAGCCATGATGGATACAGGTAAGAATTGGGTTGACCTGTTACCATCTGTGCTTTGTGAAATTAGAATGACACCCAATTCTACATCCAAACTTTCACCATTTGAGATTATAATGGGACGACCATTCCCCACCCCCTGGGTAAAAGGTAACCCCGGTGTTTCCCTTACAGGTGATCTGGACGTGATTGTCGGCGATTATACGCAAGCGCTCATTGAAAAACTGAACAGTGTTCACGGTAATGTCTCTGCTTCTCTCCCTCTGCCTACAGACAAGCCTACTCACTCTTTCATCCCAGGTGATACAGTGCTGGTGAAAAGTTTAAATCCAAGGAAGGTGGGGGATGCTGCCTACAGTACACCTACAACTGTAATTGCAGTGACACGCACAGCTGTTCTCACAGATTCACAGCCACAGTGGATTCACGCCAGCCGCGTGAAGAAGGCACCGCAGATGACACTGACTGCTTGACATAATCAACCACTCACAAGATCTCCTAGCCCGCACCGAGGGGCTAGTGGAGCAACATACGTCCAGAAGACACCTCAAAAGGGGGCTCTCACCGCTTCTCACCTTTTTCACATACACATATAGGTTCAACTTTGTATTAGTTTGCTTTTTCCACATTTTATTTTTGTGCCAACGCCTGATTACGTATGTAGTGTGAATTTCATTTCTAATTGTGATTCTAGAAGTGATTTAATCCTGGCTATCTTCTTCCTTTATCACCCTTCTTATAATCATCTTTGCTGACTCTACTAATTATGAATCTCTGCTTCTTCACGTTAATATCTCTTGCTATGTTAACTAATTGACATTCACAAATTCTGTTAGAATTTAAGGGGGCAACTGTTAGAATTATTTTATATATAAAGGAGTTGATTCTACTCTCTTGTTCTCTTCCTCATAGATTTGATATTAACGTGTTAAATCTTTCCTGCTGCTATCTTCCTGTCTCCTCTTGCATCTGTTCTTAAAGGTGTGAACGCTCCCACGCTCACCTTCCCATACTCTCTTTATGTCTCTCTCTCTTCCCCTCTCTCTCCATCTCCCTCTGTCTCCTTCCCCCTCTCCCCCTAACTCGAGCCAACATCTTGTGATCTGTCTCTGCACGGACACCTCTATCTTCCTCTCCTTTGATTCTTCAGGATCTCACCAGGACATTTACAGTGGTTCATGCTGTTTGTAGTAACATATGTCTATAGCCCAGGCGTTTGGTCAAATATATATAAACCCCATCTTTTGCTGTTAATAAACAGAGACCTTTCTGACAGACAACGTGTGTGTGTGTTTGACTGAAATCTCTCCTGGCGCCAGAAAAGCTTACCGAAGCACAGCGGACAGACCGAGCAACTCGCCTCTTCTACTACAAAACTTTAGAAAAACCTTACAAGTATTGACAGCAGCTCTAATTTGTCTAAATCGCATTGCAGACAAGAAAAAGAAGTCGAGTCATCCTGTGACCCTGCATGCTTAATCTTTCCACACATGATTCTTGCTTCTCACTTTTTCCTTAATCTCCGGTTCGGTTCTGGTTTCGGTCTGTTCTCATGAGTTGTGAAGCGAGAGGAACAAAGTATAAATATTGTTCATTTGCTAAATTAAGTATCGTGAATTTTAATTGAATATCTATCTCTATTTTTTTCACAGCAGTTTGTGACTGAAAGTGTGTCTGCATCTGACTTCAGGAGTTTCCTGACCAACCGGATCTAACGGTCATATTTAAAAATCATAAAGTACAAAACGTTTCTGTTAGTGTTTAATTTTGTTTCTATGATTAATACTTATTTGTGGTGTTTTATGTTTTGTACATCTTTTCAAATTGGGACCTCATTTGTAAGTTACTGTTTTCTCGTTTTTCTATAAATTAAATGTTTGCTTGTTATTAAATGTATTTTTTATTAAAAAAAATAAAATAAACGAATCTGTTTTATTATTAGCTGAGAGTGTGGTTTATTTATTTATCATATTTGGTCATTGTAACATGCATTAGGGAGCATTATCTCTGCGAAGTGTGTCTGCTATCTGGGAATTAATTACCTTTACTTGGCTATTTTAAATAAATCTAATTTGTGCATTAAATATAATTATGTAACTTTTACTTGATTTCTTTGATTGTTTCTTTGATTATGTGTAAAGAAAATACAATTTATATATTCGTGTTTAATTACAAAAAACATTTTAATGGTTAGTGATTGTTGCAGACATTCACATAATTTTTTGGGGAAGAGCTTGGCTTGTAACCAGAAGATCAAAGGAGCAGTTATCGGCTGGCACGTAGCCTTCTGAGTTTGGAGACCCACAGAACCCCCACTGTATTATAATGCCTCTTCTCACCTTTCATTCATGATTTCGCGGATGGGGGAATTCGTACAATTGGGGGTTTTAAAAAGAATTAACAAGGCCGAGTAGACGTCTCTGCCTAAAATGTTTTTCGCCAGCAAAACACCTCTCTCTCTCTCTCTCTCTCTCTCTCTCTCTCTCTCTATATATATATATATATATATATATATATATATATATATATATATATATATAAAAATTCACAATCACATTCCAGCTCTTATTCCCAGCCGTGGTCAAATAATGGATGAAATAATTATTCAATGCTGGACACAAACAGCAAAAAATATGAAAAGCCCTAAGCACTTTATTGCTTTTCATCATGTTTTTTGCTGTTTGTGTCCAGTGTATATATATATATATAGTTAATTCATGTCTATGATCTAAAAAAATATAAAAACATATGATCTTTTTGAGTTATGAGTTGTTTTTTATTGTTCATAAGACAACCTTTCAGTTTTGTAAATATTCTAGTTATAGTGTGTTAAGTCTTTCTTAAACGGTTTTGAGAATTAGACCATCCAGCTAAGATCAATATTATTAATATTAAGCATTTTATTTCTATTTATTCTATGCTTTGCTGGAGAAATACATTTTAGGCAGAGACGTCTCGGTCTTGTTAAATAGTTTTAAACCCCTGAATTGTGCCAATTCCCCCATCCGAAGGTGAGAAAAGGGACTGAGCTGTAACTGAGCGTGCTTTCACGTTCCCTAGCAAGGCTACACTCGATGCTGCGTGAAAACGCTATGGGAACCAGTTTGTCGCGTTGCCGGTCGTTGAAGCATGCTGTGAAAACACGCCAAAGTTTTTGGCTATATATAACCTCGACAGGTGACGTCATCTGATTAGATGTAGGTGGAGGTTATAAAAACAGGTGAGCCGGCAACGACCTCAGATCATTTGTCTTCAGCCTTGTTGTGAAGCGTGCTTGTGATAAACCAGCAAAATAGGAAGGTGTTTAACTCACCGATTTGACGAGTTTAAATCCCTCCGTGTGTGATAATCCATATCGGAGTGCGATCTCTACACTGCTTCGACTAGTGCTGCTCGCGCCGCGCATTCCGTGAGAAGCTGCGAGCCGCCGCGCGTTCCTGGCTTAAAACTCGTGCATCTGACAGAGCTGCGGCAGACGGAGGTAAGAAAACTCCTTTCTTCCGCGCTGTCATCACGAGGATTCCTCTCTTTTTTACCGGAGATGAAAATAGCCTTAAGCACTAAAACAAGCAGTAGACGGCAGCTTCTGTCGGGTGGCCGGGGGGCGGAGCCTCAATGACGCGCTCTCTCCCCCCCCACCCCTTCTCAGCTCTCTTCATATGAGTTAACCCTTTCATGGAGTAGGCTGTATTCATGCTGTGTTTTTCATGCCATCGACTTATTTGTTTATTTAAATATAGTCGATATGGAAACGCGGCATTGTATGATGACGCCCAGATAGCAGAGACGCTTCACAGGCTATCTCTCTCCTGGGACATCATCCTCCCTGGTAAGCTTATACTTCCTTTCTAGCTGTGTAGACTTTTATCTGCCCTAGAGGGAAAAGCTTTCAGGCAGTGGGTCAGCTTGGTGCTGCACTGCACACAGGAGGTCAGACTGATTTAAAAAAAAAATATATATATATACATATGCGTGTATAAAATAAATGGGGGTGGCCCCCCCAATAGGGAAAGGCACCCAGAATTCCTTTTTAACGAATATGTGTTCTCCCTGGCACCCCCAGGAGGTCGGTGTTTTGCTCCGCCACCACTGGTGTTCGGGCAACACCAGTCTCCAATAGGCTGTTAGTTCTTCGGTTTTTCCTGCCATGCTTCAGGATGCCGAACATCTAACATCCCCCCCCCGTTTAACCAAGCTGCCGAAACTTTTGCCCTTTTAGGAGAAACTGGCAGCGTGGAAGCTACTGCCAAGTATATCTCCTTGGGTACTAAGCACTGGAGAGAGGAACTACAGGATTCAGTTCTCACTTCACCTTCTGTGTTTTCAATGGCGTGGCCTCCACTTCCATGAAACCAGAAAGTGCGCATCTGCTGACAGGCTGCCGGGGAAGGGGGCCATGGAACATGTTCCCCCACCAGACAGTGAGTCAGGCTACTACAGTCGGTATTCTTGGTTCCCAAGAGGAACGGGGGCTGCGTCCAATATTTCAGATTCTGCGGGCTCTCCCGCTACCTGAAAATCAATGAATACAGTTCAGTTCTTGACTGTAAAGGTGATTGCTCTCAACCCTACCAAGCGATTGTTTCTGACAATCGATTTAAGGACGCTTACTTTCATACAGAAACATTGCCACAACACAGGGAGATCCTGAGGTTCGCTTTCGGGGGCGAAGCTTACCAGTATCGGGTCCTTCCATTGGTCTAGCTCACCCGCACACACACAAAATGCACGGATTTAGCCCTGGCTCTTACGGGAGTCCCAGGGCATCCGGTGGCTAGTGCTTCGACATCAGCATGTCGTCCTAGCTCATCTCTGTCCTCAGGACTGGGACCCAACGCCACGAAAGCGTGCTCTTTCCTGTGCAGAGGACAACACATTGGGTGCTATATGGGATTCCGTCGTAAGCGGGCACAGCTGTCTCCCGCTCGTATCGAACCCATTCTCAACACCCTCAAGGAGAACAAGCTAGACCAGAAAGTGACCATCACTTTCAGACATCCTAGCTCTCATGGCAGCTGTATCCACGGTGACACCTTTGGACCTTCTGCACATGAGAGCATTCTAAGTTGTGGCTAAGAACCAGGGGATATCACTAGGGCCAATCCCCAATATGGGTTACGCGCCAGGTGCTTCGTACCCTTTCTACGTGGTTCAGACCCCGGTCTCTACTCTGGGTCCCACTCTAAGTTCATCTTGTCGTCGCTGAGGCTAACGACAGATGCTTCCCTCATAGGCTGGGGTGCGGTCTCTGATGACTGTCCAGCCCAAGGGAGCTGGAGAGGCTATCTTCTCGCATGGCACAGCAATTGCCTCGAAATGATGGCTCTATTTCTGGCCCTAAAGCACTTCCTCCAGCAGTTGAGAGGCTGCCATGTCCTAGTGCGGGGGACAACACTATGGCAGTCTCATATATTATCGCCAGGGCGGACTGTGCTCGCGCCGCTAACAGCTAGCGCACCAGGTTCCTGTCCCTCAGAGCGATTTACATTCCAGCATGGATGCGGGAGCAGTAGTACTGTCCAGTCTATCTCTGACACACGGGGAATGGTAACCCCACTCCGAAGTAGTCAGGGAGAGATGTTCATGTAGCAAGGCGGACCTCTTGCCTTCTAAGATATGCTTCGCCTTTTTACTGCTCTTCAGATTTACGTCCACCGCATCAGCTAGTGGCGTAGGTCAGAGCAGCTTCTACATGTTTTGGATGAGAGATGCTATTGCCCTCTCCTATGAGGCGTGTGGGTTCACTTCGCCTCTGGGAATCAGGGCTCTTTCAACCCTGGGGATTGCCTCATCTATTGCATTAGCAAGAGGAATTCCCCTGCAGCAAGTATATGCTAAGCAGGTAAACCCAGTCCACTGCCGAATTGTTTCAGTGCTGGAGTTTCCCTCCTCGGGTCTGTGCCCTAGTACTCTCAGGACGTACGTGACTGCATCCTCTCTCAACTATCTTCAGAAAGCTCCATAAACCCAACAGGCACCCTATTGCTCTTGAAGCCTTCTGTCCTCCGCGCTTACAGCTTCGGAGCAGGAGAGACTTCACTTGTAGCGTCCAGCTTGTGCTCTTCAGATCTACGTCCACCGCATCAGCTAGTGGCGTAGGTCAGAGCAGTTTCTACATGTGCTGGATGAGACATGCTATTGCCCTCTCCTATGAGGCGCGTGGCCTCACTTCGCCTCTAGGAATCAGGGCTCTTTCAGCCAAAGGGATTGCCTCATCTATTGCACTAGCAAGAGGTATTCCCCTGCAGCAAGTGTCTGCTAAGCAGGTAAACCCAGTCCACTGCCGAATTGTTTCAGTGCTGGAGTTTCCGTCCTCGGGCCTATGCCCTAGCACTTTCAGGACGTGCGTAACTGCATCCTCTTTCAACTATCTTCCAAAAGCTAAACTATAAACCCAACAGGCACCCTATTGTTTTTGAAGCCTTCTGTCCTCCGCGCTTACAGCTTCGGAGCAGGAGAGACTTCACTTGCTGTGTCCAGCTTGTGCTCTTCAGATCTACGTCCACCGCATCAGCTAGTGGCGTAGGTCAGAGCAACTTCTTCATGCTCTGGATGAGAGATGCTATTGCCCTCTCCTATGAGGCGCGTGGGCTCACTTCGCCTCTAGGAATCAGGGCTCATTCAACCAGGGGATCGCCTCAGCTATTGGATTAGCAAGAGGTATTCCCCTGCAACAAGTGTGTGCCAAGCAGGTAGACCCAGTCCACTGCCAAAATGTTTCAGTGCTGGAGCTTCTGCAGTAAAAGCTTGTCCTTGGGCTTGTGCCCTAGTACCCTCAGGATTTTCTTAGCTGCATTGTTGAAGCCTTCTGTCCTCCGCCTTTTACAGCTTCGGAGCAGGAGAAACTTCACTTACTATCCAGTATGTGCTTTTCAGATTCACGTCCACCGCATCAGCTAGTGGCGTGAGTCAGAGCGCCACTATACTGGGTGGGAGACGCATATTGCCCTCTCCTATGAGGCGCGTGGGTTCACTTCGCCTCTGGGAAGCAGGGCCCACCCAACCAGGGTATCATCCCAGTCTCACCAGCAGGAGGTATCCCCTGCAGTAATTGTGTGGCGCGAAGGGTTGGTTCCTCCCCGCACACATTTCTTACATTTATAAATCTGGATGTTCATGCTACTCCGGGCTCACTGCCCCCGAGTTAGCTGCCCAGGCATAGCTCTGAGACCTTCTTGGCTTTGTGCGCACACGCTACACAACCTTGGGGTCCAGACACCTGTAGTGCGGCGGCGTTGGTATTCTCGTTCCCATAGCGTTTTCACGCAGCATCGAGTGTAGCCTTGCTAGGGAACGTCTCGGGTTACATTTCTGTAACCCTGTTCCCTGAAAGGCGGGAACGAGATGCTGCGTCGCAATGCCGCACTACCACGTGACCGGACGGCTGTTCAGACAAATTAATCTGAGGTCGTTGCCGGCTCACCTGTTTTTATAACCTCCACCTACATCTAATCAGATGACGTCACCTGTCGAGGTTATATATAGCCAAAAACTTTGGCGTGTTTTCACAGCATGCTTCAACGACCGGCAACGCGACAAACTGGTTCCCATAGCGTTTTCACGCAGCATCTCGTTCCCGCCTTTCAGGGAACAGGGTTACAGAAATGTAACCCGAGACGTTTTACTGTAAAGACACACACACACACACACATACAGGCACGTGCAGAGGGGGGAGGGCGGCGGGTGATTGAGCACCCGCCCCTTGCCTCCAGGATGCCTCAAGTATGGGCGTAAATTTCATTTAACAGTAGGGGGGGACAATAAATATAAAATTTCTCATGATCAATTTTTGAAGGGGACACATATAATACAGTCAAATTGTACTTATAAAGATACAGTATGTCCCCACAGTGAAAAACTTTGCTTCTATCATTATTATTGTAGCACGGAGACTGCACCATTATGGTTATTTTCAAAGTTTTTCTCAGGTTCAATGACAAAGCAGATTTTTCTTCAAAACTATTTATTGCATTGTTTATGTTGTTTACAGTCAAGCCATCAACATACAATAAAATGTAAACATGAGATCTAAACTAAAAACTGTGCTCCCTGTGCTGGTGCTGGCAATATCATCTCTTTGTTCTGCTGTCTCCGGCTCCCTCCCTGGTCCTGAATCTGCCCCTTCCTCTACTCTCACTGTCTCAGAACAGACTGACTCCTGAAGCAGAAAAAAATGCAGGAAAAGATGTTTTCCATACTCATACTAACTAACAGGTTTACATTACACTTGCTAAATTGAAAGATCATACTGTAAATTGGTGAGCCTATTACTTTCTACTAAACAGCCACAACTCAAAAAAAATTAAAGAAATTGTTCACCCCCCAAAAATTGTAAAAAATCTGTCATTATCCCTTCAATAAAAGCACCACACTTACCCAACACTGTACATCTGATTGACCCTGGTCTACCTGTCCCTCAATAATTTCTGTCTCCTTTGCCTGTGATTGATATTGTGACATTAGTATTTTCATAAGCACCCATTCTTAAAGCCAAATTTCCTTAATATGTGAACTTGTACTTACTTGGCGTTTAAGTCACTGAAAAATTATCTTATGTCCATTTATCTAGGACACTGCAAGGCAAGTTTATTTATACTGTAGCACATTTCATACACGATGGTCATTCAAATTGCTTTACATAAAGAAAGTAAAACTATCAAAAAAAAATCACAACAATAAAAACAAGGAATAAAAAATGGTTCAAAATTGTATTTAAAATTAATTAAGACACTTAGAACAGAATGGATATTGATTATACAAAAATATATGTAAGGATTTCTTGTTTTTGCTAGACCCCGTCTAGTCAGTGCTCAGCCTGTATTTTGCTTCCCGCCTGGTACCAGGGAACCCCTCAATAATACACAAGTCCGTGCTCAGTGAGACGTTCCAAGTTTATTGTGGGAGACAGCAGTTTATATACGCACACACACACAAAGAACCAAAGAAAAGGGTGCAGAAGTGTTTACATTTGAGCAGGAATGTTTAGAAAAGATAAGGTAAAGAAGAACATAAAATTGGGAGTAGCTCTGCATTTACGAGCGTTTAACAGTTTTACGACCTTTAACATAAACTGCTATAGGATGTGTTTATTGAAAGTGCAGCTTGTGTCGAGGTAAGAGAAAGACGTAACATTCTGTTCTCACGCACACAGAATATCATAAAACATACTAAAAATCAAATATTCCCTACAGTTCCCCCCTTTTATTCATAAGAAACATCGTTGAATAAAACTCAGAACTTTCAAGAAGTCGCCGGTGGATAATAGGTCATCGGACACGGCGCAGGAACATAACCTGAAACATACTTATACAAAAGATTTTGCACACAGCGAAGAATGCATGGACCTAAAAGACACAACAGGTCTGAATCATTGGTATATCGCTTAGCGGTCCAATTAGCGAATCGCCAAAAAACATTATCATGTGGATGAGGTTGCACTATGTACAACAATCTCTCATTCAAGATTAAGAGGACAAAAAGAAACTTAATTCTAAGGCAGGAGAGGTTACCACCATACTCCAAGTTCTGTTCTATAAACTCTACAGAATGAAGTGTGACCAAAAAAAATACACAGAAATATAACAGGTTGAGTGTAAACCTGTGTGTGTGAAAAATCTTGTTCACAATGTCAAACATATAAATAACTAGTAGTGGTGAACTATTGCCTTTCTTGACGCTACAGTGCTCAGAGTGCGGGCACGCCCAATCTGCACTCGTCCCACCTTACGAGGCGCTAAGACACCACCAGGAATGGTAAACTAATAGCAATAGTGAAGTCGTCCCGTGGCAACCCAAGACAATCCCTCTGTGTCACGTCACGGGTTGGTCATCACTGCAGCACGTCTTCAGTCTAGGAAACAACAAAAATCACAGAGAAAGAAAGATAATAATACACAAACATTTATTCATCCTTTGATCTCACGCCGACAGGACATCTCTTCAGCCTAGTAGCATGGATCCACTGTGGAAAAAGATCAGTTAGGACAGCAGTACGAGTGATTGCGATTATTTCTGCTGGTCCGTCATATTTACAATCTCCCAGTTTTCTGGGGGTCAAAGATCTTACCAGAACAGTATCTCCCACATTAAAAGGATGTGTGGGTTTTGTTGAGGGTACTGGAGTCACATTAGCAATTCGTTCATAATGTTTGTTCAGAGTATCTATTAGAGCAGCAGAATATTCAGCAATATGTACATCAAGATCAGTTGTTCCTATCGCGGGTTTGCCTTTCCTCGATAGCACGGGAAAAGGTCTGCCAAATATAATTTCATGTGGAGACATGTGCACATCTTTTCTTGGTGTCATTCTCATTTCAGCTAGAACAGCAGGTAACAGATCAACCCAGTTTTTACTCCCCATAGTTTGCATTGCTTTAGTCAGTTTTTCTTTCAGTGTCTATTTGTTCTTTCTACTATACCTGATGACTGTGGGTGATAAGGAATGTGAAAATGCCAGGACAGTGAAAGATATTTACACAAATTCTGTGTTACCTGTGATGTAAAAGGTGTTCCTTTATCCGAGTCAATAGCATGAGGAACGCCATAACGAGGTATTATTTCTTTCGCTAAGACTCGGGTCACCACCTTTGCATTCTCTCGAGCACACAGGAAAGCTTCCACCCACCTTGAAAACTTGTCTACCAAAACCAGAAGATATTTGAATGGGCCACATGCAGGCATATGTGTAAAATCAATTTGCCACTCTGCAAACGGAGCAGTAGGTAACAGAAGACTTTCGTGTTTACCTAAACCCTTTGTCACATTATTCTGAGCACACACCAAACATCTAGATATTAATAAATCTATTATTCCAAGCATGTTAGCTATGCAAAAGAGTTTTTCATATCTTCCTTAACCCCCCTTCGTGCACGATGTGTAACACCGTGGAACTCGCGCACGAGGAACGGAAGACAATGAGATGGCAGGCACAAACGGCCATCAGCACAATACCATAAACCATCAGAAGCAACGTAGGCACCCTGAGCTTGCCAAAAGGAGGAATCATTCGGCGTGAAGCTTGCAAAGACAATAAATCTACATCGGGAATCAAAGAGCTAGCAAGAAAAGATGTATTGATCAAATCAGAACCAGAATCAGGAAAGAAAATCTGTTTTTGAGCTGCTTTTTTAGCAATACGATCAGCTAGCGAATTCCGTCGCACTTCCATAGAGTCACCAGAAGAATGAGGCTTAGTTTTTACAATAGCAAGAGTACCAGGTAGATGGCATGCGTCTATTAAATCCTGAACAAGGGAAGAATGAGAAATTACAGATGTCGCCATTAAAAACCCGCGTTTCGAGAAAAGGGATCCCGTGACTTGCCGCGGCTTTGCGCGGCTGCGTGCGGCAAGCTGTGAACATGCCTTTCATTACCTGTAGGGGGCAGTCGTGTTTCAGTCTGAAGTATTGTGTGTCTACTGAAGCCGAAAATGTGTGCTAATTAAACTGCGCATGCGTGTTTGGAGTCGCTGTGTCCGCGCTGTGTATCAGTCGGTTGGGAATCATCACGGAGGTTACAACACGGCGTGGCTGGAGCTGGAGTTTGTCGTGTTCGAGGTAAGTTTAGCTTTCTTTTTTGGATGTGATTCTCGCTTTCATGACTCCCAATTAATGTTCATCTTAATCTCAGGACGTACAATTAGCAATTTCAGTTTTTAATAGTGTGGAGATTCACAAAACACCGTTTTCGTGTAAAAACCTGAACCTACGGAGCCCCCATGGGTCCTGTGGTAAATAAATAAATAAATAAAATAATAACGAACCGAGCGCGCGGATTAATACAACGAGATGTGTGTTTCTTACCCCCACCCCGAGTGAAAACGGCGTGTTCAGACAAAGGCTCGCCAGTTAGATGCCATTTCTGAACAAACTGAGTCGTGTGTGTTAAAGCATTAAATGGTAAAAGAGCACTAGCAATAAACGTTTTTTTTTCTGAAGCCGAACTTTATTAATGAGTTACGAGTAAAGAACCTGTACATATGTTCATACAGTATTGACAGCAGCTCTAATTTACTGCGGTAAAGCCAGCCGCGGTTCAGAAAAACACGGTCAAGCCAGCCGCGATTGATTTTAGTGCGCGCGCATATTACAGTGATTACGGTACACTGAGAGAATGAACAACACAGAGAGAATGCCCCTTATCTGAAAAATCCTGCAGTAAAATAGTTTCATATGTGGTGTGTATATAGTATGGGACGTCCTGAATAAGAACTGATCATTGTTTTTTTCTACTTATTAGAAATGGGGTCTTTATACCCCTTTAAAGTGTAATAATGTCCAATATCTGAAAAATGCTGCAGTAAAATTGTTTAATATTTGGTGTGTATATAGTATGGGACGTCCTGAATAAGAACTGATCATTTTTTTTTCTACTTTTTTTTTTTATCATATAATGTGTGTACATTATATGGGATAAAAACTGACCATGGCGTTTTATACTTACTAGAATTAATTTTTTCATAGGTCTCTGAAGTGAAATAAAGGCATTTTATTTAACTTTTTTTCCCCATTGTGAACATTTGTTTATTTGACCTCTCTTCCAAAGCAGACGTTAATCCTCATTATAGAAAACATTCATTGAAGAATAACTGCTACTTTTGAACAGTAAAACTAAATAAAAATCAATTCTGGTATTTAGAAAGACTAAATACATTATTTTGTCTGTTTTCTACGAATTCTGCTGTAACTTATCTACATAAAACAACTATTTGAATGGTGAGAATTTAAGAAAAATATTGTAACAGACAACCGTCAAAGTCACCAATAAATAACACGGATATTAAAGCAGAAATGCAAATAAATAAGCAAGTAAAAATTGACGAGCATGTTGTATTATCTCTCAGTCCTTGGCGTCTAAATGAAAAGCGCTCTGAAAGCGCGTTGTCTCTGTGTCGGTCCTGAAACTACCGTAATCACTGTAATATGTGCGCACACTAAAATCAATCGCGGCTGGCTTGACCGCAGTTCTAATTTGTCTAAATCGCATTGCAGACAATAAAAATAAGTCGAGTCATCCTGTGTCGAGTCAAAAGATGAAGAAATGCCTAAATGTAGTTGTACGAATAAAAGATTATGTAATGATACAATGTAAATATTTTCACAGAAACAAAGCGTAAAGATGAGACGTGAATCTGAAGAGGATCTCTTTGATGATTGCCTGGTAAAGCATTGTTTTCTTATTAATTATACAATCTATTAATACCTTGAATATAGTGTTTGTTGTATTGGACAGAAGCATATAAATGCAAATGAATATATAAATCTGAGTAATTATTGAACGAATTTTCATGTTTGGACTAACCCTTTAAATACAAACTCAGCATTCATCATAGGATTTCCTGACACTGTAAAGGTGCAGAGTAATCTATGGAGTGTAGCCATCTCATGCCATGTTTTACAATGTTTTAGTGATGCAAGATTATTGCTAAAGCAATTTAACCCAAGTTTAACAATCTGAAGTATATGAAGTGATGGTCATTTTTTATTATCAATTATTTGTATTATTTTTTTTTTCTCTGTGAAATGAAGTCAGCACAGGTTGAAGCAATTCCGATTTTTTTTTTGTTTCTCAAAATAAATTTTTTATTTTCTTATACATTTTATGCAGGGGGACAGACGAAGTGATGCCAGTATGCACCTTCTTAAAATCCTTGTCGTCTGTGCTGTTGAAGGGGAAGGACCAGTTGGTGTATCCATAATCCTTGAAGGAGAGGAAATTTTGCAAGAATGTGGCAATAGCTCCGAGCACTGCGCTACACATTTGAGCTATTTTCAGAAAGTTCTTCTAGAACTTGATGGGATTAAGCTATCACCAAAAGTGCAAGCTTTAAAGATGAAGTTATCTTAAAACATTTGATTTGGCTTGACTACAAGTCTTTACATGTTGTGTTTACATGTTCAGCTTAATGTTTTAATGCGTTATGGTTTCAATGGCATATTTTTAAGTGCACTAGTCCAGAGTGCTGATTTGAATGTTGCAACTTCACTGCTTCCGAGGGCTATTACGTTTTAACGTTTATTCTACAGTTTGTTTAATGTATTTTCTGCTGTATTTTATTTCTAAATGAATGCTGTATTTTATTTATTTATTATTTTACACAATTTTGTTTAAAACAAGTATTTCAGGCCCTGGTGCCGTGCAGTTTTTTTCTATGGATGCAAAATTCAGCTGAATGCACTTTTATTAAAAAGACAACTTGGATCTAGACTGTGAATGTCACAAATATTTGGTAATGTTGGTGAATAAACTGTTTAATTATATTTTAGTTGTGTGATTTATGAAAGATATAGATGAAATAATTACTTAAGTTTCTTTCCAAAACATAAATTAGCAATGTTTACATTATTATAGGGAGTAATATAAATTGATAAAACCAAGTTAAGGGAAAATCTCACAAAACAAAATGATAGTAATTTCATAAAATTAAGGTAAAATTTTAAATAAATCTAATTTGTGCATTAAATATAATTATGTAACTTTTACTTGATTTCTTTTATTGTTAATTTAATTAAGTAAATTTTACCTGACAATTACGGGTGAGTTTTACTTAGGCTGAATCACAATTCTATTTTCTTCCCCTTGTCCCTTGAAACGAAGTGGAAAGGGGAAGGGTATAAATATTTCCCCTAAGAAATGGGACAACACTGTTATACGTCATCATACGTTGTCGCTGGTTCCTAATGTTACGTCAGAGGACATGCGCCGATGTTTATCACACATTCCAATAAGAGAGATTACTCACTCCCAAAGGTTTTTTGCGCCGTATTTCGATTTTTAAAAAAGTTGCTCATTTTCACCACGAACACGGATGAGTCTTCGTGTTTCCTCAGCCGTCCATATACAGAATATAAATTACAAAACTGTGGTCACGTTGCAATAAGTAAGAATAGTGTAAGCAAAACAATAGTGTATGGCCGTAAGCAAAACAAACAATGCGTTATCAAATGCTCGGCAAAATGCCGTGCTACTGAACTTTCATATTTGTTTGTAGCATGCAGTAAAGTGTATGTGACATAAAAATATATATTTGTAATATTGTGCAATATGTGCTATCCGCTAGCAAACTTTAGCGATTTTTTTTGCAAACGTTTCTTTACAGAACACCACCATAAACACAAACACAAGACTAAAGGTAATATACATATAATGAAAACTTGTCATAAAAATTTTTATTAATGGCAAAAATGACTTAACATTTATCGGTCTGTTTGCTCGAGTGAGCAGCCATGTTGAAAACTTCGCTTAGCCCTTCGTTTGAAGTGAGGTCCTGAAAAATCTTCGTTTGGATGGCTATCTGGCCCTTCCCCCCTCCCCCTACACCTCCAACCAAAAGAGAAATGAGACACCTCTACCCCTGCACGTGAACGCGTCAAATGGAAGGGTAAAGGGAAGGGTTGGGATTCAGCCTTAATATTGGAGCAATAAAATTTACTTAAAATCTGTGTCCAAATTGTTATGAGGATTTTATCAAGTAAATCTTACAAGTTCTTTTTTTCAGTGCATGGGTGAACACGATGTTTTAAGAATTTAATTATATATATATATATATTTATTGTGTGTGTGTGTGTGTGTGTGACCGGTGCAACTCACACGTCCTATTCCATTGTCATTCATACTGCCGTAGTTTTTAGAGCCCTAAAAAAGCATTCGCTAGTAAGTAAGTAAACAAAAGACAAATGAATAAATAGTTTTAAATTATATATATACAGGGGCGTAGATTTAGGGTGGACGGAGGGGATGTGTCCCCACCAATATCCTCCGACCATTGAAATGTCCCCACCAATAATTTAATCCACTTTTTTTTAAATCGTTCTGTCAACATTAACCTAGACACGCAGAAAGGGATAAATCACGTTCTCTCCTTGAGTCCTCCCGCCCCCAAAACACATATGAACATTTTGATTGGCTGTGCCTTTCCCTGCCATCATGTGATAGACGATTGGCTGCGTTCAGACACAAGCAGCGCCAAATGCAGTGGACTCACATTCAGTACAGCAGGCCAGGATATAGTCTGTGAATACGGACGTAAAACTAACAGCAGATTAAACAGCTAAATGTAAAAGTATAAATATGATCCCTGTCAGTCTCCTAATCTAGTGACTGTTTGTCAGAAATCAGTATTGTGAAAGAAATTGATAAACTAATATACTAATATTGCCATATGGCTAGAATTTTGTTGACACCAGTAGACAATCCACTTCAGAAAAATTGTTTTTAAAATGCATTCACTTACTTGGCGAACATTAATGATTTGATTCGAGGTTTGCACACTAAGACTCAGAAAAAGTGAAATAAAATGATTGCTGTTTAAATGGCATGTGTTTATCCTGTTTTGTCAGGTAACAGAACCTAAACACCTGTGCTGTATATCAGACAGCGATGGAGAGAGTGTAGATTACACACAGGTGCTCTCTAGTCATTAGCACTCATCAGGCAATGTCTATGGCCAACTGACTGCACTCAGACCAAAGGGGGCTGAATAATTACACACACCCCACTTTTCAGTTATTTATTTAAAAAAAAAAAATGTTTGAAATCATGTATGATTTTCGTTCCACTTCTCGCGTGTACACCACTTTGTATTGGTCTTTCACGTGGAATTCCAATAAAATTGATTCATGTTTGTGGCTGTAATGTGACAAAATGTGGAAAAGTTCACGGGGGGCGAATACTTTTGCAAGCCACTGTAGTTGTCCTGAGATTTAACATTGTTACCAATAATAGGCTGAGGCATTCTCTGTCCATGCTCATAAGGAATCCCTCAATGTTTTTCAATTAGGGGACAGAAGCAGATCAGCCATGTTGTAGTTCAGGTGAAGAGGCGAGTTCACAGGAGGTCAATCTGAATGTTGATTATACAGTATATAACATATAATATGTGTGTGTGTATTATACATGTTGATTATACTAATATTTAGCATTATGAGGAGTGATAGGCTGAGGATGTAAGTGATTCATTAGTGTTTTTGGCAAAGGTTTTGAACTGACATTTCACTTTTTTGTCACGCTATTTCATCAGGTGGCAATGCTGTCCGGTCCTAGTGCAGTCAGAGGGGAAGAGTTAGGGTCAAAGCCATTGTTCACCCCCAAAAAAACTTTACTCACTATTTACTCCTTAAGTGGTTCAAAACTTTAATGATTTTCTTTATTTTGTTGAATACAAAATAAGATATTGGGGAAAAAAGCTGAAAACATTGACTTCCGTAGCAGGAAAAACAAATACTATGTAAATCAATGATTACAGGTTTTCAGCATTCTACAAAATATCATCTTTAGTGTTTATCAGAAGAAAAAAAGAACAGCCTGGACAATATTGATGTCAAACAAATATGCCAGCAGTTTATTTTTGTTAACGAGAGGTGAAGGCATGTTTTTGTCTCCTTCATATAGGAGCAATAGGCATTGAGCTGTTGTGTGGTACTCTACCTAGTAGTTCATGTTTAGATGTAATCTACTTTTATATATATACAGATGATTGAGATGTTTCATTTGCACTAGGGCTCAATAAAGAATAGTTTTTATTTTATTAAAGACTATCTTTTTGTCAGTTATGAAACATTCCTTTAACTTTACACTATTCCTTAATTTAACTTAATGAATTGCATTTCGAGTGGATTAATATAAATCGAAGCATTGCTAGTATTAATGTAAAGTGATTTCGCACCATATTAAGAAAAACATGTATTCAGTGGACATAGTTGGGGTGGGAGGTTGGTAGGTGGATGGGGCAGGGGGTTGGGGGTTGGTGGGTGGAAAAGGGGATTGGGGGATGGGGTATTAGTTGGAGTCATAGGTAGCAAACCTACGCCCTTGTGTGTGTGTGTGTGTGTATGTGTGTGTATATATGGAAATATAATTAATATTTTCGTGTTTAATTACAAAAAAAAAAAAACATTTTAATGGTTAGTGATTGTTGCAGACATTTACACTATTTTTGAGAACTATTAAGTTCTCCTTCAACGTGTCATAGCCGATAACTGCCCCTTTGAAGCCTTTGAATGGTGTTAAAAATACTTGCAAAACAAGTATTGCAGCCATACATTGGAGGGAACTTCTGAGGTGGTCAGTGATTGATGGCACGGTCGGTCGGAGGGGGTTGTGATCACACCTATAGATATTTTGTTCTAGGCTATCGGTCAAATATCTCTCCACTTGGAAGCAAAAACATGCAAGGGATTTCAGCATCTCGACGCACATACTAAGCTCTTTGTAAAGTAGACACTGTTTGTTCTTTCATTTTGTAATCTTTCCTGTGTTTACCGTGTACTGTACAATGTATATTCATTTTTTAATGAATTACTGTAAATAAACTACACATTCCGTTGATTTACCAGAAATTACTTTTCTGTTTTTTGTGTGTGCTAAACTAAACTTCAGGGTCAAAGTAATAGCGATTTTATTTGAAAAGTATTATATATTTACAATGCTGATAAGTTCAAGCTTAGATTCATATATAAACTGCTTCAAAGTCTTTCCGTGACCGCTGAAATCCGACAGACGCAGGGCTCAAGGGAGGGGTGTCTGTGTGTGTGTGTGTGTATGTGTGTGTGTGTGTGTGTGCGCGCGTGTGTATGTGTGTTTGTGCGCGTGCGCTGCAGCATGTCCTATTTTCAGCGGATTTTTCCGCTACCGCAGATAAGTTTATCAACTTGTAATATATACATTTTAGGAATATATTAACATGTGCAGACATTTAAGGGTGCGCTGCCCTCTCTTGCCCCTGCGTAGAGCCTACACACACACACACACACACACACACACACACACACACACACACACATCTATCTATCTATCTATCTATCTATCTATCTATCTATCTATCTATCTATCTATCTATTATATAAATACACATTTGGAATCTGCATCTACATTTTCTGTTACAAGTATAGAATTAGGTTCAGCTGAGACTCATGATCAATGGTGTTAGGGTACTTATGTAGTGATAATTAGTTTCAGCCAGATCATTAAAACTAACAATGGACTATGACACTCTTGAGAGGGGATATGAAGGTGTTATTCATTTATTTATTCTCTACAAGGGTGCGAACTACAGTACAGACCAAACTATAACTTATATACTACTATAAAAATTCTAAATATAAACAAACAAAATACAGCTTTTTTTCCTCAGAGGTAAACGGAAAAGTGAAGTTGTTCAGCTGTTTACTGTCACTGCAGCTTCTTCAAAGTCTTCCCCTCCGTGACCACTGAAATCCGACACGACACCACGTTAGGCTGCGTCTTGACTCATTTGTATACCGACGGTGATTGGATGTTTCCCGAGGGCTCAGGGGAGTGTGTGTGTGTGTGTGTGTGTGTGTGTGTGTGTGTGTCTACAGTATGTGTGTGCGTGCGCGCGGGTACTTGTTCTACTGTTATAAAAACTCTAAATATAAACAAACAAAATACAGCTTTTTTTTCAGAGGTAAACGGAAAAGTGAAGATGTTCAGTGTCACTATGCAGATGTTACACTCAGTGGAGTTACCGAAATCTTTGGTTTAGTCCTCATTGAGTTGCCACACATCATTTCCACATTTCACTCGCTTTTATTCCTCTTATGTGAGCATAAACAGTGAAACATTCCACAGGTTTATAATACACCGCGGCCAAGTGAACCACGTTCCCGTCGAACGAAACGAGGCATAATCGTGGTGTTTGCTTCGGTTATGACACACCATAGTTTATTACCTGCTGTGGTAGATCTGAATATTTATTCAAACACAATAATAAAGCTTTATATCCTCAGGAGGGCTCAGTACATTGTTTTAGCGATAGTTTCACGGAAGCGAGTTCAGAACTAATCTAACCAAACCAAAAAAAAAAAAAACATCCGAAGCTTCAAATAGAATGAACGAACTAATGAAATTGATATATATGTAATTGATATACTGTATATACAGACGTGTGTGTGTCATTTTAATTCAAATGAACATTTTAATGCTTTCTGATACACTTATTAACTTATCCACATACACTTATCAACACAAACTCTCCGTGCACGCACACACAATCTCTAAAAAATTAATATTAATAACATACATATACAAATAAACAAATGTAGATGTAATAAAAGTAGTCGTGATGTCAGTACTCGCCCTGCAAACCAGCCTTTTGCAGCGGCTTAAAACGTATGAATCATCTTCAAATGTACAAAAAAAAAGCGAAAAGTCACTCGATTATTATGCATAGGTTATTTGTTTAATTCAAAAAGTTCATAAAAACACTTTAAAACGAGAGAAAAACTGTTAAAATCCTCGTTCGCCTTCTCAGCGTTAGGTAGCGAGTGACGTCATGATTTGAATCTGCGCGCCACCGCGGAAACATAGGGAAACTGACTTTCCCGGACCACCGGCTTTTAGATAAAGTCCTTCTATGCGCCATCTGGCGGATATTCAGTGAAGCACAACACATTTATTTTAAATTCCCGAATGTTGCCTCCGGCAAGTCGCGGCAAGCCGCGCGCTAAATTGCGGCATACCGCGGGAAAACACGCAGGGTTTTAAGGGCGACATCTGTAGCTTACCCTCAGCAGAACGAAAACCCCTGGATTGCCAGATGCGTCCAAAGTCATGAGCGATACAAAAAGCGTAACGAGAATCAGTGTATATAGTGACATCTTTTCCTTCAGAAAGAACACACGCACAAGTTAGACCAAAAAGTTCAGCTGCCTGAGCAGATGAGAAAGGGAGAGAGTAAGCTTCAATGGTTATATCTGGCAGTGCACACACAGAATAACCACAGAGAAATTTCCCATCATATGGTTTTGAACAGGAACCATCTACAAGCAAAGTGTCACCAGTTGTTAATGGAGTAGAAGACAGATCAGGACGTATACTAGTGGAGTGAATAATCTCTGAACAACAGTCATGATCTGTGTCTATTAGTGTGTCGTCCTGTGCATTGATCAAGCGTGCCAGAGCATATCCGAGGGTGTCAAAAGAAGAGGTGGTTTTTATCTCTAAGTTACTTGTAGAACACAGGATAATCTCATACCCAGACCGTCTCTGAGCCGTCATGTGTTGTGTTTGAATGTTCTGCAGCACTTATTTAACCTGATGTGGAGAATACAAAATTAAAGGATTAGAGAGAACTATCTTTTCAGCATCTTGTACCATCACCGCACAGGCGGCCACAGCCCTGAGACAGGCAGGCAAACCTTGTGCCACAGCATCTAAAGTTTTAGATAAGAAAGCACATGATTTAACAACACCCTGCTTGAGCAATGAGCTTAAAATTTCATCTATTCCTGAGGCCTTGGCCTCGGAGAGTGGATACTGTTTGATGTACACAGGTTGCAAATGTTTTAATTTAGCTTCATAAGGAACACAGTGTACTAACCCCACCTCATCCTTATGTTCAGCCCACAGACTGCTCGGCACACATTGAAGGGCAGCAGGAATAGAGCTGTTCTGTGAAGAAAGGAAACAATTATTTACACGCATATTTGTGAGGTGGGAAAAAGGAACTGAATCAGGCACTTCAACAGTGAGTTTTGCGCCAGAAAAAGTCAAGGACATGTGTAATCTGCTCATTAAATCGCGTCCTAGCAGATTAAAAGGACAATCAGGCATACAGACAAAACGATGAGAGAGATGAATTCCCTTATCTAAAGGACATGTTACAGTTACCTGAGGAGTGAAATAATTTCGTTGAGCAACCCCTTCAATTCCCACAGAGCTGATACTTTTATTTGAGAGCGGTCCCTCATAATCACGACCTAAAGACGACATTGTAGCTCCCGTATCCACCAAAAAAGAGAATACAGAACCATCTATACACAATTCTATAAAGGGCAACTCATTAACCTGAGGTGACTCGAAAGTACAAAGTAACATCGCGGGGCTGGAACTCTGCGGGCATCCCTATGCATCATATGCTCCTACCTGCATCCCTGAGAAGGGATTGGGTCTATATTGCTGCTGCTGTTGTTGTGGTTGTACTCGCTGTGAAGGATTAGGAGAAGACACTTTATTAGCATCATGCCACTGATCATCATTCAATCGATTGTACACATTCTGTCCACTACGTCCCTCATCAAGGGCCTTCGTGCGACATTCACGAGCCCAATGACCTTCTTTATAACAATAATAACAATAACCAGATCTACGGGGTGCACTCTGACCCTGCAGACCTCCTCTACCTCTTCCACGGCCTCCTCTACCCCCCTTTTTTCCACCTCTGTGTCCTTCACTCTCCACAAACAAACATGCCACTTGTCTGTTTTCTAAAATACCGTCTCCTTCCAGTGTTCTCACACGCTGACCTAATTTTTTAATAGTTGTTGTAGAACGGTCTGACAATTGAAACTTTAAAATCTTCATGATTTCTGGTCGACAATTATTCAAGAAGGTGGTAAGGAAAAGTGGGTTATGGTTTTCTTCAGGGAGGGGCATACCACCCAAAAGGGTCCAGGTCTCTCGAAACCTCTCCAGAAACCTGGATGTGGTCTCACTCTTTTCTTGTTTACAATTAGTTACCTGTGACAGATCCTGACTAGCTTGTTGACGTGCAAGAAGATAAGTAGTTAGCTCACCTTTTAGAAGTTTCATAGCCTCATTAGAATTACCCCAAAGAAAATCATATTCCTTCTTTTTTCGTCTCCCCCCTCCCTCTACGTCCTCATGTTTCACCACTACAGTCCATCTGTCTTTTTCAGGATCTAAACATTTTACCGTCTTTATCAAATCAGCCTCATCGTACCCATCTCCCAAAACCGATTGCAAAATAAAGCGATAATCCGCACCCACGAGCTGACAGTGCCTGGAAGCCTTTATCAGCATATCAACAAAATGCAAAGGTTTGTTGGGAGAAGGGAGCATCTTAATAATGTCCTTCAGCGTGCTTACGGATGGTGGAAGGATTTTTGGACCCTTTGGGTGAGAGGGCGAGACCTCTCATCCGGATCTTCATCGTCCGAGTTATCAAAATCCTCACCATCAGTATCCTCGGGATCATCCGAAAGAGAGCTGTCAGGAGTTCGTCCTGACACCTTCTTGGGAGTCTTTCCCTTTCCTGAGGCACACACTTCCGACGAAGGTGAGCACGGTTTTGTGGGTACGGGAGAGACAGGCACAGATGGGCAGCTCACAAAAGGATTAGTGGGATTCAAATTAGGATAACTTTTCTCAATCATTTGTTGGTTAGATGCTGATGTTTCTATGTCAACATGATATGGAGGAGGGATCGGAAAGGTTGAATGAACGGGCGGCTTGAATTTAGTTTCGGATGTGACCTTTGGAATCTTTTTCTTCTGTATCTTAGTTTCTTTTATGTCTAAGTATTTATCCCAAAGAGCTTTCATTTCTACCCATTTTTGATAACATGAACCCATGTAAGGATAATCCCATCCTGGGTCACCCATACCCTCATATATCTGAGAGTAAGCAGAGGCTATATATTGAGGCTTAAAAGTACCTCCGCGTGGATAG
This sequence comes from Channallabes apus, assembly GCA_030522415.1. NCBI lineage: Eukaryota > Metazoa > Chordata > Actinopteri > Siluriformes > Clariidae > Channallabes > Channallabes apus. The sequence continues at coordinate 1,665,668 of CM060110.1, forward strand.
GTTAAAAATTGAAATTATGGTTCAGTCCACCCTGATAAATTATCAAGCCAAGGTGTGGTAAAATAAGTGAGTCCACACCTATTCATCCAGTCGCGCGGAACCTCTTCTGGGTCCGGCTTTGGATAAGTAGTTTTTAAAACACACAATACAACAACAAAAGACAACAAAAAGAGCTCAACAAAGACAAAAAAAAAAAAGAACGGGCAACAGAATACAGCTTCCACACTATGCTTCAGTTCAAGGAACTTTTCAGAAGCGAGCGCGCGCTATACTGGCGTAAAAGCCACAAGACAATCCTCCCCTGTACTATATATGGTCCAGATACCAAAAACCAGGGAGCGTGCTTGCTCTAACCTTATAGAGAAAAATAAAAGCAGCACTCACCTGATTAGAGGTATCCCGGACGAGCCCCCAAATTGTAAGGATTTCTTGTTTTTGCTAGACCCCGTCTAGTCAGTGCTCAGCCTGTATTTTGCTTCCCGCCTGGTACCAGGGAACCCCTCAATAATACACAAGTCCGTGCTCAGTGAGACGTTCCAAGTTTATTGTGGGAGACAGCAGTTTATATACGCACACACACACAAAGATCCAAAGAAAAGGGTGCAGAAGTGTTTACATTTGAGCAGGAATGTTTAGAAAAGATAAGGTAAAGAAGAACATAAAATTGGGAGTAGCTCTGCATTTACGAGCGTTTAACAGTTTTACGACCTTTAACATAAACTACTATAGGATGTGTTTATTGAAAGTGCAGCTTGTGTCGAGGTAAGAGAAAGAAGTAACATTCTGTTCTCACGCACACAGAATATCATAAAACATACTAAAAATCAAATATTCCCTACAATATACAATTCGGACTAGGCACAGTGCTCATTTAGTAAATGTACAGCTAAACAATATGCTAATTGTGGCCGTTAATGTTAAGTTAACATTATCCAAGTCATCATGAATAAAACACCGCATGGGAAACGGTGTTTGTCGTGTTAGTTGTAGTGCACTTTTTTCAGCGGATTTTTCCGCTACCGCGGATCAGTTTATCAACTTGTAATATACAGTATCTCACAAAAGTGAGTACACCCCTCACATTTTTGTAAATATTTTATTATATCTTTTCAAGGGACAACGGTAAAGATATGAAACTCTGATAGAATGTAAAGTAATCAGTGTACAGCTTGTATAATGGTGTAAAGTTGATGTCCCCTCAAAATAACTCAACACACAGCCATTAATGTCTGAACTGCTGGCAACAAAAGTGAGTACACCCCTAAATGAAAATGCCCAAATTGTGCCCAATTAGCCCTTTTACCTTCCCGTTGTCATGTCACTCGTTAGTGTTACAAGGTCTCAGGTGTCCTTGGGGATCAGGTGTGTTAAATTTGGTGTTATCACTCTCACACTCTCATACTGGTCACTAGACGTTTAACACGGCACCTCATGGCAAAGAATTCTCTGAGGATGTGAAAAAAAGAATTATTGCTCTACACAAAGATGGCCTAGGCTATGAGAAGATTGCTAACACCCTGAAACTGACCTGCAACACGGTGGCTAAGACCACACAGCGGTTTAAAAGGACAGGTTCCACTCAGAACAGGCCCTGCCATGGTAGACCAAAGAAGAAGAAGAGTGCACATGCTCAGCATCATGTCCAGATGTTGGCTTTTGAAAATAGACGTGTGAGTGCTGCCAGCATTGCTGCAGAGGTTGAAGGGATGGGGAGCCAGCCTGTCAGTGCTCAAACCATATGCCGCACACTGCATCAAATTGGTCTGTATGGCTGTCGTCCCAGAAGAAAGCCTCTTCTAAAGATGGTGCACAAGAAAGCCCGCAAACAGTTTGCTGAAGACAAGCAGACTAAGGACATGGCATACTTGAACCACATCCTGTGGTCTGATGAGACCAAGATAAACTTATTTGGTTCAGATGGTGTCAAGCGTGTGTGGCGGCGACCAGGTGAATTCAAATTCAAATTCAAATTCAAATTTTATTCGTCACATACACAGTCATACACAGTACGATATGCAGTGAAATGCTTACACGACCGCCAGTGACCTTAAAAAGAGAATTAAATCTTACAGTAAGGAATAAATATGAATAAAGAAATAGGAAAATTTTAACTTAACTAGAATAAAAATAGAAATAAAAAATAAAAGTATACTGTACATAAAATAGAAATAAAAATAGAGATATACTGTACAATAGAGATTTTCTTTTAAAATTGAAATTTGATGGAGGATGTATGGTGTGCAAGTAATTTGCATGGAAACATGTGTTAAGGTGCCTTATTAAAGTGACTTTGTGCAGGGGTCCAGAATGTAAACATAAATATGAGTTCCAATGTCAGGGTAGATGTGCATGAAAGTGTCCATAGTGTCCGTTGACGTTAACAGGTTGTATTAGTTCTGTGTTTGTGGTGTGAATGTGGTATGGTTGAGAGACCTTATTGCCTGCGGGAAGAAGCTCCTCCTCAGTCTCTCTGTGTTGGCCTTCAGGGAGCGGAAGCGCTTTCCTGACCGCAACAGAGAGAACAGTCCATTGTTGGGATGGCTGAGGTCCTTCACGATCTTCCTGGCCTTGGTCCAGCACCGCTTGGTGTAGATTGAGTGCAGGTCAGGGAGCTTGGTGCGGATGATGCGCTCAGCTGAACGCACCACCACCCTCTGTAGAGCTCGTCTGTCCTGCATGGTGCTGTTTCCAAACCAGGTCGAGATGTTTCCCGTCAGGGTGCTCTCTATGGTGCAGGAGTAGAAATTCCTGAGCACCTTGGAGGGCAGTCTGAAGTCTCTCAAATGTCTGAGGTGGTACAGACGCTGCCGGGCCTTTTTCACCACGGTGTTGATGTGACACAACCATGACAGGTCCTGCGTGATGTGCACACCGAGGTATCTGAAGCTGTCCACTCTCTACACTGGGCTCTTGTTGATGACGGGGGTCTGGTAGTTCCTCTCCTGCTTTGTACTAAAGTCCACTATCAGCTCCTTTGTCTTACTGACGTTCAGGAGGAGATTGTTCCTCTGGCACCAGTTCTCCAGATTCCCAATCTCCTCCAGGTAGGCCGACTCATCGTTGTTCGTGATCAGGCCCACCACGACAGTGTCGTCAGCAAACTTGATGATGGCGGTGGAGTTGGTAGTGGCCACGCAGTCGTAGGTGTATAAAGAGTACAGCAGGGGGCTCAGAACACAACCCTGGGGCGCTCCAGTGCTGAGTGTGAGGGAGGCTGAGACATGACCGCCCATCTTTACTGCCTGTGGTCTGCCAGTTAGGAAGTTGGAGATCCACTGACACATGGGTGAGCTGAGTCCCAGGTGCTCCAGCTTGGTGGTGAGTGTGGAGGGAATTATGGTATTAAATGCAGAGCTGTAGTCGATGAAGAGCATTTTCACATAATTTCCCCTCTTAGTGTCCAGGTGGGTGAGAGATGTGTGGAGGAGATTTGAGATTGCATCGTCTGTGGAACGGTTCGGACAATAAGCGAACTGTAGTGGGTCGAGTGTGTCCGGTAGTGAAGAGATGATGAAGTCTCTGACCAGGCGTTCAAAGCACTTCATCACTACTGAGGTGAGGGCTACAGGGCGATAGTCATTGAGGGAAGCAGGATGTGGTTTCTTTGGAACAGGAACAATGATGGACTCTTTGAAGCATGTGGGGATCACCGACTGAGATAAAGAGATGTTGAATATCTCAGTGAACACAGGTGCTAGCTGGTCTGCGCAGGCTCTGAGGATATGACCTGAGATGCCGTCTGGTCCTGCTGCTTTCCTGGTGTTCACTCTCTTGAAGGCTCTCCTCACGTCGTGCTCGGAGATGATGAGCGCGTTCCCGGTGCTGGCAGTGTCTTCCTGTCTGCAGCCGTTAGCGCCGTTAGCATTAGCGCCGCTAGCATTAGCCCCGTTAGCATTAGCGCCGTTAGCATTAGCATCGCTAGCGTCTTTAGCTGCAGCATCGAAGCGAGCATAGAATGTGTTGAGCTCGTCTGCCAGAGTCGCGTCCGCGTTCGTCATACCGGATGTTGGTGCTTTATAATCCGTTATTGTTCTCAGTCCCTGCCACAGGCTCCTAGAGCCACTCTGTTGAAGCTGTGACTCTAGTTTTCTCCCGTAGCGCTGCTTCGCCTCTTTCACCGCCTTCCGGACGTTATATGACGCAGCCTTGTACGGTTCCATGTCCCCCGACGCAAGTCCCGTGTTGTAGGCAGCTGTGCGAGATCTCAGAGCGTCACGGATGGTTTTATCCACCCACGGCATGAAGAGTACAAAGACAGATGTGTCTTGCCTACAGTCAAGCAAGGTGGTGGGAGTGTCATGGTTTGGGGCTGCATTAGTGCTGCCTGCACTGTGGAACTACAGTTCATTGAGGGAACCATGAATGCCAACATGTACTGTGCCATACTGAAGAAGAACATGATCCCCTGCCTTCGGGAACTGGGCCATAGAGCAGTATTCCAACATGATAATGACCACAAACATACTTCCAAGACAACTGTAGATGCGGTTGGCTTATTTCACTAGTTTTGACGCGTAGATAATGTCTTAAAGTTTCACTCACATGACAGAAGTCCGATCTCTTTGTCTTTTGTCGTTTATTTGTCAGCATCAAAGAATCAACACTTCATACAGTCGTCTTGAGTAAATCCACCGTTATTACAGACACCAGTTGCTGCATCTTGCAAATCTCTGAGTTTTACAACAACCTGTTTGCTGTATCTTGGTAGATTACAATCTTGGCTTGGGTATCTAACAACACTCTTGTTGTTTCTTACTTTCCCAGCTTACGTTAGCTTACGGTTACAACAACCTCGTTGCTGTATTTTACATTTCTAGCTTACCGGGAGCTCTCACTAGCTGACGGCCTAAAGCTTGTGTTTTCGTAGCCTTCCAAATCTATATTGAGCTTTCTAGCATATCACAGTCACACAAATGCGTGTAATAGTAGAATGACATCACAGACCAACTTACAATTGTCAACTTATTATGCATGACTAAGAAATATATCAAGCTTATGGCTTATGTAACAAACTTAATGCTTAATGCTTTACTAATGAATAGAACAAGGTAGAATAAATGAAATAACAGCAAGTAAAATAAAATAAACACAACAACAAATTCATAAAAAATGCGATATGGCACTTACATTCCAGCCCCTAATTGACAGGCATGGAGACTGAAAATTACAATTTTGTGTTTTTTTTTTTTTTTTTGATAAAGCCATGAAATCAAACATTCTTAACCTTCTAAAACATTTTAAATCTTTTAAGTGTGTAATATTTATCTCAGGTGTTTACATTTGCATATCAAATCTCACAACATATTACCACACATTTAACAGTCCATTTCATATATGAGGCACAGCTTGTCGATGGGTCTTTCCAGAGTGTTGGTCTTGGTTTTAACTAACACACGTTTCACCAGTCCCCCTTTGTTGGGGAACACTTTCGTGATTCTTCTCATGACCCATGAATTTCTTGGAGATGACTCATCAGTTATTAAAACTATGTCTCCAATCGAAAGGTTTTTTTTGTTTTGAAACCACTTTTGCCGCCCCTGGAGCAAGGGCAAGTATTCACATACCCATCGCTTCCAGAGCAGGTCTGATCGATGCTGGATCTGCTTCTCCCTGCGACGTGCATAGATGTCTTCCTTTTTGAAGAATCCAGAGGGCAGGTTTGGCTGTTTTTTCATCAGCAGCAGGTAGTTTGGTGTCAGAGGTTTCAGTTTGGGCGAGCAGCTGTTTCTTTTCACAGACGCCTTTCGTTTTTGCTGTGTGCGAATTCCCTGTTTGAATTCTGCTGCTGCTTTACCCTTTTGCAACGTGAGAAGTTCTTCCTTAAGATTTTGTCTTTGAGTGAACTTAATGATTTCGTTTTCTGCCTTTGTTAGTTCTTGAGCTTTTAGAGACTTGTGATTTTCTGTCTTTGGGTCATCTACTTGTGTTTTAACCCTTTTTGTTTTTTGTTTCAGCATGTCTCTGGTGCGAAGGATCCAGGCAGCGGATCTTTTTAACTTGTGCCAGTCAGAGTGATGATTAATCAGTTTACTCACTGCGTCTGTGTCTGTGCATTTTGTAATGCTCACAATATTCACTAAAGCTGAGAGCTTAACTTCATCAGCATTTTCATCAAAATTTTCTTTTATTGATGTGTCATGAATATTTTTAGGCCATTTGCACTCTGCTTCTTTGAGGAGGGAGGGACCATGGATCCAGTTGACATTTTTCATGAACTTTTCAGAGGATAACCCCCTGGAGGCAGAATCAGCTGGATTTTGTGAGGTATTAACGTACCTCCATTGCTGTGACTTGGTTGACTCTCTAATAATGGCGATTCTGTTGGCCACGAAGGTTTTAAAACAAAGTGTTTCGTTATCAATGTATCTCAAAACAGTTGTACTGTCAGTCCAAAACATAGAGTCCAGCAATTTAAATTCTAGCTGTTCTTTCCACATTTTGTCATTTTTTACAGCGACCACTGCCGCAGTCAGTTCCATTCGTGGAATGGTGGTTTGTTTCAGGGGTGCTACACGGGAGTTCCCCATCATGAATGCACAATGTGTAAGTCCATCAGCATTTACTAACCTGAGGCATGAGACAGCTCCGTATCCCATTTCACTTGCATCCGAGAAGTGATGGAGTTGTGCTGTAGCTGTAACTCCGAAGTCGGCTGGGTTTATAAACCTTGCTATGCTGAACTCGGACAGTCTGTGCAGCTCTTGCAGCCAGGTTTTCCATGCCGTTGCAAACTGCTCGGGAATGTCATCATCCCAGGCAAGTTTTTCTTTACATAACTGTTGCATTGGGATTGTAGCTGGCAGTACGGCAGGTGGGAGAAAGCCTAACGGGTCGTATGTTAGTGATTGACAGAATTCCTCTTCTTGTCACAGGTCGTTCCTTTAAACTAATCTTAAACTTGAACATGTCTGAGTTAATGCACCACAGCACGCCCAGAGCTCTCTCTATGGGCAGTGCATCTTTACTCAAGTCTAGGTCTCTCATGTCTTTGATCCTTTCGCTCTCGGGAATGACAGTCAATAGGGCACGGCTATTGCTTGCCCATTTTGTGAGGCTAGACCCTCCGCTTGTACAGAGACTTGTGAGATCATTGTATAGGGTGACTGCTTGGTCATGACTCGAAACAGATTTCAGGCAGCCGTCTACATGAAAGTTTTTAAGCACTGTGTTAACTGCCACAGCAGGTGCATTCCTGCGGTTTTCTTCTGCTGTCTTTCTGAGGGCGAAGTTAGCACCACTAGGCAACAATTTTGCACAGATGAACTACCATTTTATTTTCAACTAAGTCTTGGTTCACATCTCCATTCGGCCACCATAGGAAGCGCAGCAGATCAGTGTCCTTCTCGGGGACTTTCACGTGATAGTACGTGGCTTCTACTGTGCCCTTTTTCTTGGACTTTATTTTAGCAGGTACTATGGGGAGGATGCAATTACCTCCAGCCCCAGTGAGCGCATTTGATTCATGACTCACAGCAGGTGGTGTATTTGTTGTGCCACTTTCAGTTTCGTTTCCACGGGCACTCGTAACTGACTGCGCCGTGTCTGGCACTGCTATGTGTAGCATGCTTGGATGTGGCTTTGAACACAATGAACATGTAATTTTTTTGGTACAGTCTTTCCACAAATGACCCTTTCTTAAACATCCGAAACAGAATCCGTTTCTTTTTAAGAATTCTACTTTGTCTTTGTGTTTCTTATCGTTAAATTGGAAGCAATCGTCTAAGATATGCTCCCCTTTGCAATGTGCGCACGGTTTAGTGAAAGCGCTGACAGGTAATGTACCGGCACTCTTCATTGTAATCAAGTCTTTGTGAATTTTACCAACCTGTCTATCCTCGGTTGCGACGCTGACCCTGGGTTTTCCTTGGCCCGTTTGTTTGGGTCTTTGAAGGGATGTGTGACAGGGTTTTCAGTCGCTGATTGCGGCGTCCAGGTCCGTAGTGTGCGCGCTGCTCAGGTGCGCGTTGCTCGATTCATTGACCGCGTTCTCGTTCGCAGGCTGCGCTCGGCTGTTGCATGTTGAGTTGGAGAGGTGAAAGTGCGCGCTGCTCGGGCGCGCGCTGCTCGTTTCAGTGATTGCGCTCTCGCTCTTGGGCGATCGGCTGTCGTGTTTGCGATCTTGACGTTTATTTCCAAATCTATCCTGCAACAGTCTCATTGCCTCTGCATAACCACACTGATCTGGCATAAGCTGACAGCTCATAACGAGGTCTCTAGCCTCTCCCTTAGTGAACTGCTCAAGATAAAACAGCTTATCAGCATCACTATCGGTTTTGTCAACAATAACATGTTTAAATGCTTTCATGAAGGACGTAAACTCAAGAGGGTCACCATGAAACACAGGAACATTGCGCTGAGGTAAAAAGGATTGTCGTTGGCATTTCATGAGCATTGCTGTGATGTCAGCCTGCTGTTGTATTATGCTCTGTGATTCTAAAGTATCAATGTCATGGCGGGTGTATTTATTGTCTTGGGTAGACCCTTCATTTAAAGTACTTTTAAATTTTGGTTCAGAACTTACTGGTACACTTGGATGGGCTGTCTTGCGACGTGATGGCAGTCCGAGGTATTCTATCGACGCGCTGCTCTCGTAAAGTTCGTTGTATTCCAGTTTGGGAGCGTGTGCGCCACTTGGTTCGTTGACTGTGCTCTCTTTTACCAGCTTTCGGCGGCTGTCGTATTCAAGTTTGTGGCCCGTCCAAGGCGGGCTGCTCGAGCGTGTGCAGCTCGGGTCGATGACTCCGCTCTTTGATGCAGGCTGTCATTTTTTACAACCCTGATAAGCCTGTAATTCAGCGTCGACAATTGCGAGCGCAGTTTCTAATTCCAACTTTTCTTTATCAGCCTTTAGTTCTGCTTCTTTTGCCTTTAATTGTGCTTCCTTCTGTTCTAACGCCCGCCGTTCTGCTAAGGCTGCTGCTTTAATCAACAAGGCTGCTCTGTTGGCTTCCGCTTTCTTTATTCTGGCTGAGGATGATGTAGAAGTTACAGACCCTTTGGATGCTGCCGTTATCAGTGACACGTTGACGCCCGGCGAGACGTCTTCGCGTATTCGCGACGTCACAGAGTGGCTCTTAGTGTCCTTGGTGTCCGCTTTCCAGCGACCCACCGTAGCTATGAATTCTGTGCGGCCTTGAGCCTCAGGTGCGCCGCAAGCGACCTGATCGCGTCTGTGTTTGTCTTCATGAGTGTACACAAGCACATCAACGTTACTTCTCATGAAGGCCTCTCTCAGCTTCCCGTATTTGGGTCTGTACTCAGTTTCAAGGATGTCTAACTTACGTGCATAGTTCATGGGTGTCTTTAATGCAGTAGACGTTGCATTCAGTCGAATTCGCTTGCCTTTTCTTGCATCCAGCGCCTCGTTGAGGTTTTTTCTGTTCATCTCGTGGAGCGCCGTTAGGCTCCCCAGCCAAGTGCCGGGAGCGTTGTCCTCATTGTTCGGCATGGTGAAGTTCGACGGCTATTCTCTTTCACTTTCCATTTCAGTGTTCACTTGTTTTCGTTCAAACAGCGGAAAAGCTTTAGACTTTATGTAGATGCGGTTGGCTTATTTCACTAGTTTTGACGCATAGATAATGTCTTAAAGTTTCAGTCACATGACAGAAGTCCGATCTCTTTGTCTTTTGTCGTTTATTTGTCAGCATCAAAGAATCAACACTTCATACAGTCGTCTTGAGTAAATCCACCGTTATTACAGACACCAGTTGCTGCATCTTGCAAATCTCTGAGTTTTACAACAACCTGTTTGCTGTATCTTGTAGATTACAATCTTGGCTTGGGTATCTAACAACACTCTTGTTGTTTCTTACTTTCCCAGCTTACGTTAGCTTACGGTTACAACAACCTCGTTGCTGTATTTTACATTTCTAGCTTACCGGGAGCTCTCACTAGCTGACGGTCTAAAGCTTGTGTTTTCGTAGCCTTCCAAATCTATATTGAGCTTTCTAGCATATCACAGTCACACAAATGCGTGTAATAGTAGAATGACATCACAGACCAACTTACAATTGTCAACTTATTATGCATGACTAAGAAATATATAAAGCTTATGGCTTATGTAACAAACTTAATGCTTAATGCTTTACTAATGAATAGAACAAGGTAGAATAAATGAAATAACAGCAAGTAAAATAAAATAAAATAAACACAACAACAAATTCATAAAAAGTGCGATATGGCACTTACAACAACCACTGTCTTGCAGAAGAACCTGAGGGTAAAGGTGCTGGACTGGCCAAGCATGTCTCCAGACCTAAACCCTATTGAGCATCTGTGGGGCATCCTCAAACGGAAGGTGGAGAAGCACAAGGTGCCTAACATCCACCAGCTTTGTGACGTGATCAAGGAGGAGTGGAAGAGGATTCCCATGACAACCTGTGAAGCTCTAGTGAACTCCATGCCCAAGAGAGTTAAGACAGTAATGTTAAGAAAATAATGGTGGCCACACAAAATACTGACACTGGGCACAGTTTGAACATTTTCATTTAGGGGTGTACTCACTTTTGTTGCCAGCAGTTCAGACTTTAATGGCTGTGTGTTGAGTTATTTTGAGGGAACATCAACTTTACACCATTATACAAGCTGTACACTGATTACTTTACATTCTATCAGAGTTTCATATCTTTAGCGTTGTCCCTTGAAAAGAAATAATAAAATATTTACAAAAATGTGAGGGGTGTACTCACTTTTGTGAGATACTGTATACATTTTAGGAATATATTAACATTTGCAGACATCATTATATGTTGAATGGAACTTGTAAGCCTTTGAATGGTGTTAAAAATACTTGCAAAACAAGTATTGCAGCCATACATTGGATCGGTCGGAGGGGGTTGTGATCACACCAATTGATCTTTTGTTTTAGGCTATCGGTCAAATATCTCTCCACTTGGAAGCAAAAACATGCAAGGGATTGTACTGTATTTATATTCATTTTTTAATGAATTACTGTAAATAAACTACACATTCCGTTAACAGAAATGACTTTTCTGTTTTTTGTGTGTGCTAAACTAAACTTCAGGGTCAAAGTAATATCGATTTTATTTGAAAAGTATTATATATTTACAATGCTGTTAAGTTCAAGCTTAGATTCATATATAAACTGCTTCAAAGTCTTTCCACCCCGTGACCGCTGAAATCTGACAGACGCAGGGCTCAAGGGAGGTGTGTCTGTGTGTGTGTGTATGTGTGCGCGTGTGTATGTGTGTGTGTGCGCTTCAGCCTGTCCTTTTTTCAGTGGATTTTTCCGCTACCGCAGATCAGTTTATCAACTTGTAATATATACATTTTAGGAATATATTAACATGTGCAGACATTTATTTGAGGGTGCTCCCTACGTAGAGCCTATACACACACACACACACACACACACACCTATCTATCTATCTATCTATCTATCTATCTATCTATTTATCTATCTATCATATAAATACACATTTGAAATCTGCTTCTACATTTTCTGTTACAAGTATAGAATTAGGTTCAGCTGAAACTCATGATCAATGGTGTTAGGGTACTTATGTAGTGATAATTAGTTTCAGCCAAATCATTAAAACTAACAATGGACTATGACACTCTTGAGAGGGGATATGAAGGTGTTATTCATTTATTTATTCTCTACAAGGGTGCGAACTACAATACAGACCAAACTGTAACTTTCTCTTACTACTATAAAAAATCTAAATATAAACAAACAAAATACAGCTTTTTTTCCTCAGAGGTAAACGGAGAAGTGAAGTTGTTCAGCTGTTTACTGTCACTGCAGCTTCTTCAAAGTCTTCCCACTCCGTGACCGCTGAAATCCGACACGACACCACGTTAGGCTACGTCTTGACTCATTTGTATACCGACGGTGATTGGATGTTTCCCGAGGGCTCAGGGGAGTGTGTGTGTCTGTCTGTCTGTCTGTGTGTGTGTGTCTATGTGTGTGCGTGCGCGCACATACTTCTTCTACTGTTCTAAAAACTCTAAATATAAACAAACAAAATACAGCTTTTTTTTTCAGAGGTAAACGGAAAAGTGAAGATGTTCAGTGTCACTATGCAGATGTTACACTCAGTGGAGTTACCGAAATCTTTGGTTTAGTTCTCATTGAGTTGCCACACATCATTTCCACATTTCACTCGCTTTAATTACTCTTATGTGAGCATAAACAGTGAAACATTCCACAGGTTTATAATACACCGCGGCCAAGTGAACCACGTTCCCGTCGAACGAAACGAGGCATAATCATGGTGTTTGCTTCGGTTATGACACACCATAGTTTATTATCTGCTGTGGTAGATCTGATTATTTATTAACACAATAATAAAGCTTTATATCCTCAGGAGGCCTCAGTACATTGTTTTAGCGATAGTTTCACGGAAGCGAGTTCAGAACTAATCTAAAAAAAACAAACAAACATCCGAAGCTTCAAATAGAATGAACGAACTAATGAATTTCCTTAAAACGTTAGAAAATTAAGTAGAGCTAAATCCCTAAATCTCCTTATAAAATATCGCTGATTATCAATGCTAGAATGAATGGCGAATTGTCATATGGCGAGGGATAGGCTTCAGTGAAATTGATATAATTGATATATTAATCAATTATATACGAGGACGCTGAGACGCTGCTTTTTTCCGAGCTCCACCATACTGACCAACTTTTAAACTTTTTCGTCCCCTTACGAAGAGTGTACATAAAACGGATAAGTATCTTATAATATATTTACTCGAAACGCGTGTTATATCGTTAAGTTTTAATTGTTTTGCAGCACACCGCTTTTAGCCGGCATTAGCATCGCTAATTAGCATTAGCATCGCTAGCCCGGCATTCACGTTTGTTTGTTTGTTTGTAAAGTTTGTTTTCGCTTCCTCACACCGATTATTTTCCGTGTTTAGACACCATGTCGGTTGTGATTCTGCCTCTGAGTGCAGGTGAGGAGACATTGGAGCTGCACTCGGTGGATTTGGAGGTGGAGGCCGTGGAGAAGCTGATCCGTGAGCTACAGGTGAAGCTGGCCCGGTTACAGCAGCGGAAAGCCACGCTGGAATCGACGCAGACCGACGCTCACCTGTCCCAGGTAAATTCTCGGTGTGAGAATTCTCCTACAACCTCAACCCCGCGTGTTTCTCTGCCCAGGTCCAACACACCAAGGACGCAGCCCGCCCAGTTTTCCTACACCCCGGCGCCGGGACACCACGGACCCTGGATACAGCAGCGGCAGAAGAAGCACGCCAAGCCCCGGGCGAGGACCTCTCCCCCTCCACCACCACCACCCGTCTTCGACATCTCGACCCAAAACCGCTTCGCTCCTCTCCGCGAGACGGCACACGACGTCCTGGTCATCGGAGACTCCATCGTTCGTCACGTGCGTGCTACCACGGCTAAAGGTAAGGTGCACACACGCTGTTTACCTGGTGCACGTGTTCTTGATGTTGCTGCACAGGTGCCTGCTGCCCTGAGGAGGAACATTGGAGCTGTGGTTCTTCATGCCGGCACGAACGACACCAGGCTGAGGCAGACGGCGATCCTAAAGAAGGACTTCAGGAGCCTGGTCGAGAAGGTCCGCAGCACATCACCCACGACAAGGATCATCGTATCTGGATCGCTTCCCACATTTCAGCGAGGAATCGAGAAGTTCAGTAGATTATTTGCTTTTAATGAATGGTTACAATCTTGGTGTCAACAACAGAAATTACGCTTTGTTGATAACTCGAATGTTTTCTGGGAGCGTCCTAGGCTCTATCACACCGATGGCCTACACCCTAGCAGAGCTGGAGCAGCGGTCCTCTCTGACAACATCTCCAGGACACTACGAACCATCTGACTGGCGGTAAGTCATACTGTAGATTCCAAACATATTAGACACATCACAACTCACCGTAGTGATAGACAAACACACATAGCTTGTCCTATAGAAACTGTGTCTGTTCCCCGAATACTGAGAAAAAAGAATAAATTTGTTAAATTTGCCCGAAACAATCTGATAACCATAAAACCAGAAAAAGGCAAAATAAGTAGTCAAAATCCACCTCTAAAGTTTGGACTACTCAACATTAGATCCCTTGAGCCTAAAGCACTTATTGTTAATGAAATTATCTCAGATTATTGCCTTGACGCACTCTGTCTCACTGAAACCTGGCTTAAACCAAATGAATATTTTGGTCTGAATGAGTCTACTCCGTCAGGATATTTCTATAAGCACGAGCCCCGTCTAATTGGTCGCGGTGGTGGTGTCGCCACTATCTACAATGATGTACTCACTGTTACCCAGAAAATAAGGCCCAGGTTTAATTCATTTGAAGTGCTTATCACTAATGTTGCACTAAATGAAATACGTAATAAACCCTTGCTATATTTTACCCTGGCCATATCGCCATATGGCCCCAGGGGTCGTGTACAGACCCCCGGGGCCATATGGCGATTTCCTTAAAGAATTTGGACATCTGCTATCAGACCTATTGGTTAACTCTGACAAAGTGTTGATAGTAGGAGACTTTAACATTCATGTAGATGATGCTAACGACGCTTTAGCACTCACATTTATGGATTTACTAAATTCCTTTGGGGTTAAGCTAAATATAATTGGAGCAACTCACCGCTTTAATCATACGCTAGATTTAATTATATCCTATGGTATAGATGTCTCTAATATAGAGATCATACCTCAAAGTGATGATATCACAGATCATCACCTCCTGACATATACTCTACCCGTAGAACAGATTAGCTGTGTCTCCCCACATTATCAATCTGTTAGAAATATGAATCCCACCACTAAAGACAGATTCACAAGTAATCTGCCGGATCTGTCCCAATTTCTTATTAGACCCCTAAATGCAGATGATCTAGATGAAGTGACTAGCAGCATGGGCACTATTTTTACCAGTACATTAGACACTGTTGCTCCCATCAGATTAAAAAAAGTCAGAGATAAAACATTTGCACCGTGGTACAACAGTCATACTCGCGCCCTAAAGAGAGCAACCCGTAACCTCGAGCGAAAATGGAGGAAAACTAAATTAGAAGTTTTTCGAATTGCGTATAAAGACAGTATGTGCAGCTACAGTGGGAGCCACGTCAAACAGCCGCCTGGAGCATGACTGCTCCGTGGCAGATCCTTGAAGGGTTAATGCAGGCTTCGTGCATGGAATGTGATCCCCCGCGATGACGCAGTTAACGATGCCCCGCCCCATAAACGCCCCCATGCGCTTTCTAAAAAGATGGTTGCAATGCCGTATAATTCCGCCAGATGGAGCATTGACTGGCACAGTTAACTGCAGTGTCCAGGAAGCCCAATACCGTATCTTTAATATACAGACAGTTCTTGCATTGTCAACATAGTTTCATAAATAGATGAAAAAACAACAACAACAGACCGATTAATAAAACAGATTTGTTAAATCACTCAATACACAACCCATGATGATTATGCTATTTATTATTTAATAATCAATTAATAAAATTAGTTAGTGAAATATTTTTTAAGACATCCTGAAATGATCCTTAAAGACACGGTAGCGGCTGTAATTTGTCTATACCGATCATTGTAGGTACGGAATAAAAACGCAGGCTATGTACATTATTTTACATTACGGTGTATTTTACCCCGTTCCATTTAATATACTGATAGATAATATTTTGCTGCAAAGTAAAGCTCAAAATGTAACGTCTGCTTGGGTTTGTTTTCGTTATATTTTTGATGATGTTTTCGCTGATTTTTTCACTGATAGTCTACAAGTGGCATAAGAAAGGCAATTAATGCCGCATGCAACCTGGAATAAATATCTGCCCATATGGAATCATGCATAATGCTCCCCCGTCAAAAGATCTGATGGGGCATTAATCACTTATCACAACTGTGAATGGATGCGGCAGCAGAGACACATTAAATCCCCATAAACACTTGGAAACAATAGTAAAAAAAAAAGTTCCAGAGGGTTAGCGCCTGTTATACTAATGTATTTTTACTGATTTTTTTTTTACTGCTTATATTTCGTTGGGTTTTACGCAATTTCATGTGTGTGTGTTTGTGTGTGTGTGTGTGTGTGTGTGTGTGTGTGTGTGTGTGTGTGTGCGCGCACGAGAGAGAGGATACTCTGACAAGACCACCCTCCGTGTGTCTCCCGTGGCGCAATCGGTTAGCGCGTGATACTTATAAAGCAGTCCAGGTGAAGCAGTGCCGAGTTCGAGCCTCACCTAAAGCACCCAAAGCATTTTACTGCATATCGCGCTGTGTATGTGACAAATCAAATTTGAATTTGAAAGTAAAGCTTAAAATGTAACTTCTGCTTGGGTTTGTTTTCGTTATATTTTTTATGTTTTCGCTGAAAGTCAAATTGGCATAACAAATTGATTAATGGCGCATAATATCTGGAACAAATATCTGTCCATACGGATCAGTGTGTCTTTAGTCATTTAACCAGCATAATGTCCCACATTAAAGATCTGATGGGGCACAAATCACTTATCACAACGGTGTATAGATGCAGCAGCAGAGACAGATTTAATCCCCATAAACATTCACACTTGAAAACAAAACTAACAGAACTAAACAGTTCTAGAGTGTTAGTGCCTGTTATCACAGAACAGGAATCACCTACAGGATACTACTGTATTTTACTGCTCATATTTTTACCCTAGTTTCATTTGGTTTTACGCGATTTCATGTATTATTTGTGTGTGTCTGTGTGTGTACAGTGTGTCTGTGTGTGTGTGTCTGTGTGTGTCTGTGTGTGTACAGTGTGTCTGTGTGTGTGTGTGTGAGTGCGAGAGATGCGCGAGAGAGGGCTTTCATCCTGATTTATCCAAGGTTACTAAAACCTGGCTTACTACCTATAAAAAATATTTCAATTTAACTCATGGGTCTCAATCACAGATGACACGACAAATTATATACTCTGAAACGTTCATTTGAACATTTAAAAATATATACAAAAACACGAATACTAATGTTATCATGGTGTAAATTATTAACATTAGGTTAGGTCCTGCCCTTAATTAATTCATATTATAATTACTTTTACATAGTATAGTTACTGGACTGACATGACCAAAACTAGCTATTTGATTTAGCCTTTCTAAAATCAACCCATATATCATTTATAATCAGAAAACATAAAACATATTATGATCTGTTCAACAGCCCATCTGTTTTAATTTAGTTTGTATTTTTTATTATTCATAAGACAACCTTTCAGTTTTGTAAATATTTTAGTTATAGTGTGTTAAGTCTTACTTTAGGTTAAACGTTTTTGAGAATTTGACCATCCAGCTTAGATAAATGTTATGTCATTGATTGATAAAATCTGGATTAAGGATATTATAAAATTATATATATATATATATATATATATATATATATATATATATATATATATATATATATATATTTTTTTTTTTTTAGTTTCCCCCTGAGGGATTGCCACCTTATTGTGGTCAGGAAGTTTGCGTGCCTCAACACAATTCAGCAAATACAATACTGTTACTATACAGTAAGGCCAGGTAAAAACAGTGCTCGAACATGATGCCCCCTCCCCCCACCCCGTGTTGTCTGGTCTAGAACGGCGCTGCCTCTGACCGTCTTTTGTCTTGTAAATGAGTATTCTCACTCACCTTCCAATCCCCCCAGCGCACACACTCTGTTTGTACTGTAAACTGTACTGTAACTGTTTGCTAGGGCACTTGGTTATACACAGTACTTTAATTTGCCATAGAAAATGTTTTGGAGTGAGTAACAATTGAAATTGAAACAAAAAGTACAAAAAATGTAATGATCAGTTGTGTGTACAGAGCTCCAGGCACATGCATTGATAAATTTACAAAAGAGTTATTTGATATGTTCGACCAATCAATTTAAAATAAGGTAAACATCATATGTGGTGATCTTAACATTGATTTACTAAATCCACATGGAAGTAAGAGAATTGCTAATTTTATTGATGCACTGTACAGTTATGGTTTGATTCCAATGATAACAAAACCTAGTAGATTGACAAAAGATACAGCAACATTAATAGATCATATATATACTAATGAATTAAAAGGAAAAAGACTAGGAGGGTTGCTTATCAATGATATCACAGACCATCTTCCAGTTTTTGTGATTTTCTATGATTTAT
The DNA here is from genome assembly GCA_030522415.1 of Channallabes apus. NCBI lineage: Eukaryota > Metazoa > Chordata > Actinopteri > Siluriformes > Clariidae > Channallabes > Channallabes apus. Next base: position 1,683,775 of record CM060110.1, read on the forward strand.
TGAAAAATCCCCCCCTCAAAAAAAGGACTAATAGTTATAAAATTATTCGCAATAGAACACAAGAGGCAATAGATGCTCTTAATGAAGATTTAAAAATACAAAATTGGGATGAAGTTTATGCATATAGCAACCCCAGTAAGGCGTATGAAGTGTTCTTGAATATATTAAATGAGCAAATTAATAAACATTGTTCATCTAAGAGGATTATAATAAAGCAAAAGAATGTATATAAACCATGGATTTCTAAAGGAATAGAGAAGGCATGTAAAAAGAAAAATGTCCTATTCACGAAATTTCTAACAACAAGATCAAAACAAGCAGAAATTGATTATAAGACTTACAAAAATAAATTACAAAATATAATAAGATTCAGTAAGAAGGACTATTACAATAGGTTATTGAATATCCATAAAAACAATGTAAAAGCAACATGGAAGGTACTTAATGGTATACTTAAAAATAATACATGTAGTTTTGATTACCCAAATCGTTTTGTAAATGATGATAATCAAAGTATAAATAAAGGGGAAGATATTGTCAATGAATTTAATAAGTATTTTGTAAATGTTGGATCTAAATTAGCAGAAAAAATTACTAAACATGGATCAGTGAATGAAGTAAAAAACTTATGTAATAAGTATACAATGTTTATTCAGGCTGTAGATGAAAAAGAAATACTTCTAACAGTTAATAATTGCAAGAGTAAATATTCCACCAATTGTGATGATCTAGACATGTCATTATTAAAAAATATAATTGTGAGTATAGCAAAACCTTTTGCTTACATTTGTAATCTGTCTTTCTTAACCGGTATCTTTCCTAGTAAAATGAAAATGGCAAAAGTTATTCCGATCTTTAAAGGAGGAGATCAGTATTCCTTCTCTAATTACAGACCAATTGCTCTTCTGCCGCAGTTTTCAAAAATCTTAGAGAAAGTATTTGTGCAGAGGCTTGACAAATTTATAGAAAAACATAATTTACTGAGTGAATATCAATTCGGATTTAGGACTAAGAGGTCGACTTCAATGGCAGTAATGAAAATGGTTGAAGATATCTCAACTGCAGTAGAAAACAAGGAATATACATTGGGAGTATTTTTAGATTTAAAGAAAGCATTTGATACAATTGATTATGATTTATTAGTGAAGAAATTGTTAAATTATGGAATAAGAGGAAAAGCGTTAGACTGGATAAAAAGCTACCTGGAAAGCAGACATCAGTATGTACAAATTAATAATGACAAATCTGACTTATTGGAAGTTACATGCGGTGTTCCACAAGGTTCAGTATTGGGCCCTAAATTATTTGTGTTGTATGTTAATGATATTGATAAAGTGTCCAATGTATTAAAATTTTTATTATTTGCTGATGACACTACTTTATATTTATCAGGTAAAAATTTGAAACAGCTTCTGAACACAGTGGAAAATGAATTGCTGAGGCTTAAAAGTTGGTTAGATGATAGTAAGCTTTCATTGAATTTGACTAAAACTAAGTTAATAATTTTTAGTAATCAAAAAATTAATCATGATGTGAAAATAAGAATTAATAATGAGGAAATAGAAAGAGTCTCCGAAATAAAATTTTTGGGAGTAATAATTGACAACAAACTGAATTGGAAACCACATATTAATTTTATTAAGACAAAAATCTCTAAATCAGTTGGAATTCTTAACAGATTAAAGTATGTATTGGATAATAAAACATTACGCATATTGTATTGTACACTCATATTTCCATACATCACTTATTGTGTGGAGGTATGGGGGCATACTTATAAAACTTATTTAAACCCAATATCTGTGTTACAAAAAAAAGCAATAAGGATTGTTAATAAGGCCGATTATTATGAACACAAATAAATTGTTTATAAAATCTAAAGTTTTGAAATTTGTGGATCTAGTTGATTTGTATACTGCACAAATAATGTATAAAGCCTATAATAATTTACTTCCCAGCTGCATCCAGAGGCTGTTCAAAATTAAAGTCAGCCAGTACTACTGTCTAAGAGGAATGTTCATGTTTAGCAAAATAAGGGCCAGAACAAATTTAAAGAATAAATGCATTTCCGTTAAAGGGGTTAATTTACGGAATAAATGTGATATGGAATTAAAATTATGTAATTCACTTCATAGATTTAAAAAAATGTTTAAAGACAAGGTGTTTAGTGAATATATGACATAAAGTAATATATATACTGTATATAGACATGATTATTTTCTTTTCCAAATTTCTCTTCTCTTCCCAAGTGAAAGAATAATTAATTTTGACATGTTTTGTTTATGTGCACAAGTGACAATATTTGTTGACAATATTTTGTGCAATTTACTGTAAAGTGTCGCTCATTTGTTGATGTACAAAGGGTAGGCATAATAAGCAAGGCTTCAGCCTACACCTTTTTTCAGTGTTGAACTGAAATAAACTATCTATCTATCTAATGTATGGAACACTTACTTAACTTACTGGTTTGGTTTAAACATCGCTTATTACCTTATTCAGCAAAATAAATTCATTATTAACGTATTGAAGTATTTTAGTTAAGGACAAAAACTGTGCTTGTGTTTAGAACTGCTGAACAGCCGAAAACACACACACACCCATCCCCCCGCCAAAAACACACACGCACACACAGAGCAATTAACGCCATGTCATACTCAGGAGTGGAAGGTGAGAAACCGCAATGGAGAATACCAAGTTTGTCGTTGCTCTTTTGGAGTTCTTAAAACCCAAAACATTTATTTATACTGAGAAAAAATTATTATGGGTCACAATCACAAACACAAATACATATAATCAAGTGTTTAACTGGTTTCATTTGTTTCTATGATCAATAATTATTATTATTATTTTCAGCCCAACTCTTTGACTATTTAAAACAAAGTTGTGTCCCATTTTTTGCCAATTGAAGTTGTTGGTTCAACTAAACAATTTTTAAATACCCAAACAATCCCCCAAAATTAAAACACGCAAAACATCACTTTAACAATTCAATTTATTCTTCCAAAACTAGTCAAAGTTAAAACAGTAATTTATATAAAACAGATGAATACATGTTGTCTTTTTGCTTAAAGTTCATTAAACAACCCGGATACACCAGCTGCTTATAAGTCTCTATCTATAGTCCTTTTACATTAAAATATTAATTTTTCAAATATCAAAACTATTACATATTTGTTATTAATAATGTTATTACTTAACAGTTTAAGTCTTTGTTTCCCCCAAAGTACTGTATCAGACATTTTGCAGTACTATGTTCAGAATATACAGTAGACCTGATCAAACATCATTCTAAAGCTGTCGGACTGTGACGTCATCCCTCCTACAGCTCCCTCAACAGCTTGTTCAGACTCCTCCAGTCCTGTAGCTCCAAAAGTCCAGCAGTCAGCCGTCTGACCCCCCAAATCCTCCACAGCGGAGCTCTGCTTAAAGACAACAGGAGAATTTAGTCAAGACAAAGTTAAATAAACTTTACAGAACATATAGTTCTAATAAAAATAAAATATATTAATATATTAATAAACCTATTTACCACAGAGTGTGTAAAGTACTGTTTTGGGGATTCTGTACTGTAAATAATCTGCCTGTGCTAATGTTAACCAGTGAACAGTGTTAGTGTTAACCAGTGAACAGTGTTAGTGTTAACCAGTGAACAGTGTTAGTGTTAACCAGTGAACAGTGTTAGTGTTAACCAGTGAACAGTGTTAGTGTTAACCAGTGAACAGTGTTAGTGTTAACCAGTGACTGTCTGTATTATCGTCTGCATTAAATTAACCCAGACTTTACTTAATGCGCTTCTCATACAAATAAGTTAAGCGATATAACACTCGTATATGAGCATTACTTCATCCCTGAAGCCAAACTATAACTTACTGAAGCCCCCCACACACACACCTCCCCCCTCCTCCTCCTCCTCCTCCTTAACTGATAAACACTTCAGTGTTGTTATTCAGCTCGTTAACTAAGCGCTCGCGCTACTGCGGAAAGTCCCGGACAAAGTGTATAAAATATAAACCGGGTTATGAGCGTTACTAGCTCCTGTACAGCTCCCCTCAGTCTGTGTCCCTCATCAACTGCATCACATTATATTACAGTCACAGAAATAACCTGCAGATTAACTCTTAACCAGAGAATAAATAAGCGCTGAATTTATCCAGACAACACGCGGTGAGATTCTCTCAGTATTTACAGAGAACACAAACACTCTTCATCGGGTAGTGCAGCTCTTGTAATAGGGACATTAATAGTATTTTCGAAGCTTGAGCATGTTTTTGAGTTAAAGTGGAGTGACATTGTGAGTGTGTGACACTGACAGTAAGCTGTAATATTAACTCCAGACTTGATAAACAGATCATTAAGTTCTCTAAAGTCACATCTGACCGCTGCTGGTGCTGCCAGTGATATTTAAAACGGCCAATAAAAAAACTAAACTGGGAAATAAACTGTAAACTACTCCAAACACATTTTATAAAATAAAACATCACTTACCACGAATAGTCCGTTAAGCCGCCATCTTCATCTCTGTAGTTTGGCAGCGTCAGTTCGGCGGGGGTGGAGGCGGGTTGTTAAAATCACGTGATTGCAACTCATCGCAGCTGGCTTGTTTTAACGTGTTCTTGAGAACGAAGCGCCATGTAGTGGTGGCACCAGGTAAATGAATAAATTGGGCTTGAATGGGCGTGTTTACTGTGAAATCTTGACACGCCTTTCAGCCAGAAAAGGGAGGGGGGATTACGGCGTGCAAAGGCCATTCACACGCCATTCACACTTCAGCCACACTGTCGCGGCTATTTGGCGTGGCTCCCACTGTATAGACAGGCTCTAAAAACTGCTAGGACCGAGCATCTTAGCCAACTGATAGCAAGAAACCAAAACAATCCCAGGTTCTTATTTAGTACAGTGGCTCGCCTAACAAAACCTAAGATGCCCGCAGAGAGTATCCCATCACAGTTTAGAAGTGAAGACTTTATGGACTTCTTTAATGAAAAAATCAATAATATCAGGAAGAAAATAATGGAGGTTCAACCTCTAATAGTATCTCACGATCCAGTTCAGCCTATAGCTTCACATTTAGATTTTCACTGCTTTACAGGTATAGGACAGGAAGAGCTGTATAAACTCATCACCTCGGCTAAATCAACAACGTGCCTGTTAGACCCAATCCCAACCAGATTTTTAAAAGAAGTGATGCTTACGGTTGGAGAGCCACTCCTAAACATTATTAATTCTTCATTACATCTAGGTCACGTCCCTAAACCTTTCAAGTTAGCAGTTATTAAGCCGCTTCTTAAAAAATCTAATTTGGACGCGAATGAAATAAAAAATTACAGACCGATTTCAAACCTCCCGTTCATATCAAAAATACTAGAAAAAGTAGTATCAGCTCAAATTTGCACATTCTTGCAGGATAACAACATCCTTGAAGAATTTCAGTCAGGTTTCAGGCCCCATCATAGCACAGAAACTGCACTAGTTAAGATTACAAATGACTTGTTTTTAGCTTCAGACCAAGGCTGCATCTCATTGCTAGTCCTGCTTGATCTTAGTGCTGCATTCGACACTATAGATCATAATATTCTCATAGATCGCTTACAAAATTATATAGGTATTCAGGGACAGGCATTAAAATGGTTTAGATCTTACCTGTCTGATCGCTACCATTTTGTAGATCTAAATGGAGAACCGTCTGGTATAATGCCAGTGAAATATGGGGTCCCACAAGGGTCAGTTTTAGGACCTCTGTTGTTCTCAATATACATGCTTCCCTTGGGTAACATCATTAGAAGACATGGGATTAGTTTCCATTGTTATGCTGATGATACCCAATTATATATCTCAACTAAACCAGACGAAATACCTAAGTTGTCTAGATTAACTGAGTGTGTCCAGGACATAAAAGATTGGATGACCAATAACTTTCTTTTATTAAATTCAGATAAGACAGAGATATTACTTATTGGCCCAAAAACCAGCACACAACAGCTTTCACAATTCAGCTTGCGCTTAGAAGGATGTACTGTTATTACCAGCTCAGCAGTAAAAGATCTGGGAGTAATATTAGACAGTAACTTGTCTTTTGAAAATCACATTTCAAATATCACAAAAACAGCCTTTTTCCATCTTCGAAATATTGCTAAACTTAGGAACATCTTATCCGTATCTGATGCAGAAAAACTAGTTCATGCATTCATGACCTCCAGACTGGACTATTGTAATGCATTACTAGGTGGTTGTCCTGCATCCTCAATAAACAAGCTTCAGTTAATCCAAAATGCAGCTGCCAGGGTTCTCACTAGATCCAGAAAATATGATCATATAACCCCAATATTATCATCCCTGCACTGGCTACCTGTTCAGTTTAGAATAAATTACAAAATAGTATTACTTACATACAAGGCCTTAAATGGTTTAGCTCCCACATACCTAACCAGTCTTCTGATACGCTACAATCCACCACGCGCCTTAAGATCACAAAACTCCGGACTTCTGGTAGTTCCCAGAATTTCAAAATCTACAAAAGGGGGTAGGGCTTTTTCATATTTAGCTCCAAAGCTTTGGAATAGCCTTCCAGACAGTGTTCGGGGAGCAGACACGGTTTCTCAGTTCAAAAGTAGACTCAAGACGCATCTTTTTAATCTGGCATACACATAACTCATTCCAGTACTCATACTCCAGTACACCTATACCGAATGGCAACTACGCTAATTCTCCCCATCTGTTCTGTATTTCTCTACCCATCCCGAGGCATCGGGAGATTTTGCCAGCTTCAGTAGACAAAGGCTGACCCTGCGAGGTTCCTGAGGCATCCAGAGAAGGACCAGCTCCAGCTGGATTCAGCTTTATGATGGTTGGAGCTACACATGCTGCTCCTGTGCTTCCAGTGATCCAGACCTCATCTGCCCTCTGCACCTACTGACTCGTCCCTATGCTGAACTGGTCTTCATGTCAATTTAAATAATTTCTGTCATATTGAATTTTCACCTGCACAACACACAAGATGTTATATAATTTCTATCTGTTATCGCCCAAATGAGGATGGGTTCCCTGTTGAGTCTGGTTCCTCTCAAGGTTTCTTCCTAATGCCAATATGGTATGAAATTTGATATGCAAATATAAACACCTGAGATAAATATTACACACTTAAAAGATTTAAAACGTTAAGAATGTTTGATTTCATGGCTTTATCAAAGAAAAAAAAAAAAACACAAAATTGTAATTGTCAGTCTCCATGCCTGTCAATTAGGGGCTGGAATGTAAGTGCCATATCGTACTTGTTATGAATTTGTTGTTGTGTTTATTTTATTTTATTTGCTGTTATTTCATTTATTCTACCTTGTTCTATTCATTAGTAAAGCATTAAGCATTAAGTTTGTTACATAAGCCATAAGCTTTATATTTCTTAGTCATGCATCATAAGTTGACAATCGTAGGTTGGTCTGTGATGTCATTCTACTATTACATGCATTTGTGTGACTGTCATATGTTAGAGAGTTCAGTCTAGATGCGGAAGGCTACGGAAACACAAGCTTTGACCGTAAGCACGTCAGCTAATGAGAGCTCCCGGTAAGCTAGAAATGTAAGATACAGCAACTAGGTTGTTGTAAAAGTCAGAGATTTGCAACATGCAGCAACTGGTGTCTGTAATCACAGTGGATTTACTCAAGACGACTGTATGAAGTGTTGATTCTTTGATGCTGACAAATAAACTACAAGAGACGAAGAGATCGGACTTCTGTCATGTGAGTGAAACTTTAAGACATTAGCTACGCGTCAAAACTAGTGAAATAATATGACCGCATCTACAGTAACTATTGATTTTTATTTATTTAAACGTAATTAGAAATGTATCCTTTCAGGTAATTTTACACAACACAAGCTGAACCATGTGAGTATAGACAACACATCAGCCCCACAGAACAGACTACATTTTCATACCAGCCTATACTGTATGTGGCAGGTTGACGCTACACCTACTTACACCTAATTGGTTACTCAATTTATTGGCTGTCCTATGATGGGGCAGTGGGAAGGTATATAAGTATCGTGAAACACAAAACTTTTGACTTTACATCTCGAAATGTTTGAGTTATCTCAACTTTCAAGTTTTAATCTTGGAAATTCCCTCCCCTTCCAAGTCTCTCTCTTTTTTTTTTTATTATTATTATTTTTTTTTATCCCGTCTTGGCCCTAACACTCTTTAATAGTATGTATTTTAAAGATGATTCTATCTGTTTGGTAACCGTGGGGTGTCGGCTGGGCTGCCTAGATTGTAATTTGGTCCTAGACTCGTCAGCCGCATTCTATATGTAATTATTTTCTGTGTGGGAACTGTTTAGCCTGAGAGCTAACTGCTGCTATTAGCCTGGGAGCTAACTGCTTTGTTCCTAGTAACTCTTTTTGAACATCTTTAAGTTGTGCATTTCGTGTTGGACTCCTTTTTGTTTTGGTGTGTACAGTATGTGTGTACATGTTTAGTTGTGTTTTTGATCTATTATTATTTTTTTATTTCTGTTTGTATATTGTTTTTACCATAACATTGGGGTTTTGACGAATTGTTTCTTTCCTTGTTATGAATTATGTTTAAGTGTATTGGTTTCTCGTCTGGTTTCTTATATTAATTGAGCTTTCCGTGTGTGTGTGTGTGTGTGTGTGTGTGATCACACTGAGAGAATTGTATAATATACTTTTGTGGTTACAGGAGCTGAGTGTGACAAATTTCTATTTTCTTTTTCAATATTGATATTTTGTCCTTGTATGTACAGTTTATTTTACTTTGTACAGTATATTTTATTAGTTAATTGTATTTTCTAACGTATTTCTTTTATTCATATTTATTTATGTGTACGGTTGTATTTTTTCCCACCACAGTCACCACACATGAGGGGCAGAGTTTTACGGTGTGTGTGGTGCTTATGTACTTCTTGCACTTTATGCAGTTATTATGTTTTTCTTTCCATTGTGGGTCCACACACTTCACAGCACTCCTTTATGGTGCTGCTGGCCACAACCTAAAATAATAACCCCAGAGTTGTCCTACACTGTCCTGATAGTAGCTAGCTTGTCTCTCTGCTGTTAAGCTGGTCGTTCATCTCGATTGTCAAAGTGTCTAATCCTGGAAATTATGTGGATGTTTTCCAGAGACACTGTTGCATGGAAATGTTCTGCTAGTTTCTGCATCCCACAGGGATTCTATGGATTCCATTTTAAACCTGAAAACTCCAGCAAGGATAAAAACCCAAAAGTGGTCATGTAAATGGTTTTGGTCTAACAGCTTTCACCTCGCTTCAAAACCACACCTTTCCTTAGTTAATGAATTAATGCAATCTAGAATAATTATCTGTATGGAATCTGGGAGAAAAAGCTGAAAAGGAGACTTGGGCTTACCCCTTCACATGGCCCTACCCCTCCGTTTGGCGCGTTCACGTGAAGGGGTAGGGGTGTCTCATTTCTCTTTTGGTTGGAGGGGAAGGGCCAGATAGCCCTCCAAACGAAGATTTTTCGGGACCTCACTTCAAACGAAGGGCTAAGCGAAATTTCAACATGGCTGCTCACTCGAGCAAACAGACCCATAAATGTAAGTAATTTTTTGCCATTAATAAAGATTTTTATGACAAGTTTTCATTATATGTATATTACCTCTAGTCTTGTGTTTGTGTTTATGGTGATGTTCTGTAAAGAAACGTTTGCAAAAAAATCGCTAAAGTTTGCTAGCGGATAGCACCGATTGCACGATATTACAAATATATATTTTTATGTCACATACACTTTACTGCATGCTACAAACAAATATGAAAGTTCAGTAGCACGGCAGTTTGCCGAGCATTTGATAACGCATTGTTTGTTTTGCTTACGGCCATATGTGTACATGTAAATGAACGGTGCTTACACTATTCTTATTGCAACGTGACCACAGTTTTGTAATATATTCTGTATTATATTCTGTATAGGGACAGCTGAGGAAACCCGAAGGCTCATCCATTTTAGTGGAGAAAATGAGACTTTTTTTAAAATCAAAATACGGCGCAAAAAAACTTTGGGAGTGAGTAATCTCTACATGCTACAGTGCTTTTTTTCTGTTCCATTGGATACATGCATTTTATTGCTGTTTATATATAACAGGACATTAATAAAAGACCTGGGGTTGGAGGGAATAGTGACGGGCCAACAGGCATCAAAAAAATTGGGAGAATTAAAAGAAGAAATATAAGGTAAGTAATGTGGTGTTATGACAACTATAGCAATTAAATTCTTTGCAGTCATTTCACTGCTTGTTTTACATTATTTGTGTGTACACACACCCACCCATCTACACACACACACTAATGTAAAACATGCATTGCAATGAGAGGAGACAGTAAAAATATGAATATTGTGCTTGTGTCTTTTCAGGATTTAAGAACACCTACAACTGGTTCAGGAACAGATGCTGGAGAAGTAACAGTTGCTACATGGCAATATTTTGAAGACATGCATGAGGTGTTGGGTGCCAGGCCTTCTGTGGACCCTCCTGTGGTGGTTGCATCACTCACTGATGAGGAACCAACAGCAATCGTCATGGTAATGTCTTAAATACAATGTTTTTATAGTCTGTGATTTGTTGTTTTGAGGGCAGAATGTAGCTGTTTTACAGAAGGAATGTATCGCACATGATATATGACCATATTACGCATTTTTGGACTAAAGTACTTGTTTTGATCTTCTAGAAGATTGTTGAACCCAGTACTGCCACTGCAACAAGCACTACAGAAACCTCACCTTTGCCCAGTATGTCTGGAGCCAGCGCAGCAGCCCCCACAGCCATAGCAAGCCCCTTAACTCCTTCACCCAGAAAAAGAAAAAAAACGAATCCCATTGTGGACTTCTTAGTTGCGGAGTCCCGGAAGGAGCAAAAACGCCATGAAGAGAGTGAGGCTAAGACTGAGAGGTTCCTTAATCTTTTTGAAAGAATGGTTGATAAAATGTAGTTGTGTTTCATATATTTTGCACCAAGTTCTTCAAGCTGCACTATTGTTTCCAAGTTTACAATTCTAGTTATTTGTTAGTCATTTAAATGCCATTTTTTGTTATTATGCCATTTTATATTTTATTTTCTATATGTTTATATACATTGCAGTGCAATATTTAAGTAATCTGAAGGGCATTTACATACCTATTTATATTAAAGTTTTATATATTTGAGGCAATAAAAAGCAATATTGACTATAAAAAAAAGTGTGTCTGGGCAACATTAATGATACAAAACGCCATAAAGAAATACACAATTCACCATATAATATGTATGAAAACATTTTATTATACATAAATGGATAAAAGGCATGAAAAAGTTATTAGCGTAGCAACGTGTTAAAATATACACTACCAGTCAAAGATTTGGACACACCTTCCTATTAAAGAGAATGATATATAGTATATACTGTATACATAAAAAAAAAGATGTGAACTGTACGAACAAATGTAAAATCGACTGTTTACACACATGTAACTCATTTTCATGGGTCCTGCACAATGCCTGAAACTAGGGCAGCCAATCTGTCTCTTGTACCATTCCCAGATGTTTCGGTGTGTGCCATAGCTTCCCGGGGAGGTTCAGAGTCAAACATTTCCCTTGAAATGTCATCATCAGGTTCTAGCTGGTCCCCATTGTCCAAACACACATTGTGCAAAAAGACACAGGAAGCAATGACCTGGGGTGCAAATGTTGGTTTGACTTCCAAAGCTTTAAAAAGTGTAGACCTCCATCTTGTCTTCATTATGCCAAAAGCCCTTTCAATTATGCTGCGTCCCCATGAGTGGTGGTAATTGAAGCGCCCCTGGATTTGTCCATTCACTGGCTCTTTGTAGGGTGTAATCAAGCAGACTGGGGTGTCTAAACATGGATAGCCCCCATAACCCAGTATAATGTACCCTGTAGGGGGATACCGTTGTGCCCTATAAAATGAACTGTTTTTCAGTACACGTGTGTCATGAACTGACCCTGGATAGCCAACAAATATATCTAGGAACCGTCCACAGGAATCACATATTGCTTGCATGCTGATGGAATAAAAGCCCTTGTAGTTTAAATAGTCTATTTGGTGCTGCCGTGGGGGTTTGATCCTGATGTGCGTGCCATCTATTGCACCAACAACATTTTTAAATGCAGGGGTTCTTGACAGTTCAACAAATCCTTGTCCCACTGCCTGCAGCTCCTCTGCTCGTGGAAAGATGACATTCTTTAGTTTGACCCATATGTTTTGTGCCACTTTGTGGATTACACGGTGGACTGTTGCTTTTGGGACACTGAAAACACTGGACACTACCCGGTATGATAGTCCATGAGCCAGCCAGTAAACATAGATAAGAGTTTCCAGCTGATTACCCCAGCCATGATCATGTTCTCTGTGCAAGAGTCCCTGTAAAGCATTCATGGCTCTTCTGCTCAGGCGAAAATTCTGCTTCAACTCAAGCTCCTCATCAAACCACAACCGCAGAATTGGCACGTTATGGTTTAGCCTGCAGTATGATACTGGACCATCAGCCTGTAACAAAGAAGTTCCCCACGTTAATCTGCATTGCACTGACATGTCATTTATTGCCCCAAAACAAAGTAAAAAAGCTAATCTGCAAAAGGCTACCATGTACGATTGTAAACAATTTACAGAGTAAAGTTAATACCTAATAGGGTACAAACATATGAAAACAATATGCTACCACGTAACCAGTGGTGTCAAAAGTATTCACATTCATTACTTGAGTAGAAGTATAGATACTAGGGTTCAAAAATATCAATATCAACCCAAGCTTTTTACTTAAGTAAAAGTTTAAAAGTACTGGTTTCAAAACTACTTAAAGTATAAAAGTAAAAGTACCGTGAGGGGCGACAAAAGCATTAAGGTCTCGCTTTCTGATCATGCAACGGGGAGGGGGGTCGGGGTGGCGTTGTGCGCGTTCTGATCATGTGACGAGGGAGGGGGGCATTGTGCGCATTCTGATCATGTGACGGGGGGGGGGGGGCGTTGCGTGCGTTCTGATCATGTGATGGGGGGGGCGTTGTGCGCGTTCTGATCATGTGACGGGGCGTTGTGCGCGTTCTTATCATGAGACCGGAGGGGTTGCGCGTTCTGATCATAAAAATAGAGTAACGAGGCTATTTTTAAAAAGTAAGGAGTAGAAAGTACAGATAATTGCTTAAAAATGTAAGGAGTAGAAGTAAAAAGTCGGCTGAAAAATAATTACTCCAGTAAAGTATAGATACCCAAAATTTCTACTTAAGTAAGGTAACGAAGTATCTGTACTTCGTTACTTGACACCTTTGCACGTAACCATCAAACAACGGTTGTCTTTTGTTATATGTAATTAACAAATGTATGTAAACGTGCACATACAACACGAAAACATTATTTTATTTAACGTACATGTCCAGGTAACCGTTAGCAGTTAACGTTAGCGAGCATTGCAGTTGCCTATGTTATTCAACAAAACATTTTTGCAGTCATCATACTCACCCCAGCCCGATAAACCAGCAATCTTAAGTGGCGGAGATATCGTCGTCTCCTTCGTCTCACAAAATTTGCTGAAGACAAATGCATAAAAATCGCTGCAATCCACATTGCTATGACTGACGGCGACATCTTGTAATGTGTGATAAACATCGGCGCATGTCCTCTGACGTGACATTAGGAACTAGCGACGACGTATGATGACGTATAACAGTGTTGTAGTGGTGTCCCATTTCTTAGGGGAAAAATTTAAACAATTCCCCTTTCCACTTCGTTTCAAGGGACAAGGGGAAGGGGCAAGGGGTAGGGGAAGGGGTAGAAAATAGAAATGGGATTCAGCCTTGATGTCCTGCACATGAGTAACGGTCATCCCTGTTGTGATAAGGAACCACACTGGCAAAGCGATATTTATTGCACTCGGCTTCCAACTTCATTTCATTCACAACTCCAACGTGTGAAAACAAAGAATATTGCACAAATGTACCTGTAATCAGATATTGCACTTGGAACTTCTCTTGAGTTGTGGGAACAGTAGTGTAGCGCGGCCACATAAAGGGGCAGTTAAGCAGCAGGGGAATGATGCTAGGGCTAATGTTGCTCACCTGCACCAGCAATCTGGCCCCAGTCGAGTATTTTCGTCCCCATGGCAACGGTGCTTTGGTTCCGGGGTTAAGCTCACGCGCGCATGCGCAGCTGTGCCGAGAGAGAACCCCGATGACCTATCAGGTCACGTGTGCCGGTATAAAGCCGGAACCGGCATGACGTTCGAGACGGAGAGATGAGTCAGCGCGCTGCAGTTTTGATATTTAGATATTAGACCCCGATTTAGTGTAAATAGCTCTAATAATAAATCTGAGCATTACATATTGGTGGCCCGTACCGGGAGTCTATTTCTTAGGGTAATCTTCCGGTGTTGTGTGAATTTGTGGAGCAAAATGGACGCTAACATGGCTAATGCTAGTAGGGCCGGGAGGGCCAACTCTGTTGCTGCTAGTACAACAAAGGATGATGAATGTGCATTTGTGACAAGACATAATCCTATTTCATTGCTTAGTTCATTGTATGTATCAGATAGGCATGATGATAACATAGTGGGTCTTGTGTCTAATATGTCTGATAGTTTAAAAACAATGCGTTCAGAACTTGAGCAATGTAAAGGGGATATAGTGGCTATGACTGAAAAGGTGGGTTTGCTGGAGAGGAATTTCAGAGACTCCATGGACAGCAGCTTAAACCGCGAACTCAGTTTTTGACAGGCAGTAGACACCAAGTTAGATGAGCTGGAGCGCTACTGCCATGAGTCGCTAGGGAAACTCGAGAAAGCCGTACCTGACTGTTTCATGCGCCATGATATCGTCTGGGAGAAGCAGATGAAGAAGCTGCGCCTCTTTAACACGCCCACCGCCCGCAGATCTGAAGCACACACCTCGGCGTCTCTACCACCACCATCTCTACATTCAGCCGATCGTCCAGATAACACCAGATAAGGACAGCCAGGAGAAAGGGAAGAAAGAGGCACCACTTCCCTCTGCTACTCTGGCCCAGGCCGGACCGTCCAACGCCCAGCCCCTCTCTGCACCCCCTCAGCTTTACTACGCCATGCCAACAAAAGCAGAACCTCCTCAACCTACCTCGGAGCGGTCAGCCACCCCACCCCGAGACCTCGCAGAGGTGGAACCGCCACAACGGGAAGGTCTCCAGGTGGCGCTACTAGCCACTGTGGTGGATGTCGGAGCGACCCAGAACCAGGGCGTCTCCTTCGAACACCACCAGGGGGCGTTACACCGTAGAGTTCCGAGGAAGAAGGGAGGAGCACGCCAGCTGGTAGTCCCACCAACAAACGTCCTGACATTCCTACAAGACTTTCACCAAAAGCCATCGGGTGGCCACCAGGGGGGGGCTGAAAACACTACTAAGCCTCCTTGACGTCGCCTGGTGGCTCACCATCCGCAAGGACGTCTGGCGGTACGTGGGAGCATGTGAGGTCTGCCAGAACATGTGAGGTCTGCCAGTAGTGTAGCGCGGCCACATAAAGGGGCAGTTAAGCAGCAGGGGAATGATGCTAGGGCTAATGTTGCTCACCTGCACCAGCAATCTGGCCCCAGTCGGGTATTTTCATCCCCATGGCAACGGTGCTTTGGTTCTGGGGTTAAGCTCACGCGCACATGCACAGCTGTGCCGCGAGAGAACCCCGATGACCTATCAGGTCACGTGTGCCGGTATAAAGCCGGAACCGGCATGACGTTCGAGACGGAGAGATGAGACAGCGCGCTGCAGTTTTGAGAGAGAGAGAGCCTGTTTGGACGTTTTTTGGATTACCTTGCCGGATTGCCATTCAGTACCCTTCTCATTCCGTTTCTTCATTCTCCCGGATTTACCATCATTTCCTGGTGAGAACGAACCGTCTCTCCTGTTTACCATCCCCATCTTACAATAACACGGACTTGGACTTTCATACATACGCACTCACACACTCGCATACACCACTGACATTGTATATATTTGTTTATATTTTGTATATATTATTTTATCGTTGCACTTCATTTGTTTGTTTGTCTTTTGTAAATAATACACTTTGGTTTGGTTTTGGAAGTTGTTGTTGTCACCGTCTTTCCTTGCTCCGCGAAGGTTGCGCAATACCGGAAGTGAGTGTAATCAGCCCGTATATAGATTTATATACCCGTTTTAGTGTAAGTAGCTCTAAAGAAAAATCTGAGCGTTACAGTAGTGTCATAAAGTATTATTGAACAGTCACTACTGACACTCCCTATCCCGTAATGAAGACATTACAGAAATTAGTTATATAATTTTATGGCCATTGGGAGAAAAGATCTCCTGTGGTGCTCTGTAGAACATCTGGTCATGATCAGTCTCTGGCTCAAATTGTTCCACTGGTCGGAGAACACTGTGAAAATGTGCTGGAATATTCTCCTCACAGGAAATGAGACGAGGCCAATAAGTCTACTATCTACAGTCGTGGACAAAAGTTTTGAGAATTACATAAATATTGGAAAAGTTGCTGCTTAAGGTTTTATAATAGTAATTTGCATATACAGTACTGTACTGTATTACTCCAGTTCTGCTAAGTGACAGAAGTGAGATTTTCTCTGTTACATTTGAACATAAACTCATCATCCTCTTTAAACACACTTCTATATCTGTATAAATATCTTCTGTGTATCTGATCAGTAATAAACTGCACGTGACACAGAGTTTAACGGTCAGTTCTGGCCCGAGCGCCTGATTACCGTAAAACCCCGAATACACGCGCAGTGGTTTTATTTGACTCGCGCTGCGTGGATCCGAGTTTTCTAGTGAAATTCTCTCCAACACCATTAAGATGACGACACTGAACCCGACAACCTGCTGATGTTTATTTCCACATGAAGTGATATTTGTGAGTGAAGTGTTTGTGTTGTCTGTGTTCTGCTGAATGAGGTGTGTAATGAAGCCACATGACTTATCTGCAGTCCCACCTCATCTTTCACACACAACACAGGAGAGAATAAACAGCAGTAAAACATTGTCTTACCTGAAATCATGGCAGTAGGGAACACTGTGTGCTCAGAAAGATTCACATCAACCAGGAGGAACTCAATCATCTGCAAAGTGTCCATTAAACTCCTACTGATCATCTACACTCACAAAGAGTGTGTACTTTCAGTTTCTACAAGCAGGTGTAGAATTACAGTCAGTCACCTTCAGGAGGAACCAGGACCAGGTGGCTCTTTATATTTATAATAATATACTCAATATAGCAAAGAATAAAACTGCTTATTTAAAGATCTTTATGGAAACTTACATACATTCTTTCTCTTAATGTATTATGATTTATTAATGTGTATTTTGCTGATGTGCTATAAAATGTTTAATAAGTAGATTTAAATGATATAATTTTGTATAAAACATGACTTTAAATGATAATGTTATTGTGTTACAGTAATTTACTCCACTGCTGATGTTGAGTTCTGAGCTCTGATTGGTCAGAAGGTGTTGATTAGTGTGTAAAGTCTGATATGGAGTTTATTTTACACTATATAAAGGCTTTTCACATTTAAAATATCATTTTATAACTTTGTGCTTGTACATTATTAAAACATTTCTACTGGCATGTTTATAATCCAGTTGTGTTTATTACTGTTTGAACAGCAGGTGGCAGTATTTCACTGTTTTAGTGTGGTGATGATTTATTGTGTTATTTTGAGTCTCTTCCAAAAACCTTCACAGCAGTTGTTGAGTCACGTGACCTGTTCCTGACCACGGTCCTAAATATATATCAGGCTGAAACAGAGTTTATAATCATCTCCTGTGAGAAAACAGTCAGTTAAGACATGTGAGAATGGTGGTGTAGTGGTTAGCACCGTCTCCTCACACCTCCAGTGTTGAGGGTTCGATTCGTGCCTCATGTTGGTGTGTGTGTGTGTGTGTGTGGTGTTTGTATGTGCCACCCATGTTTGGTGGGTTTACTCCAGTTTCCTTCAAAAGACTTTCCCCCTAATTGCCCATAGTGTTTATAGACTGTAATGGAATAGCAGTATGTCCAGGGTTACCCCACCTTGTGCTCCAGGCACCCCATGACCCTGTAGACAGGATACACAGATAATGAGTGAGTGGAATTCACACTATTAAAACTATTAATTACAGTATCGTCTCTTTTTAAAGTATCATTTGCTTGAGTTTAATTAAATTATTCACAAAGTTTAAGGAGTAAAAGTAAAACCTGACAGTAACACAGTGAAGGTTAAACCTCTATAGATTACTGTAATATAAATAAAGACTAAACTAGATGTGTTTGTGTGTCTACAGTAAAGTCTTAGTGCAGGTAAAGTGTATTTACAGCTGGAGGAATCACTTCATAACTGTGCTGTGGGGGATTTAATGAGGAAGACGACTGAGACGATTCTATATAATCTGTAATCTGCAGGAAAAACTCAATAATAAATAAGAGAAGAATTCATTACAAACTCAATCAGGAAACATTTAATTTACATTCATATTCAAATATTCAATTGCTCCATGTATTAAACACATGACTTATAAACCTCATTATATCAACTTTACAAACAAATACTTTCCACACGTCTTATTTTCTGTGTTTAAAGTCAGAATAAAATGAGACGACAGTAAATGAACATGTGCAGATAATCCAGGTGACGCGGCTCAATAAGTGATATAAGAGTCATCGCCATCAGAAGTCCAGCTGTAGTTTAGCAGTAATAGTGAGACACTCGGTGTGGACATCATGTCCCTCACTTAAAGTCCACATCTCTCCTTTTACTGTCTGCTTTTAAGCTCTGGGTTTAATTATGAGTGTGTTATGTCCAGTATGTATACACACTTTATATAAATACATTATAAACTCACACATCATCATATTACAGATGTCTTTATTCTCCTAAATAATGCATACAGGATGAGTGTCTCTGACTCCAGGACTGATCAGAGGACGCAGTGATGTTCTGACATCCACATTAGTGAAAGTGTAGATGTGTAAGTGTGTATTAATATTATAAAATGACAGTGTGTGTGTATCACAGTCTAAAAACACTCCCACTGCTGTCAGATCTTTATTAACGTCTGGAAGTGAAATCAGTTCTGTTTGATCTCTGATATAAACTCCTTTATCTCCTCTTTCATAACAGAGAACCCAGAACTCATTCTGTGGTGTAAACGGGACGCTGGACTCTTTCTCAGCTTCATCACTCGCTACACCAACAAACCAGGAGAGTTTTACTGCTTTCTGTGACGTTCTCACTTTCACCTCCCAGTAATGTTTACCAGCCTGAAACCTCTCTTTACACAGAGTGAAGATTCTAACATTATCAGCCTTGTGACTGTCCTTGTTTTTGTACACAGGACGTCTCTTTACTTCGTTTCCCTCGTATATTAATTCAATTCAATTCAATTCAATTTTATTTATATAGCGCTTTTAACAATGGTCATTGTCTCAAAGCAGCTTCACAAAAATTTAAGAAATTTAACAAAAAAAAAAAAAAAAAAAAAAAACATTTTATATATATATATATATATATATATATATATATATATATATATATATATATAGAATAATTATATATAAAGTAAAAAGTAAATAAATAAAATTATAATAGAAAATAAATAAATAAAAACAAATAATAATAATAATTATAGAAAAGAAAATAATTGGAAGTGTGGATGTGTGAGAAAAATGTGCAGATAATAATGAGATGAATGAATGAAATGTCTCTGATGAGCAAGCCAAGGGTGACGGCGACGGTGGCAAGGAAAAACTCCCTGAGATGGCATTAGGAAGAAACCTTGAGAGGAACCAGACTCAACAGGGAACCCATCCTCATTTGGGCGATAACAGATAGAAATGATATAACATCTTGTGTGTTGTGCAGGTGAAAATTCAATATGACAGAAATTATTTAAATTGTCATGAAGACCAGTTCAGCATAGGGACGAGTCAGTAGGTGCAGAGGGCAGATGAGGTCTGGATCACTGGAAGCACAGGAGCAGCATGTGTAGCTCCAACCATCATAAAGCTGAATCCAGTTGGAGCTGGTCCTTCTCTGGATGCCTCAGGAACCTCGCAGGGTCGGCCTTTGTCTACTGAAGCTGGCAAAATCTCCCGATGCCTCGGGATGGGTAGAGAAATACAGAACAGATGGGGAGAATTAGCGTAGTTGCCATTCGGTATAGGTGTACTGGAGTATGAGTACTGGGATGAGTTATGTGTATGCCAGATTAAAAAGATGCGTCTTGAGTCTACTTTTGAACTGAGAAACCGTGTCTGCTCCCCGAACACTGTCTGGAAGGCTATTCCAAAGCTTTGGAGCTAAATATGAAAAAGCCCTACCCCCTTTTGTAGATTTTGAAATTCTGGGAACTACCAGAAGTCCGGAGTTTTGTGATCTTAAGGCGCGTGGTGGATTGTAGCGTATCAGAAGACTGGTTAGGTATGTGGGAGCTAAACCATTTAAGGCCTTGTATGTAAGTAATACTATTTTGTAATTTATTCTAAACTGAACAGGTAGCCAGTGCAGGGATGATAATATTGGGGTTATATGATCATATTTTCTGGATCTAGTGAGAACCCTGGCAGCTGCATTTTGGATTAACTGAAGCTTGTTTATTGAGGATGCAGGACAACCACCTAGTAATGCATTACAATAGTCCAGTCTGGAGGTCATGAATGCATGAACTAGTTTTTCTGCATCAGATACGGATAAGATGTTCCTAAGTTTAGCAATATTTCGAAGATGGAAAAAGGCTGTTTTTGTGATATTTGAAATGTGATTTTCAAAAGACAAGTTACTGTCTAATATTACTCCCAGATCTTTTACTGCTGAGCTGGTAATAACAGTACATCCTTCTAAGCGCAAGGTGAATTGTGAAAGCTGTTGTGTGCTGGTTTTTGGGCCAATAAGTAATATCTCTGTCTTATCTGAATTTAGTAAAAGAAAGTTATTGGTCATCCAATCTTTTATGTCCTGGACACACTCAGTTAATCTAGACAACTTAGGTATTTCGTCTGGTTTAGTTGAGATATATAATTGGGTATCATCAGCATAACAATGGAAACTAATCCCATGTCTTCTAATGATGTTACCCAAGGGAAGCATGTATATTGAGAACAACAGAGGTCCTAAAACTGACCCTTGTGGGACCCCATATTTCACTGGCATTATACCAGACGGTTCTCCATTTAGATCTACAAAATGGTAGCGATCAGACAGGTAAGATCTAAACCATTTTAGTGCCTGTCCCTGAATGCCTATATAATTTTGTAAGCGATCTATGAGAATATTATGATCTATAGTGTCGAATGCAGCACTAAGATCGAGCAGGACTAGCAATGAGATGCAGCCTTGGTCTGAAGCTAAAAACAAGTCATTTGTAATCTTAACTAGTGCAGTTTCTGTGCTATGATGGGGCCTGAAACCTGACTGAAATTCTTCAAGGATGTTGTTATCCTGCAAGAATGTGCAAATTTGAGCTGATACTACTTTTTCTAGTATTTTTGATATGAACGGGAGGTTTGAGATCGGTCTGTAATTTTTTATTTCATTTGCGTCCAAATTAGATTTTTTAAGAAGCGGCTTAATAACTGCTAACTTGAAAGGTTTAGGGACGTGACCTAGATGTAATGAAGAATTAATAATGTTTAGGAGTGGCTCTCCAACCGTAAGCATCACTTCTTTTAAAAATCTGGTTGGGATTGGGTCTAACAGGCACGTTGT
Organism: Channallabes apus; assembly: GCA_030522415.1. Taxonomy (NCBI): domain Eukaryota; kingdom Metazoa; phylum Chordata; class Actinopteri; order Siluriformes; family Clariidae; genus Channallabes; species Channallabes apus. The sequence continues at coordinate 1,705,475 of CM060110.1, forward strand.
TGATTTAGCCGAGGTGATGAGTTTATACAGCTCTTCCTGTCCTATACCTGTAAAGCAGTGAAAATCTAAATGTGAAGCTATAGGCTGAACTGGATCGTGAGATACTATTAGAGGTTGAACCTCCATTATTTTCTTCCTGATATTATTGATTTTTTCATTAAAGAAGTCCATAAAGTCTTCACTTCTAAACTGTGATGGGATACTCTCTGCGGGCATCTTAGGTTTTGTTAAGCGAGCCACTGTACTAAATAAGAACCTGGGATTGTTTTGGTTTCTTGCTATCAGTTGGCTAAGATGCTCGGTCCTAGCAGTTTTTAGAGCCTGTCTATAGCTGCACATACTGTCTTTATACGCAATTCGAAAAACTTCTAATTTAGTTTTCCTCCATTTTCGCTCGAGGTTACGGGTTGCTCTCTTTAGGGCGCGAGTATGACTGTTGTACCACGGTGCCAATGTTTTATCTCTGACTTTTTTTAATCTGATGGGAGCAACAGTGTCTAATGTACTGGTAAAAATAGTGCCCATGCTGCTAGTCACTTCATCTAGATCATCTGCATTTAGGGGTCTAATAAGAAATTGGGACAGATCCGGCAGATTACTTGTGAATCTGTCTTTAGTGGTGGGATTCATATTTCTAACAGATTGATAGCGTGGGGAGACACAGCTAATCTGTTCTACAGGTAGAGTATATGTCAGGAGGTGATGATCTGTGATATCATCACTTTGAGGTATGATCTCTATATTAGAGACATCTATACCATGGGATATAATTAAATCTAGCGTATGATTAAAGCAGTGAGTTGCTCCAATTATATTTTGCTTAACCCCAAAGGAATTTAGTAAATCCATAAATGTGAGTGCTAAAGCGTCGTTAGCATCATCTACATGAATGTTAAAGTCTCCTACTATCAATACTTTGTCAGAGTTAACCAATAGGTCTGATAGCAGATGTCCAAATTCTTTAAGAAAATCGCCATATGGCCCCGGGGGTCTGTACACGGTGGCCAAGGTAAAATATAGCAAGGGTTTATTACGTATTTCATTTAGTGCAACATTAATGATAAGCACTTCAAATGAATTAAACCTGGGCCTTATTTTCTGGGTAACAGTGAGTACATCATTGTAGATAGTGGCGACACCACCGCCGCGACCAATTAGACGGGGCTCGTGCTTATAGAAATATCCTGACGGAGTAGACTCATTCAGACCAAAATATTAATTTGGTTTAAGCCAGGTTTCAGTGAGACAGAGTGCGTCAAGGCAATAATCTGAGATAATTTCATTAACAATAAGTGCTTTAGGCGCAAGGGATCTAATGTTGAGTAGTCCAAACTTTAGAGGTGGATTTTGACTACTTATTTTGCCTTTTTCTGGTTTTATGGTTATCAGATTGTTTCGGGCAAATTTAACAAATTTATTCTTTTTTCTCAGTATTCGGGGAACAGACACAGTTTCTATAGGACAAGCTATGTGTGTGCGTCTATCACTACGGTGAGTTGTGATGTGGCTAATATGTTTGGAATCTACAGTATGACTTACCGCCAGTCAGATGGTTCGTAGTGTTCTGGAGATGTTGTCAGAGAGGACCGCTGCTCCAGCTCTGCTAGGGTGTAGGCCATCGGTGTGATAGAGCCTAGGACGCTCCCAGAAAACATTCCAGTTATCAACAAAGCGTAATTTCTGTTGTTGACACCAAGATTGTAACCATTCATTAAAAGCAAATAATCTACTGAACTTCTCGATTCCTCGCTGAAATGTGGGAAGCGGTCCAGATACGATGATCATTGTCGTGGGTGATGTGCTGCGGACCTTCTCGACCAGGCTCCTGAAGTCCTTCTTTAGGATCTCCGTCTGCCTCAGCCTGGTGTCGTTCGTGCCGGCATGAAGAACCACAGCTCCAATGTTCCTCCTCAGGGCAGCAGGCACCTGTGCAGCAACATCAAGAACACGTGCACCAGGTAAACAGCGTGTGTGCACCTTACCTTTAGCCGTGGTAGCACGCACGTGACGAACGATGGAGTCTCCGATGACCAGGACGTCGTGTGCCATCTCGCGGAGAGGAGCGAAGCGGTTTTGGGTCGAGATGTCGAAGACGGGTGGTGGTGGTGGAGAGGTCCTCGCCCGGGGCTTGGCGTGCTTCTTCCGCTGCTGCTGTATCCAGGGTCCGTGATGTCCCGGCGCCGGGGTGTAGGAACACTGGGCGGGATGCGTCCTTGGTGTGTTGGACCTGGGCAGAGAAACACGCGGGGTTGAGGTTGTAGGAGAATTCTCATGCCGAGAATTTACCTGGGACAGGTGAGTGTCGGTCCGTGTCGATTCCAACGTGGCTTTCCGCTGCTGTAACCGGGCCAGCTTCACCTGTAGCTCACGGATCAGCTTCTCCACGGCCTCCACCTCCAAATCCACCGAGTGCAGCTCTAATGTCTCCTCACCTGCACTCAGAGGCAGAATCACAACCGACATGGTGTCTAAACACGGAAAATAATCGGTGTGAGGAAGCGAAAACAAACTTTACAAACAAACAAACAAACGTGATAGCCGGGCTAGCGATGCTAATGCTAATTAGCGATGCTAATGCCGGCTAAAAGCGGTGTGCTGCAAAACAATTAAAACTTAACGATATAACACGCGTTTCGAGTAAATATATTATAAGATACTTATCCGTTTTATGTACACTCTTCGTAAGGGGACGAAAAAAGTTTAAAAGTTGGTCAGTATGGTGGAGCTCGGAAAAAAGCAGCTTCTCAGTGTCCTCGTACGGAGGAAGTGATCAAGTGATTGATTTGATAGAATACAATCACATTCTGGTTATTAGAGACTGGTTATTAGAGACTCTGGAGTTTCCTCTGGGTCGATGCTGATGTTCACTGCAGAAATAAATGAGATTTTTGTCATTATTATTTTACACTTCACACTTACAGGAATACAGTAATGTTCAACTGAATTTATTTCTCACCTTTGTATTGTTTCACTTCGTCTAAATCTGTTAGAAAAATAATAAATAACAGTAAAGTACAGTGATGAGTTTATAAAGTTAGAAAAAGTGAATAAACACAAATAGACATTATATACAGTAGTCTCTAAATGTCAACCAGAACACACACGTGTTCCAGTTCTATCTGTAGTGTAAGGTTTATTATGTTTATCCATAGACGTCTTCTGTGGTTTCGTTCATCTGACTTTATGTCTGTTCATCTACTGTTCCTTATATATTGGCAGTAATCTGTAACTTCCTGTAACTGATGTGTGACGTGGTGAGAGTGTCTCTGTTATCTGAGGTGGAGTCAGCAGGTCCAGTCTCTGAAATGGAGGCAGTAAGTGTGAGATTAGAACTGGTGATAGTGTGGATGAGATGTGAGCTGGAGGCAGCAGGTGTTGTTCTGGAACTCCATTAATCTACACTCATGTATCTGTACCTGTAAGGTGTGTTTTATATTTCAGTGTTTCAGGATTCTGATGTTCAGATGATTCCTGCTGACTGACCTCTGATCTCACACACATTATAGAACATTAATACAAACAGAATTAGAGATTTTCTAGGACGAACCTTTTACTGGTTTTGTGTCTCAGGAGAAGAGACGGAGGAACTACTACAGTTTAATCTGAATTATTTATAACCTAATAACTAATTCACTGTTATTATAAAATACAAAGTTATTCTTCTGGGGCTCCTTTAGGGTTTATTACATTTTTATGCTTTTTTGTCCTGAGCATGTCGTTAAACTACTCCAGCTCCGGTCTGACCCAGATCGGTAGCACCTGTAAGGGTCCCTACCTGGGGTTACATGGCTACAGGGTACTACGTGCGGTACTTGATGATCTGTTAGGCGTTTATGAGGGCAATATGGACTCACATTCGGCGAGCAGGGCGAAAAGATAGATGAGAATTCGGTCCAACTGATACGATCTAGACTACCATGGTCAAGGAAAGCAACGGGAAACTACCTTGACTAAATCCCGTGTTTAAAAGGCAATGAAAAGTACAACGAAAAGAAATATCGTAAATAACGTGAACGAGATCAATAGGAATAAAGCTACTGATGTCGCGTTCGGCAGTGGAGGTAGCGCGGCCTCCAAGGTCGTCATCCAACGAAATCCGCGAAAAAAGAACTTGCTTAGAATTGGAACATGAAATGTCATGACGATGGGAGCAAATGAGGCAGCCAAGAGGGAGAAGATGTTGAATGTAGTAAGAGAGATGAAGATAAACAACTTGAACATACTGGGTCAATGCGAAGTCAAATGGAAGAAAATCACTGATTGTTGTTTTGAAGAATATCGATTTATCAGTGTTGGTGGAGGACAAGGACAAAGAGGAGTCGGAATCGTATTAGACTCGGAAACAGCGAAGAGAGTGATCGACGTTGAACAACAAAATGGCGACAGACTACTTAAGATGAAAATTGAGGCGGAACCGAGAAACTTAATAGTGATTCAGGTATACATGCCAACATCAGTCCATGAAGACGAAGAGATAGAAGAGATGTACCAAAAGATTGAAGATCTAATCAAAGCAGAAAAAGCAAATGAGCAGTTGGTTGTAATGGGAGACTGGAATGCAGTGGTAGGAGAAGGAGTAGACGGGAAAGAAATAGGAAAGTATGGTTTGGGTAGAAGAAATGAAAGAGGAGATAGATTGGTAGAGTTTTGCCGAACAAATCAGCTGGTGGCAACGAACACATGCTTTGAACAGCACAAAAGAAGGAGGTACACATGGAAAATGCCAGGTGACATAGGCAGATATCAGCTTGATTATATTTTTACGAGACAAAGATATCGAAACAGCATAAAGAGTTCATGGAGTTACCCAGGAGCGGACATCGGCTCAGACCATGATCTGGTGATAATGCACGTAATTACATTAAGATTGAAAAGGATCAAAGGGAGCAAAAAGAAAAGACGGCTAGACTTGGAGAAGCTAAAGTATAACGGAATGTCATTTCGAGATAGTGTAGAGGAGAAGTTGGTCAATATAACAACACCTGAAACAACACAAACCAACGAAAGATGGAACAGGCTGAAAGACATTATACGTATAAATGCAATAGAGAAATTAGGTTACAAGGGAGGAGTTAGAATCAAGAAGCCATGGATTACCGAGGAGATGATAAAGCAGATGGAGGAGAGAAGAATAGCAAAGAGATCAAACTCAAGCGAAGGAAAGAACAAGTATCGAGCACTCAATAACGAATTAAGAAGAACAACAGAGAGGGCTTTTGAAGACTGGTGGCAAAGAGAGTGTGAAACACTTGAGTTATTGGAGAAACAAGGAAGAATAGATCTCATGTATGCAAACATCAAACAATTGATAGGAAATAAGAAAGTAAAGGCTGCTTGCAAATACATCAAAGACAAGAACGGAGTGGTGCTGAAGGAATATGAGGAAATCAAGAGAAGATGGAAGGAATACATTGAAGAACTGTATGACAAGAGTGGAAAACCAGGAATGGAGGAATTTGACATCGAAGTGGAGGAGGAGGTTGATGTGGATGAAAAGGGACCAGATTTACTACAAGCAGAAATTGAGAGAGCGATTAAAGATCTGAAGAGCGGGAAGGCAGAGGGTGTTGATGAGATTCCAGCAGAGCTAATAAAGGCACTCTGAGAAAATGGCAAGAAAGAGCTGATAAAATTGTCAGCAAATATACGATACAGGAGAATGGCCTGAAGACTTTACAAAAGCTGCGATAGTAACTTTGGAAAAGAAGGCGAATGCCGTTGAATGTTCGGACTACAGAACAATAGCCTTGATTTCACATGCCTCGAAGATAATGTTGAGAATAATTGCTAGAAGACTGGAACAGAAGGCGAATTACTCTATCGGTAAGACTCAGTTTGGATTCAGAAAAGGATGCGGGACAAGAGATGCAATTGCTGTTATGAGGATATTGTGTGAGAGAAGGTTAGAGCTAAATGAAGAGGTATTTATCTGTTTCGTAGACTTTGAGAAGGCATTTGACCGAGTTAATTGGATTAAACTTCTAGGGATCCTAAGGAAAATAAAAGTGGATTGGAGAGATAGAAGATTGATCAGGAACCTCTACATGAATCAAACGGTGGTGGTAAGAACACAAAATGGAGACTCGGAATCAGGAGAGATTGGACGTGGAGTGAGGCAAGGATGTCTGTTGTCACCACTACTCTTCTCAATGTATGCGGAGGCAATGATGATTGAGGCGATGGAAGAGGTACAAGGTGGAGTTAGAGTAGGAGGTGAGCTTTTGACCGATGTTAAGTTCGCAGATGATCAAGGTATGGTAGCCGATTCAGAAAAGGACTACAAAATCTAATGAACGCCTTAAGCAAAACTGGAAAGTCATATGATATGAAGATCAATGTCAAGAAAACAAAAGTTATGAGAGTTTGCAGAAGAGGCAAAGAAAAGGAAGGAGGCAATAAGTTAAACATCATGATAGATGGCAAAGCAGTAGAACAAGTGCATCAATTTTGCTACTTAGGTTCGCTTATATCAGACGATGGCTCATGTGAAGCGGAAATAAAGAGCAGAATCGCGATGGCCAAAGACGCATTCAACAAGAAAAGAGAACTGTTTACAAAGCGAATGAGCAAAGACCTAAAGAAGAGAGTAATTAAAGCAGTGGTATGGGGTGTAGCATTATATGGGTCAGAGACATGGACCTTAAAGAAGAGAGAAAGAGATAGGATGGAAGCATTTGAGATGTGGATATGGAGAAATATGGAGAAGGTCAGCTGGAAGGATCATAAAACGAATGAATATGTGCTGGAGCTAGTGGGCGAAAGGAGGCAGTTGTTGGATGTGATATGGAAGAAGAAAAAGAAAAGGATCGTACACATATTGAGAGGAGAAAGCCTAGTGAAAGATGTTCTAGAAGGAAGGTTTGAAGGACAAAGAAGTAGAGGAAGACCACCTATCATGGTATTAGACGATATTAAGAATGGTAACTCATACTGTACGTGACAATCAAACGAAGAGCAATGGACAGAGAGAAATGGAGAGAATGGTTGCCTAAAACCTGCCCTTGGGCAGAACACTGATGAATGAATGAATGCTTTATAAGCTTTCTGAAATAGATCTACTACAAACCTATTTACTTAAAATATACATATATTATTTTGTATTTTCTTTCCACAGAACATTTCCCTCAAATACACACCTGAAGAACCTTTAAGGCTTATACAGTTTATGAGTGTTAGAGGTTCATCTTTGCTTAGAATTTTGTTTTACGTATAGTCATAAAGAAGAAAAAAAGAGTTTAGATATCTAAAAAGAAAGTTACGATATTTTCTGATATGAAAAGATGATTAGATGATAAAGTGTTGATCAGGTGTGTGTATGAAGTGTATAGATGAGGAGATGTGACCAACCTACAACCACAGCATGAGGAACTGAACCTGTAGATGAAGCGTCAGTCTGATCCTGATTCACCACACGGATTTTATTCAGAGGTTCAATTTCTGACTGAGTTCCTGCTGTTTTATATGTAAATAAATCTTCTGTTATTGTCACTCATTTAACTGGATTTTATTAATTCAGTGAATTTTACCCCAGCACCTACCTTCTGTCTTCCTTTTTCTGCTGGAGGGAATCAGACCTACAGCAGAGAAAAAACTCTCCTGTATTAGACAGCACAAAGACCTGATAAAGACACGATAAAGACCTGCTCCAGCATTTATCTTTAAGGCTCTTCTCGTTTACTATCTACAGAGACTGTATAGTTGTAGTGTGACAAGAGTTCCTGTATAGTCTATTGGACTCCATCACGTGCTCAGTGATGCTCCATTAGGACCGCACACTGATACACTTAATACTGTTCATACATGATCTACATACATGTGTTATTTAACTGGATTTTTCTTCATGCAGTGAATTTTACCCCAGCACCTACCTCCTGTACTTTCTGCAATTTTTCTCCTTGAGGGAATCAGACCTACAGCAAAGAAAAAAACTCTCCTGTATTAGACAGCACAAAGACCTGATAAAGACCTGATAAAGACTTGATAAAGACCTGCTCCAGCACTCATCTTTCAGCTCTTCTACTATCTACAGAGTTGCAGTATGACAAGACATTCTGTATAGTCTATTGAACTCCATCAGGTGCTCAGTGATGCTCCATCAGGACGGCGTACTGTTACACTTAATACTGTTCTCATCTACATACATGTGTCTGTCTATCAGAGCAACTTTTTATTGTAGTTATTAAAATGTTATATTAGATGTATATTTCTATGTTCATAATCTGGGTTTCTATGTTATTATGACAAGTTTTATATCACAGCTTTTATTTTTTATCACACAACACACTGCACCTCCTTATTGTTTTCGATGCTCACTGTTGACATTTTTAAATAAATTTGGTCTGGAATGTTTAGTGACAACAAACCTGAACACACACACACACACACACACACACACACACACACACACACACACACACACACACACACACACACACACAGGACAGGTCTGGCTTTCAGTCTGGGTTGGTTATAGTCTGGTTTGGTGACGTAGCTTCCTGTTTTTGTATCGTTGCCACGAAAGTTTGTATCAGCGTTTAAATTACATAGCTTTTTCATTTATACAATAATAATATTAATAGCAACTAGTTCCCTTTCAAAAGGCTTCACTCGATGCTGCTTGAAAACGATGTGGGAACATTTTGTCTTCACCTCGCTGCGTTTAGCGTGTTTGTGTTTAAAACCAAAATAAGAAGTGTTTAACTAACTGATATGGGAGTTTTAAAACGAGATGTCCTTTCGTGGGTGATATCCATATCGGAGGGCGATCTCTACATTTTACTGCTTCTATTAAAATGCTCACGCACCTCGCATTCCTTGAGAATCTTCAAGCCGCGGCGCATTTTGGTGCTTAAAACTCACTTCCTCATTGGATCGGGAAATCCCTCTGTCCGCTATCAAGCGCGCCATGGGCTTCCTGTGAATGGGTAAGGATAAATATCCTATCTTGCTTAAACTGCGGAGTTGGAAATACTCCGCAGGGGGGGGGGGCAGAGCCGCAACGACGCATGCCCCCCCCCTTAGCTTTCTCCATATAAGTTAACCCTTTCATGGAGTAAGCTGTATTAATCCCGTGTTTTCCTACCATTGACTTATTTATTATTTAAATATAGTTGATGTGGAAGCGCGGAGTTATATGATGTCGCCCAGATAGAAGAGACGCTTCAAAAGCTATCTCTCTCCTGGGACATCATCCTTCTTGAAAAGCTAATACTTGCTTTCAAGCTGTGTAGACTTTCATCTTTCGCTAGAGGGAAAAGCTTTTCAGGCAGCAGGTCAGGTTGGTGCTCCTTTGCACACCAGGGCGGTTTTGCAAGCCTACCAGGCCGACCTGCTAAGAGACTTGAGCACTGGCGGGGCTCTTCAGATAGGGCGTATTGGAATTACGCCAGGCCACAGACTTGTCTCAACGTGCAACAAAAGCAGACGGTTCATGCCATCGGCCGTTTTATGGCTGGGATGGGTTTCGCGTGGAGGCACTTGTAAATCTCAGGCGCATCAAGGATAAGAATCGTGTATTCCTTCTGACAGAAGCTGATGGGGAATGGGGCCATGGAACATGTTTCCCTACCAGACAGCGAGTAAGCCTACTACAGTCAGTATTCCTTGGTTCCCAGAGGAACGGGGGGCTGCGTCCAAATTTTTAGATTTCGCGGGCTGTACCACTATCTAAAATAAATAATACAGTTTCAAAATGTTGACTGTTAAAGTGAATGCTCTCAAACCCTACCGAGCGATTGATTTGTGACAATTGGTTGAAGGACGCTTGCTTTCATATAGACATATTGCCACAACACAGGGAAAGACCTGAGGTTCGGGGGTCAAGCTTACCAGTACCACAAGCTTGGATCCTTCCATTTGGTCTAGCTCTCTCACCCGCACATATTAAAATGTATGGATGTAGTTCTGGCTCTTAAAAGTACCAGGGCATGCTGGAGACTGGCTGGCCCAGTCTCATTTGCTAGGGTTAGCATTAGGATAGGATATTAGCATAGGGTTACTCATCTCTTCATCAATCTCTTCATCAATTCATCAACCCGTATATTAGATCCTATACCGACACATTTTCTTAAACAGATAGCACCAGCAATAACAGAACCGATGTTGAGAATAATTAATTCCTCACTCAGCATCGGGTATGTTCCAAAATCTTTTAAATTAGCAGTTATCAAATCAATAATTAAGAAACCTGACCTCGACCCCTGTCAGCTGTCCAATTACAGGCCAATATCAAACCTCCCCTTTATCTCTAAGATTCTGGAAAAGATAGTAGTGGAACAGCTATGCTAATATCTACATAGAAATGGCATACATGAACTGTATCAGTCAGGATTCAGGCCTCATCACAGCACAGAAACAGCACTCGTTAAAGTAGTAAATGACCTTCTATTGGCCTCTGATCAGGGTTGTGTAACTATGCTTGTATTACTCGACCTCAGTGCAGCTTTTGACATGACCATTGATCATGCTATTCTTCTTCACAGATTAGAAAATGTAGGCCCACTGCTTTTTTCCCTTTACATGCTTCCTCTGGGCAACATAATCCGTAAGCATGGTATTAGTTTTCATTGTTATGCTGAGGACACACGGTTATATGTCTCAACAAAACCTGATGAGAAAAACCAGCTTACTAAATTTGAGCAATGTGTGCAGGACATAAGAAATTGGATGCTAATTATCTTTCTTCTGCTTAATCCGGATAAGACAGAATTTCTAGTCATAAGACCGCATATAGCTAGGAGTAAAATTTTAGATTACACTGTAACTTTAGATGGCCTTTCTGTTCCATCAAGTGCAACAGTAAAAGACCTCTGTGTGATTATAGATTCCAGCCTTTCATTTGAAGCTCATATAGATAATATAACCAGGATAGCATTCTTTCACCTCAGAAATATTGCCAAGATAAGAAATATATTGTCGCTGAACGATGCAGAAAAACTAGTTCATGCTTTTATCACTTCTAGGTGGGACTATTGTAATGCCTTACTGTCTGGTTGTTCAGTTAGGTGCATAAACAAGCTTCAGCTAGTCCAGAATGCAGCAGCGAGTGTCCTCACTAGAACCAGAAGATATGAGCACATCACCCCTATCTTATCTTCACTGCATTGGCTCCCCGTGAAATTTCTCATTGATTTTAAAATACTACTCTTGACATATAAAGCATTAAATGGTCTCGCGCCGCAGTATCTGAGCGAACTGCTATTGTCTTACGATCCGCCACGCCTACTTCGATCAGCGGATGCAGGCTGCTTGTCAGTACCGCGTATTATGAAAACTACAGCTGGGGGCAGAGCTTTTTCTTACAAAGCCCCAAAATTATTTAATAGTCTTCCAAACAGTGTTCGGGACTCAGACACAGTCTCAGTGTTTAAGTCTAGGCTAAAAACCTATTTATTTAGCCAAGCATTTTTATAAATAGATTTGCCATAGGTAAAGGAGCAGATCTGGGGCACACATGGACGTAGAATATTATGGTGAACTGATATGTTTAGATGCTGTCTTCCCCACTCTCATTTGATCATTCAGGTTTGTTGACGGTGAGGTGATTGTTTGTTTTTACATCTCAGTTCCCCCTCATGTTTGTGTTTCCTTCTGGCTCTCCCTTTTAGTTATGCTGTCATAGTTGGTCCTGCCGGAGTCTCTGCTTGCACTCTGCAGTAAATATATATTCACATTATACATTATGTGACTGTGACCAAACCTAACTGCCATCTCTCCTCTTCTTTTCATTCTCCCCCTCTTTCTCTTCCCTCTCTCCCAAACTTAAATAATTCTTTTGATTGTGTAAAGCTGCTTTGAGACAATGTCAACTGTTATAAGCACTATACAAATAAAATTTAATTTAATTTAATTTAATTATAGCTGTAGAGTGAGGTTCATTAATTTTATTAAAAGTGTTGAGTGGTTTAGATCCTGATAACACAGTAACTGATTACAAGTTGATTATCATTACATCATTCAAATGTTTCTCCTCAGTACTTCTCTACATCTGTTTATCTACTGTTACTTAATTATTTACAGTCATGTTTAACTTACTGTAACTGTTCTCTGACACGGGTTCAGTGGGTCTGTGAATTGTGATGGAGGAAGCAGGTGTGGTATTTGTGGTGGAGGCAGCAGGTATGGTAATTGTGGTGGAGGCAGCAGGTGTGATATTTGTGGTGGAGGCAGCAGTTGTGATAATTGTGTTGGAGGAAGCAGGTGTGGAATTTGTGGTGGAAGCAGCAGTTGTGATATTTTTTGTGGAGGCAGCAGTTGTGGTATTTGTGGTGGAGCCAGCAGGTGTGATATTTGTGGTGGAGGCAGCAGGTGTGGCAATTGGGGTTGAGGCAGCAGGTGTGGTATTTGTGGTAGAAGGTGTGCTATTAGTGGTGGAAGCAACAGGTGTGATATTAGAGGTGGAGGCAGCAGGTGTGGTATTTGTGGTGGAGTCAGCAGGTGTGGTATTTGTCTTGGAGGCAGCAGGTGTGGTATTTGTCTTGGAGGCAGCAGGTGTGGTATTTGTCTTGGATGCAGCAGGTGTGGTATTTGTGGTTGAGGCACCAGGTGTGGTATTTGTGGTGGAACCAGCAGGTGTGATATTAGTGGTGGAGGCAGCAGGTGTAGTATTTGTGGTGGAGGCAGCAGGTGTGGTAGTTGTGGTGGAAGCAGCATGTGTGATATTATTGGTGGAGGCAGCAGGTGTGGTAATTGTGGTGGAGGCAGCATGTGTGGTAATTGTGGTGGAGGCAGCAGGTGTGGTATTTGTGGTGGAGGTAGCAGGTGTGGTAATTGTGGTTGAGGAAGCAGGTGCGGTATGTGTGGTGGAGGGAACAGGTGAGGTAATTTTGGTGGAGCCAGCAGGTGTGGTAATTGTGGTGGAGGTAGCAGGTGTGGTATTTGTTTTGGAGGCAGCAGGTGTGGTATTTGTGGTGGAGGCAGCAGGTGTGGTATTTGTCTTGGATGCAGCAGGTGTGGTATTTGTGGTTGAGGCAGCAGGTGTGGTATTTGTAGTGGAAGCAGCAGGTGTGGTAATTGTGGTGGAGGCAGCAGGTGTGGTAATTGTGGTGGAGACAGCAGGTGAGGTATTTGTCGTGGAGGCAGCAGGTGTGATATTTGTGGTGGAAGCAACAGTTGTGGTATTTGTGGTGGAGGCAGCAGGTGTGGTAATTGTGGTGGAGGAAGCAGGTGTGGTATGTTTGGTGGAGGGAACAGGTGTCGTAATTGTGGTGGAGCCAGCAGGTGTGGTATTTGTGGTGGAGTCAGCAGGTGTGGTATTTGTGGTGGAGGCAGCAGGTGTGGTATTGTTGGTGGAGGCAGCAGGTGTGGTATTTGTCATTGAGGCAGGAGGTGTGGTACTTGTGGTGGAGGCAGCAGGTGTGGTATTTGTCTTGGATGCAGCAGGTGTGGTAATTGTGGTGGAGGCAGCAGGTGTGGTATTTGTTTTGGAGGCAGCAGGTGTGGTATTTGTGATAGAGGCAGCGGGTGTGGTATTTGTTGTTGAGGCAGCAGGTGTGGTATTTGTGTTGGAAGCAGCAGGTGTGATAGTAGTGGTGGAGGCAGCAGGTGTGGTAATTGTAGTGGAGGCAGCAGGTGTGATATTTGTGGTGGAGGCAACAATTGTGGTATTTGTCGTGGAGGCAGCAGGTGTGGTATTTATGATGGAGGCAGCAGGTGTGATATTAGTGGTGGAGGCAGCAGGTGTGGTAAATGTGGTGGAGGCAGCATGTGTGGTAATTGTGCTGGAGACAGCAAGTTTGGTATTTGTGGTGGAGGCAGCAGGTGTGGTAATTGTGGTGGAGGCAGTAGGTGTGGTATTTGTCTTGGAAGCAGCATGTGTGATATTATTGGTGGAGGCAGCAGGTGTGGTAATTGTGGTGGAGGCAGCATGTGTGGTAATTGTGGTGGAGGCAGCAGGTGTGGTATTTGTGGTGGAGGTAGCAGGTGTGGTAATTGTGGTTGAGGAAGCAGGTGCGGTATGTGTGGTGGAGGGAACAGGTGAGGTAATTTTGGTGGAGCCAGCAGGTGTGGTAATTGTGGTGGAGGTAGCAGGTGTGGTATTTGTTTTGGAGGCAGCAGGTGTGGTATTTGTGGTGGAGGCAGCAGGTGTGGTATTTGTCTTGGATGCAGCAGGTGTGGTATTTGTGGTTGAGGCAGCAGGTGTGGTATTTGTAGTGGAAGCAGCAGGTGTGGTAATTGTGGTGGAGGCAGCAGGTGTGGTAATTGTGGTGGAGACAGCAGGTGAGGTATTTGTCGTGGAGGCAGCAGGTGTGATATTTGTGGTGGAAGCAACAGTTGTGGTATTTGTGGTGGAGGCAGCAGGTGTGGTAATTGTGGTGGAGGAAGCAGGTGTGGTATGTTTGGTGGAGGGAACAGGTGTGGTAATTCTGGTGGAGCCAGCAGGTGTGGTATTTGTGGTGGAGTCAGCAGGTGTGGTATTTGTGGTGGAGGCAGCAGGTGTGGTATTGTTGGTGGAGGCAGCAGGTGTGGTATTTGTCATTGAGGCAGGAGGTGTGGTACTTGTGGTGGAGGCAGCAGGGGTGGTATTTGTCTTGGAGGCAGCAGGTGTGGTAATTGTGGTGGAGGCAGCAGGTGTGGTATTTGTGATAGAGGCAGCGGGTGTGGTATTTGTTGTTGAGGCAGCAGGTGTGGTATTTGTGTTGGAAGCAGCAGGTGTGATAGTAGTGGTGGAGGCAGCAGGTGTGGTAATTGTAGTGGAGGCAGCAGGTGTGATATTTGTGGTGGAGGCAACAATTGTGGTATTTGTCGTGGAGGCAGCAGGTGTGGTATTTATGATGGAGGCAGCAGGTGTGATATTAGTGGTGGAGGCAGCAGGTGTGGTAAATGTGGTGGAGGCAGCATGTGTGGTAATTGTGCTGGAGACAGCAAGTTTGGTATTTGTGGTGGAGGCAGCAGGTGTGGTAATTGTGGTGGAGGCAGTAGGTGTGGTATTTGTCTTGGAGGCAGCAGGGGTGGTATTTGTCTTGGAGGCAGCAGGTGTGGTATTTGTCTTGGAGGCAGAAGGTGTGGTATTTGTCTTGGATGCAGCAGGTGTGGTATTTGTGGTTGAGGAACCAGGTGTGGTATTTGTGGTGGAAGCAGCAGGTGTGATATTAATGGTGGAGGCAGCAGGTGTGGTAATTGTGGTGGAGGCAGCATGTGTGGTAATTGTGGTGGAGACAGCAAGTGTGGTATTTGTGGTGGAGGCAGCAGGTGTGGTCATTGTGGTGGAGACAGCAGGTGAGGTATTTCTGGTGGAGGCAGCAGGTGTGGTATTTGTTGTGGAGGCAACAGTTGTGGTATTTGTGGTGAAGGCTGCAGGTGTGGTAATTGTGATGGAGGAAGCAGGTGTGGTATGTGTGGTGAAGGGAACAGGTCTGGTAGTTGTAGTGGAGCCAGCAGGTGTGGTATTTGTGGTGGAGGCAGCAGGTGTGATATTTGTGGTGGAGGCAACAGTTGTGGTATTTGTGGTGGAGGAAGCAGGTGTGGTATGTGTGGTGAAGGGAACAGGTCTGGTAGTTGTAGTGGAGCCAGCAGGTGTGGTATTTGTGGTGGAGTCAGCAGGTGTGGTATTTGTTTTGGAGGCAGCAGGTGTTGTATTTGTCTTGGATGCAGCAGGTATGGTATTTGTCTTGGAGGCAGCAGGTGTGGTATTTGTCTTGGAGGCAGCAGGTGTGGTATTTGTGATAGATGCAGCAGGTGTGGTATTTGTGGTTGAGGAACCAGGTGTGGTATTTGTGGTGGAAGCAGCAGGTGTGATATTAGTGGTGAAGGCAGCAAGTGTGGTATTTGTGGTGGAGGCAGCAGATGTGGTATTTGTGGTGGAGGCAGCAGGTGTGCTATTTGTCTTGGAGGCAGCAGGTGTGGTATTTGTGATAGATGCAGCAGGTGTGGTATTTGTGGTTGAGGCACCAGGTGTGGTATTTGTGGTGGAAGCAGCAGGTGTGATATTAGTGGTGGAGGCAGCAAGTGTGGTATTTGGGGTGGAGGCAGCAGTTGTGGTATTTGTGGTGGAGGCAGCAGGTGTGGTATTTGTGGTGGAGGCAGCAGTTGTGGTATTTGTGGTTGAGGCAGCAGTTGTGATATTTGTGGTTGAGGCAGCAGGTGTGGTATTTGTGGTGGAGGGAACAGGTGTGGTAATTGTGGTGGAGGCAGCAGGTGTGGTATTTGTAGTTGAGGCAGCAGGTGTGGTATTTGTGGTGGAGGCAGCAGGTGTGGTATTTGTGGTGGAGGCAGCAGTTGTGGTATTTGTGGTTGAGGCAGCAGGTGTGGTATTTGTGGTGGAGGCAGCAGGTGTGGTAATTGTGGTGGAGGCAGCAGGTGTGATATTTGTGGTGGAGGCAACAATTGTGGTATTTGTCGTGGAGGCAGCAGGTGTGGTATTTGTGATGGAGGCAGCAGGTGTGGTATTTGTGGTTGAGGCAGCAGGTGTGGTATTTGTGGTGGAGGCAGCAGGTGTGGTATTTGTGGTGGAGGCAGCAGTTGTGGTATTTGTGGTTGAGGCAGCAGGTGTGGTAATTGTTTTGGAGGCTGCAGGTGTGGTAATTGTGGTGGAGGCAGCAGGTGTGATATTTGTGGTGGAGGCAACAATTGTGGTATTTGTCGTGGAGGCAGCAGGTGTGGTATTTGTGATGGAGGCAGCAGGTGTGATATTACTGGTGGAGGCAGCAGGTGTGGTAATTGTGGTGGAGGCAGCATGTGTGGTAATTGTGCTGGAGACAGCAAGTTTGGTATTTGTGGTGGAGGCATCAGGTGTGGTAATTGTGGTGGAGGCAGTAGGTGTGGTATTTGTCTTGGAGGCAGCAGGGGTGGTATTTGTCTTGGAGGCAGCAGGTGTGGTATTTGTCTTGGAGGCAGAATGTGTGGTATTTGTCTTGGATGCAGCAGGTGTGGTATTTGTGGTTGAAGCACCAGGTGTGGTATTTGTGGTGGAAGCAGCAGGTGTGGTAATTGTGGTGGAGACTGCAAGTGTGGTATTTGTGGTGGAGGCAGCAGGTGTGGTATTTCTGGTGGAGGCAGCAGGTGTGGTAATTGTGGTGGAGACAGCAGGTGAGGTATTTGTGGTGGAGGCAGCAGGTGTGATATTTGTGGTGGAGGCAACAGTTGTGGTATTTGTGGTGGAGGCTGCAGGTGTGGTAATTGTGGTGGAGGAAGCAGGTGTGGTATGTGTGGTGAAGGGAACAGGTCTGGTAGTTGTAGTGGAGGCAGCATGTATGGTATTTGTGGTGGAGGCAGCAGGTGTGATATTTGTGGTGGAGGCAACAGTTGTGGTATTTGTGGTTGAGGCAGCAGGTGTGGTATTTGTGGTGGAGGCAGCAGGTGTGGTATTTGTGGTGGAGGCAGCAGTTGTGGTATTTGTGTTTGAGGCAGCAGGTGTGGTATTTGTGGTGGAGGGAACAGGTGTGGTAATTGTGATGGAGGCAGCAGGTGTGGTAATTGTAGTGGAGGAAGCAAGTGTGGTATGTGTGGTGGAGGGAACAGGTGTGGTAACTCTGGTGGAGGCAGCAGGTGTGGTATTTGTGGTCGAGTCAGCTGGTGTGGTATTTGTGATGGGGGAAGCAGGTGTGGTATTTGTGGTGGAGGCAGCATGTGTGGTATTTCTGATGGAGGCACCAGGTGTGTTATTTGTGATGGAGGCAGCTGGTGTGGTATTTGTGGTGGAGGCAGCAGGTCCAGTCTCTGAAATGGAAGATGTACATTAGATTTGATGTGAGATTAGAACTGGTGACAGTTGATATGAGATTTGAGGTGGATTCAGCAGGTTCTTCTGTAACTCCATTAATCTACATATTTGTACTGCAAGGTGTCTGTTTTTAAATTGTCAGGATTGAAACAGGTTTAGAGGTTTTCTAGATGTTTGTCAAAGCCAAACTAAAGTTATAATAATACATTTTTTTAAGTAAAGTATGTGCCATAAAATTTTTAGTGTTAAGCTGCTGTAAAACACCTATAGGTGGAGCTGCTTGTGGTATTTTTGCACTTTGCTCAGAATTTTTATCTATATCTATTTACATAAACAAAGAACAAACAAAAGTCTCAGTGAGACAGTCTTTAAATATTAAGATAAAAATATAAGTATGTCTTGCGCCACGTTCAGCGCGCCACGTCTTTGCCTGATTATTGTGTACCTCGAACCAATTCTCACGCGTTTATTTTTGATAGCCTTCACGTTGCCAAGTTTTTTCTGTTTTTCGTTTTTTTCTTCTCCTTGCTTCACGATTCTGATTTGTTTGCCTCTCTGACGGATTTCCCGGTTTCGCTCTCTCAACTACGGCTTGTCTTCACGTCTCGGCACAGACACCACACTCACGGATTTCACGGCTCTCGACCCAACGCGCACTCTCTCGACTACAGCTTATCTTTACATCTCGGCACAGACCCCATGCTCACAGATTTCACGGCTCTCGACCCAACGCAAATGCAGCGTCTCCAGATGCCTGCAGCTCGGACCACAATCACGGATCTCCCATGAGAGCCATGCCTGCCAGCCCCTCCCACTTATGGTGGAGAGCCAGGTACATGTACATCCTTCCTGTCTCAATGTTCCCTGATTTTTTTTACTTCAGGCCACCACCTTCTCTTCTGAAAGATCCCGGGTAGCCTACGTTTTCACTCTTTTCACTGGTAGGGCCCGGGAGTGGAGCACAGCCCTCTGGGACGCGCATGACCCATGTTGTGACAGTTTTGTGGACTTTTCTGGAGAGATGAAGAGGGTCTTCGACCAATTTCATGTCGGAAGGCCGGAATCAAGTTATTATGCCTCCGCCAGGGATCACGTTCTGCTTATGACTACACCATCAAATTTCGGACCTTAGCTGCCTCAAGTGGATGGAATGCCAGAGCCCTAGCCGACGTCTTCCTGGAAGGACTGTCGGAGCCACTCAAGGACGAGCTAGTCTCCCGTGAACTTTCTTCTGACCTCCACAAACTCATGGATCTCGCCAGGATAATTGACTCGCGTCTTCATTTGAGGCGACCAACCCGGAGGTCCCCCCCACCAGGAGAGCTTCTCCCCCCAGGTCATCCCGTCCTTTCTCTCCTTGCACGTATGGTAATCAGGAGGAGCCCATGCAGCTGGGCAGAACCCGCATCTCTGATGAGGAGAGACGTCGCCGCCACCTGGAAAAAGCTTGTTTCTACTGCGGGGGCTCAGGTCACATGCTAAAAGACTGCCCGTTAAAAGGAGGTGCCTTCTAGTCAGACTGGACTCCCAGACCCCGTCCACTGCTCTCTGTAACACTAGTTATCTGCAGCTGACCTCACCCCTTGCTCAAATCTAAGTCTCTCATGTCTTTGATTCTTTCACTCTCAGGAATAGAAGTCAGTAGGGCACGACTGTTACTTGCTCACTTGTTGAGGTTGAATCCTCCACTTGCACAAATGTTGGTGAGATTGTTGTATAGAGCGACTGCTTGACTATGACTAGGAACAAACAGTCGTCTACATAAAAGTTCTTAAGTACTGTGTTAACTGCCTCAGCAGATGAGTTACTACGGTTTTCTTCTGCTGTTCTCCTATGCGCAAAGTTAGCAATGCTTGGAGATGATTTTGCACCAAACAGATGAACAACCATTTTGTACTTGACCATGTCTTGATTTACGTCTCCGTTCGGCCACCATAGGAAGCGCAGCAAGTCCGTGTCCTTTTCCGGAACTCTTACCTGATAATACATGACTTCTGCCATCATGGCAACTTCCTCTTGTCTGAAGCACTCCAATGAATGAGTTCGTTAAGTCTGGTCCTTGTAGGAGCTCGCTATTCAGTGATACTAACTGAAAGCTGGCAGCACAATCAAATGTCACGCTTAGCTTTTTCTTTTGAGGATGATATACACCATGGTGAGGTATATACCACACTTGACCATCTTGTCAACTTAAGTGAGGTGTAGGGACTTTGACTGCATGGCCCTTTTCAAGCATGTCTTTCATGAAAGTTGAGTACTCCACGTGAAAGTAGCGGTTATTTTTTAATTTCCTTTTGAGATTTAATGCGCGCTGCATAGCTGCACTTCGGTTATTGGGCATTTGAATACCTGCTTTCTTAAATGGAAGACCGATTGTTGGTAAACTTAAAAGTGATTGTTGGTAAACTTCAGAGAGTTAGAAACAGAGTCTAAAAACTGATAGTCCTCTTGTGAAAACTCGGCCTTATCATCACAGTTTCGTTCAGGAAAGTCATGATTATACTGTTGTATCAGCATTTGATCTAAACTTTCAATGGAACCTCTGTTTACTGAAACACTCGCCTGCTCGTTGTCATATATGCCATCCTCGACAGATTCTCAAAGAGGTCCATTCAGAGTCCATCCAAGAGCAGTCTTTACTGCATATGGCCCTTTGTGCCTGCTGTTAATTACTTGCCATGGTTCTAGCAGATTATACTCTCTATTGCCTATTAGAATTTCAATTCCAGCATCGATTTCACTTGACTAACGTATGGCCACTTATCAATGTTGTGCTGTTGTGGAATGTTTTCCACTGAGACCGGGATGCTCTTTTGTGTATATACTTTGGAAAGTTCAACAAAGTTGTTTTCTTCTAGACCGCTAACCTCCAAGTCAGTGAGCACATAACTTTCTACTTGTTTCTTAAAGTTCATAGTACTTAACATCATGTCATTTTTTTATCTTTAACATTTAATCGCCTTGCCAATGATTCTGTGCAGAAAGTGGCAGAACTACCTGGGTCCATGAAAGCATAAACTTCAACTGTCTTGTCACTTTTCTTTGACTTTATTTTAACAGGCACTATGGAGAGAGTGCAATTGTCACATGCGAGGATGTTTAATTGAACACGATGTGCATATGATTCTTTTTGTGCAGTCTTTGATTAAGTGTCCTTTCACTAAACATCCATAACAAAATCCATTCCTTTTCAAAAAGTCCACTTTATCTTTGTGTGTCTTATCATTAAAAAGATGACAATCATCTATAGTGTGACTTTTCTTACAGAATGCACAAGGTTTAGTAAAGGCACTGATCACTGATGCACCATGGCTCTTCACTGTAATCAAGTCTCTATGAGTTTCCCCAACCTGTTTAATCCCCGTTGCGAAGCTGACCCCTCTTTTTCCTTCCTTGTTTAGCTTGGATCCTTGAAAGGATTTGTTAAAGTGTCTTTTGTCACTACTCGAGGTGTTCAGGTCTCCGAAGAGTGGGTTTGAGATTACTTTAGCTTGTTGGTCTACGAATTCCACTAGCTGCAAGAACTTGGGTCTTATCTGATTAAGATCCTCAAGCTTCTGTGCTTGGTCCCTCCATCTCCTACGCAATTCGTAGGGCAGTTTTGAAGTAATAGTCTGCATGTTGGTAGCATTATCTAGCTCCTCCATGTGGTCAATGCTTGCCATGATGTTGTGACAGGATACTAGAAACACGGAGAAGGCGCTTAATGACTTTCCATCCTCTGACTATTTCTGGCCAATTGGCTACCTTGC
Source organism: Channallabes apus (assembly GCA_030522415.1). Taxonomy (NCBI): domain Eukaryota; kingdom Metazoa; phylum Chordata; class Actinopteri; order Siluriformes; family Clariidae; genus Channallabes; species Channallabes apus. Next base: position 1,726,886 of record CM060110.1, read on the forward strand.
ATCAGCGTCGTTGCGATTTTTCTTTTATTTCCAAATATGTCCTGTAACATTCTCATTGCCTCTGCATAACCACAATGATCTGGCATAAGCTGGCAGCTCATGATGAGGTCTCTAGCCTCTCCTCTAGTATACTGCTCAAGATAGAACAACTTATCCGCATCACTATTGGTTTTGTTTACAACATGCTTAAACGTTCTCATGAAGGACATAAACTCAAGAGGGTCTCCATGAAAGGCAGGAACATTGCGCTGAGGTAAGGAAGATTTCTTGCACTTTATAAGAATTGCTGTAATATCTGCCTGCTGTTGCGTCATAGTCTGAGGTTCTAATGTATCAATGTCATAACATGAATATTCATTGTCTTGGTTAGACCATTCATTTAAAGTACTCAATTTTGGTTTAAAACTTACGGGCACACTTGGATGAGCTGCCTCGCGATGTAATTGCAGCCTGAAATATTCATTTGACGCACTGTGGTCATAGTGTTCATTATATTAAATTTTGGGAGTACATTTGGGAGTACTTGGTTCGTTGGTTACACACTCTCTGGCTGGCTGTGGTCAGTTGACACGGTCCTGGTACACATTTATTTTAGCGTTGGCCTTTGCAAGTTCCGTATCGAGTCTCAACCTTTCACTTTTTGCCTGTAGTTGTGCCTGTAGTTGTGCTTCCTCAATATCTGATGCCTGCTGTTGGTCTAAGGTTGCTGCTTCAGCCAACAGGGTTGCTCTGTCGGCTTCTGCCTTCTTTAGTCGAGCTGAGGATACTGTAGATGTTGAGGACTTTTTGGATGCTGCTGAAGCTACGCTTCCATGTTTACTTGAAGCTGGTTTCTTAGCCGCCAGTTGTGACATGCTGTCATCTGATGAAACTCCATCATCGTACACGTGAGACGTCATGAGGAAGTTCTTAGTTTCAGCGATCCACGACTCTAAGTTTTTCTTGAATTCTGTGGGGCACAGTGATTTAGACTTGTAACAGTTGTGCATCTTTGTTTAAGCGCAATCACTCGTCTCTATTGCTTTGAGTGCAGTCCTTTAGCAGCCTTTTATAGTTCGTATGGTACTTAGTTTCAACATCGTACAAATTACAGACATTGTACATAAGCAACTCTATTTCATTGGATAATGCAGTCAGTTGACTCCACTTTTATTCTCTATCTTCCTTCATTTGTTGAAGCTTCTCTTTCGAGTCTTTGTCATCGAGCGCCATCTCACGCTCAGACTCGGTAGTAGCAGCGTTGCCCTTGTTGTCCGACATAGTGGCATTCAAGGCAGGCTAATCCTCTTTCGGTGTCGAATTCAATAGTTACATATCTTCACTTGAACGATGGAGTAAGCTTTTGACTTACATGTGTGGGCATGTTATTTCACAGGTTTTGACGCGTATCATTTCATCGTGTTTGGTTACTCACGACACGGAAGTCCATTGGTCTCTTTGTCTCTTGTTCTATTTTCAGTATCAAAGATTCAACACTTCGTACAGTCGTCTTGAGTAAATCCACAGTGGTTACAACAACCTATTCGCTGTATCTCATTACTGTTTCTTTAAGTTTACAACAACTTATTTGCTGTATCTTTAGTTTGAGTTGGCTTATGTTAGCTTACATTAGTTGATGTTTTCTTATAGTCAAAAGCTTGTGTTCTCCCCAACTTCCAAATCTAGACGGACTTTTTTTTACAGTGACATAGTTATGCAACTATGTGTAACAATGGAATGACATCACAGACATCTGGCTATACCGTTGTCATAAATGGATGCTTAACTAATAAACTTACTAATAGCTAGGTGCTTAGTGCACAACCAACAAAATACAATAAATGAAATAAAATAAATAAAATAAACTCAACAACAAATTCATAAAGTACAATATGGCTCTTACAATTATTGTGTACCTCGAAACAATTATCTCGCGTTTATTTTTGATAGCCTTCACGTTGCCAAAATTTTTTTCTTCTTATTTCTTATTTTTTCTTCTCCTTGCTTCACGATTCTGATTTCTTTGTTTCTCGGTTTCGACTTAACGCGCGCTCTCTCAATTACGGCTTGTCTTCACGTCTTGGCACAGACACCATGCTCACGGATTTCACGGCTCTCGACCCAATGTGCGCTCTGTTGACTACGGCTTATCTTTATGTCTCAACACCACGCTCACGGATTTCACAGCTCTTGACCCTACGCACACTCTCCTTGACTACGATTCAGCTCCACGCTCTTGTCACGCTTACAGTGCCAGCGGATTTCCCGGCTCGCCATGCACGCACTCATTCATACAATCTGAGAACTGCCAACGCCCCACCCTGCACCTGCATCTGGATCCGCATTTGCAAACTGACGGACACCACGCACCCCTGACATATAAAGATAATAAAGATTAATAAAGGGTATAACAAGTATAACAGTACCAAAATTCCTCAAAGCAAAATAACATGTTGAATTACATGAATTAGACAAAGAATGCAGCAAGAATGTTTGAATTTTTCTGCATTGTAATTTGACCTGAATGGAAAAATCCTTAGAGCATTTACAATGCTTGAAATTATTGGCACTTTAGGTTATTGTGGTTGTACATTTCAAATGCTAATGTAATTTAAAAATAATTGATTAATATATTGACCTATGAAATTGCTGTATAAAAATACAATATTTATTATTCTTCAAAAGTCAGGTTTTAAAATTCAGATCTTTTGCTCCTAGTACAGTCTCTAGATCACAGGAAATGACTTGCAGATCAAAATGTCACATGCTGGGTTATCAGTTAAGCATCAGAATAAACGCTATGATTCGCTAAAAGTCCCCTCCACCATAATCAGTACATTCAAAGTGATCTTTCATTCAAACATGAGTGATGGGTTTCCTTCCCCTGCACTCTGTAATGTACAGTCACCTTCTGTAACAAGATCAGGTTCATTTCTTTAACGTCTGTGGCAAATGTCTGTACATGAAGCAAACAGGAACAAATTCAGGAAGAGATCAAGCAGCACGGACTGAGTGAGTGACACCGGAGTACTGCAGACATCTGTCTGACTCTATACCCAGACGGATCAAGACAAAGAATAAATGACTTTCATGAATCTCATCTTAAAACTGTTTATAATATTGCAGTTAAATCAAATGATAAATATGTAGGCGTACACATTTCTAAAGATGATATCAGGATGTAAAAACTAAATATCTGGGACAGATGGAATAAATGCAAAAATTGACTTGAGGTATGAATGCAGAGAGATTCATAAATTTTTGGTAGGGTTTATTTAACTAAAATGGAATTTTTAACTAAAAGTCTGTCTAGATGCATTTATCCACCATCTTTCCTTTCTATTTCTAATAGAACCATTAAGACCATCAATCAGATCAATTTCAACTTCATATGTAAAACTAAATTGTGCATTATATTAGGAAAGCACGCACAACATATACAAGATTATGAAAATGGTGGATTATAATCCTTTGATTTTCAGCTTGTAGTGGTTTCTGTTCTAAATTCAGTTTACACTGTGAAGGTGAGCAATTTGAACGCGTCTTAAAAGTCATCCCAGAAAGTTTCATAAACCTTTACCAAACAGCTTTACCAACATCTCAGATGGATCATGAGAACTTCCATCACTTTTCTTTAATGGTAAAATGTCACGCTCTCAGTGCCTTCGCGCTGATCAAAGACGGAGGGCGACGAGTGGAAAACCGCCTTCAACACACCCACTGGGCACTACGAATATTTGGTGGTTCCGTTCGGACTGACCAACGCCCCTGCCGTATTCCAGGCCCTCATTAATGACATTCTCCGTGACTTCTTGAACTCTTTCGTGTTCGTGTACTTGGACGATATTTTGATTTTCTCTTGAGGTTTGGAGGAGCACCGGCACCACGTTCGCCAAGTTCTGCAGAGGCTCCTAGAGAACAATCTCTTCGTTAAAGCCGAAAAATGTGAGTTCCATACAACTTCCACAACGTTGCTAGGATTTGTTATCTCTCTCTCCAGACTGGAAATGGAGCCCGCCAAGGTCCAGGCCGTCTCCAACTGGTCCACACCAGCCTCTCGACGTGACCTCCAACGGTTCCTGGGGTTCACGAACTTCTATCGCCGCTTCAGCCGGGGTTACAGTTCCGTCGCCGACCCCCTCAACTCCCTGACTTCCTCCAAGACACGATTCTACTGGAACGACGAGGCAGGTAAGGCTTTCGCGGACCTCAAGAAGCGGTTCACCTCAGCCCCCAGTGGACGCCTCCAACACTGGCGTTGGGGGAATCCTCTCCCAAAGATCCCCGCGAGACAACAAGCTGCATCCCTGCTCATTCTACTCCCGCCATCTATCTCCAGCTGAGAGGAATTACGATGTAGGTGACCGAGAGCTCCTGGCCATCTAGGTAGCGCTGGAGGAGTGGAGACATTGGCTGGAGGGGACCGAGCTCCCCTTCATAGTGTGGACCAATCATAGGAACTTAGAGTACCTGCGCACCGCCAAAAGACTCAATGCCCGTCAAGCTCGGTGGTCGTTGTTCTTCTCAAGGTTCAATTTCACCCTCTCCTACCGCCCAGGTTCTAAGAACACTAAGCCTGATGCCTTCTCACATTAGTTCTCCCTCCCACAGGATCCCACACCATGCAAACCCATTCTGCCATCTCGTTGTCTCGTTGCTGCCTTAGAGCTAGGCATCGAGACCAAAGTCAAGCAGGCATTGACTCAGGAACCCGGCCCAAGCAATGTTCCTCCAGATCGCCTCTTTGTTCCCCTCTGTCTGCGCCCACAGGTCCTGGAGTGGGGTCATGGATCCAAGCTGTCCTGTAACCCAGGCTCTGCCCGAACACTCTTTATCATACAACAGCGCTTCTGGTGGCCCACGATGGAGAAGGATGTTTCCAGCTTTGTGGCAGCCTGCGACATCTACACCCGCTGTAAACCCAACAATTGTCCTCCCGCTGGCCTCCTCAGACCCTTACTCATACCTCACCATCCCTGGTCACATATTTCGCTGGATTTTGTAACAGGGCTACCCTCATCTGATGGAAACACTTGTATCCTGACCATCGTTGACCGCTTCTCCAAGTCCGTCCACCTGGTTCCGGCCCCCCAGGCTTCTGTCCACCAAAGAGACAGCAGAGCAATTGATCCTTCATGTTTTTCGTCTTCACGGCCTCCCCACCGACATTGTTTCAGACCGTGGCCCTCAATTCACCTCACGCTTCTGGGGGGCCTTTTGTAAACTCATCTGAGCCTCTCCTAGCCTATCTTCTGGTTTTCATCCCCAATCCAACGGCCAAACAGAATGAAAAAACCAAGCAATGGAAGTCGCCCTCCGGTGTATGACTACTCGTGATGCTACCACCTGGAGTAAGGCTGAATCCCATTTCTACCCCTTACCCCTACACTTAGCCCTACCCCTCCGTTTGGCGCGTTCACGTGAAGGGGTAGGGGTGTCTCATTTCTCTTTTGGTTGGAGGGGTAGGGGGAAGGGGAAGGGCCAGATAGCCCTCCAAACAAAGATTTTTCAGGACCTCACTTCAAACGAAGGGCTAAGAGAAAATTTCAACATGGCTGCTCACTCGAGCAAGCAGACCCATAAATGTTAAGTCATTTTTGCCATTAATAAAGATTTGTATGACAAGTTTTCATTATATGTATATTACCTCTAGTCTTGTGTTTGTGTTCATGGTGATGTTCTGTAAAGAAACGTTTGCAAAAAAATCGCTAAAGTTTGCTAGCGGATAGCACAGATTGCACAATATTACAAATATATATTTTTATGTCACATACACTTTACTGCATGCTACAAACAAATATGAAAGTTCAGTAGCACTGCAGTTTGCCGAGCATTTGATAATGCATTGTTTGTTTTGCTTACGGCCATATGTGTACATGTAAATGAAAGGTGCTTACACTATTCTTACTTATTGCAATGTGACCACAGTTTTGTAATTTATATTCTGTATAGGGACGGCTGAGGAAACCCGAAGGCTCATCCGTTTTCGTGGTGAAAATGAGCAACTTTTTTAAAAATCGAAATACGGCGCAAAAAAACTTTGGGAGTGAGTAATCTCTCTCTTATTGGAATGTGTGATAAACATCGGCGCATGTCCTCTGACGTAACATTAGGAACTAGCGACAACGTATGATGACGTATAACAGTGTTGTAGTGGTGCCCCATTTCTTAGGGGAAATATTTATACCCTTCCCCTTTCCACTTCGTTTCAAGGGACAAGGGGAAGGGGCGAGGGGAAGGGGAAGGGGTGGAAAATAAAATTGGGATTCAGCCTAAGTTTCTCCCGTGGGTCGAGTATGCTCACAACTCCCTACCCTCTGCTTCAACGGGTCTCTCTCCGATCCAGTGCTGTCTCGGCTACCAACCACCATTGTCTCCCACTCAAGAGGAGGAGGTAGAGGTCCCCCCAGCACAACACTTTGTCCGCCGCTGCAGACGTACATGGTTACGAGCCAGACGATCCCTGCTGCAAGCATCCCGCTCATACAAGAAACAGGCGGATCGTCATCGCTCCAAGACCCCCAGGTATCACATAGGAGACAGAGTCATGCTCGCCACCAGAGACATTCCCCTAAAGACACTTTGAGCTCTCTCCCCGTTTCATTGGACCCTTCACAATAACCAGGATAATCAACCCGTGCGCTGTCCGTCTCCTACTCCCATCGTCTATGCGACGCATCCACCCCACCTACTATATCCAACATGGTTGTACTATAACAATATCTCACAACCTTATGATAAGCCAACTATTAAAATACAACACTAAATTGGCCTCCCAGTGGCTCCTAAAGCAAATGAACCCATTTCAAAATATGTAATGATTTATTTATCTGAGTTTTTAAGACACCGGTTTGATCAACTTTTCTTATCTTTTGTGTATTCAGGTATCTTTTAAGAAAATTTGCCTTTTTGGTTGGAGTCAGAGATCCATTCACTGGTCGCTTTTGCTAGAAAACGTCTCGGGTTACATTTCTGTAACCCTGTTCCCTGAAAGGCGGGAACGAGATGCTGCGTGAAAACGCTATGGGAACCAGTTTGTCGCGTTGCCGGTCGTTGAAGCATGCTGTGAAAACACGCCAAAGTTTTTGGCTATATATAACCTCCACAGGTGACGTCATCTGATTAGATGTAGGTGGAGGTTATAAAAACAGGTGAGCCGGCAACGACCTCAGATTAATTTGTCTGAACAGCCGTCCGGTCACGTGGTAGTGCGGCATTGCGACGCAGCATCTCGTTCCCGCCTTTCAGGGAACAGGGTTACAGAAATGTAACCCGAGACGTTCCCTAGCAAGGCTACACTCGATGCTGCGTGAAAACGCTATGGGAACGAGAATACCAACGCCGCCGCACTACAGGTGTCTGGACCCCAAGGTTGTGTAGCGTGTGCGCACAAAGCCAAGAAGGTCTCAGAGCTATGCCTGGGCAGCTAACTCAGGGGCAGTGAGCCCGGAGTAGCATGAACATCCAGATTTATAAATGTAAGAAATGTGTGCGGGGAGGAACCAACCCTTCGCGCCACACAATTACTGCAGGGGATACCTCCTGCTGGTGAGACTGGGATGATCACCCTGGTTGGGTGAGCCCTGCTTCCCAGAGGCGAAGTGAACCCACGCGCCTCATAGGAGAGGGCAATATGCATCTCTCACCCAGTATAGTGGCGCTCTGACTTACGCCACTAGCTGATGCGGTGGACGTGAATCTGAAGAGCACATACTGGATAGTAAGTGAAGTTTCTCCTGCTCCGAAGCTGTAAAAGGCGGAGGACAGAAGGCTTCAAACAATGCAGCTAAGAAAATCCTGAGGGTACTAGGGCACAAGCCCAAGGACAAGCTTTTACTGCAGAAGCTCCAGCACTGAAACATTTTGGCAGTGGACTGGGTCTACCTGCTTGGCACACACTTGTTGCAGGGGAATACCTCTTGCTAATCCAATAGCTGAGGCGATCCCCTGGTTGAATGAGCCCTGATTCCTAGAGGCGAAGTGAGCCCACGCGCCTCATAGGAGAGGGCAATAGCATCTGACCTACGCCACTAGCTGATGCGGTGGACGTAGATCTGAAGAGCACAAGCTGGACACAGCAAGTGAAGTCTCTCCTGCTCCGAAGCTGTAAGCGCGGAGGACAGAAGGCTTCAAAAGCAATAGGGTGCCTGTTGGGTTTATAGTTAGCTTTTGGAAGATAGTTGAGAGAGGATGCAGTTACGCACGTCCTGAAAGTGCTAGGGCATAGACCCGAGGACGGAAACTCCAGCACTGAAACAATTCGGCAGTGGACTGGGTTTACCTGCTTAGCAGACACTTGCTGCAGGGGAATACCTCTTGCTAGTGCAATAGATGAGGCAATCCCTTTGGCTGAAAGAGCCCTGATTCCTAGAGGCGAAGTGAGGCCACGCGCCTCATAGGAGAGGGCAATAGCATGTCTCATCCAGAACATGTAGAAACTGCTCTGACCTACGCCACTAGCTGATGCGGTGGACGTAGATCTGAAGAGCACAAGCTGGACACAGCCAGTGAGGTCTCTCCTGCTCCGAAGCTGTAAGCGCGGAGGACAGAAGGCTTCAAGAGCAATAGGGTGCCTGTTGCGAGGAGGGAAACTCCAGCACTGAAACAATTCGGCAGTAGACTGAGTTTACCTGCTTAGCAGACACTTGCTGCAGGGGAATACCTCTTGCTAGTGCAATAGATGAGGCAATCCCTTTGGCTGAAAGAGCCCTGATTCCTAGAGGCGAAGTGAGGCCACGCGCCTCATAGGAGAGGGCAATAGCATGTCTCATCCAGAACATGTAGAAACTGCTCTGACCTACGCCACTAGCTGATGCGGTGGACGTAGATCTGAAGAGCACAAGCTGGACACAGCAAGTGAAGTCTCTCCTGCTCCGAAGCTGTAAGCGCGGAGGACAGAAGGCTTCAAGAGCAATAGGGTGCCTGTTGGGCTTATGGAGCTTTCTGAAGATAGTTGAGAGAGGATGCAGTCACGTACGTCCTGAGAGTACTAGGGCACAGACCCGAGGAGGGAAACTCCAGCACTGAAACAATTCGGCAGTGGACTGGGTTTACCTGCTTAGCATATACTTCCTGCAGGGGAATTCCTCTTGCTAATGCAATAGATGAGGCAATCCCCAGGGTTGAAAGAGCCCTGATTCCCAGAGGCGAAGTGAACCCACGCGCCTCATAGGAGAGGGCAATAGCATCTCTCATCCAAAACATGTAGAAGCTGCTCTGACCTACGCCACTAGCTGATGCGGTGGACGTAAATCTGAAGAGCAGTAAAAGGCGAAAGGTCCGCCTTGCTACATGAAAATCTTTCTCTGACTACTTCGGAGTGGGGTTACCATTCCCCGTGTGTCAGAGATAGACTGGACAGTACTACTGCTCCCGCATCCATGCTGGAATGTAAATCGCTCTGAGGGACAGGAACCTGGTGCGCTAGCTGTTAGCGGCGCGAGCACAGTCCGCCCTGGCGATAACATATGAGACTGCCATAGTGTTGTCCCCCGCACTAGGACATGGCAGCCTCTCAACTGCTGGAGGAAGTGCTTTAGGGACAGAAATAGAGCCATCATTTCGAGGCAATTGCTGTGCCATGCGAGAAGATAGCCTCTCCAGCTCCCTTGGACTGGACAGTCATCAGAGACCGCACCCCAGCCTATGAGGGAAGCATCTGTCGTTAGCCTCAGCGACGACAAGATGAACTTAGAGTGGGACCCAGAGTAGAGACCGGGGTCTGAACCACGAAGAAAGGGTACGAAGCACCTGGCGCGTAACCCATATTGGGGATTGGCCCTAGTAATATCCCCTGGTTCTTAGCCACAACTTAGAATGCTCTCATGTGCAGAAGGTCCAAAGGTGTCACCGTGGATACAGCTGCCATGAGAGCTAGGATGTCTGAAAGTGATGGTCACTTTCTGGTCTAGCTTGTTTTCCTTGAGGGTGTTGAGAATGGGTTCGATACGAGCGGGAGACAGCTGTGCCCGCTTACGACCGAATCCCATATAGCACCCAATGTGTTGTCCTCTGCACAGGAAAGAGCACGCTTTCGTGGCGTTGGGTCCCAGTCCTGAGAACAGAGATGAGCTAGGACGACATGCTGATGTCGAAGCACTAGCCACCGGATGCCCTGGGACTCCCGTAAGAGCCAGGGCTAAATCCGTGCATTTTGTATGTGTGCGGGTGAGCTAGACCAATGGAAGGACCCGATACTGGTAAGCTTCGCCCCCCGAAAGCGAACCTCAGGATCTCCCTGTGTTGTGGCAATGTTTCTGTATGAAAGTAAGCGTCCTTAAATCGATTGTCAGAAACAATCGCTTGGTAGGGTTGAGAGCAATCACCTTTACAGTCAAGAACTGAACTGTATTAAATGATTTTCAGGTAGCGGGAGAGCCCGCAGAATCTGAAATATTGGACGCAGCCCCCGTTCCTCTTGGGAACCAAGAATACCGACTGTAGTAGCCTGACTCACTGTCTGGTGGGGGAACATGTTCCATGGCCCCCTTCCCGGCAGCCTGTCAGCAGATGCGCACTTTCTGGTTTCATGGAAGTGGAGGCCACGCCATTGAAAACACAGAAGGTGAAGTGAGAACTGAATCCTGTAGTTCCTCTCTCCAGTGCTTAGTACCCAAGGAGATATTCTTGGCAGTAGCTTCCACGCTGCCAGTTTCTCATAAAAGGGCAAAAGTTTCGGCAGCTTGGTTAAACAGGGGGGGGGGGGGGAGGATGTTAGATGTTCGGCATCCTGAAGCATGGCAGGAAAAACCCAAGAACTAACAGCCTATTGGAGACTGGTGTTGCCCGAACACCAGTGGTGGCGGAGCAAACACCGACCTCCTGGGGGTGCCAGGGAGAACACATATTCGTTAAAAAGGAATTCTGGGTGCCTTCCCTATTGGGGGGGCCACCCCCATTTATTTTATTTTATACACACATGTATATATATATATATATACATATATACACACATATATATACATATATATATATATATATACATATATATATTATTATTATTATTATTTTTAATCAGTCTGACCTCCTGTGTGCAGTAGAGCACCAAGCTGACCCACTGCCTGAAAAGCTTTTCCCTCTAGGGCAGATAAAAGTCTACACAGCTAGAAAGGAAGTATAAGCCTACCAGGGAGGATGATGTCCCAGGAGAGAGATAGCCTGTGAAGCGTCTCTGCTATCTGGGCGTCATCATACAATCCCGCGTTTCCATATCGACTATATTTAAATAAACAAATAAGTCGATGGCATGAAAAACACAGCATGAATACAGCCTACTCCATGAAAGGGTTAACTCATATGAAGAGAGCTGAGAGGGGGGGGGGGGAGAGAGCGCGTCATTGAGGCTCCGCCCCCCGGCCACCCGACAGAAGCTGCCGTCTACTGCTTGTTTTAGTGCTTAAGGCTATTTTCATCTCCGGTAAAAAAGAGAGAAATCCTCGTGATGACGACGTGGAAGAAAGGAGTTTTCTTACCTCCGTCTGCCACAGCTCTGTCAGATGCACGAGTTTTAAGCCAGGAACGCGCGGCGGCTCGCAGCTTCTCACGGAATGCGCGGCGCGCGCAGCACTAATCGGAGCAGTGTAGAGATCGCACTCCGATATGGATTATCACACACGGAGGGATTAAACTCGTCAAATCGGTGAGTTAAACACCTTCTTATTTTGCTGGTTTATCACAAGCACGCTTCACAACTAGGCACTGAAGACAAATGATCTGAGGTCGTTGCCGGCTCACCTGTTTTTATAACCTCCACCTACATCTAATCAGATGACGTCACCTGTGGAGGTTATATATAGCCAAAAACTTTGGCGTGTTTTCACAGCATGCTTCAACGACCGGCAACGCGACAAACTGGTTCCCATAGCGTTTTCACGCAGCATCGAGTGTAGCCTTGCTAGGGAACACATTTTGTTTGGAATACTGCTGGATGATAAGAAGAATAAGTTTTTCATTAATGTAATGTTTATTATGGACACAATTCTCATTCATAAATGCTAAAGTTCATTTTTTTCATTTCTTTTTAAGGTTTTACTTGTAATTATTTCTCATCTTTGGATCATATGAAAGGAAAAATTGGCAGGAAAGTTGCTGGAATAATAAGAGATATTGGTTTAATAGAAGAGGGAAAAGAGGCCTTTTGTATTTGTATTTACTTATATATTTCATTTATTCATTTATCTTCTGTTTAATTGTGGGGTTTTTTCTTTTTGTTTGACTAGTGTGTGCCCTGATTGAAACATGTTTATTCAAATTTGTTGATGCTATTATAAATGTATATTTTGTTTCAGTTGTGTTAAATAATGAAAAAATAATAATAAATAAATAAATTAATTAATTCATTCATTCATTAAAATGACTTCCTATTAAATACTAAATTCATCTTTAAAGAACAATAGTGTTGTATAAATTAAATTATTCTTAGTATCTTGATTGTAATGTTATAAAAAATTCAGAATGACATAAAATTGACAATAAAATTGTCTTTATTACAAAGTTTTTACTGTTATCTTTATTCATAAGCAATATAAATTCAACAAAGTGTAAACTGCAGGTTTGTTGATTACTGTATTTTCAAACAGCTATTTGGCTATTTTATTGCAAAAAGTTTTTGTCCAGTTCACGTAATTTAACATTTTGCTTTGAGGAATTTTGACACTGTTATATTTCCATAGTGTATGAAGTGTATAGATGAGGAGATCATGTGACCAACCTACAACCACAGCGTGAGGAACTGAACCTGTAGATGGAGCGTCAGTCTGATCCTGATTCTCCACACGGATTTTATTCAGAGGTTCAGTTTCTGACTGAGTTCCTGATGTTTTATATGTAAATAAATCTTCTGTTATTATCACTCATTTAGCTGGATTTTATTAATGAATTTGTTATTAATAAAAAAATATATTTTTTTTTTATTAATTCAGTTAATTTTACCCCAGCACCTACCTCCTGTACTTTCTGTCCCTTTTCTCCTGGAGAGAATCAGACCTACAGCAGAGATAAAACTCCCCTGTATTAGACAGCACAAAGACCTGATAAAGACCTGATAAAGACATGACAAAGACCTGACAAAGACCTGATACAAGTCTTGTGTGACAAGACTTCCTTTATAGTCTACCAGACTCCATCAGGTGCTCAGTGATGCTCCATCAGGACCGCGTATTGTTACACTTAATACTGTTCTCCTCTACATAAATAGCTTCTAGTTAGCATCAGTTTTGTTTTCTTTGTTCATCCTCCTGAAGCATATACTATTAAGTCAACTTTTGTATCACACCTTTTTTACGTAGCACACAATGCACTGCAATTCCGACGACACACAGTACCAGAAGAACGGGAATGATGATGATGATGTATCCAGTCAACGACTCTGCACACATAGACATCAACACAAAATAATCATCAGTCTGTTCTTCAGTTCCACCATCTACACATATCCTTACATATGTAAATGGTTTATTTCAGTAATAATTACCTGTGTCACGTGGAGGGACGTGTAACATTATTCTGCCTTCTTTTCTCTCCTGATCAGACAAACCCACAGAGCAGGAGATCCACTCAGACTCAGAGGGAGACACAATCAGCCACGAGCTCACATCTACAGTCCCTACAGAGTCTGAGGATAATAAAAAGTGGTTTGTTATTTCTGTTTTTAGGATCTTTAATGTAAGTGTAGATGAGTAGATCTTACTGTTGGTGAACTTGTCGTTACTGAGATGTTTCAGATCTCTCCCATCTTTATCTGTCCAGGTGATTGACGGCTCAGGTAGCCAACCATGTGACTGACAGCTAACATTCACGTTCCCTTCTCCTGCTTCACGTATGGAGAGAACAGGAGTGGATCCCAACACTGAGAGAGAGAGAGAGAGAGAGAGAATTAAACAGACAGATCCACCATGAACATTTAATTGAAAATCCTCATTTAAAATGAATTAATGCACTAAGTGTTACCTCTCAGTCTTAGGGTCACTGTGGCCTTGTCATACCAGACATCACTTTTCACATAACACACATAGTCTCCTCTATCTGTTAGCGTCAGGTTCTCCAGTTTCACAGAGACGTCTCCTTTCTCCAGATCTCCTAACAGGAACACTCTGCCCTGGTACTGAACATTTACAGGACTCTTCTGGATCTGTGTGTCCTTGTAGAACAGAGCTGGAATGGCATACATATTGGGACGGTACCAGCGCACTTCCAGAGGTCGAACATCCATATTGTTGGTGACATCACAGTGCAGAGACACAGAGGAACCAAGGAGCCCTGAGACTGGAGACTCAACCTTCAGTGAAAAATATTCTGGAAGAGAAATAAAAAATAACTGCTCATGAAGTTTAGAACAGTTAATAGACTCTATGTAAGTATTTGTTAAAAGTGTGTATAGTCTAAATGCATTGTTTTAGTATCCTTATGATAACCTTTAATAAGTAATGAATAATCAGACCGACCAGAAGAAGCCTGAAGGCTGAGAGATGGAAATAGAAACAGTAAAACCCATCTCAGTGGTAGAGCTGTAAAGAGAAGAAGAAGGAAACACATTTTGTGTGTAAAATAAGACATTGGACCTCTGATATTATTTATTGTTAGAATTATTTTATATATAAAGGAGTTATTTCTACTCTCTTGCTCTCTTCCTCATAGATTTGATATTAACGTGTTAAATCTTTACTGCTGCTATCTTCCTGTCTTCTCTTGCATCTGTTCTTAAAGGTGTGAACGCTCCCACGCTCACCTTCCCATACTCTCTTTATGTCTCTCTCTCTCTCCCCCTCTCTCTCCCTCTCTCGCTATCTCCCTCTGTCTCCTTCCCCCTCTCCCCCTAACTCGAGCCAACATCTTGTGATCTGTCTCTGCACGGACACCTCTCTATCTTCCTCTCCTTTGATTTTTCAGGATAAATGTTATGTTGTTGAAATGTAATGGAAAATGTAGATGCAGATTCCAAATGTATAAATATGCAGCTATTTGCGGTTTGATGACAAGAACACAAGGGCTGCCCGACTTGTGAATGATAAATTTCCCATGATCTCGGAGATATTCGAGAAATTTGTGAAAAACAGCATTGCCTCTTATACTTGTACTGTTTTAAAAATTCAAAATGTAGGCAAACAAAATACAGCTTTTTTTTCTCAGAGGTGAACGAAAAAGTGAACCACCTTCCCGCCGATTAGGCGCGTGGTCCGTTGTTTGAACGAAATGAGGCATAATCGTGGTGTTTGCTTCAGTTATGACATAGCATAGTTTAGTATAGATAGATAATAAACTATGCTATCTGATTTATTCAAATTTAATATTGTTTTAGCGATAATTTCATGGAAGCGTGTTCAGAACTAAATCGCTGCTCCTGCTCCATCGGCACTCACTTTCACTTTGCAAAAGGCAGTGTTTATTGTTTACTGTATTATTTATATATTTATTATAATCATTATCGAGGACATCATATAAATAGGACACGATAATTTACATTTCAACTTAATTTAGAAACCCAATTAGCATTATTGTTGTTGGTCACCGGCTGGGAATCGAACCCGGGTCTCTCACATGGCAGGCGAAACACCCCCGGAAACCCTTGGTATTATATAGCATACATCTTGTAAATCAATCGAATCATTTTCGATAAGTTATAAACGTTTCAATAAGTTATATATTTTAAAATTTTATTTGTTTTTGTTTCAATATATATTCTTATATTTAATATCAGTAGCGTAATATGTCCACAGCAGCAGCGACAGGTATCCGAGGTGCTTATGTTACCATACCGGAAAAGTGAAGTTGTTCAAAAAAAAAACATCCGGGATGTTCAGAAGCTTCAAATAGACTGAACGAACTAATTAATTTACTTAAAACATTATAAAATTAACTAGAGCTAAATCCCTAAATCTCTTTATAAGATATCGCTGATTATCAATGCGGGAATGAATGGCGAATTGTCGATATTTCACCGAAGCATATTTTATATATATATATATATATATATATATATATAACTGCATATATGGAGTGAAACCTGAGATAGTTCCATATATGAATGAGGTCACTGAGGCGGTTTTCCTCACTGAATGGCGCATAGATAGTATGCGCGATTCCTTGCGCCATCTGCTGAGAGTAATGAGAATTGCAGTTTGGAAAAGGCAGGAAACATCACGCCGCCTCGCAGCTGTCAGGAATTTCACGTAAATACAATGGTTACAAAATCGGAGCGTCGTATTTAGCGTCGCCGCCGCATTACGGCATGTGCATTTGCTGTGCATTTGCTGGCTTTTACCACTGAGTGGCGCTATATAACTACAGACTGACGCCTCATGCCTTACTTCATTCTCTGCCTCTTTAATGAGACGCGTCCCATTAAATAATACACGTAGTAGCCGATAACATCAAGTGAAACACTGTAGTTGACCGAATTCATAATCACAGTACTATAATTACAGTACAAATGTAGAATTCAAATTAAATCAAATCTTATTAAGATAAAATTTAAGCACAATAAATATTAACACAGTGAGCCTTTAGATTTTATCACGTGTAATTAGAAAAGAAGTATGTAGGGTTTTATTTAAATATAAATTTCTAAACCAATAAGATCAAATAACACCAAGTTATTATTATAACAAGCTTACTTCGTCACTTATCAAAGAAGTACACTTGCTTTCAAAGAAGTCGAGTGGCTTATTAACGTCTCTGGTGTGCATTGTCTCTAAGTGGCCGCTTGGTGTAGCGGTTAGAACGCTCGACCAGAAATCTACAAAGCGCTGGTTTGAATCCCGAGTGATGATGTTTGAAAAATTTTTTATTTTAAAACTAAATAAAATGTTTTAAGTGCGCTTAAGGTAGAGTCTTATAACGGCTATGTAGACTTATATAGTTTTATTACTATTCAGGGAGCCTACGGAGTGAGCGATTAACCATAGTCGAATCGATTGGTTTGCGTCCAACTCACGTTACTCGTGAGCCGGCGTATTCTTGCCGGCTGGTGATAATTAACGTTAATATGATCTCGGGCTTGCTCACGATGCTCAACATCTATAAAAATAGCAAAGTATTGTGTATAGAGTGATAAAAAAAAACTATCTAACGCATGTTAGAAAACATCATTTTCTGCATTTTTTTCTGCTTCAGGAGTCAGTCTGTTCTGAGACAGTGACAGGGATTAAAGTTCTCCATCGTTACGACGGATTTCCGTTAATTGTAGCGAGTCATCGACGGATTTCCGTCAATCACACTGTTCCGCCTGTCCTTAATGTTTAAAATTCACTTTTCATAATTTTAATGCTGTGTATATATAGGCTTACATGGGTGTTAGATTAAGGAAAGACAGTGTATTCAGCCTGCTGAGGAGGATGTGATCAAAGCCTGGAGTGGAGCGACTGCACGTTCCTCTCTCCACTCTAAGCGTTTTGTTATCACTTTGGTATGGATCCACTCCGGGTTTTGGTTTAGTTTTGAAGAACTACGTGTCAGGCTGAGGTATAACTATATTTAAGATAGCATGGACACACTTAATGCAGGAAGGCTCCGATGTTTCGGAGATTGATAAAAGTGTAAAAAAAAAAAAAAAAATGGAGATGGGCTTGGCTTAGCGAAATTGGGGAGAATGGCAAGCCTTTTAGTTCGTGGACTAAAAAAAATCAAACATCCAGGTAGGTGTCTGCACAGTATGCCACAGGAAACTTCAATATGGCAATAATGGCAAAACAAAGTGCGAGCTCGCCATCAGTCAGCAGCTAGTCACAATGCTGCCGTTCGTGCTCTAACAGTACACATGCTCCCTGTCTGGTGCGACAAGAACCACAACGGAGATTCACGCATCTGTGGCCGACCGTGTGCGCGATGTAAAAGTGCGCGTATGTTCTTTCATAGCGGAGCATGACCTGTCGCTCACAGTCTCATAACCACTTGTTAATTTAATGCAATCAGTTGTCAAAGACAAGAGTGCACTTTCAAGATTGTCTATGTCTAATGCACATGCCTACTACTTGCACACATGGCATTGCTGCTTACTGGAAATCCGATTTGTCATCTAAGCTGAAAAAGATGTTTTCTTTAAGATACATAAAACATGCACTGAAAAAGCACTTTTTGGAATTTAATGGTGGTGCTATTACTTTTTTCTGTTAATTATTAAGAGTTTCACAAAACATTGTTCGGTGTTATAAGATAAATAAAAACATGCACTGAAAAGATATGTGGTAGATGGTTGATTATTTGTCAAGGTATTTTTTTTTCAAAGATTACAAATAGCTTTTAAAATATACAAACTGGCAATATTAAAGCGGTTTAATCTCCCCTAACGCTATTGGTCTCGACTATTTAAATAAAGTGTTTGTTAAAGGAATATGGCTTGGCCTGAAAAAAGTTCAGTCAGAAGACTTTTTTTCACTTTAATCCCTGAAGTGAGAGTAGAGGAAGGGGCAGATTCAGAACCAGGGAGGGAGCCGGAGACAGCAGAACAAAGAGATGATATTGCCAGCACCAGCACAGGGAGCACAGTTTTTAGTTTAGATCTCATGTTTACATTTTATTGTGTGTTGATGGCTTGACTGTAAACAACATACAGATGTCGCCATTAAAAACGCGCGTTTCGAGAAAAGGGATCCCGTGACTTGCCGCGGCTTTGCGCGGCTGCGTGCGGGAAGCTGTGAACATGCCCTTCATTACCTGTAGGGGGCAGTCGTGTTTCAGTCTGAAGTATTGTGTGTCTACTGAAGCCGAAAATGTGTGCAAATTAAACTGCGCATGCGTGTTTGGAGTCGCTGTGTATCAGTCGGTTGGGAATCATCACGGAGGTTACAACACGGTGTGGCTGCAGCTGGAGTTTGTCGTGTTCGAGGTAAGTTTAGCTTTCTTTTTTGGATGTGATTCTCGCTTTCATGACTCCCAATTAATGTTCATCTTAATCTCAGGACGTACAATTAGCAATTTCAGTTTTTAACAGTGTGGAGATTCACAAAACACCGTTTTCGTGTAAAAACCTGAACCTACGGAGCCCCCATGGGTCCTGTGGTAAATAAATAAATAAATAAAATAATAACGAACCGAGCGCGCGGATTAATACACCGAGATGTGTGTTTCTTACCCCCAACCCGAGTGAAAACGGCGTGTTCAGACAAAGCCTCGCCAGTTAGATGCCATTTCTGAACAAACTGAGTCGTGTGTGTTAAAGCATTAAATGGTAAAAGAGCACTAGCAATAAACGTTTTTTTTCTGAAGCCGAACTTTATTAATGAGTTACGAGTAAAGAACCTGTACATATGTTCATACAGTATTGACAGCAGCTCTAATTTACTGCGGTAAAGCCAGCCGCGGTTCAGAAAAACACGGTCAAGCCAGCCGCGATTGATTTTAGTGCGCGCGCATATTACAGCGATTACGGTAGTTTCATGAACAACACAGAGAGAATGCCCCATATCTGAAAAATGCTGCAGTAAAATAGTTTCATATGTGGTGTGTATATAGTATGGGACGTCCTGAATAAGAACTGATCATTGTTTTTTTTCTGTTTCAGTCTGAAGTATTGTGTGTCTACTGAAGCCGAAAATGTGTGCACATTAAACTGCGCATGCGTGTTTGGAGTCGCTCTGCCCGCGCTGTGTACAGTATCAGTCGGTTGGGAATCATCACGGAGGTTACAACACGGCGTGGCTGCAGCTGGAGTTTGTCGTGTTCGAGGTAAGTTTAGCTTTTACACTTATTAGAAATGGGGTCTTTATACCCCTTTGAAATGTAATAATGCCCCATATCTGAAAAATGCTGCAGTAAAATAGTTTCATATGTGGTGTGTATATAGTATGGGACGTCCTGAATAAGAACTGATCATTGTTTTTTTCTACTTTTTTTTTATCATATAATGTGTGTACATTATAGGGGATAAAAACTGACCATGGCGTTTTATACTTACTAGAATAAATTTTTTCATAGGTCTCTGAAGTGAAATAAAGGCATTTTATTTAACTTTTTTTCCCAATTGTGAACATTTGTTTATTTGACCTCTCTTCCAAAGCAGACGTTAATCCTCATTATAGAAAACATTCATTGAAGAATAACTGCTACTTTTGAACAGTAAAACAAAATAAAAATCAATTCTGGTATTTAGAAAGACTAAATACATTATTTTGTCTGTTTTCTACGAATTCTGCTGTAACTTATCTACATAAAACAATTATTTGAATGGTGAATATTTAAGAAAAATATTGTAACAGACAACCGTCAAAGTCACCAATAAATAACACGGATATTAAAGCAGAAATGCAAATAAATAAGCAAGTAAAAATTGACCAGCATGTTGTATTATCTCTCAGTCCTGGGCGTCTAAATGAAAAGCGCTCTGAAAGCGTGTTGTCTCTGTGTCGTTCCTGAAACTACCGTAATCACTGTAATATGTGCGCACACTCAGATCAATCGCGGCTGGTTTGACCATGTTTTTCTGAACCGCGGCTGGCTTTACCGCAGTTCTAATTTGTCTAAATCGCATTGCAGACAATAAAAATAAGTTGAGTCATCCTGTGACCCTGCATGCTTAATCTTTCCACACATGATTCTTGCTTCTCACTTTTTCCTTAATCCCTCGCTGATCTATCTTGTATTTTTCTAACGGTGTCAGAAACTTTGTGTTAGTAGCACTGCTTGACATGCTTGATGCCTTCCTCTTTTGTAATTTGCTTTGGATAAAGGCAAACTTACAAAAGATGAAGAAATGCCTAAATGTAGTTGTACGAATAAAAGATTATGTAATGATACAATGTAAATATTTTCACAGAAACAAAGCGTAAAGATGAGACGTGAATCTGAAGAGGATCTCTTTGATGATTGCCTGGTAAAGCATTGTTTTCTTATTAATTATACAATTTATTAATACCTTGAATATAGTGTTTGTTGTATTGGACAGAAGCATATAAATGCAAATGAATATATAAATCTGAGTAATTATTGAATGAATTTTCATGTTTGGACTAACCCTTTAAATACAAACTCAGCATTCATCATAGGATTTCCTGACACTGTAAAGGTGCAGAGTAATCTATGGAGTGTAGCCATCTCATGCCATGTTTTACAATGTTTTATTGATGCAAGATTATTGCTAAAGCAATTTAACCCAAGTTTAACAATCTGAAGTATATGAAGTGATGGTAAGTTTTTATTATCAATTATTTTTATTATTATTTTTTTCTCTGTGAAATGAAGTCAGCACAGGTTGAAGCAATTCAGATTTTTTTTTTGTTTCTCAAAATAAATTATTTATTTTCTTGTACATTTTATGCAGGGGGACAGAGGAAGTGATGCCAGTATGCACCTTCTTAAAATCCTTGTCTGTGCTGTTGAAGGGGAAGAACAGGTTGGTGTATCCATAATCCTTGAAGGAGAGGAAATTTTGCAAGAATGTGGCAATAGCTCCGAGCACTGCGCTACACATTTGAGCTATTTTCAGAAAGTTCTTCTAGAACTTGATGGGATTAAGCTATCACCAAAAGTGCAAGCTTTAAAGATGAAGTTATCTTAAAACATTTGATTTGGCTTGACTACAAGTCTTTACATGTTGTGTTTACATGTTTAGCTTAATGTTTTAATGCGTTATGGTTTCAATGGCATACTTTTAAGTGCACTAGTCCAGAGTGCTGATTTGAATGTTGCAACTTCACTGCTTCCGAGGGCTATTACGTTTTAACGTTTATTCTACAGTTTGTTTAATGTATTTTCTGCTGTATTTTATTTCTAAATGAATGCTGTATTTTATTTATTTATTATTTTACACAATTTTGTTTAAAACAAGTATTTCAGGCCCTGGTGCCGTGCAGTTTTTTTCTATGGATGCAAAATTTAGCTGAATGCACTTTTATTAAAAAGACAACTTGGATCTAGACTGTGAATGTCACAAATATTTGGTAATGTTGGTGAATAAACTGTTTAATTATATTTTAGTTGTGTGATTTATGAAAGATATAGATGAAATAATTACTTAAGTTTCTTTCCAAAACATAAATTAGCAATGTTTACATTATTATAGGGAGTAATATAAATTGATAAAACCAAGTTAAGGGAAAATCTCACAAAACAAAATGATAGTAATTTCATAAAATTAAGGTTCCTGCTGATACAATAATGAATTAACTTTACTTGATTATTTTAAATAAATCTAATTTGTGCATTAAATATAATTATGTAACTTTTACTTGATTTCTTTTATTGTTAATTTAATTAAGTAAATTTTACCTGACAATTACGGGTGAGTTTTACTTAGGCTGAATCACAATTCTATTTTCTTCCCCTTGTCCCTTGAAACGAAGTGGAAAGGGGAAGGGTATAAATATTTCCCCTAAGAAATGGGACAACACTGTTATACGTCATCATACGTTGTCGCTGGTTCCTAATGTTACGTCAGAGGACATGCGCCGATGTTTATCACACATTCCAATAAGAGAGATTACTCACTCCCAAAGGTTTTTTGCGCCGTATTTCGATTTTTAAAAAAGTTGCTCATTTTCACCACGAACACGGATGAGTCTTCGGGTTTCCTCAGCCGTCCATATACAGAATATAAATTACAAAACTGTGGTCACGTTGCAATAAGTAAGAATAGTGTAAGCAAAACAATAGTGTATGGCCATAAGCAAAACAAACAATGCGTTATCAAATGCTCGGCAAAATGCCGTGCTACTGAACTTTCATATTTGTTTGTAGCATGCAGTAAAGTGTATGTGACATAAAAATATATATTTGTAATATTGTGCAATATGTGCTATCCGCTAGCAAACTTTAGCGATTTTTTTTGCAAACGTTTCTTTACAGAACATCACCATAAACACAAACACAAGACTAAAGGTAATATACATATAATGAAAACTTGTCATAAAAATCTTTATTAATGGCAAAAATGACTTAACATTTATGGGTCTGCTTGGTCGAGTGAGCAGCCATGTTGAAAACTTCGCTTAGCCCTTCGTTTGAAGTGAGGTCCTGAAAAATCTTCGTTTGGAGGGCTATCTGGATCTTCCACCCTCCCCCTACACCTCCAACCAAAAGAGAAATGAGACACCACTACCCCTGCACGTGAACGCGTCAAATGGAAGGGTAGGGGGAAGGGGTAGAAATGGGATACAGCCTTAATATTGGAGCAATAAAATTTACTTAAAATCTGTGTCCAAATTGTTATGAGGATTTTATCAAGTAGATCTTACAAGTTCTTTTTTTCAGTGAATGGTGAACACGATGATTTAAGAATTTAATTAAACACGAATATATATATATATATATATATATATATATATATATATATATATATATTGTGTGTGTGTGTGTGTGACCGGTGCAAGGGCCATTGTCACTCATACTGTCATAGTTTTTAGAGCCCTAAAAAAGCATTCGCTAGTAAGTAAGTAAATAAAAGACAAATGAATAAATAGTTTTACAAGTTCTTTTTTTCAGTGCATGGGTGAACACGATGTTTTAAGAATTTAATTATATATATATATATATATATATATATATATATATATATATATATATATATATATATATATATATATATACAGAGGTGGAAAGAGTAATAAAATTTTGTACTCAAGTACAAGTACTGTTACTTCAGTGAAATTTTACTTAAGTACAAGTAAAGTTACCAATATAAAAATCTACTCAAGTAAAAGTAAAAAGTAGCTCATTAAAAAATTTACTCAGAGTAAAAGTTACCGAGTTACTTTTTTATTTTAATTTTTTTTAACAGCGGGGGTGGGATGAGGCATTCTAGCATAGTTCAAAAAAAGATGAGCAGATAAATCTCAAACTAGTTGTTTTTAACTGAAGGAACACCTTTGCATAATAAAGCTGTTGTCTTTGTTGTGCTTGAAAATCAAAGTGGTCACTTAAATATGGTGTTACGTCCCAGTCTAGGGCTATACAGCAAAAGAATGGTTCAGGGTTCTATTTTAAACTGTATGGAAATGGTGGTATATGGCAGAAAGAACTAGATCCAATCATTAACTGATGAAATAATGTTTGTATATATATATATATATATATATATATATATATATATATATATATACACACACACACATACATACACACACACACACACACACACACAAGGAGGAGGAGGATCAGATTCAGCGTGGACCCAGGCCAAAATAATAAACAAAATGGTATTTATATTTAGTTATTTAGTAATATTTAGTTATATTTTTTATTTTTTGCAGATTACCTGCAAAAAATAAAAGAAACAAAAATACAGTTACCTTCCCGGACTCCCTAAACCAAAAACAGTGAAATTATCTATAAATATATACAAAGACCAACCAAACCAAAGGGCAATAATCAAAGTCAATTGGAGGCAAAAAATCAAAAACAGAATACACAACCAAATACCAAAACGCCAAACTCACAACCTCTTTCATCTTTCCCGCGTCTCTCTCCGGTTAATAAATGGTCGCGCTAGTCGATGACGTCACTCAGGGCGGAAGCTACCGTGTGGAAGGTCAGGAAGATGCCGATGTCAGAAAACCTGGAGTGGAGTCTGGAGCGGCGCGCGACCAGGACATGATACACACAAGCGGCGCAACGGAGCATTTATACAAAGCATAATATTTTTTATTATTTTAGCATTTTCATTCATTTATTTTTTACTCAGTAGCGAATATGATTTAAAATGTAGCGAATTACAATACTTCAAACAAAACGTACTTAAGTAAAAGTAAAATTACAGATTTTTAAAACTACTTTAAAAAGTAGAAATACACAAAAAAGCTACTCAATTACAGTAACGCGAGTAAATGTAATTCGTTACTTTCCACCTCTGTATATATATATATATATATATATATATATATATATTTATTGTGTGTGTGTGTGTGTGTGTGTGTGTGACCGGTGCAACTCACACGTCCTATTCCATTGTCACTCATACTGCCGTAGTTTTTAGAGCCCTAAAAAAGCATTCGCTAGTAAGTAAGTAAATAAAAGACAAATGAATAAATAGTTTTAAATTATATATATACAGGGGCGTAGATTTAGGGTGGACGGAGGGGATGTGTCCCCACCAATATCCTCCAACCATTGAAATGTCCCCACCAATAATTTAATCCACTTTTTTTTTAATCGTTCTGTCAACATTAACCTAGACACGCAGAAAGGGAAAAATCACGTTCTCTCCTTGAGTCCTCCCGCCCCCAAAACACATATGAACATTTTGATTGGCTGTGCCTTTCCCTGCCATCATGTGATAGACGATTGGCTGCGTTCAGACACAAGCAGCGCCAAATGCAGGGGACTCACATTCAGTACAGCAGGCCAGGTTATAGTCTGTGAATACGGACGTAAAACTAACAGCAGATTAAACAGCTAAATGTAAAAGTATAAATATGATCCCTGTCAGTCTCCTAATCTAGTGACTGTTTGTCAGAAATCAGTATTGTGAAAGAAATTGATAAACTAATATACTAATATTGCCATATGGCTAGAATTTTGTTGACACCAATAGACAATCCACTTCAGAAAAATAGATTTTAAAATGCATTCACTTACTTGGCGAACATTAATGATTTGATTCGAGGTTTGCACACTAAGACTCAGAAAAAGTGAAATAAAATGATTGCTGTTTAAATGGCATGTGTTTATCCTGTTTTGTCAGGTAACAGAACCTAAACACCTGTGCTGTATATCAGACAGCGATGGAGAGAGTGTAGATTACACACAGGTGCTCTCTAGTCATTAGCACTCATCAGGCAATGTCCATGGGCAACTGACTGCACTCAGACCAAAGGGGGCTGAATAATTACACACACCCCACTTTTCAGTTATTTATTTGTAAAAAAAAAAATGTTTGAAATCATGTATGATTTTTGTTCCACTTCTCGCGTGTACACCACTTTGTATTGGTCTTTCACGTGGAATTCCAATAAAATTGATTCATGTTTGTGGCTGTAATGTGACAAAATGTGGAAAAGTTCACGGGGGGGGGGGCGAATACTTTTGCAAGCCACTGTAGTTGTCCTGAGATTTAACATTGTTACCAATAATAGGCTGAGGCATTCTCTGTCCATGCTCATAAGGAATCCCTCAATGTTTTTCAATTAGGGGACAGAAGCAGATCAGCCATGTTGTAGTTCAGGTGAAGAGGCGAGTTCACAGGAGGTCAATCTGAATGTTGATTATACAGTATATAACATATAATATGTGTGCGTGTATTATACATGTTGATTATACTAATATTTAGCATTATGAGGAGTGATAGGCTGAGGATGTAAGTGATTCATTAGTGTTTTTGGCAAAAGTTTTGAACTGACATTTCACTTTTTTGTCACGCTATTTCATCAGGTGGCAATGCTGTCTGATCCTAATGCAGTCAGAGGGGAAGAGTTAGGGTCAAAGCCATTGTTCACCCCCAAAAAAACTTTACTCACTATTTACTCCTTAAGTGGTTCCAAACTTTAATGATTTTGTTTATTTTGTTGAATACAAAATAAGATATTGGGGAAAAAAACTGAAAACATTGACTTCCGTAGCAGGAAAAACAAATACTATGTAAATCAATGATTACAGGTTTTCAGCATTCTACAAAATATCATCTTTAGTGTTCATCAGAAGAAAAAAAGAACAGCCTGGACAATATTGATGTCAAACAAATATGCCAGCAGTTTATTTTTGTTAACGAGAGGCGAAGGCATGTTTTTGTCTCCTTCATATAGGAGCAATAGGCATTGAGCTGTTGTGTCGTACTCTACCTAGTAGTTCATGTTTAGATGTAATCTACTCTTATATATACAGTGGGAGCCACACCAAATAGCCGCGACAGTGTGGCTGAAGTGTGAATGGCGTGTGAATGGCCTTTGCACGCCGTAATCCCCCCTCCCTTTTCTGGCCGAAAGGCGTGTCAAGATTTCACAGTAAACACGCCCATTCAAGCCCTATTTATTCATTTACCTGGTGCCACCACTAGATGGCGCTTCGTTCTCAAGAACACGTTAAAACAAGCCAGCTGCGCTGAGTTGCAATCACGTGATTTTAACAACCCGCCTCCACCCCCGCCGAACTGACGCTGCCAAACTACAGAGATGAAGATGGCGGCTTAACGGACTATTCGTGGTAAGTGATGTTTTATTTTATAAAATGTGTTTGTGGTAGTTTACAGTTTATTTCCCAGTTTAGTTTTTTTATTGGCCGTTTGAAATATCACTGGCAGCACCAGCAGTGGTCAGATGTGACTTTAGAGAACTTAATGATCTGTTTACCAAGTCTGGAGTTAATATTACAGCTTACTGTCAGTGTCACACACTCACAATGTCACTCCACTTTAACTCAAAAACATGCTCAAGCTTCGACAATACTGTTAATGTCCCTATTACAAGAGCTGCACTACCCGATGAAGAGTGTTTGTGTTCTCTGTAAATACTGAGAGAATCTCACCGCGTGTTGTCTGGATAAATTCAGCGCTTATTTATTCTCTGGTTAAGAGTTAATCTGCAGGTTATTTCTGTGACTGTAATATAATGTGATGCAGTTGATGAGGGACACAGACTGAGGGGAGCTGTACAGGAGCTAGTAACGCTCATAACCCGGTTTATATTTTATACACTTTCCGCGGTAGCGCGAGCGCTTAGTTAAAGAGCTGAATAACAACACAGAAGTGTTTATCAGTTAAGGAGGAGGAGGGGGGAGGTGTGTGTGTGTGTGTGTGTGTGTGTGTGTGAGGGGCTTCAGTAAGTTATAGTTTGGCTTCAGAGATGAACTAATGCTCATATACGAGTGTTATATCGCTTAACTTATTTGTATGAGAAGCGCATTAAGTAAATTCCCGGTTAATTTAATGCAGACGATAATACAGACAGTCACTGGTTAACACTAGCACTGTTCACTGGTTAACACTAACACTGTTCACTGGTTAACACTAACACTGTTCACTGGTTAACACTAACACTGTTCACTGGTTAACACTAACACTGTTCACTGGATAACATTAGCACAGGCAGTTTATTTACATTACAGAATCCCCAAAGCAGTACTTTACACACTCTGTGGTAAATAGGTTTATTAATATATTTTATTTTTATTAGAACTATATGTTCTGTAAAGTTTATTTATCTTTGTCTTGACTAAATTCTCCTGTTGTCTTTAAGCAGAGCTCCGCTGTGGAGGATTGGGGGGTCAGACGGCTGACGGCTGGACTTTTGGAGCTACATGACTGGAGGAGCCTGAACAAGCTGTTGAGGGAGCTGTAGGAGGGATGACGTCACAGTCCGACAGCTTTAGAATGATGTTTGATCAGGTCTACTGTATATTCTGAACATAGAACTGCAAAATGTCTGATACAGTACTTTGGGGGAAACAAAGACTTCAACTGTTCCATGTTTAATAGTTTTGATATTTGAAAAATTAATATTTTAATGTAAAAGGACTATAGATAGAGACTTATAAGCAGCTGGTGTATCCGGGTAGTTTAATGAACTTTAAGCAAAAAGACAACATGTATTCATCTGTTTTATATAAATTACTGTTTTAACTTTGACTAGTTTTGGAAGAATAAATTGAATTGTTAAAGTCATGTTTTGCGGGTTTTAATTTTGGAGGATTGTTTGGGTATTTAAAAATTGTTTAGTTGAACCAACAACTTCAATGGGCAAAAAATGGGACACAACTTTGTTTTAAATAGTCAAAGAGTTGGGCTGAAAATAATAATAATAATAATTATTGATCATAGAAACAAATGAAACCAGTTAAACACTTGATTATATGTGTTTGTGATTGTGACCCATAATAATTTTTTCTCAGTATAAATAAATGTTTTGGGTTTTAAGAACTCCAAAAGAGCAACGACAAACTTTGTGTTCTCCATTGAGGTTTCTCACCTTCCACTCCTGAGTATGACATGGTGTTAATTGCTCTGTGTGTGTGTGTGTGTTTTTGGCGGGGGGATGGGTGTGTGTGTGTTTTCGGCTGTTCAGCAGTTCTAAACACAAGCACAGTTTTTGTCCTTAACTAAAATACTTCAATACGTTAATAATGAATTTATTTTGTTGAATAAGGTAATAAGCGATATTTAAACCAAACCAGTAAGTTAAGTAAGTGTTCCATACATTAAAGTACTGTATAACCAAGTGCCCTAGCAAACACAGTTACAGTACAGTTTACAGTACAAACAGAGTGTGTGCGCTGGGGGGATTGGAAGGTGAGTGAGAATACTCATTTACAAGACAAAAGACGGTCAGAGGCAGCGCCGTTCTAGACCAGACAACACGGGGTGGGGGAGGGGGGCATCATGTTCGAGCACTGTTTTTACCTGGCCTTACTGTATAGTAACAGTATTGTATTTGCTGAATTGTGTTGAGGCACGCAAACCCCCTGACCACAATAAGGTGGCAATCCCTCAGGGGGAAACTAAAAAAAAAAAAAAATATATATATATATATATATATATAATTATATAATAAAATATCCTTAATCCAGATTTTATCAATCAATTACATAACATTTATCTAAGCTGGATGGTAAAATTCTCAAAAACGTTTAACCTAAAGTAAGACTTAACACACTATAACTAAAATATTTACAAAACTGAAAGGTTGTCTTATGAATAATAAAAAATACAAACTAAATTAAAACAGATGGGCTATTGAACAGATCATAATATGTTTTATGTTTTCTGATTATAAATGATAGATGGGTTGATTTTAGAAAGGCTAAATGAAATAGCTAGTTTTTGGTCATGTCAGTCCAGTAACTATACTATGTAAAAGTAATTATAATATGAATTAATTAAGGGCAGGACCTAACCTAATGTTAATAATTTACACCATGATAACATTAGTATTCGTGTTTTTGTATATATTTTTAAATGTTCAAATGAACGTTTCAGAGTATATAATTTGTCGTGTCATCTGTGATTGAGACCCATGAGTTAAATTGAAATATTTTTTATAGGTAGTAAGCCAGGTTTTAGTAACCTTGGATAAATCAGCATGAAAGCCCTCTCTCGCGCACGCGCTCTCACGCTATCTCTCGCACTCACACACACAGACACAGACACACACAAATAATACATGAAATCGCGTAAAACCAAATGAAACTAGGGTAAAAATATGAGCAGTAAAATACAGTAGTATCCTGTAGGTGATTCCTGTCCTGTGATAACAGACACTAACACTCTAGAACTGTTTACTTCTGTTAGGTTTGTTTTCAAGTGTGAATGTTTATGGGGATTAAATCTGTCTCTGCTGCTGCATCTATACACCGTTGTGATAAGTGATTGATGCCCCATCAGATCTTTAATGTGGGACATTATGCTGGTTAAATGACTAAAGACACACTGATCCGTATGGACAGAGATTTGTTCCAGATATTATGCGCCATTAATCAATTTGTTATGCCAATTTGACTTTCAGCGAAAACATAAAAAATATAACGAAAACAAACCAAAGCAGAAGTTACATTTTAAGCTTTACTTTCAAATTCAAATTTGATTTGTCACATACACAGCGCGATATGCAGTAAAATGCTTTGGGTGCTTTAGGTGAGACTCGAACTCGGCACTGCTTCACCTGGACCGCTTTATAAGTATCACGCGCTAACCGATTGCGCCACTGGAGCCACACGGAAGTTGGTCTTGTCAGAGTATCCTCTCTCTCGTGCGCGCACGCACACACACACACACACATGAAATTGCGTAAAACCCAACGAAATATAAGCAGTAAAAAAAAAAAAATCAGTAAAAATACAATAGTATAACAGGCGCTAACCCTCTGGAACTTTTTTTTACTATTGTCTCCAAGTGTTTATGGGGATTTAATGTGTCTGCTGCCGCATCCATTCACAGTTGTGATAAGTGATTAATGCCCCATCAGATCTTTTGACGGGGGAGCATTATGCATGATTCCATATGGGCAGATATTTGTTCCAGGTTGCATGCGGCATTAATTGCCTCTTATGCCACTTGTAGACTATCAGTGAAAAAATCAGCGAAAACATCATCAAAAATATAACGAAAACAAACCCAAGCAGACGTTTGAGCTTTACTTTGCAGCAAAATATTATCTATCAGTATATTAAATGGAACGGGGTAAAATACACAGTAATATAAAATACTGTACGTAGCCTGCGTTTTTATTCCGTACCTACAATGATCGGTATAGACAAATTACAGCCGCTACCGTGTCTTTAAGGATCATTTCAGGATGTCTTAAAAATATTTCACTAACTAATTTTATTAATTCATTATTAAATAATAAATAGCATAATCATCATGGGTTGTGTATTGAGTGATTTAACAAATCTGTTTTATTAATCGGTTTGTTGTTGTTGTTTTTTCATCTATTTATGAAACTATGTTGACAATACAAGAACTGTCTGTATATTAAAGATACGGTATTGGGTTTCCTGGACACTGCAGTTAACTGTGCCAGTCAATGCTCCATCTGGCGGAATTATACGGCATTGCAACCATCTTTTTAGAAAGCGCATGGGGGCGTTTATGGGGCGGGGCATCGTTAACTGCGTCATCGCGGGGGATCACATTCCATGCACGAAGCCTTCATGGAACTGCCACGGAGCAGTCATGCTCCAGGCGGCTGTTTGACGTGGCTCCCACTGTATATACAGATGATTGAGATGTTTCATTTGCACTAGGGCTCAATAAAGAATAGTTTTTATTTTATTAAAGACTATCTTTTTGTCAGTTATGAAACATTCCTTTAACTTTACACTATTCCTTAATTTAACTTAATGAATTGCATTTCGAGTGGATTAATATCAATCGAAGCATTGCTAGTATTAATGTAAAGTGATTTCGCACCATATTAAGAAAAACATGTATTCAGTGGACATAGTTGGGGTGGGAGGTTGGTAGGTGGATGAGGCAGGGGGTTGGGGGTTGGTGGGTGGAAAAGGGGATTGGGGAATGGGATATTAGTTGGAGTCATAGGTAGCAAACCTACGCCCTTGTGTGTGTGTGTGTGTGTGTATATATGGAAATATAATTAATATTTTCGTGTTTAATTACAAAAAAAAAAAACATTTTAATGGTTAGTGATTGTTGCAGACATTTACACTATTTTTGAGAACTATTAAGTTCTCCTTCAACGTGTCATAGCCGATAACTGCCCCTTTGATCTGCTGGGTATGGCGGGGCATCAACTGCTGATCAGTGTGTGTAAAGTACGCTACGTTACACTGATCAGCCGTCGACGCCCCGCCATACCCAGCACATCAAAGCAGCACACTCATAAACTCTCTTAAACTCTCTCTTAAATAAATGAGCATGCTGTTTGTGCAACAGCGCGACAAACATTACCTGTCCTTTTATGAACTGCACAAGTAGTGGTGGTCATTAACTGCTAGCTAACTGGGTAAGGGGGTTACAGTGGGGTCTGTAGCTCTGTGTCCAGAGCTCCGTTTTAGGGACCATGTTTAGTTTTAAAGTAAGTTACAGTTTAATTTCACTAAAAGCCATCTAATATGGATACCCACATATTTATGGAATATTATATTTATGATATAAAAAAAAACACTGTTTTTAAAGAAAATATATTAAGTAACAGATAATATTAGGTTTATATTTCAAATTAGATAAAATGCTGATTTTCCAGCAGTAAAATTATTGTATCTCTACAGTTTACAAAACCTCCGCTGCGTGTATTCATTCACAGGCTCCAGAGCACGCACAGAGAAATAGGAGACTGTGGTTTAGGAGTGGATTGGAGAGAAGAGAGCTGTTCAGTTACTATTAAAAAAAAATCTAAAAATATATATATAAAAACTTAATATGATCTTTTTGAGTTATGAGGTTTTTTTATTATACATAAGACAACCTTTCAGTTTTGTAAATATTCTAGTTATAGTGTGTTATGTTTTTCTTTAGGTTAAACGGTTTTGAGAATTAGACCATCCAGCTAAGATCAATATTATGTCGTTGATTGATAAAATCTGGATTAAGGATATTTTATTTTGTTTTATTTATTTAATTTGTATTTTTCATCTTCCCCCCTGAGGGATTGCCACCTTATTGTGGTCAGGGGATTTGCGTGCCTCAGTGCTTGGATGTTTACGGAGGGCTCAAGGGAGGTGTGTCTGTGTGTGTCTGTGTGTGTGTGCGCGTGCGCTGTAGCCTGTCCTTTTTTCAGCGGATTTTTCCGCTACCGCAGATCAGTTTATCAACTTGTAATATATAAATTTTAGGAATATATTAACATGTGGAGACATCATTATATGTTGAATGGAACTTGTAAGCCTTTGAATGGTGTTAAAAATACTTGCAAAACAAGTATTGCAGCCATACATTGGAGGGAACTTCTGAGGTGGTCAGTGATTGATGGCACGGTCGGTCGGAGGGGGTTGTGATCACACCTATAGATCTTTTGTTCTAGGATATCGGTCAAATATCTCTCCACTTGGAAGCAAAAACATGCAAGGGATTTCAGCATCTCGACGCACATACTAAGCTGTTTATAAAGTAGACACTGTTTGTTTTTTCATTTTGTAATCTTTCCCGTGTTTACCGTGTACTGTACAATGTATATTCATTTTTTAATGAATTACTGTAAATAAACTACACATTCCGTTGATTTACCAGAAATGACTTTTCTGTTTTTTGTGTGTGCTAAACTAAACTTGGCGGCACGGTGGTGTAGTGGTTAGCACTGTCGCCTTGCACCTCCAGGGTCTGGGTTCGATTCCCCGGCCAGGCTCGATTCCCGTCTCTGTGTGCATGGAGTTTGCATGTTCTCCCCGTGCTTGGTGGGTTTCCTCCGGGTACTCCGGTTTCCTCCCACAGTCCAAAGATATGCAGGTTAGGCTAATTGGCGTTCCTAAATTGCCCGTAGTGTGTGAGTGTGTGTATGTGTGTGTGTGTGTGTGTATGTGTGTGTGTGTGTGTGTGTGTGTGTGTGTGTGTGTGCCCTGCGATGGATTGGCACCCTGTCCAGGGTGTACCCCGCCTAGTGCCCGAAGTCTCCTGGGATAGGCTCCAGGTCCCCCGCGACCCTGAACACAGGATTAAGCGGTATAGAAGATGAATGAATGAATAAACTAAACTTCAGGGTCAAAGTAATAGCGATTTTATTTGAAAAGTATTATATATTTACAATGCTGATAAGTTCAACCTTAGATTCATATATAAACTGCTTCAAAGTCTTTCCACCCCGTGACCGCTGAAATCTGACAGGCGCAGGGCTCAAGGGAGGTGTGTCTGTGTGTGTATGTGTGTGTGTGTGTGCGCGTGTGTATGTGTGTGTGTGCGCGTGCGCTGCAGCCTGTCCTATTTTCAGCGGATTTTTCCGCTACCGCAGATCAGTTTATCAACTTGTAATATATACATTTTAGGAATATATTAACATGTGCAGACATTTAAGGGTGCGCTGCCCTCTCTTGCCCCTGCGTAGAGCCTACACACACACACACACACACACACACACACACACACACATCTATCTATCTATCTATCTATCTATTATATAAATATACATTTGGAATCTGCATCTACATTTTCTGTTACAAGTATAGAATTAGGTTCAGCTGAGACTCATGATCAATGGTGTTAGGGTACTTATGTAGTGATAATTAGTTTCAGCCAGATCATTAAAACTAACAATGGACTATGACACTCTTGAGAGGGGATATGAAGGTGTTATTCATTTATTTATTCTCTACAAGGGTGCGAACTACAATACAGACCAAACTGTAACTTTCTCTTATACTACTATAAAAATTCTAAATATAAATATAACAAAATACAGCTTTTTTTCCTCAGAGGTAAACGGAAAAGTGAAGTTGTTCAGCTGTTTTCTGTCACTGCAGCTTCTTCAAAGTCGTCCCACTCCGTGACCACTGAAATCCGACACGACACCACGTTAGGCTACGTCTTGACTCATTTGTATACCGACGGTGATTGGATGTTTCCCGAGGGCTCAGGGGAGTGTCTGTGTGTGTGTGTGTGTGTGTGTGTGTGTGTGTGTGTGTCTATGTGTGTGCGTGCGCGCAGGTACTTGTTCTACTGTTATAAAAACTCTAAATATAAACAAACAAAATACAGCTTTTTTTTCAGAGGTAAACGGAAAAGTGAAGATGTTCAGTGTCACTATGCAGATGTTACACTCAGTGGAGTTACCGAAATCTTTGGTTTAGTCCTCATTGAGTTGCCACACATCATTTCCACATTTCACTCGCTTTTATTCCTCTTATGTGAGCATAAACAGTGAAACATTCCACAGGTTTATAATACACCGCGGCCAAGTGAACCACGTTCCCGTCGAACGAAACGAGGCATAATCGTGGTGTTTGCTTCGGTTATGACACACCATAGTTTATTATCTGCTGTGGTAGATCTGATTATTTATTCAAACACAATAATAAAGCTTTATATCCTCAGGAGGGCTCAGTACATTGTTTTAGCGATAGTTTCACGGAAGCGAGTTCAGAACTAATCTAACCAAACCAAAAAAAAAAAAAAAACATCCGAAGCTTCAAATAGAATGAACGAACTAATGAAATTGATATATATGTAATTGATATACTGTATATACAGACGTGTGTGTGTCATTTTAATTCAAATGAACATTTTAATGCTTTCTGATACACTTATCAACTTATCTACATACACTTATCAACACAAACTCTCCGTGCACGCACACACAATCTCTAAAAAATTCATATTAATAACATACATATACAAATAAACAAATGTAGGTGTAATAAAAGTAGTCGTGATGTCAGTACTCGCCCAGCAAACCAGCCTTTTGCAGCGGCTTAAAACGTATGAATTATCTTCAAATATACAAAAAAAAAGCGAAAAGACACTCGATTATTATGCATAGGTTATTTGTTTAATTCAAAAAGTTCATAAAAAACACTTTAAAACGAGAGAAAAACTGTTAAAATCCTCGTTCGCCTTCTCAGCGTTAGGTAGCGAGTGACGTCATGATTTGAATCTGCGCGCCACCGGGGAAACACAGGGAAACTGACTTTCCCGGACCACCGGCTTTTAGATAAAGTCCTTCTATGCGCCATCTGGCGGATATTCAGTGAAGCACAACACATTTATTTTAAATTCCCGAATGTTGCCTCTGGCAAGTCGCGGCAAGCCGCGCGCTAAATTGCGGCATCCCGCGGGAAAACACGCGCAGTTTTAAAGGCGACATCTGTAGCTCAAATATGTAGCGCAGTGCTCGGAGCTATTGCCACATTCTTGCTAAATTTCCTCTCCTTCAAGGATTATGGATACACCAACCGGTTCTTCCCCTTCAACAGCACAGACGACAAGGATTTTAAGAAGGTGCATACTGGCATCACTTCGTCTGTCCCCCTGCATAAAATTTACAAGAAAATAAATAATTTATTTTGAGAAACAAAAAAAAAATCTGAATTGCTTCAACCTGTGCTGACTTCATTTCACAGAGAAAAAAATTAAAATAATTGATAATAAAAAATAACCATCACTTCATATACTTCAGATACTTCATAAACTTGGGTTAAATTGCTTTAGCAATAATCTTGCATCAATACAACATTGTAAAACATGGCATGAGATGGCTACACTCCATAGATTACTCTGCACCTTTACAGTGTCAGGAAATTCTATGATGAATGCTGAGTTTGTATTTAAAGGGTTAGTCCAAACATGAATAATTACTCAGATTTATATATTCATTTGCATTTATATGCTTCTGTCCAATGCAACAAACACTATATTCAAGGTATTAATAAATTGTATAATTAATAAGAAAACAATGCTTTACCAGGAAATCATCAAAGAGATCCTCTTCAGATTCATGTCTCATCTTTACGCTTTGTTTGTTGTATCATTACATAATCTTTTATTCGTACAACTACATTTAGGCATTTCTTCATCTTTTGTAAGTTTTGCCTTTATCCAAAGCAAATTACAAAAGAGGAAGGCATCAAGCATGTCAAGCAGTGCTACTAACACAAGGTTTCTGACACCGTTAGAAAAATACAAGATAGAACAGCGAGGGATTAAGGAAAAAGTGAGAAGCAAGAAACATGTGTGGAAAGATTAAGCATGCAGGGTCACAGGTTGACTCGACTTATTTTTATTGTCTGCAATGCGATTTAGACAAATTAGAGCTGCTGTCAATATTGTATGAACATATGTACAGGTTCTTTACAGTTGAAATTTAACTTGTAACTTATTAACACGCCGTTTTCACGAGGTGTGGGGGTAAGAAACAAACATCTCGGTGTATTAATCCGCGTGCTCGGTTCGTTATTTATTTATTTATTTATTTATTTACCACAGGAACCCTGGGGGGCTCCGTAGGTTCAGGTTTTTACACGAAAACGGTGTTTTGTGAATCTCCACACTATTAAAAACTGAAATATTGCTGAGATTAAGATGAACATTAATTGGGAGTCATGAAAGCGAGAATCACATCCAAAAAAGAAAGCTAAACTTACCTCGAACACGACAAACTCCAGCTCCAGCCACGCCGTGTTGTACCTCCATGATGATTCCCAACCAACTGATACACAGCGCGGGCACAACGTCTCCAAACACGCATGCGCGGTTTAATTTGGACACATTTTCGGCTTCAGTAGACACTCAATACTTCAGACTGAAACACGACTTCCCCCTACAGGTAATGAAGGGCATTTTCACAGCTTCCCGCACGTAAAGCCGGCAAAAAAAAAACTAAACAGATCTAACAGATGAGGACTCAGATTAATGTGCAAAAAAAATATATATATATACGCAAAGCCGGCAAAAAAAAAACTAAACAGATCTAACAGATGAGGACTCAGATTAATGTGCAAAAAATATATAATAAAACTATATAAGTATACATAGCCTTTATAAGACTCTATCTTAAGCGCACTTAAAACATTTTATTTAGTTTTAAAATAAAACAATTTTAAAACATCATCACTCGGGATTCGAACCGGGGCTTTGCAGATCTCTGGCCGAGCGTTCTAACCGCTACACCAAGCGGCCACTTAGAGACAATGCACACAAGAGACTTTAATAAGCCACTCGACTTCTTTGAAAGCAAGTGTACTTCTTTGATAAGTGACGAAGTAAGCCTGTTATAATAATAACTTGGTGTTATTTGATCTTATTGGTTTATAAATTTATATTTAAATAAATAGTAAACTTGGCCGATTTCGTTATAATTTTGTTTGATGAGTGGGGCTTGAAAATTCTCTTGAAAAATATGGTCATTTATTTCAGTTAATAAATCTACTATAATTTTTTTTTACTCATTATTGTACAGTACACATCAATAGCTCTGGTTCAGATTTTTCATGCTTGTTGTGGAAATTACCATCACTGTTGTATTTACTGCGATGAATGAAAATGTCACTTTGCGCCACCTGGCGGCCATTTTACGAATGACTTTGAAATGCAACTGATTTATTTTGGCCGCTGTTGCCTTTAAACGGCGGTATGCGCGGCGGGATGGTTATTCCGATTTTGTAACCACTGTAAGAGCAAAATACCTTTATACTGGCTTTTACTGGTGTGATTTAGAAAATTTAAGCATGCAGGGTGATTAAGCTCACAGTGAAGTTTTTTTTTTTCCCCCTTGTGGTCAAAATGACCGTACTCGGCGCTTCTAGTGTTAAAGCTTTTCTTGTAAAGAAATATCAATCTTCATGCGATGTCTCACAGTTGGCATCTATCAGACAGGAACCAGGTGAATCAGCAACTGCCTTTTTTAATAGGTTTAAAACTGCATGGTCTGAACACGGAGGGCTTCCCTTTCGTCATAATATTCCTCCACATTTCACACAACTCTTTCAAACTACGTTTGTTAATAATATGAACACTGATTCTGCCAAAACTCTCAAAATTTCTCTAGCAGGAACCGGAAATGAACCTGACATTCAACTCCTGGGATGGATGGTGCGTGATCTGGATGCTGCAGGTGCCTTTAACGCCAACCGCAGCGGAAACTCTAATCAAACTCTTCCCGCTGTTGATGATTATGGTTCACAACAATCCACCAAACGCCAACATGTCCGGTGCAAACGCTGTAATAAATTATGGCACTGGGAAAGACAATGCAAACAGACAATATGCAATTATTGCAAGGCAGAAGGACATTGGGCACGTGACTGTAGACAAAAAGGTAACGATATGGAAAATGGGTATGTCTCTTCTACTTCCCCGACTCACCTAATGCATCAGACCACCCCATCAGGTACTATGGGCCCAATCAGGCCTACACCTGTTAAAACAGTGGGACTTTCGCCCATAGGGCTGCCCACAGAGCAGGAACCCCACAGTGAGTATGTTGAGCTTGGTACTGAATAATGATCCACAAAACCTACCCATTTTAATGTTAAATATCAGTGGTACTCATTATTCCTTCATGGTGGATACTGGAGCTACATGCTCTTCTTTTAGTGGTTCTCAGTACCGCGGCCCTTTCAGCAACCACTATCAGCTCTGTAGGGATTGATGGGGTCCCAATTTCATGCCCTAAAACTTTTCAACTTCCTGTAACTAGCCCAGATGATCCAAATTTGCATTTCCGTCATCGATTTGTGGTGATACCTTCATCTCCGTTCAATTTACTAGGCCGAGATGTACTGTCTAAATTAGGCTGTTGTATATCTTTTGCAGAAGGCAAAACCGTTTTAAAGACCCCTAATAATCTGACTATGTTCTCTGATGTGATCCCACAGGTTGATTCTATTGATGGATCT
The DNA here is from genome assembly GCA_030522415.1 of Channallabes apus. Taxonomy (NCBI): domain Eukaryota; kingdom Metazoa; phylum Chordata; class Actinopteri; order Siluriformes; family Clariidae; genus Channallabes; species Channallabes apus. The sequence goes on from CM060110.1 coordinate 1,766,492, forward strand.
ATTGTCATCCCATCCTACTTGTCTTCTGTACCTCTGAGGTTGTGGTCTACTCATGCTAATGAAGTCGGCACAGTTTGCACTGCACCATACACAGCAAAACTTAAAACACTGACACCTGTGTATTGTAAGCAATACCCTCTTTCAACAAATAAAGAGACAGGTATTGAGAAAGTGATTTTGTCATTAATACAACAAGGTGTCCTAGTTCCTACCCAATCTCCATACAATACACCTGTTAATCCTATACAAAAGGCAGGTTGAAAAGGATGGAGATTTACTCAAGATTTGCGCAAAATTTATTATATTGTCATTCCTGCAAGTCCTATTGTTCCAGATGTCCCATCCATTTTGACGTCAATACCTCCAAATCATTCATATTTTACAGTAGTTGATTTGTGTTCTGCCTTTTTCAGTGTCCCTGTCAGTGAGCAGACGCAGCCTATATTCGCTTTCACTTTCAAAAACCAACAACTGACCTGGACTCGTCTTCCTCAAAGGATTCGTAGACTCTCCAGCTGTGTTCTCTTCTGTTGTAAGAGATGCCATGGCTTCCCTGACCCTGCCTGAGAAAGTCCGACTTCTGTTATATGCCGATGACATCCTCCTCTCAGCAGAAACTGAGGACTTATGTCGCAAACATTCACTGCGCATGCTGACACATCTGGCTGATGTTGGATTCAAGGCTTCACACACTAAGCTTCAATTTTGCTTACCGCAGGTCTCCTATCTGGGATTCACAATCGCCCAAGGACAAAGAACATTATCTGCTGATCGCATACAATCTGTTGTCGAGATTCGTCCACCTGCCACGAAGCAAGCAATGATGACCTTTCTTGGACTTATAAACTATTGTAGGCAGTCATGCTCCTCCACTCAACCAGACAAAATCACATGACCATCTGAGATGAAGGGCACTTTTTGTTACCTCAAGCGATCTCTAAGTTCAGCTCCAGCATTGGGTCTACCTGATTATTGCAAGCCATTTCACCTATAAGTTTCTGAAGGTGGGGGGTCGCAGCGGGGGTCTTAGCCCAAGATCACGGCGGGTCTTATCGGCCAGTTGCATACTTATCTAAAACCCTAGATCCTGTAGCATCAGGACTTCCTGCTTTCCTGCGAGCTGTGGCTGCCTCTGCTCTCATTGTCACGGATGCCGAAAAGATTGTTCTCTCGTACCCCTTAGTATTACACTCTTCTCACCAAGTTATAACAATCCTTAATAATATTCAAACACAGCACATGACAGCTCAACATAGTTCAAATTCAAATTCAAATTTTATTAGTCACATACACAGTCATACACAGTATAATATGCAGTGAAATGCTTATACGACCGCCAGTGACCTTAAAAAAAGAAAATAATAGCTTGTACGTAAAATAAATAATCAATAAAAAGGAAATACTAAAGAAATAATTTTAACTAGTAAAATTAACTGTACAATAAGGGCATAATAAAATATTGCAAACATATAGAAATATAGGGTAGATATGAAGCTATTCTTTGTTCCACACATAATCTAACTATTAAATCAATATCGACACCCAACACTCCGGCTGTACTCTTACACCATCTCATGACACTCTGTGGCCCTGATCAGACCCCACCAGACTGGGCTGATCATGACTGTTTACATGAGATCACCACTACTTCGGCTGTACGCTCCGATTTATCTTCCACTCCTTTAGAGCATGGCAGACATATTTATGTTGATGGCTCTTGTTCAAGGCCTAATGATAATGTTACACATTGCGGCTATTCTATCTGTCAGCTGCCCAACATTGTATTAGAAGCTTATTCGTTGCCTTTTCTTTCAGCTCAAGCTGCTGAACTTACCGCTCTTACTCGTGCATGTCTCCTATTTAAAAATCAATCTGTCACTATCTTTATGGATTTGCGTTACGCTTATGGTGTCACACACGATTTTGGGAAGATTAGCCGATGGGAAGCCTATTCCACATGCTACTCTTATGACTGATCTTTTACAAGCTAGTTTACTCCCATCGCAATTGGCTATAGTGAAGGTCAAAGGTCATGCATCTGGTGACTCTGAAGAGGTTTTAGGTAATTGTTTAGCTGATGAAGTTGCCAAATGGGCCGCTAAAGAATCACCTTTGTCCCCACAAGTTTGTAGGGATACAGTATTCTCTTTGACGTCCCATGTCTCTGTTCCTAGTTTGTCATCTGACATTGACCTTGCCTTTTTGCAAACCCATTCATCACCTGAAGATCTACATTTTTGGTCTTCCCATAAGTGTTCACCTGGCAGCGATATGCTAATTCGGTATGAGAACGGCCGTATAGCTCTTCCCGCATCTGTCCTCCCGTTATAAGTGCGTCATTTTCATGGTATTTCACATGTCGCAAAACGGGGGGTAATCCGTATGATTGAGAACAGATTCTGCATTCGCAATATCAAACAGGCTACACTTGTTCTATTAGATTCCTGCTTGATCTGTGCTCGTGCAAATACACAAGGACAACATGTTAAACATGATGCCTTGCCAATGCCTATTGCACCATTCCAATGCTTACAAATTGATTTTACACACATGCCACCTGTCAGAAATCTGAAATACATGCTTGTAATTGTGGACAGATTTTCTAAATGGGTAGAAGCATTTCCATGCTCAAATGAAAATGCAACAATAGTAGTTAAAATTCTGGCTAAAGAAATCATTCCTAGATACGGTATTCCAACATCTATTGACAGTGACAAAAAATTGTCTAAATTGTGTAAATTTTTAAGCATTGATTGGAAATTTCACATCCCCTACCATCCCCAAAGTTCTGGTGTGGTAGAGAGGATGAGCAGAACAATCAAAGATAGGTTGACCAAAGCCATGATGGATACAGGTAAGAATTGGGCTGACCTGTTACCGTCTGTGCTTTGTGAAATTAGAATGACACCCAATTCTACAACCAAACTTTCACCATTTGAAATTATAATGGGACGACCATTCCCCATCCCCTAGGTAAAAGGTAACCTCTGTGTTTCCCTTACAGGTGATCTGGACGTGATTGTCGCCGATTATACGCAAGCGCTCATTGAAAAACTGAACAGTGTTCATGGTAATGTCTCTGCTTCTCTCCCTCTGCCTACAGACAAGCCTACTCACTCTTTCATCTCAGGTGATACAGTGCTGGTGAAAAGTTTAAATCCCAGGAAGGTGGGGGATGCTTCCTACAGTTCACCTACAACCAAGATGGCGCCGGTGAGGTCGGCTGCCGTCACGACTGCTCCGACCATCTTTTCTTTGTTTTTGTTTTTTAAGTTAGTTTTCAGTGTTTTAAAATCGGCAAAATCACCACCATTGAGTACATTAGGTATGATAGAGACACTCTTGTTTCTATTGGTATACAATGTACTCACAATTCGACGGTTTTAACTCCGGATCCGAGCTGGCCGAGTGAGATCCTGAGGGAGAACAACAATGGACGCGACGCGAAGCGGAGACCTCGAGGCAGACGAGCTGGTGTGAGGAACGGGCTCCGAGCCCGTGCACACCGCACACCTCTGCCTAGCATCCTGCTCGCCAACGTCCAGTCACTGGAGAACAAACTGGATGACCTCAGGGCCAGGATAAAGTTCCAGAGAGACATTCGGGACTGCAATCTCCTCTGCTTCACCGAGACATGGCTGAACCCAGCGGTGCCAGACCACGCCATACAGCCGGCCGAGTTCTTCTCGGTTCACCGCATGGACAGGACGCGGGACTCGGGGAAGTCAAGGGGAGGCGGCGTGTGCTTAATGGTGAACAACAGATGGTGCAACAGCGCGAGCGTTGTTCCTCTTACACGCTCCTGCACACCAAACCTGGAACTACTGTCCATCATGTGTCGTCCATTTTATCTTCCACGGGAGTTCACATCGGTCATAATCAGCGCCGTTTACATACCTCCACAAGCGGACACTGAAACTGCCTTATGCGAGCTGCATGAGGCGCTCACACAGCACCAGACACAACACCGGGACGCTGCGCTCATTGTGGCGGGGGATTTTAATAGTGCCAACCTCAAACGCGCAGCGCCGAACTTTTATCAGCACATCACCTGCCCCACCAGGGGCGAAAGGACACTGGACCACTGTTATACCACGGTCAAAGACGGTTACAAGGCACAATCTCGTCCAGCGTTTGGTAAATCCGACCACGCCGCCATCTTCCTCATGCCAAAATATAAACAAAGGCTGAAACAGGAAGTTCCGGTTCAGAGGGAGGTCGCGCGCTGGACGGACCAATCGGTGGCCGCGTTACAGGACACACTCGATGACGCAGACTGGAACATGTTCAGAAACAGCTCCGATGATGACGTCAGCGTGTTTACCGAAGCGGTTGTGGGATTTATTGAGAAGCTAGTGGACGATACGGTGGAGAAAAGACTATCAGAACGTTTCCCAACCAGAAGCCGTGGGTGGATAAAACCATCCGCGACGCTCTGACATCTCGCACCACTGCCTACAACACGGGACTTGCGTCGGGGGACATGGAACCGTACAAGGCTGCGTCATATAACGTCCGGAAGGCGGTGAAAGAGGCGAAGCAGCGCTACGGGAGAAAACTAGAGTCACAGCTTCAACAGAGTGACTCTAGGAGCCTGTGGCAGGGACTGAGAAGAATAATGGACTACAAAGCACCAGCATCCGGTATGACGAACGCGGACGCGACTCTGGCAGACGAGCTGAACACATTTTACGCTCGCTTCGAGGCTGCAGCTAAAGACGCTAGCAATGCTAATGCTAACGGCGCTAATGCTAACGGCGCTAATGCTAGCGGCGCTAACGGCTGCAGACAGGAAGACACAGTCAGCACCGGGAACGCGCTCATCATCTCCGAGCACGACGTGAGGAGAGCCTTCAAGAGAGTGAACACCAGGAAAGCAGCAGGACCAGACGGCATCTCAGGTCGTATCCTCAGAGCCTGCGCAGACCAGCTAGCACCTGTGTTCACTGAGATATTCAACATCTCTTTATCTCAGTCGGTGATCCCCACATGCTTCAAAGAGTCCATTATTGTTCCTGTTCCAAAGAAACCACATCCTGCTTCTCTCAATGACTATTGCCCTGTGGCCCTCACCTCAGTAGTGATGAAGTGCTTTGAACGCCTTATCAGAGACTTCATCATTTCTTCACTACCCGACACACTGGACCCACTACAGTTTGCATACCATCAGAACCGCTCCACAGACGATGCAATCTCTCATCTCCTACACACATCACTCACTCAGCTGGACACTAGGAAATGGGATTATGTTAAAATGCTCTTTATCGACTACAGCTCTGCTTTTAACACAATAATTCCTTCCACACTCACCACCAAGCTGGAGCACCTGGGACTGAGCTCATCTATATGTCAGTGGATCTCCAATTTTCTGACTGGCAGACCACAGGCAGTAAGGATGGGCGGGCATGTCTCAGCCACACTCACTCTCAGCACTGGGGCCCCCCAGGGTTGTGTTCTGAGCCCCCTGCTGTACTCTTTGTACACCCACGACTGCGTGGCCACTACCAACTCCACCTCCATCATCAAGTTTGCTGACGACACCGTCGTGGTCGGACTGATCACCAACAATGATGAGTCGGACTACCTAGAGGAGATTGGAAATCTGGAGAACTGGTGCCAGAGGAACAATCTCCTCCTGAACGTCAGTAAGACAAAGGAGCTGATAGTGGACTTTAGTACAAAGCAGGAGAGGAACTACCAGACCCCCGTCATCAACAGGAGCCCAGTGGAGAGAGTGGACAGCTTCAGATACCTCGGTGTTCACATCACGCAGGACCTATCATGGTCCTGTCACATCAACACCGTGGTGCAAAAAGCCCGGCAGCGTCTCTACCACCTCAGACGCTTGAGAGACTTTAGACTGCCCTCCAAGGTGCTCAGGAACTTCTACTCCTGCACCATAGAGAGCATCCTGACGGGAAACATCACGACCTGGTTCGGGAACAGCACCATGCAGGACAGACGAGCTCTACAGAGGGTGGTGCGATCAGCCGAGCGCATCATCTGCACTGAGCTCCCTGACCTGCACTCCATCTACAGCAAGCGGTGCTGGACTAAGGCCAGGAAGATCATGAAGGACCTCAGTCACCCCAGTAATGGACTGTTCTCTTTGTTGTGGTCTGGGAAGAGATTCCGCTCCCTAAAGGCCATCACAGAGAGGCTGAGGAGGAGCTTCTTCCCGCAGGCGATAAGGTCTCTCAATCACACCTCCACACAGGACTAATAACATCTTTTAAGCTCACAACACTGACTGGACAATCATGGACACATTCATACACACTTGCACTAAATACTCATACATCTGGACAATTGCACATGTCACCTTTCATGCATATTTGCACAACCACTGACACTTTAATACCATATTTCTATATTTTTGCAATATTTTATTATGCCCTTATGCACAGTTAATTTTACAAATTTTACTAGTTAAAATTATTTCTTTAGTATTTCCTTTTTATTGATTATTTATTTTACGTATAAGATTTTATTTTCTTTTTTTTAAGGTCACTGGCGGTCGTATAAAAGCATTTCACTGCATATTATACTGTGTATGATTGTGTATGTGACTAATAAAATTTGAATTTGAACTGTAATTGCAGTGACTCGCATAGCTGTTCTCACAGATTCACAGCCACAGTGGATTCATGCCAGCCGTGTGAAGAAGGCACCGCAGGCGACTCTGACTGCTGGAGATACTGTACCTCACAAGATCTCCTAGCCCGCACTGAGGGGCTAGTGGAGCAACATACACCCAGAAGACACCTCAAAAGGGGGCTCCCGTCGCTTCTCACCTTTTTTCACATACACATATAGGTTCAACTTTGTATTAGCTTGTTTTTTCTACATTTTATTATGTTATTTTATTTATTTTTGTACCAATGCCTGATCACCTATGTACTATTAATTTAATTTCTAATTGTGATTCTAGAAGTGACCTAATCCTGACCATCTTCTCTACCTCTATCCTCTTATCATCATCTTTACTGACTTTTAATAATCATGAACCCCTGTTTCTCCACGTTAATATCTTTTGTTATGTTGAGTGCAACAGTTTTCTCCCTAACAATGGCCAGCATCCCTGATAACTAATTTTGGCAATATGCGACTTTTATTGTTAAACAAACTAATGTCAATAATGGGTGTTTCGTTTGTACCTCTCTACCTCACTCAGCCGAACATCCATTTAGGCATAAACCGCTACCAAAGTCAGCTAACTACACTGTCTGTGCTGCTTCATTTGCCAAACCGGGTCCCTTGTTTTCTATAAAAAAACGGTCGTATTTTTGAACGAACAGGTAATACTCGTGGCCCATATTTAACTAATAATAGTCGTATGGAATAATGGTTCTTACTGTGAGGATGCCTGTTTCTTTCCAGGACAATTACACTGTCACTCTTCCTCTTAATTATTCCATGCCTGTTTCTGTAGTGACTTTAAAACTTTGATAATTTTTGCTTAACCTTATGCTTTCAGAGAAATGTCACAAAATTTGTAGGGACTTTACCAGAATATGTCTGTGAGACAATTTATATTCCCTGCACAGGTAGAGACTATATCTGCTCCCCACCGTCTGCCAAATATAACTGTTCATTTACAAGTCCTAATGAGAAAGGCACCCAGATGCTTGTAGACTGGTGGTGGATATGTGGTGGCACTGCCCATAATTTGCCTCATGATTGGTCAGGTCGGTATGCCCTGGCTCCTCTACAGGATCCCATTACTCTCATTCACACAAATCCCCATAATAATCATAGAAAAATTAAACGATCTATCAATGACTCTTTGGGTGATGATTTTCCACCACCTGAGCATCAACTTAAATCTAAATTTGCTAAATTTTGGGATGCACTTTTTCCACAATATGGCATAACACAATTGTGGAATCAATTAGAAGTAACCCATTATCGACTAGTATCTTTTGTAAATGCTACCAGCTTCGCCATTTCTGGCATTAAGTAAGAATTGGCGGCTCTTCGTTTGACTGTTATACAAAACAGAATGGCTTTGGATATTTTACTTGCTAAAGAAGGTGGTGTTTGTGCTATGGTTGGTAGTCAGTGTTGTACATACATCCCCCCTATCGGCGACATTCATGGTAACATTTCTATTGCCCTTGAACAAATGCATAAAATCTCTAGACAACTAAACAATGATGAACGGAGTAACGCTAACTGGGGACTTCTCTACTCTTTGTTTGGCTCACTCGCCCCTTACTTTGCAATGATTATTCCAGTACTTTTTGTCTTCCTACTTCTCTTTTTGTTTGGCCCTTGTATTTTCAGCTGCCTACGGTCACTTATCTCTCATTATGTTTCCGCCTTGCTTAATGGTTCTTATGTGGCTCTTCATTTGCAGAACCTTAATCACCTTGAAGACGGTTTAACTAATTGACATTCACAAATTCTTTTAGAATTTAAGGGGGCAACTGTTTATTATTTTATATATAAAGGAGTTATTTCTATTCTCTTGCTCTATTCCTCATACTCCAGTACACCTATCCCGAATGGCAACTACGCTATTTCTCCCCATCTGTTCTCTATTCTCTACCCATCCCTAAGGCATCGGGAGATTGTGCCAGCTTCAGTAGACAAAGGCCGACCCTGCGAGGTTCCTGAGGCATCCAGAGAAGGACCAGCTCCAGCTGGATTCAGCTTTATGATGGTTGGAGCTATACATGCTGCTCCTGTGCTTTCAGTGATCCAGACCTCATCTGCCCTCTGCACCTACTGACTCGTCCCTATGCTGAACTGGTCCTCATGTCAAATTAAATAATTTATGTCATATTGAATTTTCACCTGCACAACACACATGATGTTATATAATTTCTATCTGTTATCACCCAAATGAGGATGGGTTCCCTGTTGAGTCTGGTTCCTCTCAAGGTTTCTTCCTAATGCCACCTCAGGGAGTTTTTCCTTGCCACCATCGCCATCACCCTTGGCTTGCTCATCAGAGACATTTCATTCATAATTCATTCGTCTCATTATTATCTAGACACATTTTTCTTATACATACACACTTCCAATTATTTTCTTTTCTAAATTTTTTTTTTTTTTTTTTGTAAATTTTCTTTCATTTTTGTGAAGCTGCTTTGAGACAATGACCATTGTTAAAAGCGCTATATGTATAAAATTGAATTGAATTGAATAGATTTGATATTAACGTGTTAAATCTTTCCTGTTGCTATCTTCCTGTCTCCTCTTGCATCTGTTCTTAAAGGTGTGAACGCTTCCACGCTCACCTTCCCATACTCTCTTTATGTCTCTCTCTCTCTCCCCCTCTCTCTCCCTCTCTCGCTATCTCCCTCTGTCTCCTTCCCCCATCTCCCCCTAACTCGAGCCAACATCTTGTGATCTGTCTCTACACGGACACCTCTCTATCTTCCTCTCCTTTGATTCTTCAGGATCTCACCAGGAGATTTACAATGGTTCATGCTCTTTGTAGTAACATATGTCTATAGTACAGGTGTTTGGTCAAACATATATAAACCCATCTTAAATCTTTTGCTGTTAATAAACAGAGACCTTTCTGACAGACAACTTGTGTGTGTATTTGACTGAGTCTTTCCTGGCGCCAGAATAGCTTACCGAAGCACAGCGGACAGACCAAGCAACTCGCCTATTCTACTACGCAACTTTAAAAACTTTATATTTATGTTAGTATTAGTCTTTTAGCTGCTCCTGTTTAGGGGTCACCACAGGGCACCATCCGTTCCGCACAACAACTTGGGAAAGGTTTTATCCCGGATGCCCTTCCTGACACAACCCTCCCATTTTATCTGGTCTTGGGACCAGCACTGCATCCAGTGTATAAAATGTATCAGTTACAATGCACATCAATGTATATCAGTGGCCAAAATGCAGTATTAGTGCATGATGTTTATCCGAAACCGTCCTGATTCTAGTCTTGCTTGTGTGTTCAAGTATAAGCCTATAGGCACGTGATCACTCGTAGATGTGCAATCGTATTGATGAGCATCAAAGAGAGAACCAAGCAAAAAAAAAAACAGGTGCTAGCATGGCCGATGCACGCGTCATACAACTGGCCACTGCTCTAACAAGTAGCAGCTCACTAGAATCTGGAGTTGCATGTGCTCAAATGAACACTGCCAAGTATCCCAGCTATCCTCGTCAAACCAAATGATGCAGTCACTTCTGAATCAAATGCTCTAGAGCATGTGCTCCGTATGTTAGAGAGAGTGTTGAAGCGCACCAACCAGCCTGCTCATGCTGCAGCCAGACCTCACTGCATGAGGGAAAGGAGATGTGAGCTTTGATGTGAGGGCATGTTGTGAGCAAACCTGAGTCTCCAAAAGCCCCTGAAATAATGCAGTTCCCTTTCAAGGCTACACTTCGATGCTGCGTAAAAACGCTATGGGAACCATTTTGTCGCGTTGCAGGTCGTGAAGCATGCTGTGAAAACACGCCAAAGTCTTTGGCTATATATAGCCTCAAGCAGGTGACGTCATCTGATCAGATGCAGGTGGAGGCTATAATTACAGGTGAGCCGGCAACCACCTCAGATCATTTGTCTTCAGAGCCTTGTTGTGAAGCGTGTTGTGTTTAAACCAGCAAAATAAGAAGTTGTTTAACTCACCAATATGGCAAGTTTAAACCAGATATCCCTGCGTGTGTGATAATCCATATCGGAGTGCGATCTCTACACTGCTTCGACTAGTGCTGCGCGCGCCGCGCATTCCGTGAGAAGCTGCGAGCCGCCGCGAATTCCTGGCTTAAAACTCGTGCATCTGACAGAGCTGCGGCAGATGTAGGTAAGCTCATTTTCTTCGGCGTTGTCATCACGAGGATTCCTCTCTTGCTTAGTGGAGATGAAAATAGCCTTAAGCACTTAAAAAAAAAAAAAAAGCAGTAGACGGCAGCTTCTGTCGGGTGGCCGGGGGGCGGAGCCTCAACAACGCTCTCCCCCCCCTCAGCTCTCTCCATATGAGTTAACCCTTTCATGGGGTAAGCTGTATTCATGCTGTGTTTTTCCTGCCATCGACTTATTTATTTATTTAAATATAGTTGATGTGGAAACGCGGGATTATATGATGACGCCCAGATAGCAGAGACGCTTCACAGGCTATCTCTCTCCTGGGAGATCATCCTCCCTGGTAAGCTTATACTTCCTTTCTAGCTGTGTAGACTTTTATCTTCCCTGGAGTGAAAAGCTTTTCAGGCAGTGGGTCAGCTTGGTGCTCCACTGCACACCATGGCGGTTTTGCAGGCCTACCAGGCTGACCTGCTGAGAGACTTGAGTACTGGCGGGGCACTTCAAGATAAGGCATATTGGAATTATGTCGAGCTACAGACTTGACTCTTCGTGCAACAAAGCAGACGGTTCGTGTTATCGGCCGTTTTATTTCCAGCCTGTTTAGCGATGTCGTTGACTCAGCTGCCACTAGGTTCTGGGGCGAAGTTATACGAACAAGCTTTTGGGAAATTCCCTCCCCGCTGTGCTCAAGAGTCGGAATTGTGTATATATATATATATATATATATATATAAAATATATATGTAAAATAAAATAAATGGGGGTGGCCCCCCAATAGGGAGAGGCACCCAGAATTCTGTTCAAACAAAGAAGTGTTCTCCCTGGCACCCCCAGGAGGTCGGTGTTCTTGCTCCGCCACCACTGGTGTTTCGGGCACCACCAGTCTCCAATAGCCTGTTAATTCTTCGGTTTTTCCTGCCATGTTTCAGGATGCCGAACATCTAACACCACCCCTCCCCCCCCCCCCGTTTAACCAAGTCGTCGAAACTTTTGCCCTTTTCTGAGAAACTGGCAGCGTGGAAGCTACTGCCAAGTATATCTCCTTGGGTACTAAGCACTGGAGAGAGGAACTACAGGATTCAGTTCTCACTTCACCCTCTGTGTTTTCAATGGCTGGTCTTCACTTCCATGAAACCAGAAAGTGCGCATCTGCTGACAAAGATGCCGGGGAAAGGGGCCATGGAACATGTTCCCCCACCAGACAGTGAGTCAGGCTACTACAGTCGGTATTCTTGGTTCCCAAGAGGAACGGGGGCTGCGTCCAATTTTTCAGACTCTGCGGGCTCTCCCGCTATCTGAAAATCAATGAATACAGTTCAAACTTTGACTGTCAAGGTGAGTGCTCTCAACTCTACCTAGCGATTGATTTCTGACAATCGATTTAAGGATGCTTACTTTCATACAGAAACATTGCCACAACACAGGAAGATCCTGAGGTTTGCTTTCGGGGGCGAAGCTTACCAGTATCGGAGCAGGCGCAGGAGAGACTTCACTTGCTATGTCCAGCTTGTGCTCTTCAGATCTACGTCCACCGCATCAGCTAGTGGCGTAGGTCAGAGCAGTTTCTACATGTTCTGGATGAGACATGCTATTGCCCTCTCCTATGAGGCGCGTGGGCTCACTTCGCCTCTAGGAATCAGGGCTCACTCAACCAGGGGATCGCCTCAGCTATTGGATTAGCAAGAGGTATTCCCCTGCAACAAGTGTGTGCCAAGCAGGTAGACCCAGTCCACTGCCGAAATGTTTCAGTGCTAGAGCTTCTGCCGGAAAAGCTTGTCCTTGGGCTTGTGCCATAGTACCCTCAGGATGTTCTTAGCTGCATTGTTTGAAGCCTTTTGTCCTCCACCTTTTACAGCTTCGGAGCAGGAGAAACTTCACTTACTGTCCAGTATGTGCTCTTCAGGCATAGTTCTGAGACAGTCCAGACACCTGTAGTGCGGCGGCGTTGGTATTCTCGTTCCCATAGCGTTTTTACGCAGCATCGAAGTGTAGCCTTGAAAGGGAACGTGTCTCGGGTTACTTTGCAGTAACCCTGTTCCCTGAAAGGCGGGAACGAGATGCTGAGTCTGAATGCTGCACTACCACGTGACCGGACGGCCGTTCAGACAAATTAATCTGAGGTTGTTGCCGGCTCACCTGTAATTATAGCCTCTACCTGCATCTGATCAGATGACGTCACCTGGTCGAGGCTATATATAGCCAAAAACTTTGGCGTGTTTTCACAGCATGCTTCACGACTGGCAACACAACAATGGTTCCCATAGTGTTTTTACGCAGCATCTCGTTCCCGCCTTTCAGGGAACAGGGATACTGCAAAGTAACCTGAGACGTTTCTCAATATGCTGTCTGGTATGAACAGGTGGAGAGGTGAAACAACTATATGATTTTGTTAAATAAAGAAAGTAAACAGGGTTCTGTATTGTTTTTGGTGAACTTGAGCGCGTCAGAAAATGAACCCAAACTCCGTGTATACTCCCCTCACAGACGTGAAAAATATATACTTATAGAAAGCGAAATATCTGCTTTTATATAAACTAATGAAAAAAAATTATTAGATTATGTAATTCGTATGAAAAGTGAATTATAGGCGCGCTCCCTGCTGCGGAGACGACGAGATGACATGATCACCATCAGCACAGCCGAAACCAAAGGAATCACTAATTTATCAAAGAATTATTAAAATGGTCAGAGTGAGTTTCCTGGCTGTTTTAACAAATATTTGAAGTAGATAACAGTAGCCCACATTTATAAAAGCATTTTTATTTATAGAAAACTATAAAACATAATCCTGCATTTATTTTTAGGTGTGCCCGCTGCCACAGTTCTTATATGGCTCTTTATCGGAGTAAATTCAGTAACAAACCTGTAAAACAGGTATATCTGCATGAATAAATTGTTTAAATGTGATCAGTTATTTATGTAAATGACTCAGTTTAGATGTAAGTAAATGCTCCTTGCTGCGCTGTTTGGGGGAGGGACGCGCTAATGACGATTTGGTCTGCTGTGTGGAGGCTCGCCCGTGAGAGGTTGCGCACGCGGTCCACTACACAGCAAAAATGTTAGTATATCATGACTGAAATACAGCGGCTCGCATTGGTGTGCGTTTCTCACAGCGCCGCATAGACAGCGCTTATTTAACACTTATGCATATGTTCATTCATTCATTCATTCATTTTCTATACCGCTTAATCCTGTGTTCAGGGTTGCGGGGGACCTGGAGCATATCCCAGTAGACTTTGGGCACTAGGCGGGGTACACCCTGGACAGGGTGCCAATCCATCGCAGGGCACACACACATACACACACTCACACACCCAATCACACACTACGGGCAATTTAGGAACGCCAATTAGCCTGACCTGCATATCTTTGGACTGTGGGATGAAACCGGAGTACCCGGAGGAAACCTATGCATATGTGTTTGTTGTATTTCTGGGAAAGAGAAATCTAATCTCTCATATCGGCGCGCACGTTCATCTGACTTTAGATCAAAACTCGGCAAAGTTAAAGAGCGCACATGCACCACGGGATCACGGAAACATTTTACATTCACTAAAAGGTTTATTCACAACCACATTTCAGCCATTTACACACATGCATTGTGCTGTTGTTTGTACACACTTTCGGTTTTCCCCTTCTACTCTCCTCTTTTATCAAAAATGCTCCCGATATGAGCCCACACGAGCAGATTTGTTTCAGTCAGAATATTTATCAATCATAAAGAGAGGCGACATATACTTGCTGATTAAACACTGCATGTTTAAAGTGAAAGCGCGCAATGTGAGCAGCTTAAATTATTGATAATTAAATCATTATTAAATGGTGGACATAAACAGCAAAAAAAAATATTATTCTTTTGATTATTATCATGTTCTTTTGCTGTTTGAGCGTCTGTGGATTCCAAAATTGACATTTTTAGCATTTTTTAATCACTGAAATGGAAGAGATAGAAAGTTTCCTTATCATAACGTGCTCTGTATTGTTTTTAATCGCTCGATACACAACCCATCATTTTTAATGCTATTTTACAAAGGGTAAATACACATGGAATAATTTTATTTGGTTTGTTTATTTATAAATAAAATCTAAAATTAAAACATTGTAGAGTAATTAAAAACAGTGTAGAGTGATTAATAACACTACATTATGTTAAGAAAAATCTCATTCCAGGGATTACAAACTATAACAATGTCAATTTTAGAATTCAGAAGATTTAAAATTTACACAAATTTAAGAAGAGGCCTGAAGCAAGATCCAAGATCCTCCCCAGTTTGCTGAAACCATGAACAGTGGTGATTTTAGTTTCTCCGAGTGTATAGGTGAGAACAGCTCATTCACACTTGGGGAAGGTGTATTATTTGCATTTGATTGTGTCTGACATTGCAAAGCACACACAGTAACACTGCAAAAACAACAACCTTACAGAAATAGACAATAAACAATTTCTTATAATAGAAATAAGAGGCCCTGATTATACTGCATAAATATTATTTAGTAAAACAAAATTCGTAATTAGAAAAGCTACACGTGTACAGTCTTGTGTCATCTTATATTTTGTGTTCTTTAAATTTGTAGTAGATTTATTAACTGAAATAAATTACACTAAACAGGGTTCTGTATTGTTTTCGGTGAACTTGAGTGCGTCAGAAAATGAACCGATACTCCGTGTATACTCGCCTCACAGACGTGAAAAATATATAGGCCTACTTACAGAAAGCAAAATGTCTGCTTTTATATAAACTAATGGGGGGGAAATCAGCTTATGTAATTTGTATAAAATGAATTAAAATGGCCAGGCAGTTTCCCTGCTGTTTTCTTATCCCCACCCCCGTTAAAACGGCGTACTGTATTCAGAGGCTCTGCCTCCGTGCCTGCGAGAGGTTGTGTGTGCGCAGTCGACTACACAGTAAAAACATGTTAGTATATTAAGACTGAAATAAAGCGGCTCGCAAAGACAGTGCCTATTTAACACGTATAAATTTGAGTTTGTTACATTCCTGGGAAATAGAAATCTATTATAAATCTCTCTAATATCTGCGCACGCGTTCATCTGAACTCGGCAAAGTGAAAGAGTGCACACATGCGCCGCGGGTTCACGCGAACATTTTATATTCACTAAAAGGCTTATTCACAACCACATTTCAGCCATTCACACACATACATAAAGTAAATAGA
The DNA here is from genome assembly GCA_030522415.1 of Channallabes apus. Taxonomy (NCBI): domain Eukaryota; kingdom Metazoa; phylum Chordata; class Actinopteri; order Siluriformes; family Clariidae; genus Channallabes; species Channallabes apus. Next base: position 1,782,443 of record CM060110.1, read on the forward strand.
AATAAGAGGCCCTGATTATACTGCATAAATATTATTTAGTAAAAAAATTAATTCCTCCGCGCCCTCGAAGACTTGTGCGTACGGTTGAGCGCTGATTAGACTGTTGGAAATTATAGAGGAGAATTATGATGCCGGATCAAACTTTTTAAAAATATTATTGCTTAAATGTGTGTTGGAAAAACTGTTGTCACCAAAAATGTAACAGATGCGGACTCATGTCCATCAATCTGATGTACAGTATGCTGGAGATGCAGGTGGGAAGACACTGCTTTGTGTAGTTAACATCAAAGACAAAAATAAAAAAAATTAAACACCATAAATGACCAAATGACCATAAAATTTGCGTTATAGATGTTATACAGCAGCGGTTGTGTTTTTGTGTTAGTATAAGAATGAAATGCAATAGGCTGGTATGCATGATTTTCTTTAATAAATAATGAAACTATTTTAACAAACTACAATTTTACAACCCAGTAGCACCCCCGCTGCGCAGTACCACCACCGGCAAAACCTTCTGCAGACGATCAGTATATTTACTGCATGCAGTTTTGGTCAAGCGATCCTTCCAGAAAGTCACAATGGCCTGAAGAAGCTCATCTTTGTTCCGTGGCTTAGCCTCACATCTGACGAACTCCTTAAATGCGTACTCGATTGGTGTTGATATTAGGGCAATTAAACCCTGATAGAACGAACAATAGGTTATCAAGTATGGGCTAATGCTTAACAGTTGCACAATTATATTTCCATTCAGTAAAGAAAAACACTATTGTTATTATTTCAATACATACTGTACAGCTGTGAGAATTGTGGCAGGAATATAATGCCATATGATTCACATTCATTTACAGTATGTGCGTCAATGTCCAACTTAAACCAAGCATGCGTTGCCACGCTTGGATGCTCAGTAGTGTGCAATGCAGCAAGTGCAAGCCAAATGCGAACAAATAACGAAATAAGAGAGCTTGATTATACTGCATAAACATCATTCAGTACAACTGAATCGCAGAAAAAATCTACGGTTAACGAATTAAGATGGTTATACAGCAAAAATATTATTTAGTACAACGAAATCTCTGGATCCTTGATGAGACGGCATAAATATTTAATACAACAAATGAAATATTTTGGTTTATATTTTGGTTTATATTATATGGTTAATGTATTTTGGTTTATATTGCAAACGAATAATGAATCCAGAGCCTGTAATTATATTAATATTATTTTGCACAAATAAATCCCTGAAAAAAACAATGATATTTTATTCACAAATGTAAGACAATATATTTTGGTTCAGTGCCAGACAAAGTGCGAGCGAATAATGAAATGAGAGGCCCCGATTATACTGCATACATCTTTTTTTATTTTTTTATTTTTTTATTATCTATTCTGGAAGTTTGCTCTATTTGTTTTAGTTATTTCTATATTTAAATCTTGATGTCTTAAACTCTAACAACTGTAAGTATTGTCGAAAAAAATTTTTTTAAAAAGCTCTAGTGCTGTTGTTTGTGCTGTTTTCTTTAATAATAACACTAAACAAATAAAAACAAAGAGTCTGTCTAAACAAAATAAAACCAATGTTTTCTAACTCATATTTTTTATATTTATAGTTTTTCACGTTTGTTGGACACAGTACTTGGATGTGGAAATTATCATAATTGTAGTATTTCTTCGCTACAACATATTGTTATGACTTTATTATGGCTTAAGCTCTGAATATATTTAAAAACCGAGACAACGGAAAATGTCAATTTGCGCCACCTGGCGGTCATTTCACAAATTATTTTGAAATGCTACTGGTTTATTTTGGCCGCTGCCACTTTTCCACGGCGGTGAGCACGACGGTAATGAGCAGTCTGGTTGTCCACCTACTGTACCTGCAGCTTCACCCCTTTCTGAGAGCAGTACCATCCTGATTGCAGAGGTGGAAAGTAACGAATTACATTTACTCGCGTTACTGTAATTGAGTAGCTTCTTTGTGTATTTCTACTTTTTAAAGTAGTTTTAAAAATCTGTAATTTTACTTTTACTTAAGTACGTTTTGTTTGAAGTATTGTAATTCGCTACATTTGAAATCATATTCGCTACTGAGTAAAAAATAAATGAATGAAAATGATAAAATAATAAAAATATTATGCTTTGTATAAATGCTCCGTTGCGCCGCGTGTGTGTATCATGTCCTGGTCGCGCGCCGCTCCAGACTCCACTCCAGGTTTTCTGACATCGGCAGCTACCTGAAATTCCACACGGTCGCTTCCGCCTTGAGTGACGTCATCGACTAGCGCGACCATCTATAAACCGGAGAGAGACGCGGGAAAGATGAAAGAGGTTGTGATTTTGGCGTTTTAACATTTGGTTGTGTATTCCGGTTTTAACTTTTTGCCTCCAATTGACTTTGATTATTGCTTTGTCGCTTTGGTTTGGTTGGTCTTTGTATATATTTGTAGATAATTTCACTGTTTTTGGTTTAGGGAGTCCGGGAAGGTACCTGTATTTTTGTTTGTGTGTTTTTTATTTTTTTTGCAGGTAATCTAGCTACTAAATATAAATACCATTTTGTTTATTATTTTGGCCTGGGTCCATCCTGAATCTGATCCTCCTCCTGGTGTGTGTGTGTGTGTGTGTGTGTGTGTGTGTGTGTATGCAAACCTCATTATTTCATCAGTTAATGATTGGATCTAGTTCTTTCTGCCATATACCACCATTTCCATACAGTTTAAAATAGAACACTGAACCATTCTTTTGCTGTATGGCCCTAGACTGGGACGTAACACCATATTTAAGTGACCACTTTGATTTTCAAGCACAAGAAAGACAACAGCTTTATTATACAAAGGTGTTCCTTCAGTTAAAAACAACTAGTTTGAGATTTATATCTGCTCATCTTTTTTTGAACTACGCTAGAATGCCTCATCCCCCACCCCCGCTGTTAAAAAAATAAAAATAAAAAAGTAACTGTAACTTTTACTCTGAGTAAATTTTTTAATGAGCTACTTTTTACTTTTACTTGAGTAGATTTTTATAATGGTAACTTTACTTGTACTTAAGTAAAATTTCCCTGAAGTAACAGTACTTGTACTTGAGTACAAAATTTTATTACTCTTTCCACCTCTGCCTGATTGAACCATCTAGGGCACAGACTCACATGAAAAGCATCATTGTCTGCAGGCCCGTGTGCCCCATGAGTAGTGACAAGTGGGTACCAGTTAGGATTTTGAACACCTCTGACAAGGATCTCACTCTAAAGCATAACGCCAAAGTGGCAGATGTCGCCCTGTATTTCAGATTTGGATGTGGCCCCTGGGCAGAAACCAGCCGAAGAACTCAAGCTGCAGAGTCAGACAGTGTGCAATGAATTAGGCAACAAGCCAAATGACTCTCCCTCTCCCAGTTTGCATGACAGCCTACACAAGTTGGGGCTTGAAGACTTGGATATCGACTCTTGTGAGGTGTCTCACTGCTGGAAATCTCAGTTGTTACAGCTGGTGCATGAGTATGAGGATGTCTTTTCAAAAAGTAAGTTTGACTGTAGGATGGCTAAAGAATTTGTCCACCGTACCCATCTGTATGATGATCGACCGTTCAGACTTCCATACCGGCGTGATCGACCGGGACAGTATCACAAGCATCGGCAGGCACTTACAGAGATGGAAGAGCGTGAGATCATAAGCCCTTATTCGCACTGACCGCTGCACCTAAAGAGAAGAGAGGGAATGCACGTGGTGCTGCTTCATTAATGAAGTTACATCCAAGTGACTGGGGACAAGAGCAACATGACTCATTTGAACAACTACAATCTGCTCTGTTAGACTCTGTCATCCTTGTACACCACGACTTCAGTCGACCATTCATTCTGTCCACAGATGCCTTGCAGTACGGATTAGGGGCTGTACTACAGTGGGAGCCACACCAAATAGCCGCGACAGTGTGGCTGAAGTGTGAATGGCGTGTGAATGGCCTTTGCACGCCGTAATCCCCCCTCCCTTTTCTGGCCGAAAGGCGTGTCAAGATTTCACAGTAAACACGCCCATTCAAGCCCTATTTATTAATTTACCTGGTGCCACCACTAGATGGCGCTTCGTTCTCAAGAACACATTAAAACAAGCCAGCTGCGCTGAGTTGCAATCACGTGATTTTAACAACCCGCCTCCACCCCCGCCGAACTGACGCTACTAAACTACAGAGATGAAGATGGCGGCTTAACGGACTATTCGTGGTAAGTGATATTTTATTTTATAAAATGTGTTTGGGGTAGTTTACAGTTTATTTCCCAGTTTAGTTTTTTATTGGCCGTTTTAAATATCACTGGCAGCACCAGCAGCGGTCAGATGTGACTTTAGAGAACTTAATGTTCTGTTTACCAAGTCTGGAGTTAATATTACAGCTTACTGTCAGTGTCACACACTCACAATGTCACTCCACTTTAACTCAAAAACATGCTCAAGCTTCGACAATACTATTAATGTCCCTATTACAAGAGCTGCACTACCCGATGTACACTGTAAAAAGTGATTTTTTGACCTTGTAAATAATGGTAACATTATTTAAGTATGTTTTACAAACAAATACTATTTTGTCTTTTTACTTAAAAATGTCATGTTTAATTCAGTACATTACTTGCAGTTTCTTTGTAATTTATTATACTAAAATACATATGTAAATTTAAATACAATCTCCTCAGTAATATTTACTTAGTGTTTGCCATCTAATCAAATCACACCAAAACTGAACAACTTAAAGTAAAATGTACTCAGTTCGGCAAGGTAATGGACTGCGTGCACGCAGACTCGTGACGTACTTCCGCTTTGGCTCCGAAGTTTGAAGCGGCGCGCACAGAGGAAAGGAAGAGAGATTTCACCACGGCTAATGTGAATTTTACCACGGTAAGTTATTAATATGCTAAGTAATTAATTGAAATATATTTGCAGAAAAGTGTAGAGTCATTAAGCTATCTGCAGCCCCAGTGGTTTGTGCCTACCGTTTCTTTTTTTTATTGAGGTACAAGTGCTAAAAGTGTTCATGTTAACAATGTTAACAGATGTTTGGATAACGTTAAAACTTAATCTTAGTTTTGTTAAACAGAGTTAAAACATTACTAAATGAAGCTATTAATATAGTTGACAGAGTTAACTATAAATGTTACACAGATATAAATATGAGTTCTGTAAGTAAATCCTACGTTAATGTGAATGCGCTTCCTATTGGTTACGCCAGAGGCGCTGTTTCCCACTGTGTTCGAACAGTCTGCAGCAGAGCTGTGGAGAACTGCTGTGGGTAAGTTGCAATCTGTTGTAGCTCCACAATAAAAGTAAAAAATATAATTTCACAAGAAATGTCAGGCACTGTTTGAAAGGTATTCAACAGCATAGGTATTGATTCATCTGTCAAGTGTATTTTTGTTCAATATCTGTGGTATTTTGATACTTTTATTTCCGTTTTGATGTACCTGGTTTTGCCATGTGCTAATGTGCTAATGAAATGCAATAAATTGCAACATCATCCAAGTCCTGAGTGCGTGTGCTGATGAAGGGTGGGATAAACCGGGTCAGAGAGAGAAAAATCTAGAAGGTCACATATGACCTTAATCTTGTCAGACGATTATTGTAAAAATGAGTTTTAACATCCGTGCAAACTTAGCTCGAGGCATTGCCCTGTCGTGTTCTAGCATTCTGTCCCAGTAAAGTTCGAGCTGCCGAAATTTAATAATCACCCTGTTTTTCGCGTCTTAATCACACAGGATTAACGTTAGTTTTTAAAATGCACTTGTACAAGGCAAATATTACATTGAACTTTATTTATATTGTTTACCTCTACTATTGGGTATGATAGCTATATATAGAAATTGATAAGGTGATACTGTACAGTATTTTAACCACTTTGCTCTGATTTGTATATTTCACAGGATGTCAGCAGAGACATGATTAAGGATACTTTCGCCCGTCATGTCATGAAAATCATTGTACTGAGCAGATCTGTAGAAGAGGAAGATGCCAGTATATCTGATGTCATCATTGTCATCGAGGGTACTGAGGTGCTGCTGGGATGTAAAAATCTCACAAATGCATGTATTTTACTCATGGGCTGCATTTACTCCCTAAATTTGAGCTATCCCCCAAAGCTGAGAAAAACATTTGAAGTATTCAAATTCAAATTTTATTAGTCACATACACAATCATACACAGTATAATATGCAGTGAAATGCTTTTTATACGACCGCCAGTGACCTTAAAAAAAAGAAAATAAGAAAATAAAATCTTGTCCGTAAAATAAATAATCAATAAAAAGGAAATACTAAAGAAATAATTTTAACTAGTAAATTTGTAAAATTAACTGTGCATAAGGGCATAATAAAATATTGCAAAAATATAGAAATATGGTATTAAAGTGTCAGTGGTTGTGCAAATATGCATGAAAGGTGACATGTGCAATTGTCCAGATGTATGAGTATTTAGTGCAAGTGTGTATGAATGTGTCCATGATTGTCCAGTCAGTGTTGTGAGCTTAAAAGATGTTATTAGTCCTGTGTGGAGGTGTGATTGAGAGACCTTATCGCCTGCGGGAAGAAGCTCCTCCTCAGTCTCTCTGTGTTGGCCTTTAGGGAGCGGAATCTCTTCCCAGACCGCAACAAAGAGAACAGTCCATTACTGGGGTGACTGAGGTCCTTCATGATCTTCCTGGCCTTAGTCCAGCACCGCTTGCTGTAGATGGAGTGCAGGTCAGGGAGCTCAGTGCGGATGATGCGTTCGGCTGATCGCACCACCCTCTGTAGAGCTCGTCTGTCCTGCATGGTGCTGTTCCCGAACCAGGTCGTGATGTTTCCCGTCAGGATGCTCTCTATGGTGCAGGAGTAGAAGTTCCTGAGCACCTTGGAGGGCAATCTAAAGTCTCTCAAGCGTCTGAGGTGGTAGAGACGCTGCCGGGCTTTTTTCACCACGGTGTTGATGTGACAGGACCATGATAGGTCCTGCGTGATGTGAACACCGAGGTATCTGAAGCTGTCCACTCTCTCCACTGGGCTCCTGTTGATGACGGGGGTCTGGTAGTTCCTCTCCTGCTTTGTACTAAAGTCCACTATCAGCTCCTTTGTCTTACTGACGTTCAGGAGGAGATTGTTCCTCTGGCACCAGTTCTCCAGATTTCCAATCTCCTCTAGGTAGTCCGACTCATCATTGTTGGTGATCAGTCCGACCACGACGGTGTCGTCAGCAAACTTGATGATGGAGGTGGAGTTGGTAGTGGCCACGCAGTCGTGGGTGTACAAAGAGTACAGCAGGGGGCTCAGAACACAACCCTGGGGGGCTCCAGTGCTGAGAGTGAGTGTAGCTGAGACATGTCCGCCCATCCTTACTGCCTGTGGTCTGCCAGTCAGAAAATTGGAGATCCACTGACATATAGATGAGCTCAGTCCCAGGTGCTCCAGCTTGGTGGTGAGTGTGGAAGGAATTATTGTGTTAAAAGCAGAGCTGTAGTCGATGAAGAGCATTTTAACATAATTCCCTTTCCTAGTGTCCAGGTGAGTGAGTGATGTGTGGAGGAGATGAGAGATTGCATCGTCTGTGGAGCGGTTCTGACGGTATGCAAACTGTAGTGGGTCCAGTGTGTCGGGTAGTGAAGAAATGATGAAGTCTCTGATAAGGCGTTCAAAGCACTTCATCACTACTGAGGTGAGAGCTACAGGGCGATAGTCATTGAGAGAAGCAGGATGTGGTTTCTTTGGAACAGGAACAATAATGGACTCTTTGAAGCATGTGGGGATCACCGACTGAGATAAAGAGATGTTGAATATCTCAGTGAACACAGGTGCTAGCTGGTCTGCGCAGGCTCTGAGGATACGGCCTGAGATGCCGTCTGGTCCTGCTGCTTTCCTGGTGTTCACTCTCTTGAAGGCTCTCCTCACGTCGTGCTCGGAGATGATGAGCGCGTTCCCGGTGCTGACTGTGTCTTCCTGTCTGCAGCCGTTAGCGCCGCTAGCATTAGCGCCGTTAGCATTAGCGCCGTTAGCATTAGCATTGCTAGCGTCTTTAGCTGCAGCCTCGAAGCGAGCGTAAAATGTGTTCAGCTCGTCTGCCATAGTCGCGTCCGCGTTCGTCATACCGGACGTTGGTGCTTTGTAGTCCGTTATTTTTCTCAGTCCCTGCCACAGGCTCCTAGAGTCACTCTGTTGAAGCTGTGACTCTAGTTTTCTCCCGTAGCGCTGCTTCGCCTCTTTCACCGCCTTCCGGACGTTATATGACGCAGCCTTGTACGGTTCCATGTCCCCCGACGCAAGTCCCGTGTTGTAGGCAGCTGTGCGAGATCTCAGAGCGTCGCGGATGGTTTTATCCACCCACGGCTTCTGGTTGGGAAACGTTCTGATAGTCTTTTTCTCTACCGTATCGTCTACCAGTTTTTCAATAAATCCCACAACCTCTTCCGTAAACACGCTGACTTCATCATCGGAGCTGTTTCTAAACATGTCCCAGTCTGCGTCATCGAGTGCGTCCTGTAACGCGGCCACCGATTGGTCCGTCCAGCGCGCGACCTCCCTCAGGACCGGAACTTCCTGTTTCAGCCTTTGTTTATATTTTGGCATGAGGAAAATGGCGGCGTGGTCGGATTTACCAAACGCTGGACGAGATTGTGCCTTGTAACCGTCTTTGACCGTGGTATAACAATGGTCCAGTGTCCTTTCGCCCCTGGTGGGGCAGGTGATGTGCTGATAAAAGTTTGGCGCTGCGCGTTTGAGGTTGGCACTATTAAAATCCCCCGCCACAGTGAGCGCAGCGTCCCGGTGTTGTGTCTGGTGCTGTGTGAGCGCCTCATGCAGCTCGCATAAGGCAGTTTCAGTGTCCGCTTGTGGAGGTATGTAAACGGCGCTGATTATGACCGATGTGAACTCCCGTGGAAGATAAAATGGACGACACATGATGGACAGTAGTTCCAGGTTTGGTGTGCAGGAGCGTGTAAGAGGAACAACGCTCGCGCTGTTGTTCACCATTAAGCACACGCCGCCTCCCCTTGACTTCCCCGAGTCCCGCGTCCTGTCCATGCGGTGAACCGAGAAGAACTCGGCCGGCTGTATGGCGTGGTCTGGCACCGCTGGGTTCAGCCATGTCTCGGTGAAGCAGAGGAGATTGCAGTCCCGAATGTCTCTCTGGAACTTTATCCTGGCCCTGAGGTCATCGAGTTTGTTCTCCAGTGACTGGACGTTGGCGAGCAGGATGCTAGGCAGAGGTGTGCGGTGTGCACAGGCTCGGAGCCGGTTCCTCACGCCAGCTCGTTTCCCTCGGGTCCGTCGCTTCGCGTCGCGTCCATTGTTCTCCCTCAGGATCTCCCTCGGCCAGCTCGGATCCGGAGTTAAAACCGTCGAATTGTGAGTACATTGTATACCAATAGAAACAAGAGTGTCTCTATCATACCTAATGTACTCAATGGTGGTGACTTTGCCGATTTTAAAACACTGAAAACTAACTTAAAAAACAAAAACAAAGAAAAGGTGGTCGGAGCAGTCGTGACGGCAGCCGACCTCACCGGCGCCATCTTGGAATCCAGAAAATCTTTCTTGGGCTAGATGCTTTAAAGTTTTCTCCAAAGGTTAACTCTTTACATAGAAAGCTTGTAATCTAGTTGGGCACTACAGTACTTGCACTTATTGCACTTATGCTGTTTTACTGTGTTTTTTTGTTTTGTTTTTTGCAAGAAAGGCAGCTACTAGTTTAACATTATTTGCACTTTTATACTTTTGTATTTTATATCTGCAACTGAGATTGTTCATGTTATATTTAAAGGTTTTATATGTTTAAATGTTTATGCACTTTAATGCACTGTGGTTGTTCTAAAAAAAAGTTTACTGGAGTAAAATGCACTATAGTGTACCATTTATCAAACAAATGCAGTTTTACTACTTTTTTTTCATGCTCTCATCTGTTAAGGAATCTCAAAGAAATAAAAGATTTCAAGTAAAATGTATGTCAGTGTTATTTTATTGACCACCATTTAAATAAATAAACAACATCAAATGTTAAAATAATATTTAAAGTAAAGGTTACTCCATTTAAAATAAGATAACTAGGATTATTGTGTAAAAAAAACATTTATAAGCATTCCTTGAGTAAAATATATAAAGAAACAGTCAATACAGTTTACTAGGAAATTCCAAGTAAACTTTACTTTACTGAGATTTTCTAATTAAAGCTACAGTTCTTTGTGTTTAGTTTTTACTTGGAAATTCTATTGAAATTACTCACATTTTCTAAGTGAAAAAACTTTCCTAACATTTTTTGAGTAAATCCTACTCCAAATTTTTTTCAGTGTAGAGTGTTTGTGTTCTCTGTAAATACTGAGAGAATCTCACCGCGTGTTGTCTGGATAAATTCAGCACTTATTTATTCTCTGGTTAAGAGTTAATCTGCAGGTTATTTCTGTGACTGTAATATAATGTGATGCAGTTGATGAGGGACACAGACTGAGGGTAGCTGTACAGGAGCTAGTAACGCTCATAACCCGGTTTATATTTTACACACTTTGTCCGGGACTTTCCGCGGTAGCGCGAGCGCTTAGTTAAAGAGCTGAATAACAACACAGAAGTGTTTATCAGTTAAGGAGGAGGAGGGGGAGGTGTGTGTGTGTGTGTGTGTGTGTGTGTGTGTGTGTGTGTGAGGGGCTTCAGTAAGTTATAGTTTGGCTTCAGGGATGAACTAATGCTCATATACGAGTGTTATATCGCTTAACTTATTTGTATGAGAAGCGCATTAAGTAAAGTCTGGGTTAATTTAATGCAGACGATAATACAGACAGTCACTGGTTAACACTAACACTGTTCACTGGTTAACATTAGCACAGGCAGTTTATTTACATTACAGAATCCCCAAAACAGTATTTTACACACTCTGTGGTAAATAGGTTTATTAATATATTTTATTTTTATTAGAACTATATGTTCTGTGAAGTTTATTTATCTTTGTCTTGACTAAATTCTCCTGTTGTCTTTAAGCAGAGCTCCGCTGTGGAGGATTGGGGGGTCAGACGGCTGACGGCTGGACTTTTGGAGCTACAGGACTGGAGGAGTCTGAACAAGCTGTTGAGGGAGCTGTAGGAGGGATGACGTCACAGTCCGACAGCTTTAGAATGATGTTTGATCTGGTCTACTGTATATTCTGAACATAGAACTGCAAAATGTCTGATACAGTACTTTGGGGGAAACAAAGACTTCAACTGTTCCATGTTTAATAGTTTTGATATTTGAAAAATTAATATTTTAATGTAAAAGGACTATAGATAGAGACTTATAAGCAGCTGGTGTATCCGGGTAGTTTAATGAACTTTAAGCAAAAAGACAACATGTATTCATCTGTTTTATATAAATTACTGTTTTAACTTTGACTAGTTTTGGAAGAATAAATTGAATTGTTAAAGTCATGTTTTGCGTGTTTTAATTTTGGGGGATTGTTTGGGTATTTAAAAATTGTTTAGTTGAACCAACAACTTCAATGGGCAAAAATGGGACACAACTTTGTTTTAAATAGTCAAAGAGTTGGGCTGAAAATAATAATAATAATAATAATTATTGATCATAGAAACAAATGAAACCAGTTAAACACTTGATTATATGTATTTGTGTTTGTGATTGTGACCCATAATAATTTTTTCTCAGTATAAATAAATGTTTTGGGTTTTAAGAACTCCAAAAGAGCAACGACAAACTTGGTATTCTCCATTGAGGTTTCTCACCTTCCACTCCTGAGTATGACATGGTGTTAATTGCTCTGTGTGTGTGTGTGTTTTTGGCGGGGGGATGGGTGTGTGTGTGTTTTCGTCTGTTCAGCAGTTCTAAACACAAGCACAGTTTTTGTCCTTAACTAAAATACTTCAATACGTTAATAATGAATTTATTTTGCTGAATAAGGTAATAAGCGATGTTTAAACCAAACCAGTAAGTTAAGTAAGTGTTCCATACATTAAAGTACTGTGTATAACCAAGTGCCCTAGCAAACATAGTTACAGTTTACAGTACAAACAGAGTGTGTGCGCTGGGGGGATTGGAAGGTGAGTGAGAATACTCATTTACAAGACAAAAGACGGTCAGAGGCAGCGCCGTTCTAGACCAGACAACACGGGGTGGGGGGAGAGGGGCATAATGTTCGAGCACTGTTTTTACCTGGCCTTACTGTATAGTAACAGTATTGTATTTGCTGAATTGTGTTGAGGCACGCAAACCCCCTGACCACAATAAGGTGGCAATCCCTCAGGGGGAAACTAAAAAAAAAAAATATACATATATATATATATATATATATATATATATATATATATATATATATATAATAAAATATCCTTAATCCAGATTTTATCAATCAATGACATAACATTTATCTAAGCTGGATGGTAAAATTCTCAAAAACGTTTAACCTAAAGTAAGACTTAACACACTATAACTAAAATATTTACAAAACTGAAAGGTTGTCTTATGAATAATAAAAAATACAAACTAAATTAAAACAGATGGGCTATTGAACAGATCATAATATGTTTTATGTTTTCTGATTATAAATGATAGATGGGTTGATTTTAGAAAGGCTAAATGAAATAGCTAGTTTTTGGTCATGTCAGTCCTATGCTATGTATGCCAATACTATGTAAAAGTAATTATAATATGAATTAATTAAGGGCAGGACCTAACCTAATGTTAATAATTTACACCATGATAACATTAGTATTCGTGTTTTTGTATATATTTTTAAATGTTCAAATGAACGTTTCAGAGTATATAATTTGTCGTGTCATCTGTGATTGAGAACCATGAGTTAAATTGAAATATTTTTTATAGGTAGTAAGCCAGGTTTTAGTAACCTTGGATAAATCAGCATGAAAGCCCTCTCTCGCGCACGCGCTCTCACGCTATCTCTCGCACTCACACACACACACACACACACACACTGTGCACACACAGACACACACAAATAATACATGAAATCGCATAAAACCAAATGAAACTAGGGTAAAAAATATGAGCAGTAAAATACAGTAGTATCCTGTAGGTGATTCCTGTCCTGTGATAACAGGCACTAGCACTCTAGAACTGTTTACTTCTGTTAGTTTTGTTTTCAAGTGTGAATGTTTATGGGTATTAAATCTGTCTCTGCTGCTGCATCTATACACAGTTGTGATAAGTGATTGATGCCCCATCAGATCTTTAATGTGGGACATTATGCTCGTTAAATGATTAAAGACACACTGATCCGTATGGACAGAGATTTGTTCCAGATATTATGCGCCATTAATCAATTTGTTATGACAATTTGACTTTCAGCGAAAACATCAAAAATATAACGAAAACAAACCAAAGCAGAAGTTACATTTTAAGCTTTACTTTCAAAATCAAATTTGATTTGTCACATACACAGTGCGATATGCAGTAAAATGCTTTGGGTGCTTTAGGTGAGACTCGAACTCAGCACTGCTTCACCTGGACTGCTTTATAAGTATCACGCGCTAACCGATTGCGCCACGGGAGCCACACGGAAGATGGTCTTGTCAGAGTATCCTCTCTCTCGTGCGCACACACAACACATGAAATTGCGTAAAAACCAACGAAATATAAGCAGTAAAAAAAAAATCAGTAAAAATACATTAGTATAACAGGCGCTAACCCTCTGGAACTTTTTTTTACTATTGTCTCCAAGTGTTTATGGGGATTTAATCTGTCTCTGCTGCCGCATCCATTCACAGTTGTGATAAGTGATTAATGCCCCATCAGATCTTTTGACGGGGGAGCATTATGCATGATTAAATGACTAAAGAAATACTGATCCATATGGGCAGATATTTATTCCAGGTTGCATGCGGCATTAATTGCCTCTTATGCCACTTGTAGACTATCAGTGAAAAAATCTGCGAAAACATCATCAAAAATATAACGAAAACAAACCCAAGCAGACGTTACATTTTGAGCTTTACTTTGCAGCAAAATATTATCTATCAGTATATTAAATGGAACTAGGTAAAATACACAGTAATATAAAATACTGTACGTAGCCTGCGTTTTTATTCCGTACCTACAATGATCGGTATAGACAAATTACAGCCGCTACCGTGTCTTTAAGGATCATTTCAGGATGTCTTAAAAAATATTTCACTAACTAATTTTATTAATTCATTATTAAATAATAAATAGCATAATCATCATGGGTTGTGTATTGAGTGATTTAACAAATCTGTTTTATTAATCGGTTTGTTGTTGTTATTTTTTCATCTATTTATGAAACTATGTTGACAATACAAGAACTGTCTGTATATTAAAGATACGGTATTGGGCTTCCTGGACACTGCAGTTAACTGTGCCAGTCAATGCTCCATCTGGCGGAATTATACGGCATTGCAACCATCTTTTTAGAAAGCGCATGGGGGCGTTTATGGGGCGGGGCATCGTTAACTGCGTCATCGCGGGGGATCACATTCCATGCACGAAGCCTGCATTAACCCTTCAAGGATCTGCCACGGAGCAGTCATGCTCCAGGCGGCTGTTTGACGTGGCTCCCACTGTATCTCAGGTCAGAGAGGGAGATAGTAAGGCATGCCCCATCATCTTTGCCATCAAGGCCCTCACCCAAGCTCAGAGAAACTACCCTGCACATCGTCTAGAGTTCCTGGCATTGAAATGGTCTGTCTGTGATAAGTTTAGTCACTGGCTCAAGGGACACAGTTCCACCATCTGGACTGACAACTTAATGTTTGTGAGCAGAGATGAGTAGCTAAACTTTCACCGTATACCTTCAGTATTAAGTACATACCTGGAAGTAAGAACATTGTTGCAGATGCCCTAAGCAGACAGCCTTTCATCCAAAACCGTGTTTGCCAGAGGATTATTAAGGAGCCATATGAAGTGTTGTTAGAGGAGTCCGAACAGATTAAGGAGGGTGTGGTCCAGGAGGCATTCAGAGTCAGTGCCAACCACCAGGGTATCAAGCGCTCATTCCCATTCGAGAGCCTGGGGCAATGCTCCATGACAAGTGGTGAAGTATCAGGAGTCCTGGCAGGCCATAGGGAGTGGAACCAAGCTTCCAATCAGAGGGTGGTTACTTGGCTAGCTCAAGATCTGGAGCAACTGATACCATCTGGCCAAAGCGCCCTGCCTGTCTTCTCACTCCAAGAGCTTCAGGATGAGCGAGGGAGAGATGCTACATTGTCCCAAGTCATTTAATTTGTCATCCGAGGAAGACGACCAACAAGGAGAGAGAGAGCCGGACTATCATCGAAGGTTCTTAAAACCTTGAAGCAATGGGAGAAACTAAAAATGCTTGATGGCACTCTTAAACAGAGTGTGTAAGGATTCACTGACCGGGAAGAGACGCCACCAGTATGTGACACCTTTCTCCTTAGTCAGGCATGTTCTGCGTGGTGTCCATGATAATGCCGGTCACCAGGGCCAGAGTAGAAAATTGTACTTGGCAAGGCATTTTTCTATTTTTTGGACCACCATGGAACATGATGTCCAAGAATATGTCAAATGCTGCAAACGCTGTGTGGCTAGCAAGATGCTGGATCCAGAAGGCAAAGCTCCACTTGAAAGTATCAAGACCACGTGCCCTCTCGAGCTGGTTTGTCTGGATTTTTGGTCTGCAGAGTATTCCAGAGGACAAAGTGTGGAAGT
The DNA here is from genome assembly GCA_030522415.1 of Channallabes apus. Taxonomy (NCBI): domain Eukaryota; kingdom Metazoa; phylum Chordata; class Actinopteri; order Siluriformes; family Clariidae; genus Channallabes; species Channallabes apus. The sequence continues at coordinate 1,798,068 of CM060110.1, forward strand.
GTCAGTGGTGACTGACCACTTCACCAAGATGGCCCATGCCTTCCACTGTTCAAATCAGACAGCAAAACAAGTTGCACGCCAGCTCTGGGATAGGTACTTTTGCATCTATGGCTTCCCCCAAAAGGATCCATTCAGATCAAGGAGTGAGTTTCGAGAGCCAGTTGATCCGGGAGTTACTACAGATTGCAGGCGTGAAAAAGTCAAGGACAACGCCATACCAACGGCCATACTGAGAGGTTCAACATAACCCTGGGGAACATGATTAGAGCCTTACCACCTAGGGATAAGAGTAAATGGCCACAGATGTTGCAGACACTGACTTTTGCATATAACTGTACAGCTCACAAGTCAACTGGGTATGCCCCCTTTTATCTGATGTATGGGCAGATCCCCAGGCTGCCACTGGATGTTATGTTTCACAACGTAGAAAGAGATAATGATATTACAGACTATGACAGCTATGTCAAGAGAGTGAGGGAGGATCTTAAGGAAGCTCTCACTTTGCTCAACTACAGCTGGGGGCAGAGCTTTTTCTTACAAAGCCCCAAAATTATGGAATAGTCTTCCAAATAGTGTTCGGGACTCAGACACAGTCTCAGTGTTTAAGTCTAGGCTAAAAACCTATTTATTTAACCAAGGATTTTATAAATAGATTTGCCATAAGGTAAAGGAGCAGATCTGGGGGACTCATGGACGTAGAGTATTATGGTGAACTGGTATGTTTAGATGCTGTCTTCCTCAGTCTCATTTGATCACTCAGGTTTGTTGACGGTGAGGTGATTGTTTGCTTTACATCTCAGTTCCCCCTCATGTTTGTGTTTCCTTCTGGCTCTCCCTTTTAGTTATGCTGTCATAGTTAGTCCTGCCGGAGTCCTTGCTTGCACTCTACAGTAAATATACATTCACATTAGACATTGTGACTGTGACCATACCTAATTGCAATCTCTCCTCCTCTTCTCTTCCTCCCCCTCTTTCTCTTTCCTCTCTCCCCCTGTCTCCCCCTTTCACTCTTTCTCTCTCTCTCTCTCTGTCGAGCTACACATGTGGTTCCTGAGCTGCCAGTGATCCAGACTCCCTCTGCCCTCCGGACCTGTCTGATCCATCCTGGTGCCCGGTTTCTGGTTGGAGGTCTCATCGCATGGATGCCCCGTGTGTCTCTTTAGGATGCGTCTGGTGTCTGGGGATGATTCTCTATACTTAGAAGATGGTTCTGGCCTCGACTGGTGTGGTCAGCTGTTTCTCTGAGGACTTGACAATTCGATAGTTCAGGACTGGAACTTTCTACAAGTCTATCTGAGTCTCGAATAACTACTGGACTCCATTTTACATCAAGTATTATAACATCAATTAACATCAACTATTATAGCTGAACCTAACACTTAAATGCAGATCATTTCCTGCTATCTATTTCACCCAGATGAGGATGGGTTCCCTGTTGAGTCTGGTTCCTCTCAAGGTTTCTTCCTATTACCGTCTCAGGGAGTTTTTCCTTGCCACTGTCGCCCTCGGGCTTGCTCGCCAGGGAATATCTGAACATTTTGATTCATACACATTCACATTCCATACAAACTTAAATAATTCTTTTGATTGTGTAAAGCTGTTTTGAGACAATGTCAATTGTTAAAAGCGCTATACAAATAAACTGAACTTTGGCCAAAGTCAATGCTGATTCCAGCCAGCAGCGCCAAGCAGACTTGTATAACCTAAAGACAAAAGGGGCAGACATTGAGGAGGGAGACCGTGTTCTCGTGGCAAACAGAGGTAAACGTGGCTGCAGCTGACAGGTGGGACACTACGCTGTACACTGTGGTTTCTAAAGATTCAAGGTGCCATACTTCGCATCAGAAACAGTGCCAATGGACAAGAGAGAGTTGTTCACAGGAATTTGATATTGCAAGCTAGCTTCTTGCCAGTGGAGACTGAACCAGAAGTTGATCCTTCCTTTGATAGTGGCTCTGAGGCAAGTCAAAATCAGGGCGACATTGATGAAACATCCTGTGTCCATGAGTCAGAGTTTGATCCGACAGAGCACACTGCCGATTGGTGTCAGAGAACACCCCCTCAGTAGTTCTCCGAGAAAGAGGGTGTGCACCTTATGAACTTCCGCAAGTGCCTCATGATAATGGTTTACTGGTCGTTGACAATTCCCTGTAGGTGATGTTACCAGATCAGATGCTGAGACTCAGTGTTGTAGCTGGAACAAACATGGGCCACAGCAGTGAAAAGGGTAGTGTAAATGGTGGAGAAGAGCCAGACTCGAGTCACAGTCGCTTTGATAGCCAAATAGCCAGAGGAGCTACAGCTGAGGTCATTTTGAAACATGACAGAGTGCCGAGCAGCACAATGGGGAATATCAGAACAAGAGTAGGCAGGATAGTAAAACCAGTTAACAGACTGATTCAGAACATGATGCAGAGAAGTGCACCCGCAGGTGATGTGGTTAGTGAATTAGCCAAGACTTTATTTTTGTAAACAACAGTCACCCTAACTCCTATAAAGATCCTTAAAAGGTTAATAACTCAAGTTTAGGGCATGCATAGCCCCTTGAGAAAGTTCATTCTAAAAGTAATGATCATCAATTGATTAGAATAAGATTGTGTATAAGGCATTTTCTTGAGCAGGTGAACATCTGGCAACCTTTGGCATGTCCCCTTTCGGTCGGGAGACAGTTTGTTGCATAAGTACTGTAATGTGAGAGAACGATGACATGCTATGTTAATGTTACTTAGAACCAGGCTACTAAATCACAGTTGGAACTGTTTTGAGAAGTTCATGGGGGAGTATGTTTTGTCTTAGAATAAATTGCAGAGATCAGAAATCTGTTTGCCTAGTTTTCATCGCAGACATCAGCTACAGATGTCGCCATTAAAAACCTGCGTTTCGAGAAAAGGGATCCCGTGACTTGCCGCGGCTTTGCGCGGCTGCGTGCGGGAAGCTGTGAACATGCCCTTCATTACCTGTAGGGGGCAGTCGTGTTTCAGTCTGAAGTATTGTGTGTCTACTGAAGCCGAAAATGTGTGCTAATTAAACTGTGCATGCGTGTTTGGAGTCGCTGTGCCCGCGCTGTGGATCAGTCGGTTGGGAATCATCACGGAGGTTACAACACGGCGTGGCTGCAGCTGGAGTTTGTCGTGTTCGAGGTAAGTTTAGCTTTCTTTTTTGGATGTGATTCTCGCTTTCATGACTCCCAATTAATGTTCATCTTAATCTCAGGACGTACAATTAGCAATTTCAGTTTTTAATAGTGTGGAGATTCACAAAACACCGTTTTCGTGTAAAAACCTGAACCTACGGAGCCCCCATGGGTCCTGTGGTAAATAAATAAATAAATAAAATAATAACGAACCGAGCGCGCGGATTAATACACCGAGATGTGTTTCTTACCCCCACCCCGAGTGAAAACGGCATGTTCAGACAAAGGCTCGCCAGTTAGATGCCATTTCTGAACAAACTGAGTCGTGTGTGTTAAAGCATTAAATGGTAAAAGAGCACTAGCAATAAACATTTTTTTTTTCTGAAGCCGAACTTTATTAATGAGTTACGAGTAAAGAACCTGTACATATGTTCATACAGTATTGATAGCAGCTCTAATTTACTGCGGTAAAGCCAGCCGCGGTTCAGAAAAACACGGTCAAGCCAGCCGCGATTGATTTTAGTGCGCGCGCATATTACAGTGATTACGGTAGTTTCATGAACAACACAGAGAGAATGCCCCATATCTGAAAAATGGTGCAGTAAAATAGTTTCATATGTGGTGTGTATATAGTATGGGACGTCCTGAATAAGAACTGATCATTGTTTTTTTTTCTGTTTCAGTCTGAAGTATTGTGTGTCTACTGAAGCCGAAAATGTGTGCAAATTAAACTGCGCATGCGTGTTTGGAGTCGCTGTGCCCGCGCTGTGTATCAGTCGGTTGGGAATCATCACGGAGGTTACAACACGGCGTGGCTGCAGCTGGAGTTTGTCGTGTTCGAGGTAAGTTTAGCTTTTACACTTATTAGAAATGGGGTCTTTATACCCCTTTGAAATGTAATAATGCCCCATATCTGAAAAATGCTGCAGTAAAATAGTTTCATATGTGGTGTGTATATAGTATGGGACGTCCTGAATAAGAACTGATCATTGTTTTTTTCTACTTTTTTTTTTTATCATATAATGTGTGTACATTATATGGGATAAAAACTGACCATGGCGTTTTATACTTACTAGAATTTATTTTTTCATAGGTCTCTGAAGTGAAATAAAGGCATTTTATTTAACTTTTTTTCCCCATTGTGAACATTTGTTTATTTGACCTCTCTTCCAAAGCAGACGTTAATCTTTGCACACATGATTCTTGCTTCTCATTTTTTCCTTAATCCCTCACTGTTCTATCTTGTATTTTCTAATGGTGTCAGAAACTTTGTGTTAGTAGCACTGCTTGACATGCTTGATGCCTTCCTCTTTTGTAATTTGCTTTGGATAAAGGCCTAAATGTAGTTGTACGAATAAAAGATTATGTAATGATACAATGTAAATATTTTCACAGAAACAAAGCGTAAAGATGAGACGTGAATCTGAAGAGGATCTCTTTGATGATTGCCTGGTAAAGCATTGTTTTCTTATTAATTATACAATTTATTAATACCGTGAATATAGTGTTTGTTGTATTGGACAGAAGCATATAAATGCAAATGAATATATAAATATGAGTAATTATTGAACGAATTTTCATGTTTGGACTAACCCTTTAAATACAAACTCAGCATTCATCATAGGATTTCCTGACACTGTAAAGCCATCTCATGCCATGTTTTACTGATGCAAGATTAGTGCTAAAACAATTTAACCCAAGTTTAACAATATGAAGTATATGAAGTGATGGTCATTTTTTTATTATCATTTATTTTTATTATTATTTTTTTCTCAATGAAGTCAGCACAGGTTGAAGCAATTCAGATTTTTTTTGTTTCTCAAAATAAGTGATTTATTTTCTTGTAAATTTTATGCAGGGGGACAGACGAAGTGACACCTTCTTAAAATCCTTGTCGTCCGTGCTGTTGAAGGGGAAGAACCGGTTGGTGTATCCATAATCCTTGAAGGAGAGGCTATTTTCAGAAAGTTCTTCTAGAACTTGATGGGATTAAGCTATCACCAAAAGTGCAAGCTTTAAAGATGAAGTTATCATCTTAAAACATTTGATTTGGCTTGACTACAAGTGTTTACATGTTGTGTTTACATGTTCAGCTTAAAATGTTTTCATGCATTAAGGTTTCAATGGCATACTTTTAAGTGCACTAGTCCAGAGTGCTGATTTGAAAGTTGCAACTTCACTGCTTCAGAGGGCTATTACGTTTTAACGTTTATTCTACAGTTTGTTTAAAGTATTTTCTGCTGCATTTTATTTCTAAATGAATGCTGTATTGTATTTATTTATATCAGGCCCTGGTGCCGTGCAGTTTTTTTCTATGGATGCAAAATTTAGCTGAATGCACTTTTATTAAAAAGACAACTTGGATCTAGACTGTGAATGTCACAAATATTTGGTAATGTTGGTGAATAAACTGTTTAATTATATTTTAGTTCTGATTTATGAAAGATATAGATGAAATAATTACTTAAGTTTCTTTCCAAAACATAAATTAGCAATGTTTACATTATTATAGGGAGTAATATAAATTGATAAAACCAAGTAAGGGAAAATCTCACAAAACAAAATGATAGTAATTTCATAAAATCAAGGTTCCTGCTGATACAACAATGCATTAACTTTAGATTTAAAACAAACGAGCAGGCGTCTCTGCCTAAAATGTTTTTCGCCAGCAAAACACCTTTCTCCTCTCTCTCTCTCTCTCTCTCTATATATATATATATATATAAATATATATATAGATAGATATCTCTATATAGGCTGCAGCGCGCGCACAGAGAAATAGAAGACTGTGGTGTATGAGTGGATTGGAGAGAAGAGAGCTGTTCAGTTACTATAAAATATATATATACAGTGGCGTGAAAAACTATTTGCCCCCTTCCTGATTTCTTATTCTTTTGCATGTTTGTCACACTTAAATGTTTCTGCTCATCAAAAACTGTTAACTATTAGTCAAAGATAACATAATTGAACACAAAATGCAGTTTTTAAATGAAGGTTTACGTTATTAAGGGAGAAAAAAAACTCAAAATCTACATGGCCCTGTGTGAAAAAGTGATTGCCCCCCTTGTTAAAAAATAACTTAACTGTGGTTTATCACACCTGAGTTCAATTTCTGTAGTCACCCCCAGGCCTGATTACTGCCACACCTGTTTCAATCAAGAAATCACTTAAATAGGAGCTACCTGACACAGAGAAGTAGACCAAAAGCACCTCAAAAGCTAGACATCATGCCAAGATCCAAAGAAATTCAGGAACAAATGAGAACAAAAGTAATTGAGATCTATCAGTCTGGTAAAGGTTATAAAGCCATTTCTAAAGCTTTGGGACTCCAGCGAACCACAGTGAGAGCCATTATCCACAAATGGCAAAAACATGGAACAGTGGTGAACCTTCCCAGGAGTGGCCGGCCGACCAAAATTACCCCAAGAGCGCAGAGACAACTCATCCGAGAGGCCACAAAAGACCCCAGGACAACATCTAAAGAACTGCAGGCCTCACTTGCCTCAATTAAGGTCAGTGTTCACGACTCCACCATAAGAAAGAGACTGGGCAAAAACGGCCTGCATGGCAGATTTCCAAGGCGCAAACCACTTTTAAGCAAAAAGAACATTAAGGCTCGTCTCAATTTTGCTAAAAAACATCTCAATGATTGCCAAGAATTTTGGGAAAATACCTTGTGGACAGACGAGACAAAAGTTGAACTTTTTGGAAGGTGCGTGTCCCGTTCCATCTGGCGTAAAAGTAACACAGCATTTCAGAAAAAGCACATCATACCAACAGTAAAATATGGTGCTGGTAGTGTGATGGTCTGGGGTTGTTTTGCTGCTTCAGGACCTGGAAGGCTTGCTGTGATAAATGGAACCATGAATTCTACTGTCTACCAAAAAATCCTGAAGGAGAATGTCCGGCCATCTGTTCGTCAACTCAAGCTGAAGCGATCTTGGGTGCTGCAGCAGGACAATGACCCAAAACACACCAGCAAATCCACCTCTGAATGGCTGAAGAAAAACAAAATGAAGACTTTGGAGTGGCCTAGTCAAAGTCCTGACCTGAATCCTATTGAGATGTTGTGGCATGACCTTAAAAAGGCGGTTCATGCTAGAAAACCCTCAAATAAAGCTGAATTACAACAATTCTGCAAAGATAAGTGGGCCAAAATTCCTCCAGAGTGCTGTAAAAGACTCGTTGCAAGTTATCGCAAACGCTTGATTGCAGTTATTGCTGCTAAGGGTGGCCCAACCAGTTATTAGGTTCAGGGGGCAATTACTTTTTCACACAGGGCCATGTAGGTTTGGATTTTTTTTCTCCCTAAATAATAAAACCCCTCATTTAAAAACTGCATTTTGTATTTACTTGTGTTATCTTTGACTAATAGTTAAATGTGTTTGATGATCAGAAACATTTTGTGTGACAAACATGCAAAAGAACAAGAAATCAGGAGGGGGGCAAATAGTTTTTCACACCACTGTAAACATAATATGATCTTTTTGAGTTATAATGTTTTTTTAATCATTCATTATTCATTTCTTTAGGCTAAACGGTTTTGAGAATTAGACCATCCAGCTAAGATAAATATTATGTCGTTGATTGATAAAATCTGGATTAAGGATAATTTATTTCATTTAATTTGTATTTTTCACCTCCCCCCCGAGGGATTGCCACCTTATTGTGGTCAGGGGGTTTGCGTGCCACAGTGACCTTAAGAGCTATACCAACAGGAGCTTAGTCTTTGGAGGTGGGGGATGCATGTTGGAATGCTGACTTTTTAACCCAAGACTATATAAGTTTTTACAGTACTGAGATAAGGGGGAATCAAAAACTGCCCCCAAAAATGTTTTACTGCAAGTTTGAAAAACCCACTCTCATCACCTAACACACACACACAAATTATTTGCAAACCGGTTTCGCTGACACTTTGAGTGTAATTCATAAATTTACTGAACATATTCAAATAAACACACCATACGGCAAATAAATCATCTCAAAGCGTTTATTTTTTGGGTCATGAATGCAGTGTTCATTTACATTCCTGTGTGTCCATGTTACGTCAGAGGACATGCGCCGATGTTTATCACACATTCCAATAAGAGAGATTACTCACTCCCAAAGGTTTTTTGCGCCGTATTTCGATTTTTAAAAAAGTTGCTCATTTTCACCACGAACACGGATGAGTCTTCGGGTTTCCTCAGCCGTCCATATACAGAATATAAATTACAAAACTGTGGTCACGTTGCAATAAGTAAGAATAGTGTAAGCAAAACAATAGTGTATTGCCGTAAGCAAAACAAACAATGCGTTATCAAATGCTCGGCAAAATGCCGTGCTACTGAACTTTCATATTTGTTTGTAGCATGCAGTAAAGTGTATGTGACATAAAAATATATATTTGTAATATTGTGCAATATGTGCTATCCGCTAGCAAACTTTCGCGATTTTTTTTGCAAACGTTTCTTTACAGAACATCACCATAAACACAGACACAAGACTAAAGGTAATATACATACAATGAAAACTTGTCATAAAAATCTTTATTAATGGCAAAAATGACTTAACATTTATGGGTCTGTTTGCTCGAGTGAGCAGCCATGTTGAAAACTTCGCTTAGCCCTTCGTTTGAAGTGAGGTCCTGAAAAATCTTCGTTTGGAGGGCTATCTGGCCCTTCCCCCCTCCCCTTACACCTCCAACCAAAAGAGAAATGAGACACCACTACCCCTGCACGTGAACGCGCCAAATGGAAGAGTAGGGGGAAGGGTTGGGATTCAGCTTTAATATTGGAGCAATAAAATTTACTTAAAATCTGTGTCCAAATTGTTATGAGGATTTTATCAAGTAAATCTTACAAGTTCTTTTTTTCAGTGCATGGGTGAACACGATGTTTTAAGAATTTAATTATATATATATATATATATATTTATTGTGTGTGTGTGTGTGTGTGTGTGTGTGTGTGACCGGTGCAACTCACACGTCCTATTCCATTGTCATTCATACTGCCGTAGTTTTTAGAGCCCTAAAAAAGCATTCGCTAGTAAGTAAGTAAATAAAAGACAAATGAATAAATAGTTTTAAATTATATATATACAGGGGCGAAGATTTAGGGTGGACGGAGGGGATGTGTCCCCACCAATATCCTCCGACCATTGAAATGTCCCCACCAATAATTTAATCCACTTTTTTTTTAAATCGTTCTGTCAACATTAACCTAGACACGCAGAAAGGGATAAATCACATTCTCTCTTTGAGTCCTCCTGCCCCCAAAACACATATGAACATTTTGATTGGCTGTGCCTTTCCCTGCCATCATGTGATAGACGATTGGCTGCGTTCAGACACAAGCAGCGCCAAATGCAGTGGACTCACATTCAGTACAGCAGGCCAGGATATAGTCTGTGAATACGGACGTAAAACTAACAGCAGATTAAACAGCTAAATGTAAAAGTATAAATATGATCCCTGTCAGTCTCCTAATCTAGTGACTGTTTGTCAGAAATCAGTATTGTGAAAGAAATTGATAAACTAATATACTAATATTGCCATATGGCTAGAATTTTGTTGACACCAATAGACAATCCACTTCAGAAAAATAGTTTTTAAAATGCATTCACTTACTTGGCGAACATTAATGATTTGATTCGAGGTTTGCACACTAAGACTCAGAAAAGTGAAATAAAATGATTGCTGTTTAAATGGCATGTGTTTATCCTGTTTTGTCAGGTAACAGAACCTAAACACCTGTGCTGTATATCAGACAGCGATGGAGAGAGTGTAGATTACACACAGGTGCTTTCTAGTCATTAGCACTCATCAGGCAATGTCTATGACCAACTGACTGCACTCAGACCAAAGGGGGCTGAATAATTACACACACCCCACTTTTCAGTTATTTATTTGTAAAAAAAAAAATGTTTGAAATCATGTATGATTTTCGTTCCACTTCTCGCGTGCACACCACTTTGTATTGGTCTTTCACGTGGAATTCCAATAAAATTGATTCATGTTTGTGGCTGTAATGTGACAAAATGTGGAAAAGTTCACGGGGGGCGAATACTTTTGCAAGCCACTGTAGTTGTCCTGAGATTTAACATTGTTACCAATAATAGGCTGAGGCATTCTCTGTCCATGCTCATAAGGAATCCCTCAATGTTTTTCAATTAGGGGACAGAAGCAGATCAGCCATGTTGTAGTTCAGGTGAAGAGGCGAGTTCACAGGAGGTCAATCTGAATGTTGATTATACAGTATATAACATATAATATGTGTGCGTGTATTATACATGTTGATTATACTAATATTTAGCATTATGAGGAGTGATAGGCTGAGGATGTAAGTGATTCATTAGTGTTTTTGGCAAAAGTTTTGAACTGACATTTCACTTTTTTGTCACGCTATTTCATCAGGTGGCAATGCTGTCCGGTCCTAGTGCAGTCAGAGGGGTAGAGTTAGGGTCAAAGCCATTGTTCACCCCCAAAAAAACTTTACTCACTATTTACTCCTTAAGTGGTTCTAAACTTTAATGATTTTCTTTATTTTGTTGAATACAAAATAAGATATTGGGGAAAAAAGCTGAAAACATTGACTTCCGTAGCAGGAAAAACAAATACTACAGTGGGAGCCACACCAAATAGCCGCGACAGTGTGGCTGAAGTGTGAATGGCGTGTGAATGGCCTTTGCACGCCGTAATCCCCCCTCCCTTTTCTGGCCGAAAGGCGTGTCAAGATTTCACAGTAAACACGCCCATTCAAGCCCTATTTATTCATTGACCTGGTGCCACCACTAGATGGCACTTCGTTCTCAAAAACACGTTAAAACAAGCCAGCTGCGCTGAGTTGCAATCATGTGATTTTAACAACCCGCCTCCACCCCCGCCGTACTGACGCTACCAAACTACAGAGATGAAGATGGCGGCTTAACGGACTATTCGTGGTAAGTGATATTTTATTTTATAAAATGTGTTTGGGGTAGTTTACAGTTTATTTCCCAGTTTAGTTTTTTATTGGCCGTTTTAAATATCACTGGCAGCACCAGCAGCGGTCAGATGTGACTTTAGAGAACTTAATGTTCTGTTTACCAAGTCTGGAGTTAATATTACAGCTTACTGTCAGTGTCACACACTCACAATGTCACTCCACTTTAACTCAAAAACATGCTCAAGCTTCGACAATACTATTAATGTCCCTATTAACAAGAGCTGCACTACCCGATGAAGAGTGTTTGTGTTCTCTGTAAATACTGAGAGAATCTCACCGCGTGTTGTCTGGATAAATTCAGCGCTTATTTATTCTCTGGTTAAGAGTTAATCTGCAGGTTATTTCTGTGACTGTAATATAATGTGATGCAGTTGATGAGGGACACAGACTGAGGGGAGCTGTACAGGAGCTAGTAACGCTCATAACCCGGTTTATATTTTATACATTTGTCCGGAACTTTCCGCGGTAGCGCGAGCGCTTAGTTAAAGAGCTGAATAACAACACAGAAGTGTTTATCAGTTAAGGAGGAGGAGGGGGGAGGTGTGTGTGTGTGTGTGTGTGTGTGTGTGTGTGTGTGTGTGTGTGAGGGGCTTCAGTAAGTTATAGTTTGGCTTCAGAGATGAACTAATGCTCATATACGAGTGTTATATCGCTTAACTTATTTGTACGAGAAGCGCATTAAGTAAAGTCTGGGTTAATTTAATGCAGACGATAATACAGACAGTCAGTGGTTAACACTAACACTGTTCACTGGTTAACACTAACACTGTTCACTGGTTAACATTAGCACAGGCAGTTTATTTACATTACAGAATCCCCAAAGCAGTACTTTACACACTCTGTGGTAAATAGGTTTATTAATATATTTTATTTTTATTAGAACTATATGTTCTGTAAAGTTTATTTATCTTTGTCTTGACTAAATTCTCCTGTTGTCTTTAAGCAGAGCTCCGCTGTGGAGGATTGGGGGGTCAGACGGCTGACGGCTGGACTTTTGGAGCTACAGGACTGGAGGAGTCTGAACAAGCTGTTGAGGGAGCTGTAGGAGGGATGACGTCACAGTCCGACAGCTTTAGAATGATGTTTGATCAGGTCTACTGTATATTCTGAACATAGAACTGCAAAATGTCTGATACAGTACTTTGGGGGAAACAAAGACTTCAACTGTTCCATGTTTAATAGTTTTGATATTTGAAAAATTAATATTTTAATGTAAAAGGACTATAGATAGAGACTTATAAGCAGCTGGTGTATCCGGGTAAAAAGACAACATGTATTCATCTGTTTTATATAAATTACTGTTTTAACTTTGACTAGTTTTGGAAGAATAAATTGAATTGTTAAAGTCATGTTTTGCGTGTTTTAATTTTGGGGGATTGTTTGGGTATTTAAAAATTGTTTAGTTGAACCAACAACTTCAATGGGCAAAAAATGGGACACAACTTTGTTTTAAATAGTCAGAGTTGGGCTGAAAATAATAATAATAATAATAATTATTATTGATCATAGAAACAAATGAAACCAGTTAAACACTTGATTATATGTGTTTGTGATTGTGACCCATAATAATTTTTTCTCAGTATAAATAAATGTTTTGGGTTTTAAGAACTCCAAAAGAGCAACGACAAACTTGGTATTCTCCATTGAGGTTTCTCACCTTCCACTCCTGGTGTTAATTGCTCTGTGTGTGCATGTGTGTTTTTGGCAGGGGGATGGGTGTGTGTGTGTTTTCGGCTGTTCAGCAGTTCTAAACACAAGCACAGTTTTTGTCCTTAACTAAAATACTTCAATATGTTAATAATGAATTTATTTAGTTGAATAAGGTAATAAGCGATGTTTAAACCAAACCAGTAAGTTAAGTAAGTGTTCCATACATTAAAGTACTGTGTATAACCAAGTGCCCTAGCAAACACAGTTACAGTACAGTTTACAGTACAAACAGAGTGTGTGCGCTGGGGGGATTGGAAGGTGAGTGAGAATACTCATTTACAAGACAAAAGACGGTCAGAGGCAGCGCCGTTCTAGACCAGACAACACGGGGTGGGGGGAGGCGGGCATCATGTTCGAGCACTGTTTTTACCTGGCCTTACTGTATAGTAACAGTATTGTATTTGCTGAATTGTGTTGAGGCACGCAAACCCCCTGACCACAATAAGGTGGCAATCCCTCAGGGGGAAACAAAAAAAATAAAATATATATATAATTATATAATAAAATATCCTTAATCCAGATTTTATCAATCAATGACATAACATTTATCTAAGCTGGATGGTCAAATTCTCAAAAACGTTTAACCTAAAGTAAGACTTAACACACTATAACTAAAATATTTACAAAACTGAAAGGTTGTCTTATGAATAATAAAAAATACAAACTAAATTAAAACAGATGGGCTGTTGAACAGATCATAATATGTTTTATGTTTTTTGATTATAAATGATAGATGGGTTGATTTTAGAAAGGCTAAATGAAATAGCTAGTTTTTGGTCATGTCAGTCCAGTAACTATACTATGTAAAAGTAATTATAATATGAATTAATTAAGGGCAGGACCTAACCTAATGTTAATAATTTACACCATGATAACATTAGTATTCGTGTTTTTGTATATATTTTTAAATGTTCAAATGAACGTTTCAGAGTATATAATTTGTCGTGTCATCTGTGATTGAGACCCATGAGTTAAATTGAAATATTTTTTATAGGTAGTAAGCCAGGTTTTAATAACCTTGGATAAATCAGCATGAAAGCCCTCTCTCGCGCACGCGCTCTCACGCTATCTCTCGCACTCACACACACACACACACACACTGTGCACACACAGACACACACAAATAATACATGAAATCGCATAAAACCAAATGAAACTAGGGTAAAAAATATGAACAGTAAAAATACAGTAGTATCCTGTAGGTGATTCCTGTCCTGTGATAACAGGCACTAACACTCTAGAACTGTTTACTTCTGTTAGTTTTGTTTTCAAGCGTGAATGTTTATGGGGATTAAATCTGTCTCTGCTGCTGCATCTATACACCGTTGTGATAAGTGATTAATGCCCCATCAGATCTTTAATGTGGGACATTATGCTTGTTAAATGACTAAAGACACACTGATCCGTATGGACAGATATTTGTTCCAGATATTATGCGCCATTAATCAATTTGTTATGCCAATTTGACTTTCAGCGAAAACATCAAAAATATAACGAAAACAAACCAAAGCAGAAGTTACATTTTAAGCTTTACTTTCAAATTCTAATTTTATTTGTCACATACACAGCGCGATATGCAGTAAAATGCTTTGGGTGCTTTAGGTGAGACTCGAACTCGGCATTGCTTCACCTGGACTGCTTTATAAGTGTCACGCGCTAACCGATTGCGCCACTGGAGCCACACGGAAGTTGGTCTTGTCAGAGTATCCTCTCTCTCGTGCGCACACACAACACATGAAATTGTGTAAAAACCAACGAAATATAAGCAGTAAAAAAAAAAAATCAGTAAAAATACATTAGTATAACAGGCGCTAACCCTCTGGAACTTTTTTTTACTATTGTTTCCAAGTGTTTATGGGGATTTAATCTGTCTCTGCTGCCGCATCCACAGTTGTGATAAGTGATTAATGCCCCATCAGATTTTTTGACGGGGGAGCATTATGCATGATTAAATGACTAAAGAAATACTGATCCATGTGGGCAGATATTTATTCCAGGTTGCATGCGGCATTAATTGCCTCTTATGCCACTTGTAGACTATCAGTGAAAAAATCAGCGAAAACATCATCAAAAATATAACGAAAACAAACCCAAGCAGACGTTACATTTTGAGCTTTACTTTGCAGCAAAATATTATCTATCAGTATATTAAATGGAACTAGGTAAAATACACAGTAATATAAAATACTGTACATAGCCCGCGTTTTTATTCCGTAGCTACAATGATCGGTATAGACAAATTACAGCCGCTACCGTGTCTTTAAGGATCATTTCAGGATGTCTTAAAAATATTTCACTAATTTTATTAATTCATTATTAAATAATAAATAGCATAATCATCATGGGTTGTGTATTGAGCGATTTAACAAATCTGTTTTATTAATCGGTTTGTTGTTGTTGTTTTTTCATCTATTTATGAAACTATGTTGACAATACAAGAACTGTCTGTATATTAAAGATACGGTATTGGGCTTCCTGGACACTGCAGTTAACTGTGCCAGTCAATGCTCCATCTGGCGGAATTATACGGCATTGCAACCATCTTTTTAGAAAGCGCATGGGGGCGTTTATGGGGCGGGGCATCGTTAACTGCGTCATCGCGGGGGATCACATTCCATGCACGAAGCCTGCATTAACCCTTCATGGAACTGCCACGGAGCAGTCATGCTCCAGGCGGCTGTTTGACGTGGCTCCCACTGTATGTAAATCAATGATTACAGGTTTTCAGCATTCTACAAAATATCATCTTTAGTGTTTATCAGAAGAAAAAAAGAACAGCCTGGACAATATTGATGTCAAACAAATATGCCAGCAGTTTATTTTTGTTAACGAGAGGCGAAGGCATGTTTTTGTCTCCATCATATAGGAGCAATAGGCATTGAGCTGTTGTGTGGTACTCTACCTAGTAGTTCATGTTTAGATGTAATCTACTTTTATATATATACAGATGATTGAGATGTTTCATTTGCACTAGGGCTCAATAAAGAATAGTTTTTATTTTATTAAAGACTATCTTTTTGTCAGTTATGAAACATTCCTTTAACTTTACACTATTCCTTAATTTAACTTAATGAATTGCATTTCGAGTGGATTAATATAAATCGAAGCATTGCTAGTATTAATGTAAAGTGATTTCGCACCATATTAAGAAAACCTAGCAAACCTACGCACTTGTGTGTGTGTGTGTGTGTGTATATGTGTGTATATATGGAAATATAATTAATATTTTCGTGTTTAATTACAAAAAAAAAAACATTTTAATGGTTAGTGATTGTTGCAGACATTTACACTATTTTTGAGAACTATTAAGTTCTCCTTCAACGTGTCATAGCCGATAACTGCCCCTTTGAAGCCTTTGAATGGTGTTAAAAATACTTGCAAAACAAGTATTGCAGCCATACATTGGAGGGAACTTCTGAGGTGGTCAGTGATTGATGGCACGGTCGGTCGGAGGGGGTTGTGATCACACCTATAGATCTTTTGTCCTAGGCTATCGGTCAAATATCTCTCCACTTGGAAGCAAAAACATGCAAGGGATTTCAGCATCTCGACGCACATACTAAGCTGTTTATAAAGTAGACACTGTTTGTTTTTTCATTTTGTAATCTTTCCCGTGTTTACCGTGTACTGTACAATGTATATTCATTTTTTAATGAATTACTGTAAATAAACTACACATTCCGTTGATTTACCAGAAATGACTTTTCTGTATTTTTGTGTGTGCTAAACTAAACTTCAGGGTCAAAGTAATAGCGATTTTATTTGAAAAGTATTATATATTTACAATGCTGATAAGTTCAACCTTAGATTCATATATAAACTGCTTCAAAGTCTTTCCGTGACCGCTGAAATCCGACAGACGCAGGGCTCAAGGGAGGTTTGTCTGTGTGTGTGTGTTTGGGCGCGCGTGTGTATGTGTGTGTGTGCGGGTTAGTGTGCCTGTCCTATTTTCAGCGGATTTTTCCGCTACCGCAGATCAGTTTATCAACTTGTAATATATACATTTTAGGAATATATTAACATGTGCAGACATTTAAGGGTGCGCTGCCCTCTCTTGCCCCTGCGTAGAGCCTACACACACACACACACACACACACATCTATCTATCTATCTATTATATAAATACACATTTGGAATCTGCATCTACATTTTCTGTTACAAGTATAGAATTAGGTTCAGCTGAGACTCATGATCAATGGTGTTAGGGTACTTATGTAGTGATAATTAGTTTCAGCCAGATCATTAAAACTAACAATGGACTATGACACTCTTGAGAGGGGATATGAAGGTGTTATTCATTTATTTATTCTCTACAAGGGTGCGAACTACAGTACAGACCAAACAATAACTCTCTCTTACTACTATAAAAATTCTAGATATAAACAAACAAAATACAGCTTTTTTTCCTCAGAGGTAAACGGAAAAGTGAAGTTGTTCAGCTGTTCACTGTCACTGCAGCTTCTTCAAAGTCTTCCCACTCCGTGACCACTGAAATCCGACACGACACCACGTTAGGCTGCGTCTTGACTCATTTGTATACCGACGGTGATTGGATGTTTCCCGAGGGCTCAGGGGAGTGTGTGTGTCTGTGTGTGTGTGTGTGTCTATGTGTGTGTGTCTATGTGTGTGTCTGTGTGTGTGTGTCTATGTGTGTGCGTGCGCGCGGGTACTTGTTTTACTGTTATAAAAACTCTAAATATAACCAAACAAAATACAGCTTTTTTTTCAGAGGTAAACGGAAAAGTGAAGATGTTCAGTGTCAATATGCAGATGTTACACTCAGTGGAGTTACCGAAATCATTGGTTTAGTCCTCATTGAGCTTTTGTTCCTCTTATGTGAGCATAAACAGTGAAACATTCCACAGGTTTATAATACACCGCGGCCAAGTGAACCACGTTCCCGTCGAACGAAACGAGGCATAATCGTGGTGTTTGCTTCGGTTATGACACACCATAGTTTATTACCTGCTGTGGTAGATCTGAATATTTATTCAAACACAATAATAAAGCTTTATATCCTCAGGAGGACTCAGTACATTGTTTTAGCGATAGTTTCACGGAAGCGAGTTCAGAACTAATCTAACCAAACCAAAAAAAAAAAACATTCCGAAGCTTCAAATAGAATGAACGAACTAATGAAATTGATATATATATGTAATTGATATACTGTATATACAGACGTGTGTGTGTCATTTTAATTCAAATGAACATTTTAATGCTTTCTGATACACTTATCAACTTATCCACATAAACTTATCAACACATACTCTCCGTGCACGCACATACAATCTCTAAAAAAGTAAAATTAATAACATACATATACAAATAAACAAAAATATAAACGTCTATGTATATTGAAGTTTACGGTGAACGCAGAGTCGGGTAAGCACATGTGATGACGCGCGCGCCCTCACCTCTTGTTACGGCTGCCTATTTGGCCAAAAAATAATTGAACGATATGCCTGGTCCTGGAAAGAGACAATAAGTTATATATATTTTTTATACATTTATTGCATTGTTTGTTGTTTACAGTCAAGCCATCAACATACAATAAAATGTAAACATGAGATCTAAACTAAAAACTGTGCTCTCTGTGCTGGTGCTGGCAATATCATCTCTTTGTTCTGCTGTCTCCGGCTCCCTCCCTGGTCCTGAACCGTACCTGGCCCTTCCTCTACTCTCACTGTCTCAGAACAGACTGACTCCTGAAGCAGAAAAAAACAATGCAGGAAAAGATGTTTTCCATACTCATAATAACTAACTTGTTTACATTACACTTGTTAAATTGAAAGATCATACTGTAAATTGGTGAGCCTATTACTTTCTACTGAACAGCCCCAACTCAGAAAACATTAAAGAAATTGTTCACCCGAAAAAAAAAAAAAAAATTATCAGTCATTATCCCTTCAATAAAAGCACCACACTTACCCACACTGTACATCTGATTGACCCTACTGAAAAAAAAATAGCACTGGCTAAACTTAAAACAATTGAAGTAATCTGTCACACCTAATATTTGGGAAGTGACGTAATGTAAATAAACCTTTTACTCTAAGATTTAAGGCATTCATAATTTAAATATAAAAAAGCATAAGCATAAAAATAAGCATAAAAAACTTAATTACATATTGATTTACACTCAAAGCACATTTCTTTATATAAACATTTATTGTGGAATGAACATATTTTCATCCAAAATGTTAACATTACTCCATAAAATTACAAATAGTAACACTCAACTTTGCAACACACATTTATTAATTGGACTGAAAAGAAAATTAGAAAATGGTCTTGAAACAAAATCAGCAGAGGTAAAACATGGAACATTCATGTGCGACTGATGGAAACTCAAAAAGTCACAATCCCGATTTCCTGTGGAGGCTGAAGACAGTCCTCTTCCTACCTGAGGACAAACAGGGCCATTGTGCACCTCACAAGTTCTGCCTGAGCTTCATCTTTCTGAACAACCTAATAAAAGAAAGGACATTTGTTAGACAATTGCTCTATTTGGCAAAACAGTGTCTGATGTATGCATGTAAAATCACTTAATGCTCCCTATGAGTGAAAAAAACACATAGGATTATGGTGCAGCATGATAAATGTAATTAGCTCAATGAATACGCCAAAATAACTGACATACATATACACACTAGGTATTAATGATAAAGTTTATCATTTTAAGTATTAATTTCAGGAGGTAATCACCTCCAGGCTCTAGGGTCATAAAAACAAACATAGTATTGTTGGTTATGTTAGGCTTGTAAAGCGTGAAAAAATGAACATGGCAGACACTGAAACCTGTATTCAGACAGCATACACTAACCTGTGAACAAGTTAAACTAAAGTTTTATTCTGCTAGTTATGTTTTAATTTAGTGCATCACAGCCAACTTGATGTGGATGCCTTGCTCAGGTCCTGTGGCTTCCATTCACAAGATTACATTTGACACCAAGCTAATTTCTGCTTTTGAGCGAGTACATACCAGATCAAGAACTTGAAGATGAAGATTATATCTCTGGTCTTCTCTCTGACGGGTTCCTCCCTAGTTTCTGATGATCTCAATTAGTTTGTAGTGTTACTTGTCCAAGGAAACCAGTAATCTTGCTTGAAGTGGAGCAGATATAATTCTCAGAAACTCATTAGTGATCTTAAAAAAAAAAAAAAAAAGGTAAAAACAAAATTTGGACTGGCTCAAGTTCTTATGTTAGCAAATCTTAATTACAGTGTGTATAAAGTATAGAAAGCAGTACACTACAAACAGCACTCACTCCAAATTAGCTTGTTCTATGTTTACGTCACTTTCCTATTAATTTTTACATCGTTAACCAACGGTACTTAAATATAATTATTTTCTTCGGCGCCGCTGACTTACTGTATAAACTCCGGTGTTTTTGAAAATCACCACGTTAGTTAGCTAATGCTAATGCAGGTAATATAGGTGGTTTTAGCTACAGTAGCAAACATGGACACAAAACTCAATCTACAAAGTAGTTGTTCCTGACATAAATCATGAATTTGCTCATAGAAGAGATACATTTAACATAGAAATGACATGAGTTTGCTTTCTTACCTGGTTTAAAGGAGTTTTCTTGGAGAATCTCCACCCGCATGTGATTCAGTCCGTGAAAATGCTGCGTCATGAGGTCATGAGACACGGTTTGAAGCAGAAATGTCCTTTGTGAATGGATTAGATTTAAGTTTAATCAGGGGCTTTAACTAACAGTAACTGAAATACAGGTTCTGATATCCTTCCTTACTTGTTTCAACGTCATGCTCCGGTTTGAGGCGGAAATAAAATTATACCGGCAAAACTATGGTCTAAAGACTGCGCATGCGCAAATCACACTCAACCTAATAAGAGTACCTTGATCAAAATGAAATATTTCACTTTGGTTTCCTGCTGTAAACAGCATTATACTAAAAAAAAAAAAAAAAGATTCACCCATAAGCATAAATTAGACATTTCAGTTAAAAAGAGCAAATTATTTTTTTTACTAATGGAATGAGGAAAAAAAACACATTAAACTAGGTTTACTTTTTTCAGTGGATCCCTCAATAATTTCTGTCTCCTTTGCCTGTGTTTGATAATGTGAAGCACATATACACTCATTCATCATGAAAGATCTATTATAAAACAAAATAAAATTCATGTTCGCTTCAGCACTGTTCATCCGCGTCCTTACATTCATTGTTGTACTTGGTCCGGCTTTTAGATAAAGTCCTTCCATGCGCCATCTGGCGGATATTCAGTGAAGCGCAACACATTTATTTAAAATTCCCGAATGTTGCCTCCGGCAAGTCGCGGCACGCCGCGCGCTAAATTGCGGCATCCCGCGGGAAAACACGCAGGGTTTTAAGGGCGACATCTGTACCATTTTAAAGCCACTACACACATACATCTTCACCAGACGCTAATGAATATCAATGACTATTATTAACACCATAAATTAACAAAACTATATTAAGAACTATACAAAAGACAAAAAGACAGCAAAAAGACACCATAAGGTGCACGTGCAGGACACAATGTCCAGACTATAATACTCTGTGATTGGGGCCAGGGGTAGCTCAGTGGTTAAGGCATTGGACTATGGTTCGGAAGAGCCCAGGTTCAAACCCTACAACCACCAAGTTGCCACTGTTGGTCCCTTGAGCAAGCCCCTTAACTGCTCAGATGTGTAATGAGATAAATATGTAAGTCGCTCTGGATAAGAGCATCTGCCAAATGCCTTAATGTCTGTAGCTGAGTTAATTTTTATTAGTTTTATTTTGTGTGAACATTCTCAAAACAACTTGTTTTGTTACGAAAAAAAATTTTTTATTCTCATTTTAATTTAAGGTGAATGTTACCTATCTCTGTACAATAGTTCCTACCTACCTGTTGTTGCAGCCCCTCTGCATTATTTATAGTAACACACGGTAGACGCACATGCGGTGTAATAGCAAATTCCCTGCAAAAGCTGGAAGGTGTTGTTGCAGGTAAGACATATACTAATTCTCTCTTCCACTCGTGTAAGCTGTTTAGTTTTAAGTCATGTATTTTCTCATAAATTGCATGGAAACTATATGCATGTTGCTGCCGATGTGTCTGAGGGTTTTGTTGAAGCCATTTCTGTGGAGGTAATATTGTTTTGATTTTGTTTAGTAAAAGAGAAAGGGTGAAGGCCTGTGTTGCAAATGAAGCGTGGAAATTGGAATGTAAACAGTTAACCAGCGACGTAGCATAACGTAATTTGATTGGTTGTTAGATTTAGTATGCAAGATGTAGAACCCCGTGAATCAGTCAGAAGCCACAGGACTTTTGAGCAACACAGTCTTTTGACCTATGAAAAACCGTGAGTTAATTTGTAAGAAAAGTAAATATCCTAAGTTTTATGTTTTAAGATTTATAATTAAACAGTCAAACGAAGAACTTTGGATTCAAGACTTTTATTCACTGACCTTTTTGCGTTGAGTACAAAAGAACTCTGAAGTCCTAAGCTAGTGAGTCGGCTTATTGCGCTCACATTCAAGTCAAAAGACTGCTCGACATAGTTAAAAATATCGAGTAAAGTCGAAAGAAGAGCTGCGTTAGAAGATCGCTAAAGAAAAGACACTCGCGATGTCGGCGAAATAATCCAACGGGCCGATTCGAGGAAAACCTGCCTGCGGCTGCTAACAAATACAAAAGACCAATACGGACAGAAACTACATTGCAGCAAAAGAAGGCCAGAGGTAGCTTACCTAGAGAGTGAGTCATCGGCTAAATGAGACATTCAGAATCAGAATCAGAAAGAGTTTTATTGCCAAGTACGCTTGCACGTACAAGGAATTTGTTTTAGTGACGGAGCTTCCAGAACAAAAAATACAAATGACAAGACAAAAACAGCATGACGCAAAAAAAAAAAAAAAAAAAAAAAAAAAAAAAAGAATTTTTTTTTTAAATGGTTGACATCAAATGGAGTACGATGTGAGATACTTTTAAATAAGTTACATCAATATCTGAAGTCTGTGGTATTATACAGTATATTGCACAGTGGTGTTGTACACAATATTGCACATATATTTATTGACCGTTTGAATGATGTTTATCTGTTAAGGAGGTAGATTGCCTGGGGGGAAAAACTGTTCTTATGCCTGACTGTCCTGGTGTTCGGTGCTCTGTAGCGTCGACCCGATGGCAAAAGTTCAAAAAGAAGGTGGCTTGGGTGTGAGGGGTCCAAAGTGATATTCCGTGCCCTTTTCTTCACTCTGGATATATACAGTTCTTGCAGCGTGGGCAGGGGAGTGCCAATAATTCTTTCAGCAGTCCGAACCGTCCTTTGTAGTCTTCTGATGTCTGCTTTCATAGCTGAGCCAAACCAGACAGTTATTGAAGTGCACAGGACGGATTCAATGACGGCTGAGTAGAACTGTGTGAGCAGCTCCTGTGGCAGGTTGAATTTCTTCAGCTGGCGAAGGAAATACAACCTCTGGTGGGCCTTTTTAACAATGGAGTCAATGTGAATGTCCCACTTCAGGTCCTGAGAGATGGTCGTGCCCAGGAACCGGAATGACTCCACTGCCGTCACAGTGCTGTTCATGATGGTGAGTGGGGGAAGTGCAGGTGGGTTTCTCCTGAAGTCCACGATCATCTCCACTGTTTTGAGCGTGTTTAGCTCCAGGTTGTTGTGACTGCACCAGACAGCCAACTGCTTGACCTCCCTTCTGTATGCAGACTCGTCACCGTCCTGGATGAGGCCGATGATTGTAGTGTCATCTGCAAATTTCAGGAGCTTGACAGTGGGGTCTGTGGAGGTGCAGTCGTTGGTGTAGATGGAGCAGGTCATATTCCCTGGAACAGGTCTGATATTTTCTTCATGACTCTATTAGCCATCGTCCAAAAGTGACAGCAAGTTTCACTGCATGTCGCATCTTGAAAGTAATAGAACTTTACATAGATAAATCCTGCACATCTGTGACTCTCTTAAACGAGTGGTTATAAGAAGATTAGAAGCTGAGAATTGTGACAGTTTTGTGTGAAGATTATAAAGTGACATGGCAGATGAGAGCGCAGTTGCGCGTGTTGACCAAAAGAGGGCACCAAAGCCCACAGAAAAGGCTGTAGAGTAGACTACGTTCCCTAGCAAGGCTACACTCGATGCTGCGTGAAATCGCTATGGGAACCAGTTTGTCGCGTTGCCGGTCGTTGAAGCATGCTGTGAAAACACGCCAAAGTTTTTGGCTATATATAACCTCGACAGGTGACGTCATCTGATTAGATGTAGGTGGAGGTTATAAAAACAGGTGAGCCGGCAACGACCTCAGATCATTTGTCTTCAGAGCCTAGTTGTGAAGCGTGCTTGTGATAAACCAGCAAAATAAGAAGGTGTTTAACTCACCGATTTGACGAGTTTAATCCCTCCGTGTGTGATAATCCATATCGGAGTGTGATCTCTACACTGCTTCGACTAGTGCTGCGCGCGCCGCGCATTCCGTGAGAAGCTGCGAGCCGCCGCGCGTTCCTGGCTTAAAACTCGTGCATCTGACAGAGCTGCGGCAGACGGAGGTAAGAAAACTCCTTTCTTCCGCGTTGTCATCACGAGGATTTCTCTCTTTTTTACCGGAGATGAAAATAGCCTTAAGCACTAAAACAAGCAGTAGACGGCAGCTTCTGTCGGGTGGCCGGGGGGCGGAGCCTCAATGACGCTCTCTCCCCCCCCACCCCCTCTCAGCTCTCTTCATATGAGTTAACCCTTTCATGGAGTAAGCTGTATTCATGCTGTGTTTTTCATGCCATCGACTTATTTGTTTATTTAAATATAGTCGATATGGAAACGCGGGATTGTATGATGACGCCCAGATAGCAGAGACGCTTCACAGGCTATCTCTCTCCTGGGACATCATCCTCCCTGGTAAGCTTATACTTCCTTTCTAGCTGTGTAGACTTTTATCTGCCCTAGAGGGAAAAGCTTTTCAGGCAGTGGGTCAGCTTGGTGCTGCACTGCACACAGGAGGTCAGACTATATTTAAAAAAAAAAAAAAAATATATATATATATATATATATATATATGTACGGGCAACACCAGTCTCCAATAGGCTGTTAGTTCTTCGGTTTTTCCTGCCATGCTTCAGGATGCCGAACATCTAACACCCCCCCCCCCCCCGTTTAACCAAGCTGCCGAAACTTTTGCCCTTTTATGAGAAACTGGCAGCGTGGAAGCTACTGCCAGGTATATCTCCTTGGGTACTAAGCACTGGAGAGAGGAACTACAGGATTCAGTTCTCACTTCACCTTCTGTGTTTTCAATGGCGTGGCCTCCACTTCCATGAAACCAGAAAGTGCGCATCTGCTGACAGGCTGCCGGGGAAGGGGGCCATGGAACATGTTCCCCCACCAGACAGTGAGTCAGGCTACTACAGTCGGTATTCTTGGCTCCCAAGAGGAACGGGGGCTGCGTCCAATATTTCAGATTCTGCGGGCTCTCCCGCTACCTGAAAATCAATGAATACAGTTCAGTTCTTGACTGTAAAGGTGATTGCTCTCAACCCTATCAAGCGATTGTTTCTGACAATCAATTTAAGGACGCTTACTTTCATACAGAAACATTGCCACAACACAGGGAGATACTGAGGTTCGCTTTCGGGGGCGAAGCTTACCAGTATCGGGTCCTTCCATTGGTCTAGCTCACCCGCACACATACAAAATGCACGGATTTAGCCCTGGTTCTTATGGGAGTCCCAGGGCATCTGGTGGCTAGTGCTTCGACATCAGCATGTCGTCCTAGCTCATCTCTGTTCTCAGGACTGGGACCAACGCCACGAAAGCGTGCTCTTTCCTGTGCAGAGGACAACACATTGGGTGCTATATGGGATTCGGTCGTAAGCGGGCACAGCTGTCTCCCGCTCGTATCGAACCCATTCTCAGCACCCTCAAGGAAAACAAGCTAGACCAGAAAGTGACCATCACTTTCAGACATCCTAGCTCTCATGGCAGCTGTATCCACGGTGACACCTTTGGACCTTCTGCACATGAGAGCATTCTAAGTTGTGGCTAAGAACCAGGGGATATCACTAGGGCCAATCCCCAATATGGGTTACGCGCCAGGTACTTCGTACCCTTTCTACGTGGTTCAGACCCCGGTCTCTACTCTGGGTCCCACTCTAAGTTCATCTTGTCGTCGCTGAGGCTAACGACAGATGCTTCCCTCATAGGCTGGGGTGCGGTCTCTGATGACTGTCCAGCCCAAGGGAGCTGGAGAGGCTATCTTCTCGCATGGCACAGCAATTGCCTCAAAATGATGGCTCTATTTCTGGCCCTAAAGCACTTCCTCCAGCAGTTGAGAGGCTGCCATGTCCTAGTGCGGTGGACAACACTATGGCAGTCTCATATATTATCGCCAGGGCGGACTGTGCTCGCGCCGCTAACAGCTAGCGCACCAGGTTCCTGTCCCTCAGAGTGATTTACATTCCAGCATGGATGCGGGAGCAGTAGTACTGTCCAGTCTATCTCTGACACACGGGGAATGGTAACCCCACTCCGAAGTAGTCAGGGAGAGATTTTCATGTAGCAAGGCGGACCTCTTGCCTTCTAAGATATGCTTCGCCTTTTACTGCTCTTCAGATTTACGTCCACCGCATCAGCTAGTGGCGTAGGTCAGAGCAGCTTCTACATGTTTTGGATGAGAGATGCTATTGCCCTCTCCTATGAGGCGCGTGGGTTCACTTCGCCTCTGGGAATCAGGGCTCTTTCAACCCTGGGGATTGCCTTATCTATTGCATTAGCAAGAGGAATTCCCCTGCAGCAAGTATATGCTAAGCAGGTAAACCCAGTCCACTGCCGAATTGTTTCAGTGCTGGAGTTTCCCTCCTCGGGTCTGTGCCCTAGTACTCTCAGGACGTACGTGACTGCATCCTCTCTCAACTATCTTCCGAAAGCTCCATAAACCCAACAGGCACCCTATTGCTCTTGAAGCCTTCTGTCCTCCGCGCTTACAGCTTCGGAGCAGGAGAGACTTCACTTGCTGTGTCCAGCTTGTGCTCTTCAGATCTACGTCCACCGCATCAGCTAGTGGCGTAGGTCAGAGCAGTTTCTATATGTTCTGGATGAGACATGCTATTGCCCTCTCCTATGAGGCGCGTGGCCTCACTTCGCCTCTAGGAATCAGGGCTCTTTCAGCCAAAGGGATTGCCTCATCTATTGCACTAGCAAGAGGTATTCCCCTGCAGCAAGTGTCTGCTAAGCAGGTAAACCCAGTCCACTGCTGAATTGTTTCAGTGCTGGAGTTTCCCTCCTCGCAACAGGCACGCTATTGCTCTTGAAGCCTTCTGTCCTCCGCGCTTACAGCTTCGGAGCAGGACAGACTTCACTTGCTGTGTCCAGCTTGTGCTCTTCAGATCTACGTCCACCGCATCAGCTAGTGGCGTAGGTCAGAGCAGCTTCTACATGTTTTGGATGATAGATGCTATTGCCCTCTCCTATGAGGCGCGTGGGTTCACTTCGCCTCTAGGAATCAGGGCTCTTTCAACCCTGGGGATTGCCTCATCTATTGCATTAGCAAGAGGAATTCCCCTGCAGCAAGTATATGCTAAGCAGGTAAACCCAGTCCACTGCCGAATTGTTTCAGTGCTGGAGTTTCCCTCCTCGGGTCTGTGCCCTAGTACTCTCAGGACGTACGTGACTGCATCCTCTCTCAACTATCTTCCGAAAGCTCCATAAACCCAACAGGCACCCTATTGCTCTTGAAGCCTTCTGTCCTCCGCGCTTACAGCTTCGGAGCAGGAGAGACTTCACTTGCTGTGTCCAGCTTGTGCTCTTCAGATCTACGTCCACCGCATCAGCTAGTGGCGTAGGTCAGAGCAGTTTCTATATGTTCTGGATGAGACATGCTATTGCCCTCTCCTATGAGGCGCGTGGCCTCACTTCGCCTCTAGGAATCAGGGCTCTTTCAGCCAAAGGGATTGCCTCATCTATTGCACTAGCAAGACGTATTCCCCTGCAGCAAGTGTCTGCTAAGCAGGTAAACCCAGTCCACTGCTGAATTGTTTCAGTGCTGGAGTTTCCCTCCTCGCAACAGGCACCCTATTGCTCTTGAAGCCTTCTGTCCTCCGCGCTTACAGCTTCGGAGCAGGACAGACTTCACTTGCTGTGTCCAGCTTGTGCTCTTCAGATCTACGTCCACCGAATCAGCTAGTGGTGTAGGTCAGGGCAGTTTCTACATGTGCTGGATGAGACATGCTATTGCCCTCTCCTATGAGGCGCGTGGGTTCACTTCACCTCTAGGAATCAGGGCTCTTTCAGCCAAAGGGATTGCCTCATCTATTGCACTAGCAAGAGGTATTCCCCTGCAGCAAGTGTCTGCTAAGCAGGTAAACCCAGTCCACTGCCGAATTGTTTCAGTGCTGGAGTTTCCGTCCTCGGGTCTATGCCCTAGCACTTTCAGGACGTGCGTAACTGCATCCTCTCTCAACTATCTTCCGAAAGCTCCATAAACCCAACAGGCACACTATTGCTCTTGAAGCCTTCTGTCCTCCGCGCTTACAGCTTCGGAGCAGGAGAGACTTCACTTGCTGTGTCCAGCTTGTGCTCTTCAGATCTACGTCCACCGCATCAGCTAGTGGCGTAGGTCAGAGCAGTTTCTATATGTTCTGGATGAGACATGCTATTGCCCTCTCCTATGAGGCGCGTGGCCTCACTTCGCCTCTAGGAATCAGGGCTCTTTCAGCCAAAGGGATTGCCTCATCTATTGCACTAGCAAGAGGTATTCCCCTGCAGCAAGTGTCTGCTAAGCAGGTAAACCCAGTCCACTGCTGAATTGTTTCAGTGCTGGAGTTTCCCTCCTCGCAACAGGCACCCTATTGCTCTTGAAGCCTTCTGTCCTCCGCGCTTACAGCTTCGGAGCAGGACAGACTTCACTTGCTGTGTCCAGCTTGTGCTCTTCAGATCTACGTCCACCGAATCAGCTAGTGGCGTAGGTCAGGGCAGTTTCTACATGTGCTGGATGAGACATGCTATTGCCCTCTCCTATGAGGCGCGTGGGTTCACTTCACCTCTAGGAATCAGGGCTCTTTCAGCCAAAGGGATTGCCTCATCTATTGCACTAGCAAGAGGTATTCCCCTGCAGCAAGTGTCTGCTAAGCAGGTAAACCCAGTCCACTGCCGAATTGTTTCAGTGCTGGAGTTTCCGTCCTCGGGTCTATGCCCTAGCACTTTCAGGACGTGCGTAACTGCATCCTCTCTCAACTATCTTCCAAAAGCTAACTATAAACCCAACAGGCACCCTATTGCTTTTGAAGCCTTCTGTCCTCCGCGCTTACAGCTTCGGAGCAGGAGAGACTTCACTTGCTGTGTCCAGCTTGTGCTCTTCAGATCTACGTCCACCGCATCAACTAGTGGCGTAGGTCAGAGCAACTTCTTCATGCTCTGGATGAGAGATGCTATTGCCCTCTCCTATGAGGCGTGTGGGCTCACTTCGCCTCTAGGAATCAGGGCTCATTCAACCAGGGGATCGCCTCAGCTATTGGATTAGCAAGAGGTATTCCCCTCCAACAAGTGTGTGCCAAGCAGGTAGACCCAGTCCACTGCCAAAATGTTTCAGTGCTGGAGCTTCTGCAGTAAAAGCTTGTCCTTGGGCTTGTGCCCTAGTACCCTCAGGATTTTCTTAGCTGCATTGTTTGAAGCCTTCTGTCCTCCGCCTTTTACAGCTTCGGAGCAGGAGAAACTTCACTTACTATCCAGTATGTGCTCTTCAGATTCACGTCCACCGCATCAGCTAGTGGCGTAAGTCAGAGCGCCACTATACTGGGTGAGAGATGCATATTGCCCTCTCCTATGAGGCGCGTGGGTTCACTTCGCCTCTGGGAAGCAGGGCTCACCCAACCAGGGTGATCATCCCAGTCTCACCAGCAGGAGGTATCCCGTGCAGTAATTGTGTGGCGCGAAGGGTTGGTTCCTTCCCGCACACATTTCTTACATTTATAAATCTGGATGTTCATGCTACTCCGGGCTCACTGCCCCCGAGTTAGCTGCCCAGGCATAGCTCTGAGACCTTCTTGGCTTTGTGCGCACACACTACACAACCTTGGGGTCCAGACACCTGTAGTGCGGCGGCGTTGGTATTCTCGTTCCCATACCGTTTTCACGCAGCATCGAGTGTAGCCTTGCTAGGGAACGTCTCGGGTTACATTTCTGTAACCCTGTTCCCTGAAAGGCGGGAACGAGATGCTGCGTCGCAATGCCGCACTACCACGTGACCAGACGGCTGTTCAGACAAATTAATCTGAGGTCATTGCCGGCTCACCTGTTTTTATAACCTCCACCTACATCTAATCAGATGACGTCACCTGTCGAAGTTATATATAGCCAAAAACTTTGGCGTGTTTTCACAGCATGCTTCAACGACCGGCAACGCGACAAACTGGTTCCCATAGCGTTTTCACGCAGCATCTCGTTCCCACCTTTCAGGGAACAGGGTTACAGAAATGTAACCCGAGACGTCTGCAATACTGAGAATTAAAGCTGAACGTGAAGCACTGTTAGCAAAAGCTGCAACAATGAAAAGGAGAGAAGCAATAGAGCAGGAAGAGTATCGCTTGAGAATTAGAAAAGAGCAATTGGAGCTTGAAACTGAGCTTGCTGCTTCAGACGCCAAACTGAAGGTGTACGAAGAATTTGAAGATTTTCATGACTTTAAACGTGATTTATCAGAGCTACCTTCAGGACCTAGATTTGAACCCCTGACGTGTAGGCAAGAAAAGCAAGAGGTAGACGATAATGTGCGTCATGGAGCTGGTAAGACATCCTTTACATTTAATCCAAAGTCAGCCACTGAAGTTGGTGCTTCAGAGAGAAGAAAGTCATCGTCAAGGTTTGAAGCCATCAACAGCACGCCACATCTTAATCCTCATGATCACACTGATTTTTCTACAGATAGCCTGCACAAAGTGTTACAGCGTCAAAACTAAGTCACTGAGCTGCTCATTAAACAACAGAATTTGTCTCAACTCCCTCAAAGAGACATGTCCACATTTACAGGAGATCCTCTGACTTACAGATCTTTTTATAAGGGCATTTGAGCATGCTATCGACAGTAAGACAGACAGTCATCAGGACCGGCTGTACTACCTTGAACAGTTCACGAGTGGAGAACCACTTGATCTCATTCGGAGCTGTGAGCACATGAAACTGGACAGAGCGTATAAAGAAGCCAGAGAACTGCTTGATCGTCACTATGGAGATGAAATGACCATTGCTACAGCTTATATCAAGAAGGCTATGGAATGGCCTCAGATAAGGCCGGAAGACAGAAAAGGACTGAATGCTTTTGCTTTGTTCTTTGTTGGATGTTGTAACACAATAAATGACGTAGATTACATGGACGAAATGAACAATCCTACCAATATGAAGTCCATTTTATCCAAACTTCCATTCAAACTGAAAGAAAGATGGAGAAGTTATGCTTATGACATTCAAGAAAGAACAAGAAAAAGAGCCAGGTTTCCTGATTTAGTGGAATATGTGTACCGACAAGCAAAGGTTGCCAATGACCCGCTTTTTGGGGATATCCTGGACTCCACTTCAAGTAGTCGGAACAGCTCAAAAAGGCAACCAAGCATTAGCAAAAGTGAGTCTAAAAGATGTAGCTTTGCTGTGAATGTGTCTGCTACCGAAAATAATGTCAGTAAAAGCCAATCTGAAAAGAAACCCTTTGTAGCCAAGTCAACAAGCGTATTTCAAAGTCCCTGTCTTTACTGTCAGAATAACCATGCACTAAATGTGTGCAACAAGATTCGGGAGCAGCCTCTGAAAGAAAGAATTCAGTTCTTGAAAAGGAACGGCCTTTGTTTTGGGTGTCTGACTGCAGGTCATACAGTGGGTGCACAGGCAGTATGCGACTTCTACCGTCGCAGCGTATGGCATCAGCATTTGCGTTTGGGCGTTTGCTGGCTTTTACCACTGAGTGGCGCTATATAACTATAGACTGACGCCTCAGGCATCAGCTCGTTCTCTCCAGGCTTAATGAGGCGCAGGTCGTCCACAGCTGCACGTCGTTGCAGATAAAATAAAGTGAAACATTGTAAATAAACGAATACATAATCACAGTAGTAACATTACAGTACAAATTTATAATTAAAATTAAATTCAGTTTTTTAGGATCGAATTTAAGCAACGTAAACGTTGTAAACTGTGTAATTATAGTAGAAAGGCTACACGTGTAGGATCTTGTGTCATCTTAGAGCTTTCATAAGACTCATAAGACTCTACTTTTATTTAGGTGCACACACAATGACGAAAAAACTTTATGATTTTGTTAAATAAATAAAGTAAACGGGGTTCTGTATTGATTTTGGTGCGTCAGAAAATTAACCCAAACTCCGTGTATACTCGCCTCACAGACGTGAAAAATATATACTTATAGAAAGAGAAATATCTGCTTTAATATAAACTAATGAAAAAAAAATATTAGATTATGTAATTCGTATGAGAAGTGAATTATAGGCGCGCTCACTGATGACGAGATGACATGATCAGCACAGCCATAACCAAAGGAATCACTACCTTATCAATGAATTATTAAAATGGTCAGAGTGAATTTCCCCCGCTGTTTTAACAAATATTTGAAGTAGATAACAGTAGCCCACATTTATAAAAGCATTTTTATTTATATAAAACTATAAATAAAATAATAATAATAATCCGGCATTTATTATTAGATGTGCCCGCTGCCAAAGTTCTTCAGTAACAAACCTACACTCTAAAAAATGCTGGGTTGTTTTTTCTACCCAAACGCTGGGAAGCCGCTGTTGGGTCATTTTTCTGGGTTATTTACAGAGAGTTGGGTAGTTTTTGTGTAACCCAGCTGCTGGGTTGAAGTTTGCTTGGACCCTCCCCCAAAGTTCACCGGTGGATTCAGCGGCTGTCACTCAGCTTCGTGTCTCTTGAGCTCTCACACCGCTGATGACGGTTCATCCTCCTCGGACATTTAAGGGAAAATGGCGTTAAATACAAGGTCTGTATACACATGTTCACTCACCTAATTCACATATGACTGAAAAATTATTACTATATGTAACATTTATTACTGTTACCGTGTTAAGGTTACACACAAACTTTCCGGCTGGTCTGAGGTACTGGATGATAATTTAGCTGAGAATAGCTGCTAGCCATAAACCCCACCTGTGTATGAAAGAAACGGCTAAGATGTCTGAGCTTTTTAGCTTTCTCTGTAGAATGTTTGCAGGGATACGAAGATGGTGAAGTGATGAATGAATGCTAAACTGTTAACTGTAGCAGGCATGTTAAATGACGCAGGCATTTAGTTAGTTTGCTAGCGTTAGCAACCACTTTAGAACTTTATTAATCTCACTGCTTGAGACAATAAAATGCTGGTGTGTTACAAAACACTGACCCTCTCACAAATATACAGACCTGCTAACCCTCCCGTTTTTCACTAGCTAGTAATTTACTCTGCGGTCAAATTTCTCCTGCGTTTCTCCCGAGTTATAGGAATATTTTACACCTTTCCCCCTTTGGCAAGTATGCAAATGTATCACCAGTAATAGCATGTAAGCTAACCAGGTAGCTCTCTTTAACCAAAGTTAAATTAACTATCAGTCAGCGTGCCAACTACAGGAAAAAGTACCACAGCGGTACAGATATACTAGATGGAAGTGGTAATATTTTGGTGATTGTAATGTACCAGTATGACACCAGCTATGACATTTTTTCGGTAATTAGCTTAAAATCAATGCAGACTACAATATCAACTAGTCTGACATAAAGAGCTGTATCCTAAAAGCCATGCTTATTCTGCTGTTTTATTTTTGTTATTTTCATGTTTTTGTTTTAGGTAACCTATACCCTATCTTAATGGGCAGCTTTGTAATTTTTTTAGTATCAATCCAATTCCGAATCAGAAAGAGTTTTATTGCCAAGTACGCTTGCACGTACAAGGAATTTGTTTTAGTGACGGAGCTTCCAGAACAAAAAATACAAATGACAAGACAAAAACAGCATGACGCAAAAAAAAAAAAAAAAAAAAAAAAAAAAAATTTAAATGGTTGACATCAAATGGAGTACGATGTGAGATACTTTTAAATAAGTTACATCAATATCTGAAGTCTGTGGTATTATACAGTATATTGCACAGTGGTGTTGTACACAATATTGCACATATATTTATTGACCGTTTGAATGATGTTTATCTGTTAAGGAGGTAGATTGCCTGGGGGAAAAAACTGTTCTTATGCCTGACTGTCCTGGTGTTCGGTGCTCTGTAGCGTCGACCTGATGGCAAAAGTTCAAAAAGAAGGTGGCTTGGGTGTGAGGGGTCCAAAGTGATATTCCGTGCCCTTTTCTTCACTCTGGATATATACAGTTCTTGCAGCGTGGGCAGGGGAGTGCCAATAATTCTTTCAGCAGTCCGAACCGTCCTTTGTAGTCTTCTGATGTCTGCTTTCGTAGCTGAGCCAAACCAGACAGTTATTGAAGTGCACAGGACGGATTCAATGACGGCTGAGTAGAACTGTGTGAGCAGCTCCTGTGGCAGGTTGAATTTCTTCAGCTGGCGAAGGAAATACAACCTCTGGTGGGCCTTTTTAACAATGGAGTCAATGTGAATGTCCCACTTCAGGTCCTGAGAGATGGTCGTGCCCAGGAACCGGAATGACTCCACTGCCGTCACAGTGCTGTTCATGATGGTGAGTGGGGGAAGTGCAGGTGGGTTTCTCCTGAAGTCCACGATCATCTCCATTGTTTTGAGCGTGTTTAGCTCCAGGTTGTTGTGACTGCACCAGACAGCCAACTGCTTGACCTCCCTTCTGTATGCAGACTCGTCACCGTCCTGGATGAGGCCGATGATTGTAGTGTCATCTGCAAATTTCAGGAGCTTGACAGTGGGGTCTGTGGAGGTGCAGTCGTTGGTGTAGATGGAGAAGAGCAGTGGGGAGAGAACGCATCCCTGAGGGGCTCCAGTATTGGTGGTGTGACTGTTGGATATGAATTTTCCCAGTTTCACTAGCTGCTGCCTGTCTGTCAGAAAGCTGGTGATCCAGTGACAGATAGAGCTAGGAACAGAGAGCTGGTTTAATTTGGTCTGAAGCAGTGCTGGGATGATCGTATTAAAAGCTGATGAAAAGTCTATGAACAAGACCCTTGCATAAGCCCCTGGTTTGTCCAGATGTTGAAGGATGAAGTGCAGTCCCATATTAACTGCATCATCAACAGACCTGTTTGCTCTATAAGCAAACTGCAGGGGGTCCAGTAAGGGTCCTGTGATGTCCCTCAGATAGGCCAACACCAGTCTTTCAAATGACTTCATGACCACAGATGTTAGGGCGACTGGTCTGTAGTCATTAAGTCCTGTGATTTTAGTTTTTTTTGGAATGGGGATGATTGTGGAACGTTTAAAGCACAAAGGCACTTCACATTGTTCCAGTGATCTGTTGAAGATCTGTGTGAAAATGGGCGCCAGCTGGTCAGCACAGGATTTCAGACAGGCTGGTGTCACGCCGTCTGGGCCTGGAGCTTTCCTTCTCT
Source organism: Channallabes apus (assembly GCA_030522415.1). Classification (NCBI taxonomy): domain Eukaryota; kingdom Metazoa; phylum Chordata; class Actinopteri; order Siluriformes; family Clariidae; genus Channallabes; species Channallabes apus. The sequence goes on from CM060110.1 coordinate 1,833,371, forward strand.
TTTGTTTCAGAAAGATCTGGCGAACATCCTTTTCACAGACCTGGAGTGCAGGGGGGGAAGAGAGGGTGGTTGTCAGAGGTGATAATGGTGGTGTAGAAAGAGGGTTAGGACAGGAGTGTGGTGTGAGACTGGGAGTTTCAAATCTACAATAGAACTCATTCAGGTCATCAACCAGTTGTTGATTCCCTACAGAGTTGGGGGATGGCGTCTTGTAGTTAGTGATGGTTTTCAGGCCTTTCCACACTGAAGCAGGGTCGTTTGCCGAAAACTGGTTTTCCAGTTTTTTAGAGTAGCTCCTCTTAGCTGCTCTGATCGCCCTTGTTAGTGTGTTCCTGGCCTGGTTGTACAAGATCCTGTCCCCACTCCTGTAGGCATCCTCTTTGGCCTGACGAAGCTGTCTGAGCTTTGCTGTAAACCATGGTTTGTCATTGTTATATGTTAAAAGTGTCCTGGTAGGGATGCACATGTCCTCACAGAAACTGATGTAGGATGTTACAGAATCTGTGAGCTCATCCAGATTGGTGGCAGCAGCTTCAAAAACACTCCAATCAGTGCAGTCAAAACAGGCCTGTAATTCCTGTTCTGCTTCACTGGTCCATCTCTTTACTGTCCTTACTACAGGCTTAGCAGATTTAAGTTTTTGCCTATAGGTTGGGAGAAGATGAACCAGGCAGTGGTCAGAAAGTCCTAAAGCTGCTCTGGGAACGGAGCGATATGCATCCTTTATTGTGGTGTAGCAGTGATCCAAAGTATTTTTGTCTCTGGTGGGGCATGTGATGTGCTGTTTGTATTTAGGCAGTTCACGTTTGAGGTTTGCTTTGTTAAAATCCCCAAGTATAATTATAAGAGAGTCCGGGTGTTGTTGCTCCGTGTCTGTGATCTGAGCAGCCAGCTGTTGCAATGCTGCGTTCACACACGCTTGTGGAGGGATGTACACACTCACAAGAATGAACGAGGTGAACTCGCGCGGCGAATAGAAAGGCTTGCAGTTGATGAAATATGCCTCTAGATCAGGACAGCACATCTTCTTCAATGGTGTCACATTTGTACACCAACTTTCGTTGATGTAAAAGCATGTCCCGCCGCCTCGCGATTTCCCCGTTGATTCTGTGTCGCGATCCGCTCTGAACAGCTGGAAGCCCGGCAGGTGTAGCGCGTTGTCCGGAATGGCTTCATTCAGCCAGGTTTCCGTGAAACACAGCGCGGCAGAGTTTGAAAAGTCCTTATTTTTCCTGGAGAGCAGGAAAAGTTCATCCATTTTGTTGGGTAGAGAGCGGAGATTCGCCAGATGTATACTCGGCAGCGCAGTTCTAAAGCCGCGCTGTCGGAGCTTGACGAGCGCGCCGGCTCTCTTCCCCCGCCTGCGCTTCTTAAAGCATTTAAACAGCGCAGCTGCTCCACCGGTTACAATGTTCAGTAAAACGTTTGAAAAATCAAAAAGTGGTTGAAAATTGTGTGATGTGTCCTGCTGAACGTTCAGCAGTTCATCCCTGGTATAAGTTATTACGTTTGAGAAACAAAAAACAGGACAAACTAACAAAAACAGTAAGACTAATGGAGAGCTCCACACTGAGGCAGCCATCCGCGGCGCCATCCTGAGATGGATGGCAATTTCACACTAAATTAATAGTCTTATTCAGTTTAATCTTTGCTATTCAGCAAAATTGTAACTTTTTCATTTCTTTCTTTCTAAGGTTGGAACCAACATTGTGGCTGAAGTGTCAAGGCCGTACCCCTACATCCTGATGTTGGGAGATAATGACCAGCGCTGCTCTCAGTAATGTTGTAATGTTGCTATGAAATAGCGAGGCCTACCTGAAAAGTCATAGACAGTGTTTGTATGTTAAAATGAGACCAGGGCTGGATACTGTAGTTTTGTTCTGCAGAAAAGATATCTTAAGTCTCAGAGAGATCCTGCTCTGTAGAAGCTGCCTCAGTCTATTTGTGCAATTACTCCATTCTGCCCTTATCAGTAATAGTATAGTAATGATGTCACTGTTGATTATCTGTTCTTGTGCTTTTGAAAAATAAATGTTTTTTCTAAGAACCTGTAATATGATGTTGTTTATTGCATATATGTATGTTTTTTTGTAATAGACCAGTATATCAAAATAATTTAATTGTTTAATAGACATGGGTGTTTTTTTTTTGTTTGTTTTTTTACAGATTCACTGTAAAACATGAAAATAATAATAACAACCTATTTGTGAGGTAGAATTAACCCAACATTCCAGTTAAATGAACCAACAAACCCCAAACATATTCGTAGAACATTTGACCAATTTATGTGGTAGAATTAACCCAGCATTATAGTTAAATATGACGTAGCATTTGGATTGAATATTTAACCCACCTTGTTGGGTTAAACAAATAACCCATCTTGCTGGGTTAAATTAACCCAGCATTTAGTTAGTCCTATATTTACCTAGCAGCTGGATTAAAAACAACCCAGACTGGGTTGTTTTTAACCCAGCATTTTTTAGGGTGTATAAAACATGTACATCTGTATGAATAAATTGTTTAAATGTGATCAGTGATTTATGTAAATGACTCAGTTTAATTACTTTAATGGTGGACATAAACAGCAAAAATAATAATATTACTCTTTTGATTATTATTATCATGTTCTTTTGCTGTTTGAGCGTCTATGGATTCCAAAATTGATATTTTATCAATATAATATGATATGATATAAGATCCAAGATCCTCCCCAGTTTGCTGAAACCATGAACAGTGGTGATTTTAGTTTCTCCGAGTGTATACTGTAGGTGAGAACAGCTATTCACACTTGGGGGGGGGGTGTATTATTTGCATTTGTATGTGTCTGACTTTGCAAAGCACACCTGTAAAACCTGTTTAAATGTAAATGCTCCTCGCTGCGCTGTTTGGGGGAGGGGCACGCTAATGACAATTTGGTCAGCTGTGTGAACGCAAAAATATGTTAGTTTTATCATGACTGAAATACAGATACAGAAAGCAAAATGTCTGCTTTTATATAAATTAATGGGGGGGAAATCAGGTTATGTAATTTGTATAAAACGTGGATTACTACAGCGCATCCACTCACAGCCGAAACCAAAGACATCAACGTATGTTGAATAACGTATGTTATTACTAAAATGGTCAGTCAGTTTCCCTGCTGTTTACTTATCCCCACCCCCGTTAAAAAGGCGCACTGTATTCAGAGGCTCTGCCTATTCAGTAAAGAAAAACACTATTGTTATTATTTCAATTCATACTGTACAGCTGTGAGAATTGTGGCGGGGATATTATGCCAATATTAAATATTATATACGATATTAAATTGCAAGCCCTGGTCAACAGAATTCTGTGAAGGAAGGAAACAGACAGAGTCAGAGATTGGTACCCTTCAGAGTGAGTTGGGAGTTTGCAATGCAGAGAAGGATGCTCTTCGGAGTGAGTTGCGAGTTTGATGAGACGGCATAAATATGTAATACAGCAAATTAAATATTTTGGTTTATATTTTGGTTTATATTATATGGTTAATGTATTTTGGTTTATATTGCAAACGAATAACGAATCAAGAGCCTGTGATTATATTGCATAAATATTATTTTGTACAGACAAATATCTGAATTTTTTATTTTTTTTTTTTAGATTTTTTTTAAACAAATCTCTCAAAAATTGTAAGATGTATTTTGGTTTTATACTGCAAACGAAAAACGAATCCAGAGCCTGTAATTATATTGCATAACTATTATTTTGCACAAATACTGTAAATCTCTGAATAAAACAATGATATTTTATTCACAAATGTAAGATTGATGTCTTGATGTCTTAAACTCTAACAACTGTAAGTATTGTCGAAAAAATTTTTTTAAAAGCCCTAGTGCTGTTGTTTACGCTGTTTTCTTTAATAATAACACGGGTCCTGAATTAGCGGACATCGGTGGCTCAGGAATCGATTTTTCACTCCTTTTGCATGACAGCGTTAAGAAAGACGGCACTTTCTATACAAATTAAACATTGCACTAAATTATTTTAATAGCGTTTATTTCGACATGGGTTAACTTAACAATAACATGCCATAACAGACAAATATATAAATTAATATAAAATTAATATAAATTAATTAATTAATATCGCTAATATTTTCATGTAACATGTGGCCGTGAAACGAACCGGGTTTACAATCATAGTTGATGGACAAACAGCTGATAACACTCTTCACCAGCTTCAGAAACAATGTGAAGTGTCAGTTGTTGGGGTTGTATAGCGCACTTATGGAATGAATACGATGAGATGACAGAGTGGAGGTTTAATACCTCTATCTCAGACGCGGGGCCGTAAGTGCGGTTCATTATGATTCGGTGCGAGTTTTGATGCTGTTATTACGTTTCCATTTTACCACGCAAAAAAATTAAACATGTTTAACATGTGGAAGCTCGCGGACCTTGCAGATCTTCGCGGACCGTCGGGCGGCCACTCGAGGCGGATCACGATGCCTAATACCCCTCTCTCACCTGTGTGGCCGGACTCATCTCCGTGAGCTGCCGCGATTGCCCACGACGTTCCTTTAACGTTCCGCGAAAAACTAAACGTGGAATTTTTCACGCGGAAAGATGGAAACGTAATCACAGCGCAAAAACTCGGGGTGAATCATGATCAAGCCTGCGGCCACAGCGCGAGCCCGTGCAGGTGAGATAGGGGTATAACACACCGCATCTCACAGCGAGTCAAACCACATGAGTGAATACTGTAGGGGTATTAAACATTACAATCACCCAGAAACATGAATGGATGCGGGGTTTGAAACTCCCATGGTTATTTTCTCATTTAACTAAATCAAATTTCATAAAAATAAAACGTGTCAAAAGAAAAACCCATAAAGTCATGGATAATGGCTAATGATCAATGAAACACATTTTAAACAAAAAGCAGAGAGCAGCTGAACATCGGGACGGGGAGTGTACAGTAAGTACAGTAAGTACAGTAAGTACGACCCGTTGGTCTGGCACGCGCAGGTCTGAGCAGCTCAAGAAGCTCCATAATCTGTTGCCTTGGAAGGCAAAACTTTTATTTAAATATATTTATTAATAACGACCACGGGGAAAATATGAAAAGGGCTGAAGTTTTGTCTAAAGGAAAAATGTACATGACCCACACGGCTCCACGGACCGCGCCGTCTTCAGTTTAACACAACACCACGCTGTATCGCTGCCTAATTGTTCGCCATCTGTTTAATATTAATAGTGATTGGCAATTTTAATGCATTAGTCACATTATGAAATAGGCTAATTAAAAGTCACTCTATTAGTTCTGATATCAAATAAAATAAAATTCTTAAACAGGTCTAATGTAATGAGAGGCCCCGATTATACTGCATACATCTTTTTTTATTGATTTATTTTTTTATTATCTATCCTGGAAGTTTGCTCTATTTGTTTTAGTTATTTCTATATTTAAATCTTGATGTCTTAAACTCTAACAACTGTAAGTATTGTCGAAATAATTTTTTTTAAAGCCCTAGTGCTGTTGTTTGCGCTGTTTTCTTTAATAATAACACTAAACAGATAAAAACAGAGAGTCTGTCTAAACAAAATAAAACCAATGTTTTCTAACTCATATTTTTTTTTTATATACAGTAAACATACAGTAAAACATCATTCATCCTTAAAACATCACACAACTGAATCGCAGAAAAAAATCAGCAAAAATATTATTTAGTACAAGGCAATCTTTGGATCCTTGATGAGACGGCATAAATATTTAATACAGCAAATTAAATATTTTGGTTTATATTTTGGTTTATATTATATGGTTAATGTATTTTGGTTTATATTGCAAACGAATAACGAATCAAGAGCCCGTGATTATATTGCATAAATATTATTTTGTACAGACAAATATCTGAAAAAAAAACAGTTTTTTTTACGACGAATCTCTCAAAAATAGTAAGATGTATTTTGGTTTTATACTGCAAACGAAAAACAAATCCAGAGCCTGTAATTATATTGCATAACTATTATTTTGCACAAATACTGTAAATCTCTGAATAAAACAATGATATTTTATTCACAAATGTAAGACAATATTTGCTCGCACTTCGTCTGGCACTGAACCAAAATATAATGTAATGAGAGGCCCCGATTATACTGCATACATCTTTTTTATTGATTTATTTTTTTATTATCTATTCTGGAAGTTTGCTCTATTTGTTTTAGTTATTTCTATATTTAAATCTTGATGTCTTAAACTCTAACAACTGTAAGTAATGTCGAAATAATTTTTTTGAAAGCCCTAGTGCTGTTGTTTGCGCTGTTTTCTTTAATAATAACACTAAACAGATAAAAACAGAGAGTCTGTCTAAACAAAATAAAACCAATGTTTTCTAACTCATATTTTTTATATTTATAGTTTTACATGTTTGTTGGATGTGTAAATTATCATAATTGTAGTATTACTTCGCTACAACATATTGTTTTGACTTTATTATGACTTAAGCTCTGAATATATTTAAAAACCGATACGACGGAAAATGTCAATTTGCGCCACCTGGCGGTCATTTCACGAATTATTTTGAAATGCTCTTGGTTTATTTTGGCCGCTGCCGCGTTTCCACGGCGGTGAGTGCGACGGTAATGAGCAGTCTGGTTGTCACACCACTGTATGTCCAAGGACTGTAAAAAAAAAGGGCCTCTTGTCCAGCAGATTGTTCATTTAAGCACCCAGCTATTCTGCATGTTGTTAAGGAAGATGCTTCATCAAAGAACAACAGTGTAGACGACAGGTCACAAAGCACGAGTGAAGTCACAAGCGCCCTTGTGTCTGCAGGGCGCAGAGAAGGTGACCATACTGGGGCCGGGAACAGTGAGCATATTCTTCCCATCGTACCTGTGCAGATAAAACACAAGAAAGACACAAAGATAATCAAGACCTATGCTTTCCTGGATCAAGGAAGTACCGCGACTTTCTGCACTGAAGAGTTGGTGAAGAAGTTGAATATGAGGGGCAGAAAGACAGAGCTCCTGCTTCGTACTATATCACAAGAACAGAAAGTGAATAGCTATGAACTTACAGATCTGGAGGTATGTGTCTTAGAGGAGCAAGATTACATTCAGCTTCCCAGTGTGTATACTCAGCCAGATATACCTGCAAAAAAGGCCAACATCCCACAGAAAAAAGATTTGGAGAAGTGGTCTTACCTGAGTCGAGTCCATCTCCCAACATTTGAATCAGAAGTTGGTCTGCTCATCGGTGTCAACGCGTACAAAGCCATGGCGCCATGGGAGATTATTAATAGCCAGAACAATGGGCCATATGCTGTGAAGACAGCTCTTGGCTGGGTTGTCAATGGGCCAATCAGCAGATGCCAAGAAAAGGAATTAGATGATGACAAAAGACAAAGTTTCCTTGTCAATCGTATCTCGGTTATAGGCATCGAAGAAATGCTGATGGAGCACTACAATGCAGATTTTCCAGAAAGAAGATGCGACGACAGATGAGAACAGTCACAACATGACAAACAGTTTATGCATACGGTGACAACATCAGCTCAGCTTGTGGATGGTCACTTCTGCATTAACTTGCCTTTGAAGGATGACAAGGTGAAGATGCCAGGCAACCGTGGTATTGCTGAACAAAGGCTTAACTCTTTGAAGAGGAAGTTCAGCAGGGATGCAGATTTCTTTCAATAGTACAAGGTTTTTATGGACAACATACTGGAAAAGAGCTACGCTATAAGCATTCCAAAGGAACAGTTGATTCGCAGTGATGGAAGAGTGTGGTACATTCCACACCATGGAGTTTACCATCCAAAAAAGAGGAAACTCAGAGTCGTCTTTGACTGTGCGGCAACGTACCAAGGTGTGTCGCTAAACGACCAGTTGTTGCAAGGGCCTGACTTAACTAACACCCTCATCGGAGTATTGTTGAGATTCAGACAGGAGCCTGTAGCCATGATGGCAGATATAGAGTCCATGTTTTATCAGGTGCGGATCCCAGACACTGACGCGGATATGTTACGCTTTCTCTGGTGGCCAGATGGTAATCTGAATGTGGAGGCAGAAGAGTATAGAATGTGTGTGCACTTGTTCGGTGCTACATCATCTCCTGGTTGTGCATCATATGCATTAAGAAGAACAGCGGAAGATGCAGCATCAAAGTGTACCCCAGAAGCCACACAGACAGTCCTCAAGAACTTCTATGTAGATGACTGTTTGAAGTCAGTAGCCACAGAAGATAAAGCCGTTGCTCTTGTGAGGGAGCTGATGACATTGTGCGCCAGTGGTGGTTTCCATTTGACCAAATGGGTCAGCAACAGCAGAGCCCTGCTGGGCTCCATTCCTGACCACGAACGAGCAACTAAAGTCAAAGATCTCATTTTGGAGCATGATGAGTTACCAGTGGAGCGGGCATTAGGTATGCAGTGGTGCACAAGTTCTGACAGCTTCAGGTACAAAATAAATTTGCCAGACAAGCCATGCACAAGATGAGGTATTTTATCTGTAGTCAGTTCGGTGTATGACCCAATGGGTTTTTTGGCACCACTCCTACTACCCATCAAGCTCATTTTAAGAGATCTCTGTCAAGAGAAAAAAGGTTGGGACGAAGAGATCCATGAAAAGCAACGTCGGACATGCATGAAATGGTTGACAGACTTAGACAAGCTTTCAGAACTCCGTCTGAACAGATGTTTCAAACCCCCTGAATTTGGACCCACAAATGCTGCTCAAATTCACACTTTCTCAGACGCTAGTCAAGATGGATATGGCGTTGTGTCGTATCTCTTGCTGACAAATGATCGGGGTGAGAAACATGTATCATTCTTGATGGGAAAGTCCAGAGACGCTCCACTCACACAGATCACGATCCCAAGAATGGAGTTGATAGCAGCAATGGTTGCAGTCAAGATCGATCGGATGTTGAAAGAAGAACTTGAAGTCCCCCTGTTGGAGTCGGTCTTCTGGACAGATAGTACAACAGTACTAAAGTACATTGTAAACGATGCCCTTCGTTTCAAGACATTTGTAGCCAACCGTGTCTCTTTCATTAGAGAAGCAACTACCTCTTCTCAATGGAAATATGTCAACACCTCACAAAACCCGGCAGATCAGGCTTCCAGAGGTTTGAAGATCCAGAGCTTCATGGAAAATAAGAGCTGGTTTCAGGGGCCTAGTTTCCTGAGAAAAGAAGTTGAATGGCCGAAACAACCTGAACAGTGGCCTTACCTGACTGAAGAAGATGTTGAGGTGAAGACATCTGCTGCAGTGACATGCACAAACTCAAACGAGTGCACAGATCCACTGAATCAGCTCTTTGAATATTACTCCAGTTGGCATAAGTTAAAAAAGGCGGCAGCTTGGATTTTGCAACTGAGAAGGACGATGAGGCACCTGAGCGAGAAGAGAAAAGAGTTGGAGGAGAACATGCAGCAGAATGAGAATGATCCAGAGAAATGCAGATCTATAGTTGAGCAGCAAATGGTGATGTACAAGAAAAACCTAGGAAAAAGAATACTTACCATGAAAGATCTGTCCAGAGCTGAAGTTGAACTGGTTAAATACAGTCAAAGACAAACTTACATGGAGGAGATATAGTACAAGCTTTGCAATTGGCAAACTCCAGTGTGAAAAAGAACAGTTCTATCTTTAAACTGGACCCATACTTGCAAGAGGATGTGTTGAGGTTAGGAGGACGAACAGATCGGCGATGCCTGAAGAGGCCAAGCATCCTGCCATTCTGCATAAACAGCACAGAATAGCTCACCTCATTCTCCACCACATTCATCAAGAGTGTGGACATGGAGGTAGGAACCACGTCTTAGCCATATTGCGACAACGGTATTGGATACCAAGAGCCAATGCAGCAGCAAGAAAAGTGATTTCAGAGTGCAAACTCTGCAAAAGATGGCATGCCAAGGCAGGAGAACAGAAAATGGCGGATCTGCCTCAAGACCGTTTGCTCCCTGACAAACCACCCTTTACCAACACGGGTGTAGACTATTTTGGACCTTTCGAGGTCAGAGGAGGACGTGCGAAGGTTAAGGGTTATGGAGTGCTCTTCACATGTTTGACTGTCAGGGCAGTGCATATAGAAGTAGCCCATTCTCTTGACACTGATTCATGTATTAATGCCATTAGGCGCTTTCAAGCCAGAAGAGGTCAAGTGTCAATTATCCGTTCCGACAATGGCACCAACTTTGTCGGCGCCGAACGAGAGCTGCGTGAAGCATTGACAAAACTGGATCAATCTCGCATCAGTGAAGTCATGGTGAGAAAGGGTGTGCAATGGATCTTTAACCCCCCTGCTGCATCTCACCACGGCGGTATTTGGGAACGTCAAATCCGCACCGTGAGAAAAGTGCTGAACTCTGTTGTGAAACAACAGCTCTTAAAAGATGAAGGACTACACACTCTCTTATGTGAAGTTGAGGGCATCATTAACGGGAGACCTTTAACCACGAACACAGATCACCCCAATGACCTCGAGCCGCTGACGCCGAACCATCTGCTCACTTTGAAAACACAGCCTAGTTTTCCACCTGGTGTGTTTACTAAGGATGATGTCTACGCCCGCCGGCGCTGGAGACAAATACAATATATGGCGGATCTGTTCTGGCGAAGGTGGACTCACGAATACCTACCGCTTTTACAAGAACGACAAAAATGGCTTGGCTTAAAGAGAAGTTTCAAGGTTTGAGATGTTGTCCTCGTTGCAGATTCGTTCCTGCCAAGAAACTCCTGGATGTTAGGGAGAATTATGAGGGTGATGCCCGACTCCAAAGGCATTGTCAGAAGTGCTGAAGTTCGAACGAAGACCAACATCATTCAAAGACCCATAACTAAACTCTGCTTATTGCAGGGAGAAGACTGAAGATAGAAGAGAAAAACTTGAATAGAATAGAAACTGTCAGTTGAATAGTCTGTGAGAAGTATTTAGTTGTTGATACTTACTAGTTAAGGTTTACCTTTAAATACCTTCCTGTGAAACGAAGAAGGTTCTTGCTAAAAGAAATTAAGAAATTAAGTGTTAAATGTAGGGGTGTAAATGAAAAAAAGCGGACTTTAGCGATGTTTATTGTGACCAAGTTTTAGCCTTATTAGCATGTTGTCTAGCTTGCTACAGGACACCTGAGATGTGAGTGTGTTGCTGTGTGCGTGTACTGATTGTGCCCCTCGCTGTTTTTTCTTAGAATAAATTGCAGAGATCAGAAATCGGTGTGCCTAGTTTTCATTGCAGACATCAGCTACCATTTTAAAGCCACTACACACATACATCTTCACCAGACGCTAATGAATATTGATGACTATTATTAACACCATAAATTAACAAAACTATATTAAGAACTATACAAAAGACAAAAAGACAGCAAAAAGACACCATAAGGTGCACGTGCAGGACACAATGTCCAAACTACAATACTCTGTGATATTAGTAATATTAGTAATATTAGTGTTAGTGGATTCTCCATGAGATAAGAAACAGTAAACATAGACAGAAGTGAGACTTTCTCTGTTCTCTGTTACAATTTAAAAGAAACTCATCATCCTCTTTAAACACACTTCTATATCTGTATAAATATCTTCTGTGTATCTGATCAGTAATAAACTGCACGTGACACAGAGTTTAACGGTCAGTTCTGGCCCGAGTGCCTGATTACCGTAAAACCCCGAATACACGCGCAGTGGTTTTATTTGACTCGCGCTGCGTGGATCAGAGTTTTCTAGTGAAATTCTCTCCAACACCATTAAGATGACGACACTGAACCCGACAACCTGCTGATGTTTATTTCCACATGAAGTGATATTTGTGAGTGAAGTTTGTCTTGTCTGTGTTCTGCTGAATGAGGTGTGTAATGAAGCCACATGACTTATCTGCTGCAGTCCCACCTCATCTTTCACACACAACACAGGAGAGAATAAACAGCAGTAAAACATTGTCTTACCTGAAATCATGGCAGTAGGGAACACTGTGTGCTCAGAAAGATTCACATCAACCAGGAGGAACTCAATCATCTGCAAAGTGTCCATTAAACTCCTACTGATCATCTACACTCACAAAGAGTGTGTACTTTCAGTTTCTACAAGCAGGTGTAGAATTACAGTCAGTCACCTTCAGGGAGGAACCAGGACCAGGTGGCTCTTTATGTTGTTGTTGGTCTTTCGGCTGCTCCCGGCAAGGGGTCGCCACAGCGGAATATCCAGTCCGCACTACAACTTGGCACAGGTTTTACGCCGGATGCCCTTCCTGACGCAACCCTCCCATTTTATCCGGGCTTGGGACCGGCACTGTATCCAGTGGCTGGGGTGTGGGCACTGGCTGGAATCGAACCCGGGCCGTCCGCATGGCAGGCGAAACACCTACCACTGAGCCACCAGTGCCCTACTATTTCATGAGTAAAATAAATAAATAAAAGATATAATAAAAAATATATGTATTGTGAATGAATTTTAAACACAAGATCCATTGTTTCTTTCGTTCTATCCATCCAAAAGTAAAGAGCTCACCTGGTACAGGAGCTGAAGTGGTGTAGTAAGTCATAATAATCTCATTTATAATAATATACTCAATATAGCAAAGAATAAAACTGGTTATTTAAAGATCTTTATGGAAACTTACATACATTCTTTCTCTAAATGTATTATGATTTATTAATGTGTATTTTGCTGATGTGCTATAAAATGTTTAATAATTAGATTTAAATCATATAATTTTGTATAATACGTGACTTTAAATGATAATGTTCTTGTGTTACAGTAATTTACTCCACTGCTGATGTTGAGTTCTGAGTTCTGATTGGTCAGAAGCTGTTGATTAGTGTGTAAAGTCTGATATGGAGTTTATTTTACACTATATAAAGGCTTTTCACATTTAAAATATAATTTTATAACTTTGTGCTTGTACATTATTAAAACATTTCTACTGGCATGTTTATAATCCAGTTGTGTTTATTACAGTTTGAACAGCAGGTGGCAGTATTTAACTGTTTTAGTGTGGTGATGATTTATTGTGTTATTTTGAGTCTCTTCCAAAAAACTTCACAGCAGTTGTTGAGTCACGTGACCTGTTCCTGACCACAGTCCTAAATATATATCAGGCTGAAACAGAGTTTATAATCATCTCCTGTGAGAAAACAGTCAGTTAAGACATGTGAGAATGGTGGTGTAGTGGTTAGCACCGTCTCCTCACACCTCCAGTGTTGAGGGTTCGATTCGTGCCTCGTGTGTGTGTGTGTGTGTGTGTGTGTGTGTGTGTGTGTGTGTGTGTGTGTGTGTGTGTGTGTGTGTGTGGTGTTTGTATGTTCCACCCATGTTTGGTGGGTTTACTCCAGTTTCCTTCAAAAGACTTTCCCCCTAATTGCCCATAGTGTTTATAGACTGTAATGGAATAGCAGTATGTCCAGGGTTACCCCACCTTGTGCTCCAGGCACCCCATGACCCTGTAGACAGTGTAAGTGCCATATCGCACTTGTTATGAATTTGTTGTTGTGTTTATTTTATTTCATTTTATTTGCTGTTATTTCATTTATTCTACCTTGTTCTATTCAGTAGTAAAGCATTAAGCATTAAGTTTGTTACATAAGCCATAAGCTTTATATTTCTTAGTCATGCATCATAAGTTGACAATCGTAAGTTGGTCTGTGATGTCATTCTACTATTACATGCATTTGTGTGACTGTGATATGTTAGAGAGTTCAGTTTAGATTGGGAAGGCTACGGAAACACAAGCGTAAGCTCGTCAGCTAATGAGAGCTCCCGGTAAGCTAGAAATGTAAGATACAGCAACTAGGTTGTTGTAACCGTAAGCTAACGTAAGCTGTGAATGTAAGATACAACGAGAGTGTTGTTATATACCCAAGCCAAGATTGTAATCTACAAGATACAGCAAATAGGTGCCAGGGATAGCTCAGTGGTTAAGGCATTGGACTACGGTTCAGAAGGTCCCAGGTTCAAATCCCACGACCACCAAGTTGTCCCTGTTGGGCCCTTGAGCAAGGCCCTTAACCCTCAACTGCTCAGATGTATAATGAGATAAAAAAAATGTAAGTCGCTCTGGATAAGAGCGTCTGCCAAATGACTAAATGTAAATGTAAATGTAAATAGGTTGTTGTAAAAGTCAGAGATTTGCAAGATGCAGCAACTGGTGTCTGTAATCACAGTGGATTTACTCAAGACGACTGTACAGTATGAAGTGTTGATTCTTTGATGCTGACAAATAAACTACAAGAGACAAAGAGATCAGACTTCTGTCATGTGAGTGAAACTTTAAGACATTAGCTACGCGTCAAAACTGGTGAAATAATATGACCGCATCTACATAAAGTCAAAAGCTTTCCGCTGTTTGAACGAAAACAAGTGACTGTTGAAATCGAAATGGAAGAGGATTTGAGTGCTCCGCGCTTCACTACGGCCGACGGCAAGATGAATCCAGCCACAGCCGGGTCTGAGCGTGAGACGGCGCTCATTGACAAGGATTCGAAAATACAGCTTCAGAAAATGAAAGAAACCAGAAGCGAAAAGTGGAGTCAATTGACTGCACTATCCGAAGAAATACAGCTGCTCATGTACAATGCATGCAATGTGTATGAAGTTGAAACTAAGTACTACACTGACTTTATAGGGCTGCAAAAGGAATATGTTGAAAGCAATAGACAGGTGCGATTGTGTCTAAATGAAGAAGAACGCCAACACGACCTGCAAAACTGGTACAAGTTTAAAATACTGAGCTGCACAGAATTTAGGAAAAAAGTAGAGTTGTGGATTGAGGAAACTAAGAGCCGCTTCATGATGTCTCAAACGGACAATGATGGAATTATGCCAGATGACAGCGTGTCAATGGTGGAGTTTAAGACGTCCGCCTCTAGCAGACACGGAAGCGTAGCGACGGCAGCATCCAAAAGGTCTGTAATTTCTACATCATCCTCAGCCCGAATAAAGAAAGCGGAAGCCAACAGAGCAGCCTTGTTGATTAAAGTAGCAGCTTTAGCAGAACGGCGGGCGTTAGAACAGAAGGAAGCACAATGAAAGGCTGAGGCAGAGCAACTAAAAGCTGATAAAGAAAGGTTGGAATTGGAAACTGCGCTCGCAATTGTCGACGCTGAACTACAGGCTTATCAGGGTTGTGAAACACGACAGCCTGCATCAAAGAGCGGAGTCTTCGACCCGAGCTGCAAGCGCTCGAGCAGCCCACCTTGGATGGGCCGCAAACCTGAATACGACAGCCGCCGAAAGCCGGTAAGAGAGAGCACCTTCAACGGACCAAGTAGCGCACGCGCTCCCAAACTGGAATACAACGAACTTTACGAGAGCAGCGCGTCGACAGTAGACCTCGGACTGCTATCATGTCGCAAGACAGCCCATCCAAGTGTGCCAGTAAGTTTTGAACCAAAATTGAAAAGTACTTTAAATGAAGGGTCTACCCAAGACAATAAATACACCCGCCATGACATTGATACTTTAGAATCACAGAGCATGATGCAACAGCAGGCTGACATCACAGCAATGCTCATGAAATGCCAAAGGCAATCGTTTTTACCTCAGCGTAATGTTCCTGTGTTTCATGGTGACCCTCTTGAGTTTACGTCCTTCATGAAAGCATTTAAACATGTTATTGTTGACAAAACCGATAGTGATGCTGATAAGCTGTTTTATATTGAGCAGTTCACTAAGGGAGAGGCTAGAGACCTCGTTATGAGCTGTCAGCTTATGCCAGATCAGTGTGGTTATGCAGAGGCAATGAGACTGTTGCAGGACAGATTTGGAAATAAACGAAAAATTGCAAACACGCTGATGCAAAAGATAGCCAACTGGCCGGAAATAAAGTCAGAGGATGGAAAGTCATTAAGTGCTTTCTCCGTGTTTCTAGCATCCTGTCACAACATCATGTCAAGCATCGACCACATGGATGAGCTAGATAACACTACCAACATGCAGATTATAACTTCAAAACTGCCCTACGAATTGCGTAAGAGATGGAGGGACCAGGTATACAAGCTTGAAGAGCTTAGTCAGATTAGACCCAAATTTAACGAGCTAAAGTAACCAACGAGCTAAAGTAATCTCAAACCCAATCTTCGGAAACCTGAACGCCTCAACCAGCGACAAAGGACACTTTAACAAATCCCCGCAAGGACCCAAGTCAAGAAGAGAAGGGAACGCCAGGGTCAGCTTCGCAACCGACGTCAGACAGGTTGGTAAAATTCACAAAGACTCGATTACAATGAAGAATGCCGGTACGTTAGCTGTTAGCGCTTTCACTAAGCCATGCACATATTGTAAAAAAGACCATATCTTAGACGAGTGCGTAAAATTTAACGATCAGACCCACGAAGACAAAGTGGAATTCATAAAAAGGAATGGATTCTGTTTCGGATGCTTAACAAAGGGTCATTTGTGGAAAGACTGTACCAGAAAAATTATATGTTCATTGTGTTCAAAGCCACATCTGCGCATGTTACACAGCGCAGTGCAAGACACGGCGCAGCCAGTTACACGCACTGACGAGAACGAAACCGAAAGTGACACAAAAAATACACCACCGGCAGAGAGTCACGAATCAAATGCGCTCACTGGGGCTGGAGGTAATTGCATCCTCCCCATTGTGCCCGTTAAAATAAAGTCCAAGAAAAAGGACACAATCGTAGAAGCCATGCTCTGTCACGTGAAAGTCCCCGAGAAGGACACAGATCTGCTGCGCTTCATGTGGTGGCCGAATGGAGATGTGAACCAAGACTTATTTGAAAATAAAATGGTAGTTCATCTGTTCGGTGCAAAATCGTCGCCTAGTGATGCTAACTTCGCCCTCAGAATGACAGCAGAAGAAAACCGCAGCAATGCATCTGTTGTGGCAGTCAATACAGTGCTTAAAAACTTTTATGTAGACGACTGCCTGAAATCCGTTTCGAGTCATGACCAAGCAGTCGCCCTATACAATGATCTCACAAGTCTCTGTACAAGCGGAGGGTTCAACCTCACTAAATGGGCAAGCAACAGCCGTGCCCTACTGACTGTCATTCCCGAGAGTGAAAGCATCAAAGACATGAGAGACGTAGACTTGAGTAAAGATGCACTGCCCATTGAGAGAGCTCTGGGGGTGCTGTGGTGCATTGATTCAGACATGTTCAAGTTTAAGATTAGTTTAAAGGAACGACCTGTGACAAGAAGAGGAATTCTGTCAATCACTATGTAAGCATATTTTATTTAAATATATTTGTGCACGCAGTAATATGACAGAAAACTATTAATCTTATCTTATAGAGATGGGGCAAGGAGAACAGAGTTGAGTCAAGGACAAGGTGATGTCACAGTAGCAAGGACATCTTAGATCGTGTGCAGTATGAACTCAAATGAACTCTGGATAGGTTGCCATCTTAGGTCTGAGATGCTTAGGTCGCCATCTTAGAAGTGTGATGCTTAGTGGACAGAGTGTACTTTAGAACATATGATGTAATCTTTGTACCCAAAAGGACCTGAACTCAAATGACCTCTAGATATGCTTAGTGGACAGAGTGTACTTTAGAACATATGATGTAATCTTTGTACCCAAAAGCACCTGATAAGGGAAAGTCCCTGGACATGATGTAATGTCAGCTGACTCATGGGGTGATCTTAACTGTGAGGTCAAATTAAAGGAACACAGACAAATAACCAATATGTATAAGAAAAATAAGCGCCACCCCTATATATTTAAAATAAACAAAGTGAAAAGGTAATGGAAAGTTATTTGCAATAAAAATAAGTTATAATGGGAAAAATATGGAGTCAGATGACGTGGTATATGATGTAACGAAACAAGGTAGAGGAAAGCATGATTGTAATGGGTTAATAATTTGGTAAGAGATGTACAGAGGAGGGGACAAGGTGAGCTCCCCTCCCCTTGAAAAAACTGTATAAACAGTCATGTACGGCACTGCCAGATCAGTCTGTCCTTGGTGATGGCTGGATTCATAACCTAGGCTGGCTCACTTTGTTTTTATTGCTGCAATAAAAACTTATCCTTACTTCATCTAGATCTGCACGGAGTTCGAAGTCTTTCTTTGATTTCTTTTACTAAAAGTTACAGTATTTGGTTAATGTTTTAAATTAGGGCAACTTCAGTGTGGGGAGAATAAAAAATCCACCACATTTATTGGTGATCTCCGACTGTGATTGCCTTCATGGAGGGCTCCTCCGGTGACCGGGACCGTGACCTGACAGACCATCAACTGGCACCATTATAGACAAAGGTAAGCAGAAACCTGTTTTATCGAATTCTGCATTAGATGTTCATGGTCTGTTAGGAGTGCGTGCTTCCAGCTGGAGGAGGTAACTCCCAAGGTATATTGAATACAATAATTTTAAAGTTGCCAAAATTGATAAATTGAATTGATAAATTAATTGCTATATTTAAATTAATTGCTACATTTTTATTATTATATAAAAGACTGGATGAAGTAACGAAACATTAGGAGATCTCCATTTTGTTTTATTTTTGTGTGATTTTTTTGTTTTATATTTTCTTTATTATTTTATAAGTTGTGTGATATCTGAGGTAACGCCACTGTGTTAGGGCTAGAACCCGTATGTGAGGAATCGCCAACAAGTGGGGCTGGACCCAGATGGTAAAAATTCCTGCAAATCACTAAATAGGGAACTTTATTCGTTACCCAGACGTGGCAGGTGGTAAAAAGTCCTGTAGCAAGACGCTGAGTATAGAACTCACTGATTTGTGAGCTGATACTAAGACGCGGAACTGGGCAGGTGCTTTTCAAGTGTTTTTCAGATTTTTAAGTATTTATTGTGAAAAAGTCCTGTAGGTGGTTGTGCTGTAATCTCGAGTCCTAGGGCTAGAACCCACTTGTGTGAGGTATCGCTAGGAGCAGTACTGCAATCAAGTTTCCTAGGGCTAGAACCCATATATATGAGGTATCGCTAGGGAACGAAAGGTGATTGCTATTTGAAAATTCATACAGGTGGTATTGAAGTTTTCTGGGCCCAGGTTGTGTTGTGTGATAAATTGTTATATTGTTAAAAATTGTTTCGAGTACTCAAATTCTTTAGATTTTTGTAAAGAGCGCTTGTGCCGTGTGTCGATTGTACGTCTTGTATGTGTGTCTCTTAAATGTGTGTGTATGATACTTATGTGTAAAGTCTTTTGTTGAATTTATGTGTATGTGTAAAATATAATGTATAGATAATAAGAGATACGGCAGTAGAGATAACCTAATAAGTAGATAGAGGAATCCAAAAACACCTTTTTTGGATTTTCTGACTTGCCATAATTAATAATATGTATAAATAATAGTGTATAAAATAATAGCATAGAAGTGATATATATAATATTATAGTATTAAAATATACGAGTGGTTATGGTACACGCTGTTAGATATAGTGACATAAGCTTCCTCTGTGACACGAAAATGGTACAGGTGTTGAATGTGCCAGCATAGTAGTATTATAAAATATTAATGTCTTTGGATAAATGTACATATGCGCAGCAAAATATTAGTTATTGAAGATAAGCTTAAGTAAGATATAAAAGGTACCTTTACTTGTTGTGTAGTCGACGACACAATACTAATAATAATAAACATAGTGCATAAAGTAATAAATGCACCTAGGTTACACATAAAACAAATATTAAATATAACAAATGGAGATCAGATGATAAGTGGAGTTAGAGAAATTAACGGGGATGAGCAGATAAGAGAAGAAGGAGTTTTAACTAAGCGCGAACGGGAGTTTAGAATTTTGGAGTCAGATCAGAGTGAAAGATATAGATGTTTATTTAATAATCCAGGAAAGGATTTACTTTTAGAAAAAGAGTGTGACATGGGAGAGTGGATACTTAGGTGCTCACTAATACCCGACGTGTTAGATCCAGACGGCAACACACACACACACAATTTATTACTTACATTTCAAAATGGAGAAATTATAATTTTTTTGTTGGGTTAGTTCCTAGAGAAATTCGTTTAAAAGTAATAAATAGTACGATAGAATTTGGAGGAATAAGTGGACCCCCCTCCGCTTCCTTGTTTAACTCCGCTCATTTCACTGCTGCAAGCATACCCAGATTTTGATATATTGTGTTTAGAAGAATGCGCGGGAGGTTGGAAAGTAAAAAGATAAAGACTAGTAAGAGCAGACGCAGGTCCGGTAGTGCTGAGTTGTATGTGGGTTGTTGATAACAATAGCGAATTCATGTTAATAACTGTGGGACCAGACGGGAGAATAATTTTTCAGACCCGTGACAAAATAGTTACGCCTCTGATATTAACACCAGTGGAAAATTAATGCTTAAAAAACATATAGGAAAAAAAACAGCTGTTAAAGATCGGCAGCAGTCATAAAGTACACAGTAAGAGAGCTTTGGGGAAGAGGCACAGGAATTCACACTATAAATCAAAACAGAAGTGTGTAATGGTGAAGCTATTCTGCTATAAATAAATAAAAAAAATAAAGAAAACTGCATGGCCAAAGCCAGCGACAACTCCAGGCACAATCATAGTTAAACATAAAGAGGATGAAAAAAATATTAGAAAGTGCATGATAAAATGGCATGACAGGACATGAGGAGAATTGCAATGGCTTAAAGACAGAACCTTTAAAGAAGAGTAAAAGAATTAAAAAAAGAAGTAAAAAAATAATAATAAAATGCTCAGATACAAAACTAAAGAGAAGGGTAGAAAGGGAAGGATTAAATTAGGACCAAAGATAGAAATTGTAGAATGGTTTGAAAATAAAGGAAAAGAAAATAAGAAAAAGAGACAAATTGAAGAATAACAAAAAACAGTCAGAAAAGAAGGATCAGAAGTCAGAAGGGAGTGAAGACAGGAAAATAAATAAATAAATAAAAATTTTAATAATAATGAATAATAATAAAAAATAAATTAATAATAAAACAAAACATATTTTTTTTTTTAAATTTAAGAATTAGAGAGACCACCACCATACACTAAGGAACACATACAACAGGAGGGTAAGGGGAATGTACCCACTACAGGAAGCTGCTGAGTCAATTGCTACCCAGTTATACACAATACAACTGGGGGAAAGAAAAAAAGGTAAAATGGAGGAATGAAAAGGCCAAGCTCAAGCAGCAGTAATGGTGCCTGAAAATCAGACACCACCACCTCCTACTGGACCAGTACAGCAAACACAACAACCAACAGCAGCTGAAGCCCCTCCAACTTATGTGCACCCTGGAAACCAACAAGTAAAAAATCAACTTATGAGGTGGCAAGGACAGGGCCCCAGACCTTATGGAGGCAAGGGACAAAAGGGAATCATACCAACAGCAACCAAGAAGACAACAATTCAGAATGAATGCCCCAGGGCAAATGGGCCCAAATACACAAGACATGCAGTGTTGGCAGTGTGGAGGAGCAGGACACATAAGAAGAAATTGTCCACAAATGTCATGGGCTCAAAATGGACCCCAACCTCAGGGGCCATATGGAGCAGCACAAGCACCTCGAGGGAATATGGGACCTCCTGGCCCTAGACAACCTCCTGGACCATGGACACAAGGACAGCCCCAAAATCAGTGGGCAGGTCCCTGGATGGGACCACAGAACTGGAATTGACGAGGCCCAGAGGAGCCAGAGGGGGAGCAGATGCAGTACGTCTCAACACTGCATCCACAACAAAAACCAACTGTAATGGTGTCTATAAATAATTCACAACCTATTCCATTTATGATTGACACAGGTGCTACATACTCATGTATAGGACGTGAAGGCTCACAGCTCCCTCTCTCAAGCAATACGATAAAAACCACAGGCTTCTTGGGACATTCACAGATATTGCATTTTACAGAGCCTCAAATAATAACATTAGAAGACACCACTATAACAGCACCTTTACTATTTTCACCTACTACTCCAATCAAAAGGACTATGTGTAACAATAGGACAGTTCTTACAGATTACTGAGAAACAAAACAACTCAGATACAGTATGCTGGTTACTGTGCGAGGGCAAAGGAGCTCACTATGCACAGAGTTTATGGGAAGAATGGATTATGCAATGACGACCAGATCGCAAAAGAGTAACTTTACCATTGCACTGTACCATGCACTACAACCAAGGAAGTCAAGATGAAGAATATGCACAATTATGGTCAGATGTGATGGAGAACACAGTCTCTGACATGATACTTGGAGACATAATTGTAGGTGCTCCAGCCATCTCTGTACAACTGACTGAACAAATGGAACACTGGCATCAAATATCCCCACATTTCTTTATTAGTGGGGGAAAAGATATGGTAGAAATTTTTCTTTGATTTCATTTGATTTTACTTACTTTTGGGGGGTTAGAAGATACCTTATCAGTATATAATCGTGGATGTGCGTGCAAGCTGGGACATAGGCTTCTTTGTGTGCATTGCATATAGGAAACCCAAGCTTTACATTGGGGGGGCTAAAGATGGCCCTTTAATGAAACCCAGATGTTGGAGAGAGGAGGGGCAGGCACTGCATATGTACTAGAACGCACATCAACAGAATTCAGTTGCTCCACGGACACAGCTCCGGCCTTGTTGTTTGATAATAAAGGTCGTAATCTTCTGTAAGCAAAGCCAGACTCTGAGTATTTTTCCACAACATAATGGCGCTGCGAGCAGGGTGGAAAAAGGGCAAAGGTGACTGGCCGACGTGGGCTTCCTTGGTCGGCAACACAACCAGGTGGCCACTTACAAAGGTAAGCAACTTTTGCTTATATACTTAGGTTGTGTTGTTGGCTGAGGATCACCCATGGTGGTAAGGACACCTAATAAAGGCCTCTCCAACTCAAGTAATTTAAAATGGGCTTTGTTTCCAGAAGAGAATGCATGCATCAGATTACTAACAGTTGTACTGATAGTGAATTGAGAAGATAAGCATTGCATTGGTCTGGGTGTTGTCAAGTGGGCATTGATTGATGGCAACAGTAACAGACGGTATGAGGAAGCGCATTTGGGTGTCTATTTGTTTTGTCAAGTGGGCTTTGAGAGATGACAGGACAGGAAAAAGGTAGATAATCTCGATATTAATTTGTACTCATTGTCAAGTGGGCCTTGATTGGATGGCATGAGTAGTGCAGCAAGTTAATAAGGAATTGCGCTTAATTAGTTATATTGCTTGTGTAAGGTTACCCAGCGATTAATAAAAAATACCCTTTGTATGAGGAACATACTGTTGTATGTCATAAGCTATTTTTGTAGCTACCGTAAATGTTATATGGTATGAATTTGGTGGTAATTAATTAATACCCTTCGTATGTGGAATGTACAATTGTACATCATAAGAAATCGCCCCTTATGTTTTATTGATATGAGTGACAGGGGTTAATTAATATCCTTCGTATGTGGAGCACGATTTGTGCCATTAAGTTGAATACAATTGCAATTGTTTGTGTCTGATGGATTGTTTGTAGTTGAATGGATTAAATTGCCTCGCATAGCCATTGCCCGGCCCCGAGGGATAAGAGGGGGGGGAGACAACATCCCAGGTCCGATAAGTCATGCCTCTCACATCTGGAAAAGTTTGCCAGAACCGTAAGATTCTCGGGAAGAAAGAAGTAGTTACTACAACCCAACAATAAGAGTGTGACTATACCTGTATTAGTCTCAAGTCATACACAAGTTAATTTACTAGGAAGAGAATTATTAGGTGAATTAGGACTGCAAATATGGTGTTCTCCAGAAGGTGTGTATGTTGAACATAAATTCCTGAAGCACAATTACCCTGTCAGACTTTCACTGTACAATGATGTATGACCCATCACAACACATCATCATAGGTCGGCAAGGAGCAGCTATCAGTGTAGAGGAGTGTGATTTTGTAAAAAGGTGGTTCAATGTAACTGATTCTGTTCTTTAGGTGACATTGTATGTACTGCAGGATAGAATTGCAGCTCATAGGATTTATGTTGATTTTCATTCTGCAGATAAAACCTGTGTAAAAATCTTGTGTGGTAATAAATTGATTCGTACTTCTTAAAGAAGTTGTAGTTAGCCACAAGTCACAAACACAAATGGCATCAGCGTCTGAAATCGACTGTGGGAAATTAGCTATATAGGCAAATGGATAGTCAAGTCCCATCTGAATTATAGTCTAAACATGATACAGATGTAGGTCTACTTAAATCAGCCAGCCAACTATAAGTACAACGTAAACCAGATGTAGAACCGCCCAGAGTAAGACAATATGCTTTACGACCTGAGGCAAAGCGGGTATATAGAACACTATTGAAGGCCTTGTAATCTGTGCTAAAAGAGACCAGTTGTTGCAGTACTCCTATTTTTCCCAGTGATTAAGCCAGGTACGAATAAATGGCATCATGTGCATGATTTACATGCAGTTAATAGTATAACAGGAAAGTATCCTGCAGAAGTTCCAAATCCACACACACTGCTGACTAATGTTCCTCCCTAAGCCAAATATTTTATTGTAATGATATTTGTTCAAGCCTTCTTCAGTGTTCAAATGGCAGAAAAGAGTAAACTACTGCATTTATTTGCATTTACAAGTGCAAGTTGACAAAATAGATACCAAAAATGCCACGGTGGTTCAAACATTCACTGTATATATTCAATCAGAGGTGGAAGCTGATTTAGGAGGTTAAAGGATAGAAGATAGCCTTGGTCAGCATATGGGTGACGATTTAATATGACTATCATCATTAGAAACATGCCAAAATGATTCCATTAAGGTACACCGTAAGCTAGTAAGGAGGTCATAAAGTGTCATAAACTAAAGTACAATACTGTAAGCCTCAAGTTAAATTGTTAAGGTGACTAATTTCACATGATACGACAGCCGTAGTACATACATAATTAGAAGGCATAAGTAAGGCACCAGTGTCACAGCCTGATAAACAATGATGGCTTTCTAGGGTTAACAGGTTTCATGCTGACTGGAGTGAGGAATATGCAGGAAAAAACAGCTCCACTATGGGAGATAATAATGATAAAAGAAGAACTGCAAGATCTAAGTGCTCCCTTAAAATAGAACACAGATATACTGTTAGCATTTGAATCCATCAAAAAGAAATGCAGGCTGCACCTACTTTAGGTATACAGTACCTGATTATACCAATCCATTCTATCGGTATGTAGTGAACCAAGCTGATGGATCTACCTCAGCTATACTGATGCAGGAAACTTGCAGTGATAGGAAAAACCAGTCCCTAGCTTACTACAGCACTAAGCTAGAT
This sequence comes from Channallabes apus, assembly GCA_030522415.1. NCBI lineage: Eukaryota > Metazoa > Chordata > Actinopteri > Siluriformes > Clariidae > Channallabes > Channallabes apus. The sequence continues at coordinate 1,858,512 of CM060110.1, forward strand.
AATATAACTCAAGGTGACCCAACATGCTACCAACAGGGTTTTGTAGTTGTACATTATACATATAGGAAAGCATCTTCATTGACAACAGGTTACCGATAGATTGTATAAATTGATAAAAACAAGGGGAAGGTGTTCTAACCCAAGCTCGCCTCCAAGCATATTCTTCACTGCTCACATATCCCGACATTAATATAAAGCGATGTGACACAGTTAAACCAGCTAAATTAATCCCTTAAGTCTATAAAGGAGTGACTCATAGTTTTGTGGCAAACTCATTGGCATTTACTCGGTTATGACCTGATCTTGAATCTAAGCCTATAGCTGAAGCGGAAGTGACTTATTTTGTTGATGGATCTAGTTTAGAGACCAGGTAGAAAGTCACGCAGGGTATTCAGTAGTGATGAAGGATGGAGAAGATTTTAAACCTATCCTATCTCAGCATTGTACACAACCGTGTTCAGCTCAGTTAGCTGAGTTGAAATCGCTCACCGCTGCTTGTCAATTAGCCAAAGGACTAGTGGCAAATATTTTTACAGATTCAGCCTATTCCATGGTGTATGTCATCTGGTTGGAACCGTATGGAAGCAAAGGTTTAAAAAGCATGAAGGAACTCCCATTCAAAGTGCTGAACGGATAAGTAAACTAATGTCTGCTCTGATGCTACCAGGATGATTGACTTTCATTAAATGTCAGACCCGTAGAAAAGGGAAATGACTGTGTTGCTAAAGGTAACAACATGGCAGATTTAGAAATGAAGCGTGCATCAAAATGGCAACTAGCTGTGCAAGCGCCCATAGTCCTTATAGAACCACAGCCTCAGTAAAGAGGATATAATTTGTACTCAACATCAAGCAGGTCCGTACGAGCGCTGGATGTGGCTCCAGAGGGGAGCGCAGGAGGACGCACAGGGTATTTGGTATTCACATGAAGGTCTGATTATAGCACCCACAGCACTGGTGAATAATTTTGGTTTATACGCTCATGGACTGGGCCATTGTGTAAGAAGACAGGTTGTGAGAAAAATCAGGCAACATGGGTATTGGACTTCATATCTGCATGCTATGGTTGAAGAGTTCCTAGCTTCATGGGCTATGCGTAACGTCAGGAAGGAAACAGCGACACCTATAGGCTATATACCGGTACCAGAATGACCATTTAATCACTTAGTGGTGAACTATGTGGGTAGGATAAAGTAGTGTTCTGGGTGAAAGATACATTCTTGTAATAACTGACATATTTAGTAGATGAGTAAAAGCAATAATATCTGCTGTCACGCTCTCAGTGCCTTCGCGCTGATCAGAAACCTTTTGACATTTCCTTTCCCACGCTGTCAGACTCTCATCACATGATCATGCTTTCCCACGCTGTCATCGCTCCTCCCGGACCGCCCCGCCGGCACACCGGTTTCTCATCTGGCGCTGATTTCACCCAGCTTATAAGGAAGCACAGCGCGCTGCCTCGCGCTGGATTATTGTGTGTTTTTTTGGCCATAGTTTTCTCGCGTTTCTGTTCATGACTTTTCACGTTGCCGACTTCGCTTGCTTCTCGTTTTCCCCCTCGCCTCCCGATTTGGATTATTGCCACGCTTGGATTTAACGGCTTTGAACTTTCGCTTTCGTTTCTCGACCACGGCTCAGCTTCACGTTTTTTGCTCGACGCCCTCGCTGACTGATCACACGGCTTTGATCTCTTGCTCTCCTCCTCGACCACGGCTCAGCTTCACGTTTTTGCTCGACGCCCTCGCTGACTGATCACACGGCTTTGATCTCTTGCTCTCCTCCTCGACCACGGCTCAGCTTCACGTTTTTGCTCGACGCCCTCGCTGACTGATCACACGGCTCTTATCTCTCGCTCTCTACCTGCAACTGGGTCCACTTTCACAGTCCACGTTCTGCATCTCGACAGAATAATCCAGCCAGCACTATGGACCCAGCAGGGTTAGACGGAATGCGACGGGCACTGGAGACCCAAAGTGTGCTCCTCGGAAAGAACCAGGAGGAACTCATCGCCACGAGACAAACTCTAGCTGACGTCATCTCCCAAATACAACGGCTCCAGGTACCTACAGCTCAGACCTCACACTCCGGAACACCACGAGAGCCACGCCTACCAGCCCCTCCCACCTATGGGGGAGAACCAGGAACTTGCAGGTCCTTCCTCTCACAATGCTCACTGATTTTCGAGCTTCAAACCTCCTCCTTCTCATCAGAACGTTCCCGGGTGGCCTACATCATCACGCTACTAACTGATAGAGCCAGGGAGTGGAGTACAGCCCTCTGGGAGGCTCGCGACCCATGCTGCGAGAACTTCGACAACTTCTCCAAGGAGATGAGGAGGGTCTTTGATCGCTCATTCGCCGGCAGGGAGGCGGGAACAAGGTTATTAAGACTTCATCAGGGATCCCGCTCTGCTTACGACTATGCCATCGAGTTCCGCACCCTAGCCGCTTCTAGTGGATGGAATGACAGAGCCCTAGCGGATGTCTTTCTGGAAGGGCTATCAGAAGCTCTTAAGGATGAGCTCATCTCCCGCGAAACCCCCACGGACCTCCACGAACTCATGGATCTCGCCGGGCGGGTCGACTCACGTCTCCAGTTAAGACGGCACCCCAGAATAGGGCACGCGCCTCCTGCCCTGCAGCAAACCAATCAGGAGGAGCCCATGCAGCTAGGCAGGACCCGCATCTCTGACGAGGAGAGACGCCGACGCCGCCTACAAGGGGCTTGTTTTTACTGTGGAGCTTCAGGACACAGGCTTAAAGACTGCTCATTAAAAGGGAGGCCCCCCCTAGTCAGACTGGGAACACTAGAAGGCTCCCCTCCTGATAGATTTCCACAATCACGTCCCCTACTTCCCGTAAACCTAATCATCGGTGGTCAGGCTCACCCAATTCAGGCACTAATTGACTCCGGCTCCGATCGAAATTTGATCAGCGCGAATACGGTGAGAGCATTAAAGATCCCTGGCTTACCACTAGACACTCCGCTCGCCGTTCAGGCCTTGGATGGGAGCCGGCTTCCACCCATCATACTTAGAACCCCACCGTTAACCTTAAGAACGTCAGGGAACCACTCTGAGGAGATCTCCCTCTTCATTATGGAGAAATCACACGCCGCCTTGGTCCTCGGACTTCCCTGGCTAGCCCTCCATGGACCCCAGATCGATTGGAACAAGCAAGTCATCACGGGTTGGAGTCCCTCATGCTCCACGACATGCCTGCACTCAGCACTCCCTCCAACTCCTATCCTGGCCACGCCCCATGAAACCCCGGACATCTCCAGCGTACCCACCGAATACCATGATCTTGGGCAGGTCTTCAATAAGACCCGAGCCATGTCACTTCCGCCGCACCGACCATACGACTGTCCCATTGATCTTCTCCCGGGCACCTCTCCTCCGAAAGGCAGACTTTACTCTCTGGCACACCAAGAAAGAGAGGCCATGAATAAGTATATCACAGATTCCCTCGCCGCCGGAATTATTCGTCCATCCTCCTCGCCCGCTGGGGCAGGATTTTTCTTCGTCAAGAAAAAAGACAAGTCCCTTCGTCCATGCATTGATTACAGAGGGCTTAACGAGATAACTGTCAGGAACCGCTACCCGTTACCTCTCATGGCCACCGCCTTCGAACTTCTCCAAGGGGCGGACATTTTCACCAAGCTCGACCTACGAAACGCTTATCACCTCGTCCGCATCCGGGAGGGCGACGAGTGGAAAACTGCCTTCAACACACCCACTGGGCATTACGAGTATCTGGTGGTTCCGTTCGGACTGACCAACGCCCCTGCCGTATTCCAGGCCCTCATTAATGACGTTCTCCGTGACTTCTTGAATTCCTTCGTGTTCGTGTATTTGGACGACATTTTGATTTTCTCTCGAGGCCTGGAGGAGCACCGGCACCACGTTCGCCAAGTTCTGCAGAGGCTCCTAGAGAACAATCTCTTTGTTAAAGCCGAGAAATGTGAGTTCCATACAACTTCCACAACGTTCCTAGGGTTTGTCATCTCTCCCTCCAGACTGGAGATGGAACCCGCCAAGGTCCAGGCCGTCTCCAACTGGCCCACGCCAGCCTCTCGACGTGACCTCCAACGGTTCCTGGGGTTCGCGAACTTCTATCGCCGCTTCATCCGGGGTTACAGTTCTGTCGCCGCCCCCCTCACCTCCCTGACTTCCCCCAAGACACAGTTCTGCTGGAACAACGAGGCAGACAAGGCCTTCACGGACCTCAAGAAGCGGTTCACCTCAGCCCCCATACTCACCATACCCGATCCATCTCGCCAGTTTGTGGTAGAAGTGGACGCCTCCAACACTGGCATTGGGGGAATTCTCTCCCAAAGACCCCCGCGAGACAACAAGCTGCACCCCTGCTCATTCTACTCCCGCCGTCTATCTCCAGCTGAGAGGAATTATGACGTAGGCGACCGAGAGCTCCTGGCCATCAAGTTAGCACTAGAGGAGTGGAGACATTGGCTGGAGGGGACCGAGCTTCCCTTCATAGTGTGGACCGATCACAGGAACTTAGAGTACCTGCGCACCGCCAAAAGACTCAATGCCCGCCAAGCTCGGTGGTCGCTGTTCTTGTCAAGATTCAATTTCACCCTGTCCTACCGCCCAGGTTCTAAGAACACTAAGCCTGATGCCCTCTCACGTCAGTTCTCCCTCCCACAAGATCCCACACCATGCCAACCCATTCTACCATCTCGTTGTCTCGTTGCCGCCTTAGAGCTAGACATCGAGACCAAAGTCAAGCAGGCATTGACTCAGGAGCCCGGCCCAAGCAATGTCCCCCCAGATCGCCTCTTTGTTCCCCCCGGTCTGCGCCCGCAGGTCCTGGAGTGGGGTCATGGATCCAAGCTGTCCTGTCACCCAGGCTCTGCCCGAACGCTATTTATCATACAACAGCGTTTCTGGTGGTCCACGATGGGGAGGGATGTCTCCAGCTTTGTGGCAGCCTGCGACATTTGCACCCGCTGCAAACCCAACAACCGTCCTCCGGCTGGCCTCCTCAGACCCTTACCCATACCTCACCGTCCCTGGTCGCATATTTCGCTGGACTTTGTAACAGGGCTACCCTCATCTGACGGAAACACTTGCATCCTGACCATTGTTGACCGCTTCTCCAAGTCCGTCCACCTAGTCCCGCTCCCCAAGCTCCCGTCCGCCAAAGAGACCGCAGAGCAATTGATATTTCATGTTTTTCGTCTTCACGGCCTCCCCACCGACATAGTTTCAGACCGTGGCCCTCAATTCACCTCACGCTTCTGGGGGGCCTTTTGTAAACTCATCGGAGCCTCTCCTAGCCTATCTTCTGGTTTTCATCCCCAATCCAACGGCCAAACAGAACGAAAAAACCAAGCAATGGAAGTCTCCCTCCGGTGTATGACTACTCGTGATGCCACCACCTGGAGTAAGTTTCTCCCGTGGGTCGAGTACGCTCACAACTCCCTGCCATCTGCCTCAACGGGCCTCTCTCCGTTCCAGTGCTGCCTGGGCTACCAACCACCACTGTTCCCCACTCAAGAGGAGGAGGTAGAGGTCCCCTCGGCACAACACTTTATCCGCCGCTGCAAAAGTACATGGTTACGAGCCAGACGATCCCTGCTGCAAGCATCCCGCTTATACAAGAGACAGGCGGACCGTCATCGCTCCAAGACTCCCAGGTATCACATAGGAGACAGAGTCATGCTCGCCACCAGAGACATCCCCCTAAAGACACTTTCCCGCAAGCTCTCTCCCCGTTTCATCGGACCCTTCACAATAACCAGGATAATCAACCCGTGCGCTGTCCGTCTCCTACTCCCATCGTCTATGCGACGCATCCACCCCACCTTCCATGTGTCCCAGCTACGACGCATTGTAAACTGTTCTCTAAGTCCACCCTCCCACCCTCATCCTCCTCCCCGTATCATCGATGGCAGTGAGGCGTACACAGTCAGAAAACTCCTGAAGGCCCGCCGGCGAGGCAGAGGAATCCAGTTTTTGGTGGATTGGGAGGGCTACGGCCCTGAGGAGAGAAGCTGGATCCCAGCCAGATTCATCCTCGACCGAACCCTGATCACGGACTTCTACAGACGCTGCCCCAACGCACCCCGCGTAACGCCTGGAGGCGTTCGTTAGAGGAGGGGTACTGTCACGCTCTCAGTGCCTTCGCGCTGATCAGAAACCTTTTGACATTTCCTTTCCCACGCTGTCAGACTCTCATCACATGATCATGCTTTCCCACGCTGTCATCGCTCCTCCCGGACCGCCCCGCCGGCACACCGGTTTCTCATCTGGCGCTGATTTCACCCAGCTTATAAGGAAGCACAGCGCGCTGCCTCGCGCTGGATTATTGTGTGTTTTTTTGGCCATAGTTTTCTCGCGTTTCTGTTCATGACTTTTCACGTTGCCGACTTCGCATGCTTCTCGTTTTCCCCCTCGCCTCCCGATTTGGATTATTGCCACGCTTGGATTTAACGGCTTTGAACTTTCGCTTTCGTTTCTCGACCACGGCTCAGCTTCACGTTTTTTGCTCGACGCCCTCGCTGACTGATCACACGGCTTTGATCTCTTGCTCTCCTCCTCGACCACGGCTCAGCTTCACGTTTTTGCTCGACGCCCTCGCTGACTGATCACACGGCTTTGATCTCTTGCTCTCCTCCTCGACCACGGCTCAGCTTCACGTTTTTGCTCGACGCCCTCGCTGACTGATCACACGGCTCTTATCTCTCGCTCTCTACCTGCAACTGGGTCCACTTTCACAGTCCACGTTCTGCATCTCGACATCTGCAGATGAAGAGTAAGGAACAGTTATCAAATCGTAAGGGAAGTGATATCTAGATTTGAAATTCCATCAGAGATGAGTTCCGACAATGGATCAATATTCATTCAGAAAATGTAAGACAGGTGCTGCAACGGTTGGGAAAAAGCTAAGATTTGTGGATGTCCACAGTCCCAGGGGAAGGTAGAGAGTGTAAATGGTAATCTCAAAGCCAAGGTTAATAATAATTGTAGTAGTACAATGCTAAACTAGGTTTTAACTGATGCTGTACCAATGAGCTAACAAGCATGCAACCTAACACAAATACACACCTAACCCCGCATGAAATGCTTACGGGTCGACCCATTCCTGTGCCAGTCTGTAGAAGCCATATAATGGCCCACCGCTTAAACAATTTTGAAAATTTTATATGAAGAAACTAACTGCCGTACATGAAGTAATCTATGTGCAGGAAAAGAACAAGGAGGAAGAGACGCTCCGTGTCCCATCACTCCAGGAGACCAGGTCTACCTGCGAGTGTTCAGGAGGAAGTGGCACAAGCCCAGGAGGGAGGGGCCCCGCAAAGTGTGGCAGCCACTCCAACAGGGATTCAAGTGAAAGACAAGACCGTGTGGTATCACTTGAACCATTACACGAGAGTCACAAAAAGCTATGAATACCGAAAACGAAGGAAGAAAGAAAGAAGAACCTAACATCAGAAAAATACAAAGAAATTAAATCATTATTGGAAAATAACCAACTATTGGCACAAGTTGGATACCAAATTGCACAGCGTTGAACACTCCGCTGCTCCAAATTAAGAATGAGAATCTGCTTGAGAGCCGCATCCACTCCGGATACAAACAAGACTGACTGACTGACTGACTTCGACCAGGTTTCTCCTGACACAATTAACAGGACAAACAATTGTACAGATTATGTGTGACAACTAACTGTGTCCTCTACATTGTATAAATGCATTTCTGTTTAACTAACACTATATTGCTTTTACAGATAAAACAGCAGCAGCGACAACTAATTTTAATCTCCTCCACAGGAAAAATGCACGAGAAGGAAGCAAGCCTTAACTAAATTATGACAATATGTAATGCCACTAAACACAGTTCTCTTTTATTCCAGGTGCAGAAATTTAATTGAAGCAGTTAATGGGTGACTTTACTGTGTCAAGTAAATTCATGAATGTGATTTATGAATTTATTAATCAAAGGTTTTCTAAAATTAACAGCATTTCCCAGCAACAACAGACAAGGATGAATTTTTCGACACAGTCATCAAGGATATCCCGAACTCAGCCATATATATCTCTAACAAGAGACTTTACTGGTTCATATATTGAAGTGTACAGTATCTTCCACGGCATGAGCCCACAATGACGTGCTGGCAACCTCTCTTGTGGGTTCCAACTGACTCCCTGCGGTGCGCAAAGCACCTGAGTTGAAGACTATTATATTACGACAAGGCTGTTTAAATGTATATCCATTCTTACAAATTGTATTGTGTTATTGTGTAATTGTATGTTCCATTGTAGGTTATATGATTTATCCAATTGATGTAATCCTAGAAAATCACTGTATTAAGTACATGTTCATGCCATGTTATTGAGTAATGGGAAGTACGATGTCCTGGAGGTCGAGTCTTTTACTCCTATTCCTAGTCAAGGGTGGAAGGAGAGGTTTGGCCGATTCTCCACTAGAGGGCGAATCCATGGGTCGGTCATTGATAAAAAAGTCCAGTGATTTAATTTAATCACCAGTTAGTATAAGGAAGACTGACTCATGGAGTCGCATTCTAGATTAACCAATTAGTGTGGGACTTATAAGTCCCAGAGGGGGGATATATGGTAGAAATTTTTATTTGATTTCATTTGATTTTACTTACTTTTGGGGGGTTAGAAGATACCTTATCAGTATAAAATCGTGGATGTGTGTGTAAGCTGGGACATAGGCTTCTTTGTGTGCATTGCATATAGGAAACCCAAGCTTTACATTGGGGGGGCTAAAGATGGCCCTTTAATGAAACCCAGATGTTGGAGAGAGGAGGGGCAGGCACTGCATATGTACTAGAATGCACATCAACAGAATTCAGTTGCTCCACGGACACAGCTCCGGCCTTGTTGTTTGATAATAAAGGTCGTAATCTTCTGTAAGCAAAGCCCGACTCTGAGTATTTTTCCACAACAAAGACACAACCCAAAGAATTAGGACTGATGATCAAACAAGCAGCTGAAGTAACTGATTGGGAACAAACCTCCGATCTTTCTGTACATATTTCACGAGATGGAAGATTTTTTTCTGATGAAGATAACATTTTTAGGAATAGATAGAATGAGGGCTACACACACAGAAATAGATGGGAACATGACGTTGTCAACACACCCTCAGAGGGGGATGTGTAACATGCCGTTGTCATCGCACACACAAATGCCAGTTAAGATGTTAGAGCAGATAGATGAGAAAGAATTAGAGGAGGAATTACTGAAAACATATCCCAGGAATACTATGGACAAGACACTCCACAGATGTAGGATTAGTTAAGTCTGGAGGACAAGCCTTAGTAAAAATAAGACCAAATGCAAAATTGCCTTATCAAAGACAATACCCACTGACACCTCAAGCTATAGCAGGGATTAAACCTACTATAGATGGCTTACTAGAAGCTGGAGTGTTAACGCCTACTAAAAGTCCTTGCAGCATTCCTATATTTCCTGTCAAGAAGCCCAACTCAGATAAATGGAGACATGTGTATGACTAAGAGCCATAAATCAAATTGTAGTATCAGAATTGCCTATAGTACTTGATCCACAAACATTGTTGTCCAATACACCAGAAGATACACAGTAGTACACTGATTAGTGCTCAGCCTTTTTAGTAAGCAGACTTGTTAGAAGTCCTGACCGTACTAGCTGAAAAATGGACATAAAGTTAGCAGAAAAAAGTTGCACTTTTGTAAACAGAAGGTAGAATATTTAGGCATGGTAGGATTTAGTAGGGACTGGATATGTGACTTTGCATTAAAAACATCACACTTGAGAGCAATAGACAAAGTAGCTGGACAAGCAAAAAATAGTGCAGTGTTAGGATGGACACCTGAAGCACTAAAAGCTTTTGAACAGCTAAAAAGAAAACTCTGTACAGTATCAGCACTTGCTAGCCCAGAGTATAATAAACCATTCCACCTGTATGTCTCAGAGCGTGGCGGTTTTGCCACAGGGGTTCTGACTCAACAACAAGGTCCTAGCAAACAACCAATTGCATATTATAGTACAGCACTTGATAATATTGAAAAAGGCATGCCTCCCTGCTACCGAGGAGTGGCAGTGGCAGCATTTGCTTATGAGAAAGCAACATCAATTACTATGGGACATCCAGTAATGCTGTTCACCACCCACACATTACACGCACTCCTGACCAGTCCACACTTTGTAATTACTAAAGCTAGAAGAACAGGATACGATGTAATACTCTCTGCACCTGAATTTACCATACGCAGGTGTCAGACAGTAAATTCAGCAGATCGTATAATGACCCCAGCAGAGGGAGATCCCCACGATTGTTATCTTGTGTCAGCAGAATATCTAAAGACATGCCAAGATTTAGAGAACCAACCTCTGTCACATCCAGATTGTATATTTTTTGTAGATGGGTCATGTTTTAGAGATAGGGACAGCAATAAATCAAGGCTAGCCATAGTTAAATGTACAGCACATAAAAAAGATGGTACTTTCATTAGTAATGGAGATGAAGCAGGAATAAAAAGCAGCAGTAAATCAGAATAAATATTATGCCAGAAAAAGCAGCGCAACCAAAACCTAGTCCGCAGAGAGATAATGAACCAAGGTCACCAGAATCGAGCACTGGTTCTGATGAGGAACCTGCCTCAAGTCCAGAGAAAGAAACGTTATTACTTGTACCAGAAGATTATGCGCCACCCACACCAGATTTAACCTTACTAGCAGACATGCAGGCAGCAGCATAAGGAGAAGAGATTCGTAAATGGCTCGTCAGAGGAGCAACAAAAAATAATGATGTGGCGAAGTGCAGATGGGCATTTTGTAGCACCACAAAATTTTCTTGTAACCCTGATAAGACAAGTACATGGGAATGATCACTTAGCAAGAGGGGAAGTGATAAAAAAATAATCCAAAAGGAATGGTGGTCGCCTTATCTAGGTCCGATGGTTCATCGTACATTATCACAGTTTTGCGAGATCTGTGGTAGATTTAACATTGGAAAGCACTTCACATCGCCAATAGGACACATCCCAGAGCTAGATGGGCAGTTCAGGCATATAATGTTCGACTATGTGGACATTGCTGAACCTAGGATACAAGGAAAATTATACATCTTAGTGGTTGAAGACAGGTTTAGCAGATGGGTAGAAGCTGTAGCAACGACTAAGGAAGATGCAAGGGCAGTAGCAAAATTCTTGTGTAGAGAAGAGATACCAAGATTTGGAATTCCAGACACAATTAGTTCAGACAATGGAAAACACTTCACAAATAAGATAGTACAGAAAGTGACTCGAAGGTTAAACATCAATCATAGGTTTGGATGTGTGTATCATCCCAATATCAGGGGATGGTAGAGAGAGCGAATGGAGTTCTAGAAATTAAATTGGCTAAAATATGTGCAGATACAGGTATGAATTTCCAAGCTTTGCCGTTAGCCTTAATGGGCATGAGATCGCAAACTAACTGCAACACGAATCTAACCCCGCATGAAATGCTTTCTGGCAGACCTATGTTTACTTCCTTTACTCGCAGGCCCTATAAAGGCCCCACACTCGAACAACTGCAAAGTGAACTTGATCATTATGTGAAACACTTATCTGAAATGCACAAAGTTATTTCCCAACAGGTTAAGAGAGCAAAAATACAACACCAGACAGAAAGCAGGTGATCAAGCTGATGACAACGAGGACATAGACGAGAGATCTGTACTGCCTGGTGATTGGGTGTTTATCCGAGTGTTCAAAAGAAGGTGGAACCAAGCTAGAAGGGAAGGACTATATAAGTTGGTGTTGGCAACTCCACCTGCTGTGAAAGTTACAGGTAAAGACGTATGGTACCATTTAAATCATTGTTGCAAGGCACCAAATCCGGACCAGGTAAGAGACAGGATCCCTCAGGTCTGCAATCAGATTCTCAGAGAGATGACGAAAGACCCAGACAACAAGCACCAGATCCATATGAACACACTGAAGGGTTACCATGGATAAAACAGGAACAACAAGGCTACTGGCCAGAGTGGCATCAAGAAGATATACAAGACTGGGAAGCTGATCTTGAAGAAGAGGAAGCAGAGGCAGAACAAGCCGGACCATCTCAAAGAACAAGAGCCTAAATTAGACAGTGAGAAGACAAACGTACTAAAATTGTGATAAAATAGTGATTAAATTATTTAAACCAACTACAGTAGAGAGAACATACTGTACACAAAAAAAAAACACTATTTGGCCATAGACCCATGTGTCAACGTTGTGATCCCAATGGAGAAACCATCCTTTTATTGCCCCCTTAAAGACAGAAGGAAATTCATGGTTATAATAATATTTCTAATGATTGGCCTAATTGACGGTAGGGCTGCCAGAAGTGAGAAGATCAAATCAAAATGGAACACTGAAAAGAAACAAATACGTTGCGTACTAGCTACAGTAACTAGAGCAAAAATGGTAGCTGGCTTATCAATGTGGGAAAGAACAGGAAATTGGGAAGGAACTTTTCAGATAGAGGTAGACAAGTCACGACCCCAAGAAGAACAAGTGCGAATTTATGTAGAAATAGAGAAAACTCCTGGATTAAAAATTATGATTGCGTTAGATGGATTGATTGAGGCAATACCAAAGTCCAATGAGTGGTGTGCATTTAATAAGTCAGCAAACAGTAAAATAAAAGGAGTTTGCCTAGTACAACTGCATTTGCATGGTTGTACAGCAAAAATACCAGGCTAACCTAGCGTACCAGATGCTGAGTCAGCAACCTATGTAACGATAATTCCAGAAATAATAAAACAGGTACCTGGAAACAAAAAAGAATCTGACCTAACATGGAAAAATTATGTTCTACCAATGGATGAAATTCACTGCTGACTCCTTAACAAATAAGGACTGCATAGTGTGTCATGATAAAAGTAATAAGCCCCCAAAAGTTGTAATAACACAAAGGAACAAGGGAATGTATAGATGATCCGGAATATAGTGAATCACGATTATGCCCTATCAGCTGTCTTTTACATTCAGCTGCAGTAGATTACGGTCCAGAATGGATGCAGAATATAAGTAAATGCACGTATCAACCTGTAGAAACAATAGATGCTGTCCAACGAGAAATAACAACTGTTTAACAGACCTATCCTCTATGCATCTGTTCAGATGGATGTATAGAAGTAGGAAATCTATCATCAAGTTGCAAAGAAACACAGCTAATAGCAGGTTTTTCCATAGAAATGAGACAGATATGTGACAATAAAACAAACAATATGTCATGTAGTGAGATAGTCAAAGTACGACAACCAGACTTGTAAAACTAGGCACAATTGTTCTGATAGTGCTGGAAACCCTACTCATCGTATCTCGCTGTGTTATTCCCCTGGCTAGAGAAAGTATTCATAAAATGGTAAGACAGTATACAGTTGATGTGGAATATCACTACCAAGAGACACCATATGAAGATGAGGAGGAGGAGTCCATTTACATGCAAATGAACTGAAAAATGACCAACCACTCCGCATGGTGGACAATTGACTATATACATATTGATCACATGTATATTGAAAAGTATCTGGTGTAAGAGCATATTTTAATCCAACACATTTGATCCATGTTTTAAGTAACTAGATCAGAGAGAAAGTAGTATCAGTAGAAGAAGTATGTTTTGTATTTTGTTTCTATGTTTGTGTCTTGTTTCTGTTATACACATATGTATTGCAGGAAGGAACCTGTACCTGACCCAAGGTGGATAGTTTCCTGTACAATCTGCTGTAATGCATGGAAAGAAGTGATGGAAAAGACCCCAATGAAAAGATGGGCAGAGTTGAGACATGATCTGGTTGATTGGCATCCACAACGCGCTATAGGGGACAAGGAATTCATCACCAATGCCAACGTCTTAACGAAGGACCAAATGGATCAAAGCAAGGACACAGGAGACTTCCAACCTTGACATGAGCACAGGACTTCATCTAGTAATACCTTCATATCAGCTTGGGAGACATCTGAAGCTAAGTATCTATAGAGGAATTGGGATCGAAGAAGATTGGGCTGCGTATGATACCAGTGGAATAGTTGAATTTGAAGATGTGTACATGGCAGCAACTAAGACCATAATCAAAGTAATGTTGGAGGATGACATCTTATGGAGAGATACACCGATATCCCTGCAACGTGCGCTGGATGCTCTTCCGAAAGCAGATGAACCGTGGTTAGACTTTTTTGCTTAGAGACGAGCAGAATAAACCGAATTCCACTATCACAGATGGGGAACTTTAAGGACCTGCATGTAATCGAATCAAGTGATGAGGATCGTACGACATGGACTGAAGAGGGGACTGAAAATCTTGACACAATATCCTTAATCTACAGGGACCCTAACGGACTGCTTAAATGGCTTTGATGGCTTCAAATGTTTTTGTCATATGTGTCATATTAGTATAGGGGATGAGGTCCTGGTGATGAATACACTGTCGAGCAAAAAAGCTGGCAAGGTGTGGAATTTTTCCTTCTGAATTGGCTGTACTGAAGGTTTTTTCACCCACCTCTGGACTCATCATATTATAACCATTGCATGCTTATTGTATTCCCATATATATGTTTATGCTTTTATTTACTCATTTTCGATTGTCTTTCCTAAATGGGTAGTTTGGTGAGGAGGTAATATGTAAGGTTTAGGTTTAAAGGTAATATGTAATGTTTAGGTTTAAAGGTAATATGTAAGGTTTAGGTTTAATTAAATTTAGGTAATATAATTTGGGTAATATGTAAGATTTCTTTGAATTTCTTTTAATTTGATTTAGAAATTTCCCTAATATAGCTTAAGGTTAATAGTTCAAGGTTTATTTCTTTGTAAGGTTAATAGTTCAAGGTTTATTTCTTAATTTTTTCTTATTCTGTGAGGTTTGATATTAATATGTAAGGTTTATTTCCTCTTTCTGTAGTAATATGTAAGGATAATGTTCATAAGTTAGTAATTAAGCGTTATTTTCTTTTTCTTTACTTTCCTTTATGCTATTTTATGTGACTTAAAAGTCACAGAGGGGGAAATATGTAAGCATATTTTAATTAAATATATTTGTGCATGCAGTAATATGACAGAAAACTATTAATCTTATCTTATAGAGATGGGGCAAGGAGAACAGAGTTGAGTCAAGGACAAGGTGATGTCACAGTAGCAAGGACATCTTAGATCGTGTGCAGTATGAACTCAAATGAACTCTGGATAGGTTGCCATCTTAGGTCTGAGATGCTTAGGTCGCCATCTTAGAAGTGTGATGCTTAGTAGACAGAGTGTACTTTAGAACATATGATGTAATCTTTGTACCCAAAAGGACCTGAACTCAAATGACCTCTAGATATGCTTAGTGGACAGAGTGTACTTTAGAACATATGATGTAATCTTTGTACCCAAAAGCACCTGATAAGGGAAAGTCCCTGGACATGATGTAATGTCAGCTGACTCATGGGGTGATCTTAACTGTGAGGTCAAATTAAAGGAACACAGACAAATAACCAAAATGTATAAGAAAAATAAGCGCCACCCCTATATATTTAAAATAAACAAAGTGAAAAAGTAATGGAAAGTTATTTGCAATAAAAATAAGTTATAATGGGAAAAATATGGAGTCAGATGACGAGGTATATGATGTAACGAAACAAGGTAGAGGAAATCATGATTGTAATGGGTTAATAATTTGGTAAGAGATGTACAGAGGAGGGGACAAGGTGAGCTCCCCTCCCCTTGAAAAAACTGTATAAAAAGTCATGTACGGCACTGCCAGATCAGTCTGTCCTTGGTGATGGCTGGATTCATAACCTAGGCTGGCTCAATTTGTTTTTATTGCTGCAATAAAAACTTATCCTTACTTCATCTAGATCTGCATGGAGTTCGAAGTCTTTCTTTGATTTCTTTTACTAAAAGTTACAGTATTTGGTTAATGTTTTAAATTAGGGCAACTTCAGTGTGGGGAGAATAAAAAATCCACCACAACTAGCTCAACATACGACCGTTAGGCTTTCTCCCACCTGCCATACTGCCAGCTACAATCCCAATGCAACAGCTATGTAAAGAAAAACTAGCCTGGGATGATGACATTCCCGAGCAGTTTGCAACGGCATGGAAAACCTGGCTGCAAGAGCTGCACCGACTCTCTGAGTTCAGCATAGCAAGGTGCATAAAACCAGCCGACTTCGGAGTTACAGCTACAGCACAACTCCACCACTTCTCGGACGCAAGTGAAATGGGATACGGAGCTGTCTCATACCTCAGGTTAGTAAACGCTGATGGACTTACACATTGTGCATTCATGATGGGGAATTCCCATGTAGCACCCCTGAAACAAACCACCATTCCACGAATGGAACTGACTGCGGCAGTGGTCGCTGTAAAAAATGACAAAATGTTGAAAGAACAGCTAGAATTGAAATTGCTGGACTCTATGTTCTGGACTGACAGTACAACTGTTTTGAGATCAATACTGAAAGAGCAAACATTAACTGACGAGAACCTGCATACATTCATGTGTGAAGTAGAAGCGACAATGAATAACAGACCCCTCACTACTGTCTCGGAGGATCCCACAGATCCTCTGACACCAAACCACCTGCTTCTGCTGAAAAAACAGCCAAAACTGCCACCTGGATTTGTCATCTATGCACGTCGCAGGGAGAAGCAGATCCAGCATCTATCAGACGTGCTCTGGAAGCGATGGGTGCGTGAATACTTGCCCTTGTTCCAGGGGCAGCAAAAGTGGTTTCAAAACAAAAAAACCTCTCGCTTGGAGATATAGTGTTAATAACTGATGAGTCTTCTCCAAGCAATTCATGGGTTATTGGATAAATCACGAAAGTGTTCCCAGAGACGTGTGTTAGTTAAAACTAAGACCAACACTCTGGAAAGACCCATCGACAAGCTGTGCCTCATATGTGAAATGGACTGTTAAATGTGTGGTAACATGTTATGAAATTTGATATGCAAATATAAACACCTGAGATAAATATTACACACTTAAAAGATTTAAAACGTTTTAGAAGGTTAAGAATAAAAAATAAAAAAAAACACGAAATTGTAATTGTCAGTCTCCATGCCTGTCAATTAGGGGCTGGAATGTAAGTGCCATTTCGCACTTGTTATGAATTTGTTGTTGTGTTTATTTTATTTCATTTTATTTGCTGTTATTTCATTTATTCTACCTTGTTCTATTCATTAGTAAAGCATTAAGCATTAAGTTTGTTACATAAGCCATGAGCTTTATATTTCTTAGTCATGCATCATAAGTTGACAATCATAAGTTGGTCTGTGATGTCATTCTACTATTAAATGCATTTGTGTGACTGTCATATGTTAGAGAGTTCAGTTTAGTTTGGGAAGGCTACGGAAACACAAGCGTAAGCTCGTCAGCTAATGAGAGCTCCCGGTAAGCTAGAAATGTAAGATACAGCAACTAGGTTGTTGTAACCGTAAGCTAACGTAAGCTGGGAATGGAAGATACAACGAGAGTGTTGTTATATACCCAAGCCAAGACTGTAATTTACAAGATACAGCAAACAGGTTGTTGTAAAAGTCAGAGATTTGCAAGATGCAGCAACTGGTGTCTGTAATCACAGTTGATTTACTCAAGACGACTGTATGAAGTGTTGATTCTTTGATGCTGACAAAATAAACTACGAGAGACAAAGAGATCGGACTTCTGTCATGTGAGTGAAACTTTAAGACATTAGCTACGCGTCAAAACTAGTGAAATAATATGACCGCATCTACACCAGGGTTACCCCCCCTTGTGCTCCAGGCACCCCATGACCCTGTAGACAGGATACACAGATAATGATTGAGTGGAATTCACACTATTAAAACTATTAATTACAGTATCGTCTCTTTTTAAAGTATAATTTGCTTGAGTTTAATTAAATTATTCACAAAGTTTAAGGAGTAAAAGTAAAAACTGACAGTAACACAGTGAAGGTTAAACCTCTATAGTTTACTGTAATATAAATGAAGACTAAACTAGATGTGTTTGTGTGTCTAGAGTAAAGTCTTAGTGAAGGTAAAGTGTATTTACAGCTGGAGGAATCACTTCATAACTGTGCTGTGGGGGATTTAATGAGGAAGACGACTGAGACGATTCTATATAATCTGTAATCTGCAGGAAAAACTCAATAATAAATAAGAGAAGAATTCATTACAAACTCAATCAGGAAACATTTAATTTACATTCATATTCAAATATTCAGTTGCTCCATGTATTAAACACATGACTTATAAACCTCCTTATATCAACTTTACAAACAAATACTTTCCACACTTCTTATTTTCTGTGTTTAAAGTCAGAATAAAATGAGATGACAGTAAATGAAAATGTGCAGATAATCCAGGTGACGCGGCTCAATAAGCGATATAAGAGTCACCGCCATCAGAAGTCCAGCTGTAGTTTAGCAGTAATAGTGAGACACTCGGTGTGGACATCTCTCCTTTTACTGTCTGCTTTTAAGCTCTGGGTTTAATTATTTGTGTGTTATGTCCAGTATGTATACACACTTTATATAAATACATTATAAACTCACACATCATCATGTTACAGATGTCTTTATTCTCCTAAATAATGCATACAGGATGAACGTCTGTGACTCCAGGGCTGATCAGAGGACGCAGTGATGTTCTGACGTCCACATTAGTGAAAGTGTAGATGTGTGAGTGTGTATTAATATTATAAAATGACAGTGTGTGTGTATCACAGTCTAAAAACACTCCCACTGCTGTCAGATCTTTATTAACGTCTGGAAGTGAAATCAGTTCTGTTTGATCTCTGATATAAACTCCTTTATCTCCTCTTTCATAACAGAGAACCCAGAACTCATTCTGTGGTGTAAACGGGACGCTGGACTCTTTCTCAGCTTCATCACTCGCTACACCAACAAACCAGGAGTGTTTTACTGCTTTATGTGACTCTCACTTTCACCTCCCAGTAATGTTTACCAGCCTGAAACCTCTCTTTACACAGAGTGAAGATTTTAACACCAGCATTGCTCTTGTGACTGCCCTTGTGATTGTACCCAGGACGTCTCTTTACTTCGTTTCCCTCATATATTAGAGACTCTGGAGTTTCCTCTGGGTCGATGCTGATGTTCACTGCAGAAATAAATGAGATTTTTGTTATTTTTATTTTACACTTCACACTTACAGGAATACAGTAATGTTCAACTGAATTTATTTCTCACCTTTGTATTGTTTCACTTCGTCTAAATCTGTTAGAAAAATAATAAATAACAGTAAAGTACAGTGGAGTTTATAAAGTTAGAAAAAGTGAATAAACACAAATAGACATTATATAGAGATGAGCTTGATCTTTTAGCAACACACACACACACACACACACACACACGTTCCAGTTCTATCTGTAGTGTAAGGTTTATTATGTTTATCCATAGACGTCTTCTGTGGTTTCGTTCATCTGACTTTATGTCTGTTCATCTACTGTTCCTTATATATTGGCAGTAATCTGTAACTTACTGTAACTGATGTGCGACGTGGTGAGAGTGTCTCTGTTATCTGAGGTGGAGTCAGCAGGTCCAGTCTCTGAAATGGAGGCAGTAAGTGTGAGATTAGAACTGGTGATAGTGTGGATGAGATGTGAGCTGGAGGCAGCAGGTGTTGTTCTGGAACTCCATTAATCTACACTCATGTATCTGTACCTGTAAGGTGTGTTTTATCTTCCAGTGTTTCAGGATTCTGATGTTCAGATGATTCCTGCTGACTGACCTCTGATCTCACACACATTATAGAACATTAATAGAAACACAATTAGACATTTTCTATGATGAACCTTTTACTGGTTTTGTGTCTCAGGAGAAGAGATGGAGGAACTACTGTACTACAGTTTAACCTGAATTCTTTATAACCTAACAACTAATTCACTGTTTGTATTTTATAATAAGTTATTCTTCTGGGGCTCCTTTAGGGTTTATTACTTAATGACGCTTTCTGAAATGTTTTACTAGAAACCTGTTTAGTTAAAAATATATTATTTTGTATTTTCTTTCCCCCGAACCTCACAAATGCACATAAAGGACCTTTAAGGGTTATATATTTTATGCAAGTGTTAGAAGTTTATTAAGACATTTAAAAACACAGTTATCTTCTTTTTGTGGTGACTACAAAATTTCATATTACAAGTAGATGTGTATTTCTGTCCTTTTGGTTTATATGTTAATATAACTTTTATGTTAGGAGTTTGTTATTCTGCCCTCTGCTGTTCTTTCTGGGTACTTGCTTGCCTTTCAGGTGGGTGTTCCTCCAGGTAATTCACCGGATACTGCGGTTGGCTCATCTCCTCAACCAACCAGAATAAAAGGACCACCCCAAACTCCTTTCAGATGCCTTTTGTGCCACTGTGTGTGTCTCTTTGTTAAAATTGGTCTTTGTATATTCGAGTTTCTTACTAGAGAGAATTGTTAGTCTGACTGTTGATGTGACCTTAAGCCTGTTTTCGAATACGAGTTTGGATTCTGTTTTGGATTTGTTAGCCATCGGTTTATATTGTAAATATTGTTGTAAATACTGTAAATACTTTCATCATATTAAGGGCAGTAGGAGGTTGATGCCATTTCTTTTGTTGTATATATTTTGTACTCTGTTTTTGGTTAGGGAGTTAGGGAAGCCTTATGTATCTTGTTTTATTTTCTTTTGACTTAGGAATTTTGTTTATTATTTTGGCCTTGTCAACCTCTGAAGTTCGTAACCCTTATATTTTTGCCTAGAAATAAAACGAAACACAATTTCCTAATCTCATTGGTAGTGAGACTCCTTCACTCACCTTTTTGCTATGACACAGACCCCTAGACAGTCGTAACAAAATTGGGGGCTCGTCCTACTTCTTTTTCTCTAAAGGAAAACAAAACTCATAAAATATCTTTCTATGTTTGCATTTGCCTAGTGGTTTTGCCTAGTGGTTTTCATTTTAAGGAGGAGGGAATCGGAAATGACTTTGAAATTTGAATTAGATCAATTTGCGATCCAGCCATCAGCACAGCAATTGGATATCTGCCGCAAAGATGATTTGCTCGTTATTGCAGATTTGTATCGGATTCAGGTTGCTCGTGGTGCAAGGAAAGCAGAAATAAAAGGAGTGATCCATGAGCATTTGATTGAGCAGGGGATTTTACCTCAGGAACGCGAAGAAGCAGGTGTTGCATCTGAAATGTCGGCTTCCGCAGTTGAGGGGGAGGAGGAACCCAAACCCACGGAGCTGGCTAGCATAGATCCTGCTAATCTTCCATCTCCTAGTAACCCTTTGCTGGCAATCCGATTGAAAGAGCTGGAGTTAGAGCTGAGCAGACAGCAATACCAGAGTCAACTGTTGCAGGTGCAGGTTGAACTGGAAACTCAGCGAGCAATCAGGCTCAAGGAGCTGGATCTGGAGCTAAAAGCTCAACAACCAACTCAGTTCCCCGCTGCGGAGGCGCCCAGGGTGAATGTGCCAGTCTCAGCTCCCGTCAATGCTTCCACTCCGAGTCCCGTTCCTGCACCACGATCACCTCTTCCAAGTAAGTAACTCAGAATTTGATATCAGTAGACAAATTGCTTTAGTTCCATTGTTCCGTGAGAGCGAGGTTGACACTTATTTTAATGTATTTGAGCGTATAGCAGCTACTTTGAAATGGCCGCGGACTGTTTGGCCACTCTTGTTACAATGTAAACTCGTCGGAAAAGCGCAAGAAGTCTGTTCTGCTTTAACACTCGAACAAAGTTTGAATTATGATTAAATGAAGAATGCTGTGTTGCGCGCTTATGAGTTGGTGCCTGAAGCCTACCGGCAGAAATTTCGCAATCATGTGAAAACCACTAGACAAACGTTTGTAGAATTCGCACGTGATAAAGCCAATTTGTTTGAGAAGTGGTGTGCGGCAAGCAAAGTTATTACGTTTGAACAGTTAAAGGAGTTAATGCTGGTGGAGGAATTTAAAAATTGTCTTCCTGAAAAAATTGTCATTTACTTAAATGAGCAGAAAGTGTCTTCTCTGTCTGAAGCGGCGGTATTTGCCGATGAGTTTGTACTGACTCATAGAGTCGTGTATTCGTCACCCACGAAACGAAATGTTTCCGATCGTGTTCGTAACATTAGTCCTAATGATGCCACAACAGGATCAAAGAAGGCGCAAGGGGCTGTTAATGATGAAACTCGTGAGTGTTTTTACTGCCATGAAGTGGGACACCTCATCGCTGTCTGTTCCTCTCTCAAGCGTAAAACTATCAGGAAAACAAACGCGCCGAAAGGCGTTGCTTTGGTTGAACGTTCCCTGGTTACTGATGATGCGTTTGAGCCATTTATTGTGGACGGTGTTGCATCACTTAGTGAAGACTCTAAAATGAAAAATGTTCGTATCCTTCGTGATACTGGTGCGAGCCAGTCTTTAATTTTAGAAAGTGTGTTACCATTTTCAGAGCAGTCAAGCTGCGGTTCGAGTGTATTGTTGCAAGGTCTTGGTTTGACAGTTGTTAAAGTTCCTCTGCACAATGTACATTTGCGCTCTGGTATTGTGTCGGGGAGAGTTAAACTGGCTGTTTGTGTAGAGTTACCAGTTAAAGGTGTAACACTCATATTGGGAAATGACTTGGCTGGTGACAAAGTTTTTTGTTTACCAGAAGTGGTAGATGTTCCGGTTGCATACGATGGTCATGATGATTTGCAGGAAGAATTTCCAAACGTGTTTAGCACGTGTGTAGTAACTCGAGCACAGGCTCAGAAGTTTAAAGACACTGTTGACCTGTCACAAACCTTTTTGAATTAAGATAATTCAGAGAAATCTGATATAGTAGAGCTAAAAATGTATGCACTACCTAATGTTGATTTACCATGTGAGCGAGCTACGTTAATGGAGGCACAAGGTACCGATCAAACTCTCTCTCATTGTTTTGCAGCAGCTGTCGAGCAGACCATTTTGCCAGAACACCCCGTTGCCTATTTTGTTGAAGAGGGCGTGCTGATGCGTAAGTGGTCGCCAAATCGTGTCAAAGATGACTGGGGCACTGTTTTTCAAGTAGTGGTTCCAAAACCTTTTAGAGAACAGGTGTTGAGTGTAGCGCATGACCATGAACTTTCTGGACATGTAGGTATTCGAAAGACATACGATTATTTATTGAAGTATTTCTTTTGGCCATCATAATGAAATCTGACGTAGTAAAATTCTGTAAATCGTGCCATGCTTGTCAAATGGCAGGCAAACCCAATCAGGTGATTCCCCCAGCCCCATTGAAGCCAATACCAGTGATTGGTGAACCTTTCGAGCGGATTATAATTGACTGTGTTGGGCCATTGCCTAAAACAAAATCTGGAAATTTGTATCTGTTAACTTTAATGTGTGCATCAACTAGATATCCTGAAACGATTCCTCTCCGTTCACTTAAAGCTCATGCGGTTGTGAAAGCGATCATTACATTTTTTACGACTTTTGGAGTGCCTAAATGCATTCAGTCGGATCAAGGAACCAACTTCATGTCTAAAGTGTTCGCTAAGGCAATAAAAAAGTTAAACATCATGCATCAAGTATCAACTGCGTTTCATCCTCAGTCACAAGGTGCACTTGAATGGTTCCACCAAACACTCAAGTCTATGCTCCGAACTTTTTGCGTTGAACAACCGAAGGAATGGGATGAGGAAATTCCCCTTCTGTTGTTTGCCATTCGAACCACAACTCAAGCGTCGCTCGGATTCAGTCCGTCAGAGCTGATCTTCGGACACACAGTGCGCGGTCCTTTGAAAATTTTGCAGGAGCAAATGTTGTCCCTTACTCAGCAAGCCCCTGTGAAAAACGTCGCAGAATATGTTAGTTCTTTCCGCGAAAAGCTACACGAAATGTGGAAACTGGCAAAACGATTGCTTGACTCGGCACAAGAACAAATGAAATGAGAAAGTTTTAATCTTACTACCTGTGCCTGGTGCAGTACTGAAAGCTAAATTCACTGGTCCCTATGAAATTAGCGAAAAATTGAGTGATATTAATTATGTTGTTTCCACTCCTGAACGTAGGAAGAAGTCGCGTGTCTGTCATGTCAATATGCTCAAAGCATATGTGACCCGTCACGATTCGGTGGAGAAGCGTCCTGTTGTCACTGTTGCAGCAGCAGTGGCGTCCCTTGCCGAATACTCGCCAGAAAATAATGATTTGATGATGAATAGCGCCATGTTCACTACTGCCCATTTGTCTAACTCAGAAACTTTGTTTAATCTTTCTTCCACGTTATCTCATTTATCAATTTCCAACCAAGCTGATATTAGAAACTATGTAGCGCAGCCACATAGGGGGCAATTTTAGCTTGTGTAAATAAGACGGCTAAATAATGAGAAAGCTGCAGTACTTGTTAAATTATGTCCCGACGGGTTTATTGTCTCTATGTATTTTAAATGTATTGGTTCCTGATCCTACTCTCGCAAGACTACGTTGCCGGTCGGAATGGGAAGAAGGTGACGCACGTGGTCACATGACCCGGAAACAAAAGCCGGCCCGGCAAAGCACTCGAGGAGGGAGTAAGGAGTTACAGCGCGCTGTGTATGTGGATTAGCTTGGAGGTTTTAAGGAGACGAAAGGAGACTGTGCTTTGCGGGATTTCCACTCATTTTGGATTGTTGTCGTCTACACTGCTCCATTACGGTTCTCACCCTCCATCCTCGGCCTCCCGGTTGTTTACCATCCTTTCCGGTGAGACCGATCCATCTCCTTCATACAAACTTACAATAACCTGGACTTTGGACATTTTCTACATTCACTTACTCTATTTTTTTATTTTTGTATATATTTTGTATATTTATTTATTTTATTAGTTTTCTTGGTTGGTGCACCGTTTTGTTTTCTTTTTTGTATAATACACATTTGGTTTGGATAATTTGGTTTTGTTGGTGTCCTTCTTGCTCACTGGTTTTTAAAGCACTCAGGCACAAGGATAAAGAGCCCTACTTTAGTGTAACTCTAGTTAAAGAGATTTTGGCTGAGCATTACAACTTGATTCAGAGTTATCCAACCTTGTTTGGTGATTTTCCTTCAATGACACAAGTGTTAATGCACGACATTGATGTCAGTTCACATGCGCCTATTAAGTAAAATGCTTATCGGGTAAATCCAGTTAAGAGAGAACTTATGAAACAAGAAACACAGTATTTGCTTGAACATGAGTTGGCTGTCCCGAGTTCTAGTCCCTGGTGTTCTCCATGTCTTATCGTGCCCAAATCCGATGGGTCGTCACGATTTTGTACAGACTACAGGAAAGTAAATTCGGTTACAAAAGCTGATTCTTTTCCCATGCCACGCATGGAAGATTGTGTCGACCGGGTCGGGAATGCAAAATTTGTAACGAAACTCGACTTGCTAAAAGGATATTGGCAGGTGCCCCTTTCGGCGCGCGCATCTGAGATTTCTGCGTTTGCCACCCCTGATGTGTTCCTACAATATCGGGTTATGCCTTTCGGACTTCGAAATTTGGGCGCCACTTTTCAACGACTTATGTCTATCGTGTTGTCTAACATGTCTAATTGTGAGGCTTACTTAGACGATGTTGTGTGTTATGATAATACATGGAAAGATCTTGAAACCTTGCGTGGAGTCTTTGAGTGACTTAAAGCTGCTAACCTTACTCTGAACTTGGCTAAGTGTGAATTTGGATGTGCCACTGTCACATATTTGGGTAAAGAGGTCGGAAGTGGTAAAGTTCGTCCTTTGAATTCGAAGGTTGACGCAATCCTTCATTTTCCAGTTCCACAGAACAAAAGAGAGCTGCGACGATTTCTTGGAATGATCGGGTATTATCACTGTTTCTGTAGGAATTTCTCTGTAGTTGCCGGTCCTCTAACAGGACTGCTCCGAAAAGCAGTCACATTTAAACGCTCTACTGAATGTGAATCTGCATTTAATGCTCTAAAGTTGTTGCTGTGTACAAACCCTGTGCTTGTTGCCCCTGATTTTGAAAAGCCATTTTTATTGGAAGTTGATGCTAGTGGTAGCGGTGCTGGTGCTGTACTATTACAGGTCGGGAATGATGGTTTAAATCATCCTATCAGTTTTTTTTCAAAAAATGTTCCTGAAACATCAATTAAACTATAGTACCATCGAAAAGGAAACCCTTGCATTAATTTTTGCTTTGCAACATTTTGAAGTGTACATTGGTTCCACTGTACAACCTGTCAATGTTTACACCGACCATAATCCATTGATATTTCTCCAATGCATGTCCAATGCCAACCATCGTCTCATGCGCTGGTCATTAATTTGTCAAGGTTACAATTTGAACATTTGTCATAAAAAGGGTACCGACATTGTGATTGCTGATTCTCTGTCCCGTGTTAATTAGCATTTAAAACATATGTTTTATTTTATGGATGGGGGTGTTAGGAGTTTGTTATTCTGCCCTCTGCTGTTCTTTCTGGGTACTTGCTTGCCTTTCAGGTGGGTGTTCCTCCAGGTAATTCACCGGATGCTGCGGTTGGCTCATCTCCTCAACCAACCAGAATAAAAGGACCACCCCAAACTCCTTTCAGATGCCTTTTGTGCCACTATGTGTGTCTTTGTTAAAATTGGTCTTTGTATATTCGAGTTTATTACTAGAGAGAATTGTTAGTCTGACTGTTGATGTGACCTTAAGCCTGTTTTCGAATACGAGTTTGGATTCTGTTTTGGATTTGTTAGCCATCGGTTTATATTGTAAATATTGTTGTAAATGCTGTAAATACTTTCATCATATTAAGGGCAGTAGGAGGTTGATGCCATTTCTTTTGTTGTATATATTTTGTACTCTGTTTTTGGTTAGGGAGTTAGGGAAGCCTTATGTATCTTGTTTTATTTTCTTTTGACTTAGGAATTTTGTTTATTATTTTGGCCTTGTCAACCTCTGAAGTTCGTAACCCTTATCTTTTTGCCTAGAAATAAAAAGAAACACAATTTCCTAATCTCTTTGGTAGTGAGACTCCTTCACTCACCTTTTTGCTATGACACAGACCCCTAGACAGTCGTAACATTTATGTCACAGTTTTTTTTTTTATCACACTGCACCTCTGCATTTCGGTCTGAAAAACAAACCAGAAACACACACAGGACAGGTCTGACTTTCGGTCTGGGTTGGTTATAGCTGTACAGTGAGGCTCATTAATTGTATTAATAGTGTCGAGTGGTTTAGATCCTGATAACACAGTAACTGATGACCAGTTGATTATCATTACATTATAATTCAATTCAATTTCAATTCAGTTTTATTTGTATAGCGCTTTTAACAATTGACATTGTCTCAAAACAGCTTTACACAATCAAAAGAATTATTTAAGTTTGTATGGAATGTGAATATGTATGAATCAAAATGTTCAGATATTCCCTGGCGAGCAAGCCCGAGGGCGACAGTGGCAAGGAAAAACTCCCTGAGACGGTAATAGGAAGAAACCTTGAGAGGAACCAGACTCAACAGGGAACCCATCCTCATCTGGGTGAAACAGATAGCAGGAAATGATCTGCATTTATACAGTGTTAAGTGTTAGGTTCAGCTATAATAGTTGATGTTAATTGATGTTATAATACTTGATGTAAAATGGAGTCCAGTAGTTATTCGAGACTCAGATAGACTTGTAGAAAGTTCCAGTCCTGAACTATCGAATTGTCAAGTCCTCAGAGAAACAGCTGACCACACCAGTCGAGGCCAGAACCATCTTCTAAGTATAGAGAATCATCCCCAGACACCAGACGCATCCTAAAGAGACACACGGGGCATCCATGCGATGAGACCTCCAACCAGAAACGGGGCACCAGGATGGATCAGACAGGTCCGGAGGGCAGAGGGAGTCTGGATCACTGGCAGCTCAGGAACCACATGTGTAGCTCGACAGAGAGAGAGAGAGAAAGAGTGAAAGGGGGAGAGAGGAAAGAGAAAGAGGGGGAGGAAGAGAAGAGGAGGAGAGATTGCAATTAGGTATGGTCACAGTCACAATGTCTAATGTGAATGTATATTTACTGTAGAGTGCAAGCAGGGACTCCGGCAGGACTAACTATGACAGCATAACTAAAAGGGAGAGCCAGAAGGAAACACAAACATGAGGGCTCCCTGAGATGTAAAGCAAACAATCACCTCACCGTCAACAAACCTGAGTGATCAAATGAGACTGAGGAAGACAGCATCTAAACATACCAGTTCACCATAATACTCTACGTCCATGAGTCCCCCAGATCTGCTCCTTTACCTTATGGCAAATCTATTTATAAAAATGCTTGGCTAAATAAATAGGTTTTTAGCCTAGACTTAAACACTGAGACTGTGTCTGAGTCCCGAACACGATTTGGAAGACTATTCCATAATTTTGGGGCTTTGTAAGAAAAAGCTCTGCCCCCAGCTGTAGTTTTCATAATACGCGGTACTGATAAGCAGCCTGCATCCTTTGACCGAAGTAGGCGTGGCGGATCGTAAGACACTAGCAGTTCGCTCAGATACTGCGGCGCAAGACCATTTAATGCCTTATATGTCAAGAGTAGTATTTTAAAATCAATGCGAAATTTCACAGGGAGCCAATGCAGTGAAGATAGGATAGGGGTGATGTGCTCATATCTTCTGGTTCTAGTGAGGACTCTCGCTGCTGCATTTTGGACTAGCTGAAGCTTGTTTATGCACCTAACTGAACAACCAGACAGTAAGGCATTACAATAGTCTAACCTAGAAGTGATAAAAGCATGAACTAGTTTTTCTGCATCATTTAGCAACAATATATTTCTTATTTTGGCGATATTTCTAAGGTGAAAGAATGCTATCCTGGTGATATTATCTACATGAGCTTCAAATGAAAGGCTGGAATCTATAATCACGCCGAGGTCTTTTACTGTTGCACTTGACGGAACAGAAAGGCCATCTAAAGTTACGGTGTGATCTAAGATTTTACTTCTAGCTGTATGCGGTCCTATGACTAGAACTTCTGTCTTATCCGGATTAAGCAGAAGGAAGTTAATTAGCATCCAATTTCTTATGTCCTGAACACATTGCTCAACTTTAGTAAGATAGTTATATGTCTCAACAAAACCTGATGAGAAAAACCGTGTCGTCAGCATAACAATGAAAACTAATACCATGCTTACGGATTATGTTGCCCAGAGGAAGCATGTAAAGGGAAAAAAGCAGTGGGCCTAAAACTGAACCCTGCGGAACGCCAAACTCCACTAGAGAACATGCAGAATAATCACCATTTAAGTCTACATACTGATAACGATCGGTCAAATAGGATCTGAGCCAGGAGAGGGTTGTACCCTTAATTCCTACTAAATTTTCTAATCTGTGAAGAAGAATAGCATGATCAATAGTGTCAAAAGCTGCACTGAGGTCGAGTAATACAAGCATAGTTACACAACCCTGATCAGAGGCCAATAGGAGGTCATTTACTACTTTAACGAGTGCTGTTTCTGTGCTGTGATGAGGCCTAAATCCTGACTGATACAGTTCATGTATGCCATTTCTATGTAGATATGAGCATAGCTGCTCCGCTACTATCTTTTCCAGAATCTTAGAGATAAAGGGGAGGTTTGATATTGGCCTGTAATTGGACAGCTGACAGGGGTCGAGGTCAGGTTTCTTAATTATTGGTTTAATAAATCCCATAATGGGATTTGTTTCTCCTCAGTACCTCTACATCTGTTTATCTACTGTTACTTACTTACTTACAGTCATGTTTAACTTATTGTAACTGTTCTGCTACGGGTTCAGTACGTCTGAATTGTGGTGGGGGCAGCAGGCGTGGTATTAGTGATGGAGGCAGCAGGCGTGGTATTAGTGGTGGAGGCAGCAGGCGTGGTATTAGTGGTGGGGGCAGCAGGCGTGGTATTAGTGGTGGGGGCAGCAGGCGTGGTATTAGTGGTGGGGGCAGCAGGCGTGGTATTAGTGGTGGGGGCAGCAGGTGTGGTATGTGTGATGGGGGCAGCAGGTGTGGTATGTGTGATGGGGGCAGCAGGTGTGGTATGTGTGATGGGGGCAGCAGGTGTGGTATGTGTGATGGGGGCAGCGGGTGTGCTATCTGTGGTGGAGGCAGCGGGTGTGCTATCTGTGGTGGAGGCAGCGGGTGTGCTATCTGTGGTGGGGGCAGCGGGTGTGCTATCTGTGGTGGGGGCAGCGGGTGTGCTATCTGTGGTGGGGGCAGCAGGTGTGCTATCTGTGGTGGGGGCAGCAGGTGTGCTATCTGTGGTGGGGGCAGCAGGTGTGCTATCTGTGGTGGGGGCAGCAGGTGTGCTATCTGTGGTGGGGGCAGCAGGTGTGCTATCTGTGGTGGGGGCAGCAGGTGTGCTATCTGTGGTGGGGGCAGCTGGTGTGGTATTTTTGGTGAAGGCAGCAAGTTCAGTCTCTGAAATGGAGGATGTACAGTATGTGTGAGATTAGAACTGGTGACAGTTGATATGAGATTTGAGGTGGATTCAGCAGGTCCTTCTGTAACTCCATTAATCTACATATTTGTACTGTAAGGTGTGTTTTGTCTTTCATTGCTTCTGGTTTTATAGGTTTAGAGGTTTTCTAGCATGTTTCTCCAAACACAAAGCCAAACTTATAAAAGTTATAATAATTTTTTTAAGTAAAATAAGTTGTATAAAATTGTTAAACTGCTGTAAAACACATTTACCTGTTCTATTCATATAAAGAACTAAAAATTAGAACAGTTTAGAATGATAAAGTTTACAGATGAAAAGTTGATTAGATGATAGTGTTGATCAGGTGTGTATGAAGTGTATAGATTAGGAGATCATGTTACCAACCTACAACCACAGGGTGAGGAACTGAACCTGTAGATGAAGCGTCAGTCTGGTCCTGATTCTCCACACGGATTTTATTCAGAGGTTTAGTTTCTGACTGAGTTCCTGCTGTTTTATATGAAATAAATAAATAAATCTCCTGTTATTATCACTCATTTAGCTGTATTTTGTTAATTCAGTGAATTTTACCGCAGCACCTACCTCCTGTACTTTCTGTCCCTTTTCTCCTGGAGGGAATCAGACCTACAGCAGATAGAAAACTCTCCTGTATTAGACAGCATAAAGACCCAATAGAGACCCGATAGAGACCCGATAAAACTTGATCCTCATCTTTCAGCTCTTTATAACTACAGATACTGTATTGTTTCTAGTTTAACAAGACTTCCTGTATAGTCTACTGGACTCCATCCGGTGCTCAGTGATGCTCCATCAGGACCGCGTACTGGTCACTTAATACTGTTCTCATCTACATACATGTGTCTGTCTATCAGAGCAACTTATAGTTAGTGACAGTTTTGTTTTCTATCTTCATCCTCCTGAATCATATATTATTAGGTCAATGTTTATATCCCACCTTTTTTACGTAGTACACAATACACTGCAATTCCGACGACACACAGCACCAGAAGAACGGGAATGATGATGTATCCAGTCAACGACTCTGCACACACAGACATCAACACAAAATAATAATCAGTCTGTTCTTCAGTTCCACCATCTACACATATCCTTACATATGTAAATGTTTATTTCAGTAATAATTACCTGTCACGTGCAGGGACGTGTAACATTATTCTGCCTTCGTTTCTCTCCTGATCAGACAAACCCACAGAGCAGGAGATCCACTCAGACTCAGAGGGAGACACAATCAGCCACGAGCTCACATCTACAGTCCCTACAGAGTCTGAGGATAATAAAAAGTGCTTTGTTATTTCTGTTTTTAGGATCTTTAATGTAAGTGTAGATGAGTAGATCTTACTGATGGTGAACTTGTCGTTACTGAGATGTTTCAGATCTCTCCCGTCTTTATCTGTCCAGGTGATTGACGGCTCAGGTAGCCAACCATGTGACTGACAGCTAACGTTCACCTTCCCTTCTCCTGCTTCACGTATGGAGAGAACAGGAGTGGATCCCACCACTGAGAGAGAGAGAGAGAGAGAGAGAGAGTGAGAGAGAATTAAATAGTTAGTTTCCCCAAACATTTCAGTTGTAAAACTATTTAATGCACTAAATGTTACCTCTCAGTCTGAGGGTCACTGTCGCCTTGTCATACCAGGTATCACTTTCCACATGACACACAGTCTCCTCTATCTGTTAGCGTCAGGTTCTCCAGTTTCACAGAGACGTCTCCTTTCTCCAGATCTCCTAACAGGAACACTCTGCCCTGGTACTGAACATCTACAGGACTCTTCTGGATCTGTTTATTTTCATAGAGGAGCATTGGGGTGTCATACATATTGGGACGGTACCAGCGCACTTCCAGAGGTCGAACATCCATGTTGTTGGTGACATCACAGTGCAGAGACACAGAGGAACCGAGGAGCCCTGAGACTGGAGACTCAACCTTCAGTGAAAATATTTCTAGAGGAGACGATAGATTACACTTAATCAGCTTTAAGAAAATCACTGCTTAGGATCTAATAGTTGGTTCTAAGAGTTGGTATCTGATACTGATAATGGAACATGTAGAAGGTGATGAATAATCAGACTGACCAGAAGAAGCCTGAAGGCTGAGAGATGGGAATAGAAACAGTAAAACCCATCTCAGTGGTCGAGCTGTAAAGAGAAGAAGGAAACACATTTGATGTGTGAAAGAATGCACTGGACCTCTGATATTATTTCTGTAAATTCACTTGGTTGGAGTTTGTATAAGATTTATCACTCACACTGCACTGTATTGTATGTATATTATTGTATGTATATTATCAGCCAAAACTCGGTATCGGTACTGATTTTATTTGAATTTTTTCGTGATGGTATACATATAATACATAAAAAAGTGTCAAAGAAGCTACTTCTGAAGTTTATGCAACATGGAAGTGACCAATTTCACTTTACTGAAAGTTTCAAGTTGTTAACTTACCTGCTTTGGAGAGATGATGTCATGTTCTCGAGGTGATTATTCATTGAGGACGCAAGATACAGGTTCAAGTTCAAAACTCAAGTTCACGTTTATTTTCTTATTCTTTTCAATCAAAGTCTTTTCTTTTCTCTTGTACTGAAAACAATAAACAAAACTCAAACACACGAAGAAACACAAACACAATAAACAAAACGGGGTAAGCTCCTCAAACAGCCTCCTCAGGCTGGGTTTGCAGGCGGGCACAGTTCACATAAGCACAGTTCTCTTCTTTTCAAAACATACACATAGCAAACACTCGAAACAATGGCGCTCACGCCGCATGAATCCTCATAGTCTTTAATCCCAGATACCTGTTGTGACAGGTCTTACCCTGACCCTGCAGACTCGGCTCAGTCCTGAGGAGGAGACACGCACACACAGAGAGGTGAGGAGACGGAACAAAACATAACATGTAGACAACAGTGCACGGACACAGGCGTCCGGATCTGACTGGCATTTATAGTGACACACGAGGGAGTGACACAGGTGCACATCATTACTGTGATGAGGGGAAGACATACCACTTTGACACACTAGGGGGGGACAAGGTGCGGCTCAGTAGTCCGGAGACCCAGATCGTATTTCCCCGGACCGTGGTGGCACAGATGTGACAGATGATTTTATATGTGCACTAAAAATGGCCATTTTTCAGCGTTATACTGTCTCGCTTCAAACAATAATCATTTAAAATGTTTATCATTTATTTGTCTTCACGAGTATTGATCCCAAAATCGGTATAAGCTAAAGCATATGACCTGTAAAAATTGTTGCTTAAATAGTTTTTTGGTAAAAGTTTAAAAAGCAAAAAAAAAAACCTGTAGTATCCGTAACCATGTCAAATTTGTGCTGCAATCTCTTAACAACATATTTCTGTTATTCAGCCAGTGTTCTGGGTCTGGTGAACCCGCGGCATTTTGGGAGTTTCAATACAATCAATTAATTTTGTTCAAATACTCATCAGATGTTTACTTCATCATGATTACAAGCAATACACACAGGATATACGGCTAATATTTGCCCTTTATATTTGTTAGATCACATTTATTAATTAAAGTGCTGCTCATTTTTTGTAATAAAAAAAAATCAACAGGTTTATAAATTAATCAAGGTTTTTCTTAACTATTGATTTCTATTTATTTAAATGTAATTAGAAATGTATCCTTTCAGGTAATTTTACACAGCACAAGCTGAACCATGTGAGTATAGACAACACATCAGCCCCACAGAACAGACTACATTTTCATACCAGCCTATACTGTATGTGGCAGGTTGACGCTCCACATACTTACACCTAATTGGTTACTCAATTTATTGGCTGTCCTATGATGGGGCAGTGGGAAGGTATATGTATAAATATGGTGGCAAGGGAGCTTTGTGTCATACAGTAAGTCCTGCCCCTTGGCCTTTGTGGCATCCCTGCAGTATCCAGGTATGTGGAGTGAAGTTGGGTAGGTTGCTTGTGGTAGATTGTAGCTCATGGTGGTGTGTGTTCTTTAGGCTGACACATTTACCGAAGCCCGGTTGCTGTTACTGGACTGAGGTTAGCCCTCTACAGGTAATACAGGTAAGAGAGTTGGTTGTAAGTGCTCTAGTTCTCTGAATCTGTTTAAATGTTTAGCTGCATTTGTCTATTTATTCAGATTCAGAGGTTGGTGTGGGACAGATTCATTTGTAATGCACATTGTTTTCCAGATTGTAAGTCCTGTTCTCCTGCAAGTTTGTTTTCGAGATGAAAACTTGAAGGTTTTGAGAAAAATAACTAAAAATTTTCAAGAACAAAACTGGAAACTTTTGATTAAAAAAACCTAGAAATTTTCCGGAGAATTTTTTATTTTTATTTCGTGCTATTGCTTTGTAGTTCCTGATAAACAAAGGAAATCACCTCATCCAAGTCAGTACGATGTTTTCTTCGAAATAGGCTGAACTGACAACAACGTCTCTTCAAAGTCCGGATGCTTATGATGATCTGGTGATTCTGGGCTAAATTAAGTATTTCCTTGTTACTCAAGCCAAGGGAAAAGTAAAGTTTGATTAGGTCTTCCACTTCAGGCATAATGCAAAACAAGTGTCTGGCTAACCTTGTAAAGTGTATGTGTGGTTTCCTTCCTTGATGGGGATAAAACTTTTAACTTTACATCTCGAAATTTGTTATCTCTTTTTGAACATCTTATAGTTGCGCATTTCGTGTTGGACTCCTTTTTGTTTTGGTGTGTACAGTATGTGTGTACATGTTTAGTTGTGTTTTTGATTTATTATTTTTATTTCTGTTTGTATATTTTTTTTAACATAACGTTGGGGTTTTACGAATTTCTTTCCTTGTTATGAATTATGTTTAAGTGTATTGGTTTCTCGTCTGGTTTCTTTTATTAATTGATCTTTCCGTGTGTGTGTGTGTGTGTGTGTGTGTGTGTGAGTGATCACACTGAGAGAATTGTATAATATACTTTTGTGGTTACAGGAGCTGAGTGTGACAAATTTCTATTTTCTTTTTCTATATTGATATTTTGTCCTTGTATGTACAGTTTATTTTACTTTGTACAGTATATTTCATTAGTTAATTTTATTTTCTAACGTATTTCTTTTATTCATATTTATTTATGTGTACGCTTGTATTTTTTCCCGCCACAGTCACAACACATGAGGGGCAGAGTTTTACGGTGTGTGTGGTGCTTCTGTACTTCTTGCACTTTATGCAGTTATTATGTTTTTCTTTCCATTGTGGGTCCACACACTTCACAGCACTCCTTTATGGTGCTGCTGGCCACAACCTAAAATAATAACCCCAGAGTTGTCCTACACTGTCCTGATAGTAGCTAGCTTGTCTCTCTGATGTTAAGCTGGTCGTTCATCTCGATTGTCAAAGGGTCTAATCCTGGAAATTATGTGGATGTTTTCCAGAGACACTGTTGCATGGAAATGTTCTGCTAGTTTCTGCATCCCACAGGGATTCTATTGGTTTCATTTTAGACCTGAAAACTCCAGCAAGGATAAAAACCCAACAGTGGTCATGTAAATGGTTTTGGTCTAACTGCTTTCACCTCGCTGCAAAACCACACCTTTCCTTAGTTAAGGAATTAATTAATTAATGCAATCTAGAATAATTATCTGTATGGAATCTGGGACAAAAAGCTGAAAAGGAGACTTGATGTCCTGCACATGAGTAACGGTCATCCCTGGTGTGATAAGGAACCACACTGGCAAAGCGATATTTTTTGCATTCGGCTTCCAACTTCATTTCATTCACAACTCCAACGTGTGAAAACTAAGAATATTACACAAATGTACCTGTAATCAGATATTGCACTTGGAACTTCTCTTGAGTTGTGGGAACAGTAGTGTCATAAAGTATTATTGAACAGTCACTACTGACACTCCCTATCCCGTAATGAAAACATTACAGAAATTAGTTATATAATTTTATGGCCATAGGGAGAAAAGATCTCCTGTGGTGCTCTGTAGAACATCTGGTCATGATCAATGTCTCTGGCTCAAATTGTTCCACTGGTCGGAGAACACTGCGAAAATGTGCTGGAATATTCTCCTCACAGGAAATGAGATGAGGCCAATAAGTCTACTATCTACAGTCGTGGACAAAAGTGTTGAGAATTACATAAATATTGGAAAAGTTGCTGCTTAAGTTTTTATAATAGTAATTTGCATATACTGTACTGTACTGTATTACTCCAGTTCTGCTAAGTGACAGAAGTGAGATTTTCTCTGTTACATTTGAACATAAACTCATCATCCTCTTTAAACACACTTCTATATCTGTATAAATATCTTCTGTGTATGTGATCAGTAATAAACTGCACGTGACACAGAGTTTAACGGTCAGTTCTGGCCCGAGCGCCTGATTACCGTAAAACCCCGAATACACGCGCAGTGGTTTTATTTGACTCGCGCTGCGTGGATCCGAGTTTTCTAGTGAAATTCTCTCCAACACCATTAAGATGACGACACTGAACCCGACAACCTGCTGATGTTTATTTCCACATGAAGTGATATTTGTGAGTGAAGTGTTTGTGTTGTCTGTGTTCTGCTGAATGAGGTGTGTAATGAAGCCACATGACTTATCTGCAGTCCCACCTCATCTTTCACACACAACACAGGAGAGAATAAACAGCAGTAAAACATTGTCTTACCTGAAATCATGGCAGTAGGGAACACTGTGTGCTCAGAAAGAGTCACATCAACCAGGAGGAACTCAATCATCTGCAAAGTGTCCATTAAACTCCTACTGATCATCTACACTCACAAAGAGTGTGTACTTTCAGTTTCTACAAGCAGGTGTAGAATTACAGTCAGTCACCTTCAGGAGGAACCAGGACCAGGTGGCTCTTTATATTTATAATAATATACTCAATATAGCAAAGAATAAAACTGCTTATTTAAAGATCTTTATGGAAACTTACATACATTCTTTCTCTTAATGTATTATGATTTATTAATGTGTATTTTGCTGATGTGCTATAAAATGTTTAATAACTAGATTTAAATGATATAATTTTGTATAAAACATTACTTTAAATGATAATGTTATTGTGTTACAGTAATTTACTCCACTGCTGATGTTGAGTTCTGAGCTCTGATTGGTCAGAAGGTGTTGATTAGTGTGTAAAGTCTGATATGGAGTTTATTTTACACTATATAAAGGCTTTTCACATTTAAAATATAATTTTATAACTTTGTGCTTGTACATTATTAAAACATTTCTACTGGCATGTTTATAATCCAGTTGTGTTTATTACTGTTTGAACAGCAGGTGGCAGTATTTAACTGTTTTAGTGTGGTGATGATTTATTGTGTTATTTTGAGTCTCTTCCAAAAACCTTCACAGCAGTTGTTGAGTCACGTGACCTGTTCCTGACCACAGTCCTAAATATATATCAGGCTGAAACAGAGTTTATAATCATCTCCTGTGAGAAAACAGTCAGTTAAGACATGTGAGAATGGTGGTGTAGTGGTTAGCACCGTCTCCTCACACCTCCAGTGTTGAGGGTTCGATTCGTGCCTCATGTTGGTGTGTGTGTGTGTGTGTGTGTGTGTGTGTGGTGTTTGTATGTTCTCCCCATGTTTGGTGGGTTTACTCCAGTTTCCTTCAAAAGACTTTCCCCCTAATTGCCCATAGTGTTTCTAGACTGTAATGGAATAGCAGTATGTCCAGGGTTACCCCACCTTGTGCTCCAGGCACCCCATGACCCTGTAGACAGGATACACAGATAATGAGGGAGTGGAATTCACACTTTTAAAACTATTAATTACAGTATCGTCTCTTTTTAAAGTATCATTTGCTTGAGTTTAATTAAATTATTCACAAAGTTTAAGGAGTAAAAGTAAAACCTGACAGTAACACAGTGAAGGTTAAACCTCTATAGTTTACTGTAATATAAATAAAGACTAAACTAGATGTGTTTGTGTGTCTACAGTAAAGTCTTAGTGAAGGTAAAGTGTATTTACAGCTGGAGGAATCACTTCATAACTGTGCTGTGGGGGATTTAATGAGGAAGACGACTGAGACGATTCTATATAATCTGTAATCTGCAGGAAAAACTCAATAATAAATAAGAGAAGAATTCATTATAAACTCAATCAGGAAACATTTAATTTACATTCATATTCAAATATTCAGTTGCTCCATGTATTAAACACATGACTTATAAACCTCATTATAGCAACTTTACAAACAAATACTTTCCACACGTCTTATTTTCTGTGTTTAAAGTCAGAATAAAATGAGACGACAGTAAATGAACATGTGCAGATAATCCAGGTGACGCGGCTCAATAAGCGATATAAGAGTCACCGCCATCAGAAGTCCAGCTGTAGTTTAGCAGTAATAGTGAGACACTCGGTGTGGACATCATGTCCCTCACTTAAAGTCCACATCTCTCCTTTTACTGTCTGCTTTTAAGCTCTGGGTTTAATTATGAGTGTGTTATGTCCAGTATGTATACACACTTTATATAAATACATTATAAACTCACACATCATCATATTACAGATGTCTTTATTCTCCTAAATAATCCATACAGGATGAGGGTCTCTGACTCCAGGGCTGATCAGAGGACGCAGTGATGTTCTGTCGTCCACATTAGTGAAAGTGTAGATGTGTGAGTGTGTATCAATATTATAAAATGACAGTGTGTGTGTATCACAGTCTAAAAACACTCCCACTGCTGTCAGATCTTTAGTAACGTCTGGAAGTGAAATCAGTTCTGTTTGATCTCTGATATAAACTCCTTTATCTCCTCTTTCATAACAGAGAACCCAGAACTCATTCTGTGGTGTAAACGGGACGCTGGACTCTTTCTCAGCTTCATCACTCGCTACACCAACAAACCAGGAGAGTTTTACTGCTTTCTGTGACTTTCTCACTTTCACCTCCCAGTAATGTTTACCAGCCTGAAACCTCTCTTTACACAGAGTGAAGATTTTAACATCAGCATCGCCCAGGTGACTGTCCTTGTGTTTGTACCCAGGACGTCTCTTTACTTCATTTCCCTCGTACATTAGAGACTCTGGAGTTTCCTCTGGGTCGATGCTGATGTTCACTGCAGAAATAAATGAGATTTTTGTTATTATTATTTTACACTTCACACTTACAGGAATACAGTAATGTTCAACTGAATTTATTTCTCACCTTTGTATTGTTTCACTTCGTCTAAATCTGTTAGAAAAATAATAAATAACAGTAAAGTACAGTGATGAGTTTATAAAGTTAGAAAAAGTGAATAAACACAAATAGACATTATATAGAGATGAGTTTGATCTTTTAGCAACACACACACACACACACACACACACACACACACACACACACACACACAGACACACACACGTGTTCCAGTTCTATCTGTAGTGTAAGGTTTATTATGTTCATCCATAGACGTCTTCTGTGGTTTCGTTCATCTGACTTTATGTCTGTTCATCTACTGTTCCTTATATATTGTCAGTAATCTGTAACTTACTGTAACTGATGTGTGACGTGGTGAGAGTGTCTCTGTTATCTGAGGTGGAGTCAGCAGGTCCAGTCTCTGAAATGGAGGCAGTAAGTGTGAGATTAGAACTGGTGATAGTGTGGATGAGATGTGAGCTGGAGGCAGCAGGTGTTGTTCTGGAACTCCATTAATCTACACTCATGTATCTGTACCTGTAAGGTGTGTTTTATCTTCCAGTGTTTCAGGATTCTGATGTTCAGATGATTCCTGCTGACTGACCTCTGATCTCACACACACTATAGAACATTAATACAAACACAATTAGAGATTTTCTATGATGAACCTTTTACTGGTTTTGTGTCTCAGGAGAAGAGACGGAGGAACTACTACAGTTTAACCTGAACTATTTATAACCTAACAACTAATTCACTGTTATTATAAAATACAAAGTTATTCTTCTGGGGCTCCTTTAGGGTTTATTACATGATGACGCTTTCTGAAATGTTTTTACTAGAAACCTGTTTAGTTAAAAAATATATTATTTTGTATTATTTTTTTTCCCACAGAACATTTCCCTCAAATACACACCTGAAGAACCTTTAAGGATTAACAGTTAATGACAATGTTAGAGGTTCATCGTCGGTACCATCAACATCTGTTTCTACAAAAACCATTAACCATTGTGTGTGTGTGTGTGTGTGTGTGTGTGTGTGTGTGTGTGTGTGTGTGTGTGTGTGTGTGTGAGAGAGAGAAGGTGAACGTGGGTTTGTTCACAACTAAGAACAGATGTGAGAGGAGCAGCAGGAAAGATTTAACACGTTAATATCAGATCTATGAGAAAGAGAACAAGAGAATAGAAATAACTCCTTTATATATAAAATAATTCCCCTAAAACCAGACGAGATCACTGATCCAGTTTCTGACTAAATAAAACTTTATCATTAACAATAATCATTTTATTTTATAATGCAGTTACAGTAAATAATATTTCATCTTCCTCCCACATCCTCAAACTCCTCCTTTCTGTCCACTGTAACTCCACCTTAAATCTCAGCATTTATACTCCAGGTTTAAAAATGTCTGAGTTCCTGAATCTGATGTTTAAATAATCACTTCTCATCTTCTCGTATCTTCTGGTATTATATTAATATTTCAGGTTTAGAGCGTCATTACTCTACACTAATGTATATTTACCTGGAGGTTCAGATGAGTTCTGCTGATCTGCTCTCACAAACACAACATACACATATGGTAAAATAAACACACACACACACACACACACACACACACACACACACACACAAGTAATGTTTTACTAACCTGTTGTTGTATCTGTAGTTTCAGGTTTATCTTGTTCTTGTTGATTTTTATCCTCAGATGATTTCACTTCAGTTTCTGACAAGATATAAAATGTTTACACAATAATTTTAAACTTTGAAAGTTGTTTAATTAGCCATTTACAAAATAACATCTACTTTTTAAATCAGTGACAGTGAGAGAATCCTCTGCCTCAACATCAGTGAAACTATGGAGATGATTGTGGACTTCAGGGATCTGCAGGATGATGACCACGCCCTCATACATCACTGGTACGTTCCTCTGTGTGCTCCTCACCCATGACCTGACCTGACCTGACCTGGTCCCTTCACACTAACACACTTGTAGTAACACCATGGAAACCCTTCCTGTCAGCAGAGGGCGCTACCTCTGGAGTTCTAGTTCTGTTCCTCTCCGGGTCTCAATTCATTTAAACTTTATAGTCAATAACTATATAAACACACTGTTATTATTCAGGACTCTGTCCACCAATCCTGTGTTCTTGACCTTTTGTTATTCTCTTTTATTGATTGCTGTTTTGGATAATCGCTGCCTGGTTGTGTTTCTTGACTGTTTGTCTTTTTGCCTTTAAAAGACAAAACAAAACCTAAAGCATGTTAATTATTTGTATTTAAATCTTCATCCCTCCAGCCTTAAAGCTCCACCCTCCATCCAAACAACAATCCTGAAAGTCATGTGAGTTATTGAAGACACGCCCCCCCAACATGACTCAGGGCTGTGATTGGACAGTGACTTCATTTCAGTTAGACATGACAACACTAATAAAATAAAATAAAATGTAATAAAATCTAATGATCTTCTTAACTTGCGTGTTTGAACATCACAGTCTTCCTGGTTAATGTTCAGTATCAGCCGGTTGCTAACGTGTCTGGTTGTGTTCAGATATTGCATGCTGGGATAAATGTGTGTGATTTCTGTGTGTTAACTTCACTAATCAACACTAATGTATATTTACCTGCAGCTGGTGAAGTTTCTGTCTCTACATCCGGGTTCTGCTGTGGTTCTGCAGCTTCATCGTTATTTACATTCTGCTGTTTTTCTTCCTCACCAGACGACATCACTGATCCAGTTTCTGACCAAATAAAACCTTATTATTAATAATAATCATTTTATTCTCAACTTTGTAGTGGATGGAGTTTAGCTTTCTGTCTAACATCAGTAAGGGGAAACGTGGAGGGAGGACAGGACACTGGAGGAGGAGCTGTCGCTGGTGTTTTTACACTGTCATCAGAATTTTGGTCTAAATCTATTTATATAAAGAAAGAATAAATAGAACAGTTTATAAAGAGAAAGTTTAGATGAAAAGATGAAAAGTTGATTAGATGATAAAGTGTTGATCAGGTGTGTGTATGAAGTGTATAGATGAGGAGATCATGTGACCAGCCTACAACCACAGCGTGAGGAACTGAACCTGTAGATGGAGCTTCAGTCTGATCCGGATTCAGAGGTTCAGTTTCTGACTGAGTTCCTGCAGTTTTATACGTAAATAAATACATACATGTGTCTGTCTTAAAGAATAGCTTTTTGTTGTGGTTATTACAAAATGTTACATTACATGTGTATTTCTGTGGTCATAAAACTGCTTTATATGTTATTATGTCAACTTTTATATCACAGATTTATTTTATCACACGACACACTGCACCTCCTTATTGTTTTCGATGCTCATTGTTATAATTTTTAAAACATTTCAGTCTGGTTGAATTTTTATCATCTAAAAGTGAAAACAAACCAGAAAAACACACACACACACACACACACACACACACACACACACACACACACACACACACACACACAGGACAGGTCTGGCTTTCAGTCTGGGTTGGTTATAGCTGTACAGTGAGGTTCATTAATTGTATTAATAGTATCGAGTGGTTTAGATCCTGATAACACAGTAACTGATGACCAGTTGATTATCATTACATCATTATAATGGGATTTGTTTCTCCTCAGTACCTCTACATCTGTTTATCTACTGTTACTTACTTACAGTCATGTTTAACTTACTGTAACTGTTCTCTGACACGGGTTCAGTACGTCTGTGAATTGTGATGGGGGCAGCAGGTGTGGTATTAGTGGTGGAGGCAGCAGGTGTGGTATTAGTGGTGGGGGCAGCAGGTGTGGTATTAGTGGTGGGAGCAGCAGGTGTGGTATTTGTGGTGGGAGCAGCAGGTGTGGTATTAGTGGTGGGGGCAGCAGGTGTGGTATTTGTGGTGGAGGCAGCAGGTGTGGTATTTGTGGTGGAGGCAGCAGGTGTGGTATTTGTGGTGGAGGCAGCAGGTGTGGTATTTGTGATGGTGGCAGCAGGTGTGGTATTAGTGGTGGGGGCAGCAGGTGTGGTATTTGTGGTGGAGGCAGCAGGTGTGGTATTTGTGGTGGGGGCAGCAGGTGTGGTATTAGTGGTGGGGGCAGCAGGTGTGGTATTAGTGGTGGAGGCAGCAGGTGTGGTATTAGTGGTGGAGGCAGCAGGTTCAGTCTCTGAAATGGAGGATGTAAGTCTGAGATTAGAACTGGTGACAGTTGATATGAGATTTGAGGTGGATTCAGCAGGTTCTTCTGTAACTCCAATAATCTACATATTTGTACTGTAAGGTGTGTTTTGTCTTTCATTGCTTCAGGTTTTATAGGTTTAGAGTTTTTCTATGATGTTTCTCCAAATACAAATACAAAATTATTAAAAGTTATAATAATAATTTTTTTAAGCAAAATAAGTTGTATAAATTTTTGAGTGTTAAACTGCTGTAAAACACATTTACCTGTAGGTGGAGCTGTTGGTGGTATTTTTGCACTTTGCTCAGAATTTTGATCTATATCTATTTATATAAAGAAATAATAAATAGAACAGTTTAGAATGATAAAGTTTACAGATGAAAAGTTGATTAGATGATAAAGTGTTGATCAGGTGTGTGTATGAAGTGTATAGATGAGATCATGTGACCAACCTACAACCACAGCGTGAGGAACTGAACCTGTAGATGGAGCTTCAGTCTGATCCGGATTCTCCACACGGATTTTATTCAGAGGTTCAGTTTCTGACTGAGTTCCTGCTGTTTTATATGTAAATAAATCTTCTGTTATTATCACTCATTTAGCTGGATTTTATTAATTCAATGAATTTTACCGCAGCACCTACCTCCTGTACTTTCTGTCCATTTTCTCCTGGATGGAATCAGACCTACAGCAGAG
This sequence comes from Channallabes apus, assembly GCA_030522415.1. Taxonomy (NCBI): domain Eukaryota; kingdom Metazoa; phylum Chordata; class Actinopteri; order Siluriformes; family Clariidae; genus Channallabes; species Channallabes apus. The sequence goes on from CM060110.1 coordinate 1,902,811, forward strand.
AGAAAACTCTCCTGTATTAGACAGCACAAAGACCTGATAAAGACCTGATAAAGACCTGATAGAGACCTGATAAAAACTTGGTAAAGACCTGATCCTCATCTTTCAGCTCTTTGCTCTTTATAACTACAGATACTGTATTGTTTCTAGTTTAACAAGACTTCCTGTATAGTCTACTGGACTCCATCAGGTGCTCAGTGATGCTCCATCAGGACCAGGTACTGTTACACTTAATACTGTTCTAAATACTTGTGTCTGTCTTAAAGAGCAACTTTTTGTTAGAGACAGTTTTGTTTTCTATCTTCATCCTCCTGAATCATATATTATTAAGTCAATGTTTATATCCCACCTTTTTTACGTAGTACACAATACACTGCAATTCCGACGACACACAGCACCAGAAGAACGGGAATGATGATGATGTATCCAGTCAACGACTCTGCACACACAGACATCAACACAAAATAATCATCTGTCTGTTCTTCAGTTCCACCATCTACACATATCCTTACATATGTAAATGTTTATTTCAGTAATAATGACCTGTGTCACGTGCAGGGACGTGTAACATTATTCTGTCTTCTTTTCTCTCCTGATCAGACAAACCCACAGAGCAGGAGATCCACTCAGACTCAGAGGGAGACACAATCAGCCACGAGCTCACATCTACAGTCCCTACAGAGTCTGAGGATAATAAAAAGTGCTTTGTTATTTCTGTTTTTAGGATCTTTAATGTAAGTGTAGATGAGTAGATCTTACTGATGGTGAACTTGTCGTTACTGAGATGTTTCAGATCTCTCCCGTCTTTATCTGTCCAGGTGAGTGACGGCTCAGGAAGCCAACCATGTGACTGACAGCTAACGTTCACCTTCCCTTCTCCTGCTTCACGTATGGAGAGAACAGGAGTGGATCCCATCACTGAGAGAGAGAGAGAGAGAGAGAGAGAGAGAGAGAGAGAATTAAATAGTTAGTTTCTTCAAACATTTCATTTGTAAATCTATTTAATGCACTAAGTGTTACCTCTCAGTCTGAGGGTCACTGTGGCCTTGTCATACCAGGTATCAGTGCTCACATGACACGTGTAATCTCCTCTATCTGCTAGTGTCAGGTTCTCCAGTTTCACAGAGACGTCTCCTTTCTCCAGATCTCCTAACAGGAACACTCTGCCCTGGTACTGAACATCTACACGACTCATCTGGATCTGTTTATTTTCATAGAGGAGCATTGGGGTGTCATACATATTGGGACGGTACCAGCGCACTTCCTCATGACGAACATCCATGTTGTTGGTGACATCACAGTGCAGAGACACAGAGGAACCGAGGAGCCCTGAGACTGGAGACTCAACCTTCAGTGAAAATATTTCTAGAGGAGACGATAGATCACACTTAATCAGCTTTAAGAAAATCACTGCTTATGATCTAATAGTTAACAAAGTGAGAGTTTGTATCTGATACTGATAATGGAACATGTAGAAGGTGATGAATAATCACACTGACCAGAAGAAGCCTGAAGGCTGAGAGATGGGAATAGAAACAGTAAAACCCATCTCAGTGGTCGAGCTGTAAAGAGAAGAAGAAGGAAACACATTTGATGTGTGAAAGAATCCACTGGACCTCTGATATTATTTCTGTAAATTCACTTGGTTGGAGTTTGTATAAGATTTATCACTCGCACTGCACTGTATTGTATGTATATTATTGTATGTATATTATCAGCCAACACTCGGTATTGGTGCTGATTTTATTTGAATTAAAAATCTATATATATTTTACCCGCTGCAGTTTGGGAGTTTCAATACATTCAATTAATTTTGTTCAAATACTCATCAGATGTTTACTTCATCATGATTACAAGCAATACACACAGGATATACGGTTAATATTTGACCTTTATGTTTGTTAGATCACATTTATGAATTAAAGTGCTACTCATTGTTTGTAATAAAAAAATCTATTATCAATATGAAAAAAAAAATCAGCAGATTTATAAATTAATCAAGGTTTTTCTTAACTATTGATTTTTATTTATTTAAACGTAATTAGAAATGTATCCATTCAGGTAATTTTACACAACACAAGCTGAACCATGTGAGTATAGACAACACATCAGACCCACAGAACAGACTACATTTTCATACCAGCCTATACTGTATGTGGCAGGTTGACGCTCCGCCTACTTACACCTAATTGGTTACTCAATTTATTGGCTGTCCTATGATGGGGCAGTGGGAAGGTATATGTATAAATATGGTGGCAAGGGAGCTTTGTGTCATACAGTAAGTCCTGCCCCTTGGCCTTTGTGGCATCCCTGCATTATCCAGGTATGTGGAGTGAAGTTGGGTGGGTTGCTTGTGGTAGATTGCAGCTCATGGTGGTGTGTGTTCTTTAGGCTGACACATTTACAGAAGCCCGGTTGCTGGTACTGGCCTGAGGTTAGCCCTCTACAGGTAATACAGGTAAGAGAGTTGGTTGTAAGTGCTGTAGTTCTCTGAATCTGTTTAAATGTTTAGCTGCATTTGTCTATTTATTCAGATTCAGAGGTTGGCGTGGGACAGATTCTTTTGTAATGCACATTGTTTTCCAGATTGTAAGTCCTGTTCTCCTGCAAGTTTGTTTTCGAGATGAAAACTCGAAGGTTTTGAGAAAAATAACTAAAAATTTTCAAGAACAAAACTGGAAACTTTTGATTAAAAAAAACTAGAAATTTTCAAGAGAAAATTGTAAAAAAATGTCATGCTATTGCTTTGTAGTTCCTGATAAACAAAGGGAATCACCTCATCCACGTCAGTACGGTGTTTTCTTCGAAATAGGTTGAACTGACAACAACGTCTCTTCAAAGTCCGGATGCTTATGATGATCTGGTGATTCTGGGCTAAATTAAGTATTTCCTTGTTACTCAAGCCAAGGGAAAAGTAAAGTTTGATTAGGTCTTCCACTTCAGGTGTACTGCAAAACAAGTGTCTGCCTAACCTTGTAAAGTGTATGTGTGGTTTCCTTCCTTGATGGGGATAAAACTTTTAACTTTACATCGCGAAATGTTTGAGTTATCTCACGCATTTCGTGTTGGACTCCTTTTTGTTTTGGTGTGTACAGTATGCGTACATGTTTAGTTGTGTTTTTGATTTATTATTTTTATTTCTGTTTGTATATTGTTTTTAACATAACTTTGGGGTTTTACGAATTTCTTTCCTTGTTATGAATTATGTTTAAGTGTATTGGTTTCTCGTCTGGTTTCTTTCATTAATTGATCTTTCCGTGTGTGTGTGTGTGTGTGTGTGTGTGTGTGTGTGTGTGTGTGTGTGTGTGTGTGATCACACTGAGAGAATTGTATAACATACTTTTGTGGTTACAGGAGCTGAGTGTAACAAATTTCTATTTTATTTTTCTATATTGATATTTTGTCCTTGTATGTACAGTTTATTTTACTTTGTACAGTATATTTTATTAGTTAATTTTATTTTCTAATGTATTTCTTTTATTCATATTTATTTATGTGTACGCTTGTATTTTTTCCCGCCACAGTCACAACACATGAGGGGCGGAGTTTTACGGTGTGTGTGGTGCTTCTGTACTTCTTGCACTTTATGCAGTTATTATGTTTTTCTTTCCATTGTGGGTCCACACACTTCACAGCACTCCTTTATGGTGCTGCTGGCCACAACCTATAATAATAACCCCAGAGTTGTCCTACACTGTCCTGATAGTAGCTAGCTTGTCTCTCTGCTGTTAAGCTATTCGTTCATCTCGATTGTCAAAGTGTCTAATCCTGGAAATTATGTGGATGTTTTCCAGAGACACTGTTGCATGGAAATGTTCTGCTAGTTTCTGCATCCCACAGGGATTCTATGGATTCCATTTTAGACCTGAAAACTCCAGCAAGGATAAAAACCCAAAAGTGGTCATGTAAATGGTTTTGTTCTAACTGCTTTCACCTCGCTTCAAAACCACACCTTTCCTTAGTTAATGAATTAATGCAATCTAGAATAATTATCTGTATGGAATCTGGGACAAAAAGCTGAAAAGGAGACTTGATGTCCTGCACATGAGTAACGGTCATCCCTGTTGTGATAAGGAACCACACTGGCAAAGCTATATTTATTGCATTCGGCTTCCAACTTCATTTCATTCACAACTCCAACGTGTGAAAACAAAGAATATTACACTAATGTACTGGTAATCAGATATTGCACTTGGAACTTCTCTTGAGTTGTGGGAACAGTAGTGTCATAAAGTATTATTGAACAGTCACTACTGACACTCCCTATCCCGTAATGAAAACATTACAGAAATTAGTTATATAATTTTATGGCCGTAGGGAGAAAAGATCTCCTGTGGTGCTCTGTAGAACATCTGGTCATGATCAGTCTCTGGCTCAAATTGTTCCACTGGTCGGAGAACACTGTGAAAATGTGCTGGAATGTTCTCCTCACAGGAAATGAGACGAGGCCAATAAGTCTACTATCTACAGTCGTGGACAAAAGTGTTGAGAATTACATAAATATTGGAAAAGTTGCTGCATAAGGTTTTATAATAGTAATTTGCATATACTGTACTGTACTGTATTACTCCAGTTCTGCTAAGTGACAGAAGTGAGATTTTCTGTGTTACATTTGAACATAAACTCATCATCCTCTTTAAACACACTTCTATATCTGTATAAATATCTTCTGTGTATCTGATCAGTAATAAACTGCACGTGACACAGAGTTTAACGGTCAGTTCTGGACCGAGCGGCTGATTACCGTAAAACCCCGAATACACGCGCAGTGGTTTTATTTGACTCGCGCTGCGTGGATCCGAGTTTTCTAGTGAAATTCTCTCCAACACCATTAAGATGACGACACTGAACCCGACAACCTGCTGATGTTTATTTCCACATGAAGTGATATTTGTGAGTGAAGTGTTTGTGTTGTCTGTGTTCTGCTGAATGAGGTGTGTAATGAAGCCACGTGACTTATCTGCAGTCCCACCTCATCTTTCACACACAACACAGGAGAGAATAAACAGCAGTAAAACATTGTCTTACCTGAAATCATGGCAGTAGGGAACACTGTGTGCTCAGAAAGAGTCACATCAACCAGGAGGAACTCAATCATCTGCAAAGTGTCCATTAAACTCCTACTGATCATCTACACTCACAAAGAGTGTGTACTTTCAGTTTCTACAAGCAGGTGTAGAATTACAGTCAGTCACCTTCAGGAGGAACCAGGACCAGGTGGCTCTTTATATTTATAATAATATACTCAATATAGCAAAGAATAAAACTGCTTATTTAAAGATCTTTATGGAAACTTACATACATTCTTTCTCTTAATGTATTATGATTTATTAATGTGTATTTTGCTGATGTGCTATAAAATGTTTAATAACTAGATTTAAATGATATAATTTTGTATAAAACATGACTTTAAATGATAATGTTATTGTGTTACAGTAATTTATTCCACTGCTGATGTTGAGTTCTGAGCTCTGATTGGTCAGAAGGTGTTGATTAGTGTGTAAAGTCTGATATGGAGTTTATTTTACACTATATAAAGGCTTTTCACATTTAAAATATAATTTTATAACTTTGTGCTTGTACATTATTAAAACATTTCTACTGGCATGTTTATAATCCAGTTGTGTTTATTACTGTTTGAACAGCAGGTGGCAGTATTTAACTGTTTTAGTGTGGTGATGATTTATTGTATTATTTTGAGTCTCTTCCAAAAAACTTCACAGCAGTTGTTGAGTCACGTGACCTGTTCCTGACCACAGTCCTAAATATATATCAGGCTGAAACAGAGTTTATAATCATCTCCTGTGAGAAAACAGTCAGTTAAGACATGTGAGAATGGTGGTGTAGTGGTTAGCACCGTCTCCTCACACCTCCAGTGTGTGTGTGTGTGTGTGTGTGTGTGTGTGTTCCACCCATGTTTGGTGGGTTTACTCCAGTTTCCTTCAAAAGACTTTCCCCCTAATTGCCCATAGTGTTTCTAGACTGTAATGGAATAGCAGTATGTCCAGGGTTACCCCACCTTGTGCTCCAGGCACCCCATGACCCTCTAGACAGGATACACAGATAATGAGGGAGTGGAATACACACTATTAAAACTATTAATTACAGTATTGTCTCTTTTTAAAGTATAATTTGCTTGAGTTTAATTAAATTATTCACCAAGTTTAAGGAGTAAAAGTAAAAACTGACAGTAACACAGTGAAGGTTAAACCTCTATAGTTTACTGTAATATAAATAAAGACTAAACTAGATGTGTTTGTGTGTCTACAGTAAAGTCTTAGTGAAGGTAAAGTGTATTTACAGCTGGAGGAATCACTTCATAACTGTGCTGTGGGGGATTTAATGAGGAAGACGACTGAGACGATTCTATATAATCTGTAATCTGCAGGAAAAACTCAATAATAAATAAGAGAAGAATTCATTACAAACTCAATCAGGAAACATTTAATTTACATTCATATTCAAATATTCAGTTGCTCCATGGATTAAACACATGACTTATAAACCTCATTATAGCAACTTTACAAACAAATACTTTCCACATGTCTTATTTTCTGTGTTTAAAGTCAGAATAAAATGAGACGACAGTAAATGAACATGTGCAGATAATCCAGGTGACGCGGCTCAATAAGCGATATAAGAGTCACCGCCATCAGAAGTCCAGCTGTAGTTTAGCAGTAATAGTGAGACACTCGGTGTGGACATCATGTCCCTCACTTAAAGTCCACATCTCTCCTTTTACTGTCTGCTTTTAAGCTCTGGGTTTAATTATGAGTGTGTTATGTCCAGTATGTATACACACTTTATATAAATACATTATAAACTCACACATCATCATATTACAGATGTCTTTATTCTCCTAAATAATCCATACAGGATGAACGTCTCTGACTCCAGGGCTGATCAGAGGACGCAGTGATGTTCTGACGTCCACATTAGTGAAAGTGTAGATGTGTGAGTGTGTATTAATATTATAAAATGACAGTGTGTGTGTATCACAGTCTAAAAACACTCCCACTGCTGTCAGATCTTTATTAACGTCTGGAAGTGAAATCAGTTCTGTTTGATCTCTGATATAAACTCCTTTATCTCCTCTTTCATAACAGAGAACCCAGAACTCATTCTGTGGTGTAAACGGGACTCTGGACTCTTTCTCAGCTTCATCACTCGCTACACCAACAAACCAGGAGTGTTTTACTGCTTTCTGTGACTTTCTCACTTTCACCTCCCAGTAATGTTTACCAGCCTGAAACCTCTCTTTACACAGAGTGAAGTATTTAACATTATCAGCATTGCCAATGCTCTTGTGACTGTCCTTGTGTTTGTACCCAGGACGTCTCTTTACTTCATTTCCCTCGTACATTAGAGACTCTGGAGTTTCCTCTGGGTCGATGCTGATGTTCACTGCAGAAATAAATGAGATTTTTGTTATTATTATTTTACACTTCACACTTACAGGAATACAGTAATGTTCAACTGAATTTATTTCTCACCTTTGTATTGTTTCACTTCGTCTAAATCTGTTAGAAAAATAATAAATAACAGTAAAGTACAGTGATGAGTTTATAAAGTCAGAAAAAGTGAATAAACACAAATAGACATTATATAGAGATGAGTTTGATCTTTTAGTGTCTCTAAATGTCAATCAGAACACACACACACACACACACACACACACACACACACACACACACACACACACACACACACGTGTTCCAGTTCTATCTGTAGTGTAAGGTTTATTATGTTTATCCATAGACGTCTTCTGTGGTTTCGTTCATCTGACTTTATGTCTGTTCATCTACTGTTCCTTATATATTGTCAGTAATCTGTAACTTACTGTAACTGATGTGTGACGTGGTGAGAGTGTCTCTGTTATCTGAGGTGGAGTCAGCAGGTCCAGTCTCTGAAATGGAGGCAGTAAGTGTGAGATTAGAACTGGTGATAGTGTGGATGAGATGTGAGCTGGAGGCAGCAGGTGTTGTTCTGGAACTCCATTAATCTACACTCATGTATCTGTACCTGTAAGGTGTGTTTTATCTTCCAGTGTTTCAGGATTCTGATGTTCAGATGATTCCTGCTGACTGACCTCTGATCTCACACACATTATAGAACATTAATACAAACACAATTAGAGATTTTCTATGATGAACCTTTTACTGGTTTTGTGTCTCAGGAGAAGAGACGGAGGAACTACTACAGTTTAACCTGAATTCTTTATAACCTAACAACTAATTCACTGTTATTATAAAATACAAAGTTATTCTTCTGGGGCTCCTTTAGGGTTTATTACTTAATGATGCTTTCTGAAATATTTTACTAGAAACCTATTTAGTTAAAATATTATTATTTTTTTTTTTCCCACAGAACATTTCCCTCAAATACACACCTGAAGAACCTTTAATGATTATACAGTTTATGATAGTGTTAGAAGTTCATCGTCGGTACCATCAACATCTGTTTCTACAAAAACCATAAACCATTTTAAGTGTGTGTGTGTGTGTGTGTGTGTGTGTGTGTGTGTGAGAGAGAGAGAGAGAGAGAAAAGGTGAACGTGAGTTTGTTCAAAACTAAGAACAGGAAGAGGAGCAGCAGGGAAGATTTAACACATTAATATCAGATCTATGAGGAAGAGAGCAAGAGAATAGAAATAACTCCTTTATATATAAAATAATTCCCCTAAAACCAGACGAGATCACTGATCCAGTTTCTGACAAAATGAAACTATATCTTTAACAATAATCATTTTACAAACCGGATTCCAAAAAAGTTGGGACACTAAACAAATTGTGAATAAAATCTGAATGCAATGATGTGGAGATGGCAAATGTCAATATTTTATTCAGAATAGAACATAGATGACAGATCAAAAGTTTAATCCGAGAAAATGTATCATTTTAAAGGAAAAATATGTTGATTCCAAATTTCACGGTGTCAACAAATCCCAAAAAAGTTGGGACAAGTAGCAATAAGAGGCTGGAAAAAGTAAATTTGAGCATAACGAAGAGCTGGAAGACCAATTAACAGTAATTAGGTTAATTGGCAACATGATTGGGTATAAAAAGAGCTTCTCAGAGTGGCAGTGTCTCTCAGAAGCCAAGATGGGTAGAGGATCACCAATTCCCACAATGTTGCGCAGAAAGATAGTGGAGCAATATCAGAAAGGTGTTACCCAGCGAAAAATTGCAAAGACTTTGCAGTTATCATCATCAACTGTGCATAATATCATCCGAAGATTCAGAGAATCTAGAACAATCTCTGTGCATAAGGGTCAAGGGCGTAAAACCATACTTGATGCACGTGATCTCCGGGCCCTTAAACGACACTGCACCACAAACAGGAATGCTACTGTAAAGGAAATCACAGAATGGGCTCAGGAATACTTCCAGAAACCATCGTCAGTGAACACAATCCACCGTGCCATCTGCCGTCGCCAGCTGAAACTCTACAGTGCAAAGAAGAAGCCATTTCTAAGCAAGATCCACAAGCACAGGCGTTTTCATTGGGCCAGGGATCATTTAAAATGGAGTGTGGCAAAATGGAAGACTGTTCTGTGGTCAGACGAGTCACGATTCGAAGTTCTTGTTGGAAATGTGGGACGCCATGTCATCCGGACCAAAGAGGACAAGGACAACCCAAGTTGTTATCAACGCTCAGTTCAGAAGCCTGCATCTCTGATGGTATGGGGTGGCATGAGTGCGTGTGGCATGGGCAGCTTGCATGTCTGGAAAGGCACCATCAATGCAGAACAATATATTCAGCTTCTAGAACAACATATGCTCCCATCCAGACATCATCTCTTTCAGGGAAGACCCTGCATTTTTCAACAAGATAATGCCAGACCACATTCTGCATCAATCACATCATCATGGCTGCGTAGGAGAAGGATCCGGGTACTGAAATGGCCAGTCTGCAGTCCAGATCTTTCCCCTATAGAGAACATTTGGCGCATCATAAAGAGGAAGGTGCGACAAAGAAGGCCCAAGACGATTGAACAGTTAGAGGCCTGTATTAGACAAGAATGGGAGAGCATTCCTATTTCTAAACTTGAGAAACTGGTCTCCTCGGTCCCCAGACGTCTGTTGAGTGTTGTAAGAAGAAGGGGAGATGCCACACAGTGGTGAAAATGGCCTTGTCCCAACTTTTTTGGGATTTGTTGACAGCATGACCTTTTGATTCACCATATTTTTCCCTTAAAATGATACATTTTCTCAGTTTAAACTTTTGTTCTGTGATTTATGTTCTATTCTGAATAAAATATTGACATTTGCCATCTCCACATCATTGCATTCAGTTTTTATTCACAATTTGTTTAGTGTCCCAACTTTTTTGGAATCCTCAAACTCCTCCTTTCTGTCCACTGTAACTTCACCTTAAATCTCAGCATTTATATTCCAGGTTTAAAAATGACTGAGTTCCTGAATCTAATGTTTAAATAATCACTTCTCATCTTCTCGTATCTTCTCGTATCTTCTCGTATCTTCTGGTATTATATTAATATTTCAGGTTTAGAGCGTCATTACTCTACACTAATGTATATTTACCTGGAGTTTCAGATGAGTTCTGCTGATCTGCTCTCACAAACACAACATACACATATGGTAAATTAAACACCTACATTTTCCCCTCACACACACACACACACACACACACACACACACACACACACACACACACACACACTGTAAAGTTGTGACTAACCTGTTGGTACAGCTGATTCAGTAATGTGTGTATTCTCATTCTGGTTCTGCTGAGTTTGATTGACAGGAGATGAGGTCTGTGTTTGAGTCTCTGTCGGAATTCATTCATTAAAAGAAATCATTAAATATGTCCAGTTTCAGAAATCACTGCTGTTCAGTCTTAGTGTTTTCTAACTGTTGTAAAGTTGTAAAACTCTGCTTTCCCTCCTTACACTCTCTGTCTATCCCTATTAATTTGTCTTAAAGTGGCCTGATTACGCTCCTGCAGAACATGTTACCATAAGGCTTAGACGTCTCCAAATGTAAATGCTGTAAGAGTTAGACGTTAAATTGCAGTAATTACACTTGAGTACAGTGTTGAATAAAGACTGAATCAGTTCTAAGACGATTGTAGTGATATTTCAGTCTTAAAGCTTCACTCTGCTCTACAACACATTTACCTGGAGTTAGACGTGACGTCTCGTCTGTCAGCTAGAAGTAAAATCTTAGATCACACCGTAACTTTAGATGGCCTTTCTGTTCCATCAAGTGCAACAGTAAAAGACCTCGGCGTGATTATAGATTCCAGCCTTTCATTTGAAGCTCATGTAGATAATATCACCAGGATAGCATTCTTTCACCTCAGAAATATTGCCAAAATAAGAAATATATTGTCGCTAAACGATGCAGAAGAACTAGTTCATGCTTTTATCACTTCTAGGTTGGACTATTGTAATGCCTTACTGTCTGGTTGTTCAGTTAGGTGCATAAACAAGCTTCAGCTAGTCCAGAATGCAGCAGCGAGAGTCCTCACTAGAACCAGAAGATATGAGCACATCACCCCTATCCTATCTTCACTGCATTGGCTCCCTGTGAAATTTCGCATTGATTTTAAAATACAACTCTTGACATATAAGGCATTAAATGGTCTCGCGCCGCAGTATCTGAGCGAACTGCTAGTGTCTTACTATCCGCCACGCCTACTTCGGTCAAAGGATGCAGGCTGCTTATCAGTACCGCGTATTATGAAAACTACAGCTGGGGGCAGAGCTTTTTCTTACAAAGCCCCAAAATTATGGAATAGTCTTCCAAATAGTGTTCGGGACTCAGACACAGTCTCAGTGTTTAAGTCTAGGCTCAAAACCTATTTATTTAGCCAAGCATTTTTATAAATAGATTTGCCATAAGGTAAAGGAGCAGATCTGGGGGACTCATGGACGTAGAGTATTATGGTGAACTGGTATGTTTAGATGCTGTCTTCCTCAGTCTCATTTGATCACTCAGGTTTGTTGACGGTGAGGTGATTGTTTGCTTTACATCTCAGTTCCCCCTCATGTTTGTGTTTCCTTCTGGCTCTCCCTTTTAGTTATGATGTCATAGTTAGTCCTGCCGGAGTCCCTGCTTGCACTCTACAGTAAATATACATTCACATTAGACATTGTGACTGTGACCATACCTAACTGCCATCTCTCCTCCTCTTCTCTTTCTCTTTCCTCTCTCCCCCTGTCTCCCCCTTTCACTCTTTCTCTCTCTCTCTCTCTCTCTCTCTCTCTCTCTCTCTCTCTGTCGAGCTACACATGTGGTTCCTGAGCTGCCAGTGATCCAGACTCCCTCTGCCCTCCGGACCTGTCTGATCCATCCTGGTGCCCCGTTTCTGGTTGGAGGTCTCATCGCATGGATGCCCCGTGTGTCTCTTTAGGATGCGTCTGGTGTCTGGGGATGATTCTATCTACTTAGAAGATGGTTCTGGCCTCGACTGGTGTTGTCAGCTGTTTCTCTGAGGACTTGACAATTCGATAGTTCAGGACTGGAACTTTCTACAAGTCTATCTGAGTCTCCAATAACTACTGGACTCCATTTTACATCAAGTATTATAACATCAATTAACATCAACTATTATAGCTGAACCTAACACTTAACACTGTATAAATGCAGATCATTTCCTGCTATCTGTTTCACCCAGATGAGGATGGGTTCCCTGTCGAGTCTGGTTCCTCTCAAGGTTTCTTCCTATTACCGTCTCAGGGAGTTTTTCCTTGCCACTGTCGCCCTCGGGCTTGCTTACCAGGGACTATCTGAACATTTTATTCATACACATTCACATTCCATACAAACTTAAATAGTTCTTTTGATTGTGTAAAGCTGTTTTGAGACAATGTCAATTGTTAAAAGCGCTATACAAATAAAACTGAATTGAATTGTATGACTAAAAGGCCGAGCACACACACACACACACACACACACACACACACACACACACACACACACACACACATTAGTAACGTTTTACTAACCTGTTGTTGTATCTGTAGTTTCAGGTTTATCTTGTTCTTGTTGATTTTTATCCTCAGATGATTTCACTTCAGGTTCTGACAAGATATAACATTTTTACACAATAATTTTGAACTTTGAAAGTTGTTTAATTAGCCATTTACAAATAACATCTACTTTTTAAATCAGTGACAGTGAGAGAATCCTCTGCCTCAACATCAGTGAAACTATGGAGATGATTGTGGACTTCAGGGATCTGCAGGATGATGACCACGCCCTCATATATCACTGGTACGTTCCTCTGTGTACTCCTCACCCATGACCTGATCTGACCTGATCTGATCTGGTCCCTTCACAATAACACACTTGTAGTAACACCATGGAAACCCTTCCTGTCAGCAGAGGGCGCTACCTCTGGAGTTCTAGCTCTGTTCCTGTGTTCTTGACCTTTTGTTATTCTCTTTTATTGATTGCTGTTTTGGATAATCGCTGCCTGGTTGTGTTTCTTGACTGTTTGTCTTTTTGCCTTTAAAAAACTAAACAAAACCTAAAGCATGTTAATTATTTTTACGTACACGTAGCTTCCTGTTTTCGTATTGTTGCCGCGAAAGTTTCGCAACGCGCGAGTTTCCTCAACTAAACAACTAAAACTCCGACACAGAGGGTACGTTATAATGTCTACCGTTCAGCTTGTTCAGTGTGTAGAGTGCAGGATGTTTAGACATTCTTCCTCCGTCATTAGTGATAATTTTATTTGTGATAGGTGTGTGTTAGTGAGCACTCTGACGGAGAAGATTTCAGCGTTAGAGGAGCGCATCCAGACTTTAGAGAGGGTTAGACAATGTGAGAGCAGCGTTATTCCTGTAGCGGACAGTCTGGGTGCCACAGGCGGAGATAAACAGCCCCCGACTCCGGCATTAGAGCCCTCACAGCGGGGCGAGTGGGTGACGACTCGGCGGCATACTCGTTCAGCCAAAGCTAACGCTAAGGCTAGCCCACCGGAGCACACCTCCTCTGCGCGTCACGTGTCCAACAGGTTTGCTCTCCTCAGTGCTGCACCCGCTGAGAAACCTGAAAGAGCTCTGGTTATAGGAGACTCTATGCTGAGGCACGTGACATTAGCTAGACCTTTAGGGGCGCCAGCGGCAGTGGTTAGGTGTATCCCGGGAGCCAGAGCACCGGACATAGCAGGTAATCTTAGGGCTCTAGGACAGCACAGGTTCTCTAAGATAGTGGTACATGCTGGAGCTAATGATATACGCCTTCGTCAGTCAGAGGTTAGTAAGAATAACTTTACAGAGGTGTTTAAATTAGCGAAGGCGATGTCCGATGAAGTAATATGCTCTGGTCCCATCCCAATGAGACGTGGTGACATAGCTTACAGCAGGTTATGGTCGCTGAACCGCTGGATGTCCAGGTGGTGCTCCGAAAATAATGTGGGCTACATAGATAATTGGAAGACCTTTGAGGGCAAAGCTGGCCTGTTAGGGCGGGACGGTGTCCATCCCACTCGGGAAGGTGCTGCTCTCATTTCCTGTAGTATAGCTCATAGTCTCAGTAGAGGTCTAGTTAATCGGTGACAATCCAGAGCCCAGGCCAGGGAGCAGACAGACAGGCTAAACCAACCGTCTGCTAGCTGCATAGAGTCGTCACTCAGGGTTCACCATATTGAGACTGTGTCTGTTCCCCGATCTAAGCAAAAATGTAGAAAGACCCAGAAAGTCTGTTTCAATAATCTAATTAACATAAAGACCACAAACTCAGATCATACTGAATGCGCAGCCGGCACCTCTGATCTGAAGCTAGGATTGTTAAATATTAGATCTCTCACATCAAAAGCAGTTATTGTTAATGAAATTATCACAGATCAGGCGTTTGATATACTCTGTTTAACTGAAACATGGGTTAAACAGGACGAGTATGTAGCTCTAAATGAAGCTAGTCCTCCTGGATACAGCTACATACACCAGCCTCGGTTAACTGGTAGAGGAGGAGGCGTCGCAGTTATTCATAATGATAATCTGTCTATCGTACAAAAAAACCGACACAAATTTAACTCATTTGAAATTCTTTATAGTAACATAAGTGTATTTAAGTATATTAAATCAGCTCAGTCGATTCCACTAATTATAATTTACAGACCTCCAGGGCCGTATTCTGAATTTCTTAGTGAATTTGCAGATTTCATCTCAGACCTGGTCATTTCTGTAGACAAAGTGTTAATTGCTGGAGATTTTAACATTCATTTTGAGAATCCAGAAGACCCTCTGAGAACAGCATTTATATCCATACTGGACTCCGTAGGTGTAAATCAGTGTGTAGTAGGACCCACTCATAAAGCAGGTCACACTTTAGACTTAATAATATTTTTCGGATTAAGTATAAGAAATGTATTCACAATTCCACTGTCTGAAATTATCTCAGATCACTATCTTGTCTCCGTTCAAGTGTGTCACAGTGATAATGTACGCACAGCACCGCGCTACCGTATTAAACGTACATTCACATCAACTACCACACAGAGTTTTATCAGTAATCTCCCAGAGTTACCAACTTCGATTAGGCCACCGTCTGACCCCACAGAACTTGATCAGGCGACTGAATATTTAGAGTCGACACTTCGTTGTACCTTAGATAATGTAGCTCCAGCTAAAAGAAAAATTATTAGAGATAAGAAACTCGCTCCCTGGTATAACGATCACACGCGCACTTTAAAACAGACTGCTCGGAAATTAGAGCGTAAATGGCGTCAAACTAAATTGTTGGTATTTCAAATAGCATGGAAAGAGAGCATCCTGAACTATAGGAAAGCTCTTAGTGTAGCTAGATCAACGTATCTCTCCACTCTTATAGAAGAAAATAAAAATAATCCTAGATTTTTATTTAATACCGTAGCCAAATTAACCAGAAATAAGACCACTACAGAAATCTCCACAACAACATCATGCAATAGTGAGGACTTCATGAACTTTTTTAATAATAAAATTGTAAATATCAGGCATAAAATTGAGGCTTTGAAACCAAACAATGTAATTGATACTGATGTTAACCTAGCCATGTCAGATTCAAACCTAGAATACTTTACTCCTCTTGAAGAGAATGAACTAATTTCACTCATCTCTTCTGCAAATTCGTCAACCTGTATATTAGATCCTATACCGACACATTTTCTTAAACAGATAGTACCAGTAATAACAGAACCGATGTTGAGAATAATTAATTCCTCACTCAGCATTGGTTATGTTCCAAAATCTTTTAAAGTAGCAGTTATTAAACCAATAATTAAGAAACCTGACCTCGACCCCTGTCAGCTGTCCAATTACAGGCCAATATCAAACCTCCCCTTTATCACTAAGATTCTGGAAAAGATAGTAGCGGAGCAGCTATGCTCATATCTACATAGAAATGGCATACATGAACTGTATCAGTCAGGATTTAGGCCTCATCACAGCACAGAAACAGCACTCGTTAAAGTAGTAAATGACCTCCTATTGGCCTCTGATCAGGGTTGTGTAACTATGCTTGTATTACTCGACCTCAGTGCAGCTTTTGACACTATTGATCATGCTATTCTTCTTCACAGATTAGAAAATTTAGTAGGAATTAAGGGTACAACCCTCTCCTGGCTCAGATCCTATTTGACCGATCGTTATCAGTATGTAGACTTAAATGGTGATTATTCTGCATGTTCTCTAGTGGAGTTTGGCGTCCCGCAGGGTTCAGTTTTAGGCCCACTGCTTTTTTCCCTTTACATGCTTCCTCTGGGCAACATAATCCGTAAGCATGGTATTAGTTTTCATTGTTATGCTGACGACACACAGCTATACGTCTCAACAAAACCTGATGAGAAAAACCATCTTACTAAAGTTGAGCAATGTGTTCATGACATAAGAAATTGGATGCTAATTAACTTCCTTCTGCTTAATCCGGATAAGACAGAAGTTCTAGTCATAGGACCGCATACAGCTAGAAGTAAAATCTTAGATCACACCGTAACTTTAGATGGCCTTTCTGTTCCGTCAAGTGCAACAGTAAAAGACCTCGGCGTGATTATAGATTCCAGCGTTTCATTTGAAGCTCATGTAGATAATATCACCAGGATAGGATTCTTTCACCTTAGAAATATCGCCAAAATAAGGAATATATTGTCGCTAAATGATGCAGAAAAACTAGTTCATGCTTTTATCACTTCTAGGTTGGACTATTGTAATGCCTTACTGTCTGGTTGTTCAGTTAGGTGCATAAACAAGCTTCAGCTAGTCCAAAATGCAGCAGCGAGAGTCCTCACTAGAACCAGAAGATATGAGCACATCACCCCTATCCTATCTTCACTGCATTGGCTCCCTGTGAAATTTCGCATTGATTTTAAAATACTACTCTTGACATATAAGGCATTAAATGGTCTCGCGCCGCAGTATCTGAGCGAACTGCTAGTGTCTTACGATCCGCCACGCCTACTTCGGTCAAAGGATGCAGGCTGCTTATCAGTACCGTGTATTATGAAAACTACAGCTGGGGGCAGAGCTTTTTCTTACAAAGCCCCAAAATTATGGAATAGTCTTCCAAATAGTGTTCGGGACTCAGACACAGTCTCAGTGTTTAAGTCTAGGCTCAAAACCTATTTATTTAACCAAGCATTTTATAAATAGATTTGCCATAAGGTAAAGGAGCAGATCTGGGGGACTCATGGACGTAGAGTATTATGGTGAACTGGTATGTTTAGATGCTGTCTTCCTCAGTCTCATTTGATCACTCAGGTTTGTTGAGTGATGCTGCTGTGGTTCTGTAGCTTCATCGTTATTTACATTCTGCTGTTTTTCTTCCTCACCAGACGACATCACTGATCCAGTTTCTGACCAAATAAAACCTTATTATTAATAATAATCATTTTATTCTCAACTTTGTAGTGGATGGAGTTTAGCTTTCTGTCTAACATCAGTAAGGGGAAACGTGGAGGGAGGACAGGACACTGGAGGAGGAGCTGTCGCTGGTGTTTTTACACTGTGAGCAGAATTTTGGTCTAAATCTATTTATATAAAGAAAGAATAAATGGAACAGTTTATAAAGAGAAAGTTTAGATATTTTCTGAGATGAAAAGTTGATTAGATGATAAAGTGTTGATCAGGTGTGTGTATGAAGTGTATAGATGAGGAGATCATGTGACCAGCCTACAACCACAGCGTGAGGAACTGAACCTGTAGATGGAGCGTCAGTCTGATCCGGATTCAGAGGTTCAGTTTCTGACTGAGTTCCTGCAGTTTTATACGTAAATAAATACATACATGTGTCTGTCTTAAAGAATCGCTTTTTGTTGTGGTTATTACAAAATTTTACATTACATGTGTATTTCTGTGGTCATAATACTGCTTTATATGTTATTATGTCAACTTTTATATCACAGATTTTTTTTATCACACAACACACTGCACCTCCTTATTGTTTTCGATGCTCATTGTTATAATTTTTAAAACATTTCAGTCTGGTTGAATTTTCATCATCTAAAAGTGAAAACAAACTAGAAACACACACACACACACACACACACACACACACACACACACACACACACACACACACACACACACACACAGGTCTGGCTTTCAGTCTGGGTTGGTTATAGCTGTACAGTGAGGGTCATTAATTGTATTAATAGTGTCGAGTGGTTTAGATCCTGATAACACAGTAACTGATGACCAGTTGATTATCATTACATCATTCAAATGGGATTTGTTTCTCCTCACTACCTCTACATCTGTTTATCTACTGTTACTTACTTACTTACTTACAGTCATGTTTAACTTACTGTAACTGTTCTCTGACACGGGTTCAGTACGTCTGTGAATTGTGGTGGAGGCAGCAGGTGTGGTATTAGTGGTGGAGGCAGCAGGTGTGGTATTAGTGGTGGGGGCAGCAGGTGTGGTATTAGTGGTGGAGGCAGCAGGTGTGGTATTTGTGGTGGAGGCAGCAGGTGTGGTATTTATGTCGGAGGCAGCAGGTGTGGTATTTGTGGTGGAGGCAGCAGGTGTGGTATTAGTGGTGGAGGCAGCAGGTGTGGTATTTGTGGTGGAGGCAGCAGGTGTGGTATTAGTGGTAGAGGCAGCAGGTGTGGTATTTGTGGTGGAGGCAGCAGGTGTGGTATTAGTGGTGGAGGCAGCAGGTGTGGTATTTGTGGTGGAGGCAGCAGGTGTGGTATTAGTGGTGGGGGCAGCAGGTGTGGTATTTATGTCGGAGGCAGCAGGTGTGGTATTTATGTCGGAGGCAGCAGGTGTGGTATTAGTGGTGGAGGCAGCAGGTGTGGTATTAGTGGTGGGGGCAGCAGGTGTGGTATTTGTGGTGGAGGCAGCAGGTGTGGTATTTGTGATGGGGGCAGCAGGTGTGGAATTAGTGGTGGAGGCAGCAGGTGTGGTATTAGTGGTGGGGGCAGCAGGTGTGGTATTAGTGGTGGGGGCAGCAGGTGTGGTATTTGTGGTGGAGGCAGCAGGTGTGGTATTTGTGATGGGGGCAGCAGGTGTGGAATTAGTGGTGGAGGCAGCAGGTGTGGTATTAGTGAGGGGGGCAGCAGGTTCAGTCTCTGAAATGGAGGATGTACAGTATGTGTGAGATTAGAACTGGTGACAGTTGATATGAGATTTGAGGTGGATTCAGCAGGTTCTTCTGTAACTCCATTAATCTACATATTTGTACTGTAAGGTGTGTTTTGTCTTTCATTGCTTCAGGTTTTATAGGTTTAGAGGTTTTCTATGATGTTTCTCCAAACACAAAGACAAACTTATTAAAAGTTATAATAATAAAAAATGTAAAAGTAAAATAAGGGTTAGGGTTAGGGTTATAAAATTTTGTGAGTGTTAAACTGCTGTAAAACACATTTACCTGTAGGTGGAGCTGTTGGTGGTATTTTTGCACTTTGCTCAGAATTTTGACAGAATTAAAAAAATTCTTAAGATAAAAAGATGATTAGATGATAAAGTGTGCAAACTAGGTGTGTGTGTGTGTGTGTGTGTGTGTGTGTGTGTGTGTGTGTGTGTGTGTGTGTGTGTAAGTATAACCTCAAAGCAAAATAGAATGTTGAATTACATGAACTGGACAAACACAAACATTTGTTACAATAATAATGCTTTTTCTCTTTCTTCATTTTTCTGTATTGTAATTTGACCTGAATGGGAAATTTACATTTACAGTATTTACAATGCTTGAAATTGTTGGCACTGCAGTTTATTGTGGTTGTACATTTAAAAACTTCTACATTATTTTTCAATCTTACAAAAATCAAGTGGCTAAAAGTCAGATATTAAAATTCAGGTAGGAAATATTCAGGTCTTCACATCACAGGGAGAGTTTATTACAATGAAGGTATTGATAATTACTGCGGTCCGGTCTACAGTATACGTTAGTCTACCCTTCCTGCTCCTTGTACAGTCTCTAGTTCTCAGACTTGCAGATCAGAATGCAGCACTTCTTAGTCTTAGGCTGGGTTGTCAGTTAAGTGTCAGAATAAACCCTGTATGAATCCATGGTGTTACAGAAGGTGACTGTACATTACAGAGTGCAGGGGGAGGAAACCATCACTTGTGTTTGAATGAAATATCACTGGCTTCACTTTAAATGTAGCAATTCTGGTGCAGGAGGAGTTTTAGCAAATAATTTATTCTGATGCTCAACTGACACTGTGACTAAAGTACTGTATACTCCGGAGCGGACCGCAGTCATCAGCAACACATCATCTGTGATATTCTCTTCCTGTGGTATCCCAGGTGTGAAGACCTGAATCTTTTTTTTATAATATCTTTTAATATAAGAATAATATATTAATATAATATAATTTAATAATATAATTTAATTTAATTTAATAATATAAGAATCATTCCATTTCAGCATTTGACAAACGCCATTATCCAGAGCGACTTTCATTTCTATCTTATTATACAGTATACTGTATCTGAGCAGTTAAAGGTCTTGCTCAAGGACCCATCAGGGGCAACTTAGTTGTGGTGGGGTTTGAGCCTGGGACCTTCCAGACTGTCGTCTAATGCTATAACCAATGAGCTACCTCTGCCCTACCTACATTTTAATACCTGACTTTTGGCTGACTGATTTTGTGAGGTTGAAAAATAATAACTATTGTATTTGGTAAGGTCAATATTTTTGCATTTGAATTTTAAATGCTTTAATTAAATTTAAATTTTTTCTATTTTCATTTAAAATATGCGACTACAATAAACTCCAGTGCCAACAATTTCAAGCATTGCAAATGCTGTGAGGATTTTTTTCTCATTCAGGTCAAATTACAATACAGAAAAATTCGACAAGTTTTTGGCCAGTTCATGTAATTCAACATGTTATTCTGCTTAGAGGATTTTTGACACAGTTATACTTCCATAGTGTATGAAGTGTATAGATGAGGAGATCATGTGACCAACCTACAACCACAGCGTGAGGAACTGTACCTGTAGATGGAGCTTCAGTCTGATCCTGATTCTCCACACGGGTTTTATTCAGAGGTTCAGTTTCTGACTGAGTTCCTGCTGTTTTATACGTAAATAAATCTTCTGTTATTATCACTCATTTAGCTGGATTTTATTAATTCAGTGAATTTTATCCCAGCACCTACCTCCTGTGGTAGTTGTGGTGGAGTCAGCAGGTCCAGTCTCTGAAATGGAGGCAGTAAGTGTGAGATTAGAACTGGTGATAGTGTGGATGAGATGTGAGCTGGAGGCAGCAGGTGTTGTTCTGGAACTCCATTAATCTACACTCATGTATCTGTACCTGTAAGGTGTGTTTTATCTTCCAGTGTTTCAGGATTCTGATGTTCAGATGATTCCTGCTGACTGACCTCTGATCTCACACACACTATAGAACATTAATACAAACACAATTAGAGATTTTCTATGATGAACCTTTTACTGGTTTTGTGTCTCAGGAGAAGAGACGGAGGAACTACTACAGTTTAACCTGAATTCTTTATAACCTAACAACTAATTCACTGTTATTATAAAATACAAAGTTATTCTTCTGGAGCTCCTTTAGGGTTTATTACATAATGAAATATATTTACTAGAAACCTATTTACTTAAATTATTATTTTGTATTTTCTTTTTACAGAAACTTTCCCTCAAATACACACCTGAAGAACCTTTAATGATTATACAGTTTATAAGAGTGTTAAAGGTTTATTAAGACACATTTTTAAACACATTCTCCTGGAGGTGGAGCTGTTGGTGGTGTTTTTGCACTTTGCTCAGTATTTTGTTCCACAGTATATCTATTTATATAAAGAAAGAATAAATAGAACAGTTTATAAAGTGAAAGTTTAGATATTTTCTGAGATGATAGCGTGTAGATCAGGTGTGTGTATGAAGTGTATAGATGAGGAGATGTGACCAATCTAAGACCACAGCGTGAGGAACTGAACCTGTAGATGGAGCGTCAGTCTGTGTCACGACACGCCAGGTCACGCCTACCTGTCAAAACAAACCACGATGATCTGCCACTCCACTCCACACTCCGTTTCTATGCTTCCATATTGCCGCCTCATGTGCCGGCTCATGCACACCTGTTCTCCATCTTCATTCATTACTTCACCCTATATTACTCTCTGCCAAACAACCACTCCCTGCCAGATTATTGTGTGCTCTCATGCCCAGT
Source organism: Channallabes apus (assembly GCA_030522415.1). NCBI lineage: Eukaryota > Metazoa > Chordata > Actinopteri > Siluriformes > Clariidae > Channallabes > Channallabes apus. Next base: position 1,925,400 of record CM060110.1, read on the forward strand.
TTTCCAGCGTTTTGTTCTACCTTGACCTTCAGTTCTCGACCCACGCTTTGTTTCACGGATCTCGCTCACGTCTCACGCTTTGGATTGTCATTTTCTCTGTTCTCTGGATATCGACCTTTGCTTTCGTTTTACGACCACGATTCTGGATCACGGACTTTCTTTGACTTCACGGCAACGTACCACGCGCACCCACAACCAAGATTATTCCCCGCGGATCAGACCTGCACTCAGCGCGCACCGGCACTTCACTTCCGCATTCTCTCGCCGAGACTCGCGCCGTGCCTCTGCACCAATCGGAAGGAGTTTTCATTCACAAAACACTCAGTGCATAATACATCAGACCTGCATTCAGCGCGCACCGGCTCTTCACTTCCGCATTCTCTCGTCGAGACTCGCGCCGTGCCTCTGCACCAATCGGAAGGAGTTTTCATTCACAAAACACTCAGTGCATGATACATTTAAAAATAACCGGCGCTGCTTCTCTCACACGCTCTGCGCTTGGATCCATCCCGTCTGCACCACCCGTGACAGTATAATCTGGCCAGTTATGGATCCAGCAGATATCTCGCGTCTGGAGGATGCACTAAAAAACCAAGGCGCACTGTTAGGTTCGCACCAGCAGGACATTCAGCACATCATGACTGCACTTCGCACAGTGACACAAACGCTGACCTCCCTCAGTGATCAGATCCAGCAGCTGAGCCTCACTCCACCTCCTACTCCTCAAGTGCTGCCACCACCCCTGGTGCCCATCGCCCGCCATGAACCACGCCTCCCTGCGCCACCCACTTATGATGGTGATCCACTCACCTGTCGTTCGTTCCTTTCTCAGTGCTCTCTCGTGCTTGAACTCCAAGTCTCATCCTTTCCCACAGAACGTTCAAAGGTAGCTTACATCATTACTCTTCTTTCGGGCAGGGCAAGGGAATGGGGAACTTCTCTATGGGATGCCCAGGTCTCGTGCTGTGCCACCTTCGAGGCATTCACCAATGAAATGAGGCGGGTGTTCGACCGTTCATTTTCAGGACGGCAGGCAGCAGGCCAACTACTTAAGTTATGCCAAGGGTCTCGTTCTGTGCACGACTATGCCATTGATTTCAGGACTCTGGCTCCCTCTTGTGGCTGGGATCATCAAGCACTGTTCGATGCTTTCCGCCATGGACTCGCCGACCCCATCAAGGATGAACTAGCTGCACGAGAGCTTCCTTCCACCCTTCAAGAGCTCATGGACCTTGCTGCTCGTATTGACACCCGTAAGCAGGATCATCACATGGAAGCCCTTCAGCCACCTAACACCTCGGGGTTCACTCAACCTTCCATCCCAGATTTCACCACACCTTTGTATCAAACCCTGTCTGAACCCATGCAAATTGGCCGCACACGCCTTTCGCTAATGGAGCGCCAGCGCCGTCGCGATGAAGGTTCCTGCTTTTACTGTGGCCAAGCGGGCCACTTGGTACGATCCTGTCCGTTAAAAGCCCGGGACCCCCAGGTAATTCTGGGAGTACAAGGAGGTCCTAATCTTCAATTTCTCCCAGATTCTCGACCGCTGTTCTTGGTAACCTTGACCTACGCTAACCAGCCTCACGTCATGAACGCTCTCATAGATTCTGGAGCCGACCAAAATTTTATAGCAGCATCCACTATCAGCCGCCTCAAGATTCCATCTCACCCACTCAGCCAGCCACTTCACGTTCAGGCACTAGACGGCAGTAAACTTCCACCAGTCACTCACCGCTCAGCTCCACTCACCCTACAGCTCTCTGGTAATCATGCTGAAACCATCTCACTCCTGATCATCCAAAGCCCCCATGCTCCAGTAGTTTTGGGTCTCCCATGGCTCAAGAAACACAACCCTCATGTTGACTGGACTAGGAATAGCATCCTCGAATGGAGCCCTGCCTGTCTTTCCTCCTGCCTCCGCTCCGCCCACCTCAGGAACACACCAACCATGTCAAAAGAAGATATTCCTTGCCTTTCTCAGGTACCTGTCGAATACCATGACCTTAAACAGGTATTTAGCAAATCACGTGCTATTTCTCTCCCTCCTCACCGCCCCTACGACTGCGCCATCAACCTCCTCCCTGGCACTACCCCCCCAAGAGGCCGCCTCTATTCATTGTCACTCCCTGAAAGAGAGGCCATGAAACAGTATATCTCTGAGTCCCTAACCGCCGGAATCATCCGCCCCTCCTCCTCCCCAGCTGGTGCTGGATTTTTCTTTGTGAAAAAAAAGGACAAATCTCTTCGTCCATGTATAGATTATAGGGGGCTCAACGAAATTACAGTCAAGAACCGCTATCCACTTCCTTTGATGTCTACAGCCTTTGAATTACTCCAGGATGCTCACGTGTTCTCCAAACTTGATCTCAGGAATGCTTACCACCTAGTCAGGATCAGAGAAGGTGACGAATGGAAAACAGGCTTTAACACACCCACAGGTCACTATGAATACCTGGTGGTCCCATTCGGCCTAACTAACGCCCCAGCTGTGTTCCAGGCCCTTATAAATGACGTTCTCCGCGACTTCCTCAACACCTTTGTGTTTGCCTACCTTGATGACATTCTGATCTTTTCTCGCTCACTTAAGGAGCACAGAATTCACGTTCGTCAGGTGCTGCAACGCTTAATGGAGAACAAACTTTATGTTAAAGCAGAGAAATGCGAGTTCCATCAAGAATCCACCTCTTTTCTGGGCTACCTCATCTCCCCATCTGGAATTCAGATGGACCCAGCCAAGATCAAAGCTGTTACTGAATGGCCCACTCCTTCTTCTAGACGTGAACTTCAACGCTTCCTGGGGTTTGCTAACTTCTACCGACGTTTCATCAGAAACTACAGCCTGGTGGCCACACCCCTCACCACTCTCACCTCCATTAGGATTTCCTTTCAGTGGAACTCTCAAGCCCAGGAAGCATTCAATCATCTGAAATGTTTATTCACAACAGCGCCTATTCTTGTCTTCCCCGACCCTGCTCTTCAGTTCATTGTTGAGGTCGATGCCTCCGAAACAGGAGTCGGAGCTGTTCTCTCTCAGAGATCTCCTCGAGATAACAAACTTCACCCATGCTCGTTTTTCTCTCGCCGACTCACACCCACTGAACGCAATTACGACATTGGGGATCGCGAGCTCTTAGCTGTGAAGCTCGCCCTAGAGGAGTGGAGACATTGGCTGGAGGGAGCTGAACACCCCTTTCTCGTCTGGACTGACCATAAAAACCTTGAGTATCTCAAGGCGGCCAAAAGATTGAATTCACGTCAGGCACGCTGGTCCCTGTTTTTCTCCAGATTTAACTTCACGCTTTCTTACCGCCCAGGCTCTAAAAATACTAAGCCCGATGCTCTGTCTCGTCAATTTACCACCCCCCAGGACACCCCCACCATAGAGACTATTTTACCACCCCAATGTCTGGTGGCAGCCACTCAGCTCGAAGTGGAAAATCAAGTCCTGCAATCACTGACGCATGAGCCAGGTCCTAGCAATGTTCCCCCCGGGAGACTCTTCGTCCCAGCCACAGCTCGCTCCCTAGTACTAGAGTGGGGCCACAACTCGAAGCTAGCATGTCACCCCGGAGCCACCCGCACTCTTGCCCTACTACAGCAACGGTTCTGGTGGCCTTCTGTCACAGAAGATGTTAAGAACTTTGTGGCCGCATGCGACATTTGCACCAGGAACAAGACACAGAACCGCCGACCTGAGGGTCTACTCAAACCCCTCCCTATTCCCCATCGCCCATGGTCCCACATCGCCATTGATTTTGTCACTGGATTACCCCCCTCCAACAATAACACATGCATACTTACCATAGTCGACCGTTTTTCCAAAGCCGCACATTTTGTCCTTCTCCCCAAACTGCCGTCTGCTAAAGAAACGGCTGAGCTCATGATTAACCATGTATTTCGCCTCCATGGCCTCCCGGCAGACATAGTCTCAGACAGGGGTCCCCAGTTCTCGGCTCAGTTCTGGAAAGCCTTTTGTAGTCTCATCGGTGCAACTCCTAGCCTCTCGTCTGGCTTTCACCCCCAGAGCAACGGCCAGACAGAACGTGCAAATCAGGAGCTTGAGAAAACCCTGAGATGCATGACTTCACGGGATGCAGCTTCGTGGAGCCATTTCCTCCCCTGGGTGGAGTATGCACACAACTCGCTCCCCACCTCTGCCACTGGTATGTCTCCTTTCCAATGCTGTCTAGGCTACCAGCCACCATTATTTCCCACCCAAGAGGAGGAAACTGCTGTCCCGTCAGCCCAAGTCTTTATCCGCCGCTGCAAAAACACATGGCGACGGGCCCGTGCTCAGCTGATGCGCACCGTGAGCATCTTTCAACGTAAGGCCAACCGGCACCGCGCTGCAGCCCCAAAGTACCGTGTTGGCCAAAGAGTCATGCTCTCTACTCGCGACCTACCACTTAAGACCACATCCAGAAAGCTCTCGCCTAGATTCATAGGTCCCTTTACGATTTCACGTATCATCAACCCCACCTCCGTCAGACTGGCTCTTCCTAGTTCTATGCGTCGAGTTCATCCCACATTCCACGTTTCCCAGGTCCGCAGGTTGGTTCCATGCTCTCTGGCTCCACCCCCTCACCCCCCTCCACCACCTCGACTCATAGATGGGGGCGAAGCCTTCACTGTCCGTAAACTTCTCAAGTCTCGTCGCAGAGGACGCGGCCTACAGTATCTCGTGGACTGGGAGGGCTATGGACCCGAGGAAAGGAGCTGGGTGCCAGCCAGATTCATCCTGGACCGCTCTTTGATCTCGGACTTCCACCAAGTTCATCCCGAGGCCCCCTCAAGAACGCCAGGTGGCGTCCGTAGGACGGGGGGTACTGTCACGACACGCCAGGTCACGCCTACCTGTCAAAACAAACCACGATGATCTGCCACTCCACTCCACACTCCGTTTCTATGCTTCCATATTGCCGCCTCATGTGCCGGCTCATGCACACCTGTTCTCCATCTTCATTCATTACTTCACCCTATATTACTCTCTGCCAAACAACCACTCCCTGCCAGATTATTGTGTGCTCTCATGCCCAGTTTTCCAGCGTTTTGTTCTACCTTGACCTTCAGTTCTCGACCCACGCTTTGTTTCACGGATCTCGCTCACGTCTCACGCTTTGGATTGTCATTTTCTCTGTTCTCTGGATATCGACCTTTGCTTTCGTTTTACGACCACGATTCTGGATCACGGACTTTCTTTGACTTCACGGCAACGTACCACGCGCACCCACAACCAAGATTATTCCCCGCGGATCAGACCTGCACTCAGCGCGCACCGGCACTTCACTTCCGCATTCTCTCGCCGAGACTCGCGCCGTGCCTCTGCACCAATCGGAAGGAGTTTTCATTCACAAAACACTCAGTGCATAATACATCAGACCTGCATTCAGCGCGCACCGGCTCTTCACTTCCGCATTCTCTCGTCGAGACTCGCGCCGTGCCTCTGCACCAATCGGAAGGAGTTTTCATTCACAAAACACTCAGTGCATGATACATTTAAAAATAACCGGCGCTGCTTCTCTCACACGCTCTGCGCTTGGATCCATCCCGTCTGCACCACCCGTGACAGTCTGATCTGATCCTGGTACTAAAGATATACAATCACACACAGGTTGTCTGTCAGAAAGATCTCTGTTTATTAACAGTAAAAGGTAGAGTTTTAATATCTTTGACCAAACGTCTGTGCCATCGACATCTGTTAATACAAAAACCATAAACCATGTAAATGTGTGTGTGAGAGAGAGAGAGAGAGCTTTGGGGATACAAATGTAAATACTTGTCATACCAATAAAGCACGTTTGAATTTTGAGAGAAACAGAGAGAGAGAGAGAGAGAAGGTGAGTGTGGGAGCGTTAACAGCTCTAAGAACAGATGTGAGAGGAGACAGGAAGAGGAGCAGCAGGAAAGATTTAACACGTTAATACCAGCTCTATGAGAAAGAGAGCAAGAGAGTAGAAATAACTCCTTTATATATAAAATAATTCCCCTAAAACCAGACGAGATCACTGATCCAGTTACTGACTAAATTAAACTTTATCTTTAACAATAATCATTTTATTTTATAATGCAGTTACAGTAAATAAAATATCATTTTTTCTCCCACATGCATTTGATTGCAGCGATCGCCTCAAAAGGTTCTGCAACAAACTATTAAGTTAGGGTTTCCATCATCTTTGTCTAGGCCTGTTCCGTCAGTTTATTATTATTTTTAATAATTCTGTTGAAGGATGGTCGAAAAGCAATGTCTGACTTTCATTGGTTAACATTCATAGAAGTTTTATTTATTATTACTTTTGTCAGATTAAAGTTATTTCTGTGACCATTGAGTTTTTCTTTCATTGACCGAAGGGTACCAACATTTTGTCCACGTGTGTGTGTGTGTGTGTGTGTGTGTGTGTGTGTGTTCTGCTGAGTTTGATTGACAGGAGATGAGGTCTGTGTTTGAGTCTCTGTCGGAATTCATTCATTAAAAGAAATCATTAAATATGTCCAGTTTCAGAAATCACTGCTGTTCAGTCTTAGTGTTTTCTAACTGTTGTAAAGTTGTAAAACTCTGCTTTCCCTCCTTACACTCTCTGTCTATCCCTATTAATTTGTCTTAAAGTGGCCTGATTACGCTCCTGCAGAACAAGTTACCATAAGGCTTAGACGTCTCCAAATGTAAATGCTGTAAGAGTTAGACGTTAAATTGCAGTAATTACACTTGAGTACAGTGTTGAATAAAGACTGAATCAGTTCTAAGACGATTGTAGTGATATTTCAGTCTTAAAGCTTCACTCTGCTCTACAACAAATTTACCTGGAGTTAGACGTGACGTCTCGTCTGTCTCAGGGGTTTGATTTGTATCTGATTAAACAGAGAGACAGAACAGAGAGAAGACGTCAGGAACAGACATGTTTTACACAGACAGGTTAAATACTTATTAATATAATAAAGAGAGAAACTGTGATCAGGTGTGTGTCTGAGGTGTACAGAGGAGGAGACGTGACCAGACTGTAACATCTTTATTTAAACAATTCAACCAAAACACCAGTTTAAAAATCATTGCTGTTCTTTTAGTCTCTTTAAAAATGATCTTCTTCCTCCACCTCCTTCTGCTCCTCCTGCTTCCATGCAGTGACAGTTTGTGTGAGGAAGAAACGGTGATGCTTCAGAAAGCACAGGCAGAGAACAGCATTGACGCTCGTCATGGCACCATTTGTTGGTATTTAAATAAGCGATTTGATGTTAATTTCTTCATACTTTTTGTTACCAAAGTGCAGGAAAAATGTTTCTCCTGAATTAATTCATGAAACCAAAAAAGGGGGACTCTCTTCTGTTTGGGGTAGTTACAGCACTGTATGACTAACAGGCCGAGTACACACACACACACACACACACACACACACACACACACATTAGTAACGTTTTACTAACCTGTTGTTGTATCTGTAGTTTCAGGTTTATCTTGTTCTTGTTGATTTTTATCCTCAGATGATTTCACTTCAGGTTCTGACAAGATATAACATTTTTACACAATAATTTTAAACTAAAGTTGTTTAATTTGCCATTTACAAAATAACATCTACTTTTTAAATCAGTGACAGTGAGAGAATCCTCTGCCTCAACATCAGTGAAACTATGGAGATGATTGTGGACTTCAGGGATCTGCAGGATGATGACCACGCCCTCATATATCACTGGTACGTTCCTCTGTGTGCTCCTCACCCATGACCTGACCTGACCTGATCTGATCTGGTCCCTTCACAATAACACACTTGTAGTAACACCATGGAAACCCTTCCTGTCAGCAGAGGGCGCTACCTCTGGAGTTCTAGCTCTGTTCCTGTGTTCTTGACCTTTTCTTATTCTCTTTTATTGACTGCTGTTTTGGATAATCGCTGCCTGATTGTGTTTCTTGACTGTTTGTCTTTTTGCCTTTAAAAAACTAAACAAAACCTAAAGCATGTTAATTATTTTTATTTAAATCTTCATCCCACCAGCCTTAAAGCTCCACCCTCCATCCAAACAACAATCCTGAAAGTCATGTGAGTTATTGAAGACACGCCCCCCAACATGACTCAGGGCTGTGATTGGACAGTGACTTCATTTCAGTTAGACATGACAACACTAATAAAATAAAATAAAATGTAATAAAATCTAATGATCTTCTTAACTTGCGTGTTTGAACATCACAGTCTTCCTGGTTAATGTTCAGTATCAGCCGGTTGCTAACGTGTCTGGTTGTGTTCAGATATTGCATGGTGGGATAAATGTGTGTGATTTCTGTGTGTTAACTTCACTAATCAACACTAATGTATATTTACCTGCAGCTGGTGAAGTTTCTGTCTCTACATCCGGGTTCTGCTGTGGTTCTGTAGCTTCATCGTTATTTACATTCTGCTGTTTTTCTTCCTCACCAGACGACATCACTGATCCAGTTTCTGACCAAATAAAACCTTATTATTAATAATAATCATTTTATTCTCAACTTTGTAGTGGATGGAGTTTAGCTTTCTGTCTAACATCAGTAAGGGGAAACGTGGAGGGAGGACAGGACACTGGAGGAGGAGCTGTCGCTGGTGTTTTTACACTGTCATCAGAATTTTCTTATATATCTATTTATATAAAGAAAGAATAAATAGAACAGTTTATAAATGAGCGAACTGCTAGTGTCTTACGATCCGCCACGCCTACTTCGGTCAAAGGATGCAGGCTGCTTATCAGTACCGCGTATTATGAAAACTACAGCTGGGGGCAGAGCTTTTTCTTACAAAGCCCCAAAATTATGAAATAGTCTTCCAAATAGTGTTCGGGACTCAGACACAGTCTCAGTGTTTAAGTCTAGGCTCAAAACCTATTTATTTAGCCAAGCATTTTTATAAATAGATTTGCCATAAGGTAAAGGAGCAGATCTGGGGGACTCATGGACGTAGAGTATTATGGTGAACTGGTATGTTTAGATGCTGTCTTCCACAGTCTCATTTGATCACTCAGGTTTGTTGACGGTGAGGTGATTGTTTGCTTTACATCTCAGTTCCCCCTCATGTTTGTGTTTCCTTCTGGCTCTCCCTTTTTGTTATGATGTCATAGTTAGTCCTGCCGGAGTCCCTGCTTGCACTCTACAGTAAATATACATTAACATTAGACATTTTGACTGTGACCATACCTAACTGCCATCTCTCCTCCTCTTCTCTTCCTCCCCCTCTTTCTCTTTCCTCTCTCCCCCTGTCTCCCACTTTCACTCTTTCTCTCTCACTCTCTCTCTCTCTCTCTCTCTCTCTCTCTGTCGAGCTACACATGTGGTTCCTGAGCTGCCAGTGATCCAGACTCCCTCTGCCCTCCGGACCTGTCTGATCCATCCTGGTGCCCCATTTCTGGTTGGAGGTCTCGTCGCATGGATGCCCCATGTGTCTCTTTAGGATGCGTCTGGTGTCTGGGGATGATTCTATCTACTTAGAAGATGGTTCTGGCCTCGACTGGTGTTGTCAGCTGTTTCTCTGAGGACTTGACAATTCGATAGTTCAGGACTGGAACTTTCTACAAGTCTATCTGAGTATCCAATAACTACTGGACTCCATTTTACATCAACTATTATAACATCAATTAACATCAACTATTATAGCTGAACCTAACACTTAACACTGTATAAATGCAGATCATTTCCTGCTATCTGTTTCACCCAGATGAGGATGGGTTCCCTGTCGAGTCTGGTTCCTCTCAAGGTTTCTTCCTATTACCATCTCAGGGAGTTTTTCCTTGCCACTGTCGCCCTCGGGCTTGCTTACCAGGGACTATCTGAACATTTTGATTCATTCACATTCCATACAAACTTAAATAATTCTTTTGATTGTGTAAAGCTGTTTTGAGACAATGTCAATTGTTAAAAGCGCTATACAAATAAAATTTATTTGAATAAATTGAAAGTTTAGATATTTTCTGAGATGAAAAGTTGATTAGATGATAAAGTGTTGATCAGGTGTGTGTGTGAAGTGTATAGATGAGGATATCATGTGACCAGCCTACAACCACAGCGTGAGGAACTGAACCTGTAGATGGAGGGTCAGTCTGATCCGGATTCAGAGGTTCAGTTTCTGACTGAGTTCCTGCAGTCTTATATGTAAATAAATACATACATGTGTCTGTCTTAAAGAATAGCTTTTTGTTGTGGTTATTACAAAATTTTACATTACATGTGTATTTCTGTGGTCATAATACTGCTTTATATGTTATTATGTCAACTTTTATATCACAGATTTTTTTTTTTTATCACACAACACACTACCTTATTGTTTTCGATGCTCACTGTTATAATTTTTAAAACATTTCAGTCTGGTTGAATTTTTATCATCTAAAAGTGAAAACAAACCAGAAACAAACACACACTCTGGTCTGGCTTTCGGGCTGGGTTGGTTATAGCTGTACAGTGAGGGTCATTAATTGAATCAAAAGTGTCGAGTGGTTTAGATCCTGATAACACAGTAACTGATGACCAGTTGATTATCATTACATCATTATAATTGGATTTGTTTCTCCTCAGTACCTCTACATCTGTTTATCTACTGTTACTTAATTACTTACAGTCATGTTTAACTTACTGTAACTGTTCTCTGACACGGGTTCAGTACGTCTGTGAATTGTGGTGGAGGCAGCAGGTGTGGTATTAGTGGTGGGGGCAGCAGTTGTGGTATTAGTGGTGGAGGCAGCGGGTGTGGTATTAGTGGTGGGGGCAGCGGGTGTGGTATTTGTGGTAGAGGCAGCGGGTGTGGTATTTGTGATGGGGGCAGCGGGTGTGGAATTAGTGGTGGGGGCAGCAGTTGTGGTATTAGTGGTGGGGGCAGCAGGTGTGGTAGTTGTGGTGGAGGCAGCGGGTGTGGTATTTCTGATGGGGGCAGCAGGTGTGGTATTAGTGGTGGAGGCAGCAGGTGTGGTATTAGTGGTAGAGGCAGCAGGTGTGGTATTAGTGGTGGGGGCAGCAGGTGTGGTATTAGTGGTGGAGGCAGCAGGTGTGGTATTAGTGGTAGAGGCAGCAGGTGTGGTATTAGTGATGGGGGCAGCAGGTGTGGTATTTGTGGTGGGGGCAGCAAGTGTGGTATTAGTGGTGGGGGCAGCTGGTGTGGTATTAGTGGTAGGGGCAGCAGGTGTGGTATTAGTGGTGGGGGCAGAAGGTGTGGTATTAGTGGTGGGGGCAGCAGGTGTGGTATTAGTGGTAGATGCAGCAGGTGTGGTATTAGTGGTGGGGGCAGCAGGTGTGGTATTTGTGGTGGGGGCAGCAGGTGTGGTATTAGTGGTGGAGGCAGCAGGTGTAGTATTAGTGGTGGAGGCAGCAGGTGTGGTATTAGTGGTAGAGGCAGCAGGTGTGGTATTAGTGGTGGGGGCAGCAGGTGTGGTATTTGTGGTGGGGGCAGCAGGTGTGGTATTAGTGGTGGGGGCAGCTGGTGTGGTATTAGTGGTAGGGGCAGCAGGTGTGGTATTAGTGGTAGATGCAGCAGGTGTGGTATTAGTGGTAGATGCAGCAGGTGTGGTATTTGTGGTAGATGCAGCAGGTGTGGTATTTGTGGTGGAGGCAGCAGGTGTGGTATTAGTGGTGGTGGCAGCAGGTGTGGTCTTAGTGGTAGAGGCAGCAGGTGTGGTATTTGTGGTGGGGGCAGCAGGTGTGGTATTAGTGGTGGGGGCAGCAGGTCTGGTATTAGTGGTAGATGCAGCAGGTGTGGTATTAGTGGTAGAGGCAGCAGGTGTGGTATTTGTGGTGGGGGCAGCAGGTGTGGTATTAGTGGTAGATGCAGCAGGTGTGGTATTAGTGGTAGAGGCAGCAGGTGTGGTATTTGTGATGGGGGCAGCAGGTGTGGTATTAGTGGTAGAGGCAGCAGGTGTGGTATTAGTGGTGGAGGCAGCAGGTGTGGTATTAGTGGTGGAGGCAGCAGGTGTGGTATTAGTGGTGGAGGCAGCAGGTGTGGTATCAGTGGTGGAGGCAGCAGGTGTGGTATTAGTGGTGGGGGCAGCAGGTGTGGTATTTGTGGTGGAGGCAGCAGGTGTCGTATTTGTGGTAGGGGCAGCAGGTGTGCTATTTGTGGTGGGGGCAGCAGGTGTGGCATTAGTGGTGGGGGCAGCAGGTGTGGTATTAGTGGTGGGGGCAGCAGGTGTGGTATTAGTGGTAGACGCAGCAGGTGTGGTATTTCTGGTGGAGTCAGCAGGTCCAGTCTCTGAAATGAAGGCAGTAAGTGTGATATTCGAACTGGTGATAGTGTGGATGAGATGTGAGCTGGAGGCAGCAGGTGTTGTTCTGGAACACCATTAATCTACACTCATGTATCTGTACCTGTAAGGTGTGTTTTAATTTTGGCACAGTTATACTTCCATAGTGTATGAAGTGTATAGATAAGGAGATGTGACCAACCTACAACCACAGCGTGAGAAACTGAACCTGTTGATGGAGCTTCAGTCTGATCCGGATTCTCCACACTGGTTTTATTCAGAGGTTCAGTTTCTGCCTGAGTTCCTGCTGTTTTATACGTAAATAAATCTTCTGTTATTATCACTCATTTAGCTGGATTTTATTAATTCAGTGAATTTTACCCCAGCACCTACCTCCTGTGGTAGTTGTGGTGGAGTCAGCAGGTCCAGTCTCTGAAATGGAGGCAGTAAGTGTGAGATTAGAACTGGTGATAGTGTGGATGAGATGTGAGCTGGAGGCAGCAGGCGTTGTTCTGGAACTCCATTAATCTACACTCATGTATCTGTACCTGTAAGGTGTGTTTTATCTTCCAGTGTTTCAGGATTCTGATGTTCAGATGATTCCTGCTGACTGACCTCTGATCTCACACACATTATAGAACATTAATACAAACACAATTAGAGATTTTCTATGATGAACCTTTTACTGGTTTTGTGTCTCAGGAGAAGAGACGGAGGAACTACTACAGTTTAACCTGAATTCTTTATAACCTAACAACTAATTCACTGTTATTATAAAATATAAAGTTATTCTCCTGGAGCTCCTTTAGGGTTTATTACATGATGAAATATATTTACTAGAAACCTATTTACGTAAATTATTATTTTGTATTTTCTTTTTACAGAACATTTCCCTCAAATACACACCTGAAGAACCTTTAATGATTATACAGTTCATAAGAGTGTTAAAGGTTTATTAAGACACATTTTTAAACACATTCTCCTGGAGGTGGAGCTGTTGGTGGTGTTTTTGCACTTTGCTCAGTATTTTGTTCCACAGTATAACTATTTATATAAAGAAAGAATAAATAGAACAGTTTATAAAGTGAAAGTTTAGATATTTTCTGAGATGATAGCGTGTAGATCAGGTGTGTGTATGAAGTGTATAGATGAGGAGATCATGTGACCAACCTAAGACCACAGTGTGAGGAACTGAACCTGTAGATGGAGCGTCAGTCTGATCTGATCCTGGTACTAAAGATATACAATCACACACAGGTTGTCTGTCAGAAAGATCTCTGTTTATTAACAGTAAAAGGTAGAGTTTTAATATCTTTGACCAAACGTCTGTGCCAGCGACATCTGTTAATACAAAAACCATAAACCATGTAAATGTGTGTGTGTGTGTGTGTGTGTGTGTGTGTGTGTGTGTGTGTGTGTTCTGCTGAGTTTGATTGACAGGAGATGAGGTCTGTGTTTGAGTCTCTGTCGTAATTCATTCATTAAAAGAAATCATTAAATATGTCCAGTTTCAGAAATCACTGCTGTTCAGTCTTAGTGTTTTCTAACTGTTGTAAAGTTGTAAAACTCTGCTTTCCCTCCTTACACTCTCTGTCTATCCCTATTAATTTGTCTTAAAGTGGCCTGATTACGCTCCTGCAGAACACGTTACCATAAGGCTTAGACGTCTCCAAATGTAAATGCTGTAAGAGTTAGACGTTAAATTGCAGTAATTACACTTGAGTACAGTGTTGAATAAAGACTGAATCAGTTCTAAGACGATTGTAGTGATATTTCAGTCTTAAAGCTTCACTCTGCTCTACAACACATTTACCTGGAGTTAGACGTGACGTCTCGTCTGTCTCAGGGGTTTGATTTGTATCTGATTAAACAGAGAGACAGAACAGAGAGAAGACGTCAGGAACAGACATGTTTTACACAGACAGGTTAAATACTTATTAATATAATAAAGAGAGAAACTGTGATCAGGTGTGTGTCTGAGGTGTACAGAGGAGGAGACGTGACCAGACTGTAACATCTTTATTTAAACAATTCAACCAAAACACCAGTTTAAAAATCATTGCTGTTCTTTTAGTCTCTTTAAAAATGATCTTCTTCCTCCACCTCCTTCTGCTCCTCCTGCTTCCATGCAGTGACAGTTTGTGTGAGGAAGAAACGGTGATGCTTCAGAAAGCACAGGCAGAGAACAGCATTGACGCTCGTCATGGCACCATTTGTTGGTATTTAAATAAGCGATTTGATGTTAATTTCTTCATACTTTTTGTTACCAAAGTGCAGGAAAAATGTTTCTCCTGAATTAATTCATGAAACAAAAAAAGGGGGACTCTCTTCTGTTTGGGGTAGTTACAGCACTGTATGACTAACAGGCCGAGTACACACACACACACACACACACACACACACACACACACACACACATTAGTAACGTTTTACTAACCTGTTGTTGTATCTGTAGTTTCAGGTTTATCTTGTTCTTGTTGATTTTTATCCTCAGATGATTTCACTTCAGGTTCTGACAAGATATAACATTTTTACACAATAATTTTAAACTAAAGTTGTTTAATTTGCCATTTACAAAATAACATCTACTTTTTAAATCAGTGACAGTGAGAGAATCCTCTGCCTCAACATCAGTGAAACTATGGAGATGATTGTGGACTTCAGGGATCTGCAGGATGATGACCACGCCCTCATATATCACTGGTACGTTCCTCTGTGTGCTCCTCACCCATGACCTGACCTGACCTGATCTGATCTGGTCCCTTCACAATAACACACTTGTAGTAACACCATGGAAACCCTTCCTGTCAGCAGAGGGCGCTACCTCTGGAGTTCTAGCTCTGTTCCTGTGTTCTTGACCTTTTGTTATTCTCTTTTATTGATTGCTGTTTTGGATAATCGCTGCCTGGTTGTGTTTCTTGACTGTTTGTCTTTTTGCCTTTAAAATACTAAACAAAACCTAAAGCATGTTAATTATTTTTATTTAAATCTTCATCCCACCAGCCTTAAAGCTCCACCCTCCATCCAAACAACAATCCTGAAAGTCATGTGAGTTATTGAAGCCACGCCCCCCAACATGACTAAGGGCTGTGATTGGACAGTGACTTCATTTCAGTTAGACATGACAACACTAATAAAATAAAATAAAATGTAATAAAATCTAATGATTTTCTTAACTTGCGTGTTTGAACATCACAGTCTTCCTGGTTAATGTTCAGTATCAGCCGGTTGCTAACGTGTCTGGTTGTGTTCAGATATTGCATGGTGGGATAAATGTGTGTGATTTCTGTGTGTTAACTTCACTAATTAACACTAATGTATATTTACCTGCAGCTGGTGAAGTTTCTGTCTCTACATCCGGGTTCTGCTGTGGTTCTGTAGCTTCATCGTTATTTACATTCTGCTGTTTTTCTTCCTCACCAGACGACATCACTGATCCAGTTCCTGACCAAATAAAACCTTATTATTAATAATAATCATTTTATTCTCAACTTTGTAGTGGATGGAGTTTAGCTTTCTGTCTAACATCAGTAAGGGGAAACGTGGAGGGAGGACAGGACACTGGAGGAGGAGCTGTCGCTGGTGTTTTTACACTGTCATCAGAATTTTCTTATATATCTATTTATATAAAGAAAGAATAAATAGAACAGTTTATAAATGAGCGAACTGCTAGTGTCTTACGATCCGCCACGCCTACTTCGGTCAAAGGATGCAGGCTGCTTATCAGTACCGCGTATTATGAAAACTACAGCTGGGGGCAGAGCTTTTTCTTACAAAGCCCCAAAGTTATGGAATAGTCTTCCAAATAGTGTTCGGGACTCAGACACAGTCTCAGTGTTTAAGTCTAGGCTCAAAACCTATTTATTTAGCCAAGCATTTTTATAAATAGATTTGCCATAAGGTAAAGGAGCAGATCTGGGGGACTCATGGACGTAGAGTATTATGGTGAACTGGTATGTTTAGATGCTGTCTTCCTCAGTCTCATTTGATCACTCAGGTTTGTTGACGGTGAGGTGATTGTTTGCTTTACATCTCAGTTCCCCCTCATGTTTGTGTTTCCTTCTGGCTCTCCCTTTTAGTTATGATGTCATAGTTAGTCCTGCCGGAGTCCCTGCTTGCACTCTACAGTAAATATACATTCACATTATACATTTTGACTGTCACCATACCTAACTGCCATCTCTCCTCCTCTTCTCTTCCTCCCCCTCTTTCTCTTTCCTCTCTCCCCCTGTCTCCCCCTTTCACTCTTTCTCTCTCACTCTCTCTCTCTCTCTCTCTCTGTCGAGCTACACATGTGGTTCCTGAGCTGCCAGTGATCCAGACTCCCTCTGCCCTCCGGACCTGTCTGATCCATCCTGGTGCCCCATTTCTGGTTGGAGGTCTCGTCGCATGGATGCCCCATGTGTCTCTTTAGGATGCGTCTGGTGTCTGGGGATGATTCTATCTACTTAGAAGATGGTTCTGGCCTCGACTGGTGTTGTCAGCTGTTTCTCTGAGGACTTGACAATTCGATAGTTCAGGACTGGAACTTTCTACAAGTCTATCTGAGTCTCCAATAACTACTGGACTCCATTTTACATCAAGTATTATAACATCAATTAACATCAACTATTATAGCTGAACCTAACACTTAACACTGTATAAATGCAGATCATTTCCTGCTATCTGTTTCACCCAGATGAGGATGGGTTCCCTGTCGAGTCTGGTTCCTCTCAAGGTTTCTTCCTATTACCATCTCAGGGAGTTTTTCCTTGCCACCGTCGCCCTCGGGCTTGCTTACCAGGGACTATCTGAACATTTTGATTCATTCACATTCCATACAAACTTAAATAATTCTTTTGATTGTGTAAAGCTGTTTTGAGACAATGTCAATTGTTAAAAGCGCTATACAAATAAAATTTATTTGAATAAATTGAAAGTTTAGATATTTTCTGAGATGAAAAGTTGATTAGATGATAAAGTGTTGATCAGGTGTGTGTGTGAAGTGTATAGATGAGGATATCATGTGACCAGCCTACAACCACAGCGTGAGGAACTGAACCTGTAGATGGAGCGTCAGTCTGATCCGGATTCAGAGGTTCAGTTTCTGACTGAGTTCCTGCAGTCTTATATGTAAATAAATACATACATGTGTCTGTCTTAAAGAATAGCTTTTTGTTGTGGTTATTACAAGATTTTACATTACATGTGTATTTCTGTGGTCATAATACTGCTTTATATGTTATTATGTCAACTTTTATATCACAGATTTTTTTTTTTTATCACACAACACACTACCTTATTGTTTTCGATGCTCACTGTTATAATTTTTAAAACATTTCAGTCTGGTTGAATTTTTATCATCTAAAAGTGAAAACAAACCAGAAACAAACACACACACAGGTCTGGCTTTCGGGCTGGGTTGGTTATAGCTGTACAGTGAGGGTCATTAATTGAATCAAAAGTGTCGAGTGGTTTAGATCCTGATAACACAGTAACTGATGACCAGTTGATTATCATTACATCATTATAATTGGATTTGTTTCTCCTCAGTACCTCTACATCTGTTTATCTACTGTTACTTAATTACTTACAGTCATGTTTAACTTACTGTAACTGTTCTCTGACACGGGTTCAGTACGTCTGTGAATTGTGGTGGAGGCAGCAGGTGTGGTATTAGTGGTGGGGGCAGCAGGTGTGGTATTAGTGGTGGAGGCAGCGGGTGTGGTATTAGTGGTGGGGGCAGCGGGTGTGGTATTTGTGGTAGAGGCAGCGGGTGTGGTATTTGTGATGGGGGCAGCGGGTGTGGAATTAGTGGTGGGGGCAGCAGTTGTGGTATTAGTGGTGGGGCAGCAGGTGTGGTAGTTGTGGTGGAGGCAGCGGGTGTGGTATTTGTGATGGGGGCAGCAGGTGTGGTATTAGTGGTGGAGGCAGCAGGTGTGGTATTAGTGGTAGAGGCAGCAGGTGTGGTATTAGTGGTGGGGGCAGCAGGTGTGGTATTAGTGGTGGAGGCAGCAGGTGTGGTATTAGTGGTAGAGGCAGCAGGTGTGGTATTAGTGATGGGGGCAGCAGGTGTGGTATTTGTGGTGGGGGCAGCAGGTGTGGTATTAGTGGTGGGGGCAGCTGGTGTGGTATTAGTGGTAGGGGCAGCAGGTGTGGTATTAGTGGTGGGGGCAGCAGGTGTGGTATTAGTGGTGGGGGCAGCAGGTGTGGTATTAGTGGTAGATGCAGCAGGTGTGGTATTAGTGGTGGGGGCAGCAGGTGTGGTATTTGTGGTGGGGGCAGCAGGTGTGGTATTAGTGGTGGAGGCAGCAGGTGTGGTATTAGTGGTGGAGGCAGCAGGTGTGGTATTAGTGGTAGAGGCAGCAGGTGTGGTATTAGTGGTGGGGGCAGCAGGTGTGGTATTTGTGGTGGGGGCAGCAGGTGTGGTATTAGTGGTAGGGGCAGCAGGTGTGGTATTAGTGGTAGATGCAGCAGGTGTGGTATTAGTGGTAGATGCAGCAGGTGTGGTATTTGTGGTAGATGCAGCAGGTGTGGTATTTGTGGTGGAGGCAGCAGGTGTGGTATTAGTGGTGGTGGCAGCAGGTGTGGTATTAGTGGTAGAGGCAGCAGGTGTGGTATTTGTGGTGGGGGCAGCAGGTGTGGTATTAGTGGTGGGGGCAGCAGGTCTGGTATTAGTGGTAGATGCAGCAGGTGTGGTATTAGTGGTAGAGGCAGCAGGTGTGGTATTTGTGGTGGGGGCAGCAGGTGTGGTATTAGTGGTAGATGCAGCAGGTGTGATATTAGTGGTAGAGGCAGCAGGTGTGGTATTTGTGATGGGGGCAGCAGGTGTGGTATTAGTGGTAGAGGCAGCAGGTGTGGTATTAGTGGTGGAGGCAGCAGGTGTGGTATTAGTGGTGGAGGCAGCAGGTGTGGTATTAGTGGTGGAGGCAGCAGGTGTGGTATTAGTGGTGGAGGCAGCAGGTGTGGAATTAGTGGTGGGGGCAGCAGGTGTGGTATTTGTGGTGGAGGCAGCAGGTGTCGTATTTGTGGTAGGGGCAGCAGGTGTGCTATTTGTGGTGGGGGCAGCAGGTGTGGCATTAGTGATGGGGGCAGCAGGTGTGGTATTAGTGGTGGGGGCAGCAGGTGTGGTATTAGTGGTAGACGCAGCAGGTGTGGTATTTCTGGTGGAGTCAGCAGGTCCAGTCTCTGAAATGAAGGCAGTAAGTGTGATATTCGAACTGGTGATAGTGTGGATGACATGTGAGCTGGAGGCAGCAGGTGTTGTTCTGGAACACCATTAATCTACACTCATGTATCTGTACCTGTAAGGTGTGTTTTAATTTTGGCACAGTTATACTTCCATAGTTTATGAAGTGTATAGATAAGGAGATGTGACCAACCTACAACCACAGCGTGAGAAACTGAACCTGTTGATGGAGCTTCAGTCTGATCCGGATTCTCCACACTGGTTTTATTCAGAGGTTCAGTTTCTGCCTGAGTTCCTGCTGTTTTATACGTAAATAAATCTTCTGTTATTATCACTCATTTAGCTGGATTTTATTAATTCAGTGAATTTTATCCCAGCACCTACCTCCTGTGGTAGTTGTGGTGGAGTCAGCAGGTCCAGTCTCTGAAATGGAGGCAGTAAGTGTGAGATTAGAACTGGTGATAGTGTGGATGAGATGTGAGCTGGAGGCAGCAGGTGTTGTTCTGGAACTCCATTAATCTACACTCATGTATCTGTACCTGTACGGTGTGTTTTATCTTCCAGTGTTTCAGGATTCTGATGTTCAGATGATTCCTGCTGACTGACCTCTGATCTCACACACATTATAGAACATTAATACAAACACAATTAGAGATTTTCTATGATGAACCTTTTACTGGTTTTGTGTCTCAGGAGAAGAGACGGAGGAACTACTACAGTTTAACCTGAATTCTTTATAACCTAACAACTAATTCACTGTTATTATAAAATATAAAGTTATTCTCCTGGAGCTCCTTTAGGGTTTATTACATGATGAAATATATTTACTAGAAACCTATTTACTTAAATTATTATTTTGTATTTTCTTTTTACAGAACATTTCCCTCAAATACACACCTGAAGAACCTTTAATGATTATACAGTTTATAAGAGTGTTAAAGGTTTATTAAGACACATTTTTAAACACATTCTCCTGGAGGTGGAGCTGTTGGTGGTGTTTTTGCACTTTGCTCAGTATTTTGTTCCACAGTATAACTATTTATATAAAGAAAGAATAAATAGAACAGTTTATAAAGTGAAAGTTTAGATATTTTCTGAGATGATAGCGTGTAGATCAGGTGTGTGCATGAAGTGTATAGATGAGGAGATCATGTGACCAACCTAAGACCACAGCGTGAGGAACTGAACCTGTAGATGGAGCGTCAGTCTTATCTGATCCTGGTACTAAAGATATACAATCACACACAGGTTGTCTGTTAGAAAGATCTCTGTTTATTAACAGTAAAAGGTAGAGTTTTAATATCTTTGACCAAACGTCTGTGCCATCGACATCTGTTAATACAAAAACCATAAACCATGTAAATGTGTGTGTGTGTGTGTGTATTCTGCTGAGTTTGATTGACAGGAGATGAGGTCTGTGTTTGAGTCTCTGTCGGAATTCATTCATTAAAAGAAATCATTAAATATGTCCAGTTTCAGAAATCACTGCTGTTCAGTCTTAGTGTTTTCTAACTGTTGTAAAGTTGTAAAACTCTGCTTTCCCTCCTTACACTCTCTGTCTATCCCTATTAATTTGTCTTAAAGTGGCCTGATTACGCTCCTGCAGAACACGTTACCATAAGGCTTAGACGTCTCCAAATGTAAATGCTGTAAGAGTTAGACGTTAAATTGCAGTAATTACACTTGAGTACAGTGTTGAATAAAGACTGAATCAGTTCTAAGACGATTGTAGTGATATTTCAGTCTTAAAGCTTCACTCTGCTCTACAACACATTTACCTGGAGTTAGACGTGACGTCTCGTCTGTCTCAGGGGTTTGATTTGTATCTGATTAAACAGAGAGACAGAACAGAGAGAAGACGTCAGGAACAGACATGTTTTACACAGACAGGTTAAATACTTATTAATATAATAAAGAGAGAAACTGTGATCAGGTGTGTGTCTGAGGTGTACAGAGGAGGAGACGTGACCAGACTGTAACATCTTTATTTAAACAATTCAACCAAAACACCAGTTTAAAAATCATTGCTGTTCTTTTAGTCTCTTTAAAAATGATCTTCTTCCTCCACCTCCTTCTGCTCCTCCTGCTTCCATGCAGTGACAGTTTGTGTGAGGAAGAAACGGTGATGCTTCAGAAAGCACAGGCAGAGAACAGCATTGACGCTCGTCATGTCACCATTTGTTGGTATTTCAATAAGCGATTTGATGTTAATTTCTTCAGACTTTTTGTTACCAAAGTGCAGGAAAAATGTTTCTCCTGAATTAATTCATGAAACAAAAAAAGGGGGACTCTCTTCTGTTTGGGGTAGTTACAGCACTGTATGACTAACAGGCCGAGTACACACACACACACACACACACACACACACACACATTAGTAACGTTTTACTAACCTGTTGTTGTATCTGTAGTTTCAGGTTTATCTTGTTCTTGTTGATTTTTATCCTCAGATGATTTCACTTCAGGTTCTGACAAGATATAACATTTTTACACAATAATTTTAAACTAAAGTTGTTTAATTTGCCATTTACAAAATAACATCTACTTTTTAAATCAGTGACAGTGAGAGAATCCTCTGCCTCAACATCAGTGAAACTATGGAGATGATTGTGGACTTCAGGGATCTGCAGGATGATGACCACGCCCTCATATATCACTGGTACGTTCCTCTGTGTGCTCCTCACCCATGACCTGATCTGACCTGACCTGATCTGGTCCCTTCACAATAACACACTTGTAGTAACACCATGGAAACCCTTCCTGTCAGCAGAGGGCGCTACCTCTGGAGTTCTAGCTCTGTTCCTGTGTTCTTGACCTTTTGTTATTCTCTTTTATTGATTGCTGTTTTGGATAATCGCTGCCTGGTTGTGTTTCTTGACTGTTTGTCTTTTTGCCTTTAAAAAACTAAACAAAACCTAAAGCATGTTAATTATTTTTATTTAAATCTTCATCCCACCAGCCTTAAAGCTCCACCCTCCATCCAAACAACAATCCTGAAAGTCATGTGAGTTATTGAAGCCACGCCCCCCCAACATGACTCAGGGCTGTGATTGGACAGTGACTTCATTTCAGTTAGACATGACAACACTAATAAAATAAAATAAAATGTAATAAAATCTAATGATCTTCTTAACTTGCGTGTTTGAACATCACAGTCTTCCTGGTTAATGTTCAGTATCAGCCGGGTGCTAACGTGTCTGGTTGTGTTCAGATATTGCATGGTGGGATAAATGTGTGTGATTTCTGTGTGTTAACTTCACTAATCAACACTAATGTATATTTACCTGCAGCTGGTGAAGTTTCTGTCTCTACATCCGGGTTCTGCTGTGGTTCTGCAGCTTCATCGTTATTTACATTCTGCTGTTTTTCTTCCTCACCAGACGACATCACTGATCCAGTTCCTGACCAAATAAAACCTTATTATTAATAATAATCATTTTATTCTCAACTTTGTAGTGGATGGAGTTTAGCTTTCTGTCTAACATCAGTAAGGGGAAACATGGAGGGAGGACAGGACACTGGAGGAGGAGCTGTCGCTGGTGTTTTTACACTGTCATCAGAATTTTCTTATATATCTATTTATATAAAGAAAGAATAAATAGAACAGTTTATAAATGAGCGAACTGCTAGTGTCTTACGATCCGCCACGCCTACTTCGGTCAAAGGATGCAGGCTGCTTATCAGTACCGCGTATTATGAAAACTACAGCTGGGGGCGGAGCTTTTTCTTACAAAGCCCCAAAATTATGGAATAGTCTTCCAAATAGTGTTCGGGACTCAGACACAGTCTCAGTGTTTAAGTCTAGGCTCAAAACCTATTTATTTAGCCAAGCATTTTTATAAATAGATTTGCAATAAGGTAAAGGAGCAGATCTGGGGGACTCATGGACGTAGAGTATTATGGTGAACTGGTATGTTTAGATGCTGTCTTCCTCACTCTCATTTGATCACTCAGGTTTGTTGACGGTGAGGTGATTGTTTGCTTTACATCTCAGTTCCCCCTCATGTTTGTGTTTCCTTCTGGCTCTCCCTTTTAGTTATGATGTCATAGTTAGTCCTGCCGGAGTCCCTGCTTGCACTCTACAGTAAATATACATTCACATTATACATTTTGACTGTGACCATATCTAACTGCCATCTCTCCTCCTCTTCTCTTCCTCCCCCTCTTTCTCTTTCCTCTCTCCCCCTGTCTCCCCCTTTCACTCTTTCTCTCTCTCTCCCTCTCTCTCTGTCGAGCTACACATGTGGTTCCTGAGCTGCCAGTGATCCAGACTCCCTCTGCCCTCCGGACCTGTCTGATCCATCCTGGTGCCCCATTTCTGGTTGGAGGTCTCGTCGCATGGATGCCCCATGTGTCTCTTTAGGATGCGTCTGGTGTCTGGGGATGATTCTATCTACTTAGAAGATGGTTCTGGCCTCGACTGGTGTTGTCAGCTGTTTCTCTGAGGACTTGACAATTCGATAGTTCAGGACTGGAACTTTCTACAAGTCTATCTGAGTCTCCAATAACTACTGGACTCCATTTTACATCAAGTATTATAACATCAATTAACATCAACTATTATAGCTGAACCTAACACTTAACACTGTATAAATGCAGATCATTTCCTGCTATCTGTTTCACCCAGATGAGGATGGGTTCCCTGTCGAGTCTGGTTCTTCTCAAGGTTTCTTCCTATTACCATCTCAGGGAGTTTTTCCTTGCCACTGTCGCCCTCGGGCTTGCTTACCAGGGACTATCTGAACATTTTGATTCATTCACATTCCATACAAACTTAAATAATTCTTTTGATTGTGTAAAGCTGTTTTGAGACAATGTCAATTGTTAAAAGCGCTATACAAATAAAATTTATTTGAATAAATTGAAAGTTTAGATATTTTCTGAGATGAAAAGTTGATTAGATGATAAAGTGTTGATCAGGTATGTGTGTGAAGTGTATAGATGAGGATATCATGTGACCAGCCTACAACCACAGCGTGAGGAACTGAACCTGTAGATGGAGCGTCAGTCTGATCCGGATTCAGAGGTTCAGTTTCTGACTGAGTTCCTGCAGTCTTATATGTAAATAAATACATACATGTGTCTGTCTTAAAGAATAGCTTTTTGTTGTGGTTATTACAAGATTTTACATTACATGTGTATTTCTGTGGTCATAATACTGCTTTATATTTTATTATGTCAACTTTTATATCACAGATTTTTTTTTTTTATCACACAACACACTACCTTATTGTTTTCGATGCTCACTGTTATAATTTTTAAAACATTTCAGTCTGGTTGAATTTTTATCATCTAAAAGTGAAAACAAACCAGAAACAAACACACACACAGGTCTGGCTTTCGGGCTGGGTTGGTTATAGCTGTACAGTGAGGGTCATTAATTGAATCAAAAGTGTCGAGTGGTTTAGATCCTGATAACACAGTAACTGATGACCAGTTGATTATCATTACATCATTATAATTGGATTTGTTTCTCCTCAGTACCTCTACATCTGTTTATCTACTGTTACTTAATTACTTACAGTCATGTTTAACTTACTGTAACTGTTCTCTGACACGGGTTCAGTACGTCTGTGAATTGTGGTGGAGGCAGCAGGTGTGGTATTAGTGGTGGGGGCAGCAGGTGTGGTATTAGTGGTGGAGGCAGCGGGTGTGGTATTAGTGGTGGGGGCAGCGGGTGTGGTATTTGTGGTAGAGGCAGCGGGTGTGGTATTTGTGATGGGGGCAGCGGGTGTGGAATTAGTGGTGGGGGCAGCAGTTGTGGTATTAGTGGTGGGGGCAGCAGGTGTGGTAGTTGTGGTGGAGGCAGCGGGTGTGGTATTTGTGATGGGGGCAGCAGGTGTGGTATTAGTGGTGGAGGCAGCAGGTGTGGTATTAGTGGTAGAGGCAGCAGGTGTGGTATTAGTGGTTGGGGCAGCAGGTGTGGTATTAGTGGTGGAGGCAGCAGGTGTGGTATTAGTGGTAGAGGCAGCAGGTGTGGTATTAGTGATGGGGGCAGCAGGTGTGGTATTTGTGGTGGGGGCAGCAGGTGTGGTATTAGTGGTGGGGGCAGCTGGTGTGGTATTAGTGGTAGGGGCAGCAGGTGTGGTATTAGTGGTGGGGGCAGCAGGTGTGGTATTAGTGGTGGGGGCAGCAGGTGTGGTATTAGTGGTAGATGCAGCAGGTGTGGTATTAGTGGTGGGGGCAGCAGGTGTGGTATTTGTGGTGGGGGCAGCAGGTGTGGTATTAGTGGTGGAGGCAGCAGGTGTGGTATTAGTGGTGGAGGCAGCAGGTGTGGTATTAGTGGTAGAGGCAGCAGGTGTGGTATTAGTGGTGGGGGCAGCAGGTGTGGTATTTGTGGTGGGGGCACCAGGTGTGGTATTAGTGGTGGGGGCAGCTGGTGTGGTATTAGTGGTAGGGGCAGCAGGTGTGGTATTAGTGGTAGATGCAGCAGGTGTGGTATTAGTGGTAGATGCAGCAGGTGTGGTATTTGTGGTAGATGCAGCAGGTGTGGTATTTGTGGTGGAGGCAGCAGGTGTGGTATTAGTGGTGGTGGCAGCAGGTGTGGTATTAGTGGTAGATGCAGCAGGTGTGGTATTAGTGGTAGATGCAGCAGGTGTGGTATTAGTGGTAGAGGCAGCAGGTGTGGTATTTGTGGTGGGGGCAGCAGGTGTGGTATTAGTGGTAGATGCAGCAGGTGTGGTATTAGTGGTAGAGGCAGCAGGTGTGGTATTTGTGATGGGGGCAGCAGGTGTGGTATTAGTGGTAGAGGCAGCAGGTGTGGTATTAGTGGTGGAGGCAGCAGGTGTGGTATTAGTGGTGGAGGCAGCAGGTGTGGTATTAGTGGTGGAGGCAGCAGGTGTGGTATTAGTGGTGGGGGCATCAGGTGTGGTATTTGTGGTGGAGGCAGCAGGTGTCGTATTTGTGGTAGGGGCAGCAGGTGTGCTATTTGTGGTGGGGGCAGCAGGTGTGGCATTAGTGGTGGGGGCAGCAGGTGTGGTATTAGTGGTGGGGGCAGCAGCTGTGGTATTAGTGGTAGACGCAGCAGGTGTGGTATTTCTGGTGGAGTCAGCAGGTCCAGTCTCTGAAATGAAGGCAGTAAGTGTGATATTCGAACTGGTGATAGTGTGGATGAGATGTGAGCTGGAGGCAGCAGGTGTTGTTCTGGAACACCATTAATCTACACTCATGTATCTGTACCTGTAAGGTGTGTTTTAATTTTGGCACAGTTATACTTCCATAGTGTATGAAGTGTATAGATAAGGAGATGTGACCAACCTACAACCACAGCGTGAGAAACTGAACCTGTTGATGGAGCTTCAGTCTGATCCGGATTCTCCACACTGGTTTTATTCAGAGGTTCAGTTTCTGCCTGGGTTCCTGCTGTTTTATACGTAAATAAATCTTCTGTTATTATCACTCATTTAGCTGGATTTTATTAATTCAGTGAATTTTACACCAGCACCTACCTCCTGTGGTAGTTGTGGTGGAGTCAGCAGGTCCAGTCTCTGAAATGGAGGCAGTAAGTGTGAGATTAGAACTGGTGATAGTGTGGATGAGATGTGAGCTGGAGGCAGCAGGTGTTGTTCTGGAACTCCATTAATCTACACTCATGTATCTGTACCTGTACGGTGTGTTTTATCTTCCAGTGTTTCAGGATTCTGATGTTCAGATGATTCCTGCTGACTGACCTCTGATCTCACACACATTATAGAACATTAATACAAACACAATTAGAGATTTTCTATGATGAACCTTTTACTGGTTTTGTGTCTCAGGAGAAGAGACGGAGGAACTACTACAGTTTAACCTGAATTCTTTATAACCTAACAACTAATTCACTGTTATTATAAAATATAAAGTTATTCTCCTGGAGCTCCTTTAGGGTTTATTACATGATGAAATATATTTACTAGAAACTTATTTACTTAAATTATTATTTTGTATTTTCTTTTTACAGAAACTTTCCCTCAAATACACACCTGAAGAACCTTTAATTATTATACAGTTTATAAGAGTGTTAAAGGTTTATTAAGACACATTTTTAAACACATTCTCCTGGAGGTGGAGCTGTTGGTGGTGTTTTTGCACTTTGCTCAGTATTTTGTTCCACAGTATAACTATTTATATAAAGAAAGAATAAATAGAACAGTTTATAAAGTGAAAGTTTAGATATTTTCTGAGAAGATAGCGTGTAGATCAGGTGTGTGTATGAAGTGTATAGATGAGGAGATCATGTGACCAACCTAAGACCACAGCGTGAGGAACTGAACCTGTAGATGGAGCGTCAGTCTGATCTGATCCTGGTACTAAAGATATACAATCACACACAGGTTGTCTGTCAGAAAGATCTCTGTTTATTAACAGTAAAAGGTAGAGTTTTAATATCTTTGACCAAACGTCTGTGCCATCGACATCTGTTAATACAAAAACCATAAACCATGTAAATGTGTGTGTGTGTGTGTGTGTGTGTGTGTATTCTGCTGAGTTTGATTGACAGGAGATGAGGTCTGTGTTTGAGTCTCTGTCGGAATTCATTCATTAAAAGAAATCATTAAATATGTCCAGTTTCAGAAATCACTGCTGTTCAGTCTTAGTGTTTTCTAACTGTTGTAAAGTTGTAAAACTCTGCTTTCCCTCCTTACACTCTCTGTCTATCCCTATTAATTTGTCTTAAAGTGGCCTGATTACGCTCCTGCAGAACACGTTACCATAAGGCTTAGACGTCTCCAAATGTAAATGCTGTAAGAGTTAGACGTTAAATTGCAGTAATTACACTTGAGTACAGTGTTGAATAAAGACTGAATCAGTTCTAAGACGATTGTAGTGATATTTCAGTCTTAAAGCTTCACTCTGCTCTACAACACATTTACCTGGAGTTAGACGTGACGTCTCGTCTGTCTCAGGGGTTTGATTTGTATCTGATTAAACAGAGAGACAGAACAGAGAGAAGACGTCAGGAACAGACATGTTTTACACAGACAGGTTAAATACTTATTAATATAATAAAGAGAGAAACTGTGATCAGGTGTGTGTCTGAGGTGTACAGAGGAGGAGACGTGACCAGACTGTAACATCTTTATTTAAACAATTCAACCAAAACACCAGTTTAAAAATCATTGCTGTTCTTTTAGTCTCTTTAAAAATGTATCTTCTTCCTCCACCTCCTTCTGCTCCTCCTGCTTCCATGCAGTGACAGTTTGTGTGAGGAAGAAACGGTGATGCTTCAGAAAGCACAGGCAGAGAACAGCATTGACGCTCGTCATGGCACCATTTGTTGGTATTTAAATAAGCGATTTGATGTTAATTTCTTCAGACTTTTTGTTACCAAAGTGCAGGAAAAATGTTTCTCCTGAATTAATTCATGAAACAAAAAAAGGGGGACTCTCTTCTGTTTGGGGTAGTTACAGCACTGTATGACTAACAGGCCGAGTACACACACACACACACACACACACACACACACACACACACACACACACATTAGTAACGTTTTACTAACCTGTTGTTGTATCTGTAGTTTCAGGTTTATCTTGTTCTTGTTGATTTTTATCCTCAGATGATTTCACTTCAGGTTCTGACAAGATATAACATTTTTACACAATAATTTTAAACTAAAGTTGTTTAATTTGCCATTTACAAAATAACATCTACTTTTTAAATCAGTGACAGTGAGAGAATCCTCTGCCTCAACATCAGTGAAACTATGGAGATGATTGTGGACTTCAGGGATCTGCAGGATGATGACCACGCCCTCATATATCACTGGTACGTTCCTCTGTGTGCTCCTCACCCATGACCTGATCTGACCTGATCTGATCTGGTCCCTTCACAATAACACACTTGTAGTAACACCATGGAAACCCTTCCTGTCAGCAGAGGGCGCTACCTCTGGAGTTCTAGTTCTGTTCCTGTGTTCTTGACCTTTTGTTATTCTCTTTTATTGATTGCTGTTTTGGATAATCGCTGCCTGGTTGTGTTTCTTGACTGTTTGTCTTTTTGCCTTTAAAAAACTAAACAAAACCTAAAGCATGTTAATTATTTTTATTTAAATCTTCATCCCACCAGCCTTAAAGCTCCACCCTCCATCCAAACAACAATCCTGAAAGTCATGTGAGTTATTGAAGCCACGCCCCCCAACATGACTCAGGGCTGTGATTAGACAGTGACTTCATTTCAGTTAGACATGACAACACTAATAAAATAAAATAAAATGTAATAAAATCTAATGATCTTCTTAACTTGCGTGTTTGAACATCACAGTCTTCCTGGTTAATGTTCAGTATCAGCCGGTTGCTAACGTGTCTGGTTGTGTTCAGATATTGCATGGTGGGATAAATGTGTGTGATTTCTGTGTGTTAACTTCACTAATTAACACTAATGTATATTTACCTGCAGCTGGTGAAGTTTCTGTCTCTACATCCGGGTTCTGCTGTGGTTCTGTAGCTTCATCGTTATTTACATTCTGCTGTTTTTCTTCCTCACCAGACGACATCACTGATCCAGTTCCTGACCAAATAAAACCTTATTATTAATAATAATCATTTTATTCTCAACTTTGTAGTGGATGGAGTTTAGCTTTCTGTCTAACATCAGTAAGGGGAAACATGGAGGGAGGACAGGACACTGGAGGAGGAGCTGTCGCTGGTGTTTTTACACTGTCATCAGAATTTTCTTATATATCTATTTATATAAAGAAAGAATAAATAGAACAGTTTATAAATGAGCGAACTGCTAGTGTCTTACGATCCGCCACGCCTACTTCGGTCAAAGGATGCAGGCTGCTTATCAGTACCGCGTATTATGAAAACTACAGCTGGGGGCGGAGCTTTTTCTTACAAAGCCCCAAAATTATGGAATAGTCTTCCAAATAGTGTTCGGGACTCAGACACAGTCTCAGTGTTTAAGTCTAGGCTCAAAACCTATTTATTTAGCCAAGCATTTTTATAAATAGATTTGCAATAAGGTAAAGGAGCAGATCTGGGGGACTCATGGACGTAGAGTATTATGGTGAACTGGTATGTTTAGATGCTGTCTTCCTCACTCTCATTTGATCACTCAGGTTTGTTGACGGTGAGGTGATTGTTTGCTTTACATCTCAGTTCCCCCTCATGTTTGTGTTTCCTTCTGGCTCTCCCTTTTAGTTATGATGTCATAGTTAGTCCTGCCGGAGTCCCTGCTTGCACTCTACAGTAAATATACATTCACATTATACATTTTGACTGTGACCATATCTAACTGCCATCTCTCCTCCTCTTCTCTTCCTCCCCCTCTTTCTCTTTCCTCTCTCCCCCTGTCTCCCCCTTTCACTCTTTCTCTCTCTCTCCCTCTCTCTCTGTCGAGCTACACATGTGGTTCCTGAGCTGCCAGTGATCCAGACTCCCTCTGCCCTCCGGACCTGTCTGATCCATCCTGGTGCCCCATTTCTGGTTGGAGGTCTCGTCGCATGGATGCCCCATGTGTCTCTTTAGGATGCGTCTGGTGTCTGGGGATGATTCTATCTACTTAGAAGATGGTTCTGGCCTCGACTGGTGTTGTCAGCTGTTTCTCTGAGGACTTGACAATTCGATAGTTCAGGACTGGAACTTTCTACAAGTCTATCTGAGTCTCCAATAACTACTGGACTCCATTTTACATCAAGTATTATAACATCAATTAACATCAACTATTATAGCTGAACCTAACACTTAACACTGTATAAATGCAGATCATTTCCTGCTATCTGTTTCACCCAGATGAGGATGGGTTCCCTGTCGAGTCTGGTTCTTCTCAAGGTTTCTTCCTATTACCATCTCAGGGAGTTTTTCCTTGCCACTGTCGCCCTCGGGCTTGCTTACCAGGGACTATCTGAACATTTTGATTCATTCACATTCCATACAAACTTAAATAATTCTTTTGATTGTGTAAAGCTGTTTTGAGACAATGTCAATTGTTAAAAGCGCTATACAAATAAAATTTATTTGAATAAATTGAAAGTTTAGATATTTTCTGAGATGAAAAGTTGATTAGATGATAAAGTGTTGATCAGGTATGTGTGTGAAGTGTATAGATGAGGATATCATGTGACCAGCCTACAACCACAGCGTGAGGAACTGAACCTGTAGATGGAGCGTCAGTCTGATCCGGATTCAGAGGTTCAGTTTCTGACTGAGTTCCTGCAGTCTTATATGTAAATA
The DNA here is from genome assembly GCA_030522415.1 of Channallabes apus. Lineage (NCBI taxonomy): Eukaryota > Metazoa > Chordata > Actinopteri > Siluriformes > Clariidae > Channallabes > Channallabes apus. The sequence continues at coordinate 1,956,899 of CM060110.1, forward strand.
AATACATACATGTGTCTGTCTTAAAGAATAGCTTTTTGTTGTGGTTATTACAAGATTTTACATTACATGTGTATTTCTGTGGTCATAATACTGCTTTATATTTTATTATGTCAACTTTTATATCACAGATTTTTTTTTTTTATCACACAACACACTACCTTATTGTTTTCGATGCTCACTGTTATAATTTTTAAAACATTTCAGTCTGGTTGAATTTTTATCATCTAAAAGTGAAAACAAACCAGAAACAAACACACACACAGGTCTGGCTTTCGGGCTGGGTTGGTTATAGCTGTACAGTGAGGGTCATTAATTGAATCAAAAGTGTCGAGTGGTTTAGATCCTGATAACACAGTAACTGATGACCAGTTGATTATCATTACATCATTATAATTGGATTTGTTTCTCCTCAGTACCTCTACATCTGTTTATCTACTGTTACTTAATTACTTACAGTCATGTTTAACTTACTGTAACTGTTCTCTGACACGGGTTCAGTACGTCTGTGAATTGTGGTGGAGGCAGCAGGTGTGGTATTAGTGGTGGGGGCAGCAGGTGTGGTATTAGTGGTGGAGGCAGCGGGTGTGGTATTAGTGGTGGGGGCAGCGGGTGTGGTATTTGTGGTAGAGGCAGCGGGTGTGGTATTTGTGATGGGGGCAGCGGGTGTGGAATTAGTGGTGGGGGCAGCAGTTGTGGTATTAGTGGTGGGGGCAGCAGGTGTGGTAGTTGTGGTGGAGGCAGCGGGTGTGGTATTTGTGATGGGGGCAGCAGGTGTGGTATTAGTGGTGGAGGCAGCAGGTGTGGTATTAGTGGTAGAGGCAGCAGGTGTGGTATTAGTGGTTGGGGCAGCAGGTGTGGTATTAGTGGTGGAGGCAGCAGGTGTGGTATTAGTGGTAGAGGCAGCAGGTGTGGTATTAGTGATGGGGGCAGCAGGTGTGGTATTTGTGGTGGGGGCAGCAGGTGTGGTATTAGTGGTGGGGGCAGCTGGTGTGGTATTAGTGGTAGGGGCAGCAGGTGTGGTATTAGTGGTGGGGGCAGCAGGTGTGGTATTAGTGGTGGGGGCAGCAGGTGTGGTATTAGTGGTAGATGCAGCAGGTGTGGTATTAGTGGTGGGGGCAGCAGGTGTGGTATTTGTGGTGGGGGCAGCAGGTGTGGTATTATTGGTGGAGGCAGCAGGTGTGGTATTAGTGGTGGAGGCAGCAGGTGTGGTATTAGTGGTAGAGGCAGCAGGTGTGGTATTAGTGGTGGGGGCAGCAGGTGTGGTATTTGTGGTGGGGGCACCAGGTGTGGTATTAGTGGTGGGGGCAGCTGGTGTGGTATTAGTGGTAGGGGCAGCAGGTGTGGTATTAGTGGTAGATGCAGCAGGTGTGGTATTAGTGGTAGATGCAGCAGGTGTGGTATTTGTGGTAGATGCAGCAGGTGTGGTATTTGTGGTGGAGGCAGCAGGTGTGGTATTAGTGGTGGTGGCAGCAGGTGTGGTATTAGTGGTAGATGCAGCAGGTGTGGTATTAGTGGTAGATGCAGCAGGTGTGGTATTAGTGGTAGAGGCAGCAGGTGTGGTATTTGTGGTGGGGGCAGCAGGTGTGGTATTAGTGGTAGATGCAGCAGGTGTGGTATTAGTGGTAGAGGCAGCAGGTGTGGTATTTGTGATGGGGGCAGCAGGTGTGGTATTAGTGGTAGAGGCAGCAGGTGTGGTATTAGTGGTGGAGGCAGCAGGTGTGGTATTAGTGGTGGAGGCAGCAGGTGTGGTATTAGTGGTGGAGGCAGCAGGTGTGGTATTAGTGGTGGGGGCATCAGGTGTGGTATTTGTGGTGGAGGCAGCAGGTGTCGTATTTGTGGTAGGGGCAGCAGGTGTGCTATTTGTGGTGGGGGCAGCAGGTGTGGCATTAGTGGTGGGGGCAGCAGGTGTGGTATTAGTGGTGGGGGCAGCAGGTGTGGTATTAGTGGTAGACGCAGCAGGTGTGGTATTTCTGGTGGAGTCAGCAGGTCCAGTCTCTGAAATGAAGGCAGTAAGTGTGATATTCGAACTGGTGATAGTGTGGATGAGATGTGAGCTGGAGGCAGCAGGTGTTGTTCTGGAACACCATTAATCTACACTCATGTATCTGTACCTGTAAGGTGTGTTTTAATTTTGGCACAGTTATACTTCCATAGTGTATGAAGTGTATAGATAAGGAGATGTGACCAACCTACAACCACAGCGTGAGAAACTGAACCTGTTGATGGAGCTTCAGTCTGATCCGGATTCTCCACACTGGTTTTATTCAGAGGTTCAGTTTCTGCCTGGGTTCCTGCTGTTTTATACGTAAATAAATCTTCTGTTATTATCACTCATTTAGCTGGATTTTATTAATTCAGTGAATTTTACACCAGCACCTACCTCCTGTGGTAGTTGTGGTGGAGTCAGCAGGTCCAGTCTCTGAAATGGAGGCAGTAAGTGTGAGATTAGAACTGGTGATAGTGTGGATGAGATGTGAGCTGGAGGCAGCAGGTGTTGTTCTGGAACTCCATTAATCTACACTCATGTATCTGTACCTGTACGGTGTGTTTTATCTTCCAGTGTTTCAGGATTCTGATGTTCAGATGATTCCTGCTGACTGACCTCTGATCTCACACACATTATAGAACATTAATACAAACACAATTAGAGATTTTCTATGATGAACCTTTTACTGGTTTTGTGTCTCAGGAGAAGAGACGGAGGAACTACTACAGTTTAACCTGAATTCTTTATAACCTAACAACTAATTCACTGTTATTATAAAATATAAAGTTATTCTCCTGGAGCTCCTTTAGGGTTTATTACATGATGAAATATATTTACTAGAAACTTATTTACTTAAATTATTATTTTGTATTTTCTTTTTACAGAAACTTTCCCTCAAATACACACCTGAAGAACCTTTAATTATTATACAGTTTATAAGAGTGTTAAAGGTTTATTAAGACACATTTTTAAACACATTCTCCTGGAGGTGGAGCTGTTGGTGGTGTTTTTGCACTTTGCTCAGTATTTTGTTCCACAGTATAACTATTTATATAAAGAAAGAATAAATAGAACAGTTTATAAAGTGAAAGTTTAGATATTTTCTGAGAAGATAGCGTGTAGATCAGGTGTGTGTATGAAGTGTATAGATGAGGAGATCATGTGACCAACCTAAGACCACAGCGTGAGGAACTGAACCTGTAGATGGAGCGTCAGTCTGATCTGATCCTGGTACTAAAGATATACAATCACACACAGGTTGTCTGTCAGAAAGATCTCTGTTTATTAACAGTAAAAGGTAGAGTTTTAATATCTTTGACCAAACGTCTGTGCCATCGACATCTGTTAATACAAAAACCATAAACCATGTAAATGTGTGTGTGTGTGTGTGTGTGTGTGTGTATTCTGCTGAGTTTGATTGACAGGAGATGAGGTCTGTGTTTGAGTCTCTGTCGGAATTCATTCATTAAAAGAAATCATTAAATATGTCCAGTTTCAGAAATCACTGCTGTTCAGTCTTAGTGTTTTCTAACTGTTGTAAAGTTGTAAAACTCTGCTTTCCCTCCTTACACTCTCTGTCTATCCCTATTAATTTGTCTTAAAGTGGCCTGATTACGCTCCTGCAGAACACGTTACCATAAGGCTTAGACGTCTCCAAATGTAAATGCTGTAAGAGTTAGACGTTAAATTGCAGTAATTACACTTGAGTACAGTGTTGAATAAAGACTGAATCAGTTCTAAGACGATTGTAGTGATATTTCAGTCTTAAAGCTTCACTCTGCTCTACAACACATTTACCTGGAGTTAGACGTGACGTCTCGTCTGTCTCAGGGGTTTGATTTGTATCTGATTAAACAGAGAGACAGAACAGAGAGAAGACGTCAGGAACAGACATGTTTTACACAGACAGGTTAAATACTTATTAATATAATAAAGAGAGAAACTGTGATCAGGTGTGTGTCTGAGGTGTACAGAGGAGGAGACGTGACCAGACTGTAACATCTTTATTTAAACAATTCAACCAAAACACCAGTTTAAAAATCATTGCTGTTCTTTTAGTCTCTTTAAAAATGTATCTTCTTCCTCCACCTCCTTCTGCTCCTCCTGCTTCCATGCAGTGACAGTTTGTGTGAGGAAGAAACGGTGATGCTTCAGAAAGCACAGGCAGAGAACAGCATTGACGCTCGTCATGGCACCATTTGTTGGTATTTAAATAAGCGATTTGATGTTAATTTCTTCAGACTTTTTGTTACCAAAGTGCAGGAAAAATGTTTCTCCTGAATTAATTCATGAAACAAAAAAAGGGGGACTCTCTTCTGTTTGGGGTAGTTACAGCACTGTATGACTAACAGGCCGAGTACACACACACACACACACACACACACACACACACACACACACACACACATTAGTAACGTTTTACTAACCTGTTGTTGTATCTGTAGTTTCAGGTTTATCTTGTTCTTGTTGATTTTTATCCTCAGATGATTTCACTTCAGGTTCTGACAAGATATAACATTTTTACACAATAATTTTAAACTAAAGTTGTTTAATTTGCCATTTACAAAATAACATCTACTTTTTAAATCAGTGACAGTGAGAGAATCCTCTGCCTCAACATCAGTGAAACTATGGAGATGATTGTGGACTTCAGGGATCTGCAGGATGATGACCACGCCCTCATATATCACTGGTACGTTCCTCTGTGTGCTCCTCACCCATGACCTGATCTGACCTGATCTGATCTGGTCCCTTCACAATAACACACTTGTAGTAACACCATGGAAACCCTTCCTGTCAGCAGAGGGCGCTACCTCTGGAGTTCTAGTTCTGTTCCTGTGTTCTTGACCTTTTGTTATTCTCTTTTATTGATTGCTGTTTTGGATAATCGCTGCCTGGTTGTGTTTCTTGACTGTTTGTCTTTTTGCCTTTAAAAAACTAAACAAAACCTAAAGCATGTTAATTATTTTTATTTAAATCTTCATCCCACCAGCCTTAAAGCTCCACCCTCCATCCAAACAACAATCCTGAAAGTCATGTGAGTTATTGAAGCCACGCCCCCCAACATGACTCAGGGCTGTGATTAGACAGTGACTTCATTTCAGTTAGACATGACAACACTAATAAAATAAAATAAAATGTAATAAAATCTAATGATTTTCTTAACTTGCGTGTTTGAACATCACAGTCTTCCTGGTTAATGTTCAGTATCAGCCGGTTGCTAACGTGTCTGGTTGTGTTCAGATATTGCATGGTGGGATAAATGTGTGTGATTTCTGTGTGTTAACTTCACTAATTAACACTAATGTATATTTACCTGCAGCTGGTGAAGTTTCTGTCTCTACATCCGGGTTCTGCTGTGGTTCTGTAGCTTCATCGTTATTTACATTCTGCTGTTTTTCTTCCTCACCAGACGACATCACTGATCCAGTTCCTGACCAAATAAAACCTTATTATTAATAATAATCATTTTATTCTCAACTTTGTAGTGGATGGAGTTTAGCTTTCTGTCTAACATCAGTAAGGGGAAACGTGGAGGGAGGACAGGACACTGGAGGAGGAGCTGTCGCTGGTGTTTTTACACTGTCATCAGAATTTTCTTATATATCTATTTATATAAAGAAAGAATAAATAGAACAGTTTATAAATGAGCGAACTGCTAGTGTCTTACGATCCGCCACGCCTACTTCGGTCAAAGGATGCAGGCTGCTTATCAGTACCGCGTATTATGAAAACTACAGCTGGGGGCAGAGCTTTTTCTTACAAAGCCCCAAAGTTATGGAATAGTCTTCCAAATAGTGTTCGGGACTCAGACACAGTCTCAGTGTTTAAGTCTAGGCTCAAAACGTATTTATTTAGCCAAGCATTTTTATAAATAGATTTGCCATAAGGTAAAGGAGCAGATCTGGGGGACTCATGGACGTAGAGTATTATGGTGAACTGGTATGTTTAGATGCTGTCTTCCTCAGTCTCATTTGATCACTCAGGTTTGTTGACGGTGAGGTGATTGTTTGCTTTACATCTCAGTTCCCCCTCATGTTTGTGTTTCCTTCTGGCTCTCCCTTTTAGTTATGATGTCATAGTTAGTCCTGCCGGAGTCCCTGCTTGCACTCTACAGTAAATATACATTCACATTATACATTTTGACTGTCACCATACCTAACTGCCATCTCTCCTCCTCTTCTCTTCCTCCCCCTCTTTCTCTTTCCTCTCTCCCCCTGTCTCCCCCTTTCACTCTTTCTCTCTCACTCTCTCTCTCTCTCTCTCTCTGTCGAGCTACACATGTGGTTCCTGAGCTGCCAGTGATCCAGACTCCCTCTGCCCTCCGGACCTGTCTGATCCATCCTGGTGCCCCATTTCTGGTTGGAGGTCTCGTCGCATGGATGCCCCATGTGTCTCTTTAGGATGCGTCTGGTGTCTGGGGATGATTCTATCTACTTAGAAGATGGTTCTGGCCTCGACTGGTGTTGTCAGCTGTTTCTCTGAGGACTTGACAATTCGATAGTTCAGGACTGGAACTTTCTACAAGTCTATCTGAGTCTCCAATAACTACTGGACTCCATTTTACATCAAGTATTATAACATCAATTAACATCAACTATTATAGCTGAACCTAACACTTAACACTGTATAAATGCAGATCATTTCCTGCTATCTGTTTCACCCAGATGAGGATGGGTTCCCTGTCGAGTCTGGTTCCTCTCAAGGTTTCTTCCTATTACCATCTCAGGGAGTTTTTCCTTGCCACTGTCGCCCTCGGGCTTGCTTACCAGGGACTATCTGAACATTTTGATTCATTCACATTCCATACAAACTTAAATAATTCTTTTGATTGTGTAAAGCTGTTTTGAGACAATGTCAATTGTTAAAAGCGCTATACAAATAAAATTTATTTGAATAAATTGAAAGTTTAGATATTTTCTGAGATGAAAAGTTGATTAGATGATAAAGTGTTGATCAGGTGTGTGTGTGAAGTGTATAGATGAGGATATCATGTGACCAGCCTACAACCACAGCGTGAGGAACTGAACCTGTAGATGGAGCGTCAGTCTGATCCGGATTCAGAGGTTCAGTTTCTGACTGAGTTCTTGCAGTCTTATATGTAAATAAATACATACATGTGTCTGTCTTAAAGAATAGCTTTTTGTTGTGGTTATTACAAGATTTTACATTACATGTGTATTTCTGTGGTCATAATACTGCTTTATATGTTATTATGTCAACTTTTATATCACAGATTTTTTTTTTTATCACACAACACACTACCTTATTGTTTTCGATGCTCACTGTTATAATTTTTAAAACATTTCAGTCTGGTTGAATTTTTATCATCTAAAAGTGAAAACAAACCAGAAACAAACACACACACAGGTCTGGCTTTCGGGCTGGGTTGGTTATAGCTGTACAGTGAGGGTCATTAATTGAATCAAAAGTGTCGAGTGGTTTAGATCCTGATAACACAGTAACTGATGACCAGTTGATTATCATTACATCATTATAATTGGATTTGTTTCTCCTCAGTACCTCTACATCTGTTTATCTACTGTTACTTAATTACTTACAGTCATGTTTAACTTACTGTAACTGTTCTCTGACACGGGTTCAGTACGTCTGTGAATTGTGGTGGAGGCAGCAGGTGTGGTATTAGTGGTGGGGGCAGCAGGTGTGGTATTAGTGGTGGAGGCAGCGGGTGTGGTATTAGTGGTGGGGGCAGCGGGTGTGGTATTTGTGGTAGAGGCAGCGGGTGTGGTATTTGTGATGGGGGCAGCGGGTGTGGAATTAGTGGTGGGGGCAGCAGTTGTGGTATTAGTGGTGGGGGCAGCAGGAGTGGTAGTTGTGGTGGAGGCAGCGGGTGTGGTATTTGTGATGGGGGCAGCAGGTGTGGTATTAGTGGTGGAGGCAGCAGGTGTGGTATTAGTGGTAGAGGCAGCAGGTGTGGTATTAGTGATGGGGGCAGCAGGTGTGGTATTTGTGGTGGGGGCAGCAGGTGTGGTATTAGTGGTGGGGGCAGCTGGTGTGGTATTAGTGGTAGGGGCAGCAGGTGTGGTATTAGTGGTGGGGGCAGCAGGTGTGGTATTAGTGGTGGGGGCAGCAGGTGTGGTATTAGTGGTAGATGCAGCAGGTGTGGTATTAGTGGTGGGGGCAGCAGGTGTGGTATTTGTGGTGGGGGCAGCAGGTGTGGTATTAGTGGTGGAGGCAGCAGGTGTGGTATTAGTGGTGGAGGCAGCAGGTGTGGTATTAGTGGTAGAGGCAGCAGGTGTGGTATTAGTGGTGGGGGCAGCAGGTGTGGTATTTGTGGTGGGGGCAGCAGGTGTGGTATTAGTGGTAGGGGCAGCAGGTGTGGTATTAGTGGTAGATGCAGCAGGTGTGGTATTTGTGGTAGATGCAGCAGGTGTGGTATTTGTGGTGGAGGCAGCAGGTGTGGTATTAGTGGTGGTGGCAGCAGGTGTGGTATTAGTGGTAGAGGCAGCAGGTGTGGTATTTGTGGTGGGGGCAGCAGGTGTGGTATTAGTGGTGGGGGCAGCAGGTCTGGTATTAGTGGTAGATGCAGCAGGTGTGGTATTAGTGGTAGAGGCAGCAGGTGTGGTATTTGTGGTGGTGGCAGCAGGTGTGGTATTAGTGGTAGATGCAGCAGGTGTGGTATTAGTGGTAGAGGCAGCAGGTGTGGTATTTGTGATGGGGGCAGCAGGTGTGGTATTAGTGGTAGAGGCAGCAGGTGTGGTATTAGTGGTGGAGGCAGCAGGTGTGGTATTAGTGGTGGAGGCAGCAGGTGTGGTATTAGTGGTGGAGGCAGCAGGTGTGGTATTAGTGGTGGAGGCAGCAGGTGTGGAATTAGTGGTGGGGGCAGCAGGTGTGGTATTTGTGGTGGAGGCAGCAGGTGTCGTATTTGTGGTAGGGGCAGCAGGTGTGCTATTTGTGGTGGGGGCAGCAGGTGTGGCATTAGTGATGGGGGCAGCAGGTGTGGTATTAGTGGTGGGGGCAGCAGGTGTGGTATTAGTGGTAGACGCAGCAGGTGTGGTATTTCTGGTGGAGTCAGCAGGTCCAGTCTCTGAAATGAAGGCAGTAAGTGTGATATTCGAACTGGTGATAGTGTGGATGACATGTGAGCTGGAGGCAGCAGGTGTTGTTCTGGAACACCATTAATCTACACTCATGTATCTGTACCTGTAAGGTGTGTTTTAATTTTGGCACAGTTATACTTCCATAGTTTATGAAGTGTATAGATAAGGAGATGTGACCAACCTACAACCACAGCGTGAGAAACTGAACCTGTTGATGGAGCTTCAGTCTGATCCGGATTCTCCACACTGGTTTTATTCAGAGGTTCAGTTTCTGCCTGAGTTCCTGCTGTTTTATACGTAAATAAATCTTCTGTTATTATCACTCATTTAGCTGGATTTTATTAATTCAGTGAATTTTATCCCAGCACCTACCTCCTGTGGTAGTTGTGGTGGAGTCAGCAGGTCCAGTCTCTGAAATGGAGGCAGTAAGTGTGAGATTAGAACTGGTGATAGTGTGGATGAGATGTGAGCTGGAGGCAGCAGGTGTTGTTCTGGAACTCCATTAATCTACACTCATGTATCTGTACCTGTACGGTGTGTTTTATCTTCCAGTGTTTCAGGATTCTGATGTTCAGATGATTCCTGCTGACTGACCTCTGATCTCACACACATTATAGAACATTAATACAAACACAATTAGAGATTTTCTATGATGAACCTTTTACTGGTTTTGTGTCTCAGGAGAAGAGACGGAGGAACTACTACAGTTTAACCTGAATTCTTTATAACCTAACAACTAATTCACTGTTATTATAAAATATAAAGTTATTCTCCTGGAGCTCCTTTAGGGTTTATTACATGATGAAATATATTTACTAGAAACCTATTTACTTAAATTATTATTTTGTATTTTCTTTTTACAGAACATTTCCCTCAAATACACACCTGAAGAACCTTTAATGATTATACAGTTTATAAGAGTGTTAAAGGTTTATTAAGACACATTTTTAAACACATTCTCCTGGAGGTGGAGCTGTTGGTGGTGTTTTTGCACTTTGCTCAGTATTTTGTTCCACAGTATAACTATTTATATAAAGAAAGAATAAATAGAACAGTTTATAAAGTGAAAGTTTAGATATTTTCTGAGATGATAGCGTGTAGATCAGGTGTGTGCATGAAGTGTATAGATGAGGAGATCATGTGACCAACCTAAGACCACAGCGTGAGGAACTGAACCTGTAGATGGAGCGTCAGTCTTATCTGATCCTGGTACTAAAGATATACAATCACACACAGGTTGTCTGTCAGAAAGATCTCTGTTTATTAACAGTAAAAGGTAGAGTTTTAATATCTTTGACCAAACGTCTGTGCCATCGACATCTGTTAATACAAAAACCATAAACCATGTAAATGTGTGTGTGTGTGTGTGTGTGTGTGTGTATTCTGCTGAGTTTGATTGACAGGAGATGAGGTCTGTGTTTGAGTCTCTGTCGTAATTCATTCATTAAAAGAAATCATTAAATATGTCCAGTTTCAGAAATCACTGCTGTTCAGTCTTAGTGTTTTCTAACTGTTGTAAAGTTGTAAAACTCTGCTTTCCCTCCTTACACTCTCTGTCTATCCCTATTAATTTGTCTTAAAGTGGCCTGATTACGCTCCTGCAGAACACGTTACCATAAGGCTTAGACGTCTCCAAATGTAAATGCTGTAAGAGTTAGACGTTAAATTGCAGTAATTACACTTGAGTACAGTGTTGAATAAAGACTGAATCAGTTCTAAGACGATTGTAGTGATATTTCAGTCTTAAAGCTTCACTCTGCTCTACAACACATTTACCTGGAGTTAGACGTGACGTCTCGTCTGTCTCAGGGGTTTGATTTGTATCTGATTAAACAGAGAGACAGAACAGAGAGAAGACGTCAGGAACAGACATGTTTTACACAGACAGGTTAAATACTTATTAATATAATAAAGAGAGAAACTGTGATCAGGTGTGTGTCTGAGGTGTACAGAGGAGGAGACGTGACCAGACTGTAACATCTTTATTTAAACAATTCAACCAAAACACCAGTTTAAAAATCATTGCTGTTCTTTTAGTCTCTTTAAAAATGTATCTTCTTCCTCCACCTCCTTCTGCTCCTCCTGCTTCCATGCAGTGACAGTTTGTGTGAGGAAGAAACGGTGATGCTTCAGAAAGCACAGGCAGAGAACAGCATTGACGCTCGTCATGTCACCATTTGTTGGTATTTCAATAAGCGATTTGATGTTAATTTCTTCAGACTTTTTGTTACCAAAGTGCAGGAAAAATGTTTCTCCTGAATTAATTCATGAAACAAAAAAAGGGGGACTCTCTTCTGTTTGGGGTAGTTACAGCACTGTATGACTAACAGGCCGAGTACACACACACACACACACACACACACACACACACACACACACATTAGTAACGTTTTACTAACCTGTTGTTGTATCTGTAGTTTCAGGTTTATCTTGTTCTTGTTGATTTTTATCCTCAGATGATTTCACTTCAGGTTCTGACAAGATATAACATTTTTACACAATAATTTTAAACTAAAGTTGTTTAATTTGCCATTTACAAAATAACATCTACTTTTTAAATCAGTGACAGTGAGAGAATCCTCTGCCTCAACATCAGTGAAACTATGGAGATGATTGTGGACTTCAGGGATCTGCAGGATGATGACCACGCCCTCATATATCACTGGTACGTTCCTCTGTGTGCTCCTCACCCATGACCTGATCTGACCTGATCTGATCTGGTCCCTTCACAATAACACACTTGTAGTAACACCATGGAAACCCTTTCTGTCAGCAGAGGGCGCTACCTCTGGAGTTCTAGCTCTGTTCCTGTGTTCTTGACCTTTTGTTATTCTCTTTTATTGATTGCTGTTTTGGATAATCGCTGCCTGGTTGTGTTTCTTGACTGTTTGTCTTTTTGCCTTTAAAAAACTAAACAAAACCTAAAGCATGTTAATTATTTTTATTTAAATCTTCATCCCACCAGCCTTAAAGCTCCACCCTCCATCCAAACAACAATCCTGAAAGTCATGTGAGTTATTGAAGCCACGCCCCCCAACATGACTAAGGGCTGTGATTGGACAGTGACTTCATTTCAGTTAGACATGACAACACTAATAAAATAAAATAAAATGTAATAAAATCTAATGATTTTCTTAACTTGCGTGTTTGAACATCACAGTCTTCCTGGTTAATGTTCAGTATCAGCCGGTTGCTAACGTGTCTGGTTGTGTTCAGATATTGCATGGTGGGATAAATGTGTGTGATTTCTGTGTGTTAACTTCACTAATTAACACTAATGTATATTTACCTGCAGCTGGTGAAGTTTCTGTCTCTACATCCGGGTTCTGCTGTGGTTCTGTAGCTTCATCGTTATTTACATTCTGCTGTTTTTCTTCCTCACCAGACGACATCACTGATCCAGTTCCTGACCAAATAAAACCTTATTATTAATAATAATAATCATTTTATTCTCAACTTTGTAGTGGATGGAGTTTAGCTTTCTGTCTAACATCAGTAAGGGGAAACGTGGAGGGAGGACAGGACACTGGAGGAGGAGCTGTCGCTGGTGTTTTTACACTGTCATCAGAATTTTCTTATATATCTATTTATATAAAGAAAGAATAAATAGAACAGTTTATAAATGAGCGAACTGCTAGTGTCTTACGATCCGCCACGCCTACTTCGGTCAAAGGATGCAGGCTGCTTATCAGTACCGCGTATTATGAAAACTACAGCTGGGGGCAGAGCTTTTTCTTACAAAGCCCCAAAGTTATGGAATAGTCTTCCAAATAGTGTTCGGGACTCAGACACAGTCTCAGTGTTTAAGTCTAGGCTCAAAACCTATTTATTTAGCCAAGCATTTTTATAAATAGATTTGCCATAAGGTAAAGGAGCAGATCTGGGGGACTCATGGACGTAGAGTATTATGGTGAACTGGTATGTTTAGATGCTGTCTTCCTCAGTCTCATTTGATCACTCAGGTTTGTTGACGGTGAGGTGATTGTTTGCTTTACATCTCAGTTCCCCCTCATGTTTGTGTTTCCTTCTGGCTCTCCCTTTTAGTTATGATGTCATAGTTAGTCCTGCCGGAGTCCCTGCTTGCACTCTACAGTAAATATACATTCACATTATACATTTTGACTGTCACCATACCTAACTGCCATCTCTCCTCCTCTTCTCTTCCTCCCCCTCTTTCTCTTTCCTCTCTCCCCCTGTCTCCCCCTTTCACTCTTTCTCTCTCACTCTCTCTCTCTCTCTCTCTCTGTCGAGCTACACATGTGGTTCCTGAGCTGCCAGTGATCCAGACTCCCTCTGCCCTCCGGACCTGTCTGATCCATCCTGGTGCCCCATTTCTGGTTGGAGGTCTCGTCGCATGGATGCCCCATGTGTCTCTTTAGGATGCGTCTGGTGTCTGGGGATGATTCTATCTACTTAGAAGATGGTTCTGGCCTCGACTGGTGTTGTCAGCTGTTTCTCTGAGGACTTGACAATTCGATAGTTCAGGACTGGAACTTTCTACAAGTCTATCTGAGTCTCCAATAACTACTGGACTCCATTTTACATCAAGTATTATAACATCAATTAACATCAACTATTATAGCTGAACCTAACACTTAACACTGTATAAATGCAGATCATTTCCTGCTATCTGTTTCACCCAGATGAGGATGGGTTCCCTGTCGAGTCTGGTTCCTCTCAAGGTTTCTTCCTATTACCATCTCAGGGAGTTTTTCCTTGCCACTGTCGCCCTCGGGCTTGCTTACCAGGGACTATCTGAACATTTTGATTCATTCACATTCCATACAAACTTAAATAATTCTTTTGATTGTGTAAAGCTGTTTTGAGACAATGTCAATTGTTAAAAGCGCTATACAAATAAAATTTATTTGAATAAATTGAAAGTTTAGATATTTTCTGAGATGAAAAGTTGATTAGATGATAAAGTGTTGATCAGGTGTGTGTGTGAAGTGTATAGATGAGGATATCATGTGACCAGCCTACAACCACAGCGTGAGGAACTGAACCTGTAGATGGAGCGTCAGTCTGATCCGGATTCAGAGGTTCAGTTTCTGACTGAGTTCTTGCAGTCTTATATGTAAATAAATACATACATGTGTCTGTCTTAAAGAATAGCTTTTTGTTGTGGTTATTACAAGATTTTACATTACATGTGTATTTCTGTGGTCATAATACTGCTTTATATGTTATTATGTCAACTTTTATATCACAGATTTTTTTTTTTATCACACAACACACTACCTTATTGTTTTCGATGCTCACTGTTATAATTTTTAAAACATTTCAGTCTGGTTGAATTTTTATCATCTAAAAGTGAAAACAAACCAGAAACAAACACACACACAGGTCTGGCTTTCGGGCTGGGTTGGTTATAGCTGTACAGTGAGGGTCATTAATTGAATCAAAAGTGTCGAGTGGTTTAGATCCTGATAACACAGTAACTGATGACCAGTTGATTATCATTACATCATTATAATTGGATTTGTTTCTCCTCAGTACCTCTACATCTGTTTATCTACTGTTACTTAATTACTTACAGTCATGTTTAACTTACTGTAACTGTTCTCTGACACGGGTTCAGTACGTCTGTGAATTGTGGTGGAGGCAGCAGGTGTGGTATTAGTGGTGGGGGCAGCAGGTGTGGTATTAGTGGTGGAGGCAGCGGGTGTGGTATTAGTGGTGGGGGCAGCGGGTGTGGTATTTGTGGTAGAGGCAGCGGGTGTGGTATTTGTGATGGGGGCAGCGGGTGTGGAATTAGTGGTGGGGGCAGCAGTTGTGGTATTAGTGGTGGGGGCAGCAGGAGTGGTAGTTGTGGTGGAGGCAGCGGGTGTGGTATTTGTGATGGGGGCAGCAGGTGTGGTATTAGTGGTGGAGGCAGCAGGTGTGGTATTAGTGGTAGAGGCAGCAGGTGTGGTATTAGTGGTGGGGGCAGCAGGTGTGGTATTAGTGGTGGAGGCAGCAGGTGTGGTATTAGTGGTAGAGGCAGCAGGTGTGGTATTAGTGATGGGGGCAGCAGGTGTGGTATTTGTGGTGGGGGCAGCAGGTGTGGTATTAGTGGTGGGGGCAGCTGGTGTGGTATTAGTGGTAGGGGCAGCAGGTGTGGTATTAGTGGTGGGGGCAGCAGGTGTGGTATTAGTGGTGGGGGCAGCAGGTGTGGTATTAGTGGTAGATGCAGCAGGTGTGGTATTAGTGGTGGGGGCAGCAGGTGTGGTATTTGTGGTGGGGGCAGCAGGTGTGGTATTAGTGGTGGAGGCAGCAGGTGTGGTATTAGTGGTGGAGGCAGCAGGTGTGGTATTAGTGGTAGAGGCAGCAGGTGTGGTATTAGTGGTGGGGGCAGCAGGTGTGGTATTTGTGGTGGGGGCAGCAGGTGTGGTATTAGTGGTAGGGGCAGCAGGTGTGGTATTAGTGGTAGATGCAGCAGGTGTGGTATTTGTGGTAGATGCAGCAGGTGTGGTATTTGTGGTGGAGGCAGCAGGTGTGGTATTAGTGGTGGTGGCAGCAGGTGTGGTATTAGTGGTAGAGGCAGCAGGTGTGGTATTTGTGGTGGGGGCAGCAGGTGTGGTATTAGTGGTGGGGGCAGCAGGTCTGGTATTAGTGGTAGATGCAGCAGGTGTGGTATTAGTGGTAGAGGCAGCAGGTGTGGTATTTGTGGTGGGGGCAGCAGGTGTGGTATTAGTGGTAGATGCAGCAGGTGTGGTATTAGTGGTAGAGGCAGCAGGTGTGGTATTTGTGATGGGGGCAGCAGGTGTGGTATTAGTGGTAGAGGCAGCAGGTGTGGTATTAGTGGTGGAGGCAGCAAGTGTGGTATTAGTGGTGGAGGCAGCAGGTGTGGTATTAGTGGTGGAGGCAGCAGGTGTGGTATTAGTGGTGGAGGCAGCAGGTGTGGAATTAGTGGTGGGGGCAGCAGGTGTGGTATTTGTGGTGGAGGCAGCAGGTGTCGTATTTGTGGTAGGGGCAGCAGGTGTGCTATTTGTGGTGGGGGCAGCAGGTGTGGCATTAGTGATGGGGGCAGCAGGTGTGGTATTAGTGGTGGGGGCAGCAGGTGTGGTATTAGTGGTAGACGCAGCAGGTGTGGTATTTCTGGTGGAGTCAGCAGGTCCAGTCTCTGAAATGAAGGCAGTAAGTGTGATATTCGAACTGGTGATAGTGTGGATGACATGTGAGCTGGAGGCAGCAGGTGTTGTTCTGGAACACCATTAATCTACACTCATGTATCTGTACCTGTAAGGTGTGTTTTAATTTTGGCACAGTTATACTTCCATAGTTTATGAAGTGTATAGATAAGGAGATGTGACCAACCTACAACCACAGCGTGAGAAACTGAACCTGTTGATGGAGCTTCAGTCTGATCCGGATTCTCCACACTGGTTTTATTCAGAGGTTCAGTTTCTGCCTGAGTTCCTGCTGTTTTATACGTAAATAAATCTTCTGTTATTATCACTCATTTAGCTGGATTTTATTAATTCAGTGAATTTTATCCCAGCACCTACCTCCTGTGGTAGTTGTGGTGGAGTCAGCAGGTCCAGTCTCTGAAATGGAGGCAGTAAGTGTGAGATTAGAACTGGTGATAGTGTGGATGAGATGTGAGCTGGAGGCAGCAGGTGTTGTTCTGGAACTCCATTAATCTACACTCATGTATCTGTACCTGTACGGTGTGTTTTATCTTCCAGTGTTTCAGGATTCTGATGTTCAGATGATTCCTGCTGACTGACCTCTGATCTCACACACATTATAGAACATTAATACAAACACAATTAGAGATTTTCTATGATGAACCTTTTACTGGTTTTGTGTCTCAGGAGAAGAGACGGAGGAACTACTACAGTTTAACCTGAATTCTTTATAACCTAACAACTAATTCACTGTTATTATAAAATATAAAGTTATTCTCCTGGAGCTCCTTTAGGGTTTATTACATGATGAAATATATTTACTAGAAACCTATTTACTTAAATTATTATTTTGTATTTTCTTTTTACAGAACATTTCCCTCAAATACACACCTGAAGAACCTTTAATGATTATACAGTTTATAAGAGTGTTAAAGGTTTATTAAGACACATTTTTAAACACATTCTCCTGGAGGTGGAGCTGTTGGTGGTGTTTTTGCACTTTGCTCAGTATTTTGTTCCACAGTATAACTATTTATATAAAGAAAGAATAAATAGAACAGTTTATAAAGTGAAAGTTTAGATATTTTCTGAGATGATAGCGTGTAGATCAGGTGTGTGCATGAAGTGTATAGATGAGGAGATCATGTGACCAACCTAAGACCACAGCGTGAGGAACTGAACCTGTAGATGGAGCGTCAGTCTTATCTGATCCTGGTACTAAAGATATACAATCACACACAGGTTGTCTGTCAGAAAGATCTCTGTTTATTAACAGTAAAAGGTAGAGTTTTAATATCTTTGACCAAACGTCTGTGCCATCGACATCTGTTAATACAAAAACCATAAACCATGTAAATGTGTGTGTGTGTGTGTGTATTCTGCTGAGTTTGATTGACAGGAGATGAGGTCTGTGTTTGAGTCTCTGTCGGAATTCATTCATTAAAAGAAATCATTAAATATGTCCAGTTTCAGAAATCACTGCTGTTCAGTCTTAGTGTTTTCTAACTGTTGTAAAGTTGTAAAACTCTGCTTTCCCTCCTTACACTCTCTGTCTATCCCTATTAATTTGTCTTAAAGTGGCCTGATTACGCTCCTGCAGAACACGTTACCATAAGGCTTAGACGTCTCCAAATGTAAATGCTGTAAGAGTTAGACGTTAAATTGCAGTAATTACACTTGAGTACAGTGTTGAATAAAGACTGAATCAGTTCTAAGACGATTGTAGTGATATTTCAGTCTTAAAGCTTCACTCTGCTCTACAACACATTTACCTGGAGTTAGACGTGACGTCTCGTCTGTCTCAGGGGTTTGATTTGTATCTGATTAAACAGAGAGACAGAACAGAGAGAAGACGTCAGGAACAGACATGTTTTACACAGACAGGTTAAATACTTATTAATATAATAAAGAGAGAAACTGTGATCAGGTGTGTGTCTGAGGTGTACAGAGGAGGAGACGTGACCAGACTGTAACATCTTTATTTAAACAATTCAACCAAAACACCAGTTTAAAAATCATTGCTGTTCTTTTAGTCTCTTTAAAAATGTATCTTCTTCCTCCACCTCCTTCTGCTCCTCCTGCTTCCATGCAGTGACAGTTTGTGTGAGGAAGAAACGGTGATGCTTCAGAAAGCACAGGCAGAGAACAGCATTGACGCTCGTCATGTCACCATTTGTTGGTATTTCAATAAGCGATTTGATGTTAATTTCTTCAGACTTTTTGTTACCAAAGTGCAGGAAAAATGTTTCTCCTGAATTAATTCATGAAACAAAAAAAGGGGGACTCTCTTCTGTTTGGGGTAGTTACAGCACTGTATGACTAACAGGCCGAGTACACACACACACACACACACACACACACACACACATTAGTAACGTTTTACTAACCTGTTGTTGTATCTGTAGTTTCAGGTTTATCTTGTTCTTGTTGATTTTTATCCTCAGATGATTTCACTTCAGGTTCTGACAAGATATAACATTTTTACACAATAATTTTAAACTAAAGTTGTTTAATTTGCCATTTACAAAATAACATCTACTTTTTAAATCAGTGACAGTGAGAGAATCCTCTGCCTCAACATCAGTGAAACTATGGAGATGATTGTGGACTTCAGGGATCTGCAGGATGATGACCACGCCCTCATATATCACTGGTACGTTCCTCTGTGTGCTCCTCACCCATGACCTGATCTGACCTGACCTGATCTGGTCCCTTCACAATAACACACTTGTAGTAACACCATGGAAACCCTTCCTGTCAGCAGAGGGCGCTACCTCTGGAGTTCTAGCTCTGTTCCTGTGTTCTTGACCTTTTGTTATTCTCTTTTATTGATTGCTGTTTTGGATAATCGCTGCCTGGTTGTGTTTCTTGACTGTTTGTCTTTTTGCCTTTAAAAAACTAAACAAAACCTAAAGAATGTTAATTATTTTTATTTAAATCTTCATCCCACCAGCCTTAAAGCTCCACCCTCCATCCAAACAACAATCCTGAAAGTCATGTGAGTTATTGAAGCCACGCCCCCCCAACATGACTCAGGGCTGTGATTGGACAGTGACTTCATTTCAGTTAGACATGACAACACTAATAAAATAAAATAAAATGTAATAAAATCTAATGATCTTCTTAACTTGCGTGTTTGAACATCACAGTCTTCCTGGTTAATGTTCAGTATCAGCCGGGTGCTAACGTGTCTGGTTGTGTTCAGATATTGCATGGTGGGATAAATGTGTGTGATTTCTGTGTGTTAACTTCACTAATCAACACTAATGTATATTTACCTGCAGCTGGTGAAGTTTCTGTCTCTACATCCGGGTTCTGCTGTGGTTCTGCAGCTTCATCGTTATTTACATTCTGCTGTTTTTCTTCCTCACCAGACGACATCACTGATCCAGTTCCTGACCAAATAAAACCTTATTATTAATAATAATCATTTTATTCTCAACTTTGTAGTGGATGGAGTTTAGCTTTCTGTCTAACATCAGTAAGGGGAAACATGGAGGGAGGACAGGACACTGGAGGAGGAGCTGTCGCTGGTGTTTTTACACTGTCATCAGAATTTTCTTATATATCTATTTATATAAAGAAAGAATAAATAGAACAGTTTATAAATGAGCGAACTGCTAGTGTCTTACGATCCGCCACGCCTACTTCGGTCAAAGGATGCAGGCTGCTTATCAGTACCGCGTATTATGAAAACTACAGCTGGGGGCGGAGCTTTTTCTTACAAAGCCCCAAAATTATGGAATAGTCTTCCAAATAGTGTTCGGGACTCAGACACAGTCTCAGTGTTTAAGTCTAGGCTCAAAACCTATTTATTTAGCCAAGCATTTTTATAAATAGATTTGCAATAAGGTAAAGGAGCAGATCTGGGGGACTCATGGACGTAGAGTATTATGGTGAACTGGTATGTTTAGATGCTGTCTTCCTCACTCTCATTTGATCACTCAGGTTTGTTGACGGTGAGGTGATTGTTTGCTTTACATCTCAGTTCCCCCTCATGTTTGTGTTTCCTTCTGGCTCTCCCTTTTAGTTATGATGTCATAGTTAGTCCTGCCGGAGTCCCTGCTTGCACTCTACAGTAAATATACATTCACATTATACATTTTGACTGTGACCATACCTAACTGCCATCTCTCCTCCTCTTCTCTTCCTCCCCCTCTTTCTCTTTCCTCTCTCCCCCTGTCTCCCCCTTTCACTCTTTCTCTCTCTCTCTCTCTCTCTCTCTCTCTGTCGAGCTACACATGTGGTTCCTGAGCTGCCAGTGATCCAGACTCCCTCTGCCCTCCGGACCTGTCTGATCCATCCTGGTGCCCCATTTCTGGTTGGAGGTCTCGTCGCATGGATGCCCCATGTGTCTCTTTAGGATGCGTCTGGTGTCTGGGGATGATTCTATCTACTTAGAAGATGGTTCTGGCCTCGACTGGTGTTGTCAGCTGTTTCTCTGAGGACTTGACAATTCGATAGTTCAGGACTGGAACTTTCTACAAGTCTATCTGAGTCTCCAATAA
Source organism: Channallabes apus (assembly GCA_030522415.1). NCBI lineage: Eukaryota > Metazoa > Chordata > Actinopteri > Siluriformes > Clariidae > Channallabes > Channallabes apus. The sequence goes on from CM060110.1 coordinate 1,977,567, forward strand.
CTACTGGACTCCATTTTACATCAAGTATTATAACATCAATTAACATCAACTATTATAGCTGAACCTAACACTTAACACTGTATAAATGCAGATCATTTCCTGCTATCTGTTTCACCCAGATGAGGATGGGTTCCCTGTCGAGTCTGGTTCCTCTCAAGGTTTCTTCCTATTACCATCTCAGGGAGTTTTTCCTTGCCACTGTCGCCCTCGGGCTTGCTTACCAGGGACTATCTGAACATTTTGATTCATTCACATTCCATACAAACTTAAATAATTCTTTTGATTGTGTAAAGCTGTTTTGAGACAATGTCAATTGTTAAAAGCGCTATACAAATAAAATTTATTTGAATAAATTGAAAGTTTAGATATTTTCTGAGATGAAAAGTTGATTAGATGATAAAGTGTTGATCAGGTGTGTGTGTGAAGTGTATAGATGAGGAGATCATGTGACCAGCCTCATGTATCTGTACCTGTACGGTGTGTTTTATCTTCCAGTGTTTCAGGATTCTGATGTTCAGATGATTCCTGCTGACTGACCTCTGATCTCACACACATTATAGAACATTAATACAAACACAATTAGAGATTTTCTATGATGAACCTTTTACTGGTTTTGTGTCTCAGGAGAAGAGACGGAGGAACTACTACAGTTTAACCTGAATTCTTTATAACCTAACAACTAATTCACTGTTATTATAAAATATAAAGTTATTCTCCTGGAGCTCCTTTAGGGTTTATTACATGATGAAATATATTTACTAGAAACTTATTTACTTAAATTATTATTTTGTATTTTCTTTTTACAGAAACTTTCCCTCAAATACACACCTGAAGAACCTTTAATGATTATACAGTTTATAAGAGTGTTAAAGGTTTATTAAGACACATTTTTAAACACATTCTCCTGGAGGTGGAGCTGTTGGTGGTGTTTTTGCACTTTGCTCAGTATTTTGTTCCACAGTATAACTATTTATATAAAGAAAGAATAAATAGAACAGTTTATAAAGTGAAAGTTTAGATATTTTCTGAGATGATAGCGTGTAGATCAGGTGTGTGTATGAAGTGTATAGATGAGGAGATCATGTGACCAACCTAAGACCACAGCGTGAGGAACTGAACCTGTAGATGGAGCGTCAGTCTGATCTGATCCTGGTGCTAAAGATATACAATCACACACAGGTTGTCTGTCAGAAAGATCTCTGTTTATTAACAGTAAAAGGTAGAGTTTTAATATCTTTGACCAAACGTCTGTGCCATCGACATCTGTTAATACAAAAACCATAAACCATGTAAATGTGTGTGTGTGTGTGTGTGTGTATTCTGCTGAGTTTGATTGACAGGAGATGAGGTCTGTGTTTGAGTCTCTGTCGGAATTCATTCATTAAAAGAAATCATTAAATATGTCCAGTTTCAGAAATCACTGCTGTTCAGTCTTAGTGTTTTCTAACTGTTGTAAAGTTGTAAAACTCTGCTTTCCCTCCTTACACTCTCTGTCTATCCCTATTAATTTGTCTTAAAGTGGCCTGATTACGCTCCTGCAGAACAAGTTACCATAAGGCTTAGACGTCTCCAAATGTAAATGCTGTAAGAGTTAGACGTTAAATTGCAGTAATTACACTTGAGTACAGTGTTGAATAAAGACTGAATCAGTTCTAAGACGATTGTAGTGATATTTCAGTCTTAAAGCTTCACTCTGCTCTACAACACATTTACCTGGAGTTAGACGTGACGTCTCGTCTGTCTCAGGGGTTTGATTTGTATCTGATTAAACAGAGAGACAGAACAGAGAGAAGACGTCAGGAACAGACATGTTTTACACAGACAGGTGAAATACTTATTAATATAATAAAGAGAGAAACTGTGATCAGGTGTGTGTCTGAGGTGTACAGAGGAGGAGACGTGACCAGACTGTAACATCTTTATTTAAACAATTCAACCAAAACACCAGTTTAAAAATCATTGCTGTTCTTTTAGTCTCTTTAAAAATGTATCTTCTTCCTCCACCTCCTTCTGCTCCTCCTGCTTCCATGCAGTGACAGTTTGTGTGAGGAAGAAACGGTGATGCTTCAGAAAGCACAGGCAGAGAACAGCATTGACGCTCGTCATGGCACCATTTGTTGGTATTTAAATAAGCGATTTGATGTTAATTTCTTCAGACTTTTTGTTACCAAAGTGCAGGAAAAATGTTTCTCCTGAATTAATTCATGAAACAAAAAAAGGGGGACTCTCTTCTGTTTGGGGTAGTTACAGCACTGTATGACTAACAGGCCGAGTACACACACACACACACACACACACACACACACATTAGTAACGTATTACTAACCTGTTGTTGTATCTGTAGTTTCAGGTTTATCTTGTTCTTGTTGATTTTTATCCTCAGATGATTTCACTTCAGGTTCTGACAAGATATAACATTTTTACACAATAACTTTAAACTTTGAAAGTTGTTTAATTAGCCATTTACAAATAACATCTACTTTTTAAATCAGTGACAGTGAGAGAATCCTCTGCCTCAACATCAGTGAAACTATGGAGATGATTGTGGACTTCAGGGATCTGCAGGATGATGACCACGCCCTCATATATCACTGGTACGTTCCTCTGTGTGCTCCTCACCCATGACCTGACCTGACCTGACCTGATCTGGTCCCTTCACAATAACACACTTGTAGTAACACCATGGAAACCCTTCCTGTCAGCAGAGGGCGCTACCTCTGGAGTTCTAGTTCTGTTCCTCTCCGGTTCTCAATTCATTTAAACTTTATAGTCAATAACTATATAAACACACTGTTATTATTCAGGACTCTGTACACCAATCCTGTGTTCTTGACCTTTTGTTATTCTCTTTTATTGATTGCTGTTTTGGATAATCGCTGCCTGGTTGTGTTTCTTGACTGTTTGTCTTTTTGCCTTTAAAAGACAAAACAAAACCTAAAGAATGTTAATTATTTTTATTTAAATCTTCATCCCACCAGCCTTAAAGCTCCACCCTCCATCCAAACAACAATCCTGAAAGTCATGTGAGTTATTGAAGCCACGCCCCCCCAACATGACTCAGGGCTGTGATTGGACAGTGACTTCATTTCAGTTAGACATGACAACACTAATAAAATAAAATAAAATGTAATAAAATCTAATGATCTTCTTAACTTGCGTGTTTGAACATCACAGTCTTCCTGGTTAATGTTCAGTATCAGCCGGTTGCTAACGTGTCTGGTTGTGTTCAGATATTGCATGGTGGGATAAATGTGTGTGATTTCTGTGTGTTAACTTCACTAATCAACACTAATGTATATTTACCTGCAGCTGGTGAAGTTTCTGTCTCTACATCCGGGTTCTGCTGTGGTTCTGCAGCTTCATCGTTATTTACATTCTGCTGTTTTTCTTCCTCACCAGACGACATCACTGATCCAGTTCCTGACCAAATAAAACCTTATTATTAATAATAATCATTTTATTCTCAACTTTGTAGTGGATGGAGTTTAGCTTTCTGTCTAACATCAGTAAGGGGAAACGTGGAGGGAGGACAGGACACTGGAGGAGGAGCTGTCGCTGGTGTTTTTACACTGTCATCAGAATTTTCTTATATATCTATTTATATAAAGAAAGAATAAATAGAACAGTTTATAAATAGAAAGTTTAGAGATGAAAAGTTGATTAGATCATAAAGTGTAGATCAGGTGTGTGTATGAAGTGTATAGATGAGGAGATGTGACTTACCTACAACCACAGCGTGAGGAACTGAACCTTTAGATGAAGCGTCAGTCTGGTCCTGATTCTCCACACAGATTTTATTCAGAGGTTCAGTTTCTGACTGAGTTCCTGCTGTTTTATATGTAAATAAATCTTCTGTTATTATCACTCATTTAGCTGGATTTAATTAATTCAGTGAATTTTACCCCAGCACCTACCTCCTGTGGTATTAGTGAGGGGGGCAGCAGGTTCAGTCTCTGAAATGGAGGATGTAATTGTGAGATTAGAACTGGTGACAGTTGATATGAGATTTGAGGTGGATTCAGCAGGATCTTCTGTAACTCCATTAATCTACATATTTGTACTGTAAGGTTTCTGTTTTTCAATTCGTCAAGACTGAAACAGGTTTAGAGTTTTACTAGATGTTTGTCTGAATACAAAACCAAACTAAAGTTATAATAATAAAAAATAAAAAAGTATGTGCAATAAAATTTTGAGTGTTAAACTGCTGTAAAACACATTTACCTGTAGGTGGAGCTGTTGGTGGTATTTTTGCACTTTGCTCAGAACTTTGATCTATATCTATTTACAGACTTTAAATATTAAGATAAAAATATAAGTATAAAGATAATAAAGATTAATAGATGAGAAAGTTAATCAGGTGTGTGTGTGTGTGTGTGTGTGTGTGTGTGTGTGTGTGTGTGTGTAAGTATAACAGTGCCAACACAAAGAATAAATGACTTACATAAATCTCATCTTAAAACTGTGTATAATATTGAAGTTAAATCAAATGTTAAATATTTAGGGAGACACATTTCTAAAGATGAGATCAGGATGAAAAAACAAAATGTCTGGGACAGATGGAATAAATGCAAAAATCGACATGAGGTATGAACTCAGAGATTTAAACATTTTAGGTAGGATTTAACTAACATGGAAAGTCTGTCTAGATGCATTTATCCACCATCTTTCCTTTCTATTTCTAGTGGAGCCATTAAGACCATCAACCAGATCAATTTCAACTTCATATGGAAAACACTTGTGCATTATATTAGGAATTATATGTATGTGTATGTGTATGTGACAAATATAATTAGAAATTTGAATTTGATTTGAAAGCACAAATTATACAAATTTATGAAAATGGTGGATTACAATCCTTTAACTTTTTGTGTACAAACATTATGTTAAAAATTTTAATTGCTAAAACATTTTGTAACAAATTTAAATAACTTTTGGTTTTCCATTCTTAGAGGTTTATTTAAGAAATTGGGTGGAATTAATTTCCTATAAAGATGTGATTTTACTGTTTCCAGACTACCAGTGAAATTATCTTCATTTCAACAACAGGTTTTGTTATATTGGAAATTATTATACAATCATAACTTCACCCCACACCAAACCTCAATATGGAACAATAGATTTATTCTAGTTAGATATAAATCTCTGTGCATTCTTGATTGTTTTGAAAAAGGTGTTTGGTCTGTTCATCACTTAATGAATGAGGACGGGAGCTTGTAGTTATTCAGTTTCTGTTCTAAATTCAGTTTACACTGTGAAGGTGAGCAATTTGAACGCATCTTAAAAGCCATTGCGAAGTTTCATAAACCTTTACCAACCAGCTTTACCAACATCTCAGATGGATCATGAGAACTTCCATCACTTCTCTTTAATGGTAACAACTTCAAAACAACTCATCCCAACAAAATCACCCGCTCTTGTTTTAATTCCATATTATATCCGACATGGTTGTACTATAACAATATCTCACAACCTTATGATAAGCCGACTAGTAAAATATTACAATCTATTGGCCTCCCAGTGGCTCCTAAAGCAAAAGAACTCACTTCAGAATATTTAATGGTATTTATCCGCCATCTGAAACACCAATTTTTTCATTCATTCATTCATTCATCTTCTATACCGCTTTATCCTGTATTTAGGGTCGCGGGGACCTGGAGCCTATCCCAGGAGACTCAGGGCACGAGGCAGGGTACACCCTGGACAGCGTGCCAGTCCATCGCAGAGCACACACACACACACTATGGTCAATTTGTGAACGCCAATTAGCCTAATCTGCATGTCTTTGGACTGTGGGAGGAAACCGGAGTACCCGGAGGAAACCCACTGTTAGAATTATTTTATATATAAAGGAGTTGATTCTACTCTCTTGTTCTCTTCCTCATAGATTTGATATTAACGTGTTAAATCTTTCCTGCTGCTATTTTCCTGCCTCCTCTTGCATCTGTTCTTAAAGGTATGAACGCTCCCACGCTCACCTTCCCATACTCTCTTTATGTTTCTTTCCCTCTCTCTCTCCCTCTCTCGCTATCTCCCTCTGTCTCCTTCCCCCTCTCCCCCTAACTCGAGCCAACATCTTGTGATCTGTATCTGGACGGACACCTCTCTATCTTCCTCTCCTTTGATTCTTCAGGATCTCACCAGGACATTTACAATGGTTCATGCTCTTTGTAGTAACATATGTCTATAGCCCAGGCGTTTGGTCAAACATATATAAACCCCATCTTTTGCTGTTAATAAACAGAGACCTTCCTGACAGACAACGTGTGTGTGTGTGTTTGACTGAATCTCTCCTGGCGCCAGAAAAGCTTACCGAAGCACAGCGGACAGACCGAGCAACTCGCCTCTTCTACTACAAAACTTTAGAAAAACTTTACACCCACCAAGCACGGGGAGAACATGCAAACAGACGTGGGAATCAGGCTCGATTCCCGTCTCTGTGTGCATGGAGTTTGCATGTTCTCCCTGGAATTGAACCCAGACCCTGGAGGTGCAAGGCAACAGTCCTAACCACTACACCACCGTGCCACCAACACCGATTTAATTTTGAGCAAAATGTTTGTATTTTTTTGTAACGTTGACATTAAGACAACTGATCACTTTTTCATTTCTTTTGTATATTCTGTTATCTTTTGAGAAAATTTGCCAAAGTCAAAGATCCAATCACTGGCTGCTTTTGCTATGAAACACATTATGTTTGGAGTACTGCTGGAGGATAAGAACAATAGGTTTTCCATTAATGTAATGTTAATTATGGACAAAATTCTCATTCATAAATGCTAAACCTCATTTTAAATTTATTTTTAAAGATATAATTTGTAGGTATGTATCTTGGTTTATTAGAAGAGTAAAAAGAGGCCCCTTTGTATTTGTATTTACTTATTTATTTTGTTTATTTATTTATTTTCTGTTTTATTGTGTTTTCTTTTTTTTTTTTTTACTTCTTTCGGAGAGTGTATTTTTATTTTTGTTTGACTAGTGTGTATCCTGATTGACACGTGTTTATTAAAATTTGTTGATGCTATTATAAATGTATATTTTGTTTCAGTTGTGTTAAATAAATAAGCAAACAAATGTATTAATTGATTAATTTATAAAAATGACTTATTAAAGTCATTTTTTTGACATATTAAATATTGACTTAATCTTTAAAGAACAATTTAGTTGTATAAAATAAATTATTCTTAGTATATTGATTGTCATGTTATAAAAAATTGAGAATAACATTAAATCACTAAACTGTTCACTGTACCAGTTGGTTGTGGTGGGGTTTTGAACCTGAGACCTTCCAGGTCGTCTAATGCTTTAACCACTGATCTAACCCTAACCCTACCTGAATTTTAATACCTGACTTTTGGCCGCCTGATTTTGTGATGTTGAAAAATAGTGTTTACTCTATTTATGTCACAAACCTGTAACAGGCGGTTGCCTAGTTACACGCTCCAGACCAGCGGGGGCGCTGCGGCCGCTAATTACTCGATTTTAATAAAAGAGGAAGAGAGGCTAGAGCTAGGTAACAGCAACCATACCACAGCTAATGCTAAAAGCTAAGGATACTGCTAAGCAGCACGGTGTTTTGTAAACCCGAGTGCGGGATATCTTTGTCCAAAAGCGCATGTGAGTACTTATGGTTAAATGTTGAATTGTATGAAGCCCGCCGAGGCATATATTATATATTATACTGTATGTGTTTACTGTGCACTTATGGCGTTCCTCCTGCTATGGTTATGCAGGAGGGTTTTTTGTTTATATCTTTGCTGTTGTCCATGTCCGTGTTTTCCGGAAGCTGCTGAGCTGAGTGTCAGCTAGTCCCCCGGGAGTGAACACAAGCCAGGCGGAGTACACGCGGTGCCGAGGGCTCAGCTATTCCTGTGCCATCTGCGAAGGGACGTTTCTGGGTGCTATTGTGTGCTTTATGGACTTTTGATAGGGAGAAAGGACTCTATATAAAATCACTACGAGCACGGATTGAGTGAGTGTGTGGTATGAGTGGCCGGCGTGTATGAATGGTGTAATGTACAGCACAATATTAAATGTAAATACACTTGAACACATTGTCGTATCCTCTGGTGGTCCTTATTCACCCCCTGATTTCTGTTAACGGCAAGTTACTGTTTCAGTAATAGTAGCGAGTTTGTTACAAACCTGCACAGTCTACCCAGCACATCCAGTTCTTAACTCCATCCAGGGTTTTCCGTGCTTCCTGGGCTGATTACCTGAGTACACCTGTCCCTAATTTGGCAACACATTGGTGGCTTTAAATAGAAGCCGAATATTTCACTCCTTGCCGATGTATCTTACTCGCGTGCCCTTTGCCCCGTTTCCCAAACAAGCTTCCTTAGTGCTCCAACTCTGTGTTCGACCTCGCCAGTTTTCTGGATTCTGTTTCGTGCCTAGCCCTTTGGAATATCTTTCAGTGTTTGTGCCTACGTGTATGACCTCGCAAGCATTTTGGACTTTTGGATAACGGACTTACGATTTGGATTCTTTCGCCCCTGCTGCTGGAACTCTGGATACCGAACCTCGCCTGGTAAAAACGACTCTTCTCGTCCTTCTTCTCTCGTCCTCCGCAATCCAGCTCTTCAGCCGGCGACACGAGCACTTCCGTGTTCGCGGATCTCAGGAGAGCGCTCACGCTGCGCGCCAGCCTCCGTCTTCACCAAGGGAATCAAACCACTGCCCTTCGCCTTGTGTCCACTGCATGCTCAGCGTTGTAAGAACCAAGAACGCTCGCAAAGACCCACGACTACTTCGGCGCTCTACTTCCGGGATTGCGGAGATTCCCCGCGTCATAGCCCCGCCTCCTCTCTCGTCACTAGGGCTTCCCCAGGCTCAGTCACTAAGCACGCACACACACACACACCACCTCCCTTCTCCACTCATACTGCACTAACACATCTAGCGTCCCTGCACTCTAAGAACATCTCTTAAGGAACAGTCTGCTATTGGGTTCACTCCTATCCAAGTCCCCTGACAGTATACATCGGCCATGACGAACCCAGCGGACTTAGAGCAGTTAAAGCAAGCACTCTTACAACAAGGGGCGCTGCTGGGCTCTCACCAACAAAGCATCCAGGAGGTGATCCAGACTCTCTCTTCCATCACCACTCAACTTCAACAACTCTCAGCTAAACCACCTCCGACCCCAATGCCAACTCCATGTCTTGAACCTCGACTTCCAAAACCACAACCATATAATTCTGAGCCCGGAAACTGCCGCTCCTTCCTTTCCCAATGCTCACTATTGTTGGAGCTCCAGACGTCCCTTTTCCCTACTGAGCGCTCCAGAGTGGCTTACGTGATCACACTCCTCACCGACCGAGCTCGCGAATGGGGGACTGCGGTTTGGGATGCTAATGATCCATGCTGTTCCTCTTTTAAATCATTCACGGAGGAGATGACAAGGGTGTTTGACCGCTCCCACTCTGGCAGAGAGGCAGCCAGACATCTTCTGGAGCTCCGTCAAGGTTCTCATTCAGCCTACGATTATGCCATTGAGTTCCGTACACTGGCGGCTTCTGCTAACTGGGACACCCAAGCACTTTATGATGCCTTCCTTCATGGTCTATCTGAGGAGGTTAAGGACCACCTGATCAGCCAGGAACTCCCCAGTGATTTAAATGGTCTCATGGACCTAGCAGGGCGAGTGGATGCCCGTCTAGCACAGAGACGCCGTCATCGAACCTCTCAGCCTACCCCTGGGCCCAGACCCTCGGCTTCACTCCCATCTCCTTCCAACTCTGTCTCGTCGCCAAGACCCATGTCAGACCCAGAACCCATGCAAGTGGGCAGGACCCGGATCTCGCCAGAGGAGCGTCAACGAAGAATCCGATCTGGCTCCTGTCTTTATTGTGGCCAAACAGGTCATTATCGTCTCCAGTGTCCGTTAAAAGCAAAGCCCCTCCGGTGAACCTAGGGGCTCTGGGGGGGCCCGCCACTAACCATTTCCCTAGCCCACGTCCGCTCCTTCCAGCCATTATCGTAGCGCAAGGCAGGTTTCACACTATCTCAGCCCTAATCGACTCTGGATCTGATCAGAACCTGATTTCCGCCTCAAAGGTTCAGGAACTGAATATCCCAACGCAGCCTTTGGGAGACCCATTAGCCGTTCGGGCCCTTGATGGAACCCCCCTGCCTGTCATCACCCGACGGATGGTCCCAATAACCCTACAAGTGTCTGGCAATCATACAGAGGAAACGTCCTTCTTAATCATGCAGAACGCCCATTCCCCTATAGTTCTCGGACGCCCATGGCTGACTCGTCACAACCCTCACATAGACTGGTCCAAGAACACCATTCTGGAATGGAGTCCTCTGTGCTTGTCAACCTGTCTTAAGTCAGCTCACTACTCACCGGCCACACCCTCTGGCAATGAGGAATTTCCCGACCTCTCAGCTGTTCCTTCGGACTATTCGGACCTCAAGCAGGTCTTCAGTAAGTTGGGGGCCCTCTCTCTATCACCCCACCGGCCATATGACTGTGCTATTGATCTCTTTCCGGGCTCAACACCTCCCAGGGGGAGACTGTATTCATTGTCGTCACAGGAGAGAGAGGCCATGGATAGATATATATCAGAGTCTCTGGCTGCCGGAATCATCCGTCCTTCGTCGTCCCCTGCTGGAGCTGGGTTCTTCTTTGTGGCCAAAAAGGACAAGATGTTACGGCCATGCATAGATTACCGAGGTTTGAATGAGATAACAATCAAGAACTGTTACCCTCTTCCACTAATGTCGACTGCCTTTGACCTCCTCCAGGGAGCTAATGTTTTTACTAAACTTGACCTCCGTAACGCTTATCACCTAGTCAGGATCAAGGAAGGGGATGAGTGGAAAACTGCTTTTAACACCCCATCGGGACACTATGAGTACCTGGTGGTGCCGTTCGGTCTTGCCAACTCTCCGGCAGTCTTTCAGTCTTTGGTCAACGACGTTCTCAGGGACTTCTTGAACTCGTTCGTATTTGTTTATCTGGACGACATCCTGATTTTCTCTCGCTCCTTGGAGGAACACAGAGTGCACATTCGTCAAGTCCTTCAAAGGCTTCTTGAGAACCAACTGTTCGTAAAAGCAGAGAAATGCGAGTTCCATTGTCGGACTACTTCCTTTCTTGGCTTCATTATCGCCCCGTCTAAGGTCCAGATGGACCCAGCTAAGGTGAAAGCAGTGGCCGACTGGCCTAGACCAGCCACTCGAAAGGATCTCCAGCGCTTTCTTGGCTTTGCAAATTTTTATCGTCGGTTTATCCGAAATTACAGTTCAGTGGCAGCCCCGCTCATCGCCCTCACGTCCATCAAGAACCCCTTTCTGTGGTCTGATCAAGCGGCGGAATCGTTCACCAAACTCAAGGATCGCTTCACCTCAGCACCTATCCTCACCCAGCCGGATCCCACTCTTCAGTTCGTGGTGGAAGTAGACGCGTCAGACTCCGGGGTTGGGGCAGTTCTTTCCCAGAGGTCACCAACCGACGACAAGCTACACCCCTGCTGCTATTTTTCTAGCCGTCTTTCGACCGCAGAGAGAAACTACGGAATCGGCGACCGGGAGCTACTCGCAATAAAACTGGCACTAGAGGAATGGAGACACTGGCTCGAGGGGACTGAGGTCCCATTTCTCATTTGGACGGACCACAAGAACCTGGAGTATCTCAGATCGGCCAAACGTCTAAATGCCCGCCAAGCAAGATGGCCATTATTCTTCTCCCGTTTTAACTTCTCTCTATCCTTCCGACCAGGGAGCAAGAACACCAAGCCCGATTCCCTCTCCCGTCAGTTCACCTCAGTCACAGATGAGGCTCCAGTTTCCACCATCCTGCCTTCACAAAGCCTCATTGGGGCCACTTCCTTTGACATAGAGTCCCTGGTTAAGCGGAGCCTAGAACAAGAGCCTGACGCCCCAGAAGCACCACTGGGCAAACTCATTGTACCACTGATGGCTCGCCCCCAAGTTCTCAAATGGAGCCATAATTCTCAATTAGCCTGTCACCCTGGTGGAACTCGCACCCTCGCTCTGTTACAGCAGCACTTTTGGTGGCCTTCGATCAGAGAGGACACCCGCCAATTTGTCGCCGCTTGCGACAACTGCGCTCGCAATAAGACAGGCAATAAACCACCGGCAGGTCTCCTCAGACCACTTCCTGTGCCCCACAGACCCTGGTCCCACATTGCCCTGGACTTCGTCACGGGGCTCCCAGATTCTGATGGTAACACCTGCATTCTAACCGTTGTCGACCGCTTTTCCAAAGCCGCCCACTTTGTTCCCGTCGTCAAACTTTCCTCTGCCAAAGAGACGGCCGAATTGCTCATTCTGCATGTCTTCCGCCTTCATGGCATCCCTGTGGACATCGTCTCTGATCGCGGACCCCAGTTCTTTGCCCAGTTCTGGACGGCATTCTGCAAACTTGTTGGAGCTACTCCCAGCCTGTCCTCCGGTTATCACCCCCAGACCAATGGGCAGACCGAGAGAGCCAATCAGGATCTGGAAACAGCACTTCGTTGCATGACCTCCAAGGACCCTCGCTCCTGGAGCCGAATGCTACCGTGGGTAGAGTACGCACACAATTCCCTACCCACAGCATCTACAGGCATCTCCCCATTCCAATGTTGTCTGGGATACCAACCTCCCCTATTCCCATCCCAAGAAGAGGAGGTGGCAGTTCCCTCTGCCCAGGCTTTCGTACGACGTTGCAAGAGGACCTGGCTGCGGGCGAGACCTAGACTTCGCCAGTCAATCACACTATTCAAACGTCAGGCCGATCGCCACCGTTCTGCCGCCCCTGCCTATCGTGTTGGACAGAGGGTCATGCTCTCCACCCGCAACATCCCCATAAAGACACTCTCCCGCAAGATCTCTCCTAGATTCATTGGCCCATTTACCATAGTCAAGATCATTAACCCTTGCACAGTCAGACTGCTCTTACCATCCACGATGCGACGAATTCACTCCTCATTCCATGTTTCTCAGATAAGACCCATAGTATCCTGTCCACTGAAAGCTTTTTGGACTTTTGGATAACGGACTTACGATTTGGATTCTTTCGCCCCCGCTGCTGGAACTCTGGATCCCGAACCTCGCCTGGTAAAAACGACTCTTCTCGTCCTTCTTCTCTCTTCCACCGCAATCCGGCTCTTCAGCCGGCAACACGAGCACTTCCGTGTTCGCGGATCTCAGGAGAGCGCTCACGCTGCGCGCCAGCCTCCGTCTTCACCAAGGGAATCAAACCACTGCCCTTCGCCTTGTGTCCACTGCATGCTCAGCGTTGTAAGAACCAAGAACGCTCGCAAAGACCCACGACTACTTCGGCGCTCTACTTCCGGGATCGCGGAGATTCCCCGTGTCATAGCCCCGCCTCCTCTCTCGTCACTAGGGCTTCCCCAGGCTCAGTCACTAAGCACGCACACACACACACACACACACACCACCTCCCTTCTCCACTCATACTGCACTAACACATCTAGCGTCCCTGCACTCTAAGAACATATCTTAAGGAACAGTCTGCTATTGGGTTCACTCCTATCCAAGTCCCCTGACAATTTATAGACAGCAAAAGGGGAAATATTTTTGCATTTGAGTTTTAAATGATTTAATTACATTAAAATTTTTTAAATTTAATTTTGACTACATTTAGTCATTTGAAATATATGACTAAAATAAACTGCAGTGCCAACAATTTCAAGCACTGTAAATGCTGTAAGGATTTTTTTTCCATTCAGGTCAAATTACAATACAGAAAACATATTTTTACATACGTTTTTGTCCAGTTCATGTAATTCAACATTTTGCTTAGAGGATTTTTGACACAGTTATACTTCCATAGTGTATGAAGTGTATAGATGAGGAGATCATGTGACTAACCTACAACCACAGTGTGAGGAACTGAACCTGTAGATGGAGCTTCAGTCTGATCCTGAGTCTCCACACGGATTTTATTCAGAGGTTCAGTTTCTGACTGAGTTCCTGCTGTTTTATATGTAAATAAATCTCCTGTTATTATCACTCATTTAGCTGGATTTTATTAATTCAGTGAATTTTACCCCAGCACCTACCTCCTGTACTTTCTGTCCATTTTCTCCTGGAGGGAATCAGACCTATAGCAGAGAGAAAACTCCTGTATTAGACAGCACAAAGACCTGACAAAGACCTGAAAAAACCTCGTCTCTCCTTTACTAACTACAGAGACTGTATAGTTGTATAGTTACAGTGTGACAAGACTTCCTGTATAGTCTATTGGACTCCATCAGGTGCTCAGTGATGCTCCATCAGGACTGCGTACTGTTACACTTAATACTGTTCTCAACTACATACATGTGTCTGTCTTAAAGAGCAACTTCTAGTTAGTGTCAGTTTTGTTTTCTATCTTCATCCTCTTGAATCATATATTATTAAGTCAATGTTTATATCCCACCTTTTTTACGTAGTACACAATACACTGCAATTCCGACGACACACAGCACCAGAAGAACGGGAATGATGATGATGTATCCAGTCAACGACTCTGCACACACAGACATCAACACAAAATAATCATCAGTCTGTTCTTCAGTTCCACCATCTACACATAGCCTTATATATGTAAATGTTTATTTCAGTAATAATTACCTGTGTCACATGCAGGGACGTGTAACATTATTCTGCCTTCTTTTCTCTCCTGATCAGACAAACCCACAGAGCAGGAGATCCACTCAGACTTAGAAGGAGACACAATCAGCCACGAGCTCACATCTACAGTCCCTACAGAGTCTGAGGATAATAAAAAGTGGTTTGTTATTTCTGTTTTTAGGATCTTTAATGTAAGTGTAGATGAGTAGATCTTACTGATGGTGAACTTGTCGTTACTGAGATGTTTCAGATCTCTCCCGTCTTTATCTGTCCAGGTGATTGACGGCTCAGGTAGCCAACCATGTGACTGACAGCTAACGTTCACCTTCCCTTCTCCTGCTTCACGTATGGAGAGAACAGGAGTGGATCCCACCACTGAGAGAGAGAGAGAGAGAGAGAGAGAGAGAGAGAGAGAATTAAACAGACAGATCAACCATGAACTTAATTTTTTTTTAAAGTCAATTGATGCACTAAGCGTTACCTCTCAGTCTGAGGGTCACTGTGGCCTTGTCATACCAGATATCACTTTTCACATGACACACATAGTCTCCTCTATCTGCTAACGTCAGGTTCTCCAGTTTCACAGAGACGTCTCCTTTCTCCAGATCTCCTAACAGGAACACTCTGCCCTGGTACTGAACATCTACAGGACTCTTCTGGATCTGTGTGTCCTTGTAGAACAGAGCCGGGGTGTCATACATATTGGGACGGTACCAGCGCACTTCCAGGGGTCGAACATCCATGTTGTTGGTGACATCACAGTGCAGAGACACAGAGGACCCAAGGAGCCCTGAGACTGGAGACTCAACCTTCAGTGAAAATGTTTCTAGAGGAGACGTTAGATCACACTTAATCAGCTTTAAGAAAACCACTGCTTGTGATCTAATAGTTAACAAAGTGAGAGTTTGTATCTGATACTGATAATGGAACATGTAGAAGGTGATGAATAATGAGACTGACCAGAAGAAGCCTGAAGGCTGAGAGATGGGAATAGAAACAGTAAAACCCATCTCAGTGGTCGAGCTGTAAAGAGAAGAAGAAGGAAACACATTTGATGTGTGAAAGGATCCACTGGACCAAGGAAATTGTTAAACTAGAGTCATTTGCTATTTATCTGTAAATTTAATCAGATTCCATTAGTAATTACTGACATTCACACTTATACACCCTCTGAACAATCGGTACAATCAGTAACCTGACCATGACTGAACTGGTACATAGTACCTTTATGCTTAGCGATAGCTCCTCAATGTAGGACAGTCAGTGATAGAGTGTCCCACAAACTTGTTCCTTTTACATTGGGATACATTTTTTAAATAAAATCTGTCTGGACAATAATGGATTACTTTATATATCTTTTCATCATTTACTGAATGTGGGGGAACTAGAGGAACCAGAAGAAGCCCACTAAGCAAGGTGGGGGGGGGGTGCACACACACACACGCACACACACACACACACACACACACACCTCTGAGCACACACACACACGACTGACACTATTAAATTTAAAGAAATATTAAAAAGTATTTCTGTTATAAAAATGTATTTCTGACTGATTGTGTTCTTTATTTTCTTTTGCATGTTATTTAAACTTTCAAAGTAAATTGACTATATTAAAGAATAATCAAGTACAAATCTGAACATTAATAAACATTTACACAGAAATGTATTTCTTCTTAAACACACTTAAATATTTTATTTAATGACAAAGATGTTCTGCACTTAATAATTAATTGTGCGATACAATGTTATTTGTGTCCTTATTGAAACTAAATCTGATCCAAGCGCCTGATCTAATCTAATCTAATCTAATCTAATCAGCCTGACAGTATCACCCAGACTCTATGATCATAGAGACGAAGGACCAGCCTGGCCTTGAGATTAGCATTGACATTTACTTTGGGCCCCTGTCCGATGTTCAGGAAGTCCATAAAGACACAAGTTTAATGTCTCAGACACCTGGACTACCAGACTTGATCTTCTTACAATGTCACCATCTTTACCTCAAATGTAAAACCCAATGTACAGAACTCTTTCAGTTTATATACTATTACGTTAAAGCTAGATTAAACATTTTATAAATTTGTAATCCTACACACAATTAAATATTTTATTTAATAACAAAGATGTAAAGAACTTAATAATTAATTGTGCAAGTCTGTATGTGTATACAATGTTATTTGTGTCCTTATTGAAACTAAATCTGACCCAAACATCTGATTACCACGAAACCCTGAATACACACACACACACACACACACACACACACACACACTGCAGTTTCTACCCGCGCTGCCTGGATCAGGGGTTTGTACCGGAATAGAACAAATAAGAAAAGAATGAAAGATTTTATACTACATGTTTCAGGATAAATTATATTATTCCCCCTTTTCTCTATTCTGCTGAATGAGGTGTGTAATGAAGCCACATGACTTATCTGCAGTCCCACCTCATCTTTCACACACAACACAGGAGAGAATAAACAGCACTAAAACATTGTCTTACCTGAAATCATGGCAGTAGGGAACACTGTGTGCTCAGAAAGATTCACATCAACCAGGAGGAACTCAATCATCTGCAAAGTGTCCATTAAACTCCTACTGATCATCTACACTCACTGGGGGACGAAGTCCATCATAAACCTGCAGACTACTTCAGTTCAACCTCCACCAACTGTGTGTGTGTGTGTGTGTGTGTATGCCTTCAAGTAGTGTACATTAAGGAAAGGCTCAGAAAGCCACAATATTCCACATTTAGATTAAACATAGAAGATATATATATATATATATATATATATATATATATATATATATATATATATATTTATATATATCTTCTATGTTTAATTGTAATTTAGCTGTTTTAGTGTTGTGGCGGTTTGTGTTATCACCGAGTCTCTCCCATAAAACTTTACACCCGTTGATGATTAACATGACCTTATAAATGACAGTTTGAAATAGAGCTCAATCATCTTCTGTGAAACTACAGGCATTAGGTAATTTATTCTTACTGTAAAAAAATATTGTTAAACTCAGTTATAATCTGTTTTTAAGGAAACAAAACTACCACCTGTTCCAAAACTCTATAAAACTGTATTTACCTACTGCAACTACACTATACTATATACTATACACTATACTATACACTCACTATACACTCACTATACACTCACTATACACTCACGATGCACATTGTGTAAGGCCCCAACTAAATAAATAAGCCCCTCCCCGCTCATATTAAAGTGAGTGTCAGTGGACAGATGAAAAAAAATGTGACATGAAAAAAGAAAGGACAAAAGATACTCCATGAGTCCACTAACTGCGGTAATGGCAGTCCAGTAAACCAGGATTTTCCAGTTTAATGTCAGCAGTAACAGATGCTTCTGTTGAGAAGAACCAAAAAGAAATATGACATTCAAATCTCTCAAATGAAGTTTTAATGTGATGTGTTAATGTTTTAAAATGTTTTATGTGAGTTTATATGCATCTATTGTTCACACATCATGATGTAATTTGTGCCTTGTATATCTGAAGATCTCAAAAGTGCAAATTAGCAACTAATCATTTTTGTAACTGATTTTTTGTGCATTAAGTAACGTGCTCACATTAAGAAAATGCTTAAATAATTTAAGTTTACATATGGAAGATATGTTCAGTCTAACAGTCATGTTAATTGTCTATGATGTTATAACGCTGTTTGTATAAACAGGCCAGATTTTTTGAGCCTGAGTTAAGCTGTGATCCTGAGATGACGATCCACCCAGTTAGAGAATGTTGAAAAAGATGATTAGAAGAGAATCCTGCGACTGATCAAGTGACTGTTATCACAGACTATCACAGGTGGAATTTATCCATTTCTAGTGGTGTTTCTCACCAACTTACAGTGGTGTGAAAAACTATTTGCCCCCTTCCTGATTTCTTATTCTTTTGCATGTTTGTCAAACTTAAATGTTTCTGCTCATCAAAAACCGTTAACTATTAGTCAAAGATAACATAATTGAACACAAAATGCAGTTTTTAAATGAAGGTTTACATTATTAAGGGAGAAAAAAAACTCCAAATCTACATGGCCCTGTGTGAAAAAGTGATTGCCCCCCCCTTGTTAAAAAATAACTTAACTGTGGTTTATCACACCTGAGTTCAATTTCTGTAGTCACCCCCAGGCCTGATTACTGCCACACCTGTTTCAATCAAGAAATCACTTAAATAGGAGCTACCTGACACAGAGAAGTAGACCAAAAGCACCTCAAAAGCTAGACATCATGCCAAGATGCAAAGAAATTCAGGAACAAATGAGAACAAAAGTAATTGAGATCTATCAGTCTGGTAAAGGTTATAAAGCCATTTCTAAAGCTTTGGGACTCCAGCGAACCACAGTGAGAGCCATTATCCACAAATGGCAAAAACATGGAACAGTGGTGAACCTTCGCAGGAGTGGCCGGCCGACCAAAATTACCCCAAGAGTGCACAGACAACTCATCCGAGAGTCCACAAAAGACCCCAGGACAACATCTAAAGAACTGCAGGCCTCACTTGCCTCAATTAAGGTCAGTGTTCACGACTCCACCATAAGAAAGAGACTGGGCAAAAAACGGCCTGCATGGCAGATTTCCAAGGCGCAAACCACTTTTAAGCAAAAAGAACATTAAGGCTCGTCTCAATTTTGCTAAAAAACATCTCAATGATTGCCAAGACTTTTGGGAAAATACCTTGTGGACCGACGAGACAAAAGTTGAACTTTTTGGAAGGTGCGTGTCCCGTTACATCTGGCGTAAAAGTAACACAGCATTTCAGAAAATGAACATCATACCAACAGTAAAATATGGTGGTAGTGTGATGGTCTGGGGTTGTTTTGCTGCTTCAGGACCTGGAAGGCTTGCTGTGATAGATGGAACCATGAATTCTACTGTCTACCAAAAAATCCTGAAGGAGAATGTCCGGCCATCTGTTCGTCAACTCAAGCTGAGGGGCCAGGGGTAGCTCAGTGGTTAAGGCGTTGGACTACGGTTCGGAAGATCCCAGGTTCAAATCCCACAACCACCAAGTTGCCACTGTTGGGCCCCTGAGCAAGGCCCTTAACCCTCAACTGCTCAGTTGTGTAATAAGATAAAAATCTACGTCGCTCTGGATAAGAGCGTCTGCCAAATGCCTAAATGTAAATGTAAGCTGAAGCGATCTTGGGTGCTGCAGCAGGACAATGACCCAAAACACACCAGCAAATCCACCTCTGAATGGCTGAAGAAAAACAAAATGAAGACTTTGGAGTGGCCTAGTCAAAGTCCTGACCTGAATCCTATTGAGATGTTGTGGCATGACCTTAAAAAGGCGGTTCATGCTAGAAAACCCTCAAATAAAGCTGAATTACAATAATTCTGCAAAGATGAGTGGGCCAAAATTCCTCCAGAGCGCTGTAAAGTTGAATAACTGCAATCAAGCGTTTGCGATAACTTGCAACAAGCAAGTTATCGCAAACGCTTGATTGCAGTTATTCAATTCAATTCAAGATTCAAGATTCAAAGAACTTTATTAATCCCAAAGGGAAATTGCTTAGGCTCGGTTACAGGTGCTCACAGTTGTTAACTAAGGAAGGTAATAAAGGTAATAAAGGTAATAAATAATTAAAAAAAAAAAAAGTTCCTACTGTAAAACATTAAGTACCAACAAAATATGACTCAAGACGACTTGTAAGTATTGCACAGTAATCAAGTATGTATGTAATATTGTATTATTATATGCAATCGTGTATTACACATTCTATTGGGAGGTAGTATTGCAGTTATCATATTATTAATATGGGTAAGTATTAGTGTCCTGTTGTATACCAGTCAGTGAAAAAATCCACATACATGTGTGTATGAGTTACAGAGAAGAATTGTAAAGTTTTATGGCCGTTGGGAGAAAGGATCTCCTGTGACGCTCGGTGGAACACGTGATAGTAATCAGTCTCTGGCTGAAACTGCTCCTCTGTTCAGCCAAAACACTGTATAGCGGGTGAGAAGGATTGTTCACAATGGATTCTACTTTGGACAGAATCCTCCTCTTTGCTACTACATCCACCGAGTCAAGCTCCATGCCTAGCACAGATCCGGCCTTTTTAATTGACTTGTCCAGTTTGTTCTTATCAGACCCCTTAATGTTACCACCCCAACAGACCACAGTGTAAAAAATGACACTCGCCACAACGGTTTCATAGAACATCCGTAGAATGGTATTACAGACATTAAAAAACCTGAGCCTTCGAAGAAAGTACAATCGACTCTGACCTTTCTTGTAGAGTGCCGTTGTGTTGAGTGACCAGTCAAGTTTGTTGTCCAGATAAACTCCCAGATATTTGTAATCGGAGACAATGTCCACTATCTCCCCTTTGACAGATATAGGAGTCACAGGGGTCTTGCTTCTCCTAAAGTCTACCACCATCTCCTTTGTTTTCCCGATGTTGAGTTGTAGGTGATTACGCTCACACCAGGAAATGAAGTCATCCACAACAGACTGGTACACCCAACAACCACAGAGTCGTCAGAGAACTTCTGCAGGTGGCATGACTCTGAGTTATATCTAAAGTCGGATGTATAGAGGGTGAAAAGAAACGGAGACAGTACAGTCCCCTGGGGAGCTCCAGTGCTGCAGATCAAAGTCTCTGACACACAGTTCTTTAGTCGGACATACTGGGGGCGACAGGTCAGGTAGTCCATGATCCAGGAAACCAAGCAGGTGTCAATGTTTATGTTCCTTAATTTCTCCCCCAGTACTGCTGGTTGGATGGTGTTGAAGGCACTGGAGAAGTCAAAGAACATCATCCTTACAGTGGTCCTAGGCTTGTCAAGGTGAGAGTAGGTGCGATGTAGCAGGTGTATTACGGCGTCATCAACTCCCATGAACGGCTGATAGGCAAACTGAAGAGGGTCCAGAGAGGACTTCACCAGGGGACGAAGTGTATCCAGGATCAGTCTCTCAAACACCTTCATAATGTGCGATGTTAAAGCCACCAGCCTGTAGTCGTTCTGGGCACAGGGACATGGTGTTTTGGGTACCGGCACAATTCATGATGTTTTCCACAGTGCAGGGACTTTCTGAAGAGACAGACTCAGGCTAAAGAGGTACTGGAGGACACCACATAGTTGGGGAGCACAAGATTTCAGGACTCTTGGATTGATCTTATCCAGACCTACAGCTTTTGTAGGGCTGATCTTACTCAGGCCATGTTTAACCTGATCCACTGAGATGTTGATTGCTGGGAGTGCAGGAGTAGTGACTGTGACTGTTCTCTGTGTAGGGGAGGACATAGGAGCAGGAATGTGTGGATTTGGGTTGAAGTCGGGGGAAGTGTGAGACATAGGGACATCAAATCTATTGAAGAAAGTGTTGAGGTCGTTTGCACGTTCCCTATTCCCCTCAATAGCCTGGCCGCTTGTCTTATAGCCAGTGATGCTCCTCATGCCCCTCCACACCTCTCTCGTGTTGTTTTGCTTCAGCCTTTGTTCTAGTTTTCTCCTGTATGCCTCTTTCCCCTCCTTGATTTTCCCGGTTAGCATTTTTTTAGCCTTCTTCACTGCTTCCTTATCACCAGACCTAAAAGCATTTTTTTTTTTCATTTAAACACGCTTTAATGTCTTTGGTGACCCAGGGTTTGTTGTTGGGGAAACAGCGAATATCTCTCATCGGTAAACAGGAGTCACCACAGAAGTTAATGTACTCCGTGATGCAGTCTGTCATTCCATCAATGTCCTCTCCATATGATGCACTGAGAACCTCCCAGTCTGTAGCCTCGAAACAATCCTGTAACGTAGCAGTAGCACCTTCTGAACATCTTCTTACACTCCTCACTATAGCAGGCTGTCTCTGAACCAGGGGTTTGTATATAGGCATGAGGTGGACTAGGTTGTGATCCGACCTCCCCAGGGGGGGAAGTGCTGCAGCACTGTAAGCACCTTTAACATTAGCATACAGCAGGTCTAGTGTCTTCTCCCCCCTAGTGTG
This sequence comes from Channallabes apus, assembly GCA_030522415.1. Classification (NCBI taxonomy): domain Eukaryota; kingdom Metazoa; phylum Chordata; class Actinopteri; order Siluriformes; family Clariidae; genus Channallabes; species Channallabes apus. The sequence continues at coordinate 2,000,138 of CM060110.1, forward strand.
ACAATCCACGTACTGAGTGAAAGTGGGAATAGTCTTGTTCAGTGATGTGTGATTGAAATCACCGGAGATCAGGAGAAAGGCATCAGGGTGTCGAGTCTGGAGTTTGGCAGTTACAGAGTGAATGACATCACACGTGGCAGTGGCATTCGCGGATGGAGGAATGTACACAGCAGTTATTATCACATGTGAGAATTCTCTTGGTAAATAATATGGGCGAAGTCCGACAGCCAACAGTTCAATATCTGGACTACAAACACGCTCCTTAACAGTCACATGACCGGGGTTACACCACATGTTGTTGATGTAAACAGCCAGCCCCTCTCCTTTCCTCTTACCGCTCTCTCTCCTCGTCCTGTCGCTCCGTATCGCGCTGAAGCCGTCCAGTGTAATATTAGAGTCTGGCACATCACTATGTAACCAAGTCTCTGTAAAACACATCAGACTGCACTCGCGGAAGATGTTTTCAGTCTTTAACAAAGCTGTCAACTCGTCCATCTTATTGTCCAGAGATCTCACGTTGCCCATGATAAGAGACGGGACATACGGCTTGTACTTTCTCATCCTTTCCTTATGCGCCGCGCGTTTCTCTTCCTCTTTGGCTCCTCTGCGCCGCTTTCTTCCACCTCTGCATCCCCTTATCGTCCTCCTCCGTATCTCATCCGGAATGTTTAGAGTTCTATACAGAGTCGGATCTCTGATGCCGGCCGGCTTCAGTGCGATCAGCTGTTCCCTGGTGTAAACAAAGGAGCTGCCTCCTTGCTGAAAATGTCATTAAAATTGCGTAACTAAGAACAAGAACACTTTCAAAATGCATGGTTTGAAAGGGCGACCTTACTTGTTAAATACAGAATAAAGTTATAAATAAATAATAGAATGAAAGTATAATAAAAAGTAAAAAACACACGAGAATTCCGAGAGCAACTGCACCAAGCTGCTGCACGCTCGCGCATGCGCAGAAAGAGCTAAGGGTGCTAAGGGTGGCCCAACCAGTTATTAGGTTCAGGGGGCAATTACTTTTTCACACAGGGCCATGTAGGTTTGGATTTTTTTTTCCCCTAAATAATAAAACCCCTCATTTAAAAACTGCTTTTTGTGTTTACTTGTGTTATCTTTGACTAATAGTTAAATGTGTTTGATGATCAGAAACATTTTGTGTGACAAACATGCAAAAGAATAAGAAATCAGGAGGGGGGCAAATAGTTTTTCCACACCACTGTACCTCATGCTGATCATTACACTGACATTTTGCACTATTGAATGTTTGTACTACAAGAATTTGCACTAAACAAAGAGACTCTTTTACTCATCGTTTAGATTAAGAGGACATTTTTCTTTTTGTTTTTTCTTTCCCCATGTTCACATTTATTTTATGGACTGAGAACATTTCATATACTGCATTTGTTATTGAGTGTTTGTACTATTACTCCCGAGTGACTTTATTGTAATTTAGTTTTAATTTGTGGGTCAGAGGATTTAATTTAGACCAGTAACCAAAAAAGCAAAGTTGCAAAAAAGGTTTAGAACAGAAACAATATATATAAATTAATAATAAATAAACAAACATAGGAAAGGTAATAATTCCAAAATTAGAGCAAGTGAACTATTAAAGAAATAATATAGTACAATAAAAGTATTTAGATTAACTATCTACAAAGGAGCTCAAACTTAGTTTTGAGGAAAAAAGAAAGAAAGATAATTTTTGTATGTTATCTGTATTGTTTTGCCATTTAATGTCATGTTTTCATTTACTTCAACTTTCACTCCAAAGTAAACAAAGCAACTTTAAGTAATTCTCTTGGTCTGTCTGTTTTGTTAATGCGGTTTACCAAAAGACATATTTTTTTACCCCCCTGTAGCGATCCTAGACTCTGAGCTGGTCTATTATTGTATCCCCCAAGTGATCACTGTTATCTCACCTTCACATGGCTGGTATGGCTGGTGTGCTTAATGTAGCAGGATGAGCTGGAGCCGCATTGTTATCTTTGTTATATAGGTGACTTATTCACCACAGGCTGTGCTGTAATTGCTTTATATATACAGTATATAGACTTTTGGTTTCCCTTTCGAACAACATTGCCTTACTGGTGTCGGTAAGTGGCTTGTTTCCTGTAATTCCTGGTAGTAAAGGGATTGCTAGTGGTTGTTCATCCAACATTTTTAACAGGAACAATAGGTCGAAGTGGATGGTGTGGACTCATGAACTCTGCTGCTTTACTTCACCGCTGTTTTGTCTCACATATGCTTTGCTTTACTGCTATTAATAAATATATATTACTAAAATATATTTAAATATATGCACTTTGCCTCATTGCTGCATTGCATAAGTACTGCTTTGGTGATTTCCCACATTGCTGCTGCGGATGCACTTTGTATTATCTGTTTGAGAATTTTGATTTTTTTAATTTTAAGAGTTGTTTCTCCTCTCTCTCTTTCTTTCTCTCTCTCTCTTTTACATCAATGGTTAGGATATTTACATTTAGGCATTTGGTAGATGCTCTTATCCAGAGCGACTTACAAGAAGGGCTTTAAAGTTTACATCATTGGATACATACTTACACTGGGATAATTAGGATAATAACTAAGTTCCATTAGTCCAACACAACTTAGAAGAGTTTATTATTTTTTTTGTGGTGGTGGTAGTTGGGGACGGGGGGGTCAGTCCAAGTACTGGAGAAACAGATGCGTCTTGAGTCGTCGTTTAAAGATAGTCAAAGTCTCTGCTGTACAGACATCTAGAGGAAGTTCATTCCACCACATAGGTGCCAGAACAGAAAAGAGCCTGGATGAATGACGCCCTCGATCTGTGAGAGATGGTGGGATGAGGCAAGCAGTGCGGGAGGATCGGAGGGAACGTGGTGCAGTGCATGGTGTGATTAGAGCAGAGAGGTAAGTGGGTGCTGGGCCATTTTTAGCTTTGTAGGCAAGCATCAGCGTTTTGAATTTGATGCAGGCAGCTACAGGAAGCCAGTGCAGGGAGCGGAGGTGTTGGGTGGTGTGGGAGAACTTGAGAAGGTTAAAAACGAGACATGCTGCTGCATTCTGGATCAGTTGCAGAGGATGAATCGTGGACAGAGGCAGGCCTGCCAGGAGTGAGTTGCAGTAGTCCAGTCTTGAAATAACAAGGGAGTGAACAAGCACCTGAGTAGCCTGTGAAGAAAGAAATGGGCGAATTCTTCTGATATTGTAAAGAAGAAATCTACAAGAGCGAGTAAGGTTAGCAATGTGTGGGGAAAATGACAGATGATTATCCACGGTTACCCAAAGATTGCAGGCAGTAGCTGAAGGAGTGATTTGGTTGTTGTCCAGGGATATCACAAGGTCTTGACTTGGGGATGAGTCACAAGGTATGAACAACAGTTAAATTTTACTCAGATTGAGCTTCAGCTGATGAGCAGCCATCCAGGATGAGATGTCTGCCAGACATGCTGAGATCCGGGTGGAAACCTGAGTGTCAGAGGGAGGAAAGGAGAGAGTAAGTTGAGTGTCATCTGCATAACAATGGTATGAAAATCCATGCGATGATATGACTTTACCGGGTATAGAGGGAGAACAGAAGCGGACCAAGTACTGAGCCCTGCAGGACACCAGTAGAAAGTCTACGTGGGGCAGATGTAGATCCCCTCCATGTTACCTCATATGACCTATCTTCTAGGTAAGAAGCAAACCATTGCCACGCTGTTCCACTAATTCCAAGGCTTGTAAGAATAGATAATTGAATCATGTGGGTCACCGTGTCAAATGCAGCTGACAAGTCCAGTAGGATGAGAACAGATGACAGTTTAGCAGATCTAGCAGCATGGAGCTTCTCTGTGACTGACAGAAGGGCAGTCTCTGTGGAATGTGCCACTTTAAATCCAGGTTGGATGGGATCATTAAGGTTGTTCTGTGAGAGATAAAGAGACATTTGGTTATGAACAGTCCTTTCAAAAATTTTGGAAATAAAAGAGAGAAGTGATACCGGGCGATAGTTGTTAACTTCTGATGGGTCCAGGCAGGGTTTCTTGAGGATGGGAATAACCCTTGCCTTCTTAAAAGCAGCAGGAACATGAACAGATTATATGGAATGGTTGATGATGGTTGTGGTGAAGGGAAGGAGGCCTTGTGAGAGGTCCTGGAGCATTGTGGAAGGGATTGGGTCTAATGAACAGGTGGTGGGGTTAGTTGATGAGATGATCTGCTGAATCTCATCAGATGACAGGTTGGAGAATTCTGATAAGTCAGGGAAGGGAAGGTCCTGAGGTAGGAGTTTGGTTGGGAGCGAAGGACTGGCGGATTGTTGCAATTTTCCCATCGTAGAATGTGGCAACATCGTCAGCAGTCAGAGAGGAAGGGGCAGGAGGAGTCGGTGGGTTGAGTAGTGAGGAGAAGATGTTGTGGAGTTTGCCAGGATCATGTGCAGAAACTTCCAGCTTTTCTCTGAAGAAGGTAGTTTTGGCAGAAGTCACGTCACATGAGAATTTGGAGAGAAGAGTCTAGTAAGAGATGAGATCTGCATCAAGTTGCAATTTCTTCCATCTTCTCTCTGCAGTTTTTAATTCTCTCCTGTTGTTGCGTAGTACATCAGATAGCCAAGGAGCAGGACAAGACGTCTTCCTTGGTTTAAATGACAGCTGGCAGAGGAGATCTATGGATGAGGAGAGAGAGGAGAGTAAAGTTTCAGTCGCAGTCTCTAGTGGTAGAGAGGAGAAGGAGTCTGGGTCTGGGAGGGATGATAGGGTGCATGAAGAGAGAGGAAGTGGAGACAGAGTGAAGGTTTCTGCAGGAAAAGGAGAAATTTTGGTGGCTAGGCTTTACATAGAATAGGAAGGGTTATGGTGAAGGAATACCAGGTAATGATCAGATTTATGAAGAGGAATAGTAGTGATATCTGTGACTGGGCAAGGGCAGCAAAAAATGAGATCGAGAGAATTCCCTGTCTTGTGTGTGAGAGGGCAGCTGTTTAGAGTTTAAGAGAAGGAGTTAAGGAGAGGGGGAAGGAAAGAGGATTGGAGTTTGTCAGATGGAAGTTTGAAATCTCCTAGAACAGTGAGAGGAGTGTTAGCAGAAGGAAAAAGACTAAGAAGAATGTCCATTTCATCTAGAAAGTTTCCTAGAGAGCCAGGAGGACAGTAAATAACTAAGATGTGGAGGTTAATTGGAGAGGTTACCTTAACTGCATGAAATTCAAATGATGAAAAACTGAGATGAGACAGGGGGATAGGCGAGAAGGGTCATCTCTTAGACAACAGGAGACCTGTACCACCACCTCTGCCGGTTTCTCGTGGAGAGTGAGAGAATACATAGGCAGAGGATAGGGCAGCCGGTGTAGCTGAGTTCTGGGGAGATATCCAGGTCTCAGTTAGTGCCAGAAAGTCAAAAGAGTAATGGGTAGCCAGGGCAGAGATAAAATCTGCTTTCTTTACAGCAGATTGGCAGTTCCAGAGCCCACCTACCACCAGTGCAGGTAAATGAGACAGTACTGGAGGGTAGATGAGGTTTCTGGGGATCTGCCTCTGCTGTGTGAGTTAAAGCATCTTGGTCTGTGAGAACTGACAGAGATAGGTTGAAGACACATGCTAGACTGAAGTGATTGTCTATAAAACTTGTAATTTCTTGGTAAACAAGAGTTTCAGTCAATTCTCTGTGTACTTGATATCTAGATTCTTCACTAACTTTGTTGCAGGATATGCTTGTTAAGAAACCTTCTATATATGTAGCTAAGCCCTGCCCATAATTCACACCTTAAATAAGCCTGAAACTACTCTTGATTAATTACCTCAGAACAAATTGCTTTAGACCTACTTCAATCACACTGCAATCAATACTAGCAAACAGCAAAAACTAGGTACAGTATACAGGATATCTTGTAGAGCTGTGAGCTAAAGGTAGTGGTAATGTGACCTGCTGGGGGGTAATTTCCCTTCTTTGTGTGTGTGTTGGTCACCCTTTTTTGCTGATTGTCACAGTGTGATTCATGTTTGTTTGGGGTGATTCTTTTTGAGGGATACCCCCCCTCCCTTTTCCTAGTCTGCTCATCTACTGGTAAGCTCAAGCCGTAATTTGATATGTGCATTTTAGTATTTGGTGAATGTGCTTACATTTGATGGGGTAGTTGCAACTACTTTTACATTGCTGGATGTAACTTTTGAACTGCTAAATTGTGTATTATTGTTTGTGAGAAAATAAAGTGACACCTCTTGCTTGTTCATTGAACATTAAATTAATTACTTGGGTCATTTGATTTCTTGGGTGTAATTCCCATCCATCCATCCATCCAATTTCTTCTGCTTATCTGAGGTCGGGTCGCGGGGGCAGCAGCTTCAGTAGAGATGTCCAGACTTCCCTCTCCCCGGCCACTTCTTCCAGCTCTTCCGGGGGGATCCCAAGGCGTTCCCAGGCCAGCCGAGAGACATAGACCCTCCAGCGTGTCCTGGGTCTTCCCTGGGGTCTCTTTCTGGTGGGGTGTGTCCGGAACACCTCACAAGGGAGGCGTCCAGGGGGCATCCTAAATTGATGCCCAAGCCACCTCATCTGGCTCCTCTCGATGCGGAGGAGCAGCGGCTCTATTCTGAGCCCCTCCCTGATGACTGAGCTTCTCACCCTATCTCTAAGGGAGAGCCCAGACACCCTGCAGAGGAAACTCATTTCGGCCGCTTGTATTCGCGATCCTGTTCTTTCGGTCACTACCCACAGCTCATGACCATAGGTGAGGGTAGGAACGTAGATCGACCGGTAAATTGAGAGCTTTGCCTTTTGGCTCAGCTCCTTCTTCACCATGATGGACCGATACAGAGCCCGCATCACTGCAGACGCTGCCCCGATCTTCATGTCGATCTCCCGTTCCATTTTACCCTCACTCGTGAACAAGACCCCGAGACACTTAAACTCCTCTACTTGGGGCAGGATCTCACTCCCAACCCTGAGAGGGCACTCCACCCTTTTCCGGCTGAGGACCATGGCCTCAGTTTTGGAGGTGCTGATTCTCATCCCAGCCGCTTCACACTCGGCTGCGAACCGATCCAGTGAGAGCTGTAGGTCGCAGGATGATGAGGGCAACAGAACAACGTCATCTGCAAAAAGCAGTGAACCAATCCTGAGCCCACCAAACTGTACCCCCTCAACGCCCTGGCTGCGCCTAGAAATCCTGTCCATAAAAATTATGAACAGGATCGGTGACAAAGGGCAGCCCTGTCGGAGTCCTACTCTCACCGGAAACAGGTCCGACTTACTACCGGCAATGCGGACCAAGCTCCGACACCGGTTGTACATGGACCGGACAGCCCTTAACAGGGAATCCGATATCCCATACTCCCGGAGTACTCCCCACAGGACTCCCCGAGGGACACGGTCGAATGCCTTCTCCAAGTCATCAAAGCACATGTAGACTGGTTGGGCAAACTCCCATGCCCCCTCCAGGACCCTGCTAAGGGTGTAGAGCTGGTCCACTGTTCCGCGACCTGGACGAAAACCACACTGCTCCTCCTGAATCCGAGGTTCGACTATCCGACGGACCCTCCTTTCCAGGACCCCTGAATAGACTTTCCCGGGGAGGCTGAGGAGTGTGATCCCTCTGTAGTTGGAACACAATCTCCGGTCCCCCTTCTTGAAGAGGGGGACCACCACCCCGGTTTGCCAGTCCAGAGGCACTGTCCCCGATGTCCATGCAATGTTGCAGAGACGTATCAACCATGACAGCCCTACAACATCCAGAGCCTTGAGGAACTCCGGGCGGATCTCATCCACCCCCAGGGCCCCGCCACCACGGAGCCTTTTGATCATCTCGGCGACCTTGGCCCCAGAGATGGAAGAGTCCACCTCTATGTCCCCAGACTCTGCTTCCTCATCTGAAGGCATGTTGGTGGAATTAAGGAGGTCTTCGAAGTACTCCCCCCACCGACCCACAACATCCCGAGTCGAGGTCAGCAGCGCACCATCCCCACTATACACTGTGTTGACCGTGCACTGCTTTCCTCTCCTGAGACGCCGGATGGTGGACCAGAATCTGTTTGAAGCCGTCTGGAAGTCATTCTCCATGGCCTCCCCAAACTCCTCCCACGCCCGTGTTTTTGCCTCAGCAACCACCGAAGCTGCATTCCGCTTGGCCTGCCGGTACCTATCAGCTGCCTCCGGAGTGCCACCAGCCAAAAAGGCCCGGTAAGACTCCTTCTTCAGCTTGATGGCATCCCTCACTGCCGGTGTCCACCAACAGGTTCTTGGGTTGCCACCGCGACAGGCACCGACCACCTTGCGGCCACAGCTCCGGTCGGCCGCCTCGACAATGGAGGCGCGGAACATAGTCCATTTGGACTCAATGTCCCCCACTTCCCCCAGGACGTGGTTGAAGCTTTGCCGGAGGTGGGAGTTGAAGCTCGTCCTGACAGGGGACTCTGCCAGACGTTCCCAGCAGACCCTCACAATACGTTTGGGTCTACCAGGCCTGACCGGCATCCTACCCCGCCAACAAAGCCAACTCACCACCAGGTGGTGATCAGTTGACAGCTCCGCCCCTCCCTTCACCCGAGTATCCAAGACATGTGGCCGCAAGTCCGACGACACGACCACAAAGTCGATCATCGAACTGTGGCCTAGGGTGTCCTGGTGCCAGGTGCACATATGGACACCCTTATGCCTGAACATGGTGTTCGTTATGGACAATCCGTGATGAGCACAGAAGTCCAATAACAAAACACCGCTCTAGTTCAGATCGGGGGGGCCGTTCATCCCAATCACGCCATTCCATGTCTCACTGTCATTGCCCACGTGAGCATTGAAGTCCCCCAACAGAACAATGGAGTCCCCAGGAGGGACGCTCTCTAGCGCCCCCTCTAGAGACCCCAAAAAGGGCGGGTACTCCAAACTGCTGTTCGGCGCATAAGCGCAAACAACAGTAAGGATCCATCCCCCCACCCGAAGGCGGAAAGAGGCCACCCTCTCGTCCACTGCGGTGAACCCCAATGTACAGGCCCCGAGCCAGGGGGCAATAAGTATGCCCACACCTGCTTGGCGCCTCTCACCGGTGGCAACTCCAGAGTAGAAGAGAGTCCAGCCCCTCTCAAGGAGCCTGGTTCCAGAGTCCAAGCTGTGCGTCAAGGTGAGTCCAACTATATCTAGTCGGAACTTCTCAACCTCACGCACTAGCTCAGGCTCCTTCCCCGCCAGAGAGGTGACATTCCACGTCCCTAGAGCCAGCTTCTGCAGCCGAGGATCAGACCACCAAGGCCCCTGTCTTCGGCCACCGCCCAACTCACACTGCACCCAACCTCTTTGGCCCCTCCTACAGGTGGTGAGCCCATGGGAAGGGGGACCCACGTTGGCTCTTCGGGCTGTTCCCAGCCGGGCCCCATGGGTGCAGGCCCGACCACCAGGCGCTCGCCATCGGGCCCCACCTCCAGGCCTGGCTCCAGAGGGAGGCCCCGGTGACCCATGTCCGGGCGAGGGAAAACGTTTTCCAATGTTTTTACTCATCATAAGAGGTCTTTTGAACCACTCTTTGTCTGTTCCCTCACCTAGGACCAGACTGCCATGGGTGACCCTGCTAGGGGCATGAAGCCCCCGACAACATAGCTCCCAGGATCATTGGGACACGCAAACCCCTCCACCACGATAAGGTGGTGGTTCAAGGAGGGGGGGTGTAATTCCCAAGATGGCGTAATTGGCTACATTGTAAAAACAAGAGGATTGGGGGACTTTGAGCCAGCTGCCTTCACCTCATCACATTAAGTTAAAAATGTCCAGGGTGTAGACTGAACACAAAGTTTATCATGTTAAGATTTGATTAAAAAAAATATTGAATAGTTAATTTTTATTGTTAATATATTGTTTGCCACAATATCTTCTCTTCACTACTCAACCCACCGGTTCCTCCTGCTACATATTCTCTGACTTCTGATAAACATATTTTATGATGGGAAAATAGCAGCGATCCGCCAGACCTTCACTCCCACCCAACCCCTACAGTAGAACTAGGACCCTCCCTCTCATCCATTAGAAGAATTTTCCACCCTGACAACTGTGGAGATTTTGCACATCATCTCATCATCCGTTCATTAGAGATAATGCTCCACAATGCTTCAGTTCATCTCACAAGACTTCCTTTTCTTTCATCACATCCATTCATTTAGGCATTTGGCAGATGCTCTTGTTAAAAGCATCTAAAGTTTTACTTTATAATATATATATATATATATATATATATATATATATATATATATATATATATTTAATAACTAAGTGCCATTAGTCGAACACAACTGTTTTTTTAATTTTTTTAATAATATTTATAGATTTTTGGGGGTTATTAGATGTTTTTTAGATGTTTGGGGTAGTTTACAGTTTATTTCCCAGTTTAGTTTTTTATTGGCCGTTTTAAATATCACTGGCAGCACCAGCAGCGGTCAGATGTGACTTTAGAGAACTTAATGGTCTGTTTACCAAGTCTGGAGTTAATATTACAGCTTACTGTCAGTGTCCCACACTCACAATGTCACTCCACTTTAACTCAAAAACATGCTCAAGCTTCGACAATACTATTAATGTCCCTATTACGTAAGAGCTGCACTACCCGATGAAGAGTGTTTATGTTCTCTGTAAATACTGAGAGAATCTCACCGCGTGTTGTCTGGATAAATTCAGCGGTTATTTATTCTTTGGTTGAGTTAATCTGCATGTTATTTCTGTGACTGTAATATAACGTGATGCAGCTGATGAGGGACACAGACTGAGGGTAGCTGTACAGGAGCTAGTAATGCTCGTAACCGGGTTTATATTTTGGCCGTGACTTTCCGCGGTAGCGAGAGCGCTTAGTTAACGAGCTAAATAAAAACACTGAAGTGTTTATTAGTTAAGGAGAAGGAGGGTGTGGTAAAATTTTATTGAATTATAATTGTAGTCAAGTGTAAGGTACCAAATACCCAGAAGGCCTCTGTCTAAGAGGCCTTGATCCAACTCGCTACAAAAACAGAAAAGGCGCCTGCACGACAAATTGAGGAAGTGAGAAAACACGCAGGCAGTAGGCAAGGGATAGGTAACAGACAAGAAAACTAAAGGAAAAAAAACAATATCAATAATATTTACTAACATTTTATCATTATGCACTAATAATATCTACTCGTAATATCTACAATGTTTATGATAATGTTTGTTTTAATGATAATTAAAGAAAAAGTATGCAAAGTGTGACCCAAGAACAACCCGTACACACAGAGTGCAAGAAATTAAGGAACTTTATTGGAGGAAAAAATGCAAGCAGCGATAAAAAATTATAAAAATAAACTTTCGGTTCTGCTTTAATTGGGACACAAAGTGAAAAAAGCCAGACTTCTGCTTTTAAGAAGCAGAAAAACAGCATAAATCATATTTGTTATAAAGAAAAAATCTAATTAATCAGTAATTTTCAGCAATATCATCCTCAGAGGTAGGCCCCTCAGAGTTCTAACCAGATGCAAATTGTGGTGGTTCGGTGTGAGTAGGGGAAGGTGTAACCACCTGCTCCCAGAAGGAATCTCAGATGAGAGGATGAGCGAGAAGAACGCTGCCTGCGAGCTAGAATTAAACAAAATTAGAGAGGATTTAGCAAACATGGGTTTAGTAAATCTGGGGAAAAATGCACTCTGCACATATTAAAAGAAACATTACATTAATTATTTTAGTAGTATAAGACCTAAGTACTAGCAAAATAAATAATCATACCAATAATCAGATTAATGTGATTGTCTTGAACTAACCATAGTATAGGAATAGTAGCAGATAAGTGTAAAATAAATATTAACAAACCTAATCAATGAACTGATTTAAGCTGATTTAATTAATCTTTAATCTTAATATCTATCCTATAATAATTAAGTAAATTAATCAAAAGTATACTAATTGATATATATATGTTCAAAATCATTAAAATAATCATTTAGTTATATAACGAGATTTAATGTATAATCAAAATGAATAACTAGAATATATTAAAGTACTAATAGATAAATAATCTCTATACAAGTAAATAAAGTAAATACATAATGGACAGTTAAAGACAAATTAGAAAAAATTAACTATGATAAGAACAACCAAAATATAATACTTACACATCTTGATGAGGAAGATTTTGAAAAATTGCGGCTTCCACAAAAACCCAAGTTACCAACGGTGGTCAATGGTCTGGTCAAGAAAAAAAAGGGAATAAACCAAACTTTCTCCAAAAAAGGAGAATGTAAGACCGTCTAACGTCTTAGGCCTGCCCAGACATGAATAAATATGAGATGAGAGGAAAAATTATGCAATTGGGAGGTGCCACATAAATCTGACCTGAGCAGAATTAGCTCACATCTCATGAATATTAAAAAGGTTTCTTGACTTAGGAAGGAGCAAACAATGATGTAATTGTTAAGTGAAGGTATATAAACCCTGTAAAATTAGGGAAGTGAGAGAGAAGAGGAGAGAAATCATGCAGTTTTTATCTGTTCGTCTTTTGTCTGGCTAGTCCAGTGCCGTCCATTTACTTTTGGTTGCAATAAACTCTTTTGCTATTTCAGTACTTGAGTAGTTATTGATTTTGTTTGGAAAATTTACATAGTTCACAACAAATTTGCAAAGATATAAACACTAACGGAGACACTTATCTGTCTGGATTTATTTTAACATTTTTCCAAAGGTAAAATGCAGGTTCATTTGTGTTATTTCTACTTTATAATTTTGTATTAATTGTTTTTATGTATTTTTTGGGGGTTGTGGAATGAATCATTTAAGTTTTCATTATCTCTTATGGGAAAATTTGCTTTGATTTACGAGAGTTTTGATATACGGACACGCTTCTGGAACAAATTATCCTCGTAATCACATGGTATCACTTCTCTCTTTTCTTTCCAAAATTCCTGAACATACTGTTTACAATCAAATATCTCTCTATCTCTCGCAAAACAACCTCAATGATCCCAACCAAGCAGGACTCAAAGTGATACAGTGGGAGCCACGCCAAATAGCCGCTACCGTGTGGCTGACGTGTGAATGGCGTGTGAATGCCCTTTGCACGCCGTAATCCCCCCTCCCTTTTCTGCCAGAAAGGCGTGTCAAGATTTCACAGTAAACACGCCCATTCAAGCGCTATTTATTCATTGACCTGGTGCCACCACTAGACTCAAGAACACATTAAAACAAGCCAGCTGCGCTGAGTTGCAATCACGTGATTTTAACAACCCGCCTCCACCCCCACCGTACTGACGCTACCAAACTACAGAGACGAAGATGGCGGCTTAACGGACTATTCGTGGTAAGTGATGTTTTATTTTATAAAATGTGTTTGGGGTAGTTTACAGTTTATTTCCCAGTTTAGTTTTTTATTGGCCGTTTTAAATATCACTGGCAGCACCAGCAGCAGTCAGATGTGACTTTAGAGAACTTAATGGTCTGTTTACCAAGTCTGGAGTTAATATTACAGCTTACTGTCAGTGTCACACACTCACAATGTCACTCCACTTTAACTCAAAAACATGCTCAAGCTTCGACAATACTATTAATGTCCCTATTACAAGAGCTGCACTACCCAATGAAGAGTGTTTATGTTCTCTGCAAATACTGAGAGAATCTCACCGCGTGTTGTCTGGATAAATTCAGCGGTTATTTATTCTTTGGTTGAGTTAATCTGCAGGTTATTTCTGTGACTGTAATATAATGTGATGCAGTTGATGAGGGACACAGACTGAGGGTAGCTGTACAGGAGCTAGTAACGCTCATAACCGGGTTTATATTTTACACACTTTGGCCGTGACTTTCCGCGGTAGCGCGAGCGCTTAGTTAACGAGCTGAATAAAAACACTGAAGTGTTTATTAGTTAAGGAGGAGGAGGGGGGAGGTGTGTGTGTGTGTGTGGGGGGGGGGGGGGGGGGGGTGTGGAGGTATGAGCGGCTTCAGTAAGTTATAGTTTGGCTTCAGAGATGAACTAATGCTCATATACGAGTGTTATATCACTTAACTTATTTGTATGAAAAGCGCATTAAGTAAATTCTTGGTTAATTTAATTCAGACGATAATACAGACAGTCAGTGGTTAACACTAACACTGTTCACTGGTTAACATTAGCACAGGCAGTTTATTTACATTCCAGAATTCCCAAAACAGTATTTTACACCCTCTGTGGTAAATAGGTTTATTAATATATTTTATTTTTATTAGAAGTAGATGTTCTGTTAAGTTTATTTATCTTTGTCTTCACTAAATTCTCCTGTTGTCTTTAAGCAGAACCCCGCTGTGGAGGATTGGGGGGTCAGACGGCTGACGGCTGGACTTTTGGAGCTACAGGACTGGAGGAGCCTGAACAAGCTGTTGAGGGAGCTGTAGGAGGGATGACGTCACCGTCCGACAGCTTTAGAATGATGTTTGGTCAGGTCTACTGTATATTCTCAATTCAAGATTCAAGATTCAAATAACTTTATTAATCCCAAAGGGAAATTGCTTCTGAACATAGAACTGCTAAATGTCTGATACAGTACTTTGGGGGAAACAAAGACTTAAACTGTTCCATGTTTAATAGTTTTGATATTTGAAAAATGTATATTTTAATATAAAAGAACTATAGATAGAGACTTATAAGCAGCTGGTGTATCCGGGTAGTTTAATGAACTTTAAGCAAAAAGACAACATGTATTCACCTGTTTTATACAAATTACTGTTTTAACTTTGACTAGTTTTGGAAGAATAAATTGAATTGGTAAAGTCATGTTTGCGTGTTTTAATTTTGGGGGATTGTTTGCGTATTTAAAAAACGTTTAGTTGAACCAACAACTTCAATGGGCAAAAAATGGGACACAACTTTCTTTTAAATAGTCAAAGAGTTGGGCTGAAAATCATAATAATAATTTTTGGTCATAGAAACAAATGAAAACAGTTAAACACTTGATCATATGTATTTGTGTTTGTGATTATGTGACCCATAATAATTTTTTCTCAGTATAAATAAATGTTTTGGGTTTTAAGAACTCTAAAAGAGCAACGACAAACTTAGGAGTGGAAGGTGAGAAACCTCAATGGAGAATACTGAGTATGACATGGTGTTAATTGCTCTGTGTGTGTGTTTTTGGCGGGGGGATGGGTGTGCGTGTTAAAGCCAATGGAGAAATTCAGGAGAGCGCGCGCGCGCGTATACACACACACACACACACCTCTCCATTCATCCATCATTGATTAAACCTATGAACACGGCTGTTCAGCAGTTCTAAACACAAGCGCAGGGTCTGTTTTTGTCCTTAACTAAAATACTTCAATACGTTAATAATTAATTTATTTTGCTGAATAAGGTAATAAGCGATATTTAAACCAAACCAGTAAGTTAAGTAAGTGTTCCATACATTAAAGTACTGTCTATAACCAAGTGCCCTATAACACAGTTACAGTTTACAGGACAAACAAACAGAGTGTGTGCGCTGGGGGGATTGGAAGGTGACTGAGAATACTCATTTACAAGACAAAAGACGGTCAGAGGCAGGGCTGTTCTAGACCAGGGGTGGAGGGGCGCAGTCAGAAATGTGAAGGGGGCATCATGTTCGAGCACTGTTTTTCCCTGGGCTTATAGTAACAGTATTGTCCATGCTGAATTGTGTTGAGGCACGCAAACCCCCTGACCACAATAAGGTGGCAATCCCTCAGGGGGAACCTAAAAAATTTAAATTAAAGAAATAAAATAAAAGATCCTTAATCCAGATTTTATCAATCAATGACATAACATTTATCTAAGCTAACTAAATTAAAACAGATGGGCTATTGAACAGATCATAATATGTTTTATGTTTTCTGATTATAAATGATATATGGGTTGATTTTAGAAAGGCTAAATGAAATAGCTAGTTTTTGGTCATGTCAGTCCAGTAACTATACTATGTAAAAGTAATTATAATATGAATTAATTAAGGGCAGGACCTAACCTAATGTTAATAATTTACACCATGATAACATTAGTATTTATGTTTTTGTATATATTTTTTAATGTTCAAATGAACGTTTCAGAGTATATAATTTGTCGTGTCATCTGTGATTGAGACCCATGAGTTAAATTGAAATAATGTTTATAGGTAGTAAGCCAGGTTTTAGTAACCTTGGACAAGCCCTCTCTCGCGCACGTGCTCTCACGCTATCTCTCGCACTCACACGACACACACAAACACACACTGTACACACACAGACACACACAAATAACACATGAAATCGCGTAAAACCACATGAAACTAGGGTAAAAAATATAAGCAGTAAAAATACAGTAGTATCCTGTAGGTGATTCCTGTCCTGTGATAACAGGCGCTAACACTCTAGAACTGTTTAGTTCTGTTAGTTTAGTTTTCAAGTGTGAATGTTTATGGGGATTAAATCTGTCTCTGCTGCCGCATCTATAAACAGTTGTGATAAGTGATTTATGCCCCATCAGATCTTTGATGTGGGACGTTATGCTGGTTAAATGACTAAAGAAATACTGATCCGTATGGACAGATATTTGTTCCAGATATTATGCGCCATTAATCAATTTGTAATGCCAATTTGACTATCAGCGAAAACATCAAAAATATAACGCAAACAAACCCAAGCAGAAGTTAAATTTTAAGCTTTACTTTCAAATAAAAATTTGATTTGTCACATACACAGCACAATATGCAGTAAAATCCTCTGGGTACTTTAGGTGAGGCTCGAACTCGGCATTGCTTCACCTGGACTGCTTTATAAGTACCACGCGCTAACCAATTGCGCCACGGGAGCCACACGGAAGTATCCTCTCTCTCGTACACACACACACACGCACGCACGCACACACACACACGAAATTGCGTAAAACCAAACGAAATATAAGCAGTAAAAAACAGTAAAAATACATTAGTATAACAGACGCTAACCCTCTGGAACTTTTTTACTATTGTTTCCAAGTGTTTATGGGGATTTAATCTGTCTCTGCTGCCGCATCCATTCACAGTTGTGATAAGTGATTAATGCCCCATCAGATCTTTTGACGGGGGAGCATTATGCATGATTAAATGACTAAAGAAATACTGATCCATACAGGCAGATATTTGTTCCAGGTTGCATGCGCCATTAATTGCCTTTCTTATGCCACTTGTTGACTATCAGTGAAAAAAAAAAAATCAGCGAAAACATCATCAAAAATATAACGAAAACAATCCCAAGCAGACATTAAATTTTGAGCTTTATTTTGCAGCAAAATGTTATCTATCGGTATATTAAATGGAACGAGGTAAAATACACAGTAATATAAAATACTGTGCATAGCCCGCGTGTTTATTCCATACCTACAATGATCGGTATAGACAAATTACAGCCGCTACCGTGTCTTTAAGGTTCATTTCAGGATGTCTTAAAAAATATTTCACTAATGGCGCTGCGAGCAGGGTGGAAAAAGGGCAAAGGTGACTGACCGACGTGGGCTTCCTTGGTCAGCAACACAACCAGGTGGCCACTTACAAAGGTAAGCAACTTTTGCTTATATACTTAGGTTGTGTTGTTGGCTGAGGATCACCCATGGTGGTAAGGACTCCTAATAAAGGCCTCTCCAACTCAAGTAATTTAAAATGGGCTTTGTTTCCAGAAGAGAATGCATGCATCAGATTACTAACAGTTGTACTGATAGTGAATTGAGAAGATAAGCATTGCATTGGTCTGGGTGTTGTCAAGTGGGCATTGATTGATGGCAACAGTAACAGACGGTATGAGGAAGCGCATTTGAGTGTCTATTTGTTTTGTTAAGTGGGCTTTGATAGATAACAGGACAGGAAAAAGGTAGATAATCTCGGTATTAATTTGTACTCATTGTCAAGTGGGCCTTGATGGATGGCATGAGTAGTGCAGCAAATTAATAAGGAATTGCGCTTAATTAGTTATATTGCTTGTGTAAGGTTACCCAGCAATTAATAAAAAAATACCCGTTGTATGAGGAACGTACTGTTGTATGTCATAAGCAATTTTTGTAGCCACCGTAAATGTTATATGGTATGAGGTTTGGTGGTGTGGTAATTAATTGATATCTCTTCGTATGTGGAATGTACAACTGTACATCATAAGAAATCACCCCTTATGTTTTATTGATATGAGTGACAGGGGTAATTAATATCTCTTCGTATGGGGAGCACGATTTGTGCCATTAAGTTGATTTAAGTTGAATTCAATTGCAATTGTTTGTGTCTGTGATTTTGTGTCTATTTGTTTCTGTTTGAGTGTGTGAGAGCTCTATGTTCGCCTAGTGTGTGTGTGTGTGAGAGAGAGAGAGAGAGAGAGAGAGAATTGGTTGAATGAGATAAGCTCTGTGTGCTGTGAGCAGGCTGGACCTCCCGAGGGAATTGTGTGTGCAACCCTCAGAGGGGGGGCAGCTTGCTGCTAGACCAGAGACGTGTGTCTGAATGAGCCCTATTTAAGTAATAGCTAGCCTAATAATTAAATAGATAAATATTAATCAATAAAGGGACACGTGTGAGTGGAACAATGAGCCCTTTTAGCAGGGGGACAAGTATGAAAAGAATAAGCCCAATTTTCTAGGAAAAGAGGGATAAGAATGCATAGGCCTCTGAATAAATAAATAAATAAATAAATAGTGTGGAGTGGTGAATGTGTATGAACCCCATATTAATATTGTGGCATTACACACTTACTGATAAAAGTGTTCACGGTGCATAAAAGCACTATGCTTTTTACCAAGTGTTAATTTGAAAATAGTGAAGTGGTGTAGATTCAGGAGTGATTATCATTGATGAGCCTTGGTAAGTGGAGGTGGATACTTCTGTGATTCTAAAAGAGTGTATATTGTTGTAAGTAAATTTAGCCATTAAGTAAGTACACAGGCATAAAATAAAAAATAAATATCTAAGTGGTGACATAGGCTACAGCATGATGGCAGCCTCTCCGGTGGAGACTTTAGTGCTAAAGCATCCGTTGTGTGCAGAACTCATAAATAAGATCTCAAATAAATGGCAAAAGAGAACTAAAGATATGATTACAAAATGGCCAAAGGAGGGGACATTTGATTCAGCACTGTGTTCTGAGATGGACACCTTGATAAGAAAATTACAAAGCGGCGGCAAGAGAGAGAAAGCATGTCTAGAGAAGTTGAAAAGACAGCAGGAAAGAGTGGTCCTAGCTTTGTTTAAGAAAGAATAAGTGAAGTTGGTAAGAAAGAAACAGGAAGTGATGGAAAAAGTTAAGAAAGTCAGGATAGTGAGGCCGAAGTAGCGAGAGAGAAGTTAGTTACACCTCCCTCATATAGTAGGTGCAGGAAGACAGTCGAATTCCTAAGCGTAAGGGAATGGGGGAAGGTTCTGGTGAGATGGAGAAGGAATGTTATGCAGAGCGGTATAAGAAAGTGGGGGTAGATTTACAGAGAGTGGAAAAGCTATGTGTAGAGAAGGATGTAGAGGAACAGGAGGGGGTGCAGACATGTGGAGAGAGGTCAGACAGAAGCACTAAAACACCAGTAAAAAGCAGATAGCTACACCATTAAAGACTGGACATAGATCTTTGTACAGTAGAGAGGATGGGGGTGAAGAGGATTTGTTATTTAATATGGGCAGTTCCACAATTCCCAATTTTAATTAAAGGTGGGGGCATGAGGGTGTTGTCAACCGCCTCCCCAGCATTCAACGAGGGTGCAGGGACATGGTCTTAGACGAGCAGACCTCAGGCAAGCTTTTATCGGTGATTGATATAAAAACTCTATTGGTGAAGACTTTGTGGAGAGGAAAAACGTGCTTCTGACTCGAGTGAGGCTGTACATACATACCACATGGATGGACTGTCTTTGAGGCTTTGAGACTGTTGTATGGCAGGCCTTGCACGCAGAGTGTTGACCCAAGGACATTAAAGGGTGACCTGGAGGCAGTTACAGCTTGAACACCTTACAGAGCGAACCAAGAAAAAAGCTCAAGCTACTCTGATTACCAGAAAAAACAGAGAGGGCCACAAGCAATCCTTCATCAAAAATCCAGCCAGCTTCAGTCAGTGATGACATCACCAGCAGCATTTTCTCCAAACTCAAGCCAGATGCCTGCGTCTGTCACCAATGTTTTCACTCCAAGGCCAAGCATGAGGGGATATGGATTAAATTGCCTCGCATAGCCATTGCCCGGCCCCGAGGGATGAGGGGGGGGGGGGGGGGAGACAACATCCCAGGTCCGATAAGTCATGCTTCTCACATCTGGAAAAGTTTGCCAGAACCGTAAGATTCTCGGGAAGAAAAAGTAGTTACTACAACCCAACAATAAGAGTGTGACTATACCAGTATTAGTCTCAAGTCATATTAGTCTCAAGTTAATTTACTAGGAAAAGAATTATTAGGTGAATTAGGACTGCGAATATGGTGTTCTCCAGAAGGGGTGTATGTTGAACATAAATTCCTGAAGCACAGTTACCCTGTCAGACTTTCACTGTACAATGATATATGACCCATCACAACACATCATCATCATAGGTCGGCAAGGAGCAGCTATCAGTGTAGAGGAGTGTGATTTTGTAAAAAGGTGGTTCAATGTAACTGATTCTGTTCTTCAGGTGACATTGTATGTACTGCAGGATAGAACTGCAGCTCATAGGATTTCATTCTGCAGATAAAACCTGTGTAAAAATCTTGTGTGGTAATAAATTGATTCGTACTTCTTAAGGAAGTTGTAGTTAGCCACAAGTCACAAACACAAATGGCATCAGCATCTGAAATCGACTGTGGGAAATTAGCTATATAGGCAAATGGATAGTCAAGTCCCATCTGAATTATAGTCTAAACATGATACAGATGTAGGCCTACTTAAATCAGCCAGCCAACTACAGTATAAGTACAATGTAAACCAGATGTAGAGCCGCCCAGAGTAAGACAATATGCTTTACGACCTGAGGCAAAGCGGGTATATAGAACACTATTGAAGGCCTTGTAATCTGTGCTAAAACAGACCAGTTGTTGCAATACTCCTATTTTCCCCAGTGATTAAGCCAGGTACAAATAAATGGCATCATGTGCATGATTTACATGCATTTAATAGTAAAACAGGAAAGTATCCAGCAGAAGTTCCAAATCCACACACACTGCTGACTAATGTCCCTCCCTAAGCCAAATATTTTATTGCAATGATATTTGTTCAAGCCTTCTTCAGTGTTCAAATGGCAGAAAAGAGTAAACTACTGCATTTATTTGCATTTACAAGAGCAAGTTGACAAAATAGATACCAAAAATGCCACGGTGGTTCAAACATTCACTGTATATATTCAATGAGAGGTGGAAGCTGGTTTAGGAGGTTAAAGGATAGAAGATAGCCTGGGTCAGCATATGGGTGACTGTTTAATATGTCTATCATCATTAGAAACATGCCAGAATGATTCCATTAAGGTACACCGTAAGCTAGTAAGGAGGTCATAAAGTGTCATAAACTAAACTACAATACTGTAAGCCTGAAGTTAAATTGTTAAGGTGACTAATTTCACATGATACGACAGCCGTAGTACATACATAATTAGAAGGCATAAGTAAGGCACCAGTGTCACAGCCTGATAAACAGTGATGGCTTTAATAGGGTTAACAGGTTTCATGCTGACTGGAGTAAGGAATATGCAGGGAAAAAAACAGCTCCACTAAGGGAGATAATAATGAGAAAAGAAGAACTGCAAGATCTAAGTGCTCCCTTAAAATAGAACACAGATATACTGTTAGCATTTGAATCCATCAAAAAGAAATGCAGACTGCACCTACTTTAGGTATACAGAACAGTACCTGATGATAGCAATCCGTTCTATCGGTATGTAGTGAACCAAGCTGATGGATCTACCTCAGCTATACTGATGCAGGAAACTTGCAGTGATAGGAAAAACCAGTCCCTAGCTTACTACAGCACTAAGCTAGATAATATAACTCAAGGTGACCCAACATGCTACCAACAGGGTTTTGTAGTTGTACATTATACATATAGAACAGCATCTTCATTGACAACATGTTACCGATAGATTGTATAAATTGATAAAAACAAGGGGAAGGTGTTCTAACCCAAGCTCGCCTCCAAACATATTCTTCACTGCTTACATATCCCGACATTAATATAAAGCGATGTGACACAGTTAATCCAGCTAAATCACTCACTTAAACCTACTGTATAAAGGAGTGACTCATAGTTTTGTGGCGAACTCATTGGCATTTACTAGGTTATGACCTGATCTTGAATCTAAGCCTATAGCTGAAGCGGAAGTGACTTATTTTGTTGATGGATCTAGTTTAGAGACCAGGTAGAAAGTCACACAGGGTATTCAGTAGTGATGAAGGATGGAGAAGATTTTAAACCTATCCTATCTCAGCATTGTACACAACCGTGTTCAGCTCAGTTAGCTGAGTTGAAATCGCTCACCGCTGCTTGTCAATTAGCCAAAGGTCTAGTGGCAAATATTTTTGATTTTTGAATTACAGATTCAGCCTATTCCATGGTGTATGTCATCTGTTTGGAACCGTATGGAAGCAAAGGTTTAAAAAGCATGAAGGAACTCCCATTCAAAATGCTGAACGGATAAGTAAACTAATGTCTGCTCTGATGCTACCAAGATGAGTGACTTTCATTAAATGTCAGACCCGTAAAAAAGGGAAATGACTGTGTTGCTAAAGGTAACAACATGGCAGATTTAGAAATGAAGTGTGCCTCAAAATGGCAACTAGCTGTGCAAGCGCACATAGTCCTTATAGAACCACAGCCTCAGTAAGAGGATATCATTTGTACTCAACATCAAGCAGGTCCGTACGAGCACTCGATGTGGCTCCAGAGGGGAGCGCATAAGGACGCACAGGGTATTTGGTGTCCACATGAAGGTCTGATTATAGCACCCATAGCACTGGTGAATATTTCTGGTTTAAATGCTCATGGACTGGGCCATTGTGTAAGAAGACAGGTTGTGAGAAAAATCAGGCAACATGGGTGTTGGTCTTTATATCTGCTATGGTTGAAGAGTTCCTAGCTTCATAGGAGATATGTGCTATGCATAATGTCAGGAAGGAAACAGCGACACCTATAGGCTATATACCGGTACCAGAATGACCATTTAATCACTTAGTGGTGAACTATGTGGGTAGGATAAAGTAGTGTTCAGGGCGAAAGATACATGCTTGTAATAACTGACATATTTAGTAGATGAGTAAAAGCAATAATATCTGCAGATGAAGAGTAAGGAACAGTTATCAAATCGTAAGGGAAGTGATATCTAGATTTGAAATTCCATCAGAGAGGAGTTCCGACAATGGATCAATATTCATTCAGAAAATGTAAGACAGGTGCTGCAACGGTTGGGGAAAAGCTAAGATTCGTGGATGTCCACAGTCCCAGGGGAAGGTAGAGAGTGTAAATGGTAATCTCAAAGCCAAGGTTAATAATAATTGTAGTAATACAATGCTACACTAGGTTTTATCTGATGCTGTACCAATGAGCTAACAAGCATGCAACCTAACACAAATACACATCTAACCCCGCATGAAATGCTTACGGGTCGACCCATGCCTGTGCCATTCTGTAGAGGCCATATAAAGGCCACCGCTTAAACAATTTAAAAAAATCTTATATGAAGAAACTAACTGCCGTACATGAAGTAATCTATGTGCAGGAAAAGAACAAGGAGGAAGAGACGCTCCGTGTCCCATCACTCCAGGAGACCAGGTCTATCTGCGAGTGTTCAGGAGGAAGTGGCACAAGCCCAGGAGGGAGGGACCCCGCAAAGTGTGGCAGCCACTCCAACAGTGATTCAAGTGAAAGACAAGACCGTGTGGTATCACTTGAACAATTACACGAGAGTCATAAAGAGCTATGGGTACCGAAAACGAAGGAAGAAAGACTGAAGAACCGAACATCAGAAAAATACAAAGAAATTAAATCATTATTGGAAAATAACCAACTATTGGCACCAGTTGGATACAAAATTGCACAGCGTTGAACACTCCGCTGCTCCAAATTAAGAATGAGAATCTGCTTAAGAGCAGCATCCACTAGGGATACAAACAAGACTGACTGACTGACTGACTTCGACCAGGTTTCTCCTGACACAATTAACAGGACAAACAATTGTACAGATTATGTGTGACAACTAACTGTGTCCTTTACATTGTATGAATGCATTTCTGTTAAACTAACACTATATTGCTTTTACAGATAAAACAGCAGCAGCGACAACTAATTTTAATTTCCTCCACAGGAAAAATGCACGAGAAGGAAGCAAGCCTTAACCAGATTATGACAATATGTAATGCCACTAAACACAGTTCTCTTTTATTCCAGGTGCAGAAATTTAATTAAAGCAGTTAATGGGTGACTTTACTGTGTCAAGTAAATTTATGAATGTGATTTATGAATTTATTAATCAAAGGTTTCCTAAAATTAACAGCATTTCCCAGCAACAACAGACAAGGATGAATTTTTGGACACAGTCATCAAGGATATCCCGAACTCAGCCATATATATCTCTAACAAGAGACTTTACTGGTTCATATATTGAAGTGTACAGTATCTTCCACGGCATGAGCCCACAATGACGTGCTGGCAACCTCTCTTGTGGGCTCCAACTGGCTCCCTGCGGTGTGCAAAGCACCTGAGTTGAAGACTATTATATTACGACAAGGCTGTTTAAATGTATATCCATTCTTACAAATTGTATTGTGTTATTGTGTAATTGTATGTTCCATTGTAGGTTATATGATTTATCCAATTGATGTAATCCTAGAAAATCACTGTATTAAGTACATGTTCATGTCATGTTATTGAGTAATGGGAAGTACGATGTCATGGAGGTCGAGTCTTTTACTCCTATTCCTAGTCAAGGGTGGAAGGAGAGGTTTGGCCGAATCTCCACTAGAGGGCGAGTCCATGGGTTGGTCATTGATAAAAGTCCAGTGATTTAATTTAATCACCAGTTAGTATAAGGAAGACTGACTCATGGAGTCGCACTCTAGATTAACCAATTAGTGTGGGACTTATAAGTCCCAGAGGGGGGGATATATGGGAGAAATTTTTATTTGATTTAATTTGATTTTACTTACTTTTGGGGGGTTAGAAGATACCTTATCAGTATATAATCGTGGATGTGCGTGCAAGCTGGGACATAGGCTTCTTTGTGTGCATTGCATATAGGAAACCCAAGCTTTACATTGGGGGGGCTAAAGACGGCCCTTTAATGAAACCCAGATGTTGCAGAGAGGAGGGGCAGGCATTGCATATGTACTATAGCACACAGCAAGAGAATTCAGTTGCTCCACGGACACAGCTCCGGCCTTGTTGTTTGATAATAAAGGTCGTAATCTTCTGTAAGCAAAGCCCGACTCTGAGTATTTTTCCACAACACTAACTAGTTTTATTAATTCATTATTAAATAATAAATAGCATAATCATCATGGGTTGTGTATTGAGTGATTTAACAAATCTGTTTTATTAATCGGTTTGTTGTTGTTGTTTTTTACCACGTCATCTATTTATGTTGACAATACAAGAACTGTCTATATATTAAAGATACGGTATTGGGCTTCCTGGACACTGCAGTTAACTGTGCCAGTCAATGCTCCATCTGGCGGAATTATACGGCATTGCAACCATCTTTTTAGAAAGTGCATGGGGGCGTTTATGGGGCGGGGCATTGTTAACTGCGTCATCGCGGGGGATCACACTACAGATGTCGCCTTTAAAACTCCGCATGTTTTCCCGCGGGATGCCGCAATTTAGCGCGCGGCTTGCCGCGACTTGCCGGAGGCAACATTCGGGAATTTAAAATAAATGTGTTGTGCTTCACTGAATATCCGCCAGATGGCGCATAGAAGGACTTTATCTAAAAGCCGGTGGTCCGGGAAAGTCAGTTTCCCTATGTTTCCCCGGTGGCGCGCAGATTCAAATCATGACGTCACTCGCTACCTAACGCTGAGAAGGCGAACGAGGATTTTAACAGTTTTTCTCTCGTTTTAAAGTGTTTTTATGAACTTTTTGAATTAAACAAATAACCTATGCATAATAATCGAGTGTCTTTTCGCTTTTTTTTTGTATATTTGAAGATAATTCATACGTTTTAAGCCGCTGCAAAAGGCTGGTTTGCTGGGCGAGTACTGACATCACGACTACTTTTATTACACCTACATTTGTTTATTTGTATATGTATGTTATTAATATTAATTTTTTAGAGATTGTGTGTGCGTGCACGGAGAGTTTGTGTTGATAAGTGTATGTGGATAAGTTGATAAGTGTATCAGAAAGCATTAAAATGTTCATTTGAATTAAAATGACACACACACGTCTGTATATACAGTATATCAATTACATATATATCAATTTCATTAGTTCGTTCATTCTATTTGAAGCTTCGGATGTTTTTGTTTTTTTTTGGTTTGGTTAGATTAGTTCTGAACTCGCTTCCGTGAAACTATCGCTAAAATAATGTACTGAGCCCTCCTGAGGATATAAAGCTTTATTATTGTGTTTGGATAAATATTCAGATCTACCACAGCAGGTAATAAACTATGGTGTGTCATAACCGAAGCAAACACCACGATTATGCCTCGTTTCGTTCGACGGGAACGTGGTTCACTTGGCCGCGGTGTATTATAAACCTGTGGAATGTTTCACTGTTTATGCTCACATAAGAGTAATAAAAGTGAGTGAAATGTGGAAATGATGTGTGGCAACTCAATGAGGACTAAACCAATGATTTCGGTAACTCCACTGAGTGTAACATCTGCATAGTGACACTGAACATCTTCACTTTTCCGTTTACCTCTGAAAAAAAAGCTGTATTTTGTTTGTTTATATTTAGAGTTTTTATAACAGTAGAACAAGTACCCGCGCGCACGCACACACATAGACACACACATACACACAGACACACACACTCCCCTGAGCCCTCGGGAAACATCCAATCACCGTCGGTATACAAATGAGTCAAGACGTAGCCTAACGTGGTGTCGTGTCGGATTTCAGTGGTCACGGAGTGGGAAGACTTTGAAGAAGCTGCAGTGACAGTAAACAGCTGAATAACTTCACTTTTCCGTTTACCTCTGAGGAAAAAAAGCTGTATTTTGTTTGTTTATATTTAGAATTTTTATAGTAGTATAAGAGAAAGTTATAGTTTGGTCTGTACTGTAGTTCGCACCCTTGTAGAGAATAAATAAATGAATAACACCTTCATATCCCCTCTCAAGAGTGTCATAGTCCATTGTTAGTTTTAATGATCTGGCTGAAACTAATTATCACTACATACAGTGGGAGCCACGTCAAACAGCCGCCTGGAGCATGACTGCTCCGTGGCAGTTCCATGAAGGCTTCGTGCATGGAATGTGATCCCCCGCGATGACGCAGTTAACGATGCCCCGCCCCATAAACGCCCCCATGCGCTTTCTAAAAAGATGGTTGCAATGCCGTATAATTCCGCCAGATGGAGCATTGACTGGCACAGTTAACTGCAGTGTCCAGGAAACCCAATACCGTATCTTTAATATACAGACAGTTCTTGTATTGTCAACATAGTTTCATAAATAGATGAAAAAACAACAACAACAAACCGATTAATAAAACAGATTTGTTAAATCACTCAATACATAACCCATGATGATTATGCTATTTATTATTTAATAATGAATTAATAAAATTAGTTAGTGAAATATTTTTAAGACATCCTGAAATGATCCTTAAAGACACGGTAGCGGCTGTAATTTGTCTATACCGATCATTGTAGGTACGGAATAAAAGCGCGGGCTGTGTACAGTATTTTATATTACTGTGTATTTTACCCCGTTCCATTTAATATACTGATAGATAATATTTTGCTGCAAAGTAAAGCTCAAACGTCTGCTTGGGTTTGTTTTCGTTATATTTTTGATGATGTTTTCGCTGATTTTTTCACTGATAGTCTACAAGTGGCATAAGAGGCAATTAATGGCGCATGCAACCTGGAACAAATATCTGCCCATATGGATCAGTATTTCTTTAGTCATTTAATCATGCATAATGCTCCCCCGTCAAAAGATCTGATGGGGCATTAATCACTTATCACAACTGTGAATGGATGCGGCAGCAGACACATTAAATCCCCATAAACACTTGGAGACAATAGTAAAAAAAAGTTCCAGAGGGTTAGCGCCTGTTATACTAATGTATTTTTACTGATTTTTTTTTTTTACTGCTTATATTTCGTTGGGTTTTACGCAATTTCATGTGTGTGTGTGTGTGTGTGTGTGTGTGTGTGCGCGCGCACGAGAGAGAGGATACTCTGACAAGACCAACCTCCGTGTGGCTCCAGTGGCGCAATCGGTTAGCGCGTGACACTTATAAAGCGGTCCAGGTGAAGCAATGCCGAGTTCGAGTCTCACCTAAAGCACCCAAAGCATTTTACTGCATATCGCGCTGTGTATGTGACAAATCAAATTTGAATTTGAAAGTAAAGCTTAAAATGTAACTTCTGCTTTGGTTTGTTTTCGTTATATTTTTGATGTTTTCGCTGAAAGTCAAATTGGCATAACAAATTGATTAATGGCGCATAATATCTGGAACAAATCTCTGTCCATACAGATCAGTGTGTCTTTAGTCATTTAACCAGCATAACGTCCCACATCAAAGATCTGATGGGGCATCAATCACTTATCACAACGGTGTATAGATGCAGCAGCAGAGACAGATTTAATCCCCATAAACATTCACACTTGAAAACAAAACTAACAGAAGTAAACAGTTCTAGAGTGTTAGTGCCTGTTATCACAGGACAGGAATCACCTACAGGATACTACTGTATTTTACTGCTCATATTTTTTACCCTAGTTTCATTTGGTTTTACGCGATTTCATGTATTATTTGTGTGTGTCTGTGTGTGTACAGTGTGTCTGTGTCTGTGTGTGTGTGTGAGTGCGAGAGAGGGCTTTCATGCTGATTTATCCAAGGTTACTAAAACCTGGCTTACTACCTATAAAAAATATTTCAATTTAACTCACGGGTCTCAATCACAGATGACACGACAAATTATATACTCTGAAACGTTCATTTGAACATTTAAAAATATATACAAAAACACGAATACTAATGTTATCATGGTGTAAATTATTAACATTAGGTTAGGTCCTGCCCTTAATTAATTCATATTATAATTACTTTTACATAGTATAGTTACTGGACTGACATGACCAAAAACTAGCTATTTCATTTAGCCTTTCTAAAATCAACCCATATATCATTTATAATCAGAAAACATAAAACATATTATGATCTGTTCAACAGCCCATCTGTTTTAATTTAGTTTGTATTTTTTATTATTCATAAGACAACCTTTCAGTTTTGTAAATATTTTAGTTATAGTGTGTTAAGTCTTACAGTTACTATAAAATATATATATATAAACATAATATGATCTTTTTGAGTTATAATGTTTTTTTTTTTTATTATTCATAAGACAACCTTTCAGTTTTGTAAATATTCTAGTTATAGTGTGTTATGTTTTTTTTAGGTTAAACGGTTTTGAGAATTAGACCATCCAGCTTAGATAAATGTTATGTCATTGATAAAATCTGGATTAAGGATATTTTATTATATAATTATATATATATATTTTATTTTTTTTAGTTTCCCCCTGAGGGATTGCCACCTTATTGTGGTCTGGGGGTTTGCGTGCCTCAACACAATTCAGCAAATACAATACTGTTACTATACAGTAAGGCCAGGTAAAAACAGTGCTTGAACATGATGCCCCCCTCCCCCCACCCCGTGTTGTCTGGTCTAGAACGGCGCTGCCTCTAACCGTCTTTTGTCTTGTAAATGAGTATTCTCACTCACCTTCCAATCCCCCCAGCGCACACACTCTGTTTGTACTGTAAACTGTACTGTAACTGTGTTTGCTAGGGCACTTGGTTATACACAGTACTTTAATGTATGGAACACTTACTTAACTTACTGGTTTGGTTTAAATATCGCTTATTACCTTATTCAGCAAAATAAATTCATTATTAACGTATTGAAGTATTTTAGTTAAGGACAAAAACTGTGCTTGTGTTTAGAACTGCTGAACAGCCGAAAACACACACACACCCATCCCCCCGCCAAAAACACACACACACAGAGCAATTAACACCATGTCATACTCAGGAGTGGAAGGTGAGAAACCTCAATGGAGAATACCAAGTTTGTCGTTGCTCTTTTGGAGTTCTTAAAACCCAAAACATTTATTTATACTGAGAAAAAATTATTATGGGTCACAATCACAAACACATATAATCAAGTGTTTAACTGGTTTCATTTGTTTCTATGATCAATAATTATTATTATTATTTTCAGCCCAACTCTTTGACTATTTAAAACAAAGTTGTGTCCCATTTTTTGCCCATTGAAGTTGTTGGTTCAACTAAACAATTTTTAAATACCCAAACAATCCCCCAAAATTAAAACACGCAAAACATGACTTTAACAATTCAATTTATTCTTCCAAAACTAGTCAAAGTTAAAACAGTAATTTATATAAAACAGATGAATACATGTTGTCTTTTTGCTTAAAGTTCATTAAACTACCCGGATACACCAGCTGCTTATAAGTCTCTATAGTCCTTTTACATTAAAGTATTAATTTTTCAAATATCAAAACTATTAAACATGGAACAGTTGAAGTCTTTGTTTCCCCCAAAGTACTGTATCAGACATTTTGCAGTTCTATGTTCAGAATATACAGTAGACCTGATCAAACATCATTCTAAAGCTGTCGGACTGTGACGTCATCCCTCCTACAGCTCCCTCAACAGCTTGTTCAGGCTCCTCCAGTGCTGTAGCTCCAAAAGTCCAGTCTGACCCCCCAATCCTCCACAGCGGAGCTCTGCTTAAAGACAACAGGAGAATTTAGTCAAGACAGATAAACTTCACAGAACATCTAGTTCTAATAAAAATAATATATATTAATAAACCTATTTACCACAGAGTGTGTAAAACACTGCTTTGGGGATTCTGTAATGTAAATAATCTGCCTGTGCTAATGTTAACCAGTGAACAGTGCTAGTGTTAACCAGTGACTGTCTGTATTATCGTCTGCATTAAATTAACCGGGAATTTACTTAATGCGCTTCTCATACAAATAAGTTAAGCGATATAACACTCGTATATGAGCATTAGTTCATCTCTGAAGCCAAACTATAACTTACTGAAGCCCCTCACACACACACACACCTCCCTCCTCCTCCTCCTCCTTAACTGATAAACACTTCTGTGTTGTTATTCAGCTCGTTAACTAAGCGCTCACGCTACCGCGGAAAGTGTATAAAATATAAACCGGGTTATGAGCGTTACTAGCTCCTGTACAGCTCCCCTCAGTCTGTGTCCCTCATCAACTGCATCACATTATATTACAGTCACAGAAATAACCTGCTGATTAACTCTTAACCAGAGAATAAATAAGCGCTGAATTTATCCAGACAACACGCGGTGAGATTCTCTCAGTATTTACAGAGAACACAAACACTCTTCATCGGGTAGTGCAGCTCTTGTAATAGGGACATTAATAGTATTGTCGAAGCTTGAGCATGTTTTTGAGGTAAAGTGGAGTGACATTGTGAGTGTGTGACACTGACAGTAAGCTGTAATATTAACTCCAGACTTGGTAAACAGAACATTAAGTTCTCTAAAGTCACATCTGACCGCTGCTGCTGCTGCCAGTGATATTTCAAACGGCCAATAAAAAAACTAAACTGGGAAATAAACTGTAAACTACCACAAACACATTTTATAAAATAAAACATCACTTACCACGAATAGTCCGTTAAGCCGCCATCTTCATCTCTGTAGTTTGGCAGCGTCAGTTCGGCGGGGGTGGAGGCGGGTTGTTAAAATCACGTGATTGCAACTCAGCGCAGCTGGCTTGTTTTAATGTGTTCTTGAGAACGAAGCGCCATCTAGTGGTGGAACCAGGTAAATGAATAAATAGGGCTTGAATGGGCGTGTTTACTGTGAAATCTTGACACGCCTTTCGGCCAGAAAAGGGAGGGGGGATTACGGCGTGCAAAGGCCATTCACACGCCATTCACACTTCAGCCACACTGTCGCGGCTATTTGGTGTGGCTCCCACTGTAAGTACCCTAACACCATTGATCATGAGTCTCAGCTGAACCTAATTCTATACTTGTAACAGAAAATGTAGATGCAGATTCCAAATGTGTATTTATATAATAGATAGATAGATAGATAGATAGATAGATAGATAGATAGATAGATAGATAGATAGATAGATGTGTCTGTGTGTGTGTGTGTGTGTAGGCTCTACGCAGGGGCAAGAGAGGGCAGCGCACCCTTAAATGTCTGCACATGTTAATATATTCCTAAAATGTATATATTACAAGTTGATAAACTGATCTGCGGTAGCGGAAAAATCCGCTGAAAATAGGACAGGCTGCAGCGCACGCGCACACACACACATACGTACACACGCGCGCACACACACACACACACACACACACACACAGACACACCTCCCTTGAGCCCTGCGTCTGTCGGATTTCAGCGGTCACGGAAAGACTTTGAAGCAGTTTATATATGAATCTAAGCTTGAACTTATCAGCATTGTAAATATATAATACTTTTCAAATAAAATCGCTATTACTTTGACCCTGAAGTTTAGTTTAGCACACACAAAAAACAGAAAAGTCATTTCTGGTAAATCAACGGAATGTGTAGTTTATTTACAGTAATTCATTAAAAAATGAATATACATTGTACAGTACACGGTAAACACGGGAAAGATTACAAAATGAAAAAACAAACAGTGTCTACTTTATAAACAGCTTAGTATGTGCGTCGAGATGCTGAAATCCCTTGCATGTTTTTGCTTCCAAGTGGAGAGATATTTGACCGATAGCCTAGAACAAAAGATCTATAGGTGTGATCACAACCCCCTCCGACCGACCGTGCCATCAATCAAATTCAAATTCAAATTTTATTCGTCACATACACAGTCATACACAGTACGATATGTAGTGAAATGCTTACACGACCGCCAGTGACCTTAAAAAGAGAATTAAATCTTACAGTAAGGAATAAATATGAATAAAGAAATAGGAAAATTTTTACTCAACTAGAATAAAAATAGAAATAAAAAATAAAAGTATACTGTACATAAAATGGAAATAAAAATAGAGATATACTGTACAATAGAGATTTTCTTTTAAAATTGAAATTTGGTGGAGGATGTATGGTGTGCAAGTAATTTGCATGGAAACATGTGTTAAGGTGCCTTATTAAAGTGACTTGTGCAGGGGTCCAGAATGTAAACATAAACATAAATATGAGTTCCAATGTCAGGGTAGATGTGCATGAAAGTGTCCATAGTGTCCGTTGACGTTAACAGGTTGTATTAGTTCTGTGTTTGTGGTGTGAATGTGGTATGGTTGAGAGATCTTATTGCCTGCGGGAAGAAGCTCCTCCTCAGTCTCTCTGTGTTGGCCTTCAGGGAGCGGAAGCGCTTTCCTGACCGCAACAGAGAGAACAGTCCATTGTTGGGATGGCTGAGGTCCTTCACGATCTTCCTGGCCTTGGTCCAGCACCGCTTGGTGTAGATTGAGTGCAGGTCAGGGAGCTTGGTGCGGATGATGCGCTCAGCTGAACGCACCACCCTCTGTAGAGCTCGTCTGTCCTGCATGGTGCTGTTTCCAAACCAGGTCGAGATGTTTCCCGACAGGATGCTCTCTATGGTGCAGGAGTAGAAGTTCCTGAGCACCTTGGAGGGCAGTCTGAAGTCTCTCAAACGTCTGAGGTGGTACAGACGCTGCCGGGCCTTTTTCACCACGGTGTTGATGTGACAGGACCATGACAGGTCCTGCGTGATGTGAACACCGAGGTATCTGAAGCTGTTCACTCTCTCCACTGGGCTCCTGTTGATGACGGGGGTCTGGTAGTTCCTCTCCTGCTTTGTACAAAAGTCCACTATCAGCTCCTTTGTCTTACTGACGTTCAGGAGGAGATTGTTCCTCTGGCACCAGTTCTCCAGATTCCCAATCTCCTCCAGGTAGGCCGACTCATCGTTGTTCGTGATCAGGCCCACCACGACAGTGTCGTCAGCAAACTTGATGACGGCGGTGGAGTTGGTAGTGGCCACGCAGTCATAGGTGTATAAAGAGTACAGCAGGGGGCTCAGAACACAACCCTGGGGCGCTCCAGTGCTGAGTGTGAGGGAGGCTGAGACATGACCGCCCATCTTTACTGCCTGTGGTCTGCCAGTTAGGAAGTTGGAGATCCACTGACACATGGGTGAGCTAAGTCCCAGGTGCTCCAGCTTGGTGGTGAGTGTGGAGGGAATTATGGTATTAAATGCAGAGCTGTAGTCGATGAAGAGCATTTTCACATAATTTCCCCTCTTAGTGTCCAGGTGGGTGAGAGATGTGTGGAGGAGATATGAGATAGCATCGTCTGTGGAACGGTTCGGACGATAAGCGAACTGTAGTGGGTCGAGTGTGTCCGGTAGTGAAGAGATGATGAAGTCTCTGACCAGGCGTTCAAAGCACTTCATCACTACTGAGGTGAGGGCTACAGGGCGATAGTCATTGAGGGAAGCAGGATGTGGTTTCTTTGGAACAGGAACAATGATGGACTCTTTGAAGCATGTGGGGATCACCGACTGAGATAAGGAGATGTTGAATATCTCAGTGAACACAGGTGCTAGCTGGTCTGCGCAGGACCTGAGGATACGGCCTGAGATGCCGTCTGGTCCTGCTGCTTTCCTGGTGTTCACTCTCTTGAAGGCTCTCCTCACGTCGTGCTCGGAGATGATGAGCGCGTTCCCGGTGCTGGCAGTGTCTTCCTGTCTACAGCCGTTAGCGCCGCTAGCATTAGCGCCGTTAGCATTAGCGCCGTTAGCATTAGCATCGCTAGCGTCTTTAGGTGCAGCATCGAAGCGAGCGTAAAATGTGTTCAGCTCGTCTGCCAGAGTCGCGTCCGCATTCGTCATACCGGATGTTGGTGCTTTATAATCCGTTATTGTTCTCAGTCCCTGCCACAGGCTCCTAGAGTCACTCTGTTGAAGCTGTGACTCTAGTTTTCTCCCGTAGCGCTGCTTCGCCTCTTTCACTGCCTTCCGGACGTTGTATGACGCAGCCTTGTACGGTTCCATGTCCCCCGACGCAAGTCCCGTGTTGTAGGCGGCGGTGCAAGATCTCAGAGCGTCGCGGATGGTTTTATCCACCCAAGGCTTCTGGTTGGGAAACGTTCTGATAGTCTTTTTCTCTACCATATCGTCCACTAGCTTTTCAATAAATCCCACAACCGCTTCTGTAAACACGCTGACGTCATCATCGGAGCTGTTTCTGAACATGTCCCAGTCTGCGTCATCGAGTGCGTCCTGTAACGCGGCCACCGATTGGTCCGTCCAGCGCGTGACCTCCCTCTGAGCCGGCACTTCCTGTTTCAGCCTTTGTTTATATTTTGGCATGAGGAAAATGGCGGCGTGGTCGGATTTACCAAACGCTGGACGAGATTGTGCCTTGTAACCGTCTTTGACCGTGGTATAACAGTGGTCCAGTGTCCTTTCGCCCCTGGTGGGGCAGGTGATGTGCTGATAAAAGTTCGGTGCTGCGCGTTTGAGGTTGGCACTATTAAAATCCCCCGCCACAATGAGCGCAGCGTCCCGGTGTTGTGTCTGGTGCTGTGTGAGCGCCTCATGCAGCTCGCATAAGGCAGTTTCAGTGTCTGCTTGTGGAGGTATGTAAACGGCACTGATTATGACCGATGTGAACTCCCGTGGAAGATAAAATGGACGGCACATGATGGACAGTAGTTCCAGGTTTGGTGTGCAGGAGCGTGTGAGAGGAAAAACGCTCGCGCTGTTGCACCAGCTGTTGTTCACCATTAAGCACACGCCGCCTCCCCTTGACTTCCCCGAGTCCCGCGTCCTGTCCATGCAGTGAACCGAGAAGAACTCGGCCGGCTGTATGGCGTGGTCTGGCACCGCTGGGTTCAGCCATGTCTCGGTGAAGCAGAGGAGATTGCAGTCTCGAATGTCTCTCTGGAACTTTATCCTGGCCCTGAGGTCATCTAGTTTGTTCTCCAGTGACTGGACGTTGGCGAGCAGGATACTAGGCAGAGGTGTGCGGTGTGCACGGGTTCTCAGCCGGTTCCTCACACCAGCTCGTCTGCCTCGAGGCCTCCGCTTCGCGTCGCGTCCATTGTTCTCCCTCAGGATCTCACTCGGCCAGCTCGGATCCGGAGTTAAAAACGTCGAATTGTGAGTACATTGTATACCAATAGAAACAAGAGTGTCTCTATCGTACCTAATGTACTCAATGGTGATGATTTTGCTGATTTTAAAACAAAGAAAACTAACTTAAAAAACAAAAACAAGGAAAAGGTGGTCGGAGCAGTCGTGACGGCAGCCGACCTCACCGGCGCCATCTTGGTCCCCTGACCATCACTGACCACCTCAGAAGTTCCCTCCAATGTATGGCTGCAATACTTGTTTTGCAAGTATTTTTAACACCATTCAAAGGCTTACAAGTTCCATTCAACATATAATGATGTCTCCACATGTTAATATATTCCTAAAATTTATATATTACAAGTTGATAAACTGATCTGCGGTAGCGGAAAAATCAGCTGAAAAAAGGACAGGCTACAGCGCACGCGCACACACACACACACACACACACACACACAGACACACCTCCCTTGAGCCCTCGGTAAACATCCAAGCACTGAGGCACGCAAATCCCCTGACCACAATAAGGTGGCAATCCCTCAGGGGGGAAGATGAAAAATACAAATTAAATAAATAAAACAAAATAAAATATCCTTAATCCAGATTTTATCAATCAACGTCATAATATTGATCTTAGCTGGATGGTCTAATTCTCAAAACCGTTTAACCTAAAGAAAAACTTAACACACTATAACTAGAATATTTACAAAACTGAAAGGTTGTCTTATGTATAATAAAAAAAAACCTCATAACTCAAAAAGATGATATTATGTTTTTATATATATTTTTTTAGATTTTTTTATAGTAACTGAACAGCTCTCTTCTCTCCAATCCACTCCTAAACCACAGTCTCCTATTTCTCTGTGCGTGCTCTGGAGCCTGTGAATGAATACACGCAGCGGAGGTTTTGTAAACTGTAGAGATACAATAATTTTACTGCTGGAAAATCAGCATTTTATCTAATTTGAAATATAAACCTAATATTATCTGTTACTTAATATATTTTCTTTAAAAACAGTGTTTTTTTTATATCATAAATATAATAATCCATAATTATGTGGGTATCCATATTAGATGGCTTTTAGTGAAATAAAACTGTAACTTACTTTAAAACTAAACATGGTCCCTAAAATGGAGCTCTGGACACAGAGCTACAGACCCCACTGTAACCCCCTTACCCAATTAGCTACGTAGCAGTTAATGACCACCACTACTTGTGCAGTTCATAAAAGGACAGGTAATGTTTGTCGCGCTGTTGCACAAACAGCACGCTCATTTATTTAAGAGAGAGTTTATGAGAGTTTATGAGTGTGCTGCTTTGATGTGCTGGGTATGGCGGGGCGTCGACGGCTGATCAGTGTAAAGTAGCGTACTTTACAGACACTGATCAGCAGTTGACGCCCCGCCATACCCAGCACATCAAAGGGGCAGTTATCGGCTATGACACGTTGCAGGAAAACTTAATAGTTCTCAAAAATAGTGTAAATGTCTGCAACAATCACTAACCATTAAAATGTTTTTTTTTTTGTAATTAAACACGTAAATATTAATTATATTTCCTTATATACACACACATACACACACACACACACACACACACACACAAGGGCGTAGGTTTGCTACCTATGACTCCAACTAATACCCCATCCCCCAATCCCCTTTTCCACCCACCAACCCCCAACCCCCTGCCCCATCCACCTACCAACCTCCCACCCCAACTATGTCCACTGAATACATGTTTTTCTTAATATGGTGCGAAATCACTTTACATTAATACTAGCAATGCTTCGATTTATATTAATCCACTCGAAATGCAATTCATTAAGTTAAATTAAGGAATAGTGTAAAGTTAAAGGAATGTTTCATAACTGACAAAAAGATAGTCTTTAATAAAATAAAAACTATTCTTTATTGAGCCCTAGTGCAAATGAAACATCTCAATCATCTGTATATATATAAAAGTAGATCTAAACATGAACTACTAGGTAGAGTACCACACAACAGCTCAATGCCTATTGCTCCTACACTGTAAAAAATAAATCCTGTAAATAGTTGTTGGAAAAAAGAAATATATGTTGGGCTAATATAATGCTTGTGTCAAAAAAGAAAAATATGTTTTCTCAATGATTGTATAAATTTCATTACTCAACTACGAAAGTTTCATCAAGGCAACGAGTATAACTGTGTTCATGAAACATTTAACTGCACACAAACAATTTTATGTTGGACGAACAAGACGGACCTCTGCGCATGCGCAAACGCGTTCTTCCAGAATTTTCGAACTTCCCGCTATTTCCTGCCGAAATGGTGAGTACTTCATGGAAACTAGCTGTCCTGCAAAGTAATCAGCAATTTTAGCTTTATAACATATATATTATCCAGCAACAAGCTTTAGAACATTATATTTTCGAGTGTTTATTTATATAATTTGGAGTGTTACAGTAGTTATCTGGCAATGCACTCGTTTCAGCTCCTAACGCATTTTTTTTCAGATGGTATGTACATTGACATTAATGTTAATCTATGAAACCGCTAAAGTTTACTTACGTTCCATACATTTTAATAATTTTAATGACTGATAATTTTAAAGGCTATTTGAAAAAGACGGCGCGTTAGTGCGGCACTGAGGGAGCTTAATGTTCTCACTTCATCATTCATTAACCTTATAGTGTCTGAAAACGGTTATAATGGCTAAACGGACATTTTTTGTCTAGGATTTTTTAATTATTGGCACATTTCACTATGGTTGTTTTATGGTTTTGAACTACAAACGGTTACTTAATTAGTTATTCATATATTTTTCTTTTTGTATTTCAGGTATTAGGGAGAATATCTGGGAAACAGTGCTTACTGCATCTGCAAACAATCTTGGAGCTTGGCAAAATTATTTCACAACATTTATTTTATTTTTTTTATCTTAAACCATTACTGAGTTAAAGTAAATATTTTATTTTCAAATAAGCCACTGCACGTTTTTACTGAGAAATATCAGTATGTTTTGTTCTACAAGGCAGAAGTCTATTTATCCAGTATACTGTTTTGACTGAGTGTGATATTAGTAAGGTTTGTAACATGAATGTTAAGGGCACAGTTTCATTCTTGCATTTTGGAATGTTATTTGCATATTTTGTTATAACAATGCAGCAGTTGTTTATTTGTTGAAATAGAGTAGCTGGATTGCACTTAATCAATGTTGATAGTCTTTAACAGGTGTTTAAAGTTTACATTAAAAAAAATATTCAAATTGAGAGGAATGTGTCATGTTATTTGAAATGTGGCTACAGTGAATAACCTACTCAAGTAAACTTTAAGATGTAAATTTTATAATTATGCAAGCATAAGTTCCAATTCAAAATGTACCTTTCAGTCAACTTGGAACATTTAATTGACACAACATTATATTTCAATTTGAGACTGCTTGTTGGCCTAACTAGGCATGTTTATTCAGCATAGAACATTTAGTTGACAGAATGTTTTATTTCAATTTGTGTGTACATTTAGAGGTAATCAGCACAGCAAAAACAAAATAGTTTATACAAATTAAATTGAGCCAACTAAAAATTTTAGATGCAACAGGTCACTAGAAATTTTTTAGTTGGAGTAGCAATAATTTTTTTACAGTGTATATGAAGGAGACAAAAACATGCCTTCGCCTCTCGTTAACAAAAATAAACTGCTGGCATATTTGTTTGACATCAATATTGTCCAGGCTGTTCTTTTTTTCTTCTGATAAACACTAAAGATGATATTGTGTAGAATGCTGAAAACCTGTAATCATTGATTTACATAGTATTTGTTTTTCCTGCTACGGAAGTCAATGTTTTCAGCTTTTTTCCCCAATATCTTATTTTGTATTCAACAAAATAAAGAAAATCATTAAAGTTTGGAACCACTTAAGGAGTAAATAGTGAGTAAAGTTTTTTGGGGGGTGAACAATGGCTTTGACCCTAACTCTTCCCCTCTGACTGCACTAGGACCGGACAGCATTGCCACCTGATGAAATAGCGTGACAAAAAAGTGAAATGTCAGTTCAAAACTTTTGCCAAAAACACTAATGAATCACTTACATCCTCAGCCTATCACTCCTCATAATGCTAAATATTAGTATAATCAACATGTATAATACACGCACACATATTATATGTTATATACTGTATAATCAACATTCAGATTGACCTCCTGTGAACTCGCCTCTTCACCTGAACTACAACATGGCTGATCTGCTTCTGTCCCCTAATTGAAAAACATTGAGGGTTCCTTATGAGCATGGACAGAGAATGCCTCAGCCTATTATTGGTAACAATGTTAAATCTCAGGACAACTACAGTGGCTTGCAAAAGTATTCGCCCCCCGTGAACTTTTCCACATTTTGTCACATTACAGCCACAAACATGAATGCTTTTTTAGGGCTCTAAAAACTACGGCAGTATGAATGACAATGGAATAGGACGTGTGAGTTGCACCGGTCACACACACACACACACACACACACACACAATAAATGTATATATATATATATATATATATATATATATATATATATATATATATATAATTAAATTCTTAAAACATCGTGTTCACCCATGCACTGAAAAAAAGAACTTGTAAGATTTACTTGATAAAATCCTCATAACAATTTGGACACAGATTTTAAGTAAATTTTATTGCTCCAATATTAAGGCTGAATCCCAACCCTTCCCCCTACCCTTCCATTTGACGCGTTCACGTGCAGGGGTAGTGGTGTCTCATTTCTCTTTTGGTTGGAGGTGTAGGGGGAGGGGGGAAGGGCCAGATAGCCCTCCAAACGAAGATTTTTCAGGACCTCACTTCAAACGAAGGGATAAGCGAAGTTTTCAACATGGCTGCTCACTCGAGCAAACAGACCCATAAATGTTAAGTCATTTTTGCCATTAATAAAGATTTTTATGACAAGTTTTCATTATATGTATATTACCTTTAGTCTTGTGTTTGTGTTTATGGTGATGTTCTGTAAAGAAACGTTTGCAAAAAAAATCGCTAAAGTTTGCTAGCGGATAGCACATATTGCACAATATTACAAATATATATTTTTATGTCACATACACTTTACTGCATGCTACAAACAAATATGAAAGTTCAGTAGCACGGCATTTTGCCGAGCATTTGATAACGCATTGTTTGTTTTGCTTACGGCCATACACTATTGTTTTGCTTACACTATTCTTACTTATTGCAACCTGACCACAGTTTTGTAATTTATATTCTGTATATGGACGGCTGAGGAAACCCGAAGACTCATCCGTGTTCGTGGTGAAAATGAGCAACTTTTTTAAAAATCGAAATACGGCGCAAAAAAACTTTGGGAGTGAGTAATCTCTCTTATTGGAATGTGTGATAAACATCGGCGCATGTCCTCTGACGTAACATTAGGAACCAGCGACAACGTATGATGACGTATAACAGTGTTGTCCCATTTCTTAGGGGAAATATTTATACCCTTCCCCTTTCCACTTCGTTTCAAGGGACAAGGGGAAGAAAATAGAATTGTGATTCAGCCTAAGTAAAACTCACCCGTAATTGTCAGGTAAAATTTACTTAATTAAATTAACAATAAAAGAAATCAAGTAAAAGTTACATAATTATATTTAATGCACAAATTAGATTTATTTAAAATAATCAAGTAAAGTTGCAGGAACCTTAATTTTATGAAATTACTATCATTTTGTTTTGTGAGATTTTCCCTTAACTTGGTTTTATCAATTTATATTACTCCCTATAATAATGTAAACATTGCTAATTTATGTTTTGGAAAGAAACTTAAGTAATTATTTCATCTATATCTTTCATAAATCACACAACTAAAATATAATTAAACAGTTTATTCACCAACATTACCAAATATTTGTGACATTCACAGTCTAGATCCAAGTTGTCTTTTTAATAAAAGTGCATTCAGCTAAATTTTGCATCCATAGAAAAAAACTGCATGGCACCAGGGCCTGAAATACTTGTTTTAAACAAAATTGTGTAAAATAATAAATAAATAAAATACAGCATTCATTTAGAAATAAAATACAGCAGAAAATACATTAAACAAACTGTAGAATAAACGTTAAAACGTAATAGCCCTCGGAAGCAGTGAAGTTGCAACATTCAAATCAGCACTCTGGACTAGTGCACTTAAAAGTATGCCATTGAAACCATAACGCATTAAAACATTAAGCTGAACATGTAAACACAACATGTAAAGACTTGTAGTCAAGCCAAATCAAATGTTTTAAGATAACTTCATCTTTAAAGCTTGCACTTTTGGTGATAGCTTAATCCCATCAAGTTCTAGAAGAACTTTCTGAAAATAGCTCAAATGTGTAGCGCAGTGCTCGGAGCTATTGCCACATTCTTGCAAAATTTCCTCTCCTTCAAGGATTATGGATACACCAACTGGTCCTTCCCCTTCAACAGCACAGACGACAAGGATTTTAAGAAGGTGCATACTGGCATCACTTCGTCTGTCCCCCTGCATAAAATGTACAAGAAAATAAATAATTTATTTTGAGAAACAAAAAAAAAAATCTGAATTGCTTCAACCTGTGCTGACTTCATTTCACAGAGAAAAAAAAATAATACAAATAATTGAAACTAAAAAATGACCATCACTTCATATACTTCAGATTGTTAAACTTGGGTTAAATTGCTTTAGCAATAATCTTGCATCACTAAAACATTGTAAAACATGGCATGAGATAGCTACACTCCATAGATTACTCTGCACCTTTACAGTGTCAGGAAATCCTATGATGAATGCTGAGTTTGTATTTAAAGGGTTAGTCCAAACATGAAAATTCGTTCAATAATTACTCAGATTTATATATTCATTTGCATTTATATGCTTCTGTCCAATACAACAAACACTATATTCAAGGTATTAATAAATTGTATAATTAATAAGAAAACAATGCTTTACCAGGCAATCATCAAAGAGATCCTCTTCAGATTCACGTCTCATCTTTATGCTTTGTTTCTGTGAAAATATTTACATTGTATCATTACATAATCTTTTATTCGTACAACTACATTTAGGCATTTCTTCATCTTTTGTAAGTTTGCCTTTATCCAAAGCAAATTACAAAAGAGGAAGGCGTCAAGCAGTGCTACTAACACAAAGTTTCTGACACCGTTAGAAAAATACAAGATAGATCAGCGAGGGATTAAGGAAAAAGTAAGAAGCAAGAATCATGTGTGGAAAGATTAAGCATGCAGGGTCACAGGATGACTTGACTTATTTTTATTGTCTGCAATGCGATTTAGACAAATTAGAACTGCGGTCAAGCCAGCCGCGATTGATTTTAGTGTGCGCACATATTACAGTGATTACGGTAGTTTCAGGACCGACACAGAGACAACGCGCTTTTCATTTAGACGCCCAGGACTGAGAGATAATACAACATGCTCGTCAATTTTTACTTGCTTATTTATTTGCATTTCTGCTTTAATATCCGTGTTATTTATTGGTGACTTTGACGGTTGTCTGTTACAATATTTTTCTTAAATATTCACCATTCAAATAATTGTTTTATGTAGATAAGTTACAGCAGAATTCGTAGAAAACAGACAAAATAATGTATTTAGTCTTTCTAAATACCAGAATTGATTTTTATTTTGTTTTACTGTTCAAAAGTAGCAGTTATTCTTCAATGAATGTTTTCTATAATGAGGATTAACGTCTGCTTTGGAAGAGAGGTCAAATAAACAAATGTTCACAATGGGGAAAAAAAGTTAAATAAAATGCCTTTATTTCACTTCAGAGACCTATGAAAAAATTAATTCTAGTAAGTATAAAACGCCATGGTCAGTTTTTATCCCATATAATGTACACACATTATATGATAAAAAAAAAAAAAGTAGAAAAAAACAATGATCAGTTCTTATTCAGGACGTCCCATACTATATACACACCACATATGAAACTATGTTACTGCAGCATTTTTGAGATATTGGACATTATTACACTTTAAAGGGGTATAAAGACCCCATTTCTAATAAGTAGAAAAAAACAATGATCAGTTCTTATTCAGAACGTCCCATACTATATACACACCACATATGAAACTATTTTACTGCAGCATTTTTGAGATATTGGACATTATTACACTTTAAAGGGGTATAAAGACCCCATTTCTAATAAGTAGAAAAAAACAATGATCAGTTCTTATTCAGGACGTCCCATACTATATACACACCACATATGAAACTATTTTACTGCAGCATTTTTCAGATATGGGGCATTATTACATTTTAAAGGTGTATAAAGACCCCATTTCTAATAAGTATGGCATCAAATGGCATCTAACTGGCGAGCCTTTGTCTGAACACGCCGTTTTCACTCGGGGTGGGGGTAAGAAACACACATCTCGGTGTATTAATCCGCGCGCTCGGTTCGTTATTATTTTATTTATTTATTTATTTACCACAGGACCCATGGGGGCTCCGTAGGTTCAGGTTTTTACACGAAAACGGTGTTTTGTGAATCTCCACACTATTAAAAACTGAAATTGCTAATTGTACGTCCTGAGATTAAGATGAACATTAATTGGGAGTCATGAAAGCGAGAATCACATCCAAAAAAGAAAGCTAAACTTACAGTGGTTACAAAATTGGAATAGCGATCTCGCCGCGTATACCGCCGTTTAAAGGCAACAGCGGCCAAAATAAATCAGTTGCATTTCAAAGTCAT
The DNA here is from genome assembly GCA_030522415.1 of Channallabes apus. NCBI lineage: Eukaryota > Metazoa > Chordata > Actinopteri > Siluriformes > Clariidae > Channallabes > Channallabes apus. Next base: position 2,044,977 of record CM060110.1, read on the forward strand.
TCGTAAAATGGCCGCCAGGTGGCGCAAAGTGACATTTTCATTCATCGCAGTAAATACAACAGTGATGGTAATTTCCACAACAAACATGAAAAATCTGAACCAGAGCTATTAATGTGTACTGTACAATAATGAGTAAAAAAAAAATTATAGTAGATTTATTAACTGAAATAAATGACCATATTTTTCAAGAGAATTTTCAAGCCCCACTCATCAAACAAAATTACAACGAAATCGGCCAAGTTTACTATTTATTTAAATATAAATTTATAAACCAATAAGATCAAATAACACCAAGTTATTATTATAACAGGCTTACTTCGTCACTTATCCAGAGCTTGCTTTATTAACCTTGCCTTATTTAACGTTACTTGGGTGCATTGTCTTTAAGTGCTCGCTTGGTGTAGCGGTTAGAGCCCATGGTCAGTGATACATAAAGTGCCGGTTCGAATCCCGAGGGATGATGTTTTAAATTTTTTTATTTTAATTATAGCAAAATTAAAATAAAAAAATTGTTGTATTTTGATACTCGCACGCAACCAGTTTGTATTCTTTAAATTTAGGGGAGTGACGGCTCGGTCTGCTGCTGCTGCTGCTGTGTGTGTGTGTGTGTGTGTCATTATACTGATGAAAAGTGGTGGCCATCTGTAGTACCGGGAGTTTTGATTTACGACAGCTGTTTACGGCAGTGTAGTCCAGTGCGGGACATGCATTGTGGGTAATGAGGTCCGGTGTTACATCTGTTACATTTTTGATAACAATAGTTTTTTTACAAACATTTCTAAACTAATAAGATCAAATGACACCAAGTTTAAAACAGATAAAATACACGTGCAAATAGTATAATTGTATAACAGGCTTACTTCGTTACTTATTTAACGCTTGCTTTCAAAGAAGTCGAGTGGCTTATTAACGTCACGGAGGTTTGTTGTCGCTTAGTGCCTGGTTGGTGTAGCGGTTAGAGCGCTCGGTCAGGGATTTACAAAGCGTCGGTTCGAATCCTGGATGATGCTGTTTTAAACAATTTTTCTATTTTAATTTTACTCAGCAAACAAACAGCAAACAAAAAAAATTATTATTCAGATCACGATATGCAACCGTAATGAGTCCCTTAACCGGCTTATACAGCTGGCATGTGACCAACGTATTTAACCGTGATGAGTCCATAAAATCAGTAGCAGCTAATAATTACTAATTACTTTAGTTAATGCTGCTACTGATTTTATTCCAGCTTACCTGTTCAGGTTGATTGCGATTCTTTTTAAAATATTGTCTCAGTTTTATATGTTGTTCGTCTTGATGGTTGTCTTCTTTTCACTTGGCAACACTCAAATGCAAATTATTCACCGTGAATCAGCTGTTCTCACCTATCCATTCAGAGAAACTGAATGAGCTGAAATGAGCCTTTGTTTCACGACCGCGACACCCCTCTCTCTCACGCACATACAGTACAGAGTAGACCAAATCATTACAGTACATACTTTATCCAACGAACATGAAAAATATCCACATAATGATGAGTTGAGAAGCATTGCTTAATTTTCGTTTAGACAGACTGTTTGTATCTGATTTTTGGTATTATTAAAGAACAGCAGCACAAACAACAACACAAGGGCTTGTACAGCAAGACACATTTTTATTATTTTGCAAAGAGTTAAATTTGTAACAGTAAAAGGCATCCGAATTTAAATATATAAATTACTAGAAACAAATTGAGCACACTATCAGAATAAAAAATAGAACAAATCAAATGTATTTTACACATACACAAGGAGGATAATGATACCGAGTTTATATTAAAATATCAAATATTGTAATATTGTTTTTGTGTTATTATAAATAATGAAATGCAGTAGGCTGTTATGGTCATCGTCAAAAGAAAATATATTAAGTAACAGATAATATTAGGTTTATATTTCAAATTAGATAAAATGCTGATTTTCCAGCAGTAAAATTATTGTATCTCTACAGTTTACAAAACCTCCGCTGCGTGTATTCATTCACAGTCTCCAGAGCACGCACAGAGAAAGAGGAGACTGTGGTTTAGGAGTGGATTGGAGAGAAGAGAGCTGTTCAGTTACTATAAAAAATTTTTTTTTAAAAATATATAAAAACATAATATGATCTTTTTGAGTTATGAGGTTTTTTTTATTATACATAAGACAACCTTTCAGTTTTGTAAATATTCTAGTTATAGTGTGTTAAGTTTTTCTTTAGGTTAAACGGTTTTGAGAATTAGACCATCCAGCTAAGATCAATATTATGTCGTTGATTGATAAAATCTGGATTAAGGATATTTTATTTTGTTTTATTTATTTAATTTGTATTTTTCATCTTCCCCCCTGAGGGATTGCCACCTTATTGTGGTCAGGGGATTTACGTGCCTCAGTGCTTGGATGTTTACCGAGGGCTCAAGGGAGGTGTGTCTGTGTGTGTGTGTGTGTGTCTGTGTGTGTGTGTCTGCGTGTGTGTGTGTGTCTGTGTGTGAGTGCGCGTGCGCTGTAGCCTGTCATTTTTTCAGCGGATTTTTCCGCTACCGCAGATCAGTTTATCAACTTGTAATATATAAATTTTAGGAATATATTAACATGTGGAGACATCATTATATGTTGAATGGAACTTGTAAGCCTTTGAATGGTGTTAAAAATACTTGCAAAACAAGTATTGCAGCCATACATTGGAGGGAACTTCTGAGGTGGTCAGTGATTGATGGCACGGTCGGTCGGAGGGGGTTGTGATCACACCTATAGATCTTTTGTTCTAGGCTATCGGTCAAATATCTCTCCACTTGGAAGCAAAAACATGCAAGGGATTTCAGCATCTCGACGCACATACTAAGCTGTTTATAAAGTAGACACTGTTTTTTTCTCATTTTGTAATCTTTCCCATGTTTACCGTGCACTGTACAATGTATATTCATTTTTTAATGAATTACTGTAAATACTACACATTCCGTTGATTTACCAGAAATTACTTTTCTGTTTTTTGTGTGTGCTAAACTAAACTTCAGGGTCAAAGTAATAGCGATTTTATTTGAAAAGTATTATATATTTACAATGCTGATAAGTTCAAGCTTAGATTCATATATAAACTGCTTCAAAGTCTTTCCACCCCGTGACAGCTGAAATCCGACAGACGCAGGGCTCAAGGGAGGTGTGTCTGTGTGTGTGTGTTTGTGTGTGTGTGTCTATGTGTGTGCGTGCGCGCGCATACTTCTTCTACTGTTATAAAAACTCTAAATATAAACAAACTAAATACAGCTTTTTTTTCAGAGGTAAACGGAAAAGTGAAGATGTTCAGTGTCACTATGCAGATGTTACACTCAGTGGAGTTACCGAAATCATTGGTTTAGTCCTCATCATTTCCACATTTCACTCGCTTTTATTCCTCTTATGTGAGCATAAACAGTGAAACATTCCACAGGTTTATAATGCACCGCGGCCAAGTGAACCACGTTCCTGTCAAACGAAACGAGGCATAATCGTGGTGTTTGCTTCGGTTATGACACACCATAGTTTATTACCTGCTGTGGTAGATCTGATTATTTATCCAAACACAATAATAAAGCTTTATATCCTCAGGAGGGCTCAGTACATTGTTTTAGCGATAGTTTCACGAAAGCGAGTTCAGAACTAATCTAACCAAACCAAAAAAAAAAAAAACATCCGAAGCTTCAAATAGAATGAACGAACTAATGAAATTGATATATATGTAATTGATATACTGTATATACAGACGTGTGTGTGTCATTTTAATTCAAATGAACATTTTAATGCTTTCTGATACACTTATCAACTTATCCACATACACTTATCAACACAAACTCTCCGTGCACGCACACACACAATCTCTAAAAAATTCATATTAATAACATGCATATACAAATAAACAAAAATATAAACGTCTATATTGAAGTTTACGGTGAACGCAGAGTCGGCTAAGCACACGTGATGACGCGCGCGCCCTCACCTCTGTTACGGCTGCCTACAGTATTTGGCCAAAAGAATTGTAATAATTGAACGATATGCCTGGTCCTGGAAAGAGACATCAACAGTCCGGCGCTGAGAAACGAAAGAACCGAAAGAAAAAAAAGCCTAAGATGAAGCCCGTGCATCAATTCCAGAAATAAAACTTTACTTTATTCTGTCGACGTTAATAATGTAATAACGTAACATTAACGTAAAATAACGCAAATTTCATTTAACAGCAGGGGGGACAATAAATACATATACAGGGGGGACAATAAATATATATTTTTATAAATTTATTGCATTGTTTATGTTGTTTACAGTCAAGCCATCAACATACAATAAAATGTAAACATGAGATCTAAACTAAAAACTGTGCTCCCTGTGCTGGTGCTGGCAATATCATCTCTTTGTTCTGCTGTCTCCGGCTCCCTCCCTGGTCCTGAATCTGCCCCTTCCTCTACTCTCACTGTCTCAGAACAGACTGACTCCTGAAGCAGAAAAAAAATGCAGGAAATTATGTTTTCTAACATGCGTTAGATAGTTTTTTTTATCACTCTATACACAATACTTTGCTATTTTTATAGATGTTGAGCATCGTGAGCAAGCCCGAGATCATATTAACGTTAATTATCACCAGCCGGCATTAATAGCACACGAGTAACGTGAGTTGGACGCACACCAATCGATTCGACTATGGTTAATCGCTCACTCCGTAGGCTCCCTGAATAGGCGGGAAAGGGATGGAACCGCGCATTCGTCCCGGCAGGAAAAAAAAAACTAAACAGATCTAACAGATGAGGACTCAGATTAATGTGCAAAAAATATATAATAAAACTATATAAGTCTACATAGCCTTTATAAGACTCTACCTTAAGCGCACTTAAAACATTTTATTTAGTTTTAAAATAAAACAATTTTAAAACATCACTCGGGATTCGAGGCGGCGCTTTGTAGATCACTGGGCGAGTGTTCTATCCGCTACACCAAGTGGCCACTTAGAGACAATGCACACCAGAGACGTTAATAAGCCACTCGACTTCTTTGAAAGCAAGTGTACGTCTTTGATAAGTGACGAAGTAAGCCTGTTATAATAATAACTTGGTGTTATTTGATCTTATTGGTTTATAAATTTATATTTAAATAAAACCCTACACACTTCTTTTCTAATTACACGTGATAAAATCTAAAGGCTCACTGTGTTAATATTTATTGTGCTTAAATTTGATCTTAATAAGATTTGATTTAATTTGAATTCTACATTTGTACTGTAATTATAGTACTGTGATTATGAATTCGGTCAACTACAGTGTTTCACTTGATGTTATCGGCTATTACGTGTATTATTGAGGCAGAGAATGAACTAAGGCATGAGGCGTCAGTCTGTAGTTATATAGCGCCACTCAGTGGTAAAAGCCAGCAAATGCACAGGAAATGCACATCCCGTAATGCGGCGGCGACGTTACATACGACGCTCCGATTTTGTAACCACTGTACCTCGAACACGACAAACTCCAGCTCCAGCCACGCCGTGTTGTACTGTACCTCCGTGATGATCCACAACCGACTGATCCACAGCGCGGGCACAGCGTCTCCAAACACGCATGCGCAGTTTAATTTGCACACATTTTCGGCTTCAGTAGACACACAATACTTCAGACTGAAACACGACTGCCCCCTACAGGTAATGAAGGGCATGTTCACAGCTTCCCACACGCAGCCGCGCAAAGCCGCGGCAAGTCACGGGATCCCTTTTCTCGAAACGCGGGTTTTTAATGGCGACATCTGTACGTGCACGAAGCATGCATTAACCCTTCATGATCCTGCCATGGAGCCATCATACTCCAAGCGGCTGTTTGACGTGGCTCCCACTGTACATCCCACAGAGACTGATCCTCATCCTCCTGGACCTGACAGCTACCAGTGAACCACAAAATTATCTTGTCTATCCTTACAAGCCTTGGAATATGTGTAATGGCATGGCAATGTTTGCTTCCTACCTAGAATGAGATTACATGGAGGGGATTCACATCTGCTCCATGCAGACTCTCTACTGGAAACCCACAAGGCTCAATACTTTGTCCTCTCCTGTTCTCCCTATATATCCGGTCTCTTAGTAAGGTCATTTTCTTGCACACTTTTCCATACCATTGTTACGTAGATGACACACAACTCGTTCTCTTCTTTTCTTCTTCAGGCACTCACTCAGGTTTCCACCTGGATCTCAGCATGTCTGGACATCTAGACATCTCATACTTGATGATATCTCATCAGCTGTACCTCAATCACACCCCTGTCAAGACCTTGTGATCATGTTTACCATGTTTTTATGTATTTTAGTTAATACATATTTATTCACATATTTTCACATTAATCAAGTACTAAATATAATCATATAAACTTCTAAACTAAGGTTTGATATTAAAACTTTGAAAGATTATATGAGATGATCTGTGAGCTCAGAGGCGAAGCAGGGAACTTTCTCACATAAGATTGAATAATTTTTTTATTTGTATAGCGCTTTTAACAATTGACATTGTCTCAACAGTTTTACATAATCAAAAGAATTATTTAAGTTTGTATGGAATGTGAATGTGTATGAATCAAAATGGTCAGATAGTCCCTGGTGAGCAATCCTGCATCCTCTTCTCTCACACCAACTAACTTCATGTCCTCTCTCACTGCATCCATAAATCTCCTCTTTGGTCTTCCTATACACCTCCTGCCTGGCAGTTCCAACCTCAGCATCCTTCTATCAATATATTCACAAACTCTCCTCTGAGCATGTCCAAACCACCTCAATCTGGCCTCTCTGACTTTATCTCCAAATCATCTAACATGGGTTGTCCCTCTCATGAACTCATTCTTGATCCTATCCATCCTTGTCACTCCCAAAGAGAATCTCAATGTCTTCAGCTCTACTACCTCCAACTCTGCCTCTTTTCTTCAGTGCCACTGTCTCTAAGACGTAGAGCATCGCTCGTCTCACCACCATCCTGTACACCTTTCCTTTCATTTTCGCTGATACACTTTTATCACACAACACACCTGACACTTTTCTCCACCCGTTCCAACCTGCCTGTACCCGCCTCTTCACCTCCTTTCCACACTCTCCGTTGTTCTGGACCTTTGACCCTACAGTAAGTACTTAAAGTCCTCTGTGATAAAGTCCTAAATGTCATCTGAAAACATCATTGTCCATGGAGATTCCTGTCTAACCTCATCGATCGATCATCCTGTCCATCATCAGAGCAAACAAAAAGGGGCTCAGAGCAGATCCTTGATGCAGACCCACCTCCACCTTGAACTCTTCTGTCACACCTACAGCACATCTCACCACTGTCTTAGCGCGCTCATCCATGTCCTGCACCACACTAACATGCTTCTCTGCCACTCCAGACTTCCTAATACAGCACCACAGCTCCTTTCTCCTGTCACACGCTTTCTCTAAATCTACAAAGACACAATGCAACTCCCTATTACCTTCGCTGTACTTCTCCATTAGCATCCTCAAAGCAAATACTCCATCTGATGTACTCTCTTTCTAGGCATGAAACCATATTGCTACTCACAAATGGTCACCTCTGCCCTTAACCTAGCTTCCACTACTCTTTCCCACAGCCTCTTTGTATGGCTCATCAACTTTATTCCTCTGTAATTGCCACAGCTCTGCACATCTCCCTTGTTCTTAAAAATCGGCACCAATACACTTCTCCATTCCTCTGGAATCATCTCAAGATCTTGTTAAACAAACTAGTCAGAAACTCTACTGCCACCTCTCCTAAGCACTTCCCCACCTCCACAGGTATGTCATACTATTAAGTATAATATTAAGTGAAGTCAGAATAATGTTTATAGCACATTTAACACAACTTTGTTGACCAAAGTGCTGTATAATCCTAAAATACTGAAATGAATCCTTAAATGAAAATACATCTAAATGTCCGTGTGGCTGCAGTACTATATTTTGACTGACAGATGTCTTGTCCAATCAGTGGTACGAAATGTAATTCGCAAACCACATCTAACCTTTTTGGTTTGTTGATTCTTAAATCCTTGATAAAGGCATAGGCCCCAAGTGGAAGTAGTTAGTTTTTTTTTTTCAGAGCCTCCTCTGCTCTTGCTAGACTGCAGAGCTCTCTTTATTTTGTGTTTCCAGTTTTCTTTTGTTTCCGTTTAGTTCACAATCAATAATCCCACGCTATCTCCAAAAGGAATGGTCTTCCCATGAATATCATAGGCACTCTCAAACTCCTAATACATTGACCACCTTTGAAGTCCTGCGTTACGCTCTTATAAATAATATTATATCTTGTGGTGTGGCTCTCCATACCGTACCACATAACACAAATATGAACAGAAAAGAAAAAAATCAGAAAATAAGTACTTTGTCAAATGCATTTATTTGCCGTTTCTGTGCATCTTTATTTATTATTTAATTACCTGGCCAATTTTGGTCCTGCATACGTTTATGCCAATTTTCACAGTTTTTTAGAAATTGGGAGGGCACTAGAGGAACTGGAAGAAGACCACCAAGAGTAGGGCATGTAACATCACACACACCTGGTTTTGCTGCATTTACTAAACATTACCTAAATCACACAAATAGGGAATATCTATATGCAAAGGAAGAAACATTACCGGTGTAAAATTCTGTAAGGATAAGCGCAAGACTCACCTTAGAAGAGGTCCTTGGAAATGTAGTCCCCGGAACCGTCTGTTCTCGATGCAGTAAACAAACTCACACTTAAGTCACTGTACTGGGGGTACTGGCCTCACAATGGGAGGCAGTCCTTTTATTATTTTATATTGCAAACTACTACAACTTAAGCAAATAAAACGAAGTAGATTTATGGTGAATAAAAATAGCCAATACTAAGCAAAAAGTTCAATGGAAAATAAAAGAACACAAAGTCTTGTGAACATAAATTAACAATGTATGCTAACACTGCCCCAAGAACCAAAGAAGAACACTTCAAAAGTCTAACAGAATGCTCTTAAAACGTTGACCTGTGACTCATTTCCCAACAGCCTCATGCTACTAACCAATTAGCAGGCCTTGACCTTATAAGGTTGATACTGGCCAGAAAAAGCTAAGCTTATACCCCTGCTGACTAAATCTAACACATTTCGCAGAATACATATTTTTATCTTAGGGCTGGCTTCCTGCCGAACTAGAACACAATGTCCTGTTTTCGCAGAGGTGACACTATACCGCTCATCTTTAGTTGTGAAGGACATTTCTGGTAACCACAGCCTTCTAGGTGTTATCACCTTCTCTTGGTGCACGCGCTGCAGCCATGTCCTGTTGAGGGGCCTCTGTATCAGTGCCCCTGGATGGGCCTCTGTGCTTCTTCCGGAGTCTTCATCGAGTTTTCACATCTGAAACATATTTAGCTTCATGCAACACATCTCCTAATTTAAGCTGGGACATATGACAACTTAAAACATTAATCGGTTCCACGACACCACCTCTTGGCATGTGCCCTTGCTGTTGGTTACGTTTCCCAACCTTAGTTCGAGGAATCACAGGGAAGCACATGTTTACCCTTAGGGCTCTTTCAGTCACTAAGAGTGAATCCTTTACCCTGTTAAATAGCCAAACTCATGCATAAGTACGTTTCATTTCATGATCATACTCCCTGTATAATTTCGCTTCAAAGGCCGGAGCCCCCAAGTCAAGGTTTCTCCCTCGTAGTGGTGCTCGCCTTTGAAGAACTCCAATTCTCCCAGGTACCGGTTTCAATTCCAATTTAGCCTCGGCCTCTGGATAAAAGAACAACCTGGTAATAGAGCGGCTGGTACAATGGGCCCGGAGCAGTCTCTTGAGCTGGCGGAGCCGTAAACGTGTCAGACTCTCGCCCATCTCCACTACTGCTTCCTGCGACAGAGAACAAAGTCATGATCTCACGGATCCTTTGCCTTTTACCCGACCTCTCACCTGCACTTACTCCGATCAAGCCGTCTCTCCATCCTGCCGAGGTATTCCCCCCTCTACTAGCTTTCTCTCAGCCCTACTATTGTTTGCCAATAACAATTGGGTTCTAGCCTTCTGGCTCGGTACCTGAATTTAAGCTATAATAGCCTAACATGGGCTTCACTGTTTTCCCTCGATTTGACTGTCATAACAGAGGAAGAAAAATTTCGACGTAACCTTTAATATATCTTAGCAGTATATATATTTTTATTTCTTACAACAACTTAATACTTGTAAAGCAAGCTTTTTGCTAGCAGCAAATATGGGTTTCTTTACTCTGCTAGACTTCAACAAAATCCGTCTTTTAGGCGGCATACCTTTTTACTCATTTTAGCAATGCTTGATTGATCCATCATTAAAAATAAAATGGCAAAAAAATTACAATTCTGAATATCATAGATTTCTCCTATGGCTCTACACATTACAAACAGAAATCCGGTGAAACACAATTGTCTGACGGGCTTCCAGGATTTCGCCTGCCATCCACTACAAATAATGCAATACAGTACTACTAGTAAGCTTTGCCACACAGAATCACCTTAATATAGACAGTTAGCCACATTACATAAGTCATTACCCACATTCCTGCGGTGTAGCTTATCATATAAACCATGATTACAACATTTCCACTTGTTTTAATTAGCTGGTTCCATCCCTTACTGCCAGTCACCAGACTGGCCGCGATCATAGTTGGAGTAATTTCTCCACATAACCAAATTACTGAGATGGAAGTAGCTAGTATAAAAATGTAGCCAGGATTTCTTTCTATTGATTGCAAAATTATCCAAATGGTCCATATAGTGAGCTGGAGACCGACACTCACCCTTTGACTGGTGCTGGAGGCGTCCGCCTCTGAAGTACCTGCGGTATGTGATGTGTCATTTACTGTGACGCTGTCGAATGTCTGATTTAAAGCCATCTCTAAATCTTTTGGATCCTGGCTACAATGCAATTAGAATATCAAGTCTACCTGAGTAAGTCTCCACTCTCTGGACATGTCTTTGCGAGCATGCCCTTATCTACACTTAGGGCAAACACTTTACACCTTGCGGTTACGCCCCCCGTGTGTTCTGCCTCTGAATTTTTTTTGCCCTTCCGGTGTTTTCAACAGTTTCTTTAGTTCATGCCTTTCTTTCAACCTTTTGTACTTTCGCTGCATTCTTCTAATAACCTTACAGGTTAACAAGTTCCAAGTAATGCTCATGCATCTGCAAAGTTGCAAGTCTTTGCAGAGGCGTACTGATTTGCCTGCGATAGCCAGAAATAAAATTGATGCAATAACAATCAGAAATATCCACCACCACTTAGCGATCCAATTAGCGGCGGACTTACACCATTCCCACACTCGTTGGAAACTACTACTCACTACATTCCAGCCATCAGTGGCTACTTTTTTGACACTATCAAAACCTTGTACGAAGACGTCTCCCACACCCACGAATGCATTTCTCAAATCTGTCGCCCATCCCTCAGACCATTTGGATAGCCTATGTCCAAATGCATGTTGTGTACCCATGCCCAATTTGCACCTATTGACGAGGGTTCAATCAATGTGGTAACCTGAGTAGTTAGGTCTGGTGGTGTCTTAAATTTAATCAAGGTTGAAGTCTGACATAAATTTACTAATTGTCTTTGGAACAATCAGAACAATACTTGTCATCCTGGTTGGCTAGTTGCGGCTTCTCTGCTGGCGTACAGAAGTCCGCACATGTTAAAACCATAATCCACCCATGCTTTCCACTCATACTTATTTAGATCTACCGAGCAGGTGTGCACTCCAGGGTCTGGGTTCGATTCCCCGGCCAGGCTCGATTCCAGTCTCTGTGTGCATGGAGTTTGCATGTTCTCCCCGTGCTTGGTGGGTTTCCTCCGGGTACTCCGGTTTCCTCCCACAGTCCAAAGATATGCAGGTTAGGCTAATTGGTGTTCCTAAATTGCCCGTAATGTGTGATTGGATGTATGTGTGTGTGCCCTGCGATGGATTGGCATCCTGTCCAGGGTGGTCCCCGCCTAGTGCCCGAAGTCTCCTGGGATAGGCTCCAGGTCCCCCGCGACCCTGAACACCAGATTAAGCGGTATAGAAAATGAATGAATGAATGAATGAGCAGGTGTGCAAGGGCACAGGGGTGGCTGTTCCCTGCGTAGGGATACCATTTCCCGAATCGACTGCCTCCTGTTGCTCTCTCCAACCCCAAGAACACCGAGGCATTGTAGGAAACCAAAAAGGGCATCTCTCACTATCATTTTAGCATAATCACCACTTCTAGTATGATATATCTGGGCTAAACTCGCTCTGAGTTTCCAGGTGTGATTATTTTGCCATCTATATCCGTTAAACACCATCCCTACCAGATATACTATGGTGTCATTTATGGAACAAAAATCCTGCCAAAAGTATTTGAAATAAAAAGCCTGTTGAATTCCACAAATTGAAAAAAAACAGCACTGCAATTAACAGTGCTTGCATTTTAATGCATTGTATTTTCATGTTTCCATTTTTATGCGCTGCATTTTAACATGGTTAAAATTCGCTTCCGAAAATTCAGTGGTTCATATACGACAGAAGAAATTCACTTCCAAAAATTCAGTGGTTCAAATACGACACATCAAATACGACTGCACATCCGGGAACTGCAGGAAAAGCAGTAGATTACCGATCCAACAAGCCTTCTGCTGTTAGACGTCTTCACCAGCAGGTGGTGCTTTGAGAATGAACGTCTTCATCAACAGTCCTTTGCACTAAAACAATAAACACTGCCTTGTGCAAAGTGAAAGTGAGTTGCTCGTGCGGCTTTTTGCTAAACGCTGAACCCATACACGAAAAGAACATAATAATAATAATAACCATCGTGATTTTAGCTGTTTATTTCCAGCACTGAATTATTATTTAATTATTAATAATTAAAGTTGCTCACATCGCGCGCTTTCACTTTTTTTCCTCCCCGCACACATTTGTAAAATTTATAGTCTGGATGTCCATGTAGCTCCCAGACATAGTTCTGAGATTCCGCGGCCTTGTGCACACATGCTACACAACCTTGGGGTCAAGACATCTGCAGTGCGGCGGCGTTGGTATTCTCGTTCCCATAGCGTTTCACGCAGCATCGAGTGTAGCCTTGAAAGGGAACGTCTCGGGTTACTTTGCTGTAACCCTGTTCCCTGAAAGGCGGGAACGAGGTGCTGCGTCGCAATACCGCACTGCCACGTGACCGGACGTCCGTTCAGACAAATGAATCTGAGGTTGTCGTCGGCTCACCGATATTTATAACCTGCAGCTGAGTTTAATCAGATGACGTCACCTGACCGAGGTTATATAAGCCAAAATTTGGCGTTTGTACACATATGCTTCACAGCCGCCGACATGTTTCCCATAGCGTTTTCACGCAGCATCTCATTCCCGCCTTTCAGGGAACAGGGTTACAGCAAAGTAACCCGAGACGATTTCCTATTAACATCGTCTCCTTCATTTATTGAAGGGGCTTTAATAGGAATGTGGGTGCCGTCAATGCACCTAATTACATTTGGAAACTCTGAAATAGAAAATCATATATGGAAGAATCAAGTGTGTATGTGTGCAGGATGAATACATGTGTATAAATAGTATGACTACATCTTAAATATGAGTCATCGATTTTACTACAAAGGATAAACCTGCCACTGTGGAATTCCTCTTTAATACCATGCATTGTTTATGTCCAGGAAACACATGTGTGTAAGAAGTGTTTAAGTGCCAGACATACAGTTGCCTTTCCCACATGGTCTGCATCGCCCAGGTTGTACAAAAAAATGGCAGACCCGCCATTTGTGACATTTGCAATATGCGGTTTCAGGAGATTCCATTGAAAACCAATAAAACTCTTTCTAATAATCATTAGGAAATGAAAAAACATAATTACGCGGTCTTATAACTCTCTCCCAGCAAAAAAAACCTTGTATAATTTGTGCCTCCGCGTCCACGGGATCCTCATCAAAGGGGCGTGGCCTGCTGAATAACGCCCTGAAACAAACTTACCCTGGAATGTAACCTGCTACGGAGCAGCTCCTCTTCAGAGAGTCAGTTGCTATGGTTACATACATACCCAGAAAGTTACCTTCATTTTTGGAACTGGAAGTTGAGGTTATCCACTAACTTACCCTCAAACTTATCCGGGTATGTCACATAACCTGCTTTCTGGAACAGCCCCCAGTTACTCATCACCTGGACTATCTACAGCTAGTGTGTGTGTGTACAGTATGTGTGTGTCTCCTGTCCTCACAGGTTTCTCCAGTGGGAGTCTAGCTGATGTGCACTGTAAAAAATGAATACTGAAAATAGTTGTTGGAAAAAATATATATATGTTGGGCTAATATAATGCTTGTGTCAAAAAAGAAAAATATGCTTTCTCAATGATTGTATAAATTTCATTACTCAACTACGAAAGTTTCATCAAGGCAACGAGTAAAACTGTGTTTTATAAAATCTTTTTTAAACACGTCACTAAAATGAACTGAAACTCCACGAATACTGCACACACAGACATGAGGAATATATCTATAGAAAGCTTAAAGGGTCTACTTTTTAAAAATGTAAGTCACATTGAAAACTAATATTCTCAGTTTATGTAATCCGTATGAAACTAAGGAGAGGCACTGAATTTCTGTCGCACTTCATTATCTGCTAATGACCTGAGGCAGGACACGCCCACACGCCATTCACATGGAAATCAGTTACGGGGAAATCTACGTACAAGGCCACGCCCCCCGGCCAACGGCACGAAAAAACACACACACACAGGCAGACATGAAAACAAAGAGTTTACACACAGATTCATGGAGTTTTTTCTGCACGTTTGGAAGATGGTGCGCGTTACAGAATGTTCTGGACAGTGAGGAAGAGTTTACATTTACCTCAGAAGAAGACTGTGTGACTCTGACGCATTTTGAAGAGAGAACAGATCCAGCAGAGGACATTCAAGCAAACTGCTATGACAATGGGTAAGTTATTAAGTCTTATATAACTCTTATTCTGATAATATTAAACTAATATTAGTAAATATTTTCCTCACTTCAGCTAGCTTTATTCAGCTTATGTGACACATTGGCTCTTAATGCCATTTACATAGTTTAGTGTAGCATGTAGATAACACTGCTAACATTCTGCCTTGTGTAGCAAACTTTCCCGGTGGCTAAGCTAATGTCTTGTGGAGTTTACAGATGTTTATAAATGTTCTAATGTATTTCACCTTTTCATGATGTGCAAATTTTTTTAGATAGGGATTTTGGGTTTTCATGAGCTGTATGCCACAATCATCAATATTAAAACAATAAAAGGCTTGAACTACTTCAGTTGTGTGTAATGAATCTAAAATATATGAAAGTCTAATGTTTATCAGTACATTACAGAAAATAATGAACTTTATCACAATATGCTAATTTTTTTTTGAGAAGGAGCTGTATATGCTAACATTTATTTATTTATTTATTTGTTTTTAGGAATCTGTTGTTGCACTCTGATGTCATCCCTCCTACAGCTCCCTCAACCGCTTGATCAGCCTCCTCCAGCAGCTCCAAAAGGCCAACCGTCACCCGCCTGACCCCCCAATCCACCACAGTGGAGTTCTGCTTAAAAAGAACAGTAGAATTTACTGAAGACTGTACAGAATATCTAGTTGAGATAAAAAAAGGAAATATACTAATGAACCTATTTAACACATTTACATTTAGGCATTTGGCAGATGCTCTTATCCAGAGCAACTTACAAAAAGTGCTTTAAAGTGTACATCATTGGATACATACTTACACTGAGTTAACTAGGTTAACCCAACAAGAAACAGATGTGTCTTGAGTCGTCATTTAAACATAGTCAAAGTCTCTGCTGTACGGACATCTAGAGGAAGTTCATTCCACCACCTAGGTGCCAGAACAGAAAAGAGCCTGGATGAATGCCACCCTCGATCCCTGTGGGGTGCTGGGCCATTTTTAGCTTTTTAGGCAAGCATCAGCATTTTGAATTTGATGCGGGCAACTACAGGAAGCCAGTGCAGGGAGCGGAGAAGTGGGGTGGTGTGGGAGAACTTGGGAAGGTTGAAAACAAGACGTGCTGCTGCATTCTGGATCAGTTGCAGAGGACGAATCGTGGACAGAGGCAGGCCTGCCAGGAGTGAGTTGCAGTAGTAGTCCAGTAGTCCAGTCTCGAAATAACAAGGGACTGAACAAACACCTGAATAGCCTGTGAAGAAAGAAATGGGCGAATTCTTCTGATATTGTAAAGAAGAAATCTACAAGAGCGAGTAAGGTTAGCGATGTGTGGGGAAAATGACAGATGATTGTCCACGGTTACCCAAAGATTGTGGGCACTGGCTGAAGGAGTGATTTGGTTGTTGTCCAGTGATATCACAAGGTCTTGACTTGGGGATGAGTCACAAGGGATGAACAGCAGTTCAGTTTTACTCAGATTGAGCTTTAGCTGATGTGCAGCCATCCAGGATGAGATGTCTGCCAGACATGCTGAGATCCGGGTGGAAACCTGAGTGTCAGAGGGAGGAAAGGAGAGAGTAAGGTGGGTGTCATCTGCATAGCAATGGTATGAAAATCCATGTGATGATATGACTTTACCAAGGGACTGGGTATAGAGGGAGAACAAAAGAGGACCAATTACTGAGCCCTGCGGGACACCAGTAGAGAGTCTAAGTGGGGCAGACGTAGATCCCCTCCATGTTACCTCATATGACCTATCTTCTAGATAAGAAGCAAGCCATTGCCACCCTGTTCCACAAATTCCAAGGTTTGTAAGAATAGATAAAAGAATCTTGTGGTTCACTGTGTCAAATGCAGCTGACAGGTCCAGGAGGATGAGAACAGATGACAGTTTAGCAGATCTAGCAGCATGGAGCTTCTCAGTGACTGACAGAAGGGCAGAAGTTCATTGGGATCATTAATGTTGTTCTGTGAGAGATAAAGAGACATTTGGTTATAAACAGTGCTTTCAAGAATTTTGGAAATAAAAGAGAGAAGGGGACAGGCAGGGTTTCTTGAGGATGGGAATAACCCTAGCCTTCTTAAAAGCAGCAGGAACATGACCAGATGATATGGAATGGTTGATGATGGTTATGGTGAAGGGAAGGAGGTCTCGTGAGATTGCCTGGAGCATTGTGGAGGGGATTGGGTCTAATGAATAGGTGGTGGGGTTAGATGATATGATCTGCTGAAACTCATCAGATGACACGTTGGATAATTCTGCTAAAGGAGGGAAGTTTGGTTGGGAGCGAAGGACTGGCAGATTGCTACAATTTTCCCATCGTAGAATGTGGCAAAATCGTCAGCAGTCAGAGAGAAAGGGGCAGGAGGAGTTGGTGGGTTGAGTAGTGAGGAGAAGATGTTGTGGAGTTTGCCAGGATCATGTGCAGAGGCTTCCAGCTTTTCTCTGAAGAAAGTAGTTTTGGCAGAAGTCACGTCACATGAGAATTTGGAGAGAAGTTTCTGGTAAGAGATGAGATCTGCATCAAGTTGAAATTTCTTCCATCTTCCATTTCTTCCATGCGAGTTCTTAATTCTCTCCTGTTCTTGCGTAGTACATCAGATAGCCAAGGAGCAGGACAAGACATCTTCCTTGGTTTAGATGACAGCGGGCAAAGAGATCAATGGATGAGGAGAGAGAGGAGAGGAAAGTTTCAGTTGCAGTCTCTAGTGGTAGAGAGGAGAAGGAGTCTGGGTCTGGGAGGGATCATAGGGTGCATGAAGACACAGAGGAGGTGGAGACAGAGTGAGGGTTTCTGTGAGAAAAAGATAAATTTTGGTGGTTGGGTTTACATAGAATAGGAAGAGTTATGGTGAAGGATACCAGGTAATGATCAGATTTATGAAGAGGAATAGTAGTGATATCCGTGACTGGGCAAGGGCGGCAAAAAACGAGATAGAGAGAATTCCCTGCCTTGTGTGGGGGAGGGCAGCTGTTTAGATTTAACCCTGGAAAACCCAGACCACCTTATCCTAATAGGAAATCTATCTCCTTTGGCTGAAATGATGATACAGACCCAGTGAGCCCTAAAACAGGTGTTTTTTAAAAATTAACCCTTTCCTACTACATGTACATATATGACATGGGTCATATATGACCCCTTGGGATATCCAGTATGTTTTACCAACTGGTAACTTTCACTCATGACATAAAGGCAGGAGTTATTTAAGGAAAGACCAGATTCTCATTTCAAAATATATTTATTGATTTTAACTTTTCATCAATGACTATGCACATAAAATTTTGTTCTAAGGCAGGAACTAAAAACACTGGCATCAGCTTTTATATCACCAAATAAAAAGCACAGTAGCAGCCATGTTTGATGTGAAAAAAATCAGGTTAGTTCAGTCAGTTACCACTAAATGTCAGTGTTATGGGTTCACATAGGGCACACTGGGTTGTAATGCAAAAAGAAATCTTTACTTTGGTGTGTGGTTTGAATATGACGATGAAATAAAAGTCTGGGTCAAATATGACCCCATGGGTTCTCCAGGGTTAAAGAGAAGGAGTTAAGGAGAGGGAGAAGGAAAGAGGATTGGAGTTTGTCAGATGGAAGGTTGAAATCTCCTAAAACAGTGAGAGGAGTGTTAGCAGAAGGAAAAAGACTAAGAAGAATGTCCATTTCATCTAGAAAGTTTCCTAGAGAGCCAGGAGGATGGTAAATAACTAAGATGTGGAGGTTAACTGGAGAGGTTACCTTAACTGCATGAAATTCAAATGATGAAAATCTGAGATGAGACAGAGGGATTGGCGAGAAGGACCATCTCTTGGACAACAGGAGACCCATACCACCACCTCTACCAGTTTCTCATGGAGAGTGAGAGAATACATAGGCAGAGGATAGGGCAGCCGGTGTAGCCGAGTTCTGAGGAGATATCCAGGTCTCAGTTAGTGCCATAAAGTCAAAAGAGTAATGGGTAGCTAGGGCAGAGATAAAATCTGCTTTCTTTACAGCAGATTGGCAGTTCCAGAGCCCACCTACCACCAGTTGAGGGCAATGAGACAGAACTGTAGGGTAGATGAGGTTTCTGGGAGAGTTGCCTCTGCTGTGTCAGTAAAAGCATCGTGGTTTGTGAGAGGTTACAGAGATTGGTTTGAAGACACATGCTAGACTGAAGTAATTGTCTATAAAACTTGTAATTTCTTGGTAAACAAGAGTTTGAATCAATTCTCTGCACTTGCTATCTAGATTCTTGACTAACTTTGTTGAAGAATATTCAATATATGTAGCTAATTCCTGCCCACAATTCACACCTTAAGGAAGCCTGAAACTACTCTTGATTAATTACCTGAGAACAGATTCCTTTAGACCTACATCAAATCACACTGCAATCAACCCTACCAAACAGCAAAAAACTAGGTACATTATACAGTAAGAACCAATCGTGTTTCAAAAACTGTACAAAAGTTAAAAACCTACCTTACCAGTGGAGAAGAATCCAATATAGAAAACGTCTCGGGTTACTTTGCTGTAACCCTGTTCCCTGAAAGGCTGGAATGAGATGCTGCGTGAAAACGCTATGGGAAACATGTTGTCATGTCGGCGATTGTGAAGCATGTGTGTACAAACACGCCAAATTTTGGCTTATATAACTTCGGTCAGGTGACGTCATCTGATTAGACTCAGATGCAGGTTATAAATACTGGTGAGCTTCACGACATTGTGAATGCAACGTGTGCAAGCACAAAATACATTTAAAACAAAGAGATCTTAAAAAAAAAAAATTACTGAGATAATGGAGTATAGCGCTATATGTCCGTGTGAGAACTATCACTCCGAAGGCGACACGCACACTCTTTGTTTTGAATGTTTGGGTGAGAGCCACGCTCTTGATGGATTTAAAGGAGAGTGTGAGCATTGTGATAATCTCCCGGTAAAAATGCTCCGCGCGCGCCTTGCGTTCTTCCAGGAGAACTACGGAGCGATTAACCATAGTCAAATCGATGGGTGTGTGCCCAACTCACGTTACTCGTGAGCCACCTATTCATGCCGGCTGGTGATAATTAACGTTAATATGATCTCGGGTTTGCTCACGATGCTCAACATATTCAGCTCCCTGAATAGGCGGGAAAGGGATGGAGCCGCGTATTCGTGCCGGC
This sequence comes from Channallabes apus, assembly GCA_030522415.1. Classification (NCBI taxonomy): domain Eukaryota; kingdom Metazoa; phylum Chordata; class Actinopteri; order Siluriformes; family Clariidae; genus Channallabes; species Channallabes apus. Next base: position 2,065,015 of record CM060110.1, read on the forward strand.
TGGAAAAAAAAAAAACTAAACAGATCTAACAGATGAGGACTCAGATTTATGTGCAAAAAATATATAATAAAACTATATAAGTCTACATAGCCTTTATAAGACTCTACCTTAAGCGCACTTAAAACATTTTATTTAGTTTTATCTTAATTTTACTATAATTAAAATAAAACAATTTTAAAACATCATCACTCGGGATTCGAACCGGCGCTTTGTAGATCCCTGGCCGAGCGCTCTAACCGCTACACCAAGCAGGCACTTAGAGACAATGCACCCAGTGACGTTAATAAGGCACTTGACTTCTTTGAAAGCAAGCTCTAGATAAGTGACGAAGTAAGCCTGTTATAATAATAACTTGGTGTTATTTGATCTTATTGGTTTAGAAATTTATATTTCAATAAAACCCTACACACTTATTTTCTAATTACACGTGATAAAATCTAAAAGCTCACTGTGTTAATATTTATTGTGCTTAAATTTGATCTTAATAAGATTTGATTTAATTTGAATTCTACATTTGTACTGTAATTTTAGTACTGTGATTATGAATTCGGTCAACTACAGCGTTTCACTTGATGTTATCGGCTACTACGTGTATTATTTAATGGAACGCGTCTCATTAATGCGGCAGAGAATGAACTAAGGAATGAGGCGTCAGTCTGTAGTTATATAGCGCCACTCAGTGGTAAAAGCCAGCAAATGCACAAACCCAAATGCGGCGGCGACGGTAAAAACGACGCTCCGATTAGGTGACCACTGTAGTATCCTGCTCGCCAACGTCCAGTCACTGGAGAACAAACTCGATGACCTCAGGGCCACGATAAAGTTCCAGAGAGACATTCGGGACTGCAACCTTCTCTGCTTCACCGAGACATGGCTGAACCCAGCGGTACCGGACCACGCCATACAGCCAGCCGAGTTCTTCTCGGTTCACCGCATGGACAGGACGCGGGACTCGGGGAAGCCAAGGGGAGGCGGTGTTTGTTTGATGGTGAACAACAGCTGTTGCAACAGCGCGAGCGTTGTTCCTCTTACATGCTCCTGCACACCAAACCTGGAACTACTGTCGATCATGTGTCGTCCTTTTTATCTTCCCCGGGAGTTCACATCGGTCATAACCAGCGCCGTTTATATACCACCACAAGCGGACACGGACACTGCCTTATGCGAGTTGCATGAGGCGCTCACACAGCACCAGACACAACACCGGGACGCTGCGCTTATTGTGGCGGGGGACTTTAATAGTGCCAACCTCAAACGCGCCGAACTTTTATCAGCACATCACCTGCCCCACCAGGGGTGAAAGGACACTGGACCATTGTTATACAACGGTCAAAGATGGTTACAAGGCACAATCTCGTCCTCCGTTTGGTAAATCCGACCACGCCGCCATCTTCCGCATGCCAAAATATAAACAAAGGCTGAAACAGGAAGTTCTGGTTCAGAGGGAGGTCGCGCTCTGGACGGACCAATTGGTGGCCGTGTTACAGGACACACTCGATGACGCAGACTGGGACATGTTCAGGAATGATGACGTCAGCGTGTTTACGGAAGCGGTTGTGGGATTTATTGGGAAGTTAGCGGATGATACGGTGGAGAAAAAGACTATCAGTACGTTTCCCAACCAGAAGCCGTGGGTGGATAAAACCATCCGCGACGCTCTGAGATCTCGCACCGCCGCCTACAACACGGGACTTGCGTCGGGGGACATGGAACCATACAAGGCTGCGTCATATAACGTCCGGAAGGCGGTGAACGAGGCGAAGCAGCGCTGCGGGAGAAAACTAGAGTCACAGCTTCAACAGAGTGACTCTAGGAGCCTGTGGCAGGGACTGAGAAGAATAACGGATTATAAAGCACCAACATCCGGTATGACGAACGCAGACGCGACTCTGGCAGACGAGCTCAACACTTGCCTCGCTTCGAGGCTGCAGCTAAAGATGCTAGCGATGATAATGCTAGCGGCACTAATGCTAACGGCGCTAATGCTAACAGCGCTAACAGCTGCAGACATGAAGACACTGCCAGTACCGGAAACGCGCTCGTCATCTCCGAGCATGACGTGAGGAGAGCCTTCAAGAGAGTGAACACCAGGAAAGCAGCAGGACCAGACGACATCTCAGGCCGTTTTCTCAAAGCCTGCGCAGACCAGCTAGCACCTGTGTTCACTGAGATATTCAACATCTCTTTATCTCAGTCGGTGATCCCCACATGCTTCAAAGAGTCTATCATTGTTCCTGTTCCAAAGAAACCACATCCTGCTTCCCTCAATGACTATCGCCCTGTAGCCCTCACCTCAGTAGTGATAAAGTGCTTTGAATGCCTGGTCAGAGACTTCATCATCTCTTCACTACCGGACACACTTGACCCACTACAGTTCGCTTATCGTGCAAACCGTTCCACAGACGATGCAATCTCAAATCTCCTCCACACATCTCTCACCCACCTGGACACTTAGAGGGGAAATTATGTGAAAATGCTCTTCATCGACTACAGCTCTGCATTTAATACCATAATTCCCTCCACACTCACCACCAAGCTGGAGCACTTGGGACTCAGCTCACCCATGTGTCAGTGGATCTCCAACTTCCTAACAGGCAGACCACAGGCAGTAAGGATGGGCAGTCATGTCTCAGCCTCCCTCACTCTCAGCACTGGAGCCCCCCAGGGTTGTGTTCTGAGCCCCCTGCAAGACTCTTTATACACCTACGACTGCGTGGCCACTACCAACTCCACCGCCGTCATCAAGTTTGCTGACGACACTGTCGGCCTTATCACGAACAACGATGAGTCGGCCTACCTGGAGTAGATTGGAAATCTGGAGAACTGGTGCCAGAGGAACAATCTCCTCCTGAAAGTCAGTAAGACAAAGGAGCTGATAGGGAATTTAGTACAAAGCAGGAGAGGAACTACCTGACCCGCGTCATCAACAGGAACCCAGTGGAGAGAGTGGACAGCTTCAGATACCTCTGTGTTCACATCACGCAGGACCTGTCATGGTCCTGTCACATCAACACCGTGGTGAAAAAGGCCCGGCAGCATCTGTAGCACCTCAGACGTTTGAGAGACTTCAGACTGCCCTCCAAGGTGCTCAGGAATTTCTACTCCTGCAGCATAGAGAGCATCCTGACGGGAAACATCATGACCTGGTTTGGAAACAGCACCATGCAGGACAGACAAGCTCTACAGAGGGTGGTGCATTCAGCTGAGCGCATCATCCACACCAAGCTCCCTGATCTGCACTCAATCAACACCAAGCGGTGCTGGACCAAGGCCAGGAAGATCATGAAGGACCTCAGCCATCCCAACAATGGACTGTTCTCTCTGCTGCGGTCAGGAAAGCGCTTCCGCTCCCTGAAGGCCAACACAGAGAGAATGAGCCGGAGCTTCTTCCCGCAGGCGATAAGGTCTCTCAACCATACCACATTCACACCACAAACACAGAACTAATACAACCTGTTAACGTCAGTGGACACTATTGACACTTCATGCACATCTACACTTACATCGGAACTCATGTTTATGTTTACATTCTGGACCTTTGCACAATGACAAATAAGGCACCTTAAGACATTTTTCTATGCATACTTGCACACCATACTTCCTCCACCAAATTTCAATTTAAAAAAAGAAACTTTCTATTGTACAGTATATTTCTATTTTTATTTCTATTTTATGTACAGTATACTTCTATTTTTATTTCTATTTTTATTCTAGTTAAGTCTTAATTTTCCTATCGTATTTATTGCTATAAGATTTAATTCTCTTTTTAAGGTCACTAACGGTCGTGTAAGCATTTCACTGCATATCGTACTGTGTATGACTGTGTATGTGATGAATAAAATTTGAATGTGATTTGAATGATGCGGTTGTCACGTGGTTTATTTTCAGCTTCTGCATCAAGCTGCATCAAAATATAACAGACACCATCAGACAGCGACTGGAAAATGTCTCGTCTAGCCGTGCCTCTCATCACACTGACATTCCGCGAACTAGAGAGGGCGCCCGGAAATTCCATCAGCTCTACCCTTGCTCTCACACACCAGGTGACTTAATTGAACACTGCTTCCTTTTTAAGTGATCACTTTTTACTGTGATCACATGACCATTTATCACCGTTCAACTTCTCCCAATATAAATTTAAAAATAAAAGTCTTCTGCATTTGTACCATTAATGAACAGTAATTTCAATAATCTAGTGTAACAACATTACACTTGCCACATTCACCCCCACTGTTTTACACTAGATTATTGGATAAGCCAACATTCAGACACATCAGCGTTGACATTCCACATAAACCACATTAGGTTATACAGGCTCAAAGCTACCTCAACAGAGATTCAGATGAACCAAGGATAGCTAATCCCCAATCCATCATTCGAAAAACCATGCCGTATACACAGTTTCAATAATGACATACACCAACAGTAAGTCTCTATGCTTATGTTCTTAAGCAATCCAAGTCAAATGAACAGGGTATACAGTCATTTACACTGAAAATAACATTAACAAGCCAAAGACGAAGGAAAAAAAGAAAAGAAAAAAAAAGTTCAAACCTCCAGAATGGGAAAAACTTTTTGAGTTGACATTGACTGTATCAATCTACTTACAGGTCTGATCAATCTACCAAATCTTGTCCGTGTTATCTGCTGTTCACCAGACCCCCTTACATAGTGATGAGAATCCGTAGTGTTTTGAGATGAATTCACAGGTATGTCGCTCACTATTGCTGAAGCGTCACAACCATGATCAACAACAGGCATGACAGTTTGGGATACAGAGTCCTCATTCTGAACATCTGATATCAATGATGTCCCATCATTTGATGCAACATTCAAGGACACTGGAAGATTGGACATTCTTTCAGAATTGTCATGAAACTCTGGCCCTCCAATCTGTTCAGACTGGTGGCTGACTTCGTGATCACGAATCTCACGTTCATCACTCTGAATTACACCATCTTCCAATTCCCGATTATCAATCCATGCGACTACGTCTAAATCGGTAATCCGTTGAGAAGTTCTGTCTACAGTATCACTTAGCTGATGTTCAGCACCTGATGAATCACATTTCGAACTCAAGTCACAGTCCAAATTAACTGAATCCTCCCAAGCAGGCAAGGGCAAAAAGTTCACAGGCATTAGCAGATTCCGATGCACAATTTTTACACGACCATCCACAGGGTGGCGAATCTTGTATGTGTTCAACAAACAGTTCTTACCCACCACAATGTACACTGTGCTTTCCCAACGATCTGCCAATTTTCTTTTCTCATTTTCCCCTTTGTTTGCAAGGAGGACTCTATCACCCAACTCTAGTGAATGACCCTTACACAGATGCAACCCTTACACCTTGCGATTATAATGTTCAGCCTGTTTGTGTTGCTGCTGACGTGCATTTAGTTGTGCAAGTGACATCGCCTCCCTTAAATCCCTCCCCAAAGACTGGACATATTTACTCACATCAACAATCCCCTCATCCAAAATTGCGCTCTCAAACAAAACATCCACTGGCAATCTTGGGGTTCGACCAAACATAAAAAAGAATGGAGGGTAGCCAGTAGTCTCATGCCTGGTACAGTTGTTAAAGCCAATTAGCTTTGGATCTCGGAGGCAAGGACCTTAACATGTTACAGTGGTTACTCAATCGGAATAACCATCCCGCCGCGCATACCGCCGTTTAAAGGCAACAGCAGCCAAAATAAATCAGTTGCATTTCAAAGTCATTCATAAAATGGCCGCCAGGTGGCGCAAAGTGACATTTTCATTCATCGCAGTAAATACAACAGTGATGGTAATTTCCACAACAAAATTAATTTTATTTATTTATTTATTAATTTATTTACCTGCTGCTGAGACAACGCACCCTTCCCCCCTCAAACAGACTATTGTTCCCCAGCTTAAACCAGTGTCTGAGTGGTGCAGCGGGTAAGTCTGCGGCGTTTCACGCAGGTAACCTGGGTTCGATCCCTGTGTGATACTGTTTTAAAATTGTTTTATTTTAATTATAGCAAAATAAAAATAAAACAATATAAAATGTTTTATTTTGATTTTGCTTCAGCATACTATAGGAAAAACAGCAAACTCGCACGCAACCAGTTTGTATTCTTTAAATTTAGGGGAGTGACGACTCACTGTGTGTGTGTGTGTGTGTGTGTGTCATTATACTGGTGGATTATTCAGTGAAACGAGGCTCAGCTGAAAGATGTTAGGTACATCAGTCACTTAACCCCAAATAAAAGGTATTTCTGAGTGTTCTCATATAGTTGTAAAATAACAGATGTACAAACGGTGCGCACTGAATATTAAACCTATACCAGGCACGATGATTTTTTTTGTTTGTTTGCTGTTTTTTCTATAGTATGCTGAGCAAACTAAAAAAAACATTGGTTAGTTTTCGTTTAGAAAGACTGTTTGTATCTGATTATTTGTATTATTAAAGAACAAAAGCACAAACAACAACACAGGGGCTTGTAAGAAACATTTTTATTATTTTGACAAGAGTTAAATTTGTAACAGTAGAAGGCATCCCAATTTAAATATATGAATAACCAAAAAGCAAACTGAGTAAACTATCAGAAAAAAATAAATAGAATGAATCATTAATAAAGAAAATTATAATGACCATAACAGCCCACTGCATTTGATTATTTATAATAACGCAAAAACACGAGTGCTGATGATTTACAAATACAATATTTGTTAATTTAATATAAAGCCGGTATCGTTATCCTCCTTTTTATTTTCCTACGTAGTCTAATAAAGTTTTCCAGAGCGCGGAGAAGTTTTGTTGTACTAAATAATATTTAAGCCTGTTATAATAATTGCACGTGTATTCTATATGTTTTCAACTTGGTGTTATTTGATCTTATTGGTTTAGAAATTTATATTTCAATAAATAGTAAACTTGGCCGATTTTGTTCTAATTTTTTGACAAGTGGGGCTTGAAAATTCTCCCACTCTCTTAAGTGGGGAATAACAGAAAATGTTTGAGAACCACTGCTGCGTCCTGTGTGTGCTTTACAATGCCAGACAACATTCAAATGCAAATTTTTCACCCTCCCCCTATACATTCAGGACCTCTCACCACTTCCCCAATCTGAGGCTCTTATGCCTCAGACTTTCAGTCAGGGGCGGACTGGGACCAAAAAGTGGCCCTGGACTTTCTGGCCCACAGCAGCCCACATCATAATACACTGGCTCATTAATGTAGAGATATATTTTAACACCAGTTACTAGTATAAAACAAATAACACAATACGGAAAGCAATGCTATTTAAACATATTATTTGAAGTATCACTGAACATACATTGGGTCATATTAGTGAAACAAAGGAAAGAACATCAAGACAAACTACATATAAATCTATAAAGACAATATTTTAAAAAGAATTGCAATTAAACTGAACAGGTAAGCTGAAATAAAATCAGTAGCAGCATTACTTTTTAGTTAATATTGTCTACCATAATAATTACTAGCAGGAGGTAATGCTGCTACTAATTTTATTCCAGCTTACCTGTTCAGTTTGATTGTGATTCTTTTCACTTGGCTCTGGTAGATCAGGGGAGACGTGTTGGTCATCATCAGCAGGCACTGGTTCATCATCACTGACCTGCTGCACTTACAGTTTACACTGATGAGTGGTAGATCTTACACTGCATCACGATGATACCCCCTGCCAAATGTTCATGATATCTCACAAACAATAAGGCAAATTTGTCTTTTCCTCATAAAGTGTGCCAGGTGGAGTTAAAGGACTTTTAAAATCACACTAACTTTACACTGATCTGAATAACTTTGAATAATGAACTTATTGTTCTTTCCTTTCTTTTTTTTTATTTTTCTTTTACAAATATGACCCAATATATGTTCAGTGATACTTTTCATTTACATTTTTGTTTGTTATATTTCTATACTAGCATGTGGTTTAAAAAAAATAATCTCCACTTTAATGAGCCAGTGTATTCTTCCTCTTTTTAAAAGGCAGAATCTGTTCATTTGAAGCATTTCACTGCATTTGCCTCTAAAGCTTTTTCTTATTTTCGTGTACTTTTCAGCTCCACCTTTTCTTCTTCCTCCATTTCATTCATTGAAATTATTAATTTGCTCAAACAACTTCACTGCATGGAGGGATATATAGAGGGAGCGAAACATGCGCATGCACAGTAACAAACACAGTTAGCTTCTCCGCTTTGTTTTTGATGTTGCTCAGTGTAACAGCCCGTTAATTCATGTAATGATGAGATGGACAAACTTGTCGATGTCCATTCTTTATTTTGCTGCATATTGTCAGGTTATAGTACAAACTTTCAGGTAGATCCTGCTATTAAATCAAACTAAAAATGAGTGAAAAGAATACAAAACTCAGACTCTATATCCCAGATACCCATCTCGCGTCCAACTTCACACACACACACACACCGGACCACATTACCCACAATGCATCTCCCACACTGGACTACACTCCCGTAAACAGCTGTCGTAAAATCAACCTCTCTCTCCTGCAACAACACGCTCTTTGTCGGTGGCGCCCGCGCACTCCTCCATATGATTAGGAAAGAGATGCAATATTATGGTTTCATAATAGAAAAGAAATACCTTTTATTTGGGGTTAAGTGACTGATGTGCCTAACATCTTTCAGCTGAGCCTCGTTTCACTGAATAATCCACCACACACAATCAGTATAATGACACACACACACACACAGAGTCGTCACTCCCCTAAATTTAAAGAATACAAACTGGTTGAGTGTGAGTTTCCTGTTTTTCCTATAGTATGCTGAAGCAAAATCTAAATAAAACATTTTATTTTGTTTTATTTTTATTTTGCTATAATTAAAATAAAACAATATTAAAACATAATCACTTTGTAGATCTCTAGCCGAGTGCTCTAACCGCTACACCAAGCGGGCACTTAGAGACAATGCACCCCAGAGACGTTAATAAGCCACTCGACTTCTTTGAAAGCAAGCTCTAGGTAAGTGATGAAGTAAGCCTGTTATAATAATAACTTGGTGTTATTTGATCTTATTGGTTTAGAAATTTATATTTAAATAAAACCCTACACACTTCTTTTCTAATTACACGTGATAAAATATAAAGGCTTACTGTGTTAATATTTATTGTGCTTAAATTTGATCTTAATAAGATTTGATTTAATTTGAATTCTACATTTGTACTGTAATTTTAGTACTGTGATTATGAATTCGGTCAACTACAGTGTTTCACTTGATGTTATCGGCTACTACGTGTATTATTTAATGGAACGCGTCTCATTAATGCCGCAGAGAATGAACTAAGGCATGAGGCGTCAGTCTGTAGTTATATAGCGCCACTCAGTGGTCAAAGTCAGCAAATGCACATGCCGAAATGACCACTGTACCAAGGGTACGGTTAAACCTCTCAGTTTGACCGTTACCCATAGGGTGATAGGGTGTTGTATGGGATTTGGAGACACTTGACAATTCCAGCATTTCTTCAATCAGAGAATTCTCAAAGTTTGCGCCCTTGTCTGAATGGATTCATGCTGGGAATCCGTATATACAAAAGAAATTGTTCCACAGAACACGGGCAACAGACTTTGCAGTTTGATTTGGACAAACGTACGCACATGCAAGTTTCGTGAAATGGTCAGTTATTACCAACACATCAACCGACTTGTTATTGACATCCTCAGGTGCCTAAAAATCGATGCAAACCAATTCCAATGGTGCAGTTGTACTTATCGACACAAGGGGCGCTCTAGCCTCCGGCTCAGGAGTCTTACTCAACACACATCTCTTGCATTGCGACACATACTGTTTCGTGTCTTTCTCCATAGAATTCCAGTAAAATCTCTGCCTTGCTAGCCAAAGAGTGCGGTGCTGGCCCTGATGACTAATAGCAACTACCTTTTACATCTCCATACTATTCGGCTTCGCCTTTTTTCTGCAATTTTTGGAGAACGCGCGAGTTTCCTTGTCTAAGAACAACAAACGGTATTCAGCTCCAAACAACTAAAACTCCGACACAGACGTACGTTATCATGTCTACCATTCAGCTTGTTCAGTGTGTGGAGTGCAGGATGTTTACACATTCTTCCTCCGTCATTAGCGATAACTTTATTTGTGATAGGTGTGTGTTAGTGAGCACTCTGACGGAGAAGATATCAGCATTAGAGGAGTGCAGACTTTAGAGAGTGTTAGAGAATGTGAGAGCAGCGTTATTCCTGTAGCGGACAGTCTGGGTGCCACAGGCGGAGATAAACAGCCCCCGACTCCGGCATTAGAGCCCTCACAGCGGGGCGAGTGGGTGACGACTCGGCGGCATACTCGTTCAGCCAAAGCTAACGCTAAGGCTAGCCCACCGGAGCACACCTCCTCTGCGCTTCACGTGTCCAACAGGTTTGCTCTCCTCAGTGCTGCACCCGCTGAGAAACCTGAAAGAGCTCTGGTTATAGGAGACTCTATACTCAGGCACGTGACATTAGCTAGACCTTTAGGGGCGCCAGCGGCAGTGGTTAGGTGTATCCCGGGAGCCAGAGCACCAGACATAGCAGGTAATCTTAGGGCTCTAGGACAGCACAGGTTCTCTAAGATAGTGGTACATGCTGGAGCTAATGATATACGCCTTCGTCAGTCAGAGGTTAGTAAGAGTAACTTTACAGAGGTGTTTAAATTAGCGAAGGCGATGTCCGATGAAGTAATATGCTCTGGTCCCATTCCAATGAGACCTGGCGACATAGCTTACAGCAGGTTATGGTCACTGAACGGCTGGATGTCCAGGTGGTGCTCCAAAAATAATGTGGGCTACATAGATAATTGGAAGACCTTTGAGGGCAAAGCTGGCCTGTTAGGGCGGGACGGTGTCCATCCCACTCAGGAAGGTGCTGCTCTCATTTCCTGTAGTATAGCTCATAGTCTCAGTAGAGGTCTAGTTAATCGGTGACAATCCAGAGCCCAGGCCAGGGAGCAGACAGACAGGCTAAACCAACCGTCTGCTAGCTGCATAGAGTCGTCACTCAGGGTTCACCATATTGAGACTGTGTCTGTTCCCCGATCTAAGCAAAAATGTAGAAAGACTCAGAAAGTCTGTTTCAATAATTTAATTAACATAAAGACCACAAACTCGGATCATACTGAATGCGCAGCCGGCACCTCTGATCTGAAGCTAGGATTGTTAAATATTAGATCTCTCGCATCAAAAGCAGTTATTGTTAATGAAATTATCACAGATCAGGCATTTGATATACTCTGTTTAACTGAAACATGGGTTAAACAGGATGAGTATGTAGCTCTAAATGAAGCTAGTCCTCCTGGATACAGCTACATACACCAGCCTCGGTTAACTGGTAGAGGAGGAGGCGTCGCAGTTATTCATAATGATAATCTGTCTATCGTACAAAAACACGGACACAAATTTAACTCATTTGAAATTCTCTATAGTAACATAAGTCTATTTAAGTATATTAAATCAGCTCAGTCGATTCCACTAATTATAATTTACAGACCTCCAGGGCCGTATTCTGAATTTCTTAGTGAATTTGCAGATTTCATCTCAGACCTGGTCATTTCTGTAGACAAAGTGTTAATTGCTGGAGATTTTAACATTCATTTTGAGAATCCAGAAGACTCTCTGAGAACAGCATTTATGTCCATACTGGACTGCGTAGGCGTAAATCAGTGTGTAGTAGGACCCACTCATAAAGCAGGTCACACTTTAGATTTAGTAATATTCTTCGGATTAATTATAAGAAATGTATTCACAATTCCACTGTCTGAAATTATCTCAGATCACTATCTTGTCTCCATTCAAGTGTGTCACAGTGATAATGTACGCACAGCACCGCGCTACCGTATTAAACGTACATTCACATCAACTACCACACAGAGTTTTATCAGTAATCTCCCAGAGTTACCAACTTCGATTAGGCCACCGTCTGACCCCACAGAACTCGATCAGGCGACTGAATATTTAGAGTCGACACTTCGTTGTACCTTAGATAATGTAGCTCCAGCTAAAAGAAAAATTATTAGAGATAAGAAACTCGCTCCCTGGTATAACGATCACACGCGCACTTTAAAACAGACTGCTCGGAAATTAGAGCATAAATGGCGTCAAACTAAATTGTTGGTATTTCAAATAGCATGGAAAGAGAGCATCCTGAACTATAGGAAAGCTCTTAGTGTAGCTAGATCAACGTATCTCTCCACTCTTATAGAAGAAAATTAAAATAATACTAGATTTTTATTTAATACCGTAGCCAAATTAACCAGAAATAAGACCACTACAGAAATCTCCACAACAACATCATGCAATAGTGAGGACTTCATGAACTTTTTTAATAATAAAATTGTAAATATCAGGCATAAAATTGAGGCTTTGAAACCGAACAATGTAATTGATACAGATGTTAACCTAGCCATGTCAGATTCAAACCTAGAATACTTTACTCCTCTTGAAGAAAATGAATTAATTTCACTCATCTCTTCTGCAAATTCATCAACCTGTATATTAGATCCTATACCGACACATTTTCTTAAACAGATAGTACCAGTAATAACAGAACCGCTGTTGAGAATAATTAATTCCTCACTCAGCATTGGTTATGTTCCAAAATCTTTTAAAGTAGCAGTTATCAAACCAATAATTAAGAAACCTGACCTCGACCAGTGTCAGCTGTCCAATTACAGGCCAATACCAAACCTCCCCTTTATCTCTAAGATTCTGGAAAATATAGTAGCGGAGCAGCTATGCTCATATCTACATAGAAATGGCATACATGAACTGTATCAGTCAGGATTTAGGCCTCATCACAGCACAGAAACAGCACTCGTTAAAGTAGTAAATGACCTCCTATTGGCCTCTGATCAGGGTTGTGTAACTATGCTTGTATTACTCGACCTCAGTGCAGCTTTTGACACTATTGATCATGCTATTCTTCTTCACAGATTAGAAAATGTAGTAGGAATTAAGGGTACAGCCCTCTCCTGGCTCAGATCCTATTTGACCGATCGTTATCAGTATGTAGACTTAAATGGTGATTATTCTGCATGTTCTCTAGTGGAGTTTGGCGTTCCGCAGGGTTCAGTTTTAGGCCCACTGCTTTTTTCCCTTTACATGCTTCCTCTGGGCAACATAATCTGTAAGCATGGTATTAGTTTTCATTGTTATGCTGACGACACACAGCTATACGTCTCAACAAAACCTGATGAGAAAAACCATCTTACTAAAGTTGAGCAATGTGTGCAGGACATAAGAAATTGGATGCTAATTAACTTCCTTCTGCTTAATCCGGATAAGACAGAAGTTCTAGTCATAGGACCGCATACAGCTAGAAGTAAAATTTTAGATCACACCGTAACTTTAGATGGCCTTTCTGTTCCGTCAAGTGCAGCAGTAAAAGACCTCGGCGTGATTATAGATTCCAGCCTTTCATTTGAAGCTCATGTAGATAATATCACCAGGATAGCATTCTTTCACCTCAGAAATATTGCCAAAATAAGAAATATATTGTCGCTAAACGATGCAGAAAAACTAGTTCATGCTTTTATCACTTCTAGGTTGGACTATTGTAATGCCTTACTGTCTGGCTGTTCAGTTAGGTGCATAAACAAGCTTCAGCTAGTCCAGAATGCAGCAGCGAGAGTCCTCACTAGAACCAGAAGATATGAGCACATCACCCCTATCCTATCTTCACTGCATTGGCTCCCTGTGAAATTTCGCATAGATTTTAAAATACTACTATTGACATATAAGGCATTAAATGGTCTCGCCCCGCAGTATCTGAGCGAACTGCTAGTGTCTTACGATCGGCCACGCCTACTTTGGTCAAAGGATGCAGGCTGCTTATCAGTACCGCGTATTATGAAAACTACAGCTGGGGGCAGAGCTTTTTCTTACAAAGCCCCAAAATTATGGAATAGTCTTCCAAATAGTGTTCGGGACTCAGACACAGTCTCAGTGTTTAAGTCTAGGCTCAAAACCTATTTATTTAGCCAAGCATTTTTATAAATAGATTTGCCATAAGGTAAAGGAGCAGATCTGGGGGACTCATGGACGTAGAGTATTATGGTGAACTGGTATGTTTAGATGCTGTCTTCCTCAGTCTCATTTGTTCACTCAGGTTTGTTGACGGTGAGGTGATTGTTTGCTTTACATCTCAGGGAGCCCTCATGTTTGTGTTTCCTTCTGGCTCTCCCTTTTAGTTATGCTGTCATAGTTAGTCCTGCCGGAGTCCCTGATTGCACTCTACAGTAAATATACATTCACATTAGACATTGTGACTGTGACCATACCTAATTGCAATCTCTCCTCCTCTTCTCTTCCTCCCCCTCTTTCTCTTTCCTCTCTCCCCCTGTCTCCCCCTTTCACTCTTTCTCTCTCTCTCTCTGTCGAGCTACACATGTGGTTCCTGAGCTGCCAGTGATCCAGACTCCCTCTGCCCTCCGGACCTGTCTGATCCATCCTGGGCCCCGTTTCTGGTTGGAGGTCTCGTCGCATGGATGCCCCGTGTGTCTCTTTAGGATGCGTCTGGTGTCTGGGGATGATTCTATCTAATTAGAAGATGGTTCTGGCCTCGACTGGTGTTGTCAGCTGTTTCTGTGAGGACTTGACAATTCGATAGTTCAGGACTGGAACTTTCTACAAGTCTATCTGAGTCTCGAATAACTACTGGACTCCATTTTACATCAACTATTATAACATCAATTAACATCAACTATTATAGCTGAACCTAACACTGTATAAATGCAGATCATTTCCTGCTACAGTGGGAGCCACGCCAAATAGCCGCGACCGTGTGGTTGAAGTGTGAATGGCGTGTGAATGGCCTTTGCACGCCGTAATCCCCCCTCCCTTTTCTGGCCGAAAGGCGTGTCAAGATTTCACAGTAAACACGCCCATTCAAGCCCTATTTATTCATTTACCTGGTGCCACCACTAGATGGCGCTTCGTTCTCAAGAACACGTTAAAACAAGCCAGCTGTGCTGAGTTGCAATCACGTGATTTTAACAACCCGCCTCCACCCCCGCCGAACTGACGCTGCCAAACTACAGAGGTGAAGATGGCGGCTTAACGGACTATTCGTGGTAAGTGATGTTTTATTTTATAAAATGTGTTCGGGGTAGTTTACAGTTTATTTCCCAGTTTAGTTTTTTATTGGCCGTTTTAAATATCACTGGCAGCACCAGCAGCGGTCAGATGTGACTTTAGAGAACTTAATGTTCTGTTTACCAAGTCAGCTTACTGTCAGTGTCACACACTCACAATGTCACTCCACTTTAACTCAAAAACATGCTCAAGCTTCGACAATACTATTAATGTCCCTATTACAGAAGCTGCACTAACCGATGAAGAGTGTTTGTGTTCTCTGTAAATACTGAGAGAATCTCACCGCGTGCTGTCTGGATAAATTCAGCGGTTATTTATTCTTTGGTTAAGAGTTAATCTACAGGTTATTTCTGTGACTGTAATTTAATGTGATGCAGTTGATGAGGGACACAGACTGAGGGTAGCTGTACAGGAGCTATTAACGCTTATAACCCGGTTTATATTTTACACACTTTGTCCGGGACTTTCCGCGGTAGCGCGAGCGCTTAGTTAACGAGCTGAATAACAACACTGAAGTGTTTATTAGTTAAGGAGGAGGAGGGGGGAGGTGTGTGTGTGCGTGTGTGTGTGTGAGGGGCTTCAGTAAGTTATAGTTTGGCTTCAGGGTTGAACTAATGCTCATATTATATGTTATATCGCTTAACATATTTGTATGAGAAGCGCATTAAGTAAATTCTCGCTTAATTTAATGCAGACGATAATACAGACAGTCACTGGTTAACACTAACACTGTTCACTGGTTAACATTAGCACAGGCAGTTTATTTAAATTACAGAATCCCCAAAACAGTACTTTACACACTCTGTGGTAAATAGGTTTATTAATATATATTATTTTATTAGAACTATATGTTCTGTAAAGTTTATTTGTCTTTGTCCTGACTAAATTCTCCTGTTGTCTTTAAGCAGAGCTCCGCTGTGGAGGATTGGGGGGTCAGACGGCTGACGGCTGGACTTTTGGAGCTACAGTACTGGAGGAGCCTGAACAAGCTGTTGAGGGAGCTGTAGGAGGGATGACGTCACAGTCCGACAGCTTTAGAATGATGTTTGATCAGGTCTACTGTATATTCTGAACATAGAACTGCAAAATGTCTGATACAGTACTTTGGGGGAAACAAAGACTTCAACTGTTCCATGTTTAATAGTTTTGATATTTGAAAAATTTATATTTTAATATAAAAGAACTATAGATAGAGACTTGTAAGCAGCTGGTGTATCCGGGTAGTTTAATGAACTTTAAGCAAAAAGACAACATGTATTCATCTGTTTTATATAAATTACTGTTTTAACTTTGACTAGTTTTGGAAGAATAAATTGAATTGTTAAAGTCATGTTTTGCGTGTTTTAATTTTGGGGGATTGTTTGGGTATTTAAAAATTGTTTAATTGAACCAACAACTTCAATGGGCAAAAAATGGGACACAACTTTGTTTTAAATAGTCAAAGAGTTGGGCTGAAAATCATAATAATAATTATTGATCATAGAAACAAATGAAACCAGTTAAACACTTGATTATATGTATTTGTGTTTGTGATTATGTGACCCATAATAATTTTTTCTCAGTATAAATAAATGTTTTGGGTTTTAAGAACTCCAAAAGAGCAACGACAAACTTGGTATTCTCCATTGAGGTTTCTCACCTTCCACTCCTGAGTATGACATGGTGTTAATTGCTCTGTCTGTGTGTGTGTGTGTTTTTGGCGGGGGGGTGGGTGTGTGTGTGTGTTTTCGGCTGTTCAGCAGTTCTAAACACAAGCACAGTTTTTGTCCTTAACTAAAATACTTCAATACGTTAATAATGAATTTATTTTGCTGAATAAGGTAATAAGCGATGTTTAAACCAAACCAGTAAGTTAAGTAAGTGTTCCATACATTAAAGTACTGTGTATAACCAAGTGTCCTAGCAAACACAGTTACAGTTTACAGTACAAACAGAGTGTGTCCGCTGGGGGGATTGGAAGGTGAGTGAGAATACTCATTTACAAGACAAAAGACGGTCAGAGGCAGCGCCGTTCTAGACCAGACAACACGGGGTGGGGGGAGGGGGGCGCAGTCAGAAATTTGAAGGGAGCATCATGTTCGAGCACTGTTTATCCCTAGGCTTACTGTATAGTAACAGTATTGTATTTGCTGAATTGTGTTGAGGCACGCAAACCCCCTGACCACAATAAGGTGGCAATCCCTCAGGGGGAAACTAAAAAATAAAAAAATATATATAATTATATAATAAAATATCCTTAATCCAGATTTTATCAATCAATGACGTAACATTTATCTAAGCTGGATGGTCAAATTCTCAAACGTTTAACCTAAAGTAAGACTTAACACACTATAACTAAAATATTTACAAAACTGAAAGGCTGTCTTATGAATAATAAAAAATACAAACTAAATTAAAACAGATGGGCTGTTGAACAGATCATAATATGTTTTATGTTTTCTGATTATAAATGATATATGGGTTGATTTTAGAAAGGCTAAATGAAATAGCTAGTTTTTGGTCATGTCAGTCCAGTAACTATACTATGTAAAATAATTATAATATGAATTAATTAAGGGCAGGACCTAACCTAATGTTAATAAATTACACCATGATAACATTAGTATTCATGTTTTTGTATATATTTTTAAATGTTCAAATGAACGTTTCAGAGTATATAATTTGTCGTGTCATCTGTGATTAAAACCCATGAGTTAAATTGAAATATTTTTTATAGGTAGTAAGCCAGGTTTTAGTAACCTTGGATAAATCAGCATGAAATCCCTCTCTCGCGCACGCGCTCTCACGGTATCTCTCGCACTCACACACACACTGTACACACACAGACACACACAAATAACACATGAAATCGCGTAAAACCAAATGAAACTAGGGTGAAAAATATGAGCAGTAAAAATACAGTAGTATCCTGTAGGTGATTCCTGTCCTGTGATAACAGGCACTAACACTCTAGAACTCTTTAGTTCTGTTAGTTTTGTTTTTCAAGTGTGAATGTTTATGGGGATTAAATCTGTCTCTGCTGCTGCATCTATACACAGTTGTGATAAGTGATTTGTGCCCCATCAGATCTTTGATGTGGGACGTTATGCTGGTTAAATGACTAAAGACACACTGATCCGTATGGACAGATATTTGTTCCAGATATTATGCGCCATTAATCAATTTGTTATGCCAATTTGACTATCAGCGAAAACATCAAAAATATAACGAAAACAAACCCAAGTAGAAGTTAAATTTTAAGCTTTACTTTCAAATTCAAATTTGGTTTGTCACATACACAGCGCGATATGCAGTAAAATGTTTTGGGTGCTTTAGGTGAGGCTCGAACTCGGCATTGCTTCACCTGGACCGCTTTATACTGTAAGTGTCACGCGCTAACCGATTGCGCCACACGGATAAATATCTGCCCATATGGATCAGTATTTCTTTAGTCATTTAATCATGCATAATGCTCCCCCGTCAAAAGATCTGATGGGGCATTAATCACTTATCACAACTGTGAATGGATGCGGCAGCAGAGACACATTAAATCCCCATAAACACTTGGAAAAAATAGTAAAAAAGTTCCAGAGGGTTAGCGCCTGTTATACTAATGTATTTTTACTGATTTTTTTTAATGCTTATATTTCGTTTGGTTTTACGCAATTTCATGTGTGTGTGTGTGTGTGTGTGTGTGTGTGTGCGCACGAGAGAGAGGATACTCTGACAAGACCAACTTCCGTGTGGCAATCGGTTAGCGCGTGACACTTATAAAGCGGTCCAGGTGAAGCAATGCCGAGTTCGAGCCTCACCTAAAGCACCCAAAACATTTTACTGCATATCGCGCTGTGTATGTGACAAATCAAATTTGAATTTGAAAGTAAAGCTTAAAATTTAACTTCTACTTGGGTTTGTTTTCGTTATATTTTTGATGTTTTCGCTGATAGTCAAATTGGCATAACAAATTGATTAATGGCGCATAATATCTGGAACAAATATCTGTATATACGGATCAGTGTGTCTTTAGTCATTTAACCAGCATAACGTCCCACATCAAAGATCTCATGGGGCATCAATCACTTATCACAACTGTGTATAGATGCAGCAGCAGAGACAGATTTAATCCCCATAAACATTCACACTTGAATGTAACATCTGGGCCAGCACGGCCTCAGGGAAGAAGATCGGGTTCCCCGGACTACTGAGCTGCCGTCTCCCCCTAGTGTGTCTGTGTGTGTATGTCATGTCACAAGCACTAATTAGTGTCACCTGTATCTTCCTGATGTGTGTGTCTATTTAAACCAGCCGACCCCGTAGCCCACTGTTCGTCCACAGTTATAATCTTTTCCGTGTTTCAAAGTGATCGCTGTGTTTCTTACGTGTTCTCGCGAGTGCCTCATTACCGACGCGACTCGTCCCTTTACGTGTGTTCTGGCTGTCTTTTCGCAGAGGACCTTTACGTTTGTTTTTTATATGTTTTTTCCAGGACTGAGACAGCCCCAGTTACGCTGCCGCTGTGGACTCAGGTGCTCAGCACACCAGCTGCTTGTTTTGGGATTAAGGGTCACGTTAATTTTTGGGGGTTTTTGTGTGAGAGGATCTTCTGTGCGTTGAAATAAAGACACTTACTTTCAGTTCACCCTGCATCTGCGTCTATACTCTGTGCCAACATGACAGATGGACGAACCTATCCAGACGCAGCAGGGATTCCGCTACCAACGCGGGATCACACGATGAGGTGCATTCAGAAGCAGCAGAAGGAGATCGAAGGGCTGGCTCGCGCCGTCAGCGACTTGGCGCACTGTGTCAAGCATTTAGCCGACCCCGAAGCTGCATCAGCTGGAGCACCGAGACGGGCCACGCCCTCGCCGCCGAGACCCGCCCCCCCAGAGAGGTATGCAGGTGATCCGGAAGGATGCAAGCGTTTCCTCCTGGCATGTGAGCTCTATCTTTCAGAATACCCGGACATGACGGACCCGCAACGCATCCGCTTCGTGATCCAACAGCTCACCGGGCCGGCCATGGATTGGGCCGCGGCCATCTGGAGCGACGGCGGAGAGCTCACGTGCCGGTATTCAAAGTTTGTAGCCGCGATGAGGGCGGTGTTTGAACATCCGGACCAGGGTCGCTCTGGAGAACAACGCCTGATGAGACTGAGACAGGGGAGCCTCCCAGTGGCGGATTATGCCATAAAGTTTCGCGTGATGGCTGCGGAGAGTGGCTGGTGTGAGAGGAGTCTGCTCGCACGGTTCCGGGATGGGTTGCAGCCGGAGATCCAGCTGGAGCTTTCATGCCGAGACACCGGTCTCTCTCTGGATGAGACCATTAACCTCGCCATCAAGCTCGACCAGCACCTCCGCAGTCAGCGCCCACGCGCATCTGCCAGGGCGGCACCATCACGCTCCTCTGACTCACGACGACCACCCCCTCGTGAGGTCGGAGACCCTGCCCGGCCAGAGCCCATGGACGTGAGCACTTCCCGCCTCTCGGTCGCAGAGCGGAGAAGACGCCTCACCTCGGGGCTATGCCTGTACTGTGGGGGGGGGGAAATCACCAGATCAAAGACTGCCCCTTGCTGAAAGTAACGTCGCACACACCGCCCCGTACACATCACCCATTTGTACTTAAAGCACAGTTGCAATGTGATAATAATGTTTTGTCTGTCTTCCCCTTAGTAGATTCCGGGGCGGCTGGGAACTTCATCTCTTCCTCATTAGCTTCCTCTCTGCGAGCTCCCGTGTCGAAGCTACCACAGCCGATATCGATTAAAGCTCTAGATGGCCGAGAATTAGATCAATCGCCTATTTCTTCCATAACAGCGCCACTGCGATTAACCTTCCCCGATCACACTGAGGAGCTAAAATTCTTTGTGCTCCCACAGTCTGGTCATTCCGTCGTGCTAGGGCTGCCATGGCTCTGTGCTCATAACCCTAATTTCAATTGGGCTCAATCTCGTGTCTCGTCCTGGTCCCCGAGATGCGCAAAACAATGCAAACCGCCCACGTTGGCAGTCCAAACCACCACTATAGAAAGTCCGAATGCCCAATGTGAAATTAATGTGCCATCTGAGTATCAGCGGTTTAAGGATGTATTTAGTGTTAGGGCAGCAGCACGACTCCCCCCTCATCGCCCGTGGGACTGTGCGATAGAACTGTTGCCGGGGAAAGCACCTCCTTGCGCACGCGTTTACCCACTGTCCCTGGCAGAAACCGGGGCCATGGAGGAATACGTGAGCGAGGCACTCCAGCAGGGGCTCATCAGCCGGTCCACGTCACCAGCATCGGCAGGTTTTTTTTTCATAGAGAAAAAAGGGGGGCGCTTACGGCCCTGTATTGATTACAGGGGGCTCAATGCCATCACAGTGAAATACAAGCACCCGATGCCCCTGGTTCCTGCCGCAATCGACCAACTCCGAGGCGCTGCTCTTTTCACCAAACTCGACCTCCGCAGCGCATATAACCTCGTTCGTGTGCGCAAGGGTGATGAGTGGAAGACTGCGTTTAGCACTACATCTGGGCATTATCAGTATAACGTAATGGCATATGGATTGGTAAACGCACCTGCGGTGTTTCAGGGGTTCATGAATGACGTGTTCCGGGATATGTACGACCGCTTTGTCATAATTTATCTGGATGATATCCTGGTTTATTCGCGGTCATATTCGGAGCACGTCCTTCATGTGACAGCCGTCCTTCATCGCCTGCGCAAACACGGGCTCTATGTTAAGGCGGAGAAGTGTACATTTCATCAGCGGGAGGTGTCATTTCTCGGTTACCACATAGGGCCACTGGGGGTCGAGATGGAGCAAGCTAAGGTCGCGGCGGTGCAACAATGCCCGAACCCAAGACAGTGAAGGAGCTACAGAGATTCTTGGGGTTTGCTAATTTTTATAGGCGTTTCATTCGGGGCTTCAGCATGGTGGCAGCACCGCTCACTTCACTACTGAAAGGTAAGCCGAAAACCTGCGCGACTTCCCAGTGGAAGCTCGCGAGGCGTTTATACATCTTAAAACTGCATTTACTACGGCGCCAATCCTAAAATTACCGAACCCTGACAAGCCCTTTTTAGTGGAGGTCGATGCGTCCGAGGTAGGGGTAGGAGCAGTGCTGTCACAACGCCATGGCCACCCCGAGAAACTCTACCCTTGCGCTTTCTTCTCTAGGAAATTAACACCTGCCGAGCAAAATTACGATATCGGTAACAGAGAGCTGCTAGCAGTCAAAACGGCATTAGAGGAGTGGCGACACTGGCTAGAGGGGGCGAAACACTTATTTACGGTACTCACTGACCATCGCAATCTCGAGTACCTCCAACAGGCAAAGAGACTGAACTCACGTCAAGCCCGCTGGGCGCTTTTTTTCACGCATTTCCAGTTTGTTATCACATATCGCCCCGGCTCTAAAAATATCAAAGCGGACGCGCTCTCCCGCTGTTATCCGTCGCCGGAACCCATTACGGAACCGGAACCAATTTTACCATCGTCACTCGTCATGGCACCGGTCATGTGGTATCTCGAGTCGGAGTTAACTCAGTGGGCGCGGTCCAATCCCGCGCCTAGGGGTTGCCCCCCGAATCGAACCTACGTGCCGGAGTCATTTCGGGAACGAGTGATGATCGAGGCTCATACGAGTCTAGCTTCTGGACACCCCGGCGTTACACGTACTTATCACCTCCTGGAACCAAAGTTCTGGTGGCCAAAAATGCGCTATTCACTTCTGTATTTCGGAACTACGGCATACCCGAAGATATTATTTCCGATCGTGGTCCTCAATTTATCGCAAAGGTCTGGAAAGCTTTCTTTCAGAAGTTGGGGACCACAGTTAGCCTAACGTCGGGCTACCACCCCGAGTCTAATGGACAGGCAGAGCGGACTGTCCAGGAACTCGGGAGATATCTTCGAGCATATTGTAGCAGCCGACAATATGAATGGGCTGAATGTCTACCCTGGGCGGAATATGCGCAGAATTCGCTGCGCCACTCCTCTACTGGCCTCACGCCGTTTCAGTGCATATTGGGCTATCAGCCTCCGCTTTGTCCATGGGATGCCACTCCCACCGATGTGCCGGTGGTGGATGAGTGGTTCAGGAAAGCGGAGAGTGTGTGGGAAGACGCACACGCAAAAATTTCCAGAGCAGTGCAGCGATTTAAAAAATATGCCGATAGGCGACGACGGGAGAGTCCTCCGCTCCAGGTAGGCGATCGGGTGTGGCTCTCGACACGGGACCTTCACCTTCACCTCCCCTGCAAGAAACTCTCTCCCAAGTTCATCAGTCCTTTCTCCATTGCAGCACAAATAAACCCTGTCTCATACCGCCTCACTCTCCCCACACATTTACGCATTAACCCTGTCTTTCATGTCTCCCTTCTCAGGCCAGTGGTCCGGGGCCCACTGGACGAAGGAGCAGCGGAACCTTCCCTCCCTGGGGCCGTTGACATAGGGGGCACCCCAGCGTTCCGAGTCAAGCAGCTATTGGACTCACGGAGGAGAGCAGGGGCGTTGCAATATTTAGTCGACTGGGAGGGATACGGTCCGGAGGAGAGGAGCTGAGTGCCGGCACGAGATGTACTGAGTCGTGAACTCGTGACAGACTTCCATAGGGCCAGGCCGGGTCGCCCCGCCCACCGGCGATGCCGGCACACAGGTACAGCCTCGCTCCCTCCTACAGTGCGTGGGGGTCGCTCCCGCTTCCCTCAGGAAGCCGGTCCTGGGGGAGGGGGTACTGTAACATCTGGGCCAGCACGGCCTCAGGGAAGAAGATCGGGTTCCCCGGACTACTGAGCTGCCGTCTCCCCCTAGTGTGTCTGTGTGTGTATGTCATGTCACAAGCACTAATTAGTGTCACCTGTATCTTCCTGATGTGTGTGTCTATTTAAACCAGCCGACCCCGTAGCCCACTGTTCGTCCACAGTTATAATCTTTTCCGTGTTTCAAAGTGATCGCTGTGTTTCTTACGTGTTCTCGCGAGTGCCTCATTACCGACGCGACTCGTCCCTTTACGTGTGTTCTGGCTGCCTTTGTGCAGAGGACCTTTACGTTTGTTTTTTATATGTTTTTTCCAGGACTGAGACAGCCCCAGTTACGCTGCCGCTGTGGACTCAGGTGCTCAGCACACCAGCTGCTTGTTTTGGGATTAAGGGTCACGTAAATTTTTGGGGGTTTTTGTGTGAGAGGATCTTCTGTGCGTTGAAATAAAGACACTTACTTTCAGTTCACCCTGCATCTGCGTCTATACTCTGTGCCAACATGACATTGAAAACAAAACTAACAGAACTAAAGAGTTCTAGAGTGTTAGTGCCTGTTATCACAGGACAGGAATCACCTACAGGATACTACTGTATTTTTACTGCTCATATTTTTCACCCTAGTTTCATTTGGTTTCACGCGATTTCATGTGTTATTTGTGTGTGTCTGTGTGTGTACAGTGTGTGTGTGAGTGCGAGAGATACCGTGAGAGCGCGTGCGCGAGAGAGGGCTTTCATGCTGATTTTTCCAAGGTTACTAAAACCTGTCTTACTACCTATAAAAAATATTTCAATTTAACTCATGGGTTTTAATCACAGATGACACGACAAATTATATACTCTGAAACGTTCATTTGAACATTTAAAAATATATACAAAAACATGAATACTAATGTTATCATGGTGTAAATTATTAACATTAGGTTAGGTCCTGCCCTTAATTAATTCATATTATAATTACTTTTACATAGTATAGTTACTGGACTGACATGACCAAAAACTAGCTATTTCATTTAGCCTTTCTAAAATCAACCCATATATCATTTATAATCAGAAAACATAAAACATATTATGATCTGTTCAACAGCCCATCTGTTTTAATTTAGTTTGTATTTTTTATTATTCATAAGACAGCCTTTCAGTTTTGTAAATATTTTAGTTATAGTGTGTTAAGTCTTACTTTAGGTTAAACGTTTGAGAATTTGACCATCCAGCTTAGATAAATGTTACGTCATTGATTGATAAAATCTGGATTAAGGATATTTTATTATATAATTATATATATATATATTTTTTTAGTTTCCCCCTGAGGGATTACCACCTTATTGTGGTCAGGGGGTTTGCGTGCCTCAACACAATTCAGCAAATACAATACTGTTACTATACAGTAAGCCTAGGGAGAAACAGTGCTCGAACATGATGCTCCCTTCAAATTTCTGACTGCGCCCCCCTCCCCCCACCCCGTGTTGTCTGGTCTAGAACGGCGCTGCCTCTGACCGTCTTTTGTCTTGTAAATGAGTATTCTCACTCACCTTCCAATCCCCCCAGCGCACACACTCTGTTTGTACTGTAAACTGTAACTGTGTTTGCTAGGGCACTTGGTTATACACAGTACTTTAATGTATGGAACACTTACTTAACTTACTGGTTTGGTTTAAACATCGCTTATTACCTTATTCAGCAAAATAAATTCATTATTAACGTATTGAAGTATTTTAGTTAAGGACAAAAACTGTGCTTGTGTTTAGGACTGCTGAACAGCCGAAAACACACACACACACCCATCCCCCCGCCAAAAACACACACACACACACACAGAGCAATTAACACCATGTCATACTCAGGAGTGGAAGGTGAGAAACCTCAATGGAGAATACCAAGTTTGTCGTTGCTCTTTTGGAGTTCTTAAAACCCAAAACATTTATTTATACTGAGAAAAAATTATTATGGGTCACATAATCACAAACACAAATACATATAATCAAGTGTTTAACTGGTTTCATTTGTTTCTATGATCAATAATTATTATTATTTTCAGCCCAACTCTTTGACTATTTAAAACAAAGTTGTGTCCCATTTTTTGCCCATTGAAGTTGTTGTTTCAACTAAACAATTTTTAAATACCCAAACAATCCCCCAAAATTAAAACACACAAACATGACTTTAACAATTCAATTTATTCTTCCAAAACTAGTCAAAGTTAAAACAGTAATTTATATAAAACAGATGAATCCATGTTGTCTTTTTGCTTAAAGTTCATTAAACTACCCGGATACACCAGCTGCTTACAAGTCTCTATCTATAGTTCTTTTATATTAAAATATTAATTTTTCAAATATCAAAACTATTAAACATGGAACAGTTGAAGTCTTTGTTTCCCCCAAAGTACTGTATCAGACATTTTGCAGTTCTATGTTCAGAATATACAGTAGACCTGATCAAACATCATTCTAAAGCTGTCGGACTGTGACGTCATCCCTCCTACAGCTCCCTCAACAGCTTGTTCAGGCTCCTCCAGTCCTGTAGCTCCAAAAGTCCAGCCGTCAGCCGTCTGACCCCCCAATCCTCCACAGCGGAGCTCTGCTTAAAGACAACAGGAGAATTTATTCAGGACTCTGTTTTTATGAACTTTTTGAATTAAACAAATAACCTATGCATAATAATCGAGTGTCTTTTCACTTTTTTTTTGTATATTTGAAGATAATTCATACGTTTTAAGCCGCTGCAAAAGGCTGGTTTGCTGGGCGAGTACTGACATCACGACTACTTTTATTACACCTACATTTGTTTATTTGTACATGTATGTTATTAATATTAATTTTTTAGAGATTGTGTGTGCGTGCACGGAGAGTTTGTGTTGATAAGTGTATGTGGATAAGTTGATAAGTGTATCAGAAAGCATTAAAATGTTCATTTGAATTAAAATGACACACACACGTCTGTATATACAGTATATCAATTACATATATATCAATTTCATTAGTTCGTTCATTCTATTTGAAGCTTCGGATGTTTTTTTTTTTTTTTTGGTTTGGTTAGATTAGTTCTGAACTCGCTTCCGTGAAACTATCGCTAAAACAATGTACTGAGCCCTCCTGAGGATATAAAGCTTTATTATTGTGTTTGAATAAATATTCAGAT
Organism: Channallabes apus; assembly: GCA_030522415.1. Taxonomy (NCBI): domain Eukaryota; kingdom Metazoa; phylum Chordata; class Actinopteri; order Siluriformes; family Clariidae; genus Channallabes; species Channallabes apus. The sequence continues at coordinate 2,091,965 of CM060110.1, forward strand.
CTACCACAGCAGGTAATAAACTATGGTGTGTCATAACCGAAGCAAACACCACGATTATGCCTCGTTTCGTTCGACGGGAACGTGGTTCACTTGGCCGCGGTGTATTATAAACCTGTGGAATGTTTCACTGTTTATGCTGACATAAGGGTAATAAAAGCGAGTGAAATGTGGAAATGATGTGTGGCAACTCAATGAGGACTAAACGTCTCGGGTTACATTTCTGTAACCCTGTTCCCTGAAAGGCGGGAACGAGATGCTGCGTGAAAACGCTATGGGAACCAGTTTGTCGCGTTGCCGGTCGTTGAAGCATGCTGTGAAAACACGCCAAAGTTTTTGGCTATATATAACCTCGACAGGTGACGTCATCTGATTAGATGTAGGTGGAGGTTATAAAAACAGGTGAGCCGGCAACGACCTCAGATTAATTTGTCTGAACAGCCGTCCGGTCACGTGGTAGTGTGGCATTGCGACGCAGCATCTCGTTCCCGCCTTTCAGGGAACAGGGTTACAGAAATGTAACCCGAGACGTTCCCTAGCAAGGCTACACTCGATGCTGCGTGAAAACGCTATGGGAACGAGAATACCAACGCCGCCGCACTACAGGTGTCTGGACCCCAAGGTTGTGTAGCGTGTGCGCACAAAGCCAAGAAGGTCTCAGAGCTATGCCTGGGCAGCTAACTCGGGGGCAGTGAGCCCGGAGTAGCATGAACATCCAGATTTATAAATGTAAGAAATGTGTGCGGGGAGGAACCAACCCTTCGCGCCACACAATTACTGCAGGGGATACCTCCTGCTGGTGAGACTGGGATGATACCCTGGTTGGGTGGGCCCTGCTTCCCAGAGGCGAAGTGAACCCACGCGCCTCATAGGAGAGGGCAATATGCGTCTCCCACCCAGTATAGTGGCGCTCTGACTCACGCCACTAGCTGATGCGGTGGACGTGAATCTGAAAAGCACATACTGGATAGTAAGTGAAGTTTCTCCTGCTCCGAAGCTGTAAAAGGCGGAGGACAGAAGGCTTCAACAATGCAGCTAAGAAAATCCTGAGGGTACTAGGGCACAAGCCCAAGGACAAGCTTTTACTGCAGAAGCTCCAGCACTGAAACATTTTGGCAGTGGACTGGGTCTACCTGCTTGGCACACACTTGTTGCAGGGGAATACCTCTTGCTAATCCAATAGCTGAGGCGATCCCCTGGTTGAATGAGCCCTGATTCCTAGAGGCGAAGTGAGCCCACGCGCCTCATAGGAGAGGGCAATAGCATCTCTCATCCAGAGCATGAAGAAGTTGCTCTGACCTACGCCACTAGCTGATGCGGTGGACGTAGATCTGAAGAGCACAAGCTGGACACAGCAAGTGAAGTCTCTCCTGCTCCGAAGCTGTAAGCGCGGAGGACAGAAGGCTTCAAAAACAATAGGGTGCCTGTTGGGTTTATAGTTTAGCTTTTGGAAGATAGTTGAAAGAGGATGCAGTTACGCACGTCCTGAAAGTGCTAGGGCATAGGCCCGAGGACGGAAACTCCAGCACTGAAACAATTCGGCAGTGGACTGGGTTTACCTGCTTAGCAGACACTTGCTGCAGGGGAATACCTCTTGCTAGTGCAATAGATGAGGCAATCCCTTTGGCTGAAAGAGCCCTGATTCCTAGAGGCGAAGTGAGGCCACGCGCCTCATAGGAGAGGGCAATAGCATGTCTCATCCAGCACATGTAGAAACTGCTCTGACCTACGCCACTAGCTGATGCGGTGGACGTAGATCTGAAGAGCACAAGCTGGACGCTACAAGTGAAGTCTCTCCTGCTCCGAAGCTGTAAGCGCGGAGGACAGAAGGCTTCAAGAGCAATAGGGTGCCTGTTGGGTTTATGGAGCTTTCTGAAGATAGTTGAGAGAGGATGCAGTCACGTACGTCCTGAGAGTACTAGGGCACAGACCCGAGGAGGGAAACTCCAGCACTGAAACAATTCGGCAGTGGACTGGGTTTACCTGCTTAGCATATACTTGCTGCAGGGGAATTCCTCTTGCTAATGCAATAGATGAGGCAATCCCCAGGGTTGAAAGAGCCCTGATTCCCAGAGGCGAAGTGAACCACACGCCTCATAGGAGAGGGCAATAGCATCTCTCATCCAAAACATGTAGAAGCTGCTCTGACCTACGCCACTAGCTGATGCGGTGGACGTAAATCTGAAGAGCAGTAAAAAGGCGAAGCATATCTTAGAAGGCAAGAGGTCGCCTTGCTACATGAACATCTCTCCCTGACTACTTCGGAGTGGGGTTACCATTCCCCGTGTGTCAGAGATAGACTGGACAGTACTACTGCTCCCGCATCCATGCTGGAATGTAAATCGCTCTGAGGGACAGGAACCTGGTGCGCTAGCTGTTAGCGGCGCGAGCACAGTCCGCCCTGGCGATAATATATGAGACTGCCATAGTGTTGTCCCCCGCACTAGGACATGGCAGCCTCTCAACTGCTGGAGGAAGTGCTTTAGGGCCAGAAATAGAGCCATCATTTCGAGGCAATTGCTGTGCCATGCGAGAAGATAGCCTCTCCAGCTCCCTTGGGCTGGACAGTCATCAGAGACCGCACCCCAGCCTATGAGGGAAGCATCTGTCGTTAGCCTCAGCGACGACAAGATGAACTTAGAGTGGGACCCAGAGTAGAGACCGGGGTCTGAACCACGTAGAAAGGGTACGAAGCACCTGGCGCGTAACCCATATTGGGGATTGGCCCTAGTGATATCCCCTGGTTCTTAGCCACAACTTAGAATGCTCTCATGTGCAGAAGGTCCAAAGGTGTCACCGTGGATACAGCTGCCATGAGAGCTAGGATGTCTGAAAGTGATGGTCACTTTCTGGTCTAGCTTGTTCTCCTTGAGGGTGTTGAGAATGGGTTCGATACGAGCGGGAGACAGCTGTGCCCGCTTACGACGGAATCCCATATAGCACCCAATGTGTTGTCCTCTGCACAGGAAAGAGCACGCTTTCGTGGCGTTGGGTCCCAGTCCTGAGGACAGAGATGAGCTAGGACGACATGCTGATGTCGAAGCACTAGCCACCGGATGCCCTGGGACTCCCGTAAGAGCCAGGGCTAAATCCGTGCATTTTGTGTGTGTGCGGGTGAGCTAGACCAATGGAAGGACCCGATACTGGTAAGCTTCGCCCCCGAAAGCGAACCTCAGGATCTCCCTGTGTTGTGGCAATGTTTCTGTATGAAAGTAAGCGTCCTTAAATCGATTGTCAGAAACAATCGCTTGGTAGGGTTGAGAGCAATCACCTTTACAGTCAAGAACTGAACTGTATTCATTGATTTTCAGGTAGCGGGAGAGCCCGCAGAATCTGAAATATTGGACGCAGCCCCCGTTCCTCTTGGGAACCAAGAATACCGACTGTAGTAGCCTGACTCACTGTCTGGTGGGGGAACATGTTCCATGGCCCCCTTCCCCGGCAGCCTGTCAGCAGATGCGCACTTTCTGGTTTCATGGAAGTGGAGGCCACGCCATTGAAAACACAGAAGGTGAAGTGAGAACTGAATCCTGTAGTTCCTCTCTCCAGTGCTTAGTACCCAAGGAGATATACTTGGCAGTAGCTTCCACGCTGCCAGTTTCTCCTAAAAGGGCAAAAGTTTCGGCAGCTTGGTTAAACGGCGGGGGGATGTTAGATGTTCGGCATCCTGAAGCATGGCAGGAAAAAACGAAGAACTAACAGCCTATTGGAGACTGGTGTTGCCCGAACACCAGTGGTGGCGGAGCAAAACACCGACCTCCTGGGGGTGCCAGGGAGAACACATATTCGTTAAAAAGGAATTCTGGGTGCCTTTCCCTATTGGGGGGGCCACCCCCATTTATTTTATACACGCATATGTATATATATATATATATTTTTTAAATCAGTCTGACCTCCTGTGTGCAGTGCAGCACCAAGCTGACCCACTGCCTGAAAGCTTTTCCCTCTAGGGCAGATAAAAGTCTACACAGCTAGAAAGGAAGTATAAGCTTACCAGGGAGGATGATGTCCCAGGAGAGAGATAGCCTGTGAAGCGTCTCTGCTATCTGGGCGTCATCATACAATGCCGCGTTTCCATATCGACTATATTTAAATAAACAAATAAGTCGATGGCATGAAAAACACAGCATGAATACAGCCTACTCCATGAAAGGGTTAACTCATATGAAGAGAGCTGAGAGGGGGTGGGGGGGGAGAGAGCGCGTCATTGAGGCTCCGCCCCCCGGCCACCCGACAGAAGCTGCCGTCTACTGCTTGTTTTAGTGCTTAAGGCTATTTTCATCTCCGGTAAAAAAGAGAGGAATCCTCGTGATGACAGCGCGGAAGAAAGGAGTTTTCTTACCTCCGTCTGCCGCAGCTCTGTCAGATGCACGAGTTTTAAGCCAGGAACGCGCGGCGGCTCGCAGCTTCTCACGGAATGCGCGGCGCGCGCAGCACTAGTCGAAGCAGTGTAGAGATCGCACTCCGATATGGATTATCACACACGGAGGGATTTAAACTCGTCAAATCGGTGAGTTAAACACCTTCCTATTTTGCTGGTTTATCACAAGCACGCTTCACAACAAGGCTGAAGACAAATGATCTGAGGTCGTTGCCGGCTCACCTGTTTTTATAACCTCCACCTACATCTAATCAGATGACGTCACCTGTCGAGGTTATATATAGCCAAAAACTTTGGCGTGTTTTCACAGCATGCTTCAACGACCGGCAACGCGACAAACTGGTTCCCATAGCGTTTTCACGCAGCATCGAGTGTAGCCTTGCTAGGGAACCAAAGATTTCGGTAACTCCACTGAGTGTAACATCTGCATAGTGACACCGAACATCTTCACTTTTCCGTTTACCTCTGAAAAAAAAGCTGTATTTTGTTTGTTTATATTTAGAGTTTTTATAACAGTAGAACAAGTACCCGCGCGCACGCACACACATAGACACACAAACACACACACACACACACAGACACACACACTCCCCTGAGCCCTCGGGAAACATCCAATCACCGTCGGTATACAAATGAGTCAAGACGTAGCCTAACGTGGTGTCGTGTCGGATTTCAGTGGTCACGGAGTGGGAAGACTTTGAAGAAGCTGCAGTGACAGTAAACAGCTGAACAACTTCACTTTTCCGTTTACCTCTGAGGAAAAAAGCTGTATTTTGTTTGTTTATATTTAGAATTTTTATAGTGGTATAAGAGAAAGTTATAGTTTGGTCTGTACTGTAGTTCGCACCCTTGTAGAGAATAAATAAATGAATAACACCTTCATATCCCCTCTCAAGAGTGTCATAGTCCATTGTTAGTTTTAATGATCTGGCTGAAATTAATTATCACTACATAAGTACCCTAACACCATTGATCATGAGTCTCAGCTGAACCTAATTCTATACTTGTAACAGAAAATGTAGATGCAGATTCCAAATGTGTATTTATATAATAGATAGATAGATAGATAGATAGATAGATAGATAGATAGATAGATAGATACTGTAGATAGATAGATAGATAGATGTGTGTGTTTGTGTGTGTGTGTGTGTGTGTGTGTGTGTGTGTAGGCTCTACGCAGGGGCAAGAGAGGGCAGCGCACCCTTAAATGTCTGCACATGTTAATATTTTCCTAAAATGTATATATTACAAGTTGATAAACTGATCTGCGGTAGCGGAAAAATCAGCTGAAAATAGGACAGGCTGCAGCGCACAAGCACACACACACATACACACGCGCGCACACACACACACACACACACACACACAGACACACCTCCCTTGAGCCCTGCGTCTGTCGGATTTCAGCTGTCACGGAAAGACTTTGAAGCAGTTTATATATGAATCTAAGCTTGAACTTATCAGCATTGTAAATATATAATACTTTTCAAATAAAATCGCTATTACTTTGACCCTGAAGTTTAGTTTAGCACACACAAAAAACAGAAAAGTCATTTCTGGTAAATCAACGGAATGTGTAGTTTATTTACAGTAATTCATTAAAAAATGAATATACATTGTACAGTACACGGTAAACACGGGAAAGATTACAAAATGAAAAAACAAACAGTGTCTACTTTATAAACAGCTTAGTATGTGCGTCGAGATGCTGAAATCCCTTGCATGTTTTTGCTTCCAAGTGGAGAGATATTTGACCGATAGCCTAGAACAAAAGATCTATAGGTGTGATCACAACCCCCTCCGACCGACCGTGCCATCAATCACTGACCACCTCAGAAGTTCCCTCCAATGTATGGCTGCAATACTTGTTTTGCAAGTATTTTTAACACCATTCAAAGGCTTACAAGTTCCATTCAACATATAATGATGTCTCCACATGTTAATATATTCCTAAAATTTATATATTACAAGTTGATAAACTGATCTGCGGTAGCGGAAAAATCCGCTGAAAAAATGACAGGCTACAGCGCACGCGCACACACACACACACACACACACACACACACAGACACACCTCCCTTGAGCCCTCGGTAAACATCCAAGCACTGAGGCACGCAAATCCCCTGACCACAATAAGGTGGCAATCCCTCAGGGGGGAAGATGAAAAATACAAATTAAATAAATAAAACAAAATAAAATATCCTTAATCCAGATTTTATCAATCAACGTCATAATATTGATCTTAGCTGGATGGTCTAATTCTCAAAACCGTTTAACCTAAACAAAAACTTAACACACTATAACTAGAATATTTACAAAACTGAAAGGTTGTCTTATGTATAATAAAAAAAAAACCTCATAACTCAAAAAGATGATATTATGTTTTTATATATATTTTTTTAGATTTTTTTTTTATAGTAACTGAACAGCTCTCTTCTCTCCAATCCACTCCTAAACCACAGTCTCCTATTTCTCTGTGCGTGCTCTGGAGCCTGTGAATGAATACACGCAGCGGAGGTTTTGTAAACTGTAGAGATACAATAATTTTACTGCTGGAAAATCAGCATTTTATCTAATTTGAAATATAAACCTAATATTATCTGTTACTTAATATATTTTCTTTAAAAACAGTGGTTTTTTATATCATAAATATAATAATCCATAATTATGTGGGTATCCATATTAGATGGCTTTTAGTGTAATAAAACTGTAACTTACTTTAAAACTAAACATGGTCCCTAAAATGGAGCTCTGGACACAGAGCTACAGACCCCACTGTAACCCCCTTACCCAGTTAGCTACGTAGCAGTTAATGACCACCACTACTTGTGCAGTTCATAAAAGGACAGGTAATGTTTGTCGCGCTGTTGCACAAACAGCACGCTCATTTATTTAAGAGAGAGTTTATGAGAGTTTATGAGTGTGCTGCTTTGATGTGCTGGGTATGGCGGGGCGTCGACGGCTGATCAGTGTAAAGTAGTGTACTTTACACACACTGATCAGCAGTTGACGCCCCGCCATACCCAGCACATCAAAGGGGCAGTTATCGGCTATGACACGTTGAAGGAGAACTTAATAGTTCTCAAAAATAGTGTAAATGTCTGCAACAATCACTAACCATTAAAATGTTTTTTTTTTTTTGTAATTAAACACGAAAATATTAATTATATTTCCATATATACAAACACATACACACACAAGGATAAAAGATAAAATCCTCATAACAATTTGGACACAGATTTTAAGTAAATTTTATTGCTCCAATATTAAGGCTGAATCCCAACCCTTCCCCCTACCCTTCCATTTGACGCGTTCACGTGCAGGGGTAGTGGTGTCTCATTTCTCTTTTGGTTGGAGGTGTAGGGGGAGGGGGGAAGGGCCAGATAGCCCTCCAAACGAAGATTTTTCAGGACCTCACTTCAAACGAAGGGATAAGCGAAGTTTTCAACATGGCTGCTCACTCGAGCAAACAGACCCATAAATGTTAAGTCATTTTTGCCATTAATAAAGATTTTTATGACAAGTTTTCATTATATGTATATTACCTTTAGTCTTGTGTTTGTGTTTATGGTGATGTTCTGTAAAGAAACGTTTGCAAAAAAAATCGCTAAAGTTTGCTAGCGGATAGCACATATTGCACAATATTACAAATATATATTTTTATGTCACATACACTTTACTGCATGCTACAAACAAATATGAAAGTTCAGTAGCACGGCATTTTGCCGAGCATTTGATAACGCATTGTTTGTTTTGCTTACGGCCATACACTATTGTTTTGCTTACACTATTCTTACTTATTGCAACCTGACCACAGTTTTGTAATTTATATTCTGTATATGGACGGCTGAGGAAACCCGAAGACTCATCCGTGTTCGTGGTGAAAATGAGCAACTTTTTTAAAAATCGAAATACGGCGCAAAAAAACTTTGGGAGTGAGTAATCTCTCTTATTGGAATGTGTGATAAACATCGGCGCATGTCCTCTGACGTAACATTAGGAACCAGCGACAACGTATGATGACGTATAACAGTGTTGTCCCATTTCTTAGGGGAAATATTTATACCCTTCCCCTTTCCACTTCGTTTCAAGGGACAAGGGGAAGAAAATAGAATTGTGATTCAGCCTAAGTAAAACTCACCCGTAATTGTCAGGTAAAATTTACTTAATTAAATTAACAATAAAAGAAATCAAGTAAAAGTTACATAATTATATTTAATGCACAAATTAGATTTATTTAAAATAATCAAGTAAAGTTGCAGGAACCTTAATTTTATGAAATTACTATCATTTTGTTTTGTGAGATTTTCCCTTAACTTGGTTTTATCAATTTATATTACTCCCTATAATAATGTAAACATTGCTAATTTATGTTTTGGAAAGAAACTTAAGTAATTATTTCATCTATATCTTTCATAAATCACACAACTAAAATATAATTAAACAGTTTATTCACCAACATTACCAAATATTTGTGACATTCACAGTCTAGATCCAAGTTGTCTTTTTAATAAAAGTGCATTCAGCTAAATTTTGCATCCATAGAAAAAAACTGCATGGCACCAGGGCCTGAAATACTTGTTTTAAACAAAATTGTGTAAAATAATAAATAAATAAAATACAGCATTCATTTAGAAATAAAATACAGCAGAAAATACATTAAACAAACTGTAGAATAAACGTTAAAACGTAATAGCCCTCGGAAGCAGTGAAGTTGCAACATTCAAATCAGCACTCTGGACTAGTGCACTTAAAAGTATGCCATTGAAACCATAACGCATTAAAACATTAAGCTGAACATGTAAACACAACATGTAAAGACTTGTAGTCAAGCCAAATCAAATGTTTTAAGATAACTTCATCTTTAAAGCTTGCACTTTTGGTGATAGCTTAATCCCATCAAGTTCTAGAAGAACTTTCTGAAAATAGCTCAAATGTGTAGCACAGTGCTCGGAGCTATTGCCACATTCTTGCAAAATTTCCTCTCCTTCAAGGATTATGGATACACCAACCGGTTCTTCCCCTTCAACAGCACAGACGACAAGGATTTTAAGAAGGTGCATACTGGCATCACTTCATCTGTCCCCCTGCATAAAATGTACAAGAAAATAAATAATTTATTTTGAGAAACAAAAAAAAAATCTGAATTGCTTCAACCTGTGCTGACTTCATTTCACAGAGAAAAAATAATAATACAAATAATTGATAATAAAAAATGACCATCACTTGATATACTTCAGATTGTTAAACTTGGGTTAAATTGCTTTAGCAATAATCTTGCATCACTAAAACATTGTAAAACATGGCATGAGATGGCTACACTCCATAGATTACTCTGCACCTTTACAGTGTCAGGAAATCCTATGATGAATGCTGAGTTTGTATTTAAAGGGTTAGTCCAAACATGAAAATTCGTTCAATAATTACTCAGATTTATATATTCATTTGCATTTATATGCTTCTGTCCAATACAACAAACACTATATTCAAGGTATTAATAAATTGTATAATTAATAAGAAAACAATGCTTTACCAGGCAATCATCAAAGAGATCCTCTTCAGATTCACGTCTCATCTTTACGCTTTGTTTCTGTGAAAATATTTACATTGTATCATTACATAATCTTTTATTCGTACAACTACATTTAGGCATTTCTTCATCTTTTGTAAGTTTGCCTTTATCCAAAGCAAATTACAAAAGAGGAAGGCATCAAGCATGTCAAGCAGTGCTACTAACACAAAGTTTCTGACACCGTTAGAAAAATACAAGATAGATCAGCGAGGGATTAAGGAAAAAGTAAGAAGCAAGAATCATGTGTGGAAAGATTAAGCATGCAGGGTCACAGGATGACTCGACTTATTTTTATTGTCTGCAATGCGATTTAGACAAATTAGAACTGCCGTCAAGCCAGCCGCGATTGATTTTAGTGTGCGCACATATTACAGTGATTACGGTAGTTTCAGGACTGACACAGAGACAACGCGCTTTCAGAGCGCTTTTCATTTAGACGCCCAGGACTGAGAGATAATACAACATGCTCGTCAATTTTTACTTGCTTATTTATTTGCATTTCTGCTTTAATATCCGTTTTATTTATTGGTGACTTTGACGGTTGTCTGTTACAATATTTTTCTTAAATATTCACCATTCAAATAATTGTTTTATGTAGATAAGTTACAGCAGAATTCGTAGAAAACAGACAAAATAATGTATTTAGTCTTTCTAAATACCAGAATTGATTTTTATTTTGTTTTACTGTTCAAAAGTAGCAGTTATTCTTCAATGAATGTTTTCTATAATGAGGATTAACGTCTGCTTTGGAAGAGAGGTCAAATAAACAAATGTTCACAATGGGGAAAAAAAGTTAAATAAAATGCCTTTATTTCACTTCAGAGACCTATGAAAAAATAAATTCTAGTAAGTATAAAACGCCATGGTCAGTTTTTATCTCATATAATGTACACACATTATATGATAAAAAAAAAAAAGTAGAAAAAAACAATGATCAGTTCTTATTCAGGACGTCCCATACTATATACACACCAAATATGAAACTATTTTACTGCAGCATTTTTGAGATATTGGACATTATTACACTTTAAAGGGGTATAAAGACCCCATTTCTAATAAGTAGAAAAAAACAATGATCAGTTCTTATTCAGGACGTCCCATACTATATACACACCACATATGAAACTATTTTACTGCAGGATTTTTCAGATATGGGGCATTCTCTCTGTGTTGTTCATGAAACTACCGTAATCACTGTAATATGCGCGCGCACTAAAATCAATCGCGGCTGGCTTGACCGTGTTTTTCTGAACCGCGGCTGGCTTTACCACAGTAAATTAGAGCTGCTGTCAATACTGTATGAACATATGTACAGGTTCTTTACTTCGTAACTCATTAATAAAGTTCGGCTTCAGAAAAAAAAACGTTTATTGCTAGTGCTCTTTTACCATTTAATGCTTTAACACACACGACTCAGTTTGTTCAGAAATGGCATCTAACTGGCGAGCCTTTGTCTGAACACGCCGTTTTCACTCGGGGTGGGGGTAAGAAACACACATCTCGGTGTATTAATCCGCGCGCTCGGTTCATTATTATTTTATTTATTTATTTATTTACCACAGGACCCATGGGGGCTCCGTAGGTTCAGGTTTTTACACGAAAACGGTGTTTTGTGAATCTCCACACTATTAAAAACTGAAATTGCTAATTGTACGTCCTGAGATTAAGATGAACATTAATTGGGAGTCATGAAAGCGAGAATCACATCCAAAAAAGAAAGCTAAACTTACCTCGAACACGACAAACTCCAGCTCCAGCCACGCCATGTTGTACCTCCGTGATGATCCACAACCGACTGATCCACAGCGCGGGCACAGCGTCTCCAAACACGCATGCGCAGTTTAATTTGCACACATTTTCGGCTTCAGTAGACACACAATACTTCAGACTGAAACACGACTGCCCCCTACAGGTAATGAAGGGCATGTTCACAGCTTCCCGCACGCAGCCGCGCAAAGCCGCGGCAAGTCACGGGATCCCTTTTCTCGAAACGCGGGTTTTTAATGGCGACATCTGTATTCTCCATTGAGGTTTCTCACCTTCCACTCCTGAGTATGACATGGTGTTAATTGCTCTGTGTGTGTGTGTGTGTGTTTTTGGCGGGGGGATGGGTGTGTGTGTGTGTTTTCGGCTGTTCAGCAGTTCTAAACACAAGCACAGTTTTTGTCCTTAACTAAAATACTTCAATACGTTAATAATTAATTTATTTTGCTGAATAAGGTAATAAGCGATATTTAAACCAAACCAGTAAGTTAAGTAAGTGTTCCATACATTAAAGTACTGTGTATAACCAAGTGCCCTAGCAAACACAGTTACAGTTTACAGTTTACAGTTAACATTTATCTAAGCTGGATGGTCAAATTCTCAAAAATGTTTAACCTAAAGTAAGACTTTACACACTATAACTAAACACACTATAACTAAAATATTTACAAAACTGAAAGGTTGTCTTATGAATAATAAAAAATACAAACTAAATTAAAACAGATGGGCTATTGAACAGATCATAATATGTTTTATGTTTTCTGATTATAAATGATATATGGGTTGATTTTAGAAAGGCTAAATGAAATAGCTAGTTTTTATTAATGTCAGTCCAGTAACTATACTATGTAAAAGTAATTATAATATGAATTAATTAAGGGCAGGACCTAACCTAATGTTAATAATTTACACCATGATAACATTAGTATTCATGTTTTTTGTATATATTTTTAAATGTTCAAATGAACGTTTCAGAGTATATAATTTGTCGTGTCATCTGTGATTGAGACTATGGGAGAAATTTTTATTTGATTTCATTTGATTTTACTTACTTTTGGGGGGTTAGAAGATACCTTATCAGTATAAAATCGTGGATGTGTGTGCAAGCTGGGACATAGGCTTCTTTGTGTGCATTGCATATAGGAAACCCAAGCTTTACATTGGGGGGGCTAAAGACGGCCCTTTAATGAAACCCAGATGTTGGAGAGAGGAGGGGCAGGCACTGCATATGTACTATAACGCACATCAACAGAATTCAGTTGCTCCACGGACACAGCTCCGGCCTTGTTGTTTGATAATAAAGGTCGTAATCTTCTGTAAGCAAAGCCCGACTCTGAGTATTTTTCCACAACAAGACCCATGAGTTAAATTGAAATAATGTTTTTAGGTAGTAAGCCAGGTTTTAGTAACCTTGGACAAATCACCATGTAAGCCCTCTCTCGCGCACGCGCTCTCACGGTATCTCTCGCACTCACAAACACACACACTGTACACACACAGACACACACAAATAACACATGAAATCGCGTAAAACCAAATGAAACTAGGGTAAAAAAATATGAGCAGTAAAAATACAGTAGTATCCTGTAGGTGATTCCTGTCCTGTAATAACAGGCACTAACACTCTAGAACTGTTTAGTTCTGTTAGTTTTGTTTTCAAGTGTGAATGTTTATGGGGATTAAATCTGTCTCTGCTGCCGCATCTATACACAGTTGTGATAAGTGATTTATGCCCCATCAGATCTTTGTGGGACATTATGCTGGTTAAATGACTGAAGAAATACTGATCCGTATGGATTGGGTGTGTGAGAGGGAGCAAAAAGTGACAAAGCGAGTCGTGTGTCAACAAACAGTTCTGGAGTCTATCGATGACCCATCTATGTCTTCTCATAGGTCTGAAACTCCCGCACCAGTTACAGATAATGGCACTCTAGACAAAGTCTTGACCATGTTAGAAAAGGCCTTCGTGTGCAATGCACAGTCTGTGCGTGGTAGTTGGTCCAAGAATTCTAACAGACAGAGCCGTGAATGTAGAGTTTGTTCTAGCAAAGACCACAGTACTACTGCCCATTGCAGGATGTACAATCTCTGCTTCAAGTGCTTTTCCTCTGGGCATAGGAGCTTTGATTGTGATAAAACTGTGCCAGGGGAAAGCTCTGGCAGACGAAAGAGATGACCCACCTCAGGGAAACTAGAGAGCCTACATTGGGGGGAGGGCAATGTGACATGAAATGAAAGTTCCTCCTTGGATACTGATGTTGAGTCTCACTATTCATGATTTTTCAAAACACTATTAAATCAATGAAGAATGAGGATCTGTTTTACACCAGTGTTTTGGTAGAAGACAAAATTCGTTTGAGGGGAATGCTAGACAGTGGTTCAATGGCGACTACTCTGAGTGCTGATGTAGTACCTCAGTTGAGAGAACCTTGGACCAGGTTTCCTCCGTCAGACATTATCCTGGTGGGATGCGGTGGGAAACAAACTTGTCCTGAAGGAATATGCAATCTGGAACTTGAGGTATATCGATTCAGTTTTAGTGTCCCGGTTCTCATTGTAAGTGGACAGGTTGACCAGTGGCACCAATGTGCTGAAACCTCTGATCAGGGAGATGAAATCAAACGAGGGGTTCTGGACAGTTTTGGATAAACTAGACCAAACAAATCAGAGCGAGGATTGTCAGTTTCTATGTATGCTTTCTAGCATTGAGAGGTGGAGAGGTAGTACTATCCCTGACAAGGTTGGTACTTTGAAGTCCAAATCTGCAGTGGTTTTTGCAGCCAAGGAGCGAGCACCTTGTCTGGGGTCTGCTTCCACCAGGACTGAAACTCTCAGTAGGCAGCACGGTCGTGGTGGAACCTAGTACCTCTCGCTGTGTCCATCATAATGGCCTTGTTGGCAGGGTGATATCGCCGCTATGGGGCGATGGTTGGCTTCCAGTGAAAATGATAAACCTGACAAACTCTAAAATTGTGCTGTGCAGCAATGCGAAATTGGCCGATGTCTACCCATGAATAGCTTTGGAAGATTTTGATCACGTGCAAGAGCAAAGAGTTTCCCAGCATGTAGCCATGAGTAGTGGCAGTTCTTGTGATAGTTTAACAGTGAGGAGTGCAGTGTCTAAGCACTCCAGTGACGTTCGTTTGAATGAGCTGGGCCTCAATGACTTGAAATTAGTCAATTGTGAGGTTTCGCCTTTCTGGAGAAGCAGGCTCATTGGTCTGATAAAGAAATATGAGTGTGTTTTCTCTAGACATTCGTTGGATTGTGGTAAAGCGGAGGGGTTTTGTCACCGCATTCGTTTGACCGATGACAAGCCCTTCTGACTGCCATACCGTAGAGCTTCCCCGGCACACTATTTAAAACTGAAAGAGACTCTCAATGAGATGGAGCAGAAGGAAATAATCAGGAAATCGTCCAATGAGTTTGCGTCACCATTAGTGCTAGCTTGGGAAGAAAATGGTGACCTGAGGTTGTGCACGGATTTTCGGTGACTAAATGCTCGTACAGTAAAGGACGCACATCCTCTCCCACATCAAGCAGATGTTCTAGCAGCATTGGGAGGGAATGCCTTGTTTAGTACCATGGACTTAACATCTGGGTACTACAACATTCATTTACATGAGGAAGATAAGAAGTTTACAGCTTTTACAGTGGGAGCCACGTCAAACAGCCGCCTGGAGCATGATGGATTCATGGCAGGTCCATGAAGGGTTAATGCAGGCTTCGTGCACGAAATGTGATCCCCCGGGATGACGCAGTTAACAATGCCCCGCCCCATAAAAGCCCCCATGAGGTTTCTAAAAAGATGGTTGCAATGCCGTATAATTCCGCCAGATGGAGCATTGACTGGCACAGTTAACTGCAGTGTCCAGGAAGCCCAATACCATATCTTTAATATATAGACAGTTCTTGTATTGTAAACATAGTTTCATAAATAGATGACGTGGTAAAAAACAACAACAACAAACCGATTAATAAAACAGATTTGTTAAATCACTCAATACACAACCCATGCTGATTATGCTATTTATTATTTAATAATGAATTAATAAAATTAGTTAGTGAAATATTTTTAAGACATCCTGAAATGATCCTTAAAGACACGGTAGCGGGTGTAATTTGTCTATACCGATCATTGTAGGTACGGAATAAACATGCGGGCTATGTACAGTATTTTACATTATGGTGTATTTTACCTAGTTCCATTTAATATACTGGTAGATAATATTTTGCTGCAAAGTAAAGCTCAAAATGTAACGTCTGCTTGGGTTTGTTTTCGTTATATTTTTGATGATGTTTTTTTTTTCACTGATAAAGTGGCATAAGAAAGGCAATTAATGGCGCATGCAACCTGGAACAAATATCTGCCCATATGGATCAGTATTTCTTTAGTTATTTAATCATGCATGATGCTCCCCCGTCAAAAGATCTGATGGGGCATAAATCACTTATCACAACTGTGAATGGATGCGGCAGCAGAGACAGATTAAATCCCCATAAACACTTGGAAACAATAGTAAAAAAGTTCCAAAGGGTTAGTGCCTGTTATACTAATGTATTTTTACTGCTTATATTTTGTTTGGTTTTACGCAATTTCGTGTGTGTGTGTGCGCGCATGTGCGAGAGAGAGGATACTCTGACAAGACCAAATTCCGTGTGGCTCCCGTGGCGCAATCGGTTAGCGCGTGATACTTACAGATGTCGCCATTAAAAACCTGCGTTTCGAGAAAAGGGATCCCGTGACTTGCCGCGGCTTTGCGCGGCTGCGTGCGGGAAGCTGTGAACATGCCCTTCATTACCTGTAGGGGGCAGTCGTGTTTCAGTCTGAAGTATTGTGTGTCTACTAAAGCCGAAAATGTTTGCAAATTAAACTGCGCATGCGTGTTTGGAGTCGCTGTGTATCAGTCGGTTGGGAATCATCACGGAGGTACAACACGGCGTGGCTGGAGCTGGAGTTTGTCGTGTTCGAGGTAAGTTTAGCTTTCTTTTTTGGATGTGATTCTCGCTTTCATGACTCCCAATTAATGTTCATCTTAATCTCAGGACGTACAATTAGCAATTTCAGTTTTTAATAGTGTGGAGATTCACAAAACACCGTTTTCGTGTAAAAACCTGAACCTACGGAGCCCCCATGGGTCCTGTGGTAAATAAATAAATAAATAAAATAATAACGAACCGAGCGCGCGGATTAATACACCGAGATGTGTGTTTCTTACCCCCAACCCGAGTGAAAACGGCGTGTTCAGACAAAGCCTCGCCAGTTAGATGCCATTTCTGAACAAACTGAGTCGTTTGTGTTAAAGCATTAAATGGTAAAAGAGCACTAGCAATAAACGTTTTTTTTCTGAAGCCGAACTTTATTAATGAGTTACGAGTAAAGAACCTGTACATATGTTCATACAGTATTGACAGCAGCTCTAATTTACTGCGGTAAAGCCAGCCGCGGTTCAGAAAAACACGGTCAAGCCAGCCGCGATTGATTTTAGTGCGCGCGCATATTACAGCGATTACGGTAGTTTCATGAACAACACAGAGAGAATGCCCCATATCTGAAAAATCCTGCAGTAAAATAGTTTCATATGTGGTGTGTATATAGTATGGGACGTCCTGAATAAGAACTGATCATTGTTTTTTTTCTGTTTCAGTCTGAAGTATTGTGTGTCTGCTGAAGCCGAAAATGTGTGCACATTAAACTGCGCATGCGTGTTTGGAGTCGCTGTGTGTGCCCGCGCTGTGTACAGTATCAGTCGGTTGGGAATCATCACGGAGGATCTCTTTGATGATTGCCTGGTAAAGCATTGTTTTCTTATTAATTATACAATTTATTAATACCTTGAATATAGTGTTTGTTGTATTGGACAGAAGCATATAAATGCAAATGAATATATAAATATGAGTAATTATTGAACGAATTTTCATGTTTGGACTAACCCTTTTAAATACAAACTCAGCATTCATCATAGGATTTCCTGACACTGTAAAGCCATCTCATGCCATGTTTTACTGATGCAAGATAAAGCAATTTAACCCAAGTTTAACAATATGAAGTATATGAAGTGATGGTCATTTTTTTATTATCATTTATTTTTATTATTTTTTTTTTCTCAATGAAGTCAGCACAGGTTGAAGCAATTCAGATTTTTTTTGCTTCTCAAAATAAATGATTTATTTTCTTGTACATTTTATGCAGGGGGACAGACGAAGTGACACCTTCTTAAAATCCTTGTCGTCCGTGCTGTTGAAGGGGAAGAACCGGTTGGTGTATCCATAATCCTTGAAGGAGAGGCTATTTTCAGAAAGTTCTTCTAGAAACTTGATGGGATTAAGCTATCACCAAAAGTGCAAGCTTTAAAGATTAAGTTATCATCTTAAAACATTTGATTTGGCTTGACTACAAGTGTTTACATGTTGTGTTTACATGTTCAGCTTAAAATGTTTTCATGCATTAAGGTTTCAATGGCATACTTTTAAGTGCACTAGTCCAGAGTGCTGATTTGAAAGTTGCAACTTCACTGCTTCAGAGGGCTATTACGTTTTAACGTTTATTCTACAGTTTATTAAAGTATTTTCTGCTGCATTTTATTTCTAAATGAATGCTGTATTTTATTTATTTATTATTTTACACAATTTTGTTTAAAACAAGTATTTCAGGCCCTGGTGCCGTGCAGTTTTTTTCTATGGATGCAAAATTTAGCTGAATGCATTTTTATTAAAAAGACAACTTGGATCTAGACTGTGAATGTCACAAATATTTGGTAATGTTGGTGAATAAACTGTTTAATTATATTTTAGTTGTGTGATTTATGAAAGATATAGATGAAATAATTACTTAAGTTTCTTTCCAAAACATAAATTAGCAATGTTTACATTATTATAGGGAGTAATATAAATTGATAAAACCAAGTAAGGGAAAATCTCACAAAACATGTGTGTATATGTATATACATATATATGTATATATATATATATATATATATATAGTTAATTCAGGGCTATTCATGATTAAATATGTAAAACCTCCGCTGCGTGTATTCATTCACAGGCTGCAGCGCGCGCACAGAGAAATAGGAGACTGTGGTGTATGAGTGGATTGGAGAGAAGAGAGCTGTTCAGTTACTATAAAAAAAAAATATATATATATATATATATATATATATATATATATATATATATATATATATAAACATATGATCTTTTTGAGTTATAATGTTTTTTTTTATTATTCATAAGAAAACCTTTCAGTTTTGTAAATATTCTAGTTATAGTGTGTTATGTTTTTCTTTAGGTTAAATGGTTTTGAGAATTAGACCATCCAGCTAAGATAAATATTATGTCGTTGATTGATAAAATCTGGATTAAGGATAATTTATTTTATTTAATTTGTATTTTTCACCTCCCCCCCCTGAGGGATTGCCACCTTATTGTGGTCAAGGGGGTTTGCGTGCCACAGTGACCTTAAGAGCTATACCAACAGGTAATATATAATATTTGTAATATTGTGCAATATGTGCTATCCGCTAGCAAACTTTAGCGATTTTTTTTGCAAACGTTTCTTTACAGAACATCACCATAAACACAGACACAAGACTAAAGGTAATATACATACAATGAAAACTTGTCATAAAAATCTTTATTAATGGCAAAAATGACTTAACATTTATGGGTCTGTTTGCTCGAGTGAGCAGCCATGTTGAAAACTTCGCTTAGCCCTTCGTTTGAAGTGAGGTCCTGAAAAATCTTCGTTTGGAGGGCTATCTGGCCCTTCCCCCCTCCCCCTACACCTCCAACCAAAAGAGAAATGAGACACCTCTACCCCTGCACGTGAACGCGCCAAATGGAAGAGTAGGGGGAAGGGTTGGGATTCAGCCTTAATATTGGAGCAATAAAATTTACTTAAAATCTGTGTCCAAATTGTTATGAGGATTTTATCAAGTAAATCTTACAAGTTCTTTTTTTCAGTGCATGGGTGAACACGGTGTTTTAAGAATTTAATTTTATATATATATATATATATATATATTTATTGTGTGTGTGTGTGTGTGACCGGTGCAACTCACACGTCCTATTCCATTGTCATTCAGACACATTCAGCGCGTTCAGACACAAGCAGCGCCAAATGCAGTGGACTCACATTCAGTACAGCAGGCCAGGATATAGTCTGTGAATACGGACGTAAAACTAACAGCAGATTAAACAGCTAAATGTAAAAGTATAAATATGATCCCTGTCAGTCTCCTAATCTAGTGACTGTTTGTCAGAAATCAGTATTGTGAAAGTATTGTAACAAAATTCTAGCCATATGGCAATATTAGTATATTAGTTTGACACCAATAGACAATCCACTTCAGAAAAATAGTTTTTAAAATGCATTCACTTACTTGGCGAACATTAATGATTTGATTCGAGGTTTGCACACTAAGACTCAGAAAAAGTGAAATAAAATGATTGCTGTTTAAATGGCATGTGTTTATCCTGTTTTGTCAGGTAACAGAACCTAAACACCTGTGCTGTATATCAGACAGCGATGGAGAGAGTGTAGATTACACACAGGTGCTCTCTAGTCATTAGCACTCATCAGGCAATGTCTATGGCCAACTGACTGCACTCAGACCAAAGGGGGCTGAATAATTACACACACCCCACTTTTCAGTTATTTATTTGTAAAAAAAAAAAATATGTTTGAAATCATGTATGATTTTCGTTCCACTTCTCGCGTGTACACCACTTTGTATTGGTCTTTCACGTGGAATTCCAATAAAATTGATTCATGTTTGTGGCTGTAATGTGACAAAATGTGGAAAAGTTCACGGGGGGCGAATACTTTTGCAAGCCACTGTAGTTGTCCTGAGATTTAACATTGTTACCAATAATAGGCTGAGGCATTCTCTGTCCATGCTCATAAGGAATCCCTCAATGTTTTTCAATTAGGGGACAGAAGCAGATCAGCCATGTTGTAGTTCAGGTGAAGAGGCGAGTTCACAGGAGGTCAATCTGAATGTTGATTATACAGTATATAACATATAATATGTGTGCGTGTATTATACATGTTGATTATACTAATATTTAGCATTATGAGGAGTGATAGGCTGAGGATGTAAGTGATTCATTAGTGTTTTTGGCAAAAGATTTGAACTGACATTTCACTTTTTTGTCACGCTATTTCATCAGGTGGCAATGCTGTCCGGTCCTAGTGCAGTCAGAGGGGAAGAGTTAGGGTCAAAGCCATTGTTCACCCCCAAAAAAACTTTACTCACTATTTACTCCTTAAGTGGTTCCAAACTTTAATGATTTTCTTTATTTTGTTGAATACAAAATAAGATATTGGGGAAAAAAGGGGATTGGGGGATGGGGTATTAGTTGGAGTCATAGGTAGCAAACCTACGCCCTTGTGTGTGTGTGTGTGTGTGTATATATATGGAAATATAATTAATATTTTCGTGTTTAATTACAAAAAAAATGTTTTTTTTTTTGTAATTAAACACGAAAATATTAATGGTTAGTGATTGTTGCAGACATTTACACTATTTTTGAGAACTATTAAGTTCTCCTTCAACATGTCATAGCCGATAACTGCCCCTTTGAAGCCTTTGAATGGTGTTAAAAATACTTGCAAAACAAGTATTGCAGCCATACATTGGAGGGAACTTCTGAGGTGGTCAGTGATTGATGGCACGGTCGGTCGGAGGGGGTTGTGATCACACCTATAGATCTTTTGTTCTAGGCTATCGGTCAAATATCTCTCCACTTGGAAGCAAAAACATGCAAGGGATTTCAGCATCTCGACGCACATACTAAGCTGTTTATAAAGTAGACACTGTTTGTTTTTTCATTTTGTAATCTTTCCCGTGTTTACCGTGTACTGTACAATGTATATTAATTTTTTAATGAATTACTGTAAATAAACTACACATTCCGTTGATTTACCAGAAATGACTTTTCTGTTTTTTTGTGTGTGCTAAACTAAACTTCAGGGTCAAAGTAATAGCGATTTTATTTGAAAAGTATTATATATTTACAATGCTGATAAGTTCAAGCTTAGATTCATATATAAACTGCTTCAAAGTCTTTCCGTGACCGCTGAAATCCGACAGACGCAGGGCTCAAGGGAGGTGTGTCTGTGTGTGTGTGTATGTGTGTGTGTGCGGGTTAAGGGTTTAAGGGTGCGCTGCCCTCTCTTGCCCCTGCGTAGAGCCTACACACACACACACACACACACACACATCTATCTATCTATCTATTATATAAATACACATTTGGAATCTGCATCTACATTTTCTGTTACAAGTATAGAATTAGGTTCAGCTGAGACTCATGATCAATGGTGTTAGGGTACTTATGTAGTGATAATTAGTTTCAGCCAGATCATTAAAACTAACAATGGACTATGACACTCTTGAGAGGGGATATGACTGTGTTATTCATTTATTTATTCTCTACAAGGGTGCGAACAACAGTACAGACCAAACTATAACTCTCTCTTACTACTATAAAAATTCTAGATATAAACAAACAAAATACAGCTTTTTTTCCTCAGAGGTAAACGGAAAAGTGAAGTTGTTCAGCTGTCACTGCAGCTTCTTCAAAGTCTTCCCACTCCGTGACCACTGAAATCCGACACGACACCACGTTAGGCTACGTCTTGACTCATTTGTATACCGACGGTGATTGGATGTTTCCCGAGGGCTCAGGGGAGTGTGTGTGTCTGTGTGTGTCTATGTGTGTGTGTCTGTGTGTGTGTGTCTATGTGTGTGCGTACTTGTTCTACTGTTATAAAAACTCTAAATATAAACAAACAAAATACAGCTTTTTTTTCAGAGGTAAACGGAAAAGTGAAGATGTTCAGTGTCACTATGCAGATGTTACACTCAGTGGAGTTACCGAAATCATTGGTTTAGTCCTCATTGAGCTTTTGTTCCTCTTATGTGAGCATAAACAGTGAAACATTCCACAGGTTTATAATACACCGCGGCCAAGTGAACCACGTTCCCGTCGAACGAAACGAGGCATAATCGTGGTGTTTGCTTCGCTTATGACACACCATAGTTTATTACCTGCTGTGGTAGATCTGAATATTTATTCAAACACAATAATAAAGCTTTATATCCTCAGGAGGGCTCAGTACATTGTTTTAGCGATAGTTTCACGGAAGCGAGTTCAGAACTAATCTAACCAAACCAAAAAAAAAATAGCTGGATAGTTTTGTTCTTCAGAAAAGATATCTGAAGTCACAGAGAGATCCTGCTCTGTAGAAGCTGCCTCAGTCTATTTGTGCAATTACTCCATCCCGCCCTTATCAATGATAGTATAGTAATGATGTCGCTGTTGATTATCTGTTCTTGTGCTTTTGAAAAATAAATATTTTTTTCTAAGAACATGTAATAGGATGGTGTTTATTGCATATATGTATGTTTTTTTGTAATAGGCAAGTATATCAAAATAATTTAACTGTTTAATAGACATGGGTGTTTTTTTTACAGATTCACTGTAAAACATGAAAATAATAATAACCTATTTGTGAGGTAGAATTAACCCAACATTCCAGTTAAAATGAACCAACAAACCCCAAACATATGGGTAGAACATTTGAACCATTTATGTGGTAGAATTAACCCAGCATTATAGTTAAATATGACCTAGCATTTGGATTGAATATTTAACCCATCTTGCTGGGTTAAATTAACCAAGCATTTAGTTAGTCCTATATTTACCCAGCAGCTGGGTTAAAAACAACCCAGATTGTTTTTAACCCAGCATTTTTTAGGGTATATATATATTATATATATATATATATATATATATATATATATATATATATATATATATATATATATATATATACACACACACAGACATGCGTGTGTCATTTTAATTCAAATGAACATTTTAATCTGTGCATGGGCGTCAACTCGCACGTTCTGTAATGTTCCATTGTCTTTTAGAGCCCATTACTAAAGCAGGTTACTAAAACCTGGCTTACTACCTATAAAAAATATTTCAATTTAACTCATGGGTCTCAATCACAGATGACACGACAAATTATATACTCTGAAACGTTCATTTGAACATTTAAAATGTTAATACAAAAATACAAAAACATGAATACTAATGTTATCATGGTGTAAATTATTAACATTAGGTTAGGTCCTGCACTTAATTAATTCATATTATAATTACTTTAACATAGTATAGTTACTGGACTGACATTACCAAAACTAGCTATTTGATTTAGCCTTTCTAAAATCAACCCATATAATCAGAAAACATAAAACATATTATGATCTGTTCAACAGCCCATCTGTTTTAATTTAGTTTGTATTTTTTATTATTCATAAGACAACCTTTCAGTTTTGTAAATATTTTAGTTATAGTGTGTTAAGTCTTACTTTAGGTTAAACGTTTTTGAGAATTTGACCATCCAGCTTAGATAAATGTTATGTCATTGATAAAATCTGGATTAAGGATATTTTATTATATATATATATATATATATATATATATATATATATATATATATATATATATATATATATATATATATATTTATTTTTTAGTTTCCCCCTGAGGGATTGCCACCTTATTGTGGTCTGGGGGTTTGCGTGCCTCAACACAATTCAGCAAATACAATACTGTTACTATACAGTAAGGCCAGGTAAAAACAGTGCTCGAACATGATGCCCCCCTCCCCCCACCCCGTGTTGTCTGGTCTAGAACGGCGCTGCCTCTGACCGTCTTTTGTCTTGTAAATGAGTATTCTCACTCACCTTCCAATCCCCCCAGCGCACACACTCTGTTTGTACTGTAAACTGTACTGTAACTGTGTTTGCTAGGGCACTTGGTTATACACAGTACTTTAATGTATGGAACACTTACTTAACTTACTGGTTTGGTTTAAATATCGCTTATTACCTTATTCAGCAAAATAAATTCATTATTAACGTATTGAAGTATTTTAGTTAAGGACAAAAACTGTGCTTGTGTTTAGAACTGCTGAACAGCCGAAAACACACACACACACCCATCCCCCCGCTAAAAACACACACGCACACACAGAGCAATTAACACCATGTCCTACTCAGGAGTGGAAGGTGAGAAACCTCAATGGAGAATACCAAGTTTGTCGTTGCTCTTTTGGAGTTCTTAAAACCCAAAACATTTATTTATACTGAGAAAAAATTATTATGGGTCACAATCACAAACACAAATACATATAATCAAGTGTTTAACTGGTTTCATTTGTTTCTGTGATCAATAATTATTATTATTATTTTCAGCCCAACTCTTTGACTATTTAAAACAAAGTTGTGTCCCATTTTTTGCCCATTGAAGTTGTTGGTTCAACTAAACAATTTTTAAATACCCAAACAATCCCCCAAAATTAAAACACGCAAAACATGACTTTAACAATTCAATTTATTCTTCCAAAACTAGTCAAAGTTAAAACAGTAATTTATATAAAACAGATGAATACATGTTGTCTTTTTGCTTAAAGTTCATTAAACAACTAAGATAGATAGATAAGTCTCTATCTATAGTCCTTTTACATTAAAATAAAAAATTTTCAAATATCAAAACTATTACATATTTGTTATTAATAATGTTATTACTTAACAGTTTAAGTCTTTGTTTCCCCCAAAGTACTGTATCAGACATTTTGCAGTTCTATGTTCAGAATATACAGTAGACCTGATCAAACATCATTCTAAAGCTGTCGGACTGTGACGTCATCGCTACCGCAGATCAGTTCATCAACTTGTAATATATACATTTTAGGAATATATTAACATGTGCAGACATTTAAGGGTGCGCTGCCCTCTCTTGCCCCTGCGTAGAGCCTACACACACACACACACACACACACACACACACACACACACATCTATCTATCTATCTATCTATCTATCTATTATATAAATACTCCGTGACCACTGAAATCCGACACGACACCACGTTAGGCTGCGTCTTGACTCATTTGTATACCGACGGTGATTGGATGTTTCCCGAGGGCTCAGGGGAGTGTGTGTGTGTGTGTGTGTGTCTATGTGTGTGTCTGTGTGTGTGTGTCTATGTGTGTGCGTACTTGTTCTACTGTTATAAAAACTCTAAATATAAACAAACAAAATACAGCTTTTTTTTCAGAGGTAAACGGAAAAGTGAAGATGTTCAGTGTCACTATGCAGATGTTACACTCAGTGGAGTTACCGAAATCATTGGTTTAGTCCTCATTGAGCTTTTGTTCCTCTTATGTGAGCTTAAACAGTGAAACATTCCACAGGTTTATAATACACCGTGGCCAAGTGAACCACGTTCCCGTCGAACGAAACGAGGCATAATCGTGGTGTTTGCTTCGGTTATGACACACCATAGTTTATTACCTGCTGTGGTAGATCTGAATATTTATTCAAACACAATAATAAAGCTTTATATCCTCAGGAGGGCTCAGTACGTTGTTTTAGCGATAGTTTCACGGAAGCGAGTTCAGAACTAATCTAACCAAACCAAAAAAAAAAAAAACATCCGAAGCTTCAAATAGAATGAACGAACTAATGAAATTGATATATATGTAATTGATATACTGTATACACAGACGTGTGTGTGTCATTTTAATTCAAATGAACATTTTAATGCTTTCTGATACACTTATCAACTTATCCACATAAACTTATCAACACATACTCTCCGTGCACACACATACAATCTCTAAAAAAGTAAAATTAATAACATACATATACAAATAAACACAAATATAAACGTCTATGTATATTGAAGTTTACGGTGAAGTTTACGCCCTCACCTCTTGTTACGACTGCCTATTTGGCCAAAAAATAATTGAACGATATGCCTGGTCCTGGAAAGAGACAATAAATATATATATTTTTTTTATACATTTATTGCATTGTTTGTTGTTTACAGTCAAGCCATCAACATACAATAAAATGTAAACATGAGATCTAAACTAAAAACTGTGCTCCCTGTGCTGGTGCTGGCAATATCATCTCTTTGTTCTGCTGTCTCCGGCTCCCTCCCTGGTCCTGAACCGTACCATACATACCAGATCAAGAACTTGAAGATGAAGATTATATCTCTGGTCTTCTCTCTGACGGGTTCCTCCCTAGTTTCTGATGATCTCAATTAGTTTGTAGTGTTGCTTGTCCAAGGAAACCAGTAATCTTGCTTGAAGTGGAGCAGATATAATTCTCAGAAACTCATTACTGATCTTTAAAAAAAAAAAAAAAAAAAAGGTAAAAACAAAAATTGGACTGGCTCAAGTTCTTATGTTAGCAAATCTTAATTACAGTGTGTATAAAGTATAGAAAGCAGTACACTACAAACAGCACTCACTCCAAATTAGCTTGTTCTATGTTTACGTCACTTTCCTATTAATTTTTACATCGTTAACCAACGGTACTTAAATATAATTATTTTCTTCGGCGCCGCTGACTTACTGTATAAACTCCGGTGTTTTTGAAAATCACCACGTTAGTTAGCTAATGCTAATGCAGGTAATATAGGTGGTTTTAGCTACAGTAGCAAACACGGACACAAAACTCAATCTACAAAGTAGTTGTTCCTGACATAAATCATGAATTTGCTCATAGAAGAGATACATTTAACATAGAAATGACATGAGTTTGCTTTCTTACCTGGTTTAAAGGAGTTTTCTTTGAGAATCTCCACCCGCATGTGATTCAGTCCGTGAAAATGCTGCGTCATGAGGTCATGAGACACGGTTTGAAGCAGAAATGTCCTTTGTGAATGGATTAGATTTAAGTTTAATCAGGGGCTTTAACTAACAGTAACTGAAATACAGGTTCTGATATCCTTCCTTACTTGTTTCAACGTCATGCTCCGGTTTGAGGCGGAAATAAAATTATACCGGCAAAACTATGGTCTAAAGACTGCGCATGCGCAAATCACACTCAACCTAATAAGAGTACCTTGATCAAAATGAAATATTTCACTTTGGTTTCCTGCTGTAAACAGCATTATACTAAAAAAAAAAAAGATTCACCCATAAGCATAAATTAGACACTTCAGTTAAAAAGAGCAAATTATTTTTTTTACTAATGGAATGAGAAAAAAAAACACATTAAACTAGGTTTACTTTTTTCAGTGGATCCCTCAATAATTTCTGTCTCCTTTGCCTGTGTTTGATAATGTGAAGCACATATACACTCATTCATCATGAAAGATCTATTATAAAACAAAATAAAATTCATGTTCGCTTCAGCACTGTTCATCCGCGTCCTTACATTCATTGTTGTACTTGGTCCGGCTTTTAGATAAAGTCCTTCCATGCGCCATCTGGCGGATATTCAGTGAAGCGCAACACATTTATTTAAAATTCCCGAATGTTGCCTCCGGCAAGACGCGGCACGCCGCTCGCTAAATTGCGGCATCCCGCGGGAAAACACGCAGGGTTTTAAGGGCGACATCTGTATAAAGCAGTACAGGTTCGAGTCTCACCTACAGCACCCAAAGCATTTTACTGCATATCGTGCTGTGTATGTGACAAATCAAATTTTTATTTGAAAGTAAAGCTTAAAATTTAACTTCTGCTTGGGTTTGTTTTTGTTATATTTTTGATGTTTTCGCTGAAAGTCAAATTGGCATAACAAATTGATTAATGGCGCATAATATCTGGAACAAATATCTGTCCATAAGGATCATTCATTCATTCATTTTCTATACCACTTAATCCTGTGTTCAGGGTCGCGGGGGACCTGGAGCCTATCCCAGGAGACTTCGGGCACGAGGCAGGGTACACCCTGGACAGGGTGCCAATCCATCGCAGGGCACACACACATACACACCTAAGCATCTCGTCCAATCTCTCTTGGACCTCGGTGGCTGTCCACGACTGTGCAGGTTTGCTTTTGAACACTAAAGACAGTTCCTTATCAGGGCAGTGCCGAATAAACATTACAGCCATCTTTCTGCTAGGATTACCTAAGGTTCTGCCCTCCTCTCTGAGGCCCTGTTCAACTACTTCAGCTGCTTTGTTCAACCTTATCCAATAATCCAGGGAGCTCTCATTAGAGTAAGGTTTTACAGAATAGAAATCTGCTAGAGGCATCCCTGAGCTACTGTAAACACTAAAATGGTGTCTTAGTACTGCGAACACAGCACCTACAGTTGGGGTAGCCATTCTGTTGCTTAACCAGACTTTATGATGTCCCTTGCCCTCCCCATTAGTCTGTTCATCACTTCTCCAACCCTTTCAGAGTCTACTACTTCTTTCTTGTCAAAATATGCTCGCATCAGTTCCTCGCACTCCATCATGGAGCACTTATCAGTACTATCTCCACGATAATAAGGTGGTGCAGTTACCTCGGACTTCACTACCAGATTTAACTTAGAAGCATCGATAATGGTTGCATTCGACATATTACCCTCTGAAACATTAGTGTTATCTCCTTGTCCTTAAAGTCAAGCACCTATACTTGTTTCATAGAATAGAATAACATATAAAAAGAATTGTCTCTCCAAAAGATAAAGAAGTCAGAGTCCATACCAGCCACAGATGAACCGCTTCCAGTCACACCAAGCAGCGATGATGTCACCACAGTCCCAGGAAAGACAGTCACTCTTGCAGCATCCCAGGCGGCCAGCTACCAGCAAACCAAAAGACGGGTCACAACACCATTTTGTAGTGGTTTTCCTTCAGCGTTGTGTGTTTGTTGAAAAATGAAAAGATCCCACACTATGATGCGGTTGTCACGTGGTTTATTTTCAGCTTCTGCATCAAGCTGCATCAAAATATAACAGACACCATCTGACAGCGACTGGAAAATGTCTAGTCTAGCCGTGCCTCTCATCACACTGACATTCCGCGAACTAGAGAGGGCGCCCAGAAATTACATCAGCTCTACCCTTGCTCTCACACACCAGGGGCCTCATGTACAAAGACTTGCGTTGAATTCATACTAAAACATTAGCTTGTGTACGGACAAAGCTGTACATGTGCGTACGCAGTAAAAAAATCTGATGTATGAAACACTGCGTATGCGGAATCCCACGCATATTCTCTTTGTACATCCGAATTAACGTGAAATTGAGCGCACGTGAACGAGCGCAAAACCCCTCCCTGCCTCCTCCCCCATATAAATATGGTAATGAATCCACTTTGGCAAAACCAAACAAAAAAGCAATGGCAAAAGCCAGCAAGAGAACAGAATGTGAATTGGAGGTGCTCCTATCGGATGTAGACCGGAGAAAAACTGTTATTTGCAAGTTTGTCCACTGGAATTAATAACAAAATAAAAAAAACTTATCTTTAAATACATCACTCACCAAGAAGCCACCCATCGCGCACCCTGCCACCTTGGAGCCTCATCCCAACCATGCTGTTTGTGAGGATGAATGAATCATGGGTTGACCCAGGCCACCTCGCCACAATATTTGTTAGGCGCATTTGAGCACAGGGCTGGTTCTAGACCTGACCATATGGGGGCAGTCAAAAATTTGAAGGGTGCTTCCCGGTCTAGCATTGTTTTTTTCCCAGCAGATCATGAAACAGAAGGGGGCGGGGGTGCGCGCGGTCAGATCATGCAAGGGGGCATGAGGAGGGTGGGGTGTGCGAGCGGTCAGATCATGCAAGGGGGCATGGGGAGGGTGGGGTGTGCGCGCGGTCAGATCATGCAAGGGGGCATGGGGAGGGGCGAGGTGCGAGCGGTCAGATCATCCGGGGGAGGGTGGGGGGGGGTGCGCGCGGTCAGATGGGGGGTTTGCGCGAGCTGCAGCCTGTGAAATCTAATACTGTATTATGTAGTGTCCCTTTTTAGGCGGATTTTTCCACTAACGCGGATCATTTTATCAACTTGTTATAAATTCATTTTGTGAGTATATGAACCTGTGCTTTCTCAACATTTCAAATTTTTTATTTGAGGGGGAAAGACATTTATTTGAGGGGCGCTGCCCCATCTTGCCCCCCGTAGAACCGGCCCTGTTTGAGCATCACATATTACTTGCACATTTATTGAATGGAAATGTTTCCGATTCACATATGCAAATTCGTCTTCAGATGGCGCCTTTATAGCAATGTGCGTGCAGTCGATCACTCCGATTACATTAGGAAAACCGGCAATAGCTGCAAAATGCGCTTTAATGTTAGGAAATAAAACACACATACACAAGAAATACATGTACGCCAGACATGAAGTTGGCGTGGAAGAACGCACATTCTCACGTTAATTTCACTGTTAGTAAATCCGACCGTGAGCGTGAAAACTGGAGTAAGCAAAGTTTTTGTGCATATGCCGCGTTGATACATGAGGCCCCAGGTGACTTAATTGAACTGCTTCCTTTTTATATTCAGAATTAACAGTCTCATTCCAAAGAGAAAACAAAAACAATAACATGAAAAACTAATTATACAGACTTTAGGAAACAAACAAAAAAATTATAATATTACTGTGATCACATGACCATTTATCACCATTCAACTTCTCCCGATATAAATTTCAAAATAAAAGTCTTTTGCATTTGTACCATTAATGAACAGTAATTTCAATAATCTAGTGTAACAACATTACACTTGCCACACATGGAAGGACTTTATCAAAAAGCCGGACCAAGTACGGACCATGATGAATGTGTGTATATGTGCTTCATATTATTTTAATAAGGATGAAATGAGATGTCCAAAATTGTGCTTTGACATTCATAGAAAGTTTCTTATACTGTATAGTTTTTGTAATGTCTTAAAAGGGACAAAACAATGAAAGACATGGAAATGCCTCGGTTTAAATGATATGGAAATTAATATATATATATATATATATATATATATATATATATATATATATGTGTGTGTATATATGTATGTGTATATATATATATACACACATATACACATATATATATATATATATAATGTGTGTGTGTGTGTGTGTGTGTGTGTGTGTGTGTGTGTGTGTACAGTATATACAATGCGGCGCTCAGTTACAGCTCAGTCCCTCTCCTCACCTTTGATGTAGGTGTGAAGTTATCAAACCGGTTTCGCAGATGGGGGAATTGACAGAATTGAGGGGTTTAAAACTATTTAACAACACCGAGCAGACGCCTCTGCCTAAAATGTATTTCGCCAGCAAAACATGGAACAACTAGAAAGAAAATGTTTAATGGTACCAATCAATTCAGACTTCATAATTACTTTCAGTGTAAAAAGCGAGAGAAATGTGAAGCGAGCATCATGTGTACACATGTTCGAGCACTCTTTTTCCCCCTGTGCTTATAGTAACAGTATTATCCTTGCTGAATTGTGTTGTTAGCTGCATCAGAAGCCTGGAGAAGTGGAGAAGGTGGCAATCACTCAGGGGGGAAACTCAAAAATAAAAATGAAATAAATAAAACAAAATAAAATATCCTTAACCCAGATTTTATCAATCAACAACATAATATTTATCTTAGCTGGATGGTCTAATTCTCAAAAAACGTTTAACCTAAAGTAAGACTTAACACATCTAAGACAAATAAATGTTAGATAAATGCAGAAAAAAGTTATGTCGTTGATTGATAAAATCTGGATTAATTATATTTTATTTTGTTTTATTTATTTAAATTTTTCAGTTTCCCTCCTGAGGGATTGCCACCTTATTGTGTTCAGGGAGTCTGCATGCCTCAGTGACCTTAAGAGCTATACCAACAGGAGCTTAGTCTTCAAGTGGGACACCCAAGTTGGACAGGTCTGAAAGTAGAGGCCTGACAAAGTGCATTCCACTTCTCCAGGCTTTGGATGCAGCTAACAACACAATTCTGCAAAGACAATACTGCTCTCTTCACATTTCTGACTGCCCCCCATATGTGCCTGTCTAGAACCGGCCCTGATTGTTAACTATGCGAATGTCCTGATTCATGAATATGCCAACATATCTTATTTAAAACATAAAAATGTGATATTCAAGATATAAATGTGAAATTCATCATAAATAGACATGAATGAACTATATATACATATACTCAGCAAAAAAAAAAACATCCTCTGAGTTTCAACTGTTTTTACTTTCAGTAAACTTAATGTGTAAATATTTTTATGAACACTAAAAGAAAACATCATAAGACAAAGTACAAATGTTTCACAATGTGTCCCTGAATGATGGGAGGCTCAAAATCAGTCAGTACCGGTCAGTATCTGGTGTGGCCACCAGTTGCTTGAAGTACTGCAGTGCATCTCCTCCTCATGGACTGGACCAGGTTTGTCAATTCTTGCTGTGAGATGGGGGGATTGTGTGTTCCTGGTGTGACTCGGGCAGTTGTTGTGGCCATCCTGTACCTGTCACGCAGGTGTGATATTCGGATGTACCCATCCTGTGCAGGTGTTGTTACACGTGGTCTTCCACTGCGAGGATGATCAGCTGTCCTTCCTGTCTCCCCGTAGAGCCATCTTAGGCGTCTCACAGTGCAGACATGGCGATTTATTGCCCTAACCACATCAGCAGTCCTCATGCCTCCTTGCAGCATGCCTAATGCACGTTCACGATGAGCAGGGACCCTGGGCATCTTTCTTTGGGTGATTTTCATAGTCGGTAGACAAGTCTCTTTAGTGTCCTGCGTTTTTAGAACTGTGACCTTAAATGCCTACTTTCTGTAAGCTGTTAAGCTCTTAACGACCATTCCACAGCTGCATGTTAATTAATTGATTATGGTTAATTGAACATGCATGGAAAACATTGTTTAAACCCTTTACAATGAAGATCTGTAAAGTTATTTGGATTTTTACAACATTATTGTTCAAATACAAAGTCCTGACAAAGGGATGTTTCTTTTTTTGCTGAGTATATATACATATATATATATATAAAGTAAATATTATTTTATGGACACAAAAGTGCTTAGGGCTTTTCATCATGTTTTTTGCAGTTTGTGTCCAGCATTGAATAATTATTTCATCCATTATTTGACCACGGCTGGGAATCAGAGCTGGAATGTGATTGTGAATTCATGACTGAAATAAATAAAGCTGTTCTTTGCTCTGCGGAAACCCGCGACTCGTACTTTCACTTTACAAAAGGCAGTGTTTTAATCAAAAGTCTGCTAATCGCGCGATTTATCGATAAAAATGTTCTCGGCCAGAAGTGCACCAAAGACAAATACATGTACTGTATATAGGCTACTCGTATTGTTTTTGCGCGGAGAGATTGTGTGTGCATGCAGAAAGAGAGAGAGGTGTTTTGCTGGCGAAAATCATTTTAGTCAGAGACGTCTGCTCGGTCTTGTTAAATTGTTTTTAAAACCCCCAATTCTGCGAATTCCCCAATCAGCGAAACCGGTTTGATAACTTCACACCTAACCTGAATGAAAGGTGAGAAGAGGGATTACAGTAACTGGGGTTCTGTGGGTGCGGTTGCATTGTATTCAGAGAATAGACTAAAACAAAATCATGTTTGCTTCAGCATTGGAAACAATATTGTATTAGGCTAACGTTATTAAAGATTATACACTTTTGTATTCTTTGTAAAATTTGTCTATTTGCACACACACTGGCATCTTTAAATTTGAACAGAAAATATAATGAGCTGAACGTTATTTTTCCTATAGCTTAAACGGCTGAATGAAGTTAAATATGCACAATAAATTAATAATTGCATTTGCTTTACATTTTAGCACTCATGTGTAAATAGCTATGTATATTCATGTTTAATTAAATTCTTAAATCATCGTGTTCACCCATGCACTGAAAAAAAGTATTTGTAAGATTTACTTGATAAAATCCTCGTAACAATCTGCACACATAGATTTTAAGTAAATTTTATTGCTCCAATATTAAGTAAAACTCACCCGTAATTGTCAGGTAAAATCTACTTAACAATTAAAGAATTCAAGTAAAAGTTACATAATTATATTTAATGCACAAGTTAGATTTATTTAAAATAATCAAGTAAAGTTAATTCATTGTTGTATCAGCAGGAACCTTGATTTTATGAGATTATTAAGTAAATCTTACTATAATTTTGTATTGTGAGATTTTACCTTAATTGTTTTTTTTTCATTCCCGGTTTCCTCCCACAATCCAAAGACATGTAGGTTAGGTTAATTGACATTCCAAATTGCCCGTAGTGTGTGAATGAGTGTGTGTATGTGAGTGTCAATTTATATTACTCCCTATAATAATGTAAATGTGGTGGATTTTTTATTCTCCCCACACCGAAGTTGCCCAAATTGAAAACATTAAACAAATACTGTAACTATAATAAAAGAAATCAAAGAAAGACTCTGGACTCCGTGCAGATCTAGATGAAGTAAGGATAAAGTTTTATTGCAACAATAAAACAGTGAGCCAGTCCTGAAAATGCCTAAGATGCAAACCAGAGCATCACCAAGAACAGACTGATCTACTGTGACATAGGTGCCTTCTTTTATAGTTTTTTTCAAGGGGCGGGACACTCATCTGGCCCCCTCATTTGCTCATTAATTTTTTTTTGTTTCCTTGTCAAATTTTTCAACCATTAAAATTACATTTGCATTATACGTCATATACCTCGTCATCTGACTCCATCTTTTACAGATTTTTTTGCTTCCAATATAACTTATTTTCCTTCCAAATTAGTTTCCATTATCTTTTTACTTTTTTTGTTCAACTTAAAAAATATTGGGGTGGCGCTTACATCTGCTATAAATTCTTGGTGCTTCCGCTTTACTCTACAGTTTTCAAGAGACAGGCCATGGGTAAGCATCTTCTATATATTATTTTAATTATTTGTCTAAGTTTGTGAATTTTATTGTATTTACGTATTTTTATTCTTATAGCTAATCGCATCTGCACGAATGATCACCACGTCGCTTTGGACGACTCGGACAGCCAGAGCAGTCCGGCTCACAGTCCTACTGACTACACTCCTACTGAACCTGTCATTGACCGGGCCTCAGTGAGTTTTACTGAGGATGAACCCGAGCCATCTCCTTCGTTACTGCAGTTCCTAGAGGAGACAGGGCTCACTTTTTCCAAGAATGTTGATCCCAAACCGGGTCCTTCGAAGAGGCCACGTGCAGATAGCCCTTATCCATTTTCTTTTAGGCCTGTACGACCTGAATCTACAATGCCAGCTCCGCCGCTCTTAAAACCTGTTTGTCACGTAAGTGTTGGCACCCAGACTGATGTTAAAGTGTCTGTTGATATCCAAACAGATTTTCCTTCTGCACCTCTGCCAAATCCAAATCGCAGCATTTCTGTTTCTATTTCCTTTGACTGATTTTTAAGTTGGTGTTGTCCTTCCTCACAGGAAGTTTTGCTAATTGACTTCTTATGCATTTTATTTTGCTACTGATGCTTACCCAGGCCCCATGTGTTTTTTTTATATACTTTTTTTATGTTGGGCCTAATACTTTGTATTGTATAATATTCACTATGTAGATACACATACTATTTTGTGTCTATTTCTTTATTAAACTTATTATTCATATCACTGTGTGTCTCTTCTGATTATTTAATTTGACATGTTGCTTGTGTATCCAATACCTGTTACATCACAGTTAAGATCACCCCATGTCTGAGATTACATCATATCTGGGGCTATGTCATATCTGCTGATCTGGTGTTGTTTTTAGGGTTACTATGAAATCTCTAAGATGGCTGCTAGTCTAAGGTTCGTTGGGTGCATACTGTATACTGAACATCACATGGTGTCTTTGCTACTATGACATCACATTGTCCTTGGCTCAACTCTGTTCACTTCCATAAGACATCTCACATCCATAAGATAAAATTAATAGTTTTCAGCTATATTACTGCATGCACAAATATTCATTCATTCATTCATTTTCTATACCGCTTAATCCTGTGTTCAGGGTTGCGGGGGACCTGGAGCCTATCCCAGGAGACTTCGGGCACTAGGCGGGGTACACCCTGGACAGGGTGCCAATCCATCGCAGGGCACACACACATACACACACTCACACACCCAATCACACACTACGGGCAATTTAGGAACGCCAATTAGCCTAACCTGCATATCTTTGGACTGTGGGAGGAAACCGGAGTACCCGGAGGAAACCCACCAAGCACGGGGAGAACATGCAAACTCCATGCACACAGAGACGGGAATCGAACCCAGACCCTGGAGGTGCAAGGCGACAGTGCTAACCACTACACCACCGCGCCGCCTCATGCACAAATATATTTAATTAAAATATGCTTACATATTTCCCCCTCTGTGACTTTTAAGTCACATAAAAGAGCATAAAGAAAAGTAAACTAACTTATGAACATTAACAGAATTTAAACAATGCTTAACTTATGAACCTTAACCTTACATATTACTACAGAAACAAGAAATAAACCTCACACATTAATATTAATCCTTATAGAATAGGAAAAAACTAAGAAATAAACCTTGAACTTGTAACTTTTCATCCAAATTATGGTAACTTTTCAGAAATCAATCTTAATAAAGAATAATTCTAAATCAAACTCATAGAAAAATCAGATTCAAAGAAATCTTACATATAAAGTCTTACATATTACTTAATTTTAAATGTAATTAAAGAACTTAAAGAGACCTAAAATTTAAAACCTTACAACCTTACATATTCAGCCTAACCTTACATATTACCCCCTCACTAAACTA
Organism: Channallabes apus; assembly: GCA_030522415.1. NCBI lineage: Eukaryota > Metazoa > Chordata > Actinopteri > Siluriformes > Clariidae > Channallabes > Channallabes apus. Next base: position 2,129,244 of record CM060110.1, read on the forward strand.
TCCATTTAGGAAAAACAATTGAAAATAAGTAAATATAAGCATAAACATATATGAGAATATAATAAGCATGCAATGGTTATAATATGATGAGTCCAGAGGTGGGCGAAACAAATTTCAGTATAGCCAATTCAGAAGGAAAAATTCCACACCTTGCCAGCTTTTTGTGCTCGACAGTGTATACATCACCAGGACCTCATCCTGTATATTAATACATATATGACAAACATTTAAAACCATCAAAGCCATTTAAGCAGTCCATTAGGGTCCCTGTAGGTTAAGGATAGTGTGTCAAGATTTTCAGACCGCTCTTCAGTCCAGGTCTTATGATCCTCGTCCATAAATTCGATCACATACAAGTCCTTACAGCTTCCCAGCTGAGATAATGGAATTCGGTTTATCCTGCCCGTCTCTAAACGCAAAAAGTCTAACCACACTTCATCGGCTTTTGGAAGAGCATCCAGCGCACGTTGCAGGGATATCGGTGTATCTCTCCATAAGATGTCATCCCCCAACATTACTTTGGTTATGGTCTTAGTTGCTGCCATGTACACATCGTCAAATTCAACTATCCCACAGATATCATATGCAGCCCAATCTTCTTCGATCCCAATACCTCTGTAGATGCCTAACTTTAGATGTCTCCCAAGCTGATATGAAGTTGTTACTAGGTGAAGTCCTGTGCTCATGTCAAGGTTGAACGTCTCCTGTGTCCTTGCCTTGATTCATTTGAAGTCCTTTGTCAAGACGTTGGCATTGGTGATGGATTCTTTGTTCCCTATCGCGCGTTGTGGATGCCAGTCAACTAGATCATGTCTCAACTCTGCCCATTTTTTCGTTGGGGCCTTTTCCGCAACCTCGTTCCATGCGTTACAGCAGACTGTACAGGAAACTATCCACCTTGGGTCAGGTACCAGTTCCATCCTGCAATACATACGTGTATAGGAGAAACAAAACACAAACACAAAAACAAAACACAAAATACAAGACATACTTTTTCTACTGAGACTACTTTTTCTCTGATATAGTTACTTAAAACATGGATTAAATATGTTAGATTAAAAATATGCTGTTACACTAGATAAATTTTCAATATACATATGATCAATAAGGATATAGTCAATTGTCCATTATGCAGTGTAGTTGGTCTTCTTTCACTTCATTTGCATATAAATGGACTCCTCTTCCTCATCCTCATATGGTGTCGTCTGGTCGTGATATTCCACAACAACTGTATATTGTCCTACCATTTTCCTCTTGCCAGAGGAATAACGCAGCAAGATGCAATGAGTAGGGTTCCTAACACTATCAGAACAATTGTACCTAGTTTCACAAGTAGGCCGTACCAATTAGAAGGATTAAACCAGTCAAACCATGTGGTCCACGCGGTAGTTTTCTGTACTTCTTGGGTGACTCTAACATGTTCATCTCTCAGATTCCGCATGGCTCTTAGTATTTTGGTTATATTACCATCAGGGCCTGTATGTCTTGGAATGTATGTACAGCCGTCTTCTCCAATTAAAGCGCACACTCCTCGTTGAGGTGCTAACATAGTGTCCAGGGCGAATCTATTTTGCATGGTCATTATTGTTGTTCTGTCTAATTGTTCTTGTACTAATCCTAAAACACTTAAAGTGTGATTCCAAAAACTCTGTTGATTGTACCATAGTAAGTTTATCCACCTTGCGTTTTTAGAAATTTGAACCCATGGGAGGAAGATTGTCATAAATGCTCCTGCTACTCTGTTTATAACCTCATGTTCAGTTGGTACGCCAAGTGGAATTCCATCCCAACTTACTGTTATTCCTCCCTCTTTATCAAACTCTTCCCATTTCTTTAATTCCCCTTGACCAACCGTGTCCAAGAATTTTATCTCACGTTTGCTTCTTTTATTTTGCGTGCCATGCAATCCTATTACAATTAGTTCTCCTTCTAGTAATACTGGAGCACAGCATCCGTTCCAGTCTTTTGGTAGAGTCTGTCTAACTGTGGTTCCATCACAGTACCAGAATATGTCAGCTAAGGGTGTTGTACCTAATCTTAAGTCTGGTTGTCGTATGTTGACTATCTCACTGCATGTCATATTGCTTGTTGTATTGTCGCATATCTGTCTCATTTTTATGGAAAAACCTGCTGCAGACTGTGTTTCATTGCAACTTGATGATAGATTTCCTATTTCTATACTTCCGTCTGAACAGATGCATAGAGGATAGGTCTGTTGCACAGGTGTTATTTCTCGTTGGACAGCATCTATGGTTTCTACAGTTTGATATGTGTATTTGCTTATATTCTGCATCCATTCTGGACCATAATCTATTGCAGCTGAATGTAAAAGACAGCTGATAGGGCATAATCGTGATTCAATATATCCTGGATCATCCATACATTCTCTTGTTCCTTGTGTTATCGCCACTTTTGGGGGCTTATCACTTCTGTCATGACACACAATGCAGTCCTTATTTGTTAAAGACTCAGCTGTGAATTTCATCCATTGGTAGAACATATAATTTTTCCATGTTTGGTCAGATTCTTTTTTGTTTCCAGGTACCTGTTTTATTATTTCTGGAATTATCGTTACATAGGTTGCTGACTCAGCATCTGATACGCTAAGTTGGCCTGGTACTTTAGCCGTACATCCACGCACATATGGATATGCTAAGCATACACCTCGTATTTTGCCGTTTGCTGACTTATTAAATGCGCACCATTCATTGGATGTTGGTATTGCCTCAATCAATCCGTCTAACGCAATCTTCATTTTTGATCCAGGGGTTTTCTCTAATTCTACATAAATACGCACTTGATCTTCTTGGGGTCGTGACTTGTCTACCTCTATCTGAAAAGTTCCTTCCCAATTACCTGTTCTTTCCCACATTGATAAACCTGCTACCATTCTTGCTCTAGTTATTGTAGCTAGTTTGTCTCTCTTCAGTGTTCCATTTTGGTTTGCTCCTTTCACTTCTGACGGCCCAACTACTCGTCAAACCAATCATAAGAATAATCAGAATTATTATTTCCATTCTGTTATTAACAGATTTCCTTCTGTTTCTTAGGCGGTAATAAGAGGATGGTTTCTCCATCAGGATCACAACGATGACATGTGGGATTATGGCCAAATAATCTACACAATATATTTCTTGGGGTGTTTTTTGTTGGGTATGTTCTGTCTACTGTAGTTGGTTTAAATAATTTAATCAGTATCTGAGCCAGTATCAGCTTCTAACTGTCTCCGTGCTGTTTCTATTTTAGTATGTTTGTCTTCTCGCTGTCTAACTTGGGCTCTTGTTCTATGAGATGGTCCTGCTTGTTCTGCTTCTGCTTCTTCTTCTTCAAGTTCAGCTTCCCAGTCTTGTATATCTTCTTGAGGCCACTCTGGCCAGTAGCCTTGTTCTTCTTCCTGTTCTATCCACGGCAAACCTTCAGTGCGTTCATATGGATCTGGTGCTTGTTGTCTGGGTCTTTCGTCGTCTCTCTGAGGATCTGATTGCAGACCCGAGGGTCCTGCTCTTGGAGACTTGGTGTCCTCCTGCGGAAACCTGTCTCTTACCTGGTCTGGATTTGGTGCCTTGCAGCAATGATTTAAATGGTACCATACGTCTTTACCTTGAACTTTTACTGCAGTTGGAGTTGCCAACACCACCTTGTATGGTCCTTCCCTTCTAGCTTGGTTCCACCTTCTTTTGAACACTCGGATAAACACCCAATCACCAGGCAGTACAGTTCTTTCGTCTATGTCCTCTGCCTCGGCATCCTCAGTTTGATCAGCTGCTCTCTGTCTGGTGTTGTCATGTATTGTAGCTCCCTTATCCTGTTGGAAAATAACTTTGTGTATTTCAGATAAGTGTTTCACATAATGATCAAGTTCACTTTGCAGTTGTTCAAGTGTGGGGCCTTTATAGGGCCCGCGGGTAAAAGGAGTAAGCATAGGTCTGCCAGTAAGCATTTCATGCGGGGTTAGATGCGTGTTGCGGTTAGTTTGCGATCTCATGCCCATTAAGGCTAACGGCAAAGCTTGAAACCAATCCATACCTGTATCTGCGCATATTTTAGCCAATTTCATTTTTACAACATTCGTTCTTTCTACCATCCCCTGAGATTGGGGATGATACACACATCCAAACCTGTGCTTGATGTTCAACCACTGAGTTACTTTCTGTACTATTTTATTTGTGAAGTGTTTCCCATTGTCTGAACTGATTGTATCTGGAATTCCAAATCTTGGTATCACTTCTCTACACAGGAATTTTGCTACTGCCGTCGCATCTTCCTTAGCTGTTGCTACAGCTTCTACCCATCTGCTAAACCTGTCTTCGACCATTAAGATGTATCGTTTTCCTTGTATTCTAGGTTCCCCCATGTCTACATAATCAAACATTATATGCCTGAATGGCCCATCTGGCTCTGGGATGTGTCCTATCGGTGATGTGAAGTGCTTTCTAATATTAAATCTAGCACAGACGTCGCAAAACTGTGATAATGTTCGATGAACCATTGGACCTAAATAAGGCGACCACCATTCATTTTGGATTCTTTTTATCACTTCCCCTCTTGCTACGTGATCATTCCCATGAACTTGTTTTATCAGGGTTAGAAGGAAATTTTGTGGTGCTACAAAACGTCCATCTGCACTTCGCCATACATTAGTATCATTATTTTTATTGCTCCTCTTTTTATCCATTTACGAATCTCTTCTCCTGATGCTGCTGCTGGCATGTCTGCTAATGAGGTTAAATCTGGTGTGGGAGGCGCATAGTCTTCAGGTATAAGTAATCTTTCTTCTGGCTCTGGACTTGCACTTTGTTCTTCATCAGGACTAGTGCTCGATTCTGGTGAACATGGTTCATTATCTCCCTGCGGATTAGGTTCTGGTTCATTATCTCCCTGCGGATTAGGTTCTGGTTGTGCTGCTGTTTCAAATTCAAATTCAAATTCAAATTTTATTAGTCACATACACAATCATACACAGTATAATATGCAGTGAAATGCTTTTATACGACCGCCAGTGACCTTAAAAAAAAAAAAAAAAAGAAAATAAGAAAATAAAATCTTGTACGTAAAATAAATAATCAATAAAAAGGAAATACTAAAGAAATAATTTTAACTAGTAAAATTTGTAAAATTAACTGTGCATGAGGGCATAATAAAATATTGCAAAAATATAGAAATATGGTATTAAAGTGTCAGTGGTTGTGCAAATATGCATGAAAGGTGACATGTGCAATTGTCCAGATGTATGAGTATTTAGTGCTCAGCATTTATTATTACTGTAATAATACAGTATTTAGTATTCTGGCATCATATTTGTGATTTACTGCTGCTTTCTTTGCTGCTTCATTTCCGGTACTAACAAAAGTGCCATCTTTTTTATGTGCTGCACATTTAACTATGGCTAATCTTGATGGTAATTTGATTGCATCTAACAGTTCTGATATTGCTTCTCCATGTACTACTGGTGTTCCATCAGCTCTCTTGTAACCTCTTTGTGCTCATATGGGGCCATACAAATGGCATATTCCATATGCATAAGCTGAATCAGTGTATATTGTACATGCTTTCCCTTCTGCTAGTTTACAGGCGCCTGTCAAAGCGACTAATTCAGCTAACTGAGCAGAACATGGTTGTGGCACATGTTCTGCTTGTGCAATTTTAAATGTTTCTCCATCTAAAGTGGGTGTTACTATGGCATAGCCTGCTTTATTGCTGTCCCCATCTCTAAAACATGACCCATCTACAAAGAGTATACAATCTGGATGTGACAGAGGTTGGTTCTCTAAATCTTGGCGTGTCTTTAGATATTCTGCTGACACTAGATGACAATCGTGGGGATCTCCCTCTGCTGGGGTCATTATACGATCTGCTGGATTTACTGTCTGACACCTGCGTATGGTTAATTCAGGTGCAGAAAGTATTACGTCGTATCCTGTTCTTATAGCATTTGTAATTACAAACGATGGACTGGTCAGGAGTGCGTAGGTGGTGTACAGCGTTACTGGATGTCCCATAGTAATTGATGTTGCTTTCTCATAAGCAAATGTTGCGGCTGCCACACCTCAGTAACAGGGAGGCATGCCTTTTTCAATATTATCAAGCGCTGTACTATAATATGCAATTGGTTGTTTGCTAGGACCTTGTTGTTGGGTGAGAACCCCTGTGGCAAATCCGCCTCGCTCTGAGACATACAGGTGGAATGGTTTGTTATACTCTGGACTAGCAAGTGCTGGGGCTGTACAGAGTTCTCTCTTTAGCTGTTCAAAAGCTTCTAGTGCTTCAGGTGTCCATTCTAACACTGCACTATTTTTGGTCTGACCAGCTGCTTTGATTAATGCTCTTAAGGGTGCTGTTTTTAATGCAAAGTCACATGTCCAGTCTCTGCTAAATCCTACCATGCCTAGAAAAGACAGCATCTCTTTTACAGTCCGTGGTTTAGGGGCTTTTGATATTGTTTCTATATGTTCTGGAGATATGTGCTTAGATGTTCTTTTCAATACTCTGCTAGATACTCTACTTCTTGTCTACAGAATTGTAACTTTTCTCTACAGAATTGTAACTTTTCTCTTCTTGTCTACAGAATTGTAACTTTTCTCTAAAATGGACTTTATGTCCATTTTCTGCTAGCACTGTCAAGACTCTTAACACTAGAAGCGCCGAGCAGCGGTCATCTGACCCCAAGGGGGGAAAAAAAAAAAAACTTCACACTCGATCAAAATCCAGGACCCTCCTTTCATGACTTTTCCTAGATCTGTGAGCTTAATCACCCAGCATGCTTAAATTTTTTAAATCGCACCTGTAAAAGCCAGTATAAAGCTATTTTGCTCTTATTTACGTGAAATCGCTGACAGCTGCTCGGCGGCGTGACGTTTCCTGCATTTTCCAACCTGCGATTCTCATTTCTCTCAGCAGATGGCGCAAGGGATCGCGCATACTATCTATGCATCATTCAGTGCGTCTATCTCAGGTTTCATTCATTCCATATATGCAGTTTATATATATAAATTATATCAAAATATAATCAATTATATCAATTTCACGGAAGCATATGCTTCGCCATATGATAATTCGCCATTCATTCCCGCATTGATAATCAGCGATATTTTATAAGGAGATTTAGGGATTTAGCTCTACTTAAATTTCTGAAACTTCGGATGTTTTTTTTTTTAGTTAGATTAGTTCTGAACTCGCTTCCGTGAAACTATCGCTAAAACAATGTACTGAGCCCTCCTGAGGATATAAAGCTTTATTATTGTGTTTGAATAAATAATCAGATCTACCACAGCAGATAATAAAGTATGCTATGTCATAACCCATGACCAAACACCATGATTATGCCTCGTTTCGTTCGACGAGAACGTGGTTCACTTGGCCGCGGTGTATTATAAACCTGTGGAATGTTTCACTGTTTATGCTCACATAAGAGTAATAAAAGCGAGTGAAATGTGGAAATGATGTGTGGCAACTCAATGAGAACTAAACCAAAGATTTCGGTAACTCCACTGAGTGTAACATCTGCATAGTGACACTGAACATCTTCACTTTTCCGTTTCCGTAAATTCAAATACAAAAAGCTGTATTTTGTTTGTTTATGTTTAGAATTTTTATAACAGTAGAAGAAGTACGCGTGCGCACGCACACACATAGACACACACACTCCCCTGAGCCCTCGGGAAACATCCAATCACCGTCGGTATACAAATGAGTCAAGACGTAGCCTAACGTGGTGTCGTGTCGGATTTCAGCGGTCACGGAGTGGAAAGACTTTGAAGAAGCTGCAGTGACAGTAAACAGCTGAACAACTTCACTTTTCCGTTTACCTCTGAGGAAAAAAAGCTGTATTTTGTTTGTTTATATTTAGGATTTTTATAGTAGTAAGAGAGAGTTATAGTTTGGTCTGTACTGTAGTTCGCACCCTTGTAGAGAATAAATGAATGAATAACACCTTCATATCCCCTCTCAAGAGTGTCATAGTCCATTGTTAGTTTTAATGATCTGGCTGAAACTAATTATCACTACATAAGTACCCTAACACCATTGATCATGAGTCTCAGCTGAACCTAATTCTATACTTGTAACAGAAAATGTAGATGCAGATTCCAAATGTGTATTTATATAATAGATAGATAGATAGATGTGTGTGTGTGTGTGTGTGTGTGTAGGCTCTACGCAGGGGCAAGAGAGGGCAGCGCACCCTTAAATGTCTGCACATGTTAATATATTCCTAAAATGTATGTATTACAAGTTGATGAACTGATCTGCGGTAGCGATGACGTCACAGTCCGACAGCTTTAGAATGATGTTTGATCAGGTCTACTGTATATTCTGAACATAGAACTGCAAAATGTCTGATACAGTACTTTGGGGGAAACAAAGACTTAAACTGTTAAGTAATAACATTATTAATAACAAATATGTAATAGTTTTGATATTTGAAAATTTTTTATTTTAATGTAAAAGGACTATAGATAGAGACTTATAAGCAGCTGGTGTATCCGGGTTGTTTAATGAACTTTAAGCAAAAAGACAACATGTATTCATCTGTTTTATATAAATTACTGTTTTAACTTTGACTAGTTTTGGAAGAATAAATTGAATTGTTAAAGTCATGTTTTGCGTGTTTTAATTTTGGGGGATTGTTTGGGTATTTAAAAATTGTTTAGTTGAACCAACAACTTCAATGGGCAAAAAATGGGACACAACTTTGTTTTAAATAGTCAAAGAGTTGGGCTGAAAATAATAATAATAATTATTGATCATAGAAACAAATGAAACCAGTTAAACACTTGATTATATGTATTTGTGTTTGTAATTGTGACCCATAATAATTTTTTCTCAGTATAAATAAATGTTTTGGGTTTTAAGAACTCCAAAAGAGCAACGACAAACTTGGTATTCTCCATTGAGGTTTCTCACCTTCCACTCCTGGTGTTAATTGCTCTGTGTGCGTGCGTGTGTGTTTATGGCGGGGGGATGGGTGTGTGTGTGTTTTCGGCTGTTCAGCAGTTCTAAACACAAGCACAGTTTTTGTCCTTAACTAAAATACTTCAATACGTTAATAATGAATTTATTTTGTTGAATAAGGTAATAAGCGATGTTTAAACCAAACCAGTAAGTTAAGTAAGTGTTCCATACATTAAAGTACTGTGTATAACCAAGTGCCCTAGCAAACACAGTTACAGTACAGTTTACAGTACAAACAGAGTGTGTGCGCTGGGGGGATTGGAAGGTGAGTGAGAATACTCATTTACAAGACAAAAGACGGTCAGAGGCAGCGCCGTTCTAGACCAGACAACACGGGGTGGGGGGAGGGGGGCATCATGTTCGAGCACTGTTTTTACCTGGCCTTACTGTATAGTAACAGTATTGTATTTGCTGAATTGTGTTGAGGCACGCAAACCCCCAGACCACAATAATATATAATTATATAATAAAATATCCTTAATCCAGATTTTATCAATGACATAACATTTATCTAAGCTGGATGGTCAAATTCTCAAAAACGTTTAACCTAAAGTAAGACTTAACACACTATAACTAAAATATTTACAAAACTGAAAGGTTGTCTTATGAATAATAAAAAATACAAACTAAATTAAAACAGATGGGCTGTTGAACAGATCATAATATGTTTTATGTTTTCTGATTATAAATGATATATGGGTTGATTTTAGAAAGGCTAAATCAACTAGCTAGTTTTGGTAATGTCAGTCCAGTAACTATACTATGTAAAAGTAATTATAATATGAATTAATTAAGGGCAGGACCTAACCTAATGTTAATAATTTACACCATGATAACATTAGTATTCATGTTTTTGTATTTTTGTATTAACAATTTAAATGTTCAAATGAACGTTTCAGAGTATATAATTTGTCGTGTCATCTGTGATTGAGACCCATGAGTTAAATTGAAATATTTTTTATAGGTAGTAAGCCAGGTTTTAGTAACCTGCTTTAGTAATGGGCTCTAAAAGACAATGGAACATTACAGAACGTGCGAGTTGACGCCCATGCACAGATTAAAATGTTCATTTGAATTAAAATGACACACCCATGTCTGTGTGTGTGTATATATATATATATATACACCCTAAAAAATGATGGGTTAAAAACAATCTGGGTTGTTTTTAACCCAGCTGCTGGGTAAATATAGGACTAACTAAATGGGTTAAATATTCAATCCAAATGCTAGGTCATATTTAACTATAATGCTGGGTTAATTCTACCACATAAATGGTTCAAATGTTCTACCCATATGTTTGGGGTTTGTTGGTTCATTTTAACTGGAATGTTGGGTTAATTCTACCTCACAAATAGGTTATTATTATTTTCATGTTTTACAGTGAATCTGTAAAAAAAACACCCATGTCTATTAAACAGTTAAATTATTTTGATATACTTGCCTATTACAAAAAAACATACATATATGCAATAAACACCATCCTATTACATGTTCTTAGAAAAAAATATTTATTTTTCAAAAGCACAAGAACAGATAATCAACAGCGACATCATTACTATACTATCATTGATAAGGGCGGGATGGAGTAATTGCACAAATAGACTGAGGCAGCTTCTACAGAGCAGGATCTCTCTGTGACTTCAGATATCTTTTCTGAAGAACAAAACTATCCAGCTATTTTTTTTTTGGTTTGGTTAGATTAGTTCTGAACTCGCTTCCGTGAAACTATCGCTAAAACAATGTACTAAGCCCTCCTGAGGATATAAAGCTTTATTTGTGTGTTTGAATAAATATTCAGATCTACCACAGCAGGTAATAAACTATGGTGTGTCATAAGCGAAGCAAACACCACGATTATGCCTCGTTTCGTTCGACGGGAACGTGGTTCACTTGGCCGCGTATTATAAACCTGTGGAATGTTTCACTGTTTATGCTCACATAAGAGGAACAAAAGCTCAATGAGGACACGCACACACACAGACACACACATAGACACACACACATAGACACACACACACTCCCCTGAGCCCTCGGGAAACATCCAATCACCGTCGGTATACAAATGAGTCAAGACGTAGCCTAACGTGGTGTCGTGTCGGATTTCAGTGGTCACGGAGTGGGAAGACTTTGAAGAAGCTGCAGTGACAGTGAACAGCTGAACAACTTCACTTTTCCGTTTACCTCTGAGGAAAAAAAGCTGTATTTTGTTTGTTTATATCTAGAATTTTTATAGTAGTAAGAGAGAGTTATAGTTTGGTCTGTACTGTTGTTCGCACCCTTGTAGAGAATAAATAAATGAATAACACCTTCATATCCCCTCTCAAGAGTGTCATAGTCCATTGTTAGTTTTAATGATCTGGCTGAAACTAATTATCACTACATAAGTACCCTAACACCATTGATCATGAGTCTCAGCTGAACCTAATTCTATACTTGTAACAGAAAATGTAGATGCAGATTCCAAATGTGTATTTATATAATAGATAGATAGATAGATAGATGTGTGTGTGTGTGTGTGTGTAGGCTCTACGCAGGGGCAAGAGAGGGCAGCGCACCCTTAAATGTCTGCACATGTTAATATATTCCTAAAATGTATATATTACAAGTTGATAAACTGATCTGCGGTAGCGGAAAAATCCGCTGAAATAGGACAGGCACACTAACCCGCACACACACACATACACACGCGCGCGCGCACACACACACACACACACACAGACACACCTCCCTTGAGCCCTGCGTCTGTCGGATTTCAGCGGTCACGGAAAGACTTTGAAGCAGTTTATATATGAATCTAAGCTTGAACTTATCAGCATTGTAAATATATAATACTTTTCAAATAAAATCGCTATTACTTTGACCCTGAAGTTTAGTTTAGCACACACAAAAAAAACAGAAAAGTCATTTCTGGTAAATCAACGGAATGTGTAGTTTATTTACAGTAATTCATTAAAAAATGAATATACATTGTACAGTACACGGTAAACACGGGAAAGATTACAAAATGAAAAAACAAACAGTGTCTACTTTATAAACAGCTTAGTATGTGCGTCGAGATGCTGAAATCCCTTGCATGTTTTTGCTTCCAAGTGGAGAGATATTTGACCGATAGCCTAGAACAAAAGATCTATAGGTGTGATCACAACCCCCTCCGACCGACCGTGCCATCAATCACTGACCACCTCAGAAGTTCCCTCCAATGTATGGCTGCAATACTTGTTTTGCAAGTATTTTTAACACCATTCAAAGGCTTCAAAGGGGCAGTTATCGGCTATGACACGTTGAAGGAGAACTTAATAGTTCTCAAAAATAGTGTAAATGTCTGCAACAATCACTAACCATTAAAATGTTTTTTTTTTGTAATTAAACACGAAAATATTAATTATATTTCCATATATATATACATACACACACACACACACACACAAGGGCGTAGGTTTGCTACCTATTACTCCCTATAATAATGTAAACATTGCTAATTTATGTTTTGGAAAGAAACTTAAGTAATTATTTCATCTATATCTTTCATAAATCACACAACTAAAATATAATTAAACAGTTTATTCACCAACATTACCAAATATTTGTGACATTCACAGTCTAGATCCAAGTTGTCTTTTTAATAAAAGTGCATTCAGCTAAATTTTGCATCCATAGAAAAAAACTGCACAGCACCAGGGCCTGAAATACTTGTTTTAAACAAAATTGTGTAAAATAATAAACAAAATAAAATACAGCATTCATTTAGAAATAAAATGCAGCAGAAAATACTTTAAACAAACTGTAGAATAAACGTTAAAACGTAATAGCCCTCTGAAGCAGTGAAGTTGCAACTTTCAAATCAGCACTCTGGACTAGTGCACTTAAAAGTATGCCATTGAAACCTTAATGCATGAAAACATTTTAAGCTGAACATGTAAACACAACATGTAAACACTTGTAGTCAAGCCAAATCAAATGTTTTAAGATGATAACTTCATCTTTAAAGCTTGCACTTTTGGTGATAGCTTAATCCCATCAAGATCTAGAAGAACTTTCTGAAAATAGCCTCTCCTTCAAGGATTATGGATACACCAACCGGTTCTTCCCCTTCAACAGCACGGACGACAAGGATTTTAAGAAGGTGTCACTTCGTCTGTCCCCCTGCATAAAATTTACAAGAAAATAAATCATTAATTTTGAGAAGCAAAAAAATCTGAATTGCTTCAACCTGTGCTGACTTCATTGAGAAAAAAATAATAATAAAAATAAATGATAATAAAAAAATGACCATCACTTCATATTGTTAAACTTGGGTTAAATTGCTTTATCTTGCATCAGTAAAACATGGCATGAGATGGCTTTACAGTGTCAGGAAATCCTATGATGAATGCTGAGTTTGTATTTAAAGGGTTAGTCCAAACATGAAAATTCGTTCAATAATTACTCAGATTTATATATTCATTTGCATTTATATGCTTCTGTCCAATACAACAAACACTATATTCAAGGTATTAATAAATTGTATAATTAATAAGAAAACAATGCTTTACCAGGCAATCATCAAAGAGATCCTCTTCAGATTCACGTCTCATCTTTATGCTTTGTTTCTGTGAAAATATTTACATTGTATCATTACATAATCTTTTATTCGTACAACTACATTTAGGCATTTCTTCATCTTTTGTAAGTTTGCCTTTATCCAAAGCAAATTACAAAAGAGGAAGGCGTCAAGCAGTGCTACTAACACAAAGTTTCTGACACCGTTAGAAAAATACAAGATAGATCAGCGAGGGATTAAGGAAAAAGTAAGAAGCAAGAATCATGTGTGGAAAGATTAAGCATGCAGGGTCACAGGATGACTTGACTTATTTTTATTGTCTGCAATGCGATTTAGACAAATTAGAACTGCGGTCAAGCCAGCCGCGATTGATTTTAGTGTGCGCACATATTACAGTGATTACGGTAGTTTCAGGACCGACACAGAGACAACGCGCTTTTCATTTAGACGCCCAGGACTGAGAGATAATACAACATGCTCGTCAATTTTTACTTGCTTATTTATTTGCATTTCTGCTTTAATATCCGTGTTATTTATTGGTGACTTTGACGGTTGTCTGTTACAATATTTTTCTTAAATATTCACCATTCAAATAATTGTTTTATGTAGATAAGTTACAGCAGAATTCGTAGAAAACAGACAAAATAATGTATTTAGTCTTTCTAAATACCAGAATTGATTTTTATTTTGTTTTACTGTTCAAAAGTAGGAGTTATTCTTCAATGAATGTTTTCTATAATGAGGATTAACGTCTGCTTTGGAAGAGAGGTCAAATAAACAAATGTTCACAATGGGGAAAAAAAGTTAAATAAAATGCCTTTATTTCACTTCAGAGACCTATGAAAAAATAAATTCTAGTAAGTATAAAACGCCATGGTCAGTTTTTATCCCATATAATGTACACACATTATATGATAAAAAAAAAAAAGTAGAAAAAAACAATGATCAGTTCTTATTCAGGACGTCCCATACTATATACACACCACATATGAAACTATTTTACTGCAGCATTTTTGAGATATTGGACATTATTACACTTTAAAGGGGTATAAAGACCCCATTTCTAATAAGTAGAAAAAAACAATGATCAGTTCTTATTCAGGACGTCCCATACTATATACACACCACACATGAAACTATTTTACTGCAGCATTTTTCAGATATGGGGCATTCTCTCTGTGTTGTTCATGAAACTACCGTAATCGCTGTAATATGCGCGCGCAATAAAATCAATCGCGGCTGGCTTGACCGTGTTTTTCTGAACCGCGGCTGGCTTTACCGCAGTAAATTAGAGCTGCTGTCAATACTGTATGAACATATGTACAGGTTCTTTACTCGTAACTCATTAATAAAGTCCGGCTTCAGAAAAAAAACGTTTATTGCTAGTGCTCTTTTACCATTTAATGCTTTAACACACACGACTCAGTTTGTTCAGAAATGGCATCTAACTGGCGAGGCTTTGTCTGAAGACGCCGTTTTCACTCGGGTTGGGGGTAAAAAACACACATCTCGGTGTATTAATCCGCGCGCTCTGTTCGTTATTATTTTATTTATTTATTTACCACAGGACCCATGGGGGCTCCGTAGGTTCAGGTTTTTACACGAAAACGGTGTTTTGTGAATCTCCACACTATTAAAAACTGAAATTGCTAATTGTACGTCCTGAGATTAAGATGAACATTAATTGGGAGTCATGAAAGCGAGAATCACATCCAAAAAAGAAAGCTAAACTTACCTCGAACACGACAAACTCCATCTCCAGCCACACCGTGTTGTAACCTCCGTGATGATCCACAACCGACTGATCCACAGCGCCGGCACAGCGACTCCAAACACGCATGCGCAGTTTAATTTGCACACATTTTCGGCTTCAGTAGACACACAATACTTCAGACTGAAACACGACTGCCCCCTACAGGTAATGAAGGGCATGTTCACAGCTTCCCGCACGCAGCCGCGCAAAGCCGCGGCAAGTCACGGGATCCCTTTTCTCGAAACGCAGGTTTTTAATGGCGACATCTGTAAGTAGGTGACACTGGCGCGGCGCTTCTAGTGTTAACGAATCTGCTTCACATTGTTCTCTGGTTGGACTACAAATCAGCAAATCATCACAGTACTGAATCAAAGTACTCTTAATATTTATTGAGGCTAGGTCTTGACTTAGTACTCGGTTAAATATTGATGGACTTTCGCAGTATCCCTGTGGTAAGCGACTGTAAGACAGCTGCTGTCCCTCATATGTAAAGGCAAATCAGTGTTGTGATTCTGGATGTAGTGGAATACTAAAAAATGCTGAACACAAATCTATGACAGTGTACCACTGAGTGTCTTCTGGTATATTAGACAGCAGTGTGTGTGGAACAGGCACTATAGGCAATTCTGCTTCTACAATTTGGTTTATGGCTCGTAAATCATGCACGAGTCTCCATTTATCTGAGTTGGCCTTCCTGACAGGACATATAGGAGTATTACAAGGACTCTTAGTGGGTATTAATACTCCAGCTTCTAATAACCCATCTATAGTAGGTTTAATTCCTGCTATAGCTTGGGGTGTCAGTGGATATTGTCTTTGATAAGGCAATTTTGCATTTGGTCTTATTTTTACTAAGGCTCATCCTCCAGACTTAACTAATCCTACATCTGTGGTGTGTCTTGTCCATAGTTTCTCTGGGATTGTTTTCAGTAGTTCTTCCTCTAATGCTAATTCTTTTTCATCTATCTGCCCTAACATCTTAACTGGCATTTGTGTGTGCGATGACAACGGCATGTTACACATCCCCCTCTGAGGGTGTGTTGACAACGTCATGTTCCCATCTATCTCTGTGTGTGTTGCCCTCATTCTATCTGTTCCTGAAAATGTTATTTTCAAAAATCTCTGATCTTGTGAAATATGTACAGAAGGGTCAGAGGTTTGTTCCCAATCAGTTACTTCAGCTGCTTGTTTGACCATCAGTCCTAATTCTTTGGACTGTCCATTTTCCCCCACTAATAAAGAAATGTGAGGTGCTGTGTTAGGTACTTGATGCCAATGTTCCATTCGTTGAGTCAGGTGCACAGTGATGGCTGCTCCTGGAGCACCTACAATTATATCTCCTAGTGCCACATCAGTGACTGTGTTTTCAATCACTTCTGACCACAATTGTGCATATTCTTCATCTTGACTTCATTGGTCATAGTACATAGTACAGTGTAGCGGTAAGGTTACTCTTTTACAATCTGGTCGTCGTTGCATAATCCATTCTTCCCATAAATTCTGTGCTTGTTGAGCTCCTTTCCCGGAACACAATAACCAGTATACTGTATCTTGTTTGTTGTCATGTTTTTTAGCGATCTGTAAGAACTGTCCCATTGTTACATACAGTCCTTTAGTATTACATTGAATTTTTGCTTTAAGTTTGCACAACAAATCTCTTCCCAGGAAATTGACTGGAGTAATAGGTGAGAATAGTAGAGGTGTTGTTATAGTGGTGTCTTCTAATGTTATTATTTGGGGCTCTGTAAAATGCAATATCTGTGAATGTCCCGAGAAGCCTGTGGTTTTTATTGTATTGCTTAAGAGAGGGAGCTGTGAGCCTTCACATCCTATACATGAGTATGTAGCACCTGTGTCAATCATAAATGGAATTGGTTGTGAATTATTTATAGACACCATTACAGTTGGTTCTTGTTGTGGATGCAGTGTTGAGACGTACTGCATCTGCTCCCCCTCTGGCTCCTCTGGGCCTCATCAATTCCAGTTCTGTGGTCCCATCCAGGGACGTGCCCACTGATTCTGGGGCTGTCCTTGTGTCCATGGTCCAGGAGGTTGTCTGGGGCCAGGAGGTCCCATATTCCCTCGAGGTGCTTGTGCTGCTCCATATGGCCCCTGAGGTTGGGGTCCATTTTGAGCCCATGACATTTGTGGACAATTTCTTCTAATGTGTCCTGCTCCTCCACACTGCCAACACTGCATGTCTTGAGCATTCGGGCCCATTTGCCCTGGGGCATTCATTCTGAATGGTTGTCTCTTTGGTTGCTGTTGATATGGTCCCCTTTGTCCCCTGCCTCCATAAGGCCTGGGGCCCTGTCCTTGCCACCTCATGGGTGGATTTTGTCCTTGTTGGTTTCCAGGGTGCACATGTGTTGGAGGGGCATTAACTGCTGCTGGTTGTGGTGTTTGCTGCATTGGTCCAGCAGGAGGCGGTGTTATCGGATTTTCAGGCACCATTACTGCTGCTTGGACTTGACCTTTCCCTTTCTCTCTTTCCTTTTTCTTTGCAGCTGTAAATTCCCCCAGTTGTATTTTGTGTAACTGGGTTGCAATTGACTCAGCAGTTTCTTTGGCTTCCCTCTTCTTCTTTCGATGTTGGTCCACATAGTGTACAATGTGTGCTTGAAATGTTTCCCATGGTAATGTGTTCAGTCCCACTACCCCTTCCAGGGCTGTTTGGACTTCCTGAGGCATGCACTTTTTCCAGCATCATTCTGAACAGGTTCTTACTGGTATCTGTTTGCTCCCAGGAGCCTCCAGTTTCCTCTCTCCATTTTGTCTTGAAGTCATTGATGAATTTTACAACATTGTCATGTTCTCTCAGTGCCACTGGATCCATTTTGGTGGGGTAGGCTTTTCTCAGGGCATCCCATATCCTGTTTCTGAGAGGCCCAAATGCTAGGGTGTCTCCTCTGTTCTGTCCTGTTAATGTGTGCAGGTTAGCTTCATCCAGTATTTCTGTGGTTTTGACTTTCCCAATTGTTTGTGCTAGAATAGCTTTTACATCTCCCAGTTCACTTTAATTTACATCACTTTAATTTGTCCCGTCACACGTCCTTCAAATCCCCATGCTCCTTTGTCTTGCTCCTGCAGCTTCAGTTGTGGGTACATTCCCCCATCCCTCTGTTGCATGTGTTCCTCAGTGTATGGTGGTGGTCTCTCTAATTCTGAGTTTGCTTGTTCTTTCCTTGCTTTCTGAACTTTTTCTTTCCTGTGTTCACTTTTTTCTAACTTCTGATCCTTTTTTCCTTCTTCAACTTGTTCCTGTCTCTCCTGTTCCTTTCCTTCATTTTCAAACCATTGTACTATTTCTAATTTCTGTCCTACTTTGACTCTTCCCTTGCTACCCTTTTCCTTATTGGTGTGTCTAACCATTTCTTTTACTTCCTTACAACATTCTTCATTAAAGGTTCCTTCTTTAGGCCATTGCAAGTCTCCTGATGTCCTGTCATGCCATTTTATCATACACTTTCTGATGTACTTTTCATCTTCTTTATGTTTGGCTATAATCACGTCTACAGGTGTCGCTGGCTTTGGCCACGCTCCTTTACAGCAGAATAACTTTCCCATCACACACTTCTGTCCTGACTTGTATTGTAAACTCTTGTGTTTCTTCTCTCTCTTTTTAACTAAAGTTCTTTTGCTGTGTACTTTATGATCGCTGCCAATTTTCAACAACTGTCTTTTCTCTTTATATTTTTTAAACATTAATTTTCCACTGGTGTCAGTATCAGAGGCGTAACGATTTTGTCAAGGGTCTGAAAAATTATTCTCCCGTCTGGTCCAAAAGGTATTACTGTGAATTCGCTATTGTTATCAACCATCCACATACGACTCAGCACTACCGGACCTGTCTGTGTTCCTGTTAATCTGTATCTTTTTGCTTTTCGGCCTTCTGCGTCTTCTTCTAAATATAATATATCAAAATCTGTGTATGTTTGCAGTAGCGAGATGAGCGGAGTTAAACGGGGAGGTCCACCTAATCCTTCAAATTCAAATGTGCTATTTATTACTTTTAAACGAATCTCTTTAGGAACTAACCCGAGGAAATAACTCATATCTTCATTCTAAAATATGATGTAAGAATTAGTGTGCGTGTCACATTTAAGCTCTAATACGTCAGGTATTAACGAAAGCCTAAGTGTCCACTCTCCCTTATCACACTCTTTCACTAAAAGTAGATCCTTTCCGGGATTATTCAACAACCATTTATTTGTTTCACTCTGATCTGACTCTGAAATTCTAAACTCCCGTTCACACTTAGTTAAAACTCCTTCTTCACTTATCTGCTCATCCCAGTTAATTGCTCTAACTCCACTTATCATCTGATCTCCTCTATTTTTAATATTTTATTTTAACTATAACCTAGGTGCATTTATTATTTTATGCACTATGTTTTCTGTTAATAGTATTGTGTCGTCGACTACACAAAAACGTAAAGGGTACCTTTTATATCTTACTTAAACTTAACTTCAATAACTAATCTAAAGAAATTATTATTTAATAATGCTACTATGCTGGCACATTCAACACCTGTACCACTTTCGTGTCACAGGGGAAGCTTATGTCACAGAGGAAGCTTATGTCACAGTGTGTTCACAGTAATGTCCAATAGCACATCATAGCTTACATCACAGACAAGACCTATGTCACAGTAAGCTCTATGTCTAGTAGCATGTCACAGTTTATGTCACAGACAAGACCTATGTCACAGTAAGGTCTATGTCTAGTAACACTAATGCTGTATAACTTATAATCTATTCTTTATATTTTACACATACACATAAATTCAACAAAAGACATTACACATAAATATAACATACATTTAAAAGACACACATAAAAGACGTACAAGCGACATGACACAAGCGCTTTTACAACAATTTTAAAAAATTTGGAGTACTCACAACAATTTCCAACCATAAAACAATTTATCACACAACCTGGGCCCAGTAAACTTCAATACCACCTGTAGGAATTTTCAACTAGCAATCCCCTTATGTTCCCTAGCGATACCTCATACACATGGGTTCTAGCCCTAGGAAACTTGATTGCAGTACTGCTCCTAGCGATACCTCACACAAGTGGGTTCTAGCCCTGGGACTCGAGATTACAGCACAACCACCTACAGGACTTTTTCACAATAAATACCAAAAAATCTGAAAAACACTTGAAAAGCACCTGCCCAGTTCCATGTCTTAGTACCAGCTCACAAATCAGTGATTTCTATACTCAGCCTCTTGCTACAGGACTTTTACCACCTGCCACGTCTGGGAATCAAATAAAAGTTCCCTACCTAGCGATTTGCAGGAAATTTTACCATCTGGGTCCAGCCCCACTTGTTGATGATTCCTCATATACGGGCTCTAGCCCAAACACAGTGGCATTACCTCAGATATCACACAACTTATAAAATAATAAAGAAAATATCAAACAAAAAATCACAAACAAAAATAAACAAAATGGAGATCTCCTAATGTTTCGTTACTTCATCCAGTCTTTTATATATCAGCAAAAACGCAGCAATTAATTTAAATATGCCAATTAATTTGTCAATTCAATTTATCAATTTTGGCAGCTTTTAAAATAATTGTGTTCAATATGCCCTAGAAGTTACCTCTCCAGCTGGAAGCACGCACACTAACAGACCATGAACTTCTAATGCAGAAATTTGATCAAACAGGTTTTCTGCTGTGGTGGAAATTCTGAAAATATTATTAAGACAAGTAATCCATACACTGGGTAAGAACAAAGTAACAAAGGTTTTATTTTAAACTTCTGCAGAAGGACCAGTCTCATACAGCAAACAGTTGCAGCATAGAGAAAGGTGATCTCTTTCTCCAGCTGACCTATTTTATACACAAACATCTCTGTTAACATAATCAACGCCCCGTACATGAAGTTCCTACATTCAAACTCATGACTCTTTATCTGCCCCAGACCAGATGTCTATACCTTATCATTTATTCAGGGACAACTACAATCAGGTTGTTTCTATTCTGTTCTCGGCCTTGTGTCTCTAAGCTTCGACAACCAAGTTCAAACTTCTAACGTCTACATGACACACTTACTTCAAGGATCAGAATTAATACATAATTAAAATATGATTTTTCCATTACAATTTCCCCCTTTTGTCATTCTATGACAACCTAAATATTTTAATTCTACAATTCAAAACAATACTAATAAGCTATGTATTAGGTAAATTTCATCAGATATTGTCTCTCCCACCTGGGTTTTTAAACATCACCACTAGCACTCTAATGCACACAGAGGACACTACAGCTGTTTTTATGGGGACAGACCCCTGACACAAAAGCATTAAAAAATTTGCCACCTACTTAAATATACATGCTTTATATTTCTCTAAAGATCTTCTTCCATATCATGATCTAAACATTCAAAATGATAATCACCGGAATTTTGAACTCTGTCAGAAGTCGGGTCGTCCCAGTCCGTTTTCCGTTTTATGTTGTCAGTCTGTCTTAACATTTGATAATTTACTGTGTTCAGAACTAGTCCCTGTATACATCTGCAAATACAGGGTGTTATACAGAGGCCTAACAAGATTATAATCCCAATTGGTAAAACACTATAAACCAGCCAATAACCACAGCCTCCCCATAACTTCATGAACCACGAGATCCAAGACTCTACTTGGGGAGGTGGTTGCAAAGCCTTCTTCATGTGGTTTATGATGTTGCTGATATTCTGATGATCGTCAGGAATATAAAAACAACAAGAGGTGTTTAGAACTTTACACACTCCACCTCTCTCGGCCAGTAAAATATCCAGAGCCATTCTATTTTGAATCGTGATCTCTCTAACCTGCCTAAGTTCATCATTTACTAACTGCAAGGCATTTACGGTGTCATTTTTTTGTATCAGTAACATGTATGCTAAACCATTTACCTTGTTTAGGGCTACAGCTGTTCCTCCACAGAGGAAAAGTGACCAGCCCACATTTACTCCTGGGCTAGTCCACGGGTTTCCTAAAGTGTAACCATGAAATTTAATAGGGACATCACTTTTTCTTCTATTTTCTAACATCCGTGGCACCCACAGATTTTCTGTGTGTACTGACACACTAGGGGTTACATATGCAGGATAACATGAGCCTGTCCAATTGAAATACCTAGGTAAGGTCACATATGCATTTGACCCACACACCCACATTACTGTGCTTGTTGACGATAGTTCTATGAATGGACAACTACCATCATTTGGAAAATAATTACCATATATTACATTTAGGTGACCTACCTTTTGAACGATTGGTTATACGAACGTAAGTGGTGCACTCAGACCATCCTAAGTCAGGTTCCCCATTTTCCTTTTGATCTTGCACAACGCAAGTGTCTCCTTTTTGCCATGGGACCATATAAGTAGAATTGTCTTCATATTTCTTAACAGGCAATGGGGAGCAATAGCTCCCTGGGGCATCACAACATAGGTTATTGGAATAATTACACTCAGGGACTGCTGGGTTTGGCCTCCCTGTTTCTTTGTATTATGCTGATATCTGTAAGATGGCCATGGTGGTTATTGGTATAATACAAGACGTGTTGTCTGCATTTGCTTCTGCTGCTGTGACATTATTTAGGGGCAGTGCTACCCAGCACGAGGACATGACATGGCATACACAAGAGGTTATGTATGTCTGTTATATTATCAGCAATGTCTAATGATAGGGCACATTCCCAATTCCCTGCACATCCATTGAGATTAGCATTATGCCTTTTTATCATGCTGTCTCTTCTATTTATTCTAGTTAAATGCATGTCGCTTGAGTTTGTTGAATAGACTTTACCATGACCATTTCTCTCTGAATTCTCAATAAGTGGGCACATCAGGGTAACCATAACTATTATTATTCCTAAAATTACCCAAATTGCTTTGGGGTGTTGTTTTCTCATTTGTAACCAAGGGTCCAGTCCAGCTAATTCAATGTCTGTAGTGTGAATAATCTCAGTCACTAATATTCTCCGTCCTCTAAAACAGTCTTCTATCCTGTCAGTAGTTACAACACTTACTTTTAACTCTAATTACTTTTATATGTCACCAATGTTACTCAGTGCTACTGCTACTTTGACACCTTACAATTTCTTCATGTGTTGTCCTCAAATGTAGTGTACTTATTGTTGTGATGAATTTGAGTGGAGAGTTGTGGTTCTGCGTTGTTTCTGTCACTCTAGTTGGTTCTTCTGAAATTCTTAAAATCCTTGTCATCCGTGCTGTCGAAGGGGAAGAATCAGTTGGTGTAGCCATAATCCTTTAAGGAAAGGAAATTTTGCAAGAATGTGGCAATACTGCAAAGGCATGTGCACTGCTTATGGGAATAATTTATGCCATTAACCTTGCATAGCCCTGAGCACTGCGCTACACACAGTGGCGGTTCTACACTGAATTGCTCCCTGGGGCGAGACTCTATCCATATGGTAAATCATTCATCTTCTATACCGCTTTATCCTGTATTTAGGGTCGCGGGGACCTGAAGCCTATCCCAGGAGACTCAGGGCACGAGGCAGTGTACACCCTGGACAGCGTGCCAATCCATTGCAGAGTGCACACACACACACACACACACACACTCATTCACACGCTATGGTCAATTTGGGAACGCCACTTAGCCTAATCTGCATGTCTTTGGACTGTGGGAGGAAACCGGAGTACCCGGAGGAAACCCACCAAGCATGGGGAGAACATGCAAACTCCATGCACACAGAGACGGGAATCGAGCCTGGCCGGGAATCGAACCCGGACCCTGGAGGTGCAAGGCGACAGTGCTAACCACTACAACACCGTGCCGCCACAGAATTTAATTAAACATGAATATATATAGCTATTTACACATGAGTGCTCAAATGTAAAGCAAACGCAATTATTAATTTATTGTGCATATTTAATTTCATTCAGACGTTTAACTTATAGGAGAAATAGCGCTCAGCCCACTAGTATTTTCTGTTCAAATTTAAAGATGCCCGTGTGTGTGTGTGTGTGTGTGCAAATAGACAAATTTTACAAAGAACACAAAAGTGTATAATCTTTAATAAAGTTAGCCTAATACAATATTGTTTCCAATGCTGAAGCAAACATGATTTTGTTTTAGTCTATTCTCTGAATACAATGCGACAGCGCGCTCCGAGGTGACACCCACAGAACCCCAGTTACTGTAATGCTTCTTCTCACCTTTCATTCATGTTAGGTGTGAAGTTATCTAACCGGTTTCTCTGATTGGGGAATTCGCAGAATTGTGGGTTTTAAAACAATTTAATAAGACCGAGCAGATGTCTCTGCCTAAAATGTTTTTCGCCAGCAAAACACCTCTCTCTCTCTCTCTCTCTCTCTCTCTGCATGCGCACACAATCTCTCCACGCGAAAACAACGCGAGTAGCCTATATAAAGTACATGTATTTGTATTTGGTGCACTTCTGACCGAGAACATTTTTATCGATAAATCGTGCGCGATTAGCAGACTTTTGATCAAAACACTGCCTTTTGTAAAGTGAAAGTACGCGCCACTGTCTTCTGCACGGCAAAGAATTAGAACTTGTAAACGCCGTGTAGTACCTCCGTAATGATCCCCAACCAACTGATCCACAGCGCGGGTACAGCGTCTCCAAACATGCATGCGCGGTTTAATTTGAAATTTAAACTAAACTTAAAAAGTTAAATTTACTTAATATTATTAGGTTTATGTGCAGTGACTATAAAACATTTAAATGTTACAAGTAAATACATAATAATATTTAACTCTTTCCACTCAGTTAATTTATTACATGAATTAAATGTGTAGGTATTTAAACTTTTACTTAGAACATTCTAGTTCTCCTTGAAATAAATTTTTACTATGTAAAAATTATGATAGTTAATTTAATATATTTTACCACACCAAATCATTTTTTTAGTGTGGAAAAAAATGCATAAACACCTGAACAAAAGGTCTACGGACAAAACGGAGTTTCTTTTTCAAGATTCAAAGAACTTTATTAATCCCAGAGGGAAATTGCTTTAAAACTTCTGTGAGAGCTGTGGTGAGAGCGCCAAATCCTAGTCACTAGTCCACCAGGGACTCTTTTTTGCATTGAGTTTAATCATGCAGCACTTTTAGTATTCATAGCAAAAAAAAAACAACAGTGTGATTAAAGTACCCGAAAAAACACAGAATTTTGACCCAGCATAAACAACCCACGTGGTTGCATTACAATAATAATATGAATAATAACAATAATAAATTCAGAGCACTACTAATAATAATAATTATAGTTCTGAATTGAGAAAGTGCAGTCAAAGAAGTAACATCATTGAAGGAGAGAAGAAAATGAAGAATAAATACATATTAGTATTTACAGTTTGAGCTTGCAATGGAAAAATCATATTTTAATTATATGTATTAATTCTATTTGATTCTTGTAGTAAGTGTGTAACGTAGACGTTAGAAGTTTGAACTTGTTTGTCGAAGCTTAGAGACACAAGGCCAAGAACAGAATAGAAACAACCTGATTGTAGTTGTCCCTGAATAAATGATATGGTATAGGCATCTGGTCTGGGGCAGATAAAGAGTCATGAGTTTGAATGTAGGAACTTCACGTACGGGGCGTTGATTATGTTAACAGAGATGTTTGTGTATAAAATAGGTCAGCTAGAGAAAGAGATCACCTTTCTCTATGCTGCAACTGTTTGCTGTATGAGACTGGTCCTTCTGCAGAAGTTTAAAATAAAACCTTTGTTACTTTGCTCTTACCCAGTGTATGGATTATTTGTCTTAATGATATTTTCAGAATTTCCACCACAACTTGGCGTTGTCGGCAGTTCTCCGTGTTTGAGGAAGGCATTGGAGAATCCCGGGGAGGCGTAAGCGCTGACGCCTTGGAGGCTTTTCACTTCATCTCAAACGCTTAATTGGCAATCGAGCGTGAGAGGACCGGGGATTCACCATGTCACCTCAACACCGGAGTTAAAAGAACTAAAATAGTGTTTTACTAAATTACTTTGTAATTGTCAACGTCTTTAAGTTGTAATTGAGTAAGAAGTGCGCTTTCTCACAGTGGCTGGGATAGATTTAAACTTGGATCTATCACACGAGTCTGGGATTCGTGAAAGTACCCAAAAAAGTGCAAAGGCGCACAAAAGAGAGAGAGATAGGGTACTGGTTTCGCCTCATTTACGAAAACTTGGCCCCCGCAGCAGACGTGCTCGGTGTGAGGACCTCCGGAGATAAAGCAAGTCAGAGTGCAGGGTTGCAAGGTGCACACGTAAAAGTCAAGAGGACTTTACGGGAAAAAGGAAAAACAGTCAAGGGGACTGTTGAGGTAAATTAAGGTAGAGTGTAAAGTGCACCGGTAAAAGTCAAGAGGACTTTACGGCAGAGTGCAAGCTGCACCGGTAGCAGTCAAGGGGACTGTGAGAGCACTGTGAGTTAGTGGCACGCGTAAATTGACAAGTAAAAATCGTGGGTAACAGCAAAAAAACAAACAAAAAAGATTGTTACTCTTGTGGGGTTCCTTGGTAAAGATAACATCTAAATTATGTTTGAGAAATGTGGAAATCCAGGGAAAACAAAAGCAAAAAAAAAAAAGAAAAGTAGAATTATTAATTACTGAGATTGCTTTTGAGTTGTGGATGTGTGAATCATGTGTACATAGATAATTACAATAACAAAAAGAAAAACAAAGTAAACATTAATTGGGTAGGATTTAATATGTGGAAGGCAGAAGCAGAAACAGAAGAGAAAAACGCATACAACCTAAAATGCAAGCACAAAACATTGATTCTTTTCAGTGTGTTAAGTCTGTTTCAGATCCCGACCTGGACGGCTGCCCCCCGCGACCCCCAGCTCTTAGACAGATAGCCCCTTCAGCAGATCCAGTAAGACAGCATGGACAAGAGACTTCTCGGCAGGCCCCAGCACAGCAAGCACAGCTCTGTCTCCAATTTCGTCACATACTCGAACCAAGGTTCAGCTGAAAAGTGAAAAGGCTGATCGACAACCACCACCTGATGACAGCGAGGACGAGAAAGAGGAACTCTTAGGAGCTACAGGAAGTGTTCATCAAGTAATCACTGCTCCAATGATGGAAGTAGCAGGGGCGGATGGCACAGCGATGCTTGTTCACCGACCATGGACAATAAAGGACATCGAAAATGCACATGGACAACTCCCAGACCCGAGAGAGGGGGGAGGACAGAAATTCGGTGATGAAATGAGCAGATTTTGCTCAGAGTTTCGCCCGACATCTTATGAAATGCGACGACTTTTGGGGAGAAAACTAGGTGCGGACTTTGCAAAGGTTAAGTATTCCTGGCCAACGGACAATGTTTTCGCACGGCAAGCTCAGGCTGATCATGAAGCAAACCAAGCATTTAACGGTTTTGTGGTGTGCCTTACAGCAGCGTGTAAAGAAGCGTTCCCAGCAAAAATGGATATGACTAAAATATCAATGTGCAAACAACAACCAGGAGAGAGCATGTCACACTATCTCACCCGTCTCACTGAGGTACATGATGCAAACAGTGGGTTGGAGAGGCCTGCAGACATGTCTGTGGCAGCAATTTCACCGTATAAAGCACATTTGAGGAACAGGTTCATAAATGGATTACAGGAGGACATCGCTCAGAAGGTGAAAAACACATGCGTTGGATGGGACACTGGAAAACTTAGTCTCATTGAACAACATGCAATACACGCGGAAAAGCTGGTATCATAAGAAAAAGATAAGCGCAACAAGAAGAGAGAAGACCAGAGTCACAAAGCACAGCTGGCAGTGTTGCAGATGGTAAGACAAACTGCGGATGTACAGTACAGGAGACGTGGAAGAGGACGAGGAGGACGTGGACGTGGGAGAACAAATGGCTGTTATGCATGCGGAAGTGAAGACTATTGGATTAGAGACTGTCCGAGAAGGAGCAGAGGAGAGGAATGGATTAGGAGAGGTGAGGATCAGGGTGGAAATTGACAGAAAAAGGCCGGGGGCGTGGGGAGCAGACCCGAAGGAGAGGGTGAGAAAAATTTTTTTTTCCTACTAACACTTCTTGCTCTGATCGCAATGAAGAAAAGCTTGCTATCTTTTTCAATGATTCAATTCACGTTTATATCTTAGAAACATCCACACATGCTACGTATGATCTTGAAGTATACAGTATCAGTAAAATGCCAACAATGGAATTGCAGCTCCATGACAAACAAAATTCATTTTGCTACATTCCATGCAGGTCATTCAGTCATTAAAGCCTATGAATTTGACAGTTTAGTGAAACAGAGTGGCAGATTCCTGAACTCTGTGGGCACTTCAGGACATGCAGCTGAAAAGAGCCTCATAAAGCCAAGCATGAGGCTTTTTACAGGTGTACATGATAAATTTAGATTTTTTGCTCTTATTGCAGCCCAGTAAATCTATTAGGCTGAAGATTTCATATGTAAATTAGGTATAAAACTCTTGAGACTAAACCAGTATTGAGCCTGAGGATTTCACTCTTGTGAAATGTGATCCGTTGCCCCTGTTGTATGTGTATGAATGGAACCTCTGCACTTCAACTGTGAGTTCAGTAAATGCTATGGTGATAGACAAATATATACCAGTAAACACATTATGATATTAGATATGTGTCACATATCTCTTTTTTTTTAAAGATAAGCTCAGATGTGTAGTTAATGTAGAGATAAGGAGTGTGCACACGTTGCTGTCAATGGGTGCCTAAGAGAGAGAACACATTTTAGGCTTCAGTTGGCATACAATACTTCACACTGAAACACGACTGCCCCCTACAGGTAATGAAGGGCATTTTCACAGCTTGTCGCGTGCAGCCGCGCAAAGCCACGGCAAGTCGCGGGATTCCTTTTCTCGAAAAGTGCGTTTTTAATGGCGGTTCATTTTAATAGATGATAAAGTTAAAGTTTCGGAAGACGGCTGGGGTGTTGACAAGGCCATAGGGCATCACCAGGTACTTGTAGTGCCCAGTAGGTGTTATAAAGGTCGTCTTCCATTCATTCCCTTTACGAACACGGATAGGATTGTTTGCACTGCGAAGATCTTGTTTCGTGAATATTTTGGCTTCCCTGAGACACTCCAAGGCTGCGGGGACCAGGGTTAACGGATAATGAAATTTGACTGTGGCTTTGTTTAGGGTGCGAAAATCTATACTGTACATGGCCAAAGTCCACCCTCTTTTTTCGCCACAAAGAAGAACCTTGATGCCGCAGAGGAAGTTGACGGGCAGATGAAACCTTGTTGGAGGGCCTCTGTTATGTATTCACCCATGGCTCTTCTTTCTGGTATGGAGAGTAGATAGATTCGTCCTCATGGAAGTGGATCACCTGGAAGGAGGTCTATGGCACAGTCCCACTGACGATGTGGAGGTAGTTGCGTTGCTCTCTTTGGGCAGAACACGTTTTTGAACTCGGGATTTCTACTGGGATTTCAATGGTGGTAACTTGTAATCTTAGAACGTGGGGTTTTTCAAGTTCAAAGGCTTTTATTGCCATTTCAACCATATACAGTTAGTACACAGTGAAACGAAACAACGTTCCTCGAGGACCAAGGTGCAACATGCAACATAAATTAACAGCATAAATTAACAGAAACAATAAACTAGCTAACTAAAGAGGCCTAGTTAGCCGGCTAGCAGAGACAAGACAGATAGACGTAACAAATTTGAACATAAATTTACAAAAACTAACTAGCTAAGTAAAGACTACAGGTTTTACAGACAACATAAAGTGCACGTGCAGATATGCAAACAGAGCAACAACAAAGTGACAGTGCAATGAACACGACATAACATAACAGAATAATATAACAGAATAATATGGTGTTTGAGGTAGTGAGAAACTGTAAAAATTTCTTAACACAGCAGCAAGAATTGAGGAATTAGTGCAAAAAGTAGTCCAGTAATGTTCTGGTATGGTCATAAGAGGTTGTAATGGCAGTGTGGGAACAGGCCTTTCCCCATCTGAGCACCTCCCCTGTGGTCCAAGAAAGGATGGGGTTGTGCTTCATTAACCAAGGGTGCCCCAAAAACACTTCTGCTGTGGATTCCTCCAGAATCAAAAGGTGGATCTCCTCCTGATGCAATAGCCCCACTCGTAGGGTAATGGGACCTGCTGATGAACATACAGATCTTCGGGAAAGGGGTTTACCAGTTATTGACAGGACCTGGAAGGTTCATTCCATCAGGGTGGTCTTGTGCCTGAGGTACCGACACTCAGGCACAAGTCTCCAGAGATGAAGTTCCCCGCTGACCCAGAGTCAAGGCGTGCTGCCACTGAAATAGACACATCGGGGGCAGTAAGGTTTACAGGTGTGGTGAGAGGTTGTGTTCGTTAAATATGAGAGGACCAAACACTCACCACGGGACGAGGAGGTCGAGTGGGGCCCTCCCGCCTGAGGTGCCCCGCAGTCCCACAGTACAGGCAGAGATTCTGGGTCGGCCTCCTCTGTCATTCTGTCAGTGAGATTCGGTTCCTGTCCAGATGCATGGGTTCCAGAGTAGACCTGGTGTTCCCAGACATTGCCGGCGGAGTTTGGAGGAGCTTAGTGGGATTGTGGACGCTGGGTTGGCATGAAGCGACACGTGCTGAGCAGCGGATAGACAGTTAGATGAACTGTTCCAGTCCTAGAGAGTTGTAATGGGTGGCAAGCATCATTCGCAGATTGGGATCGAGCCCTTGACGATATATGGTGATTAGTGCTTGCCCATTCCATCCACTGCTGGCCGTCAATGTGAGAATACGTAGAGCATATTCTTGTACAGATTGGTCACCTTGTCTGAGGTGATAGAGTTGTTCTCCTGCCGACCCTTCACTGTCCGTCCTTTCAAATACCGCCCTAAAATGTGAGACAAAATGGTTATAAGAGGTGCTTAGTGGTCCTCCATGTGACCAAATGGATTCAGCCCACTGCAGCGCAGGTCCAGACAACAGGGAAATGATATAGGCGATTTTTGCCTGATCAGTTGGATAATTGGAGGGTTGCATGGTGAACGTGAGTGAGCATTGGAGTAAAAATCCCTTGCAATCCCCCTCCAGGCCAGAGAAGGGCGCTGGTAATGCCATGGGGCTGGGTGCCGGTGGCGCCGAAGCAGAGTTGGAGGCACCGGTGGATGTTCCCAGTAATGGCGGCATTGTCACTACCCGGCGTAATTGCTCCACCAGGGCATGGATGAGATCGGGTCCGCTCATCCTGTTTTGTTGTTCAAGATCAGGGCTTCTGTAACAAAGTCGGACTGAGACAGGATGGTTTTATCAGGATGAGCAATGTTTATTTACACAAAGAGCAGATAGGTTCAGGACTGTGTACTACAGTTCAAAAGGGGAGAATACCAGTATGGGAGGATAAGCATGTGAGATTGTCACTTTCCTTTGGGTAGTTGTGGAGGGTATGCCGCGATGAGATCGACCCGGGAAACACTGAGGACTCTGCCAGGGAGAAGTGCGCTCCCACAGCCATGGAGCCATGAGCGTGGGAGACACACAGGACTAACACACAGGAGAAGTGCGCGCCCACAAAGGAGGTACTTCTGAGGAGAGCAAAAGGAACAGGTAAATAATTAGAAGCGTACTTCTCTTGGGGATTTGGTCCACTTTCGTTCTTACGAGCCCGGACGCTGGAGGCTGTGAGGTGTGCGCTTTTAAATGTTTTGCTTGCTTGAAGTGGTGGTGGTTAGTATTCCGGAGATAGGGGGTGTGGTATTTGATTTAATTTGAATCTTGGCCCAACTGTGACAGTTATCGTCAGTTCACACTAGTTGTTGAGTCACATGACCTATTCCTGATCAGAGCCTGAAACGGAGCTTATAATCATCTTCTGTTATTTAAAAAATATGGGAATTCACACAGATAATTTATCCACGGTTCTCGTGTAGGTACACAATACAGTACATACAAAATGATAAACGATTACAGTATCGTCTCTTTTTAAAATGTAATTTGCTTGAGTTAATTAAATTATTCACAAAAGTTTAAGGAGCAAAACTAAAAACTGACAGTAACACAGTGAAGGTTAAACCTCTATACTTTACTGTAATATACACAACCGTTCAAAAGTTTGGGCTCATTGCAAATTTCCTTGTTTTTGTTTAGTGATTTATTTTCTAGATTTTACAACAATGCTGGGGATTTCAAAACTATAAAATAAAACATATGGAATTAGGTAATTACGTAACAACAACAAAAACAACAGATAGTTGTTATTTTAAGACACAAAGGTCGGCCTTTCTGTAATAGTTCTTGCACGAACAGTATTGTCAAGTGCATTTGCAAAATCCGTCAAGCACCATAATGAAACTGTCTCTCATGAAGGCCGTCCCAGGAGGACGAGACCAAAACCTACCTCTGCTGCAGACGAGAAGTTCATTTAGAGTGAAAAATCAGCCTGAAAAATGACCAATTAACAGCACCTCAGATTAGAGGTGTTATGAAGTCTTTACAGAGCAGAAGTAGCAGAAACATCTCAATATCAACTGTTCAAAGGAGATTAATGCATTTTTGGATACCTTCAGCATTCCTTTACAATGTAGAAAGAAATAAAAATCAGGAACCATCATGGAGTTAGAAAGTGACCCCAAACTTTTGAACGGTAGTGTAAGTAAAGACAAAACTAAATGTGTTTCTGTGTCTACAGTAAAGTCTTAGTGAAGGTAAAGTGTATTTACATGTACAGGTAGGAGGAATCACTTCAGTAGTATGCTCTGGTCCCATCCCAATGAGACGTGGCGACATAGCTTACAGCAGGTTATGGTCGCTGAACCGCTGGATGTCCAGGTGGTGCTCCAAAAATAATGTGGGCTACATAGATAATTGGAAGACCTTTGAGGGCAAAGCTGGCCTGTTAGGGCGGGACGGTGTCCATCCCACTCGGGAAGGTGCTGCTCTCAGTTCCTGTAGTATAGCTCATAGTCTCAGTAGAGGACTAGTTAACCGGTGACAATCCAGAGCCCAGGCCAGGGAGCAGACAGACAGGCTAAACCAACCGTCTGCTAGCTGCATAGAGTCGTCACTCAGGGTTCACCATATTGAGACTGTGTCTGTTCCCCAATCTAAGCAAAAATGTAGAAAGACTCAGAAAGTCTGTTTCAGTAATTAAATTAACATAAAGACCACAAACTCAGATCATACTGAATGCGCAGCCGGCACCTCTGATCTGAAGATAGGATTGTTAAATATTAGATCTCTCGCATCAAAAGCAGTTATTGTTAATGAAATTATCACAGATCAGGCATTTAATATACTCTGTTTAACTGAAACATGGGTTAAACAGGATGAGTATGTAGCTCTAAATGAAGCTAGTCCTCCTGGATACAGCTACATACACCAGCCTCGGTTAACTGGTAGAGGAGGAGGCGTCGCAGTTATTCATAATGATAATCTGTCTATCGTACAAAAACACGGACACAAATTTAACTCATTTGAAATTCTCTATAGTAACATAAGTCTATTTAAGTATATTAAATCAGCGCAGTCGATTCCACTAATTATAATTTACAGACCTCCAGGGCCGTATTCTGAATTTCTTAGTGAATTTGCGGATTTCATCTCAGACCTGGTCGTTTCTGTAGACAAAGTGTTAATTGCTGGAGATTTTAACATTCATTTTGAGAATCCAGAAGACCCTCTGAGAACAGCATTTATATCCATACTGGACTCCGTAGGCGTAAATCAGTGTGTAGTAGGACCCACTCATAAAGCAGGTCACACTTTAGATTTAGTAATATTCTTCGGATTAATTATAAGAAATGTATTCACAATTCCACTGTCTGAAATTATCTCAGATCACTATCTTGTCTCCATTCAAGTTTGTCACAGTGATAATGTACGCACAGCACCGCGCTACCGTATTAAACGTACATTCACATCAACTACCACACAGAGTTTTATCAGTAATCTCCCAGAGTTACCAACTTCGATTAGGTCACCGTCTGACCCCACAGAACTTGATCAGGCGACTGAATATTTAGAGTCGACATTTCGTTGTACCTTAGATAATGTAGCTCCAGCTAAAAGAAAAATTATTAGAGATAAGAAACTCGCTCCCCGGTATAACGCGCGCACTTTAAAACAGACTGCTCAGAAATTAGAGCGTAAATGGCGTCAAACTAAATTGTTGGTATTTCAAACAGCATGGAAAGAGAGCATCCTGAACTATAGGAAAGCTCTTAGTGTAGCTAGATCAACGTATCTCTCCACTCTTATAGAAGAAAATAAAAATAATCCTAGATTTTTATTTAATACCGTAGCCAAATTAACCAGAAATAAGACCACTACAGAAATCTCCACAACAACATCATGCAATAGTGAGGACTTCATGAACTTTTTTAATAATAAAATTGTAAATATCAGGCATAAAATTGAGGCTTTGAAACCAAACAATGTAATTGATACAGATGTTAACCTAGCCATGTCAGATTCAAACCTAGAATACTTTACTCCTCTTGAAGAGAATGAACTAATTTCACTCATCTCTTCTGCAAATTTATCAACCTGTATATTAGATCCTATACCGACACATTTTTTTTTTATAGATTATAGATTCCAGCCTTTCATTTGAAGCTCATGTAGATAATATCACCAGGATAGCATTCTTTCACCTCAGAAATATCGCCAAAATAAGAAATATATTGTCGCTAAACGATGCAGAAAAACTAGTTCATGCTTTTATCACTTCTAGGTTGGACTATTGTAATGCCTTACTGTCTGGTTGTTCAGTTAGGTGCATAAACAAGCTTCAGCTAGTCCAGAATGCAGCAGCGAGAGTCCTCACTAGAACCAGAAGATATGAGCACATCACCCCTATCCTATCTTCACTGCATTGGCTCCCTGTGAAATTTCGCATTGATTTTAAAATACTACTCTTGACATATAAGGCATTAAATGGTCTCGCCCCGCAGTATCTGAGCGAACTGCTAGTGTCTTACGATCCGCCACGCCTACTTCGGTCAAAGGATGCAGGCTGCTTATCAGTACCGCGTATTATGAAAACTACAGCTGGGGGCAGAGCTTTTTCTTACAAAGCCCCAAAATTATGGAATAGTCTTCCAAATAGTGTTCGGGACTCAGACACAGTCTCAGTGTTTAAGTCTAGGCTCAAAACCTATTTATTTAGCCAAGCATTTTTATGAATATATTTGCGATAAGGTAAAGGAGCAGATCTGGGGGACTCATGGACGTAGAGTATTATGGTTAACTGGTATGTTTAGATGCTTTCTTCCTCAGTCTCATTTGATCACTCAGGTTTGTTGACGGTGAGGTGATTGTTTGCTTTACTTCTCAGGGAGCCCTCATGTTTGTGTTTCCTTCTGGCTCTCCCTTTTAGTTATGCTGTCATAGTTAGTCCTGCCGGAGTCCCTGCTTGCACTCTACAGTAAATATACATTGACATTAGACATTGTGACTGTGACCATACCTAATTGCAATCTCTCCTCCTCTTCTCTTCCTCCCCCTCTTTCTCTTTCCTCTCTCCCCCTGTCTCCCCCTTTCACTCTTTCTCTCTCTCTCTCTGTCGAGCTACACATGTGGTTCCTGAGCTGCCAGTGATCCAGACTCCCTCTGCCCTCCGGACCTGTCTGATCCATCCTGGTGCCCCGTTTCTGGTTGGAGGTCTCATCGCATGGATGCCCCGTGTGTCTCTTTAGGATGCGCCTGGTGTCTGGGGATGATTCTATCTACTTAGAAGATGGTTCTGGCCTCGACTGGTGTTGTCAGCTGTTTCTCTGAGGACTTGACAATTCGATAGTTCAGGACTGGAACTTTCTACAAGTCTATCTGAGTCTAAATTAACTAACGTGGTGATTTTCAAAAACACCGGAGTTTCTACAGTAAGTCAGCGGCGCCGAAGAAAATAATTATATTTAAGTACCGTTGGTTAACGATGTAAAAATTAATAGGAAAGTGACGTAAACATAGAACAAGCTAATTTGGAGTGAGTGCTGTTTGTAGTGTACTGCTTTCTATACTTTATACACACTGTAATTAAGATTTGCTAACATAAGAACTTGAGCCAGTCCAATTTTTGTTTTTACCTTTTTTTTTTTTTTAAGATCAGTAATGAGTTTCTGAGAATTATATCTGCTCCACTTCAAGCAAGATTACTGGTTTCCTTGTACAAGCAACACTACAAACTAATTGAGATCATCAGAAACTAGGGAGGAACCCGTCAGAGAGAAGACCAGAGATATAATCTTCATCTTCAAGTTCTTGATCTGGTATGTACTGTACTCGCTCAAAAGCAGAAATTAGCTTGGTGTCAAATGTAATCTTGTGAATGGAAGCCACAGGACCTGAGCAAGGCATCCACATCAAGTTGGCTGTGATGCACTAAATTAAAACATAACTAGCAGAATAAAACTTTAGTTTAACTTGTTCACAGGTTAGTGTATGCTGTCTGAATACAGGTTTCAATGTCTGCCATGTTCATATTTTCACGCTTTACAAGCCTAACATAACCAACAATACTATGTTTGTTTTTATGTCCCTAGAGCCTGGAGGTGATTACCTCCTGAAATTAATACTTAAAATGATAAACTTTATCATTAATACATAATGTGTGTATATGTATGTCAGTTATTTTGGCGTATTCATTGAGCTAATTAAATTTATCATGCTGCACCATAATCCTAGGTGTTTTTTTCACTCATAGGGAGCATTAAGTGATCTTACATGCATACATCAGACACTGTTTTGCCAAATAGAGCAATTGTCTAACAAATGTCCTTTCTTTTATTAGGTTGTTCAGAAAGATGAAGCTCAGGCAGAACTTGTGAGGTGCACAATGGCCCTGTTTGTCCTCAGGTAGGAAGAGGACTGTCTTCAGCCTCCACAGGAAATCGGGATTGTGACTTATTGAGTTTCCATCAGTCGCACATGAATGTTCCATGTTTTACCTCTGCTGATTTTGTTTCAGGAACATTTTCTAATTTTCTTTTCAGTCCAATTAATAAATGTATGTTGCAAAGTTGAGTGTTACTATTTGTAATTTTATTCATTCATTCATTTTCTATACCGCTTAATCCTGTGTCCAGGGTCGCGGGGGACCTGGAGCCTATCCCAGGAGACTTCGGGCACTAGACGGGGTACACCCTGGACAGGGTGCCAATCCATCGCAGGGCACACACATACATTTATGGAGTAATTTATTTTAGTCGCAGAGTATTTAGTTTGGTTCTTCTTCAGCAGGTTTGACAAGGACAAAATGTACCCATTGCAAAATTAAATTTGTGGATAAATGCAGACATCTTTTTTTTTCCTCTCAATTTCAAATTCAGTTAACAGTGTTGAATGACTGTTGGTGTTTATACATTTTGAAAAAAAAAACATCTTATTGTTAACATTTTGGATGAAAATATGTTCATTCCACAATAAATGTTTATATAAAGAAATGTGTTTTGAGTGTAAATCAATATGTAATTAAGTTTTTTATGCTTTTATATTTAAATTATGAATGCCTTAAATCTTTTTGATGCAACTTAAAAAAAGGTAATTTGCTCAACCATTCAAAAGTGGTTTATATCAAGTTTATAATTTCAGGTTAGATTTAGTAGAATATTTACATTAAGTAATATAGCCAACTCATTTTATTTCTGGAATTGATGCACGGGCTTCATCTTAGGCCTTTTTTTTCTTTCGGTTCTTTCGTTTCTCAGCGCCGGACTGTTGATGTCTCTTTCCAGGACCAGGCATATCGTTCAATTATTATAATTCTTTTGGCCAAATACTGTAGGCAACCGTAACAGAGGTGAGGGCGCGCGCGTCATCACGTCTGCTTAGCCGACTCTGCGTTCACCGTAGACTTCAATATAGACGTTTATATTTTTGTTTATTTGTATATGTATGTTATTAATATACATTTTTTAGAGATTGTGTGTGCGTGCACGGAGAGTTTGTGTTGATAAGTTTATGTGGATGAGTTGATAAGTGTATGTTGTCAAAGTATTTGTGGACATATAATTAGGGAATTTTTTTTTAATTAAGGATGTCTTGAAACATAATGCAGTAACTCTACAGTATTTATTGGAACACGGTAAAGGTGTTAATGTTTCGTACATTCCTTAATTTGTCCTTTCAGTTTGTGTTTTATGCTTCACTGTTTTCAATATACTGTACATACTGTAAAACGTATGGACAACAATGTTCCGGAAGCATTATTAAATATTCAATGAGGCACACACACACAATTTAGTTGCAATAAAGTTTTATTAAATTTATAATAAAGCAGGCAGTACTGTATATGGCAAATGGTCACTCAAAATCTTTACAAAAGTAAGAGTATTCATAAATTTTTTTTTTTTAGAAAAGAGGAAAACTCAATCTTTTCTTTCTAAGAAGTTCGTTAATTATGTCTCTTATTTGCTTGTTGTTGTGGGCTGTGGGGTGGAATTTCCTAGCAACAGCATCGGAAAGTGCTTGAAGCAGAATTACCCCATCAGCGAAACCGGTTTGATA
Organism: Channallabes apus; assembly: GCA_030522415.1. NCBI lineage: Eukaryota > Metazoa > Chordata > Actinopteri > Siluriformes > Clariidae > Channallabes > Channallabes apus. The sequence goes on from CM060110.1 coordinate 2,167,913, forward strand.
ACTTCACACCAAGGATACTGTAGGTGAGAAGGGGGATTACAGTAACGGTTTCTGTGGGTCTTCACCAAGAGGTGATGTGGGTCGCGTTGTATTCAGCGAATAGACTAAAACAAAATCATGTTTGCTTCAGCATTGGAAACAATATTGTATTAGGCCAACTTTATTTAAGATTAAAATAATAGTGGGTTAGGAACGTTATTCTTCATATAACTTAAATGGCTGAATGAAGTTAAATATACACAATAAATTAATAATTGCGTTTGCTTTACATTTGAGCACTCATGTAAATAGCTTTTCCATTGTATATACTACCATATCGTATATCTGTGTCTAATACTGGTTTATTCATATTTTACATTACATTCAGTTTGTAATTTACTTGCGATTGTCCTTTTAAAATGTAACCTATATACGTATTATGGGAGAAATTTTTATTTGATTTCATTTGATTTTACTTACTTTTGGGGGGTTAGAAGATACCTTATCAGTATATAATCGTGCATGTGCGTGCAAGCTGGGACATAGGCTTCTTTGTGTGCATTGCATATAGGAAACCCAAGCTTTACATTGGGGGGGCTAAAGACGGCCCTTTAATGAAACCCAGATGTTGCAGAGAGGAGGGGCAGGCACTGCATATGTACTAGAACGCACATCAACAGAATTCAGTTGCTCCATGGACACAGCTCCGGCCTTGTTGTTTGATAATAAAGGTCATAATCTTCTGTAAGCAAAGCCCGACTCTGAGTATTTTTCCACAACATAATGGCGCTGCGAGCAGGGTGGAAAAAGGGCAAAGGTGACTGACCGACGTGGGCTTCCTTGGTCGGCAACACAACCAGGTGGCCACTTACAAAGGTAAGCAACTTTTGCTTATATACTTAGGTTGTGTTGTTGGCTGAGGATCACCCATGGTGGTAAGGACACCTAATAAAGGCCTCTCCAACTCAAGTAATTTAGAATGGGCTTTGTTTCCAGAAGAGAATGCATGCATCAGATTACTAACAGTTGTACTGATAGTGAATTGAGAAGATAAGCATTGCATTGGTCTGGGTGTTGTCAAGTGGGCATTGATTGATGGCAACAATAACAGACGGTATGAGGAAGCGCATTTGGGTGTCTATTTGTTTTGTCAAGTGGGCTTTGATAGATGACAGGACAGGAAAAAGGTAGATGATCTCGATATTAATTTGTACTCATTGTCAAGTGGGCCTTGATTGGATGGCATGAGTAGTGCAGCAAGTTAATAAGGAATTGCGCTTAATTAGTTATATTGCTTGTGTAAGGTTACCCAGCAATTAATAAAAAATACCTTTTTGTATGAGGAACATACTGTTGTATGTCATAAGCATTTTTGTAGCCACCGTAAATGTTATATGGTATGAGTTTGGTGGTAATTAATTAATACCCTTCGTATGTGGAATGTACAATTGTACATCATAAGAAAGCACCCCTTATGTTTTATTGATATGAGTGACAGGGGTAATTAATATCTCTTCGTATGAGGAGCACGATTTGTGCCATTAAGTTGAATACAATTGCAATTGTTTGTGTCTAATTGATGTTGTGTCTATCTGTTTCTGTCTGAGTGTATGAGAGCTCTATGTTCGCCTAGTGTGTGTGTGAGAGAGAGAAAGAGAGAGAGAGAGAGAGAGAGAGAGAGAATGGTTGAATGAGAACCATAAGCTCTGTGTTCTGTGAACAGGGCTGGACCTCCCGAGGGAATTGTGTGTGCAACCCTCACAGGGGGGGGCAGCTTGCTGCCAGACCAGAGACGTGTGTGTGAATGAGCCCTATTTAAGTAATAGCTAGCCTAATAATTAAATAGATAAATATTAATCAATAAAGGGACACGTGTGAGTGGAAAAATGAGCCCTTTTAGCAGGGGGACAAGTATGAAAAGAATAAGCCCAATTTTCTAGGAAAAAAGGGATAAAGTCTGAATGCATAGGCCTCTGAATAAATAGATAAATAAATAGTGCGGAGTGGTGAATGTGTATGAACCCCATATTAATATTGTGGCATTACTCACTTATTGATGAAAGTGTTCACGGTGCATAAAAGCACTATGCTTTTTGGCAAGTGTTAATTTGAAAATAGTGAAGTGGTGTAGATTAAGGAGTGATTATCATTGATGAGCCTTGGTAAGTAGAGGTGGATACTTCTGTGATTCTAAAAGAGTGTATATTGTTATAATAGTTTTATAAGTAAATTTAGCCATTAAGTAAGTGCATAGGCATAAAATAAAAAATAAAAAAATTAAATAAGTAAATATCTATGTGGTGACATAGGCTAAAGCATAATGGCAGCCTCTCCGGTGGAGACTTTAGTGCCGAAGCATCCTTTGTGTGAAGATCTCATCACTAAGACCTCCAATAAGTAGCAAAAAGAGGACCAAAGATATGATTACAAGATGGCCAAAGGAGAGGACATTTGATTCAGCACTGTGTTCTGAGATGGACACCTTGGTAAGAAAATTACAAACCGGCGACAAGAGAGAGAAAGCATGTCTAGAGAAGTTGAAAAGACAGCAGGAAAGAGTGGTCCTAGCTTTGGTTAAGAAAGAATAAGTGAAGTTGGTAAGGAAGAAACAGGAAGTGATGGAAAAAGTTAAGGAAGTCAGGAAGTGAGGCCGAAGTAGCGAGAGAGAAGTTAGTTACACCTCCCCCATATAGTAGGTGCAGGAAGACAGTCGAATTCCTAAGCGTAAGGGAATGGGGGAAGGTTCTGGTGAGATGGAGAAGGAATGTTATGCAGAGAGGTATAAGAAAAGTGGGGGTAGATTTACAGAGAGTGGAAAAGCTATGTGTAGAGAAGGATGTAGAGGAACAGGAGGGGGTGCAGACATGTGGAGAGAGGTCAGACAGCAGCACTAAAACACCAGTAAAAAGTCAGATAGCTACACCATTAAAGACTGGACATAGATCTTTGTACAGTAGAGAGGATGGGGGTGAAGAGGATTTGTTATTTAATATGGGCAGTTCCACAATTCCCAATTTTAATTAAAGGTGGGGGCATGGGCAACTCCAGGTCTAGAGGGTGTTGTCAGCCGCCTCCCCAGCATTCAACGAGGGTGCAGGGACATGGTCTTAAACGAGCATACAGTAAGACTTTGTGGAGAGGAAAAAACGTGCTTCTGACTCGAGTGAGGCTGTAAATACATACCACATGGATGGACTGTCTTTGAGGCTTTGAGGCTGTTGTATGGCAGGCCTTGCATGCAGAGTGTTGACCCAAGGACATTAAAGGGTGACCTGGAGGCAGTTACAGCTTGAAAATCTTACAGAGCGAACCAAGGAAAAAAAAAGCTCAAGCTACTCTGATTACCAGAAAAAACAGAGAGGGCCACAAGCAATCCTTCATCAAAAGTCCAGCCAGCTTCAGTCAGTGATGACATCACCAGCAGCATTTTCTCCAAACTCAAGCCAGATGCCTGCGTCTGTCACCAACGTTTTCACTCCAAGGCCAGGGAAGAGAGTACAAAGTAACTCTCAGTCTAACTTTCCCCCAAGCATGTGGGGATATGGATTAAATTGCCTCGCATAGCCATTGCCCGGCCCCGAGGGATGAGGGGGGGGGGAGACAACATCCCAGGTCCGATAACTTATAAGTCATGCCTCTCACATCTGGAAAAGTTTGCCAGAACCGTAGGATTCTCGGGAAGAAAAAAGTAGTTACTACAACCCAACAATAAGAGTGTGACCACACCTGTATTAGTCTCAAGTCATACACAAGATAATTTACTAGGAAGAGAATTATTAGGTGAATTAGGACTGCAAATATGGTGTTCTCCAGAAGGTGTGTATGTTGAACATAATTCCTGAAGCACAATTACCCTGTCAGACTTTCACTGTACAATGATGTATGACCCATCACAACACATCATCATAGGCCGGCAAGGAGCAGCTATCAGTGTAGAGGAGTGTGATTTTGTGGTTCAATGTAACTGATTCTGTTCTTTAGATGACATTGTATGTACTGCAGGATAGAATTGCCGCTCATAGGATTTATGTTGATTTTCATTCTGCAGATAAAACCTGTGTAAAAATCTTGTGTGGTAATAAATTGATTCGTACTTCTTAAAGAAGTTGTAGTTAGCCACAAGTCACAAACACAAATGGCATCAGCATCTGAAATCGACTGTGGGAAATTAGCTATATAGGCAAATGGATAGTCAAGTCCCATCTGAATTATAGTCTAAACATGATACAGATGTAGGCCTACTTAAATCAGCCAGCCAACTTCAAGTACAATGTAAACCAGATGTAGAACCGCCCAGAGTAAGACAATATGCTTTACGACCTGAGGCAAAAGCGGGTATATAGAACACTATTGAAGGCCTTGTAATCTGTGCTAAAACAGACCAGTTGTTGCAATACTCCTATTTTTCCCAGTGATTAAGCCAGGTACAAATAAATGGCATCATGTGCATGATTTACATGCAGTTAATAGTATAACAGGAAAGTATCCAGCAGAAGTTCCAGATCCACACACACTGCTGACTAATGTCCCTCTCTAAGCCAAATATTTTATTGTAATGATATTTGTTCAAGCCTTCTTCAGTGTTCAAATGGCAGAAAAGAGTAAACTACAGTATTTATTTTCATTTACAAGTGCAAGTTGACAAAATAGATACCAAAAATGCCACGGTGGTTCAAACATTCACTGTATATATTCAATCAGAGGTGGAAGCTGATTTAGGAGGTTAAAAGATAGAAGATAGCCTTGGTCAGCATATGGGTGACAATTTAATATGATTATCATCATTAGAAACATGCCAGAATGATTCCATTAAGGTACACCTTAAGCTAGTAAGGAGGTCATAAAATGTCATAAACTAAACTACAATACTGTAAGCCTCAAGTTAAATTGTTAAGGTGACTAATTTCACATGATACGACAGCCGTAGTACCTACATAATTAGAAGGCATAAGTAAGGCACCAGTGTCACAGCCTGATAAACAGTGATGGCTTTCTAGGGTTAACAGGTTTCATGCTGACTGGAGTGAGGAATATGCAGGAAAAAACAGCTCCACTATGGGAGATAATAATGAGAAAAGAAGAACTGCAAGATCTAAGTGCTACCTTAAAATAGAACACAGATATACTGTTAGCATTTGAATCCATCAAAAAGAAATGCAGACTGCACCTACTTTAGGTATACAGTACAGTACCTGATTATAGCAATCCGTTCTATCGGTATGTAGTGAACCAAGCTGATGGATATGCCTCAGCTATACTGATGCAGGAAACTTTCAGTGATAGAAAAAAACAGTCCCTAGCTTACTACAGCACTAAGCTAGATAATGTAGCACAAGGCTACCCACCTTGCTACCAACAGGGGCTAGCAGCGGTACATTATGCATATGACAAAGCATCCACATTGACTATGGGTTACCCGGTAACCATCTACACGCATCATAAAGTGGTAGAATTAATAGAACAGGGAAAATTTGTTCTTACTCAAGCACGTATTCTAGCATATTCTTCACTGCTCACATATCCCGACATTACTATAAAGCGATGTGACACAGTTAATCCAGCTAACTTAATCACTTAAACCTACTGTATAAAGGAGTGACTCATAGTTTTGTGGCGAATTCATTGGCATTTACTAGGTTATGACCTGATCTTGAATCTAAGCCTATAGCTGAAGCGGAAGTGACTTATTTTGTTGATGGATCTAGTTTAGAGACCAGGTAGAAAGTCACACAGGGTATTCAGTAGTGATGAAGGATGGAGAAGATTTTAAACCTATCCTATATCAGCATTGTACACAACCGTGTTCAGCTCAGTTAGCTGAGTTGAAATCGCTCACCGCTGCTTGTTAATTAGCCAAAGGACTAGTGGCAAATACTTTTACAGATTCAGCCTATTCCATGGTGTATGTCATCTGGTTGGAACCGTATGGAAGCGAAGGTTTAAAAAGCGTGAAGGAACTCCCATTCAACGTGCTGAATAAATAAATAAACTAATGTCTGCTCTGATGCTACCAAGATGATTGGCTTTCATTAAATGTCAGACCCGTAAAAAAGGGAAATGACTGTGTTGCTAAAGGTAACAACATGGCAGATTTAGAAATGAAGTGTGCATCAAAATGGCAACTAGCTGTGCAAGCGCGCATAGTCCTTATAGAACCACAGCCTCAGTAAGAGGATATCATTTGTACTCAACATCAAGCAGGTCCGTACGAGCGCTCGATGTGGCTCCAGAGGGGAGCGCATAAGGACGCACAGGGTATTTGGTGTCCACATGAAGGTCTGATTATAGCACCCATAGCACTGGTGAATATTTCTGGTTTAAATGCTCATGGACTGGGCCATTGTGCAAGAAGACATGTTGTGAGAAAAATCAGGCAACATGGGTATTGGACTTTATATCTGCTATGGTTGAAGAGTTCCTAGCTTCATGGGAGATATGTGCTAAGCATAATGTCAGGAAGGAAACAGCGACACCTATAGGCTATACACCGGTACCAGAATGACCATTTAATCACTTAGTGGTGAACTATGTGGGTAGGATAAAGTAGTGTTCTGGGTGAAAGATACATGCTTGTAATAACTGACATATTTAGTAGATGAGTAAAAGCAATAATATCTGCAGATGAAGAGTAAGGAACAGTTATCAAATCGTAAGGGAAGTGATATCTAGATTTGAAATTCCATCAGAGAGGAGTTCCGACAATGGATCAATATTCATTCAGAAAATGTAAGACAGGTGCTGCAAGGGTTGGGAAAAAGCTAAGATTTGGGGATGTCCACAGTCCCAGGGAAAGGTAGAGAGTGTAAATGGTAATCTCAAAGCCAAGGTTAATAATAATTGTAGTAGTACAATGCTACACTAGGTTTTAACTGATGCTGTACCAATGAGCTAACAAGCATGTAACCTAACACAAATACACACCTAACCCCGCATGAAATGCTTACGGGTCGACCCATGCCTGTGCCATTCTGTAGAAGCCATATAAAGGCCCACCGCTTAAACAATTTGAAAATCTTATATGAAGAAACTAACTGCCGTACATGAAGTAATCTATGTGCAGGAAAAGAACAAGGAGGAAGAGACGCTCCGTGTCCCATCACTCCAGGAGACCAGGTCTATCTGCGAGTGTTCAGGAGGAAGTGGCACAAGCCCAGGAGGGAGGGACCCCGCAAAGTGTGGCAGCCACTCCAACAGTGATTCAAGTGAAAGACAAGACCGTGTGGTATCACTTGAACCATTACACGAGAGTCACAAAGAGCTATGGGTACCGAAAACGAAGGAAGAAAGAAAGAAGAACCGAACATCAGAAAAATACAAAGAAATTAAATCATTATTGGAAAATAACCAACTATTGGCACAAGTTGGATACCAAATTGCACAGCGTTGAACACTCCGCTGCTCCAAATTAAGAATGAGAATCTGCTTAAGAGCAGCATCCACTACGGATACAAACGAGACTGACTGACTGACTGACTTCGACCAGGTTTCTCCAGACACAATTAACAGGACAAACAATTGTACAGATTATGTGTGACAACTAACTGTGTCCTTTACATTGTATAAATGCATTTCTGTTTAACTAACACTATATTGCTTTTACAGATAAAACAGCAGCAGCGACAACTAATTTTAATTTCCTCCACAGGAAAAATGCACGAGAAGGAAGCAAGCCTTAACCAGATTATGACAATATGTAATGCCACTAAACACAGTTCTCTTTTATTCCAGGTGCAGAAGTTTAATTAAAGCAGTTAATGGGTGACTTTACTGTGTCAAGTAAATTTATGAATGTGATTTATGAATTTATTAATCAAAGGTTTCCTAAAATTAACAGCATTTCCTAGCAACAACAGACAAGGATGAATTTTTGGACACAGTCATCAAGGATATCCCGAACTCAGCCATATATATCTCTAACAAGAGACTTTACTGGTTCATATATTGAAGTGTACAGTATCTTCCACGGCATGAGCCCACAATGACGTGCTGGCAACCTCTCTTGTGGGCTCCAACTGACTCCCTGCGGTGTGCAAAGCACCTGAGTTGAAGACTATTATATTACAACAAGGCTGTTTAAATGTATATCCATTCTTAAAAATTGTATTGTGTTATTGTGTAATTGTATGTTCCATTGTAGGTTATATGATTTATCCAATTGATGTAATCCTAGAAAATCCCTGTATTAAGTACATGTTCATGCCATGTTATTGAGTAATGGGAAGTACGATGTCATGGAGGTCGAGTCTTTTACTCCTATTCCTAGTCAAGGGTGGAAGGAGAGGTTTGGCCGAATCTCCACTAGAGGGCGAATCCATGGGTCGGTCATTGATAAAAGTCCAGTGATTTAATTTAATCACCAGTTAGTATAAGGAAGACTGACTCATGGAGTCGCACTCTAGATTAACCAATTAGTGTGGGACTTATAAGTCCCAGAGGGGGGGATATATGGGAGAAATTTTTATTTGATTTCATTTGATTTTACTTACTTTTGGGGGGTTAGAAGATACCTTATCAGTATATAATCGTGGATGTGCGTGCAAGCTGGGACATAGGCTTCTTTGTGTGCATTGCATATAGGAAACCCAAGCTTTACATTGGGGGGGCTAAAGACGGCCCTTTAATGAAACCCAGATGTTGCAGAGAGGAGGGGCAGGCACTGCATATGTACTAGAACGCACATCAACAGAATTCAGTTGCTCCACGGACACAGCTCCGGCCTTGTTGTTTGATAATAAAGGTCGTAATCTTCTGTAAGCAAAGCCCGACTCTGAGTATTTTTCCACAACAGTATCTACAGAATAAGCATATTTAACTACTTCAGCAGTGAATTAGAAACTTGGTCAGTCTGGCTTTTAGATGAAGTCCTTCAGAGCAAGCATTGTGTAAATATAATATATAAAACATAATGTAAAATAAAATAATATAAAATAAATAAATATATGACATAAATGGTTAATGATAGCAATAAAATCAAACTTTAATAGTTGGATTTGATACTTTTCTTTTTATTTACTGTATAGACATCTTATTATGCTTTATCTGTTATTAATCTCTTCTTCTTCTTCTTCTTCTTTGTCTTTCGGCTGTTCCCTTTCATCTATATTTTATCTATAAATCGTGTGTGTGTGTGTACGGAGAGTTTATGTGTGTGCACACGGAGAGTTTATGAGTGTGCCCCTTTGATGTGCTGGATAAGGCGGGGCGTCGACGGCTGATCAGTGTAAAGTAGCGTACTTTACACACATTGATCAGCAGTTGACGCCCCGCCGTACCCAGCAGATCAAAGGGGCAGTTATCGGCTATGACACGTTGAAGGAGAACTTAATAGTACTCAAAAATAGTGTAAATGTCTGCAACAATCACTAACCATTAGTAATTAAACATGAAAATATTAATTATATTTCCATATATATACACACACACAAGGGCGTAGGTTTGCTACCTATGACTCCAACTAATACCCCATCCCCCAATCCCCTTTTCCACCCACCAACCCCCAACCCCCTGCCCCACCTACCAACCTCCCACCCCAACTATGTCCACTGAATACATGTTTTTCTTAATATGGTGCGAAATCACTTTACATTAATACTAGCAATGCTTCGATTGATATTAATCCACTTGAAATGCAATTCATTAAGTTAAATTAAGGAATAGTGTAAAGTTAAAGGAATGTTTCATAACTGACAAAAAGATAGTCTTTAATAAAATAAAAACTATTCTTTATTGAGCCCTAGTGCAAATGAAACATCTCAATCATCTGTATATATATAAAAGTAGATTACATCTAAACATGAACTACTAGGTACAGTACCACACAACAGCTCGATGCCTCTTGCTCCTTTATGTAGGAGACAAAAACATGCCTTCGCCTCTCGTTAACAGAAATAAACTGCTGGCATATTTGTTTGACATCAATATTGTCCAGGCTGTTCTTTTTTTCTTCTGATAAACACTAAAGATGATATTTTGTAGAATGCTGAAAACCTGTAATCATTGATCCAAACACGCATGCGCAGTTTAATTTGCACACATTTTCGGCTTCAGTAGACACACAATACTTCAGACTGAAACACGACTGCCCCCTACAGGTAATGAAGGGCATGTTCACAGCTTCCCGCACGCAGCCGCGCAAAGCCGCGGCAAGTCACGGGATCCCTTTTCTCGAAACGCGCGTTTTTAATGGCGACATCTGTATTTCTGTCATTTTTATTTATATGTTATTGTCAACTTTTATATCACAGCTTTTTTTTATCACACAACACACTGCACCTCCTTATTGTTTTCGATGCTCACTCACATTTCTAACTCATTTCAGTCTGGTTGAATTTTTAGCATGTAAAAGTAAAAAGAAACCAGAAACACACACACACACACACACACACACACACACACAGGACAGGTCTGGCTTTCAGTCTGGGTTGGTTATACCTGCAAAGTGAGGTTCATTAATTTCATTAATAGTGTTGAGTGGTTTAGATCCTGATAACACATTAACTGATGACCAGTTGATTATCGTTACATCATTCAAATGGGATTTGTTTCTCCTCAGTACCTCAACATCTGTTTATCTACTGTTACTTAATTACTTACAGTCATGTTTAACTTACTGTAACTGTTCTCTGACACGGGTTCAGTACGTCTGTGATTTGTGGTGGAGGCAGAAGGTGTGGTATTTGTGGTGGAGGCAGCAGGTGTGGTATTTGTGATGGGGGCAGCAGATGTGGTATTTGTGATGGGGGCTGCAGTTGTGGTATTTTTGATGGGGGCAGCAGGTGTGGTAGTTGTGTTGGAGGCAGCAAGTTCAGTCTCTGAAATGGAGGATGTAAGTGTGAGATTAGAACTGGTAACCGTTGATATGAGATTTGAGGTGGATTCAGCAGGTTCTTCTGTAACTCCATTAATCATCCACATATTTGTACTGTAAGGTGTCTTTTGTCTTTCACTGCTTCAGCTTTTATAGGTTTAGAGGTTTTCTATGATGTTTCTTCAAATACAAAGCCAAACTTATAATAATAAAAATTTTAAAGTAAACTAAATGGTATATAATTTTGAGTGTTAAAATGCTAGGACAAAAGGACATTTACCTGTAGGTGGAGCTGTTGGTGGTATTTTTGCACTTTGCACAGAATTTTTATCTATATCTATTTATATAAAGAAATAATAAATAGAACAGTTTAGAATGAGAAAGTTTAGATATTTTCTGAGATGAAAAGATGATTAGATAATAAAGTGTTGATCAGGTGTGTGTATGAAGTGTATAGATGAGGGAATGTGACCAACCTACAACCACAGCGTGAGGAACGTCTCGGGTTACTTTGCTGTAACCCTGTTCCCTGAAAAGGTGGGAACGAGATGCTGCGTTGAAAACGCTATGGGAACATCTTGTCATGTTGCCGGTGGTGAAGCATGTGTGTATCAAAAACGCCAAATTTTGGCTTATACAACCTTGGACGGGTGACGTCATCTGATGAGACGCACCTGCAGGTTATAAATAGGAGTGAACCGGAAACATTCCTCAGATTGATTTGTCTGAACAGATGCCCGGTCACAGTGCAGTGTAGGCAGTGCGGTATAGGGGCGCAGCATCTCGTTCCCACCTTTTCAGGGAACAGGGTTACAGCAAAGTAACCCGAGATGTTCCCTTTCAAACACGCTCGATGCTGTGTTGAAAATGCTATGGGAGTGAGAATACCAACATCACCGCACTGCAAGTGTCTGGACCCCCGAGTTGTGTAGCGTATGCGCACAAGGCCGAGAGGTCTCAGAGCTGTGTCTGGGAAGCTGACTCGAGGACTGACACTCCGCGCCACACACTTGCTGCAGGGGAATACCTCTTGCTAGTGCAATACATGAGGCGATCCCCTTGGTTGAATGAGCCTTGATTCCTAGAGGCGAAATGAGCCCACGCGCCTCATAGGAGAGGGCAATAGCATCTCTCATCCAGTGTAGTGGCGGCCGCCCCCAAGCCCAAAACATGTACAGTGGGAGCCACGCCAAATAGCCGCGACAGTGTGGCTGAAGTGTGAATGGCGTGTGAATGCCCTATGCACGCCGTAATCCCCCCTCCCTTTTCTGGCTGAAAGGCGTGTCAAGATTTCACAGTAAACACGCCCATTCAAGCCCAATTTATTCATTTATCTGGTGCCACCACTAGATGGCGCTTCGTTCTCAAGAACACGTTAAAACAAGCCAGCTGCGCTGAGTTGCAATCACGTGATTTTAACAACCCGCCTCCACCCCCGCCGAACTGACGCTGCCAAACTACAGAGGTGAAGATGGCGGCTTAACGGACTATTCGTGGTAAGTGATGTTTTATTTTATAAAATGTGTTTGGGGTAGTTTACAGTTTATTTCCCAGTTTTGTTTTTTATTGGCTGTTTTAAATATCACTGGCAGCACCAGCAGCGGTCAGATGTGACTTTAGAGAACTTAATGTTCTGTTTACCAAGTCTGGAGTTAATATTACAGCTTACTGTCAGTGTCACACACTCACAATGTCACTCCAATTTAACTCAAAAACATGCTCAAGCTTCGACAATACTATTAATGTCCCTATTACAAGAGCTGCACTACCCGATGAAGAGTGTTTGTGTTCTCTGTAAATACTGAGAGAATCTCACCGCGTGTTGTCTGGATAAATTCAGCGGTTATTTATTCTCTGGTTAAGAGTTAATCTGCAGGTTATTTCTGTGACTGTAATATAATGTGATGCAGTTGATGAGGGACACAGACTGAGGGTAGCTGTACAGGAGTTAGTAACGCTCATAACCCGGTTTATATTTTACACACTTTGTCCGGGACTTTCCGCGGTAGCGCGAGCGCTTAGTTAACGAGCTGAATAACAACACAGAAGTGTTTATCAGTTAAGGAGGAGGAGGGGGAGGTGTGTGTGTGGGGGGGGGGGTGTGTGAGGGGCTTCAGTAAGTTATAGTTTGGCTTCAGGGTTGAACTAATGCTCATATACGAGTGTTATATCGCTTAACATATTTGTATGAGAAGCGCATTAAGTAAATTCTCGCTTAATTTAATGCAGACGATAATGCAGACAGTCACTGGTTAACACTAACACTGTTCACTGGTTAACATTAGCACAGGCAGATTATTTACATTCCAGAATCCCCAAAACAGTATTTTACACACTCTGTGGTAAATAGGTTTATTAATATATATTATTTTTATTAGAACTATATGTTCTGTAAAGTTTATTTGTCTTTGTCTTGACTAAATTCTCCTGTTGTCTTTAAGCAGAGCTCCGCTGTGGAGGATTGGGGGGTCAGACGGCTGACGGCTGGACTTTTGGAGCTACAGGACTGGAGGAGCCTGAACAAGCTGTTGACGGAGCTGTAGGAGGGATGACGTCACAGTCCGACAGCTTTAGAATGATGTTTGATCAGGTCTACTGTATATTCTGAACATAGAACTGCAAAATGTCTGATACAGTACTTTGGGGGAAACAAAGACTTAAACTGTTCCATGTTTAATAGTTTTGATATTTGAAAAATTAATATTTTAATGTAAAAGGACTATAGATAGAGACTTATAAGCAGCTGGTGTATCCGGGTAGTTTAATGAACTTTAAGCAAAAAGACAACATGTATTCATCTGTTTTATATAAATTACTGTTTTAACTTTGACTAGTTTTGGAAGAATAAATTGAATTGTTAAAGTCATGTTTTGCGTGTTTTAATTTTGGGGGATTGTTTGGGTATTTAAAAATTGTTTAATTGAACCAACAACTTCAATGGGCAAAAAATGGGACACAACTTTGTTTTAAATAGTCAAAGAGTTGGGCTGAAAATCATAATAATAATTATTGATCATAGAAACAAATGAAACCAGTTAAACACTTGATTATATGTATTTGTGTTTGTGATTATGTGACCCATAATAATTTTTTCTCAGTATAAATAAATGTTTTGGGTTTTAAGAACTCCAAAAGAGCAACGACAAACTTGGTATTCTCCATTGAGGTTTCTCACCTTCCACTCCTGAGTAGGACATGGTGTTAATTGCTCTGTGTGTGTGTGTGTTTTTGGCGGGGGGATGGGTGTGTGTGTTTTCGGCTGTTCAGCAGTTCTAAACACAAGCACAGTTTTTGTCCTTAACTAAAATACTTCAATACGTTAATAATGAATTTATTTTGTTGAATAAGGTAATAAGCGATGTTTAAACCAAACCAGTAAGTTAAGTAAGTGTTCCATACATTAAAGTACTGTGTATAACCAAGTGCCCTAGCAAACACAGTTACAGTACAGTTTACAGTACAAACAGAGTGTGTGCGCTGGGGGGATTGGAAGGTGAGTGAGAATACTCATTTACAAGACAAAAGACGGTCAGAGGCAGGGCTGTTCTAGACCAGACAACACGGGGTGGGGGGAGGGGGGCATCATGTTCGAGCACTGTTTTTACCTGGCCTTACTGTATAGTAACAGTATTGTATTTGCTGAATTGTGTTGAGGCACGCAAACCCCCTGACCACAATAAGGTGGCAATCCCTCAGGGGGAAACTAAAAAATAAATATATATATATAATTATATAATATCCTTAATCCAGATTTTATCAATCAATGACATAACATTTATCTAAGCTGGATGGTCAAATTCTCAAAAACGTTTAACCTAAAGTGAGACTTAACACACTATAACTAAAATATTTACAAAACTGAAAGGTTGTCTTATGAATAATAAAAAATACAAACTAAATTAAAACAGATGGGCTGTTGAACAGATCATAATATGTTTTATGTTTTCTGATTATAAATGATATATGGGTTGATTTTAGAAAGGCTAAATGAAATAGCTAGTTTTTGGTCATGTCAGTCCAGTAACTATACTATGTAAAAGTAATTATAATATGAATTAATTAAGGGCAGGACCTAACCTAATGTTAATAATTTACACCATGATAACATTAGTATTCATGTTTTTGTATATATTTTTAAATGTTCAAATGAACGTTTCAGAGTATATAATTTGTCGTGTCATCTGTGATTGAGACCCATGAGTTAAATTGAAATATTTTTTATAGGTAGTAAGCCAGGTTTTAGTAACCTTGGATAAATCAGCATGAAAGCCCTCTCTCGCGCACGCGCTCTCACGCTGTCTCTCGCACTCACACACACACACACACTGTACACACACAGACACACACAAATAATACATGAAATCGCGTAAGACCAAATGAAACTAGGGTAAAAAATATGAGCAGTAAAATACAGTAGTATCCTGTAGGTGATTCCTGTCCTGTGATAACAGGCGCTAACACTCTAGAACTGTTTCCTTCTGTTAGTTTTGTTTTCAAGTGTGAATGTTTATGGGGATTAAATCTGTCTCTGCTGCTGCATCTATACACCGTTGTGATAAGTGATTTGTGCCCCATCAGATCTTGGATGTGGGACGTTATGCTGGTTAAATGACTAAAGACACACTGATCCGTATGGACAGATATTTGTTCCAGATATTATGCGCCATTAATCAATTTGTTATGCCAATTTGACTTTCAGCGAAAACATAAAAAATATAACGAAAACAAACCCAAGCAGAAGTTAAATTTTAAGTTTTACTTTCAAATTAAAATTTCATTTGTCACATACACAGTGCGATATGCAGTAAAATGCTTTGGGTGCTTTAGATGAGGCTCGAACTCGGCATTGCTTCACCTGGACTGCTTTTTAAGCATCACGCGCTAACCGATTGCGCCACGGGAGCCACACGGAAGTTGGTCTTGTCAGAGTATCCTCTCTCTCTCGTGCACACACACACATGAAATTGCGTAAAACCCAACGAAATATAAGCAGTAAAAAAAAAAAACAGTAAAACTACATTAGTATAACAGGCGCTAACCCTCTGGAACTTTTTTACTATTGTTTCCAAGTGTTTATGGGGATTTAATGTGTCTCTGCTGCCGCATCCATTCACAGTTGTGATAAGTGATTAATGCCCCATCAGATCTTTTGACGGGGGAGCATTATGCATGATTAAATGACTAAAGAAATACTGATCCATATGGGCAGATATTTATTCCAGGTTGCATGCGCAATTAATTGCCTTTCTTATGCCACTTGTAGACTATCAGTGAAAAAATCAGCGAAAACATCATCAAAAATATAACGAAAACAAACCCAAGCAGACGTTACATTTTGAGCTTTACTTTGCAGCAAAATATTATCTATCAGTATATTAAATGGAACTAGGTAAAATACACAGTAATGTAAAATACTGTACATAGCCTGCGTTTTTATTCCGTACCTACAATGATCGGTATAGACAAATTACAAACGCTACCGTGTCCTTAAGGATCATTTCAGGATTTTAAAAATATTTCACTAACTAATTTTATTAATTCATTATTAAATAATAAATAGCATAATCATCATGGGTTGTGTATTGAGTGATTTAACAAATCTGTTTTATTAATCGGTTTGTTGTTGTTGTTTTTTCATCTATTTATGAAACTATGTTGACAATGCAAGAATTGTCTGTATATTAAAGATACGGTATTGGGCTTCCTGGACACTGCAGTTAACTGTGCCAGTCAATGCTCCATCTGGCGGAATTATACGGCATTGCAACCATCTTTTTAGAAAGCGCATGGGGGCGTTTATGGGGCGGGGCATCGTTAACTGCGTCATCGCGGGGGATCACAGTCCATGCACGAAGCCTGCATTAACCCTTCATGGACCTGCCACGGAGCCGTCATGCTCCAGACGGTTTTTTGACGTGGCTCCCACTGTAAAGCTGCTCTGACTCATGCCACTAGCTGATGCGGTGGACGTAAATCTGAAGAGCACGTACTGGACACAGTAAGTGAAGTCTCTCCTGCTCTGAAGCTATGTTATGTACGTCCTGAGTGTACTAGGGCACAAGCCAGAGGACAAATTTTCCTGCAGAAACTCCAGCACTGAAACAATTCAGCAGTGGACTGGGTCTACCTGCTTCGCACACACTTGCTGCAGGGGAATACCTATTGCTAGTCCAATAGATGAGCCCTGATTCCTAGAGGTGAAGTGAGCCCACATGCCTCATAGGAGAGGGCAACAGCATCTCTCACCCAGTGTTAGTGAACTTTCAAATACATTCCATTTGAGAGCATAAGCTCTTTGAAGGTTCCAAAGCTCGGGCCGGGGATTAAATATCGTCCCCTGCACCTGAGACAGAAGATCCCACCTCATTGGAATCACCCATGGTGAGCTGTTAAAGAGGGATACTAGATCCAGAGTCAGAGAGTAGCAAAGGGTACATTTGCTGATCTCTCCCAGATTGACTTCGGGGTGGGGTTTCAATTCCCCGTGTGTCAGAGATTGCCTAGACAGTAAAACTGCTCTCACATTCATATTCCCTGGAATGTTCGGCACTGAGGGACAGGAACCTGGTGTGCTAGCTATTAGTGGCGCGAGCACAGTCTGCCCTGGCGATTAACCCTAAGGAGTCGGCGGGCACACATGCATTTTTTTCTGGTAACCGTGAAAAGAGTTTAAAATGCTCCATCATGTTTAATCATACACATAAGTGTAGTACATCATTTGAATCTGGAAAGGGTCTACTTTTATTTATGTATACTCACAATATCAACAAAACATTGTGCTTTTGTAAAATAATCAAAATAAACAGGGTGCGCTTTCTGCCGTCTCAGTCTCCGCGAAAATCTTTTTTGAACACGTCACTAAAATGAACTGAAACTCCACGAATACTGCACACACAGACATGAGGAATATATCTATAGAAAGCTTAAAGGGTCTACTTTTTAAAAATGTATGTCACATTGAAAACTAATATTCTCAGTTTATGTAATCCGTATGAAACCAAGGAGAGGCACTGAATTTCTGTCGCACTTCATTATCTGCTAATGACCTGAGGCAGGACACACCCACACGCCATTCACACGGAAATCAGTTACGGGGAAATCTACGTACAAGGCCACGCCCCCCGGCCAACGGCACAAAAAAACACACACACACACAGGCAGACATGAAAACAAAGAGTTTACACACACATGCAGTGAGTTTTTCTGCACGTTTGGAAGATGGCGCGCGCTGCAGAATGTTCTGGACTGTGGGAGGAGTTTACATTTACCTCAGAAGAAGACCGTGTGACTCTGACGCATTTTGAAGAGAGAACAGATCCAGCAGAGGACATTCAAGCAAACTGCTATGACAGTGGGTAAGTTATTAAGTCTTATATAACTCTTATTCTGATAATATTAAACTAATATTAGTAAATATTTTCCTCACTTCAGCTAGCTTTTGTCAGCTTGTGTGACACATTGACTCTTAATGCCATTTACATAGTTTAGTGTAGCATGTAGATAACACTGCTAACATGCTGGCTTATGTAGCAAACTTTCCCGGTGGCTAAGCTAATGTCTTGTGGAGTTTATAGATGTTTATAAATGTTCTAATGTATTTCACCTCGTTTTGGATAGCTTTAGATTAGGGTTGCTAATATATATATTTTGCTTCGTTATGGTTAGCTTATAACACTGCTATCTGTAATGTTATTTAGCACAAACAAGCTAGTTCCAGTCAGCTAAAATACCGCCTTATGTAGCTAAGTGATGTTTATGAATATGTCTGTGGTGTAAATGTATATAATGCCTTTTGTTTAGCTTGTATATACAAATACCTGCTTAGGTGTAAATGTTTAGAATGTGTTAAATATGTGTGTAAAGCATGTCCAGTGGATGGTGTTTGCTAATGTCTAGGGTGTAACAGAAATTTTCCAGCCTGTTGTCCATCAACAAATACAAAGGGGCACAAAAATTTATAAACACTTTCACAATTGTTATCTATGGCCTTTTTTAAAACTCAAATTGAATAATGGCAGCAGTGTGTAGTATTATCTTTCCTCTAAAAATGGATCATCATCATTGATGCTATCATGTGACCTACAGAAGACAGGTGTATACAGTATCTTTCATATTGAAGTGTGGATAAATTTTTTTAGGCCACTTTGTATATATTGTGCATCCATACCTATTAATTGTACATCCATTTACTCTGAACAGTATATGCTAACATTTTTTTTTTATTTATTTGTTTTTAGGAATGTGCATCACCCCTGCCTTCACCAGCACCTCACATCAGGACACGCAAGCACCGTTCAGATGGACCTGTATTTGTGAAGTGGATGGACACACGAGAAGTATCTGTCTGTTCTACCATCCATTCTGCTTATACAGTAGACACGGTGTAGATGAGGGTGAAATCACAAGATACATGGACTACAAAGACATTTCCATGTCCTGCACTGTTGACTGCGTACAGCACATGGGGGTTGATCTCTCTGATCAGCTGTTACAGTACTACACTGCACAGCACAAAACAATGAAGTGGTACAGAAAGATTTTTCTACACTTCTTGGACATTGCTGCCACCAATGCCACCCTGCAGGTATGTTTTTGCAAATTTTTTTTAATCTTGCACTGTACACTTGCTTTCAAAGAAGTCGAGTGGCTTATTAACGTCTCTGGAGTGCATTGTTTCTAAGTGGCCGCTTGGTGTAGCGGTTAGAACGCTCGACCAGAGATCTACAAAGCGTCTGTTCGAATCCTGAGAGATGATGTTTTAAAATTGTTTTATTTTAAAACTAAATAAAATGTTTTAAGTGCGCTTAAGGTAGAGTCTTATAAAGGCTATGTAGACTTATATAGTTTTATTACTTTTGCACATTAATCTGAGTCCTCATCTGTTAGATCTGTTTAGTTTTTTTTTCCAGCCGGAAAATGCGCGGCTCCATCCCTTTCTCGCCTATTCAGGGAGCCTACGGAGTGAGCGATTAACCATAGTCGAATCGATTGGTGTGCGTCCAACTCACGTTACTCGTGAGCCGGCCTATTCTTGCCGGCTGGTGATAATTAACGTTAATATGATCTCGGGCTTGCTCACGATGCTCAACATCTATAAAAATAGCAAAGTATTGTGTATAGAGTGATAAAAAAAACTATCTAACGCATGTTAGAAAACATCATTTCCTGCATTTTTTTCTGCTTCAGGAGTCAGTCTGTTCTGAGACAGTGACAGGGATTAAAGTTCTCCATCGTTACGACGGATTTCCGTTAATTGTAGCGAGTCATCGACGGATTTCCGTCAATCACACTGTTCCGCCTGTCCTTAATGTTTAAAATTCACTTTTCATAATTTTAATGCTGTGTATATATAGGCTTACATGGGTCTTAAATTAAGGAAAGACAGTGTATTCAGCCTGCTGAGGAGGATGTGATCAAAGCCTGGAGTGGAGCGAATGCACGTTCCTCTCTCCACTCTAAGCGTTTTGTTATCACTCCGGTATGGATCCACTCCGGGTTTTGGTTTAGTTTTGAAGAACTACGTGTCAGGCTATGGTATAACTATATTTAAGATAGCATGGACACAGTTAATGCAGGAAGGCTTCGATGTTTCGGAGATTGATAAAAGTGTAAAAATATAAATAAATGGAGATGAGCTTGGCTTAGCGAAATTGGGGATAATGGCAAGCCTTTTAATTCATGGACTAAAAAAAATCAAACATCCAGGTAGGTGTCTTTGCACAGTATGCCACAGGAAACTTCAATATGGCAATAATGGCAAAACAAATGCGAGTTCGCCATCAGTCAGCAGCTCGTCACAATGCTGCGGTTCGTGCTCTAACAGTACACATGCTCCCTGTCTGCTGCGACAAGTACCACAACGGAGATTCACACATCTGTGGCCGACCGTGTGCGCGATGTAAAAGTGCGCGTATGTTCTTTCATAGCGGAGCATGACCTGTCGGTCACAGTCTCACAACCACTAGTTAATATAATGCAATCAGTTGTCAAAGACAAGAGTGCACTTTCAAGATTGTCTATGTCTAATGCACATGCCTACTACTTGCACACATGGCATTGCTGCTTACTGGAAATCCGATTTGTCATCTAAGCTGAAAACGAAGATGTTTTCTTTAAGATACATAAAACATGCACTGAAAAAGCACTTTTTGGAATTTAATGGTGGTGCTATTACTTTTTTCTGTTAATTATTAAGAGTTTCACAAAACATTGTTTGGTGTTATAAGATAAATAAAAACATGCACTGAAAAGACATGTGGTAGATGGTTGATTATTTGTCAAGGTATTTTTTTTTCAAAGATTACAAATAGCTTTTAAAATATGCAAACTGGCAATATTAAAGCGGTTTAATCTCCCCTAAAGCTATTGGTCTCGACTATTTAAATAAAGTGTTTGTTAAAGGAATATGGCTTGGCCTGAAAAGAGTTCAGTCAGAAGACTTTTTTTCACTTTAATCCCTGCAGTGAGAGTAGAGGAAGGGGCAGATTCAGAACCAGGGAGGGAGCCGGAGACAGCAGAACAAAGAGATGATATTGCCAGCACCAGCACAGGGAGCACAGTTTTTAGTTTAGATCTCATGTTTACATTTTATTGTATGTTGATGGCTTGACTGTAAACAACATAAACAATGCAATAAATTTATAAAAATATATATTTATTGTCCCCCCTGCTGTTAAATGAAATTCGCGTTATTTTACGTTAACGTTACGTTATTACATTATTAACGTCGACAGAATAAAGTAAAGTTTTATTTCTGGAATTGATGCACGGGCTTCATCTTAGGCTTTTTTTTTTTCTTTCGGTTCTTTCGTTTCTCAGCGCCGGACTGTTAATGTCTCTTTCCAGGACCAGGCATATCGTTCAATTATTATAATTCTTTTGGCCAAATACTGTAGGCAGCCGTAACAGAGGTGAGGGCGCGCGCGTCATCACGTGTGCTTAGCCGACTCTGCGTTCACCGTAAACTTCAATATAGACGTTTATATTTTTGTTTATTTGTATATGTATGTTATTAATATACATTTTTTAGAGATTGTGTGTGCGTGCACGGAGAGTTTGTGTTGATAAGTGTATGTGGATAAGTTGATAAGTGTATGTTGTCAAAGTATTTGTGGACATATAATTAGGAAAAAATTTTTTTAATTAAGGATGTCTTGAAACATAATGCAATAACTCTACAGTATTTATTTGAACACGGTAAAGGTGTTAATGTTTCGTACATTCCTTAATTTGTCCTTTCGGTTTGTGTTTTATGTTTCACTGTTTTCAATATACTGTACATACTGTAAAACGTATGGACAACAATGTTCCGGAAGCATTATTAAATATTCAATAAGGCACACACAATTTAGTTGCAATAAAGTTTTTTTAAATTTATAATTTACCTGTCTGATCGCTACCATTTTGTAGATCTAAATGGAGAACCGTCTGGTGTAATGCCAGTGAAATATGGGGTCCCACAAGGGTCAGTTTTAGGACCTCTATTGTTCTCAATATACATGCTTCCCTTGGGTAACATCATTAGAAGACATGGGATTAGTTTCCATTGTTATGCTGATGATACCCAATTATATATCTCAACAAAACCAGACGAAATACCTAAGTTGTCTAGATTAACTGAGTGTGTCCAGGACATAAAAGATTGGATGACCAATAACTTTCTTTTATTAAATTCAGATAAGACAGAGATATTACTTATTGGCCCAAAAACCAGCACACAACAGCTTTCACAATTCAGCTTGCGCTTAGAAGGATGTACTGTTATTACCAGCTCAGCAGTAAAAGATCTGGGAGTAATATTAGACAGTAACTTGTCTTTTGAAAATCACATTTCAAATATCACAAAAACAGCCTTTTTCCATCTTCGAAATATTGCTAAACTTAGGAACATCTTATCCGTATCTGATGCAGAAAAACTAGTTCATGCATTCATGACCTCCAGACTGGACTATTGTAATGCATTACTAAGTGGTTGTCCTGCATCCTCAATAAACAAGCTTCAGTTAATCCAAAATGCAGCTGCCAGGGTTCTCACTAGATCCAGAAAATATGATCATATAACCCCAATATTATCATCCCTGCACTGGCTACCTGTTCAGTTTAGAATAAATTACAAAATAGTATTACTTACATACAAGGCCTTAAATGGTTTAGCTCCCACATACCTAACCAGTCTTCTGATGCGCTACAATCCACCACGCGCCTTAGGATCACAAAGCTCTGGACTTCTGGTAGTTCCCAGAATTTCAAAATCTACAAAAGGGGGTAGGGCTTTTTCATATTTAGCTCCAAAGCTTTGGAATAACCTTCCAGACAGTGTTCGGGGAGCAGACACGGTTTCTCAGTTCAAAAGTAGACTCAAGACGCATCTTTTTAATCTGGCATACACATAACTCATCCCAGTACTCATACTCCAGTACACCTATACCGAATGGCAACTACGCTAATTCTCCCCATCTGTTCTGTATTTCTCTGCCCATCCCGAGGCATCGGGAGATTTTGCCAGCTTCAGTAGACAAAGGCCGACCCTGCGAGGTTCCTGAGGCATCCAGAGAAGGACCAGCTCCAGCTGGATTCAGCTTTATGATGGTTGGAGCTACACATGCTGCTCCTGTGCTTCCAGTGATCCAGACCTCATCTGCCCTCTGCACCTACTGACTCGTCCCTATGCTGAACTGGTCTTCATGTCAATTTAAATAATTTCTGTCATATTGAATTTTCACCTGCACAATACACAAGATATGTCATTTCTATCTGTTATCGCCCAAATGAGGATGGGTTCCCTGTTGAGTCTGGTTCCTCTCAAGGTTTCTTCCTAATGCCATCTCAGGGAGTTTTTCCTTGCCACCGTCGCCGTCACCCTTGGCTTGCTCATCAGAGAAATTTCATTCATTCGTCTCATTATTATCTGCACATTTTTCTCACACATCCACACTTCCAATTATTTTCTTTTCTATAATTATTATTATTATTTGTTTTTATTTATTTATTTTCTATTATTATTGTATTTATTTATTTATTATTATTATTATTATTTTATTTATTTATTTTTTTTTTTTTTGTTAAATTTCTTTAATTTTTGTGAAGCTGCTTTGAGACAATGACCATTGTTAAAAGCGCTATATTAGTACAGTACTTAGATACATCTCTGGATGCGCTGGGACACATCATCAGTGATGTTTCCTGAGATCATCAGGTGTTTCGGGTCTCACAACATCAGACACCCTCTCTCAGGTGACCCAGCCAGGGTTGATCACGCCCCAACTTGTGTCCCAGCAGCACTGGCCCACTTTGCGGACCTCTTGATCCAAATCCACCTCGAGGCTCGTTCTGCGGCTTCTGTGATGGACTTGATGGCTCTCCTCTTTGCAGCTCCTGTGATTCCAAGCCTGGCAAAGATCTTACACAGGGATCGAGCGGCAAAGCCTCTGCACCCTACTTCTATGGGCTCACAGCTAGCCTTGAAGTAGGGTGCAGAGGCTTTGCCGCTCGAATGGTGTAAGACCATTGTTAAAAGCGCTATATAAATAAAATTGAATTGAATAATAAAGCAGGCAGTACTGTATATGGCAAATGGTCACTCAAAATCTTTACAAAAGCAAGAGTATTCATTAATTATTTTTTTTTTAGAAAAGAGAAAACTCAATCTTTTCTTTCTAAGAAGTTCGTTAATTATGTCTCTTATTTGCTTGTTGTTGTGGGCTGTGGGGTGGAATTTCCTAGCAACAGCATCGGAAAGTGCTTGAAGCAGAATTACCCCATCAGCGAAACCGGTTTGATAACTTCACACCAAGGATACAGTAGGTGAGAAGGGGGATTACAGTAACGGTTTCTGTGGGTCTTCACCAAGAGGTGATGTGGGTCGCGTTGTATTCAGCGAATAAACTAAAACAAAATCATGTTTGCTTCAGCATTGCAAACAATATTGTATTAGGCCAACTTATTTTTAAGATTAAAATAATAGTGGGTTAGGAACGTTATTCTTCATATAACTTAAATGGCTGAATGAAGTTAAATATACACAATAAATTAATAATTGCGTTTGCTTTACATTTGAGCACTCGTGTAAATAGCTTTTTCATTATATATACTACCATATCGTATATCTGTGTCTAATACTGGTTTAATAATATATTACATTACATTCAGTTTGTAATTTACTTGCGATTGTCCTTTTAAAATGTAACCTATATACGTATCTACAGAATAAGCATATTTAACTACTTCAGCAGTGAATTAGAAACTTGGTCAGTCTGGCTTTTAGATAAAGTCCTTCAGAGCAAGCATTGTGTAAATATAATATATAAAACATAATGTAAAATAAAATAAATAAATATATAACATAAATGGTTAATGATAGCAATAAAATCAGACTTAATAGTTGGATTTGATACTTTTCTTTTTATTTACTGTATAGACATCTTATTATGCTTTCTCTGTTATTAATCTCTCTATATTCTCTAATTATGACTTGAATAAATCGGCTCACATCGGAGCGCGCTAGCGTGTTGGAAAAGCGAGTACTATAGTCTATATATTTGTGTTTGTTGTTTTCCTGGGGGGGTGGCGTGTTTGTCTGCATTTTATCTATAAATCGTGTGTGTGTGTGTGTGTGTGTGTGTGTGTATGCACGGAGAGTTTATGAGTGTGCCCCTTTGATCTGCTGGGTATGGCGGGGCGTCGATTGCTGATCAGTGTAAAGTAGCGTACTTTACACACACTGATCAGCATGCGACACCCCGCCGTCCCCAGCAGATCAAAGGGGCAGTTATCGGCTATGACACGTTGAAGGAGAACTTAATAGTTCTCAAAAATAGTGTAAATGTCTGCAACAGTCACTAACCATTAAAATGTTTTTTTTTTGTAATTAAACATGAAAATATTAATTATATTTTCTTTATACATATTTCCATTATATATATATATATATATATATATATATATATATATATATATATATATATATATATATATATTTAAAACTATTTATTCATTTGTCTTTTATTTACTTACTTACTAGCGAATGCTTTTTTAGGGCTCTAAAAACTACGACAGTATGAGTGACAATGGCCCTTGTCACACACACACACAATATATATATATATATATATATATATATATATATATATATATATATATATATATATATATATATATATATTCGTGTTTAATTAAATTCTTAAATCGTCGTGTTCACCATTCACTGAAAAAAAAGAACTTGTAAGATTTACTTGATAAAATCCTCGTAACAATTTGGACACATAGATTTTAAGTAAATTTTATTGCTCCAATATTAAGGCTGAATCCCATTTCTACCCCTTCCCCCTACCCTTCCACTTGGCGCGTTCACGTGAAGGGGTAGAGGTGTCTAATTTCTCTTTTGGTTGGAGGTGTAGGGGGAGGGGGAAGGGCCAGATAGCCCTCCAAACGAAGATTTTTCAGGACCACACTTCAAACGAAGGGCTAAGCGAAATTTTCAACATGGCTGCTCACTTGAGCAAGCAGAGACATAAATGTTAATTTTTACCATTAATAAAGATTTTTATGACAAGTTTTCATTATATGTATATTACCTTTAGTCTTGTGTTTGTGTTTATGGTGATGGTCTGTAAAGAAACGTTTGCAAAAAAAATCGCTAAAGTTTGCTAGCGGATAGTACAGATTGCACGATATTACAAATATATATTTTTATGTCACATACACTTTACTGCATGCTACAAACAAATATGAAAGTTCAGTAGCACGGCAGTTTGCCGAGCATTTGATAACGCATTGTTTTTTTTGCTTACGACCATATGTGTACATGTAAATGAACGGTGCTTACACTATTCTTACTTATTGCAACGTGACCACAGTTTTGTAATTTATATTCTGTATATGGACGGCTGAGGAAACCCGAAGGCTCATCCGGGTTCGTGGTGAAAATGGGCAACTTTTTTAAAAATCGAAATACGGCGCAAAAAAAACTTTGGGAGTGAGTAATCTCTCTCTTATTGGAATGTGTGATAAACATCGGCGCATGTCCTCTGACGTAACATTAGGAACATCTTTCATAAATCACACAACTAAAATATAATTAAACAGTTTATTCACCAACATTACCAAATATTTGTGACATTCACAGTCTAGATACAAGTTGTCTTTTTAATAAAAGTGCATTCAGCTAAATTAATAATAAATAAATAAAATACAGCATTCATTTAGAAATAAAATACAGCAGAAAATACATTAAACAAACTGTAGAATAAACGTTAAAACTTAATAGACCTCTGAAGCAGTGAAGTTGCAACATTCAAATTAGCACTCTGGACTAGTGCACTTAAAAGTATGCCATTGAAACCATAACGCATTAAAACATTTTAAGCTGAACATGTAAACACAACATGTAAAGACTTGTAGTCAAGCCAAATCAAATGTTTTAAGATGATAACTTCATCTTTAAAGCTTGCACTTTTGGTGATAGCTTAATCCCATCAAGTTCTAGAAGAACTTTCTGAAAATACCTCAAATGTGTAGCGCAGTACTCGGAGCTATTGCCACATTCTTGCAAAATTTCCTCTCCTTCAAGGATTATGGATACACCAACCGGTCCTTCCCCTTCAACAGCACGGATGACAAGGATTTTAAGAAGGTGCATACTGGCATCACTTCGTCTGTCCCCCTGCATAAAATTTACAAGAAAATAATTTATTTTGAGAAACAAAAAAAAAATCTGAATTGCTTCAACCTGTGCTGACTTCATTTCACAGAGAAAAAAATAAAAATAATTGATAATAAAAAATAACCATCACTTCATATACTTCAGATACTTCATAAACTTGGGTTAAATTGCTTTAGCAATAATCTTGCATCAGTAAAACATTGTAAAACATGGCATGAGATGGCTACACTCTGCACCTTTACAGTGTCAGGAAATCCTATGATGAATGCTGAGTTTGTATTTAAAGGGTTAGTCCAAACATGAAAATTCGTTCAATAATTACTCAGATTTATATATTCATTTGCATTTATATGCTTCTGTCCAATGCAACAAACACTATATTCAAGGTATTAATAAATTGTATAATTAATAAGAAAATGCTTTACCAGGAAATCATCAAAGAGATCCTCTTCAGATTCACGTCTCATCTTTATGCTTTGTTTCTGTGAAAATATTTACATTGTATCATTACATAATCTTTTATTCGTACAACTACATTTAGGCATTTCTTCATCTTTTGTAAGTTTTGCCTTTATCCAAAGTAAATTACAAAAGAGGAAGGCATCAAGCATGTCAAGCAGTGCTACTAACACAAAGTTTCTGACACCGTTAGAAAAATACAAGATAGAACAGCGAGGGATTAAGGAAAAAGTGAGAAGCAAGAATCATGTGTGGAAAGATTAAGCATGCAGGGTCACAGGATGACTCGACTTATTTTTATTGTCTGCAATGCGATTTAGACAAATTAGAGCTGCTGTCAATTAGGGCTGCAACAACTAATCGATAAAATCGATAATTATCGATAATTAAATTCGTTGTCAACGAATGCCGTTATCGATTAGTTGGGCTGCTCACGTTACTGAGGCGCGCGACCACAAGATGCACAAATACACACACAGATACACAGTCGCTCGCGCAATGGCGGTTACAGAAGCGTCTGCAGGAAAAAGCGTGCGCCCCAAGTCCTCCAAGGTATGGGAGCAATTTACATTAAACACCTCTTATCGGGCGTTAAAATTGAGCGGTTTTCTGCCGGTCGTAGTGTCCGGTGAGCGCGGATGAAGCGCCGAGGGTTTTCTACACATGTGGGAGCCCCTAGCGACGGGGAGGAATTGGCCAGGACTAAAAAAAAAAAAAAAAAAGGAGTCAGTGAGAGAGTTCACACGGGCTTTGATGACGTGCGTTTGTCCGCCTGCGCGGTTATACGGGGTTTTAAAAAAAACGTTGCATGCAGCTTTTTCTTGGTGTTCAAATCCCAACGAACGCAAGGAAAACACTTCTAGTTCGTTTTCTTCACGTTCGGTTTACACCTCGGAGGACCGGATATATCCCATGATCCTACACACTATACAGAGGGGAAATGCGGAAAAAGGGCAAAATAAACAGTGAACCCAGTAGCGGCCATTTTTTTCTCTCCCTACGTCGCCGTATTACGAGAATGTCTAGTATAGCAAAATGGTCTATATATATAAAAAATTTTTTTTTTTTATTTATTGAGACAACAACAAAAAAGGATAAAATACCTGAGAGGATCGAAATAATGTATAAACCGTGACAAGGACGTAGCAAGAGACACTTTCATTAAAAATAATATCATAATAATCTAGAAGTCTATTATTCTTCTTACTAAGTTTAATTAATTTAAGAGAATTTAAAATTGAGGTCATTCTTAACAACTGAATATGTCAGTGGATTTTTTAAACTAGTGTGTGTGTATGTATGTATGTATGTATATATATATATATATATATATATATATATATATATATATATATATAGATAGATATGTGTGTGTGTGTGTATAATATATATACAGTATATATATATATATATATATATATATATATATATATATATATATATATATATATATATATATAGATATATATACACACACCATATCAACACTGTTAACTTGCCATCTGCAATTATTGTTAAAAAAGAATGTTGATTTACATAAACTAAGGTTTAAATGTCAAAATTAAAGATCATTATACTCTATGTGGCTATTGCATTTTTTAAAGTTTACTTTTATACATAAATAATACCCTGATTTATGGTTTTATATAGTTAAGCAAAACAGCTAATTAAAGCGGTCACTTTTTATCCGATTAATCGAAAAAGAAATCGCCCAACTAATCGATTATCAAAATAATCGTTAGTTGCAGCCCTACTGTCAATACTGTATGAACATATGTACAGGTTCTTTACAGTTGAAATTTAACTTGTAACTTATTAATAAAAAAACGTTTATTGCTAGTGCTCTTTTACCATTTAATGCTTTAACTCAGTTTGTTCAGAAATGGCATCTCACTGGCGAGCGTTTGTCTGAACACGCCGTTTTCACGAGGTGTGGGGGTAAGAAACACACATCTCGGTGTATTAATCCGCGTGCTCGGTTCGTTATGTATTTATTTATTTATTTACCACAGGACCCCTGGGGGGGCTCCGTAGGTTCAGGTTTTTACACGAAAACGGTGTTTTGTGAATCTCCACACGATTAAAAACTGAAATATTGCTAATTGTAAGTCCTGAGATTAAGATGAACATTAATTGGGAGTCATAAAAGCGAGAATCACATCCAAAAAAGAAAGCTAAACTTACCTCGAACACGACAAACTCCAGCTCCAGCCACGCCGTGTTGTACCTCCATGATGATTCCCAACCGACTGATACACAGCGCGGGCACAGCGTCTCCAAACACGCATGCGCGGTTTAATTTGGACACATTTTCGGCTTCAGTAGACACTCAATACTTCAGACTGAAACACGACTTCCCCCTAAGGGTAATGAAGGGCATTTTCACAGCATCCCGCACGCTGCTGCGCAAAGCCGGCAAAAAAAAAAACTAAACAGATCTAACAGATGAGGACTCCGATTAATGTGCAAAAAATATATAATAAAACTATATAAGTCTACATAGCCTTTATAAGACTCTACCTTAAGCGCACTTAAAACATTTTATTTAGTTTTAAAATAAAACAATTTTAAAACATCATCACTCGGGATTCGAACCGGGACTTTGTAGATCTCTGGCCGAGCGTTCTAACCGCTACACCAAGCGGCCACTTAGAAACAACGCACACGAGAGACGTTAATAAGCCACTCGACTTCTTTGAAAGCACGTGTACTTCTTTGATAA
This sequence comes from Channallabes apus, assembly GCA_030522415.1. NCBI lineage: Eukaryota > Metazoa > Chordata > Actinopteri > Siluriformes > Clariidae > Channallabes > Channallabes apus. Next base: position 2,198,540 of record CM060110.1, read on the forward strand.
GTGACGAAGTAAGCCTGTTATAATAATAACTTGGTGTTATTTGATCTTATTGGTTTAGAAATTTATATTTAAATAAATAGTAAACTTGGCCAATTTTGTTATACTTTTGTTTGATGAGTGGGGCTTGAAAATTCTCTTGAAAAATATGGTCATTTATTTCAGTTAATAAATCTACTATAATTTTTTTTTACTCATTATTGTACAGTACACATCAATAGCTCTGGTTCAGATTTTTCATGTTTGTTGTGGAAATTACCATCACTGTTGTATTTACTGCGATGAATGAAAATGTCACTTTGCGCCACCTGGCGGCCATTTTACGAATGACTTTGAAATGCAACTGATTTATTTTGGCCGCTGTTGCCTTTAAACGGCGGTATGCGCGGCGGGATGGTTATTCCGATTTTGTAACCACTGTATGCCAGTCTGACCTCTTTTGAGGCGGATTGTGAGGCGTGTCGAACCGCAATCTTTATGAGGGGGTGGGAGGCTCAAAAACACTCTCCTTGTAATTCACGCCTTGCAAGAGTCAGACCCTGTCGAGACTGGGTGGCCGACAGTCCCGACTCTTGAGCATGGCGGGGAAGGAATTTCCCGAAGGCTTGTTCATACTTCGCCTCATGAACCTAGTGTCGACCAAGTTAACGATATCGCCAAACAGGCTGGAAGGCGAGAGAGAGGGGCATCAAGGAGGAATGTCACGATTCTTATCCTTGATGCGGCTGAGATTCAGCCACAAGTGCCTACCCGCGGAAACTATTGCAGCCATAAAACGGCAGATAGCACGAGCCGTCTGCTTTGTTGCACGCAGAGACAAGTCTGTGGCCCGGCATAATTCCAAAACAACCTATCTGAAGAGCCCTGCCAGTGCTCAAGTCTCTCAGCAGGTCAGCGTGGTTGGCCTGGAAGACCGCCATTGTGTGCAATGGAGCACCAACCTGACCTGCTGCCTGGCGCGCACGAGTACTTTAATCGAAGCAGTAAATAGTAGAGATCGCCCTCCGATATGGATTATACACACGCAGGAACATCTCGTTTAAACTCTACATATCGGGGAGTTAAACACTTCTTATTTTGCTGGTTAAACACAGACACGCTCAACACAACTAGGTGAAGACAAAGAATCTGAGGAATGTTTCTGGTTCACTCCTATTTATAACCTGCGGGTGTGTCTCATCAGATGACGTCACCTGACGGAGGTTATATAAGCCAAAATTTGGCGTGTTTGATACACACATGCTTCACAAGAGGCAACATGACAAGATGTTCCCATAGCATTTTCATGCAGCACCGAGTGTAGCCTTTGAAAGGGAACTGTACCTGTAGATGAAGCGTCAGTCTGATCCTGATTCTCCACACGGATTTTATTCAGAGGTTCAGTTTCTGACTGAGTTCCTGCTGTTTTATATGTAAATAAATCTTCTGTTATTATCACTCATTTAGCTGGATTTTATTAATTCAGTGAATTTTACCCCAGCACCTACCTCCTGTACTTTCTGTCCCTTTTCTCCTGTAGAGAATCAGACCTACAGCAGAGAGAAAACTCTCCTGTATTAGACAGCACAAAGACCTGTTGAAGCTCTTTCAGTTCTTTGCTCTTTCTAACTACAGAGACTGTATAGTTGCAGTGTGACAATACTTCCTGTACAGTCTATTGGACTCCATCAGGTGCTCAGTGATGCTCCATCAGGACGGCGTACTGTTACAATTAATACTGTTCTCATCTACATACATGTGTCTGTCTATCAGAGCAACTTCTAGTTAATGCCAGTTTTGTTTTCTATGTTCATCCTCCTGAATCATATATTATTAAGTCAATGTTTATATCCCACCTTTTTTACGTAGCACACAATGCACTGCAATTCCGACGACACACAGCACCAGAAGAACGGGAATGATGATGTATCCAGTCAGCGACTCTGCACACACAGACATCAACACAAAATAATCATCAGTCTTTTCTTCAGTTCCACCATGTACACATATCCTTACATATGTAAATGTTTATTTCAGTAAGAATTACCTGTGTCACGTGTAGGGACGTGTAACATTATTCTGCCTTCTTTTCTCTCCTGATCAGACAAACCCACAGAGCAGGAGATCCATTCAGACTCAGAGGGAGACACAATCACCTACATAGTCTGAGGATAATAAAAAGTGGTTTGTTATTTCTGTTTTTAGGATGTTTAATGTAAGTGTAGATGAGTAGATCTTACTGTTGGTGAACTTGTCATTACTGAGATGTTTCAGATCTCTTCCGTCTTTATCTGTCCAGGTGATTGATGGCTCAGGTAGCCAACCATGTGACTGACAGCTAATGTTCACCTTCCCTTCTCCTGCTTCACGTATGGAGAGAACAGGAGTGGATCCCACCACTGAGAGAGAGAGAGAGAGAATTAAACAAACAGATCCACCATGAACTTTTCATTTTTTAAATAAATTGATGAATAAATAAATTAATTGTTACCTCTCAGACTGAGGGTCACTGTGGCCTTGTCATACCAGATATCACTTTTCACATAACACACATAGTCTCCTCTATCTGTTAGCGTCAGGTTCTCCAGTTTCACAGAGATGTCTCCTTTCTCCAGGTCTCCTAACAGGAACACTCTGCCCTGGTACTGAACATCTACACGACTCTTCTGGATCTGTTTATTTTCATAGAAGATCATTGGGGTGTCATACATATTAGGGGTCGAACATCCATGTTGTTGGTGACATCACAGTGCAGAGACACAGAGGAACCAAGGAGCCTTGAGACTGGAGACTCCACCTTCAGTGAAAAATATTCTGGAGGAGAAATAAAAAAAATAACTGCTTATGAGCTTTAGAACAGTTAATGGAGTCTACTGTATATGAGAATTTGTTTAAAATGAGTATAGTCTAAATGCCTTGTTTTCGTATCTTTATGACAACATTTAATAAGTAATGAATAATCAGCCTGAAGAAGCCTGAAGGCTGAGAGATGGAAATAGAAACAGTAAAACCCATCTCAGTGGTAGAGCTGTAAAGAGAAGAAGAAGGAAACCCATTTGATGTGTGAAAGAATCCACTCGACCTCTGATATTATTTATGTCAGTGTTGGTCTTTCAGCTGCTCCTGTTGAGGCATCGCCACAGAGGACTATCCAATCCGCACAACAACTTGGCACAGGTTTTATCATGGATGCCCTTCCTGACACAACCCTCCCATTTTATCTGGTCTTGGGACCGGCACTGCATCCAGCGTATAAGATTTATCAGTTACAGTGCACATCAATGTATATCAGCATCCAGAATGCAGTGTAGTGCTGATTTTATTCATTTTTATTATAGAAAAAGGTTATTATTTGGCGTGTGCCAGTTTAATCAACATGGAAATGACTAATCTTGCTTCCCTAAAAATTTTAATGTTGCCATTTTGGAGATATATGAAATATATTATATGAGCCCCAAAAATGTCTATTTGTTTAGTTATACTGTCTCGCTTCAAACAATAATCATTTAAAATACAAATTATTCATATTTCTTCATGATTATTGACACTCGAATTGGTGTCAATTTCTAGAAGCACATGACCTGTAAAAAACGTTGCTTAAACAGTTTTTTTTGTTGTTGTAAAAGCTTAAAAAGCAAAACGTTTTGTAGCGTTTTTCGACGCTAGCAGGGATCTTGGAGGACGAGTGAGCTTACTTGCTCCCCAATGCAAAAGGCTGGTGAGTAGTTTATTACTCTCAGCACAAGCACACATACACAGGTCAAGCACACACACATACACACACCTACCTTGGCCAAAGCCACTAACCCAAACACCCTTCTCTCTCATGGTAGACACAGAGAAAACCCCCGCAAAGCATGACGGTCGTCAGCCGCTGGCCCGCCCACCCCACAATATGTTGTGTCTGTAACCATGTCAAATCCATGTTGTAATATCTTAACAGTTTAGCATTTTAAAAAATAATAACTTTTTCAAGTTTATGTCTTTTTTTATGTGAAATCTAAAATTGGTTTAAAATTACAGGTGTGTTAAAATGAGGAGAAAAAATAAAGTCACTATAGCAATTAAAATGTGCTGTATAAACAAAGCACAGACCAGCTGATCCTGTGTACACACACATCTTTACCAGGTGATAATGAATATTAATGATTAACACCATGAATTAAGAAAATTATATTAGGAACTATACAAAAGACAAAAAGACAGCAGAAAGACACCATAAGGTGCACGTGCAGGACACAATGTCCACACTGCAGTACTACTGTTATAGTGAGTAATGTTAGTGTTAGTGGACACTCCAGGAGATGAGAAACAGTAAACAGAAACAGAAGTGAGACTTTCTCTGTAAATAAATTCATTATTCTCTTCTATATCTGTATAAATATCTTCTGTGTATCTGATCAGTAATAAACTGCACGTGACACAGAGTTTAACGGTCAGTTCTGGCCCGAGCGCCTGATTACCGTAAAACCCCGAATACACGTGCAGTGGTTTTATTTGACTCGCGCTGCGTGGATCCGAGTTTTCTAGTGAAATTCTCTCCAACACCATTAAGATGACGACACTGAACCCGACAACCTGCTGATGTTTATTTCCACATGAAGTGATATTTGTGAGTGAAGTGTTTGTGTTGTCTGTGTTCTGCTGAATGAGGTGTGTAATGAAGCCACATGACTTATCTGCAGTCCCACCTCATCTTTCACACACAACACAGGAGAGAATAAACAGCAGTAAAACATTGTCTTACCTGAAATCATGGCAGTAGGGAACACTGTGTGCTCAGAAAGATTCACATCAACCAGGAGGAACTCAATCATCTGCAAAGTGTCCATTAAACTCCTACTGATCATCTACACTCACAAAGAGTGTGTACTTTCAGTTTCTACAAGCAGGTGTAGAATTACAGTCAGTCACCTTCAGGAGGAACCAGGACCAGGTGGCTCTTTATATTTATAATAATATACTCAATATAGCAAAGAATTAAACTGCTTATTTAAAGATCTTTATGGAAACTTACATACATTCTTTCTCTTAATGTATTATGATTTATTAATGTGTATTTTGCTGATGTGCTATAAAATGTTTAATAAGTAGATTTAAATGATATAATTTTGTATAAAACATGACTTTAAATGATAATGTTATTGTGTTACAGTAATTTATTCCACTGCTGATGTTGTGTTCTGAGCTCTGATTGGTCCGAAGGTGTTGATTAGTGTGTAAAGTCTGATATGGAGTTAATTTTACACTATATAAAGGCTTTTCACATTTAAAATATAATTTTATAACTTTGTGCTTGTACATTATTAAAACATTTCTACTGGCATGTTTATAATCCAGTTGTGTTTATTACTGTTTGAACAGCAGGTGGCAGTATTTAACTGTTTTAGTGTGGTGATGATTTATTGTGTTATTTTGAGTCTCTTCCAAAAAACTTCACAGCAGTTGTTGAGTCACGTGACCTGTTCCTAACCACAGTCCTAAATATATATCAGGCTAAAACAGAGTTTATAATCATCTCCTGTGAGAAAACAGTCAGTTAAGACATGTGAGAATGGTGGTGTAGTGGTTAGCACCGTCTCCTCACATGACAATACAGTATAAAGTGGTGTAGACGATGAGTGAGTGAAATTCACACAGATAGTTACACACTACATACAATATGAAAAACTATTAATTACAGTATCGTCTCTTTTTAAAGTATAATTTGCTTGAGTTTAATTAAATTATTCACAAAGTTTAAGGAGTAAAAGTAAAAACTGACAGTAACACAGTGAAGGTTAAACCTCTATAGTTTACTGTAATATAAATAAAGACTAAACTAGATGTGTTTGTGTGTCTACAGTAAGGTCTTAGTGAAGGTAAAGTGTATTTACAGCTGGAGGAATCACTTCATAACTGTGCTGTGGGGGATTTAATGAGGAAGACGACTGAGACGATTCTATATAATCTGTAATCTGCAGGAAAAACTCAATAATAAATAAGAGAAGAATTCATTATAAACTCAATCAGGAAACATTTAATTTACATTCATATTCAAATATTCAGTTGCTCCATGTATTAAACACATGACTTATAAACCTCATTATAGCAACTTTACAAACAAATACTTTCCACACGTCTTATTTTCTGTGTTTAAAGTCAGAATAAAATGAGACGACAGTAAATGAACATGTGCAGATAATCCAGGTGACGCGGCTCAATAAGCGATATAAGAGTCACCGCCATCAGAAGTCCAGCTGTAGTTTAGCAGTAATAGTGAGACACTCGGTGTGGACATCATGTCCCTCACTTAAAGTCCACATCTCTCCTTTTACTGTCTGCTTTTAAGCTCTGGGTTTAATTATGAGTGTGTTATGTCCAGTATGTATACACACTTTATATAAATACATTATAAACTCACACATCATCATATTACAGATGTCTTTATTCTCCTAAATAATCCATACAGGATGAACGTCTCTGACTCCAGGGCTGATCAGAGGACGCAGTGATGTTCTGACGTCCACATTAGTGAAAGTGTAGATGTGTGAGTGTGTATTAATATTATAAAATGACAGTGTGTGTGTATCACAGTCTAAAAACACTCCCACTGCTGTCAGATCTTTATTAACGTCTGGAAGTGAAATCAGTTCTGTTTGATCTCTGATATAAACTCCTTTATCTCCTCTTTCATAACAGAGAACCCAGAACTCATTCTGTGGTGTAAACGGGACGCTGGACTCTTTCACAGCTCCATCACTCGCTACACCAACAAACCAGGAGAATTTTACTGCTTTCTTTCTCACTTTCACCTCCCAGTAATGTTTACCAGCCTGAAACCTCTCTTTACACAGAGTGAAGATTTTATCATCATCAGGATTGTCCTTGTGACTGTACTTGTGTCTGTACCCAGGACGTCTCTTTACTTCATTTCCCTCGTATATTAGAGACTCTGGAGTTTCCTCTGGGTCGATGCTGATGTTCACTGCAGAAATAAATGAGATTTTTGTTATTATTATTTGACACTTCACACTTACAGGAATACAGTAATGTTCAACTGAATTTATTTCTCACCTTTGTATTGTTTCACTTCGTCTAAATCTGTTAGAAAAATAATAAATAACAGTAAAGTACAGTGATGAGTTTATAAAGTCAGAAAAAGTGAATAAACACAAATAGACATTATATAGAGATGAGCTTGATCTTTTAGTGTCTCTAACTGTCAATCAGAACACACACACACACACACACACACACACGTGTTCCAGTTCTATCTGTAGTGTAAGGTTTATTATGTTTATCCATAGACGTCTTCTGTGGTTTCGTTCATCTGACTTTATGTCTGTTCATCTACTGTTCCTTATATATTGTCAGTAATCTGTAACTTCCTGTAACTGATGTGTGATGTGGTGAGAGTGTCTCTGTTATCTGAGGTGGAGTCAGCAGGTCCAGTCTCTGAAATGGAGGCAGTAAGTGTGAGATTAGAACTGGTGATAGTGTGGATGAGATGTGAGCTGGAGGCAGCAGGTGTTGTTCTGGAACTCCATTAATCTACACTCATGTATCTGTACCTGTAAGGTGTGTTTTATCTTCCAGTGTTTCAGGATTCTGATGTTCAGATGATTCCTGCTGACTGACCTCTGATCTCACACACATTATAGAACATTAATACAAACACAATTAGAGATTTTCTATGATGAACCTTTTACTGGTTTTGTGTCTCAGGAGAAGAGACGGAGGAACTACTACAGTTTAACCTGAATTCTTTAAAACCTACCAACTAATTCACTGGTATTATAAATGTACAAAATACAAAAAGGTTCTCCTGAGGCTCCTTTAGGGTTTATTACATAATCAAGAGCTCTAATATTTCTGAAACATTTTAATAGAAACATATTTACTTGAAAAAATACTATTTTGTATTTTCTTTCCCCCAAACCTCACAAATACACATAAAGAACCTTTAAGGGTTATACATTCTATGAGAGTGTTAGAAGTTTATTAAGACCTTTAAAAAAACATTCATAATTTTTTGTGGTGACTATATTAGATGTGTATTTCTGTCATTTTGGTTTATATGTTATTATAACTTTTATGTCACAGTTTTTTTTATCACACTGCACCTCCTTATTGCTCACTGTTACCACACATTTTAAACTCATTTCGGTCTGATTGAAATGTGTGTTTCTGGTTGAAAAACAAACCAGAAACACACACACACACACATACACACAGGTCTGGCTTTCGGTCTGGGTTGGTTATAGCTGTAGAATGAGGTTCATTAATTGTATTAATAGTGTCGAGTGGTTTAGATCCTGATAACACAGTAACTGATGACCAGTTGATTATCATTACATCATTCAAATGAGATTTGTTTCTCCTCAGTACCTCTACATCTATTTATCTACTGTTACTTACTTACTTACAGTCATGTTTAACTTACTGTAACTGTTCTCTGACACGGGTTCAGTACGGCTGTGAATTGTGGTGGAGGCAGCAGGTGTGGTATTAGTGGTAGGGGCAGCAGGTGTGGTATTAGTGGTGGAGGCAGCAGGTGTGGTATTAGTGGTGGAGGCAGCAGGTGTGGTATTAGTGAGGGGGGCAGCAGGTGTGGTATTAGTGGTGGGGGCAGCAGGTGTGGTATTAGTGGTGGGGGCAGCAGGTGTGGTATTAGTGGTGGAGGCAGCAGGTGTGGTATTAGTGGTGGGGGCAGCAGGTGTGGTATTTGTGGTGGAGGCAGCAGGTGTGGTATTAGTGGTGGAGGCAGCAGGTGTGGTATTTGTGGTGGGGGCAGCAGGTGTGGTATTAGTGGTGGAGGCAGCAGGTGTGGTATTAGTGATGGAGGCAGCAGGTGTGGTATTTGTGGTGGGGGCAGCAGGTGTGGTATTAGTGGTGGAGGCAGCAGGTGTGGTATTAGTGGTGGAGGCAGCAGGTGTGGTATTAGTGGTGGAGGCAGCAGGTGTGATATTAGTGGTGGGGTCAGCAGGTGTGGTATTTGTGGTGGAGGCAGCAGGTGTGGTATTAGTGATGGAGGCAGCAGGTGTGGTATTAGTGGTGGAGGCAGCAGGTGTGGTATTTGTGGTGGAGGCAGCAGGTGTGGTATTAGTCATGGAGGCAGCAGGTGTGGTATTTGTGGTGGGGGCAGCAGGTGTGGTATTAGTGGTGGAGGCAGCAGGTGTGGTATTTGTGGTGGGGGCAGCAGGTGTGGTATTTGTGGTGGGGGCAGCAGGTGTGGTATTAGTGGTGGAGGCAGCAGGTGTGGTATTTGTGGTGGGGGCAGCAGGTGTGGTATTAGTGATGGAGGCAGCAGGTGTGGTATTTGTGGTGGAGGCAGCAGGTGTGGTATTAGTGATGGAGGCAGCAGGTGTGGTATTTGTGGTGGAGGCAGCAGGTTCAGTCTCAGAAATGGAGGATGTAAGTGTGAGATTAGAACTGGTGACAGTTGATATGAGATTTGAGGTGGATTCAGCAGGTTCTTCTGTAACTCCATTAATCTACATATTTGTACTGTAAGGTGTGTTTTGTCTTTCATTGCTTCAGGTTTTATAGGTTTAGAGGTTTTCTAGGATGTTTCTCCAAATACAAAGCCAAAATTATTAAAAGTTATAATAATAATTTTTTTAAGTAAAATAAGTTGTATAAAATGTTGAGTGTTAAACTGCTGTAAAACACATTTACCTGTAGGTGGAGCTGTTGGTGGTATTTTTGCACTTTGCTCAGAATTGTGATCTATATCTATTTATATAAAGAAATAATAAATAGAACAGAATTTAGAATGATAAAGTTTAGAGATGAAAAGTTGATTAGATGATAACGTGTTGATCAGGTGTGTGTATGAAGTGTATAGATGAGGAGATCATGTGACCAACCTACAACCACAGCGTGAGGAACTGAACCTGTAGATGGAGCGTCAGTCTGATCCTGATTCTCCACACGGATTTTATTCAGAGGTTCAGTTTCTGACTGAGTTCCTGCTGTTTAATATGTAAATAAATCTTCTGTTATTATCACTCATTTAGCTGGATTTTATTAATTCAGTGAATTTGACCCCAGCACCTACCTCCTGTACTTTCTGTCCCTTTTCTCCTGGAGAGAATCAGACCTATAGCAGAGAGAAAACTCTCCCCTATTAGACAGCACAAAGACCTGATCCTCATCTTTCTGCTCTTTGCTCTTTATAGCTACAGATACTGTATTGTTTCTAGTTTAACAAGACTTCCTGTATAGTCTACTGGACTCCATCAGGTGCTCAGTGATGCTCCATCAGGACGGCGTACTGTTACACTTAATACTGGTCTCATCTAAATAAATGTGTCTTTCTTAAAGAACAACTTTTTGTTAGTGACAGTTTTGTTTTCTATCTTCATCCTCCTGAATCATATATTATTAAGTCAATGTTTATATCCCACCTTTTTTACGTAGTACACAATACACTGCAATTGCGACGACACACAGCACCAGAAGAACGGGAATGATGATGATGATGTATCCAGTCAACGACTCTGCACACACAGACATCAACACAAAATAATCATCAGTCTGTTCTTCAGTTCCACCATCTACACATATCCTTACATATGTAAATGTTTATTTCAGTAATAATGACCTGTGTCACGTGCAGGGACGTGTAACATTATTCTGCCTTCTTTTCTCTCCTGATCAGACAAACCCACAGAGCAGGAGATCCACTCAGACTCAGAGGGAGACACAATCAGCCACGAGCTCACATCTACAGTCCCTACAGAGTCTGAGGATAATAAAAAGTGCTTTGTTATTTCTGTTTTTAGGATCTTTAATGTAAGTGTAGATGAGTAGATCTTACTGATGGTGAACTTGTCGTTACTGAGATGTTTCAGATCTCTCCCATCTTTAGCTGTCCAGGTGATTGACGGCTCAGGTAGCCAACCATGTGACTGACAGCTGACGTTCACCTTCCCTTCTCCTGCTTTACGTATGGAGAGAACAGGAGTGGATCCCACCGCTGAGAGAGAGAGAGAGAGAGAGAGAATTAAACAGACAGATCAACCATGAACTTTTCTTTTTTTAAATTAATAGATGCACTAAGTGTTACCTCTCAGTTTGAGGGTCACTGTGGCCTTGTCATACCACATATCAGTGCTCACATGACACACATAGTCTCCTCTATCTGTTAGTGTCAGGTTCTCCAGTTTCACAGAGACGTCTCCTTTCTCCAGATCTCCTAACAGGAACACTCTGCCCTGGTACTGAACATCTACACGACTCTTCTGGATCTGTTTATTTTCATAGAGGAGCATTGGGGTGTCATACATATTGGGACGGTACCAGCGCACTTCCTCATGATGAACATCCATGTTGTTGGTGACGTCACAGTGCAGAGACACAGAGGAACCGAGGAGCCCTGAGACTGGAGGCTCAACCTTCAGTGAAAATATTTCTAGAGGAGACGATAGATCACACTTAATCAGCTTTAAGAAAATCACTGCTTATGATCTAATAGTTAACAAAGTGAGAGTTTGTATCTGATACTGATAATGGAACATGTAGAAGGTGATGAATAATCAGACTGACCAGAAGAAGCCTGAAGGCTGAGAGATGGGAATAGAAACAGTAAAACCCATCTCAGTGGTCGAGCTGTAAAGAGAAGAAGAAGGAAACACATTTGATGTGTGAAAGAATCCACTGGACCTCTGATATTATTTCTGTAAATTCACTTGGTTGGAGTTTGTATAAGATTTATAACTCACACTGCACTGTATTGTATGTATATTATTGTATGTATATTACCAGCCAAAACTTGGTATTGCTGCTGATTTTATTTGAATTTTTTTGTGATGGTATACATACAGTATAATACATAAAAAAAGTGTCAAAGAAGCTACGTCTGAAGTTTATGCAACATGGAAGTGACCAATTTCACTTTCCCGAAAGTTTCAAGTTGTTAACTTACCTGTTTTGGAGAGATGATTTTATATGTGTACTAAAAATGGCCATTTTTCAGCGTTATACTGTCTCGCTTCAAACAATAATCATTTAAAATGTTTATTATTCATATTTCTTTATGAGTATTGATCCCAAAATCGGTATAAGCTAAAGCATATGACCTGTAAAAATTGTTGCTTAAATAGTTTTTTGGTAAAAGTTTAAAAAGCAAAAAAAAAACCTGTAGTATCCGTAACCATGTCAAATTTGTGCTGCAATATCTTAACAACATATTTCTGTTATTCAGCCAGTGTTCTGGGTCTGGTGAACCCGATGCATTCAGGCAGTTTCAATACAATCAATTAATTTTTTGTTCAAATACTCATCAGATGTTTACTTCATCATGATTACAAGCAATACACACAGGATATACGGTTAATATTTGCCCTTTATGTTTATTAGATCACATTTATGAATTAAAGTGCTACTCATTTTTTGTAATAAAAAAAATCTATTATCGATATGAAAAAAAAATCAGCAGATTTATAAATTAATCAAGGTTTTTCTTAACTATTGATGTATTATTTATTTAAACGTAATTAGAAATGTATCCTTTCAGGTAATTTTACACAACACAAGCTGAACCATGTGAGTATAGACAACACATCAGCCCCACAGAACAGACTACATTTTCATACCAGCCTATACTGTATGTGGCAGGTTGACGCTCCACCTACTTACACCTAATTGGTTACTCAATTTATTGGCTGTCCTATGATGGGGCAGTGGGAAGGTATATAAATATGGTGGCAAGGGAGCTTTGTGTCATACAGTAAGTCCTGCCCCTTGGCCTTTGTGGCATCCCTGCATTATCCAGGTATGTGGAGTGAAGTTGGGTGGGTTGCTTGTGGTAGATTGCAGCTCATGGTGGTGTGTGTTCTTTAGGCTGACACATTTACCGAAGCCCGGTTGCTGGTACTGGACTGAGGTTAGCCCTCTACAGGTAATACAGGTAAGAGAGTTGGTTGTAAGTGCTGTAGTTCTCTGAATCTGTTTAAATGTTTAGCTGCATTTGTCTATTTATTCAGATTCAGAGGTTGGTGTGGGACAGATTCTTTTGTAATGCACATTGTTTTCCAGATTGTAAGTCCTGTTCTCCTGCAAGTTTGTTTTCGAGATGAAAACTCGAAGGTTTTGAGAAAAATAACAAAAAATTTTGGAAACTTTTGATAAAAAAAAAACCTAGAAATTTTCAAGATAAATTTTTTTTTTAATTTCGTGCTATTGCTTTGTAGTTCCTGATAAACAAAGGCAATCACCTCATCCAAGTCAGTACGGTGTTTTCTTCGAAATAGGCTGAACTGACAACAACGTCTCTTCAAAGTCCGGATGCTTATGATGATCTGGTGATTCTGGGCTAAATTAAGTATTTCCTTGTTACTCAAGCCAAGGGAAAAGTAAAGATTGATTAGGCCTTCCACCTCAGGTATAATGCAAAACAAGTGTCTGCCTAACCTTGTAAAGTGTATGTGTGGTTTCCTTCCTTGATGGGGATAAAACTTTTAACTTTACATCTCGAAATTTTTGAGTTATCTCAACTTTCGAGTTTTACTCTCGGAAATTTCCTCCCCTTCCAAGTCTCTCTTTTTTTTTTTTTTATTATTTTATTTTCGTCCCGTCTTGGCCCTAACACTCCGTTGTATCCTGAGGTTCTACTTTTATAGTATGTATTTTAAAGATGATTCTATCTGTTTGGTAACCGTGGGGTGTCGGCTGGGCTGCCTAGATTGTAATTTGGTCCTAGACTGGTCAGCCACATTCTACTGTATGTATAATTACTTTCTGTGTAGTTGGGGCTGTGTGGGAACTGTTTAGCCTGAGAGCTAACTGCTGCTATTAGCCTGAGAGCTAACTGCTGCTATTAGCCTGAGAGCTAACTGCTGCTATTAGCCTGAGAGCTAACTGCTGCTATTAGCCTGAGAGCTAACTGCTGCTATTAGCCTGAGAGCTAACTGCTGCTATTAGCCTGAGAGCTAACTGCTGCTATTAGCCTGAGAGCTAACTGCTGCTTTTAGCCTGAGAGCTAACTGCTGCTTTTAGCCTGAGAGCTAACTGCTGCTTTTAGCCTGAGAGCTAACTGCTGCTTTTAGCCTGAGAGCTAACTGCTGCTATTAGCCTGAGAGCTAACTGCTTTGTTCATAGTAACTCTTTTTGAACATCTTTTAGTTGTGCATTTCGTGTTGGACTCCTTTTTGTTTTGGTGTGTACAGTATGTGTGTGTACATGTTTAATTGTGTTTTTGATTTATTATTATTTTTTATTTCTGTTTGTATATTGTTTTTACCATAACTTTGGGGTTTTTACGAATTGTTTCTTTCCTTGTTATGAATTATGTTTAAGTGTATTGGTTTCTCGTCTTGTTTCTTTTATTAATTGATCTTTCCGTGTGTGTGTGTGTGTGTGTGTGTGTGTGTGTGAGAGAGAGAGAGAGAGAGAGAGAGAGAGAGAGAGAATCGTATAATATACTTTTGTGGTTACAGGAGCTGAGTGCGACAAATTTCTATTTTCTTTTTCTATATTGATATTTTGTCCTTGTATGTACATTATATTTTACTTTGTACAGTATATTTCATTAGTTAATTTTATTTTCTAACGTATTTCTTTTATTCATATTTATTCATGTGTACGCTTGTATTTTTTCCCGCCACAGTCACAACACATGAGGGGCGGAGTTTTACGGTGTGTGTGGTGCTTATGTACTTCTTGCACTTTATGCAGTTATTATGTTTTTCTTTCCATTGTGGGTCCACACACTTCACAGCACTCCTTTATGGTGCTGCTGCCCACAACCTAAAATAATAACCACAGAGTTGTCCTACACTGTCCTGATAGTAGCTAGCTTGTCTCTCTGCTGTTAAGCTGGTCGTTCATCTCGATTGTCAAAGTGTCTAATCCTGGAAATTATGTGGATGTTTTCCAGAGACACTGTTGCATGGAAATGTTCTGCTAGTTTCTGCATCCCACAGGGATTCTATGGATTCCATTTTAGACCTGAAAACTCCAGCAAGGATAAAAACCCAAAAGTGGTCATGTAAATGGTTTTGGTCTAACTGCTTTCACCTCGCTTCAAAACCACACCTTTCCTTAGTTAGTTAATTAATGCAATATAGAATAATTATCTGTATGGAATCTGGGACAAAAAGCTGAAAAGGAGACTTGATGTCCTGCACATGAGTAACGGTCATCCCTGTTGTGATAAGGAACCACACTGGCAAAGCGATATTTATTGCATTCGGCTTCCAACTTCATTTCATTCACAACTCCAACGTGTAAAAACAAAGAATATTACACAAATGTACCTGTAATCAGATATTGCACCTGGAACTTATCTTGAGTTGTGGGAACAGTAGTGTCATAAAGTATTATTGAACAGTCACTACTGACACTCCCTATCCCGTAATGAAGACATTACAGAAATTAGTTATATAATTTTATGGCCGTAGGGAGAAAAGATCTCCTGTGGTGCTCTGTAGAACATCTGGTCTTGATCAGTCTCGGGCTGAAATTGTTCCACTGGTCGGAGAACACTGTGAAAATGTGCTGGAATATTCTCCTCACAGGAAATGAGACGAGGCCAATAAGTCTACTATCTACAGTCGTGGACAAAAGTTTTGAGAATTACATAAATATTGGAAAAGTTGCTGCTTAAGGTTTTATAATAGTAATTTGCATATACTGTACTGTACTGTATTTCTCCAGTTCTGCTAAGTGACAGAAGTGAGATTTTCTCTGTTACATTTGAACATAAACTCATCATCCTCTTTAAACACACTTCTATATCTGTATAAATATCTTCTGTGTATCTGATCAGTAATAAACTGCACGTGACACAGAGTTTAACGGTCAGTTCTGGCCCGAGCGCCTGATTACCGTAAAACCCCGAATACACGCGCAGTGGTTTTATTTGACTCGCGCTGCGTGGATCCGAGTTTTCTAGTGAAATTCTCTCCAACACCATTAAGATGACGACACTGAACCCGACAACCTGCTGATGTTTATTTCCACATGAAGTGATATTTGTGAGTGAAGTGTTTGTGTTGTCTGTGTTCTGCTGAATGAGGTGTGTAATGAAGCCACATGACTTATCTGCAGTCCCACCTCATCTTTCACACACAACACAGGAGAGAATAAACAGCAGTAAAACATTGTCTTACCTGAAATCATGGCAGTAGGGAACACTGTGTGCTCAGAAAGATTCACATCAACCAGGAGGAACTCAATCATCTGCAAAGTGTCCATTAAACTCCTACTGATCATCTACACTCACAAAGAGTGTGTACTTTCAGTTTCTACAAGCAGGTGTAGAATTACAGTCAGTCACCTTCAGGAGGAACCAGGACCAGGTGGCTCTTTATATTTATAATAATATACTCAATATAGCAAAGAACAAAACTGCTTATTTAAAGATCTTTATGGAAACTTACATACATTCTTTCTCTTAATGTTGTATGATTTATTAATGTGTATTTTGCTGATGTGCTATAAAATGTTTAATAAGTAGATTTAAATGATATAATTTAGTATAAAACATGACTTTAAATGATAATGTTATTGTGTTACAGTAATTTACTCCACTGCTGATGTTGAGTTCTGAGCTCTGATTGGTCAGAAGGTGTTGATTAGTGTGTAAAGTCTGATATGGAGTTAATTTTACACTATATAAAGGCTTTTCACATTTAAAATATAATTTTATAACTTTGTGCTTGTACATTATTAAAACATTTCTACTGGCATGTTTATAATCCAGTTGTGTTTATTACTGTTTGAACAGCAGGTGGCAGTATTTAACTGTTTTAGTGTGGTGATGATTTATTGTGTTATTTTGAGTCTCTTCCAAAAAACTTCACAGCAGTTGTTGAGTCACGTGACCTGTTCCTGCCCACAGTCCTAAATATATATCAGGCTGAAACAGAGTTTATAATCATCTCCTGTGAGAAAACAGTCAGTTAAGACATGTGAGAATGCTGGTGTAGTGGTTAGCACCGTCTCCTCACAGGACAATACAGTATAAAGTGGTGTAGACGATGAGTGAGTGAAATTCACACAGATAGTTACACACTACATACAATATGAAAAATTATTAATTACAGTATCGTCTCTTTTTAAAGTATAATTTGCTTAAGTTTAATTAAATTATTCACAAAGTTTAAGGAGTTAAACTAAAAACTGACAGTAACACAGTGAAGGTTAAACCTCTATAGTTTACTGTAATATAAATAAAGACTAAACTAGATGTGTTTGTGTGTCTACAGTAAAGTCTTAGTGAAGGTAAAGTGTATTTACAGCTGGAGGAATCACTTCATAACTGTGCTGTGGGGGATTTAATGAGGAAGACGACTGAGACGATTCTATATAATCTGTAATCTGCAGGAAAAACTCAATAATAAATAAGAGAAGAATTCATTACAAACTCAATCAGGAAACATTTAATTTACATTCATATTCAAATATTCAGTTGCTCCATGTATTAAACACATCACTTATAAACCTCATTATAGCAACTTTACAAACAAATACTTTCCACACGTCTTATTTTCTGTGTTTAAAGTCAGAATAAAATGAGACGACAGTAAATGAACATGTGCAGATAATCCAGGTGACGCGACTCAATAAGCGATATAAGAGTCACCGCCATCAGAAGTCCAGCTGTAGTTTAGCAGTAATAGTGAGACACTCGGTGTGGACATCATGTCCCTCACTTAAAGTCCACATCTCTCCTTTTACTGTCTGCTTTTAAGCTCTGGGTTTAATTATGAGTGTGTTATGTCCAGTATGTATACACACTTTATATAAATACATTATAAACTCACACATCATCATATTACAGATGTCTTTATTCTCCTAAATAATCCATACAGGATGAACGTCTCTGACTCCAGGACTGATCAGAGGACGCAGTGATGTTCTGACGTCCACATTAGTGAAAGTGTAGATGAGTGAGTGTGTATTAATATTATAAAATGACAGTGTGTGTGTATCACAGTCTAAAAACACTCCCACTGCTGTCAGATCTTTAGTAACGTCTGGAAGTGAAATCAGTTCTGTTTGATCTCTGATATAAACTCCTTTATCTCCTCTTTCATAAAAGAGAACCCAGAACTCATTCTGTGGTGTAAACGGGACGCTGGACTCTTTCTCAGCTTCATCACTCGCTACACCAACAAACCAGGAGCGTTTTACTGCTTTCTCTGACTTTCTCACTTTCACCTCCCAGTAATGTTTACCAGCCTGAAACCTCCCTTTACACAGAGTGAAGATTTTAACATGAGCAGCCAGGTGACTGTCCTTGTGTTTGTACACAGCAGAGCTCTTTACTTCTTTTCCCTCGTATATTAGACGCTCTGGAGTTTCCTCTGGGTCGATGCTGATGTTCACTGCAGAAATAAATGAGATTTTTGTTATTATTATTTGACACTTCACACTTACAGGAATACAGTAATGTTCAACTGAATTTATTTCTCACCTTTGTATTGTTTCACTTCGTCTAAATCTGTTAGAAAAATAATAAATAACAGTAAAGTACAGTGATGAGTTTATAAAGTTAGAAAAAGTGAATAAACACAAATAGACATTATATAGAGATGAGTTTGATCTTTTAGCAACACACACACACACACACACACACACACACACACACACACACACACACAGACACACACACGTGTTCCAGTTCTATCTGTAGTGTAAGGTTTATTATGTTCATCCATAGACGTCTTCTGTGGTTTCGTTCATCTGACTTTATGTCTGTTCATCTACTGTTCCTTATATATTGTCAGTAATCTGTAACTTCCTGTAACTGATGTGTGACGTGGTGAGAGTGTCTCTGTTATCTGAGGTGGAGTCAGCAGGTCCAGTGTCTGAAATGGAGGCAGTAAGTGTGAGATTAGAACTGGTGATAGTGTGGATGAGATGTGAGCTGGAGGCAGCAGGTGTTGTTCTGGAACTCCATTAATCTACACTCATGTATCTGTACCTGTAAGGTGTGTTTTATCTTCCAGTGTTTCAGGATTCTGATGTTCAGATGATTCCTGCTGACTGACCTCTGATCTCACAAACATTATAGAACATTAATACAAACACAATTAGAGATTTTCTATGATGAACCTGTTACTGGTTTTTTGTCTCAGGAGAAGAGACGGAGGAACTACTACAGTTTAACCTGAATTCTTTATAACCTAACAACTAATTCACTGTTATTATAATTGTGTAAAATACATATTTTTTATTATAATGTTTATTACATAATGAAGCTTTCTGAAATATTTTTACTAGAAAACTGTTTACTTAAAAAAATATTCTTTTGTATTTTCTTTCCATAGAACATTTCCCTCAAATACACACCTGAAGAACCTTTAATGATTATACAGTTTATAAGACTGTTAAAGGTTTATTAAGACACATTTTTAAACACATTCTCCTGGAGGTGGAGCTGTTGGTGGTGTTTTTACACTTTGCTCAGTATTTTGTTCTACAGTATATCTATTTATATAAAGAAAGAATAAATAGAACAGTTTATAAAGAGAAAGTTTAGATATTTTCTGAGATGATAGCGTGTAGATCAGGTGTGTGTATGAAGTGTATAGATGAGGAGATCATGTGACCAACCTAAGACCACAGCGTGAGGAACTGTACCTGTAGATGGAGCGTCACTCTGATCCTGATTCTCCACACGGATTTTATTCAGAGGTTCAGTTTCTGACTGAGTTCCTGCTGTTTTATATGTAAATAAATCTTCTCTTATTATCACTCATTTAGCTGGATTTTATTAATTCAGTGAATTTTACCCCAGCACCTACCTCCTGTACTTTCTGTCCCTTTTCTCCTGGAGGGAATCAGACCTACAGCAGAGAGAAAACTCTCCTGTATTAGACAGCACAAAGACCTGATAAAGACCTGATAGAGACCTGATATAGACCTGATCCTCATCGTTCAGCTCTTTGCTCTTTTTAACTACAGATACCGTATTGTTTCTAGTTTAACAAGTCTTCCTGTATAGTCTACTGGACTCCATCAGGTGCTCAGTGATGCTCCATCAGGACCAGGTACTGTTACACTTAATACTGTTCTAAATACTTGCGTCTGTCTTAAAGAACAACTTTTTGTTAGAGTCAGTTTTGTTTTCTATCTTCATCCTCCTGAATCATATATTATTAAGTCTGTGTTTGTATCCCACCTTTTTTACGTAGTACACAATACACTGCAATTCCGGCGACACACAGCACCAGAAGAACGGGAATGATGATGATGTATCCAGTCAACGACTCTGCACACACAGACATCAACACAAAATAATCATCAGTCTGTTCTTCAGTTCCACCATCTACACATATCCTTACATCTGTAAATGTTTATTTCAGTAATAATTACCTGTGTCACGTGCAGGGACGTGTAACATTATTCTGTCTTCTTTTCTCTCCTGATCAGACAAACCCACAGAGCAGGAGATCCACTCAGACTCAGAGGGAGACACAATCAGCCACGAGCTCACATCTACAGTCCCTACAGAGTCTGAGGATAATAAAAAGTGGTTTGTTATTTCTGTTTTTAGGATCTTTAATGTAAGTGTAGATGAGTAGATCTTACTGATGGTGAACTTGTCGTTACTGAGATGTTTCAGATCTCTCCTGTCTTTATCTGTCCAGGTGATTGACGGCTCATGTAGCCAACCATGTGACTGACAGCTAACATTCACCTTCCCTTCTCCTGCTTCACGTATGTAAATAACAGGAGTGGATCCCACCACTGAGAGAGAGAGAGAGAGAGAGAGAGAATTAAACAGACAGATCCACCATGAACTTTTCTTTTTTTTTATGAATTAATGCACTAAGCGTTACCTCTCAGTCTGAGGGTCACTGTGGCCTTGTCATACCAGATATCACTTTCCACATAACACACATAGTCTCCTCTATCTGCTAGTGTCAGGTTCTCCAGTTTCACAGAGACGTCTCCTTTCTCCAGATCTCCTAACAGGAACACTCTGCCCTGGTACTGAACATCTACACGACTCTTCTGGATCTGTTTATTTTCATAGAGGAGTATTGGGGTGTCATACATTTTGGGACGGTACCAGCGCACTTTCAGAGGTCGAACATCCATGTTGTTGGTGACATCACAGTGCAGAGACACAGAGGAACCGAGGAGCCCTGAGACTGGAGACTCAACCTTCAGTGAAAAATATTCTAGAGGAGACGATAGATCACACTTAATCAGCTTTAAGAAAATCACTGCTTATGATCTAATAGTTAACAAAGTGAGAGTTTGTATCTGATACTGATAATGGAACATGTAGAAGGTGATGAATAATCAGACTGACCAGAAGAAGCCTGAAGGCTGAGAGATGGGAATAGAAACAGTAAAACCCATCTCAGTGGTCGAGCTGTAAAGAGAAGAAGAAGGAAACACATTTGATGTCTGAAAGAATCCACTGGACCAAGGAAATTCTTAAACTAGAGTCATTTGCTATTTATTTGTTAATTTAATCAGATTCCATTAATAATTACTGACATTCACACTTATACACCCTCTGAACTATCGGTACAATCAGTAGCCAGACCATGACTGAACTGGTACATAGTACCTTTATGCTTAGCGATAGCTCCTCAATGTAGGACAGTCAGTGATAGAGTGTCCCACAAACTTGTTCCTTTTACATTGGGATACATTTTTTAAATAAAATCTGTCTGGACAATAATGGGTTACTTTATATATCTTCTCATCATTTACTGAATGTGGGGGAACTAGAGGAACCAGAAGAAGCCCACTAAGCAAGGTGGGACACACACACACACACACACACACACACACACACACACACACACTTCTGAGCACACACACACACACACACACACACACACACACACACACACACACACACCTCTGAGCACACACACACACACACACCTCTGAGCACGCACGCACACACACACACACACACACACACACACACACACACACACACACACACACACACCTCTGAGCACACACACACACTATTAAATTTAAAGAAATATTAAAAAGTATTTCTGATATAAAAATGTATTTCTGACTGATTGTGTTCTTTATTTTCTTTTGCATTTTATTTAAACTTTCAAAGTAAATTGACTAAATTAAAGAATAATCAAGTACAAATCTCAACATTAATAAACATTTACACAGAAATGTATTTCTTCTTAAACACACTTAAATATTTTATTTAATGACAAAGATGTTCTGCACTTAATAATTAATTGTGCGATACAATGTTATTTGTGTCCTTATTGAAACTAAATCTGACCCAAACGCCTGATTACCATGAAACCCTGAATACACACACACACACACACACACACACACACACACACACACACACACACACACACACACACACTCCAGTTTCTACCCGCGCTGCCTGGATCAGGGGTTTGTACCGGAATAGAACAAATAAGAAAAGAATGAAAGATTTTATACTACATGTTTCAGGGTAAATTATATTATTCCCCCTTTTCTCTATTCTGCTGAATGAGGTGTGTAATGAAGCCACATGACTTATCTGCAGTCCCACCTCATCTTTCACACACAACACAGGAGAGAATAAACAGCCCTAAAACATTGTCTTACCTGAAATCATGGCAGTAGGGAACACTGTGTGCTCAGAAAGATTCACATCAACCAGGAGGAACTCAATCATCTGCAAAGTGTCCATTAAACTCCTACTGATCATCTACACTCACTGGGGGACGAAGTCCATCATAAACCTGCAGACTACTTCAGTTCAACCTCCACCAACTGTGTGTGTGTGTGTGTGTGTGTGTGTGTGTGTGTATGCCTTCAAGTACTGTACATTAAGGAAAGGCTCAGAAAGCCACAATATTCCACATTTAGATTAAACATAGAAGATATATATATATATATATATATATATATATATATATATATATATATATATATATAATGAGATAATATATATCTTCTATGTTTAATTTTAATTTAGCTGTTTTAGTGTTGTGGCGGTTTGTGTTATCACAGAGTCTCTCCCATAAAACTTTACACCCGTTGATGATTAACATGACCTTATAAATGACAGTTTGAAATAGAGCTCAATCATCTTCTGTGAAACTACAGGCATTAGGTAATTTATTCTTACTGTAAAAAAATATTATTAAACTCAGTTATAATCTGTTTTTAAGGAAACAAAACTACCACCTGTTCCAAAACTCTATAAACCTGTATTTACCTACTGCAACTACACTATACTATATACTATACACTATACTATACACTATACTATACACTCACTATACACTATACTATACACTATACTATACACTATACTATACACTATACTATACACTCACTATACACTATACTATACACTATACTATACACTATACTATATACTATACACTATACTATACACTCACTATACACTCACGATGCACATTGTGTAAGGCCCCAACTAAATAAATAAGCCCCTCCCCGCTCATATTAAAGTGACTGTCAGTGGACAGATGAAAAAAAATGTGACATGAAAAAAGAAAGGACAAAAGATACTCCATGAGTCCACTAACTGCGGTAATGGCAGTCCAGTAAACCAGTCTTTTCCAGTTTAATGTCAGCAGTAACAGATGCTTCTGTCGAGAAGAACCAAAAAGAAATATGACATTCAAATCTCTCAAATGAAGTGTTAATGTGATGTGTTAATGTTTTAAAATGTTTTATGTGAGTTTATATGCATCTATTGTTCACACGTCATGATGTAATTTGTGTATTGTATATCTGAAGATCTCAAAAGTGCAAATTAGCAACTAATCATTTATGTAACTGATTTTATGTGCATTAAGTGACGTGCTCATATTAAGAAAATGCTTAAATAATTTAAGTTTACATATGGAAGATATGTTCAGTCTAACAGTCATGTTAATTGTCTATGATGTTATAACGCTGTTTGTATAAACAGGTCAGATTTTTTGAGCCTGAGTTAAGCTGTGATCCTGAGATGACGATCCACCCAGTTAGAGAATGTTGAAAAAGACGATTAGAAGAGAATCCTGCGATTTATCAAGTGACTGTTATTACAGACTATCACAGGTGGAATTTATCCATTTCTAGTGGTGTTTCTCACCAACTTAACTCATGCTGATCATTACACTGATTGACATTTTGCACTATTGAATGTTTGTACTACAAGAATTTGCACTAAACAAAGAGACTCTTTTACTCATCGTTTAGATTAAGAGGACATTTTTCTTTTTGTTTTTTCTTTCCCCATGTTCACATTTATTTTATGGACTGAGAACATTTCATATACTGCATTTGTTATTGAGTGTTTGTACTATTACTCCCGAGTGACTTTATTGTAATTTAGTTTTAATTTGTGGGTCAGAGGATTTAATTTAGACCAGTAACCAAAAAAGCAAAGTTGCAAAAAAGGTTTAGAACAGAAACAATATATATAAATTAATAATAAATAAACAAACATAGGAAAGGTAATAATTCCAAAATTAGAGCAAGTGAACTATTAAAGAAATAATATAGTACAATAAAAGTATTTAGATTAACTACCTACAAAGGAGCTCAAACTTAGTTTTGAGGAAAAAAGAAAGAACGAAAATTTTTGTATGTTATCTGTATTGTTTTGCCATTTAATGTCATGTTTTCATTTACTTCAACTTTCACTCCAAAGTAAACAAAGCAACTTCAAGTAATTCTCTTGGTCTGTCTGTTTTGTTAATGCGGTATACCAAAAGACATATTTTTTTACCCCCCTGTAGCGATCCTAGACTCTCAGTGATCACTGTTATCTCACCTTCACATGGCTGGTATGGCTGGTGTGCTTAATGTAGCAGGATGAGCTGGATCCGCATCCGTTTTGTTATCTTTGTTATATAGGTGACTTATTCACCACAGGCTGTGCTGTAATTGCTTTATATATACAGTATATAGACTTTTGGTTTCCCTTTCGAACAACATTGCCTTACTGGTGTCGGTAAGTGGCTTGTTTCCTGTAATTCCTGGTTGTAAAGGGATTGCTAGTGGTTGTTCATCCAACATTTTGAACAGGAACAATAGGTCGAAGTGGATGGTGTGGACTCATGAACTCTGCTGCTTTACTTCACCGCTGTTTTGTCTCACATATGCTTTGCTTTACTGCTATTAATAAATATGTATTACTAAAATATATTTAAATATATGCACTTTGCCTCATTGCTGCATTGCACAAGTACTGCTTTTGTGATTTCCCACATTGCTGCTGCGGATGCACTTTGTATTATCTGTTTGAGAATTTTTATTTTTAATTTTAAGAGTTGTTTCTCCTCTCTCTCTTTCTTTCTCTCTCTCTCTTTTACATCAATGGTTAGGATATTTACATTTAGGCATTTGGCAGATGCTCTTATCCAGAGCGACTTACAAGAAGTGCTTTAAAGTTTACATCATTGGATACATACTTACACTGGGATAATTAGGATAATAACTAAGTTCCATTAGTCTAACACAACTGGGAAGAGTTTTTTTTTGTGGTGGTGGTAGTTGGGGACGGGGGGGTCAGTCCAAGTACTGGAGAAACAGATGCGTCTTGAGTCGTCGTTTAAAGATAGTCAAAGTCTCTGCTGTACAGACATCTAGAGGAAGTTCATTCCACCACATAGGTGCCAGAACAGAAAAGAGCGTGGATGAATGCCGCTCTCGATCCATGAGAGATGGTGGGATGAGGCAAGCAGTGTGGGAGGATCGGAGGGAACGTGGTGCAGTGCATGGTGTGATTAGAGCAGAGAGGTAAGTGGGTGCTGGGCCATTTTTAGCTTTGTAGGCAAGCATCAGCGTTTTGAATTTGATGCAGGCAGCTACAGGAAGCCAGTGCAGGGAGCGGAGGAGTGGGGTGGTGTGGGAGAACTTGGGAAGGTTAAAAACGAGACGTGCTGCTGCATTCTGGATCAGTTGCAGAGGACGAATCGTGGAGGCAGGCCTGCCAGGAGTGAGTTGCAGTAGTCCAGTCTTGAAATAACAAGGGACTCAACAAGCACCTGAGTAGCCTGTGAAGAAAGAAATGGGCGAATTCTTCTGATATTGTAAAGAAGAAATCTACAAGAGCGAGTAAGGTTAGCAATGTGTGGGGAAAATGACAGATGATTGTCCACGGTTACCCCAAGATTGCGGGCAGTGGCTGAAGGAGTGATTTGGTTGTTGTCCAGGGATATCACAAGGTCTTGACTTGGGGATGAGTCACAAGGTATGAACAACAGTTAAATTTTACTCAGATTGAGCTTCAGCTGATGAGCCGCCATCCAGGATGAGATGTCTGCCAGACATGCTGAGATCCGGGTGGAAACCTGAGTGTCAGAGGGAGGAAAGGAGAGAGTAAGTTGAGTGTCATCTGCATAACAATGGTATGAAAATCCATGCGATGATATGACTTTACCAAGAGACCGGGTATAGAGGGAGAACAGAAGCGAACCAAGTACTGAGCCCTGCAGGACACCAGTAGAAAGTCTACGTGGGGCAGATGTAGATCCCCTCCATGTTACCTCATATGACCTATCTTCTAGGTAAGAAGCAAACCATTGCCACGCTGTTCCACTAATTCCAAGGGTTGTGAGAATAGATAATTGAATCATGTGGTTCACCGTGTCAAATGCAGCTGACAAGTCCAGTAGGATGAGAACAGATGACAGTTTAGCAGATCTAGCAGCATGGAGCTTCTCAGTGACTGAAAGAAGGGCAGTCTCTGTGGAATGTGCCACTTTAAATCCAGATTGGTTGGGATCATTAAGGTTGTTCTGTGAGAGATAAAGAGACATTTGATTATGAACAGTCCTTTCAAAAATTTTGGAAATAAAAGAGAGAAGTGATACCGGGCGATAGTTGTTAACTTCTGATGGGTCCAGGCAGGGTTTCTTGAGGATGGGAATAACCCTTGCCTTCTTAAAAGCAGCAGGAACATGAACAGATTATATGGAATGGTTGATGATGGTTGTGGTGAAGGGAAGGAGGCCTTGTGAGAGGTCCTGGAGCATTGTGGAAGGGATTGGGTCTAATGAACAGGTGGTTGGGTTAGATGATGAGATGATCTGCTGAATCTCATCAGATGACAGGTTGGAGAATTCTGCTAAGGGAGGGAAGGGAAGGTCCTGAGTTAGGAGTTTGGTTGGGAGCGAAGGACGGGCGGATTGCTGCAATTTTCCCATCGTAGAATGTGGCAACATCGTCAGCAGTCAGAGAGGAAGGGGCAGGAGGAGTCGGTGGGTTGAGTAGATGTTGTGGAGTTTGCCAGGATCATGTGCAGAAACTTCCAGCTTTTCTCTGAAGAAGGTAGTTTTGGCAGAAATCTCGTCACATGAGAATTTGGAGAGAAGAGTCTGGTAAGAGATGAGATCTGCATCAAGTTGCAATTTCTTCCATCTCTCTGCAGTTTTTAATTCTCTCCTGTTGTTGCGTAGTACATCAGATAGCCAAGGAGCAGGACAAGACGTCTTCCTTGGTTTAAATCGCAGCGGGCAAAGGAGACCTATGGATGAGGAGAGAGAGGAGAGTAAAGTTTCAGTTGCAGTCTCTAGTGGTAGAGAGGAGAAGGAGTCTGGGTCTGGGAGGGATGATAGGGTGCATGAAGACACAGAGGAAGTGGAGACAGAGTGAAGGTTTCTGCGGGAAAAGGAGAAATTTTGGTGGTTAGGGTTTACATAGAATAGGAAGGGTTATGGTGAAGGAATACCAGGTAATGATCAGATTTATGAAGAGGAATAGTAGTGATATCTGTGACAGGGCAAGGGCAGCAAAAAAGAGATCGAGAGAATTCCCTGCCTTGTGTGTGAGAGGGCAGCTGTTTAGAGTTTAAGAGAAGGAGTTAAGGAGAGGGGGAAGGAAAGAGGATTGGAGTTTGTCAGATGGAAGTTTGAAATCTCCTAGAACAGTGAGAGGAGTGTTAGCAGAAGGAAAAAGACTAAGAAGTATGTCCATTTCATCTAGAAAGTTTCCTAGAGATCCAGGAGGACAGTAAATAACTAAGATGTGGAGGTTAATTGGAGAGGTTACCTTAACTGCATGAAATTCAAATGATGAAAAACTGAGATGAGACAGGGGGATAGGCGAGAAGGGCCATCTCTTAGACAACAGGAGACCTGTACCACCACCTCTGCCGCTTTCTCGTGGAGAGTGAGTGTATACATAGGCAGAGGATAGGGCAGCCGGTGTAGCTGAGTTCTGGGGAGATATCCAGGTCTCAGTTAGTGCCAGAAAGTCAAAAGAATAATGGGTAGCCAGGGCAGAGATAAAATCTGCTTTCTTTACAGCAGATTGGCAGTTCCAGAGCCCACCTACCACCAGTGCAGGTAAATGAGACAGTACTGGAGGGTAGATGAGGTTTCTGGGGATCTGCCTCTGCTGTGCGAGTTAAAGCATCTTGGTCTGTGAGAACTGACAGAGATAGGTTGAAGACACATGCTAGACTGAGGTGATTGTCTATAAAACTTGTAATTTCTTGGTAAACAAGAGTTTCAGTCAATTCTCTGTGCACTTGATATCTAGATTCTTCACTAACTTTGTTGCAGGATATGCTTGTTAAGACACCTTCTATATATGTAGCTAAGCCCTGCCCATAATTCACACCTTAAATAAGCCTGAAACTACTCTTGATTAATTACCTGAGAACAAATTGCTTTAGGCCTACTTCAATCACACTGCAATCAATACTACCAAACAGCAAAAACTAGGTACAGTATACAGGATATCTTGTAGAGCTGTGAGCTAAAGGTAGTGGTAATGTGACCTGCTGGGGGGTAATTTCCCTTCTTTGTGTGTGTGTTGGTCACCCTTTTTTGCTGATTGTCACAGTGAATTGTGTGTGACTGTGATTCATGTTTGTTTGGGGTGATTCTTTTTGAGGGTTACCCCCCCCTCCCTTTTCCTAGACTGCTCATCTACTGGTAAGCTCAAGCCTTAATTTGATATGTGCATTTTAGTATTTGGTGAATGTGCTTACATTTGATGGGGTAGTTGCAACTACTTTTACATTGCTGCATGTAATTTTTGAACTGCTAAATTGTGTATTATTGTTTGTGAGAAAATAAAGTGACACCTCTTGCTTGTTCATTGAACATTAAATTAATTACTTGGGTCATTTGATTTCTTGGGTGTAATTTCCATCCATCCATCCAATTTCTTCCGCTTATCTGAGGTCGGGTCGCGGGGGCAGCAGCTTCAGGGGGGATGCCCAGAATTCCCTCTCCCCGGCCACTTCTTCCAGCTCTTCCAGGGGGATCCCAAGGCGTTCCCAGGCCAGCCGAGAGACATAGTCCCTCCAGCGTGTCCTGGGTCTTCCCCGGGGTCTCTTTCCGGTGGGGCGTGTCCGGAACACCTCACAAGGGAGGTGTCCAGGGGACATCCTAAATTGATGCCCAAGCCACCTCATCTGGCTCCTCTCGATGCGGAGGAGCAGCGGCTCTACTCTGAGCCCCTCACGGATGACTGAGCTTCTCGCCCTATCTCTAAGGGAGAGCCCAGACACCCTGCGGAGGAAACTCATTTCGGCCGCTTGTATTCGCGATCTTGTTCTTTTGGTCACTACCCACAGCTCATGACCATAGGTGAGGGTAGGAACGTAGATCGACCGGTAAATTGAGAGCTTTGCCTTTTGGCTCAGCTCCTTCTTCACCATGACGGACCGATACAGAGCCCGCATCACTGCAGACGCTGCCCCGATCTGCCTGTCGATCTCCCGTTCCATTTTACCCTCACTCGTGAACAAGACCCCGAGATACTTAAACTCCTCTACTTGGGGCAGGATCTCACTCCCAACCCTGAGAGGGCACTCCACCCTTTTCCAGCTGAGGACCATGGCCTCAGTTTTGGAGGTGCTGATTCTCATCCCAACCGCTTCACACTCGGCTGCGAACCGATCCAGTGAGAGCTGTAGGTCGCAGGATGATGAGGCCAACAGAACAACGTCATCTGCAAAAAGCAGTGACGCAATCCTGAGCCCACCAAACTGTACCCCCTCAACGCCCTGGCTGCGCCTAGAAATCCTGTCCATAAAAATTATGAACAGGATCGGTGACAAAGGGCAGCCCTGTCTGAGTCCTACTCTCACCGGAAACAGGTCCGACTTACTACCGGCAATGCGGACCAAGCTCCGACACCGGTTGTACAGGGACCGGACAGCCCTTAACAGGGAATCCGATATCCCATACTCCCGGAGTACCCCCCACAGGACTCCCCGAGGGACACGGTCGAATGCCTTCTCCAAGTCCACACAGCACATGGAGACTGGTTGGGCAAACTCCCATGCCCCCTCCAGGACCCTGCTAAGGGTGTAGAGCTGGTCCACTGTTCCGCGACCTGGACAAAAACCACACTGCTCCTCCTGAATCCGAGGTTCGACAATCCGACAGACCCTCCTTTCCAGGACCCCTGAATAGACTTTCCTGGGGAGGCTGAGGAGTGTGATCCCTCTGTAGTTGGAACATACTC
Source organism: Channallabes apus (assembly GCA_030522415.1). Classification (NCBI taxonomy): domain Eukaryota; kingdom Metazoa; phylum Chordata; class Actinopteri; order Siluriformes; family Clariidae; genus Channallabes; species Channallabes apus. Next base: position 2,228,897 of record CM060110.1, read on the forward strand.
TCCGGTCCCCCTTCTTGAAGAGGGGGACCACCACCCCGGTTTGCCAGTCCAGAGGCACTGTCCACGATGTCCATGCAATGTTGCAGAGACATGTCAACCATGACAGCCCTACAACATCCAGAGCCTTGAGGAACTCCCGGTGGATCTCATCCACCCCCAGGGCCCCGCCACCACAGAGCCTTTTGATCATCTCGGCGACCTTGGCCCCAGAGATGGAAGAGTCCACCTCTATGTCCCCGGACTCTGCTTCCTCATCGGAAGGCATGTTGGTGGAATTAAGGAGGTCTTCGAAGTACTCCCCCCACCGACCCACAACATCCCGAGTCGAGGTCAGCAGCGCACCATCCCCACTATACACTGTGTTGACCGTGCACTGCTTTCCTCTCCTGAGACGCCGGATGGTGGATCAGAATCTCTTCGAAGCCGTCTGGAAGTCATTCTCCATGGCCTCCCCAAACTCTCACGCCCTGGCCTCCCACGCCCGGGTTTTTGCCTCAGCAACCACCGAAGCTGCATTCCGCTTGGCCTGCCGGTACCTATCAGCTGCCTCCGGAGTGCCACCAGCCAAAAAGGCCCGGTAAGACTCCTTCTTCAGCTTGATGGCATCCCTCACTGCCGGTGTCCACCAACAGGTTCTTGGGTTGCCACCGCGACAGGCACCGATCACCTTGGGGCCACAGCTCCAGTCGGCCGCCTCGACAATGGAGGCGCGGAACATAGTCCATTCGGACTCAATGTCCCCCACCTCCCCCAGGACGTGGTTGAAGCTTTGCCGGAGGTGGGAGTTGAAGCTCGTCCTACAGGGGACTCTGCCAGACGTTCCCAGCAGACCCTCACAATACATTTGGGTCTACCAGGCCTGACCGGCATCCTACCCCGCCAACGAAGCCAACTCACCACCAGGTGGTGATCAGTTGACAGCTCCGCCCCTCTCTTCACCTGAGTGTCCAAGACATGTGGCCGCAAGTCCAACGACACGACCACAAAGTCAATCATCGAACTGCGGCCTATCGTGTCCTGGTGCCAGGTGCATATATGGACACCCTTATGCCTGAACATGGTGTTCGTTATGGACAATCCGTGATGAGCACAGAAGTCCAATAACAAAACACCGCCCTAGTTCAGATCGGGGGGGCCGTTCATCCCAATCACGCCATTCCAGGTCTCTCTGTTATTGCCCAAGTGAGCATTGAAGTCCCCCAACAGAACGATGGAGTCCCCAGGAGGGACGCTCTCTAGCACCCACACTAGAGACCCCATAAAGTGCAGGGAATCCAAACTGCTGTTCGGCGCATAAGCGCAAACAACAGTAAGGATCCGTCCCCCCACCCGAAGGCGGAGGGAGGCCACCCTCTCGTCCACTGCGGTGAACCCCAATGTACAGGCCCCGAGCCGGCGGGCAATATGTATGCCCACACCTGCTCGGCGCCTCTCACCGGTGGCAACTCCAGAGTAGAAGAGAGTCCAGCCCCTCTCAAGGAGCCTGGTTCCACAGTCCAAGCTGTGCGTCGAGGTGAGTCCAACTATATCTAGCCGGAACTTCTCAACCTCATGCACTAGCTCAGGCTCCTGCCCCGCCAGAGAGGTGACATTCCACGTCCCTAGAGCCAGCTTCTGCAGCCGAGGATCAGACCGCCAAGGCCCCTGTCTTCGGCCACCGCCCAGCTCACACTGCACCCGACCTCTTTGGCCCCTCCTACAGGTGGTGAGCCCATGGGAAGGGGGACCCACGTTGGCTCTTCGGGCTGTGCCATGGGTGCAGGCCCGACCACCAGGCGCTCGCCATCGGGCCCCACCTCCAGGCCTGGCTCCAGAGGGAGGCCCCGGTGACCCATGTCCGGGCGAGGGAAAACGTTTTCCAATGTTTTTACTCATCATAAGAGGCCTTTTGAACCACTCTTTGTCTGTTCCCTCACCTAGGACCAGACTGCCATGGGTGACCCTGCTAGGGGCATGAAGCCCCCGACAACATAGCTCCCAGGATCATTGGGACACGCAAACCCCTCCACCATGATAAGGTGGGGGTTCAAGGAGGGGGGGTGTAATTCCCAAGATGGCGTAATTGGCCAACATTGTAAAAACAAGAGGATTGGGGGAGTTTGAGCCAGCCACCTTCACCTCATCACATTAAGTTAAAAATGTCCAGGGTGTAGACTGAACACAAAGTTTATCATGTTAAGATTTGATTAAAAAAATATATTGAATAGTTAATTTTTATTGTTAATATATTGTTTGCCACAATATCTTCTCTTCACTACTCAACCCACTGGTTCCTCCTGCTCCATATTCTCTGACTTCTGATAAACATATTTTATGATGGGAAAATTGCAGCGATCCGCCAGACCTTCACTCCCACCCAACCCCTACAGTAGAACTAGGACCCTCCCTCTCATCCCTTAGAAGAATTTTCCACCCTGACAACTGTGGAGATTTTGCACATCATCTCATCATCCGTTCATTAGACATAATGCTCCACAATGCTTCAGGCCATCTCACAAGACCTCCTTTTCTTTCATCACATCCATCATCAACTATTCCATATCATCTGGTCATGTTCCTGCTGCATTTAAAAAGGGAAGGTTTATTATTCCCATCCTCATGAGGCACTATCTGGATACAGCAGACATGAGTACAGTGGAACCTTGGATTGCGAGTAACGTGGTTTGCTAGTGTTTCGCAATACTGAGCCAACGGTTTTTCTCTGTGCGCTGTGGGATTGTGCATAATCGTCTCCCCTGCTGGGTCTTAGTGCGCGTCTCTTACTGGTATAATCAACAGCCGTGCACGTGTGCACTGTTTACTATAACACTGTGACCCCGTGTATGCGTGTAAAGCCTCTTTTATTTATTGTTTGTGTGTGGGTAAAAGTCATACTTTCAAGCGCGCATGTACTGTTTATTATAACACGTGTGAGCGCGCGTGTAAAGCAAAACCAAGTTTTTTTTCTCTCTCTCTGTCTCAGCCCACAGTTTTTGTGTGTGTGTGCATGCATCATTAAACACCATGCCCCTCCCCTCCTCCTCTCGCCTTCACACACACACACACACACAGCGCAAGCACGCACAAACACTAACGGAGACCCTTATCTGTCTGGTTTTATTTTAACTTTTTTCAAAGGTAAAATGCAGGTTCATTTGTGTTATTTCTACTTTATAATTTTGTATTAATTGTTTTTATGTATTTTTTGGGGGTTGTGGAATGAATCATTTAAGTTTTCATTAACTCTTATGGGAAAATTTGCTTTGATTTACGAGAGTTTTGATATACGGACACGCTTCTGGAACGAATTATCCTCGTAATCACATGGTATCACTTCTCTCTTTTCTTTCCAAAATTCCTGAACATACTGTTTACAATCAAATATCTCTCAATCTCTCGCGAAACAACCTCAATGATCCCAACCAAGCAGGATTCAAAGTGATACATCCCACAGAGACTGATCCTCATCCTCCTGGACCTGTCAGCTACCAGTGAACCACAAAATTATCTTGTCTATCCTTACAAGCCTTGGAATATGTGTAAAGGCATGGCAATGTTTGCTTCCTACCTAGAATGAGATTACATGGAGGGGATTCACATCTGCTCCATGCAGACTCTCTACTGGAAACCCACAAGGCTCAATACTTTGTCCTCTCCTGTTCTCCCTATATATCCGGTCTCTTAGTAAGGTCATTTTCTTGCACACTTTTCCATACCATTGTTACGTAGATGACACACAACTCGTTCTCTTCTTTTCTTCTTCAGGCACTCACTCAGGTTTCCACCTGGATCTCAGCATGTCTGGACATCTAGACATCTCATACTTGATGATATCTCATCAGCTGTACCTCAATCACACCCCTGTCAAGACCTTGTGATCATGTTTACCATGTTTTTATGTATTTTATGTAATACATATTTATTCACATATTTTCACATTAATCAAGTACTAAATGCAATCATATAAACTTCTAAACTAAGGTTTGATATTAAAACTTTGAAAGATTATATGAGATGATCTGTGAGCTCAGAGGCGAAGCAGGAAACTTTCTCACATAAGATTGAATAATTTTTTTATTTGTATAGTGCTTTTAACAATTGACATTGTCTCAACAGTTTTACATAATCAAAAGAATTATTTAAGTTTGTATGGAATGTGAATGTGTATGAATCAAAATGGTCAGATAGTCCCTGGTGAGCAAGCACTATGATAAGATCATAGTGAGCATAGCACCTGCACTGCAAAAAGAAAGGTCGGCTTGACCTACTGTAGAAAAAAATATATAGGCTTAATGTCGTCTTCTTTGTCTTTCGGCTGTTCCCTTTCAGGGGTCGCCACAGCGAATCATCTGCATCCATCTAACCCTGTCCTATGCATCCTCTTCTCTCACACCAACTAACTTCATGTCCTCTCTCACTGCATCCATAAATCTCCTCTTTGGTCTTCCTATACACCTCCTGCCTGGCAGTTCCAACCTCAGCATCCTTCTACCAATATATTCACAAACTCTCCTCTGAACATGTCCAAACCACCTCAATCTGGCCTCTCTGACTTTATCTCCAAAACATCTAACATGGGTTGTCCCTCTGATGAACTGATTCTTGATCCTATCCATCCGTGTCACTCCCAAAGAGAATCTCAATGTCTTCAGCTCTGCTACCTCCAACTCTGCCTCTTGTCTTTTCTTTAGTGCGACTGTCTCTAAGACGTACAGCATCGCTTGTCTCACCACCGTCCTGTACACCTTTCCTTTCATTTTCGCTGATACACTTTTATCACACAACACACCTGACACTTTTCTCCACCCGTTCCAACCTGCCTGTACCCGCCTCTTCACCTCCTTTCCACACTCTCCGTTGTTCTGGACCTTTGACCCTACAGTAAGTACTTAAAGTCCTCTGTGATAAAGTCCTAAATGTCATCTGAAAACATCATTGTCCATGGAGATTCCTGTATAACCTCATCGGTCATCCTGTCCATCATCAGAGCAAACAAAAAGGGGCTCAGAGCAGATCCTTGATGCAGACCCACCTCCACCTTGAACTCTTCTGTCACACCTACAGCACATCTCACCACTGTCTTAGCGCGCTCATCCATGTCCTGCACCACACTAACATACTTCTCTGCCACTCCAGACTTCCTAATACAGCACCACAGCTCCTCTCTCCTGTCACACGCTTTCTCTAAATCTACAAAGACACAATGCAACTCCCTATTACCTTCTCTGTACTTCTCCATTAGCATCCTCAAAGCAAATACTGCATCTGATGTACACTCTTTCTTGTTAAACAAACTAGTCAGAAACTCTACTGCCACCTCTCCTAAGCACTTCCACACCTCCACAGGTATGTCATACTATTAAGTATAATATTAAGTGAAGTCAGAATAATTTTTATAGCACATTTAACACAACTTAGTTGACCAAAGTGCTGTATAATCCTAAAATACTGAAATTAATCCTTAAATGAAAATACATCTAAATGTCCGTGTGGCTGCAGTACTATATTTTGACTGACAGATGTCTTGTCCAATCAGTGGTAAGAAATGTAATTCGCAAACCACATCTAACCTTTTTGGTTTGTTGATTCTTAAATCCTTGATAAAGGCATAGGCCCCAAGTGGAAGTAGTTTTTTTTTTTTTTTCAGAGCCTCCTCTGCTCTTGCGTAGACTGCAGAGCTCTGTTTATTTTGTGTTTCCAGTTTTCTTTTGTTTCCGTTTAGTTCACAATCAATAATCCCACGCTATCTCCAAATGGAATGGTCTTCCCATGAATATCATAGCCACTCTCAAACTCCTAACACATTGACCACCTTTGAAGCCCTGTGTTACGCTCTTATAAATAATATTACATCTTGTGGTGTGGCTCTCCATACCGTACCACATAACACAAATATGAACAGAAAATAAAAAAAATCAGAAAATAAGTACTTTGTCAAATGAATACATGCATTTATTTGCCGTTTCTGTGCATCTTTATTTATTATTTAATTACCTGGCCAATTTTGGTCCTGTATACTTTTCTGCCAATTTTCACAGTTTTTTAGAAATTGGGGGGGCACTAGAGGAACTGGAAGAAGACCACCAAGCGTAGGGCATGTAACACCACACACACTGTTTTGCTGCATTTACTAAACATTACCTAAATCACACCAATAGGGAATGTCTATATGCAAAGGAAGAAACATTACCGGTGTCAAATTCTGTAAGGATAAACGCAAGACTCACCTTAGAAGAGGTCCTTGGAAATGTAGTCCCCGGAACCATCTGTTCTCGATGCAGTAAACAAACTCACACTTAAAGCACTGTACTGGGGGTACTGGCCTCACAATGGGAGGCAGTCCTTTTATTATTTTATATTGCAAACTACTACAACTTAAGCAAATAAAACGAAGTAGATTTATGGTGAATAAAAATAGCCAATACTAAGCAAAAAGTTCAATGGAAAATAAAAGAACACAAAGTCTTGTGAACATAAATTAACAATGTACAGTGGGAGCCACGTCAAACAGCCGCCTGGAGCATGACTGCTCCGTGGCAGTTCCATGAAGGCTTCGTGCATGGAATGTGATCCCCCGCGATGACGCAGTTAACGATGCCCCGCCCCATAAACGCCCCCATGCGCTTTCTAAAAAGATGGTTGCAATGCCGTATAATTCCGCCAGATGGAGCATTGACTGGCACAGTTAACTGCAGTGTCCAGGAAACCCAATACCGTATCTTTAATATACAGACAGTTCTTGTATTGTCAACATAGTTTCATAAATAGATGAAAAAACAACAACAAACCGATTAATAAAACAGATTTGTTAAATCACTCAATACATAACCCATGATGATTATGCTATTTATTATTTAATAATGAATTAATAAAATTAGTTAGTGAAATATTTTTTAAGACATCCTGAAATGATCCTTAAAGACACGGTAACGGCTGTAATTTGTCTATACCGATCATTGTAGGTACGGAATAAAAACGCAGGCTACGTACAGTATTTTATATTACTGTGTATTTTACCCCGTTCCATTTAATATACTGATAGATAATATTTTGCTGCAAAGTAAAGCTCAAACGTCTGCTTGGGTTTGTTTTCGTTATATTTTTGATGATGTTTTCGCTGATTTTTTCACTGATAGTCTACAAGTGGCATAAGAGGCAATTAATGCCGCATGCAACCTGGAATAAATATCTGCCCATATGGATCAGTATTTCTTTAGTCATTTAATCATGCATAATGTGCCCCCGTCAAAAGATCTGATGGGGCATTAATCACTTATCACAACTGTGAATGGATGCGGCAGCAGACACATTAAATCCCCATAAACACTTGGAGACAATAGTAAAAAAAAGTTCCAGAGGGTTAGCGCCTGTTATACTATTGTATTTTTACTGATTTTTTTTTTTTTTACTGCTTATATTTCGTTGGGTTTTACGCAATTTCATGTGTGTGTGTGTGTGTGTGTGTGTGCGTGCGCGCACGAGAGAGAGGATACTCTGACAAGACCAACTTCCGTGTGGCTCCAGTGGCGCAATCGGTTAGCGCGTGATACTTATAAAGCGGTCCAGGTGAAGCAATGCCGAGTTCGAGTCTCACCTAAAGCACCCGAAGCATTTTACTGCATATCGCGCTGTGTATGTGACAAATCAAATTTGAATTTGAAAGTAAAGCTTAAAATGTAACGTCTGCTTTGGTTTGTTTTCGTTATATTTTTGATGTTTTCGCTGAAAGTCAAATTGGCATAACAAATTGATTAATGGCGCATAATATCTGGAACAAATCTCTGTCCATACGGATCAGTGTGTCTTTAGTCATTTAACCAGCATAACGTCCCACATTAAAGATCTGATGGGGCACAAATCACTTATCACAACGGTGTATAGATGCAGCAGCAGAGACAGATTTAATCCCCATAAACATTCACACTTGAAAACAAAACTAACAGAAGTAAACAGTTCTAGAGTGCTAGTGCCTGTTATCACAGGACAGGAATCACCTACAGGATACTACTGTATTTTACTGCTCATATTTTTTACCCTAGTTTCATTTGGTTTTACGCGATTTCATGTATTATTTGTGTGTGTCTGTGTGTGTACAGTGTGTCTGTGTGTGTGTGTGTGTGAGTGCGAGAGAGGGCTTTCATGCTGATTTATCCAAGGTTACTAAAACCTGGCTTACTACCTATAAAAAATATTTCAATTTAACTCATGGGTCTCAATCACAGATGACACGACAAATTATATACTCTGAAACGTTCATTTGAACATTTAAAAATATATACAAAAACACGAATACTAATGTTATCATGGTGTAAATTATTAACATTAGGTTAGGTCCTGCCCTTAATTAATTCATATTATAATTACTTTTACATAGTATAGTTACTGGACTGACATGACCAAAAACTAGCTATTTCATTTAGCCTTTCTAAAATCAACCCATATATCATTTATAATCAGAAAACATAAAACATATTATGATCTGTTCAATAGCCCATCTGTTTTAATTTAGTTTGTATTTTTTATTATTCATAAGACAACCTTTCAGTTTTGTAAATATTTTAGTTATAGTGTGTTAAGTCTTACTTTAGGTTAAACGTTTTTGAGAATTTTACCATCCAGCTTAGATAAATGTTATGTCATTGATTGATAAAATCTGGATTAAGGATATTTTATTATATAATTATATATATACAGTGGTGTGAAAAACTATTTGCCCCCCTCCTGATTTCTTATTCTTTTGCATGTTTGTCACACAAAATGTTTCTGATCATCAAACACATTTAACTATTAGTCAAAGATAACACAAGTAAACACAAAATGCAGTTTTTAAATGAGGGGTTTTATTATTTAGGGAGAAAAAAAAATCCAAACCTACATGGCCCTGTGTGAAAAAGTAATTGCCCCCTGAACCTAATAACTGGTTGGGCCACCCTTAGCAGCAATAACTGCAATCAAGCGTTTGCGATAACTTGCAACGAGTCTTTTACAGCGCTCTGGAGGAATTTTGGCCCACTCATCTTTGCAGAATTGTTGTAATTCAACTTTATTTGAGGGTTTTCTAGCATGAACCGCCTTTTTAAGGTCATGCCACAACATCTCAATAGGATTCAGGTCAGGACTTTGACTAGGCCACTCCAAAGTCTTCATTTTGTTTTTCTTCAGCCATTCAGAGGTGGATTTGCTGGTGTGTTTTGGGTCATTGTCCTGCTGCAGCACCCAAGATCGCTTCAGCTTGAGTTGACGAACAGATGGCCGGACATTCTCCTTCAGGATTTTTTGGTAGACAGTAGAATTCATGGTTCCATCTATCACAGCAAGCCTTCCAGGTCCTGAAGCAGCAAAACAACCCCCGACCATCACACTACCACCACCATATTTTACTGTTGGTATGATGTTCTTTTTCTGAAATGCTGTGTTACTTTTACGCCAGATGTAACGGGACACGCACCTTCCAAAAAGTTCAACTTTTGTCTCGTCGGTCCACAAGGTATTTTCCCAAAAGTCTTGGCAATCATTGAGATGTTTTTTAGCAAAATTAAGACGAGCCTTAATGTTCTTTTTGCTTAAAAGTGGTTTGCGCCTTGGAAATCTGCCATGCAGGCCGTTTTTGCCCAGTCTCTTTCTTATGGTGGAGTCGTGAACACTGACCTTAATTGAGGCAAGTGAGTCCTGCAGTTCTTTAGATGTTGTCCTGGGGTCTTTTGTGGCCTCTCGGATGAGTTGTCTCTGCGCTCTTGGGGTAATTTTGGCCGGCCGGCCACTCCTGGGAAGGTTCACCACTGTTCCATGTTTTTGCCATTTGTGGATAATGGCTCTCACTGTGGTTCGCTGGAGTCCCAAAGCTTTAGAAATGGCTTCATAACCTTTACCAGACTGATAGATCTCAATTACTTTTGTTCTAATTTGTTCCTGAATTTCTTTGAATCTTGGCATGATGTCTAGCTTTTGAGGTGCTTTTGGTCTACTTCTCTGTGTCAGGTAGCTCCTATTTAAGTGATTTCTTGATTGAAACAGGTGTGGCAGTAATCAGGCCTGGGGGTGACTACAGAAATTGAACTCAGGTGTGATAAACCACAGTTAAGTTATTTTTTAACAAGGGGGGCAATCACTTTTTCACACAGGGCCATGTAGATTTTGAGTTTTTTTTCTCCCTTAATAACGTAAACCTTCATTTAAAAACTGCATTTTGTGTTCAATTATGTTATCTTTGACTAATAGTTAACAGTTTTTGATGAGCAGAAACATTTAAGTGTGACAAACATGCAAAAGAATAAGAAATCAGGAAGGGGGCAAATAGTTTTTCACACCACTGTATATATATATATTTTTTTTAGTTTCCCCCTGAGGGATTGCCACCTTATTGTGGTCAGGGGGTTTGCGTGCCTCAACACAATTCAGCAAATACAATACTGTTACTATACAGTAAGGCCAGGTAAAAACAGTGCTTGAACATGATGCCCCCCTCCCCCCACCCCGTGTTGTCTGGTCTAGAACAGCCCTGCCTCTGACCGTCTTTTGTCTTGTAAATGAGTATTCTCACTCACCTTCCAATCCCCCCAGCGCACACACTCTGTTTGTACTGTAAACTGTACTGTAACTGTGTTTGCTAGGGCACTTGGTTATACACAGTACTTTAATGTATGGAACACTTACTTAACTTACTGGTTTGGTTTAAACATCGCTTATTACCTTATTCAGCAAAATAAATTCATTATTAACGTATTGAAGTATTTTAGTTAAGGACAAAAACTGTGCTTGTGTTTAGAACTGCTGAACAGCCGAAAACACACACACACCCATCCCCCCGCCAAAAACACACACACACACACAGAGCAATTAACACCATGTCATACTCAGGAGTGGAAGGTGAGAAACCTCAATGGAGAATACCAAGTTTGTCGTTGCTCTTTTGGAGTTCTTAAAACCCAAAACATTTATTTATACTGAGAAAAAATTATTATGGGTCACAATCACAAACACATATAATCAAGTGTTTAACTGGTTTCATTTGTTTCTATGATCAATAATTATTATTATTATTATTATTTTCAGCCCAACTCTTTGACTATTTAAAACAAAGTTGTGTCCCATTTTTTGCCCATTGAAGTTGTTGGTTCAACTAAACAATTTTTAAATACCCAAACAATCCCCCAAAATTAAAACACGCAAAACATGACTTTAACAATTCAATTTATTCTTCCAAAACTAGTCAAAGTTAAAACAGTAATTTATATAAAACAGATGAATACATGTTGTCTTTTTGCTTAAAGTTCATTAAACTACCCGGATACACCAGCTGCTTACAAGTCTCTATCTATAGTCCTTTTACATTAAAATATTAATTTTTCAAATATCAAAACTATTAAACATGGAACAGTTGAAGTCTTTGTTTCCCCCAAAGTACTGTATCAGACATTTTGCAGTTCTATGTTCAGAATATACAGTAGACCTGATCAAACATCATTCTAAAGCTGTCGGACTGTGACGTCATCCCTCCTACAGCTCCGTCAACAGCTTGTTCAGGCTCCTCCAGTCCTGTAGCTCCAAAAGTCCAGCCGTCAGCCGTCTGACCCCCCAATCCTCCACAGCGGAGCTCTGCTTAAAGACAACAGGAGAATTTAGTCAAGACAGATAAACTTCACAGAACATATAGTTCTAATAAAAATAATATATATTAATAAACCTATTTACCACAGAGGGTGTAAAATACTGTTTTGGGGATTCTGTAATGTAAATAATCTGCCTGTGCTAATGTTATCCAGTGAACAGTGTTAGTGTTAACCAGTGAACAGTGTTAGTGTTAACCAGTGAACAGTGTTAGTGTTAACCAGTGAACAGTGTTAGTGTTAACCAGTGACTGTCTGTATTATCGTCTGCATTAAATTAACCGGGAATTTACTTAATGCGCTTCTCATACAAATAAGTTAAGCGATATAACACTCGTATATGAGCATTAGTTCATCTCTGAAGCCAAACTATAACTTACTGAAGCCCCTCACACACACACACACACACCTCCCCCTCCTCCTCCTCCTTAACTGATAAACACTTCTGTGTTGTTATTCAGCTCGTTAACTAAGCGCTCGCGCTACCGCGGAAAGTGTATAAAATATAAACCGGGTTATGAGCGTTACTAGCTCCTGTACAGCTCCCCTCAGTCTGTGTCCCTCATCAACTGCATCACATTATATTACAGTCACAGAAATAACCTGCAGATTAACTCTTAACCAGAGAATAAATAAGCGCTGAATTTATCCAGACAACACGCGGTGAGATTCTCTCAGTATTTACAGAGAACACAAACACTCTTCATCGGGTAGTGCAGCTCTTGTAATAGGGACATTAATAGTATTGTCGAAGCTTGAGCATGTTTTTGAGGTAAAGTGGAGTGACATTGTGAGTGTGTGACACTGACAGTAAGCTGTAATATTAACTCCAGACTTGGTAAACAGAACATTAAGTTCTCTAAAGTCACATCTGACCGCTGCTGGTGCTGCCAGTGATATTTCAAACGGCCAATAAAAAAACTAAACTGGGAAATAAACTGTAAACTACCACAAACACATTTTATAAAATAAAACATCACTTACCACGAATAGTCCGTTAAGCCGCCATCTTCATCTCTGTAGTTTGGCAGCGTCAGTTCGGCGGGGGTGGAGGCGGGTTGTTAAAATCACGTGATTGCAACTCAGCGCAGCTGGCTTGTTTTAATGTGTTCTTGAGAACGAAGCGCCATCTAGTGGTGGCACCAGGTAAATGAATAAATAGGGCTTGAATGGGCGTGTTTACTGTGAAATCTTGACACGCCTTTCGGCCAGAAAAGGGAGGGGGGATTACGGCGTGCAAAGGCCATTCACACGCCATTCACACTTCAGCCACACTGTCGCGGCTATTTGGTGTGGCTCCCACTGTATGCTAACACTGCCCCAAGAACCAAAGAAGAACACTTCAAAAGTCTAACAGAATGCTCTTATACCTTTGACCTGTGACTCATGTCCCAACAGCCTCATGCTACTAACCAATTAGCAGGCCTTGACCTTATAAGGTTGATACTGGCCAGCAAAAGCTAAGCTTATACCCCTGCTGACTAAATCTAACACATTTCGCAGAATACATATTTTTATCTTAGGGCTGGCTTCCTGCCGAACTAGAACACAATGTCCTGTTTTCGCAGACGTGACTCTATACCGCACATCTTTAGGTGTGAAGGACTTTTCTGGTAACCACAGCCTTCTAGGTGTTATCACCTTCTCTCGGTGCACGCGCTGCAGCCATGTCCTGTTGAGGGGCCTCTGTATCAGTGCCCCTGGATGGGCCTCTGTGCTTCTTCCGGAGTCTTCATCGAGTTTTCACATCTGATACATATTTAGCTTCATGCAACACATCTCCTAACTTAAGCTGGGACATATGACAACTTAAAACATTAATCGGTTCTCGACACCACCTCTTGGCATGTGCCCTTGCTGTTGTTTACTTTTCCCAACCTTAGTTCGAGGAATCACAGGGAAGCACATGTTTACCCTTAGGACTCTTTCAGTCACTAAGAGTGAATCCTTTACCCTGTTAAATAGCCAAACTCGTGCATAAGTACGTTTCATTTCATGATCATACTCCCTGTATAATTTCGCTTCATAGGCCGGAGCCCCCAAGTCGAGGTTTCTCCCTCGTAGTGGTGCTCGCCTTTGAAGAACTCCAATTCTCCCAGGTACCGGTTTCAATTCCAATTTAGCCTCGGTCTCTGGATAAAAGAACAACCTGGTAATAGAGCAGCTGGGACAATGGGCCCGGAGCAGTCTCTTGAGCTGGCGGAGCCGTAAACGTGTCAGACTCTCATCCATCTCCACTACTGCTTCCTGCGACAGGGAACAAAGTCATGATCTCATGGATCCTTTGCCTCTTACCCGACCTCTCACCTGCACTTACACCGATCAAGCCGTCTCTCCATCCTGCCGAGGTATTCCCCCCTCTACTAGCTTTCTCTCAGCCCTACTATTGTTTGCCAACAATCTAGCCTTCTGGCTCGGTACCTGAATTTAAGCTATAATAGCCTAACATGGGCTTCACTATTTTCCCTCGACTTGACTGTCATAACAGAGGAAGAAAAATTTTGACGTAACCTTTAATATATCTTAGCAGTATATACAGTGGTGTGAAAAACTATTTGCCCCCTCCTGATTTCTTATTCTTTTGCATGTTTGTCACACAAAATGTTTCTGATCATCAAACACATTTAACTATTAGTCAAAGATAACACAAGTAAAAACAAAATGCAGTTTTTAAATGAGGGGTTTTATTATTTAGGGAGAAAAAAAATCCAAACCTACATGGCCCTGTGTGAAAAAGTAATTGCCCCCTGAACCTAATAACTGGTTGGGCCACCCTTAGCAGCAATAACTGCAATCAAGCGTTTGCGATAACTTGCAACGAGTCTTTTACAGCGCTCTGGAGGAATTTTGGCCCACTCATCTTTGCAGAATTGTTGTATTTCAGCTTTATTCTTTGTATAGAATAGAATTCTTTGTATTCTTTGTATTTCAGCTTCAGCCATTCAGAGGTGGATTTGCTGGTGTGTTTTGGGTCATTGTCCTGCTGCAGCACCCAAGATCGCTCCAGCTTGAGTTGACGAACAGATGGCCGGACATTCTCCTTCAGGATTTTTTGGTAGACAGTAGAATTCGTGGTTCCATCTATCACAGCAAGCCTTTCAGGTCCTGAAGCAGCAAAACAACCCCAGACCATCACACTACCACCACCATATTTTACTGTTGGTATGATGTTCTTTTTCTGAAATGCTGTGTTACTTTTACGCCAGATGTAACGGGACACGCACCTTCCAAAAAGTTCAACTTTTGTCTCGTCGGTCCACAAGGTATTTTCCCAAAAGTCTTGGCAATCATTAAGATGTTTTTTAGCAAAATTGAGACGAGCCTTAATGTTCTTTTTGCTTAAAAGTGGTTTGCGCCTTGGAAATCTGCCATGCAGGACGTTTTTGCCCAGTCTCTTTCTTATAGTGGAGTCGTGAACACTGACCTTAATTGAGGTAAGTGAGGCCTGCAGTTCTTTAGATGCTGTCCTGGGGTTTTTTGTGGCCTCTCGGATGAGTTGTCTCTGCGCTCTTGGGGTAATTTTGGTCGGCCGGCCACTCCTGGGAAGGTTCACCACTGTTCCATGTTTTTGCCATTTGTGGATAATGGCTCTCACTGTGGTTCGCTGGAGTCCCAAAGCTTTAGAAATGGCTTTATAACCTTTACCAGACTGATAGATCTCAATTACTTTTGTTCTCATTTGTTCCTGAATTTCTTTGGATCTTGGCATGATGTCTAGCTTTTGAGGTGCTTTTGGTCTACTTCTCTGTGTCAGGTAGCTCCTATTTAAGTGATTTCTTGATTGAAACAGGTGTGGCAGTAATCAGGCCTGGGGGTGACTACAGAAATTGAACTCAGGTGTGATAAACCACGGTTAAGTTATTTTTTAACAAGGGGGGCAATCACTTTTTCACACAGGGCCATGTAGATTTGGAGTTTTTTTTCTCTCTTAATAACGTAAACCTTCATTTAAAAACTGCATTTTGTGTTCAATTCTGTTATCTTTGACTAATAGTTAACGGTTTTTGATGAGCAGAAACATTTAAGTGTGACAAACATGCAAAAGAATAAGAAATCAGGAAGGGGGCAAATAGTTTTTCACACCACTGTATATTTTTATTTCTTACAACAACTTAATACTTGTAAAGCAAGCTTTTTGCTAGCAACAAATATGGGTTTCTTTACTCTGCTAGACTTCAACAAAATCCGTCTTTTAGGCGGCGTACCTTTTTACTCATTTTAGCAATGCTTGATTGATCCATCATTAAAAATAAAATGGCTAAAAAATTACAACTCTGAATATCATAGATTTCTCCTATGGCTCTACACATTATAAACAGAAATCCGGTGAAACACAATTGTCTGACGGGCTTCCAGGATTTCGCCTGCCATCCACTACAAATAATGCAATACAGTACTACTAGTAAGCTTTGCCACACAAGAATCACCTTAATATAGACAGTTAGCCACATTACATAAGTCATTACCCACATTCCTGCGGTGTAGCTTATCATATAAACCATGATTACAACATTTCCACTTGTTTTAATTAGCTGGTTCCATCCCTTACTGCCAGTCACCAGACTGGCCGCGATCATAGTTGGAGTAATTTCTCCACATAACCAAATTACTGAGATGGAAGTAGCTAGTATAAAAATTTGGTAGCCAGGATTTCTTTCTATTGATTTCAAAATTATCCAAATGGTCCATATAGTGAGCTGGAGACCGACACTCACCCTTTGACTGGTGCTGGAGGCGTCCGCCTCTGGAGTACCTGCGGTATGTGATGTGTCATTTACCATGACGCTGTCGAATATCTGATTTAAAGCCATCTCTAAATCTTTTGTAAATCTTTTTGTTCCAAGTAACGCTCATGCATCTGCAAAGTTGCAAGTCTTTGCAGAGGCGTACTGATTTGCCTGCGATAGCCAGAAATAAAATTGATGCAATAACAATCAGAAATATCCACCACCACTTAGCGATCCAATTAGCGGCGGACTTACACCATTCCCACACTCGTTGGAAACTACTACTCTACATTCCAGCCATCAGTGGCTACTTTTTTGACACTATCAAAACCTTGTACGAAGACGTCTCCCACACCCACGAATGCATTTCTCAAATCTGTCACCCATCCCTCAGACCATGTGGATAGCCTATGTCCAAATGCATGTTGTACCCATGCCCAATTTGCACCTATTGACGAGGGTTCGATCAATGTGGTAACCTGAGTAGTTAGGTCTGGTGGTGTCTTAAATTTAATCAAGGTTGAAGTCTGACATAAATTTACTAATTGTCTTTGGAACAATCGGTATAATACTTGTCATCCTGGTTGGCTAGTTGCGGCTCCTCTGCTGGCGTACAGAAGTCCGCACATGTTAAAACCATAATCCACCCATGCTTCCCACTCATACTTATTTAGATCTACCGAGCAGGTGTGCACTCCAGGGTCTGGGTTCGATTCCCCGGCCAGGCTCGATTCCAGTCTCTGTGTGCATGGAGTTTGCATGTTCTCCCCGTGCTTGGAGGGTTTCCTCCAGGTACTCCGGTTTCCTCCCACAGTCCAAAGATATGAAGGTTAGGCTAATTGGTGTTCCTAAATTGCCCGTAATGTGTGATTGGATGTATGTGTGTGTGTGCCCTGCGATGGATTGGCACCCTGTCCAGGGTGTACCCGCCTAGTGCCCGAAGTCTCCTGGGATAGGCTCCAGGACCCCGCGACCCTGAACACAGGATTAAGCGGTATAGAAAATGAATGAATGAATGAATGAATGAGCAGGTGTGCAAGGGCACAGGGGTGGCTGTTCCCTGCGTAGGGATACCATTTCCCGAATTATTATTATTTTTTTTTCAATTCAATTTTATTTATATAGCGCTTTTAACAATGGTCATTGTCTCAAAGCAGCTTCACAAAAATGAAAGAAATTTAACAAAAAAAAAAAAAATAATAATAATAATAATAATAATAATTATAGAAAAGAAAATAATTGGAAGTGTGTATGTGTGAGAAAAATGTGCAGATAATAATAATGAGACGAATGAATGAAATGTCTCTGATGAGCAAGCCATGGGTGACGGCGACGGTGGCAAGGAAAAACTCCCTGAGATGGCATTAGGAAGAAACCTTGAGAGGAACCAGACTCAACAGGGAACCCATCCTCATTTGGGTGATAACAGATAGAAATGATATAACATCTTGTGTGTTGTGCAGGTGAAAATTCAATATGACAGAAATTATTTAAATTGACATGAAGACCAATTCAGCATAGGGACGAGTCAGTAGGTGCAGAGGGCAGATGAGGTCTGGATCACTGGAAGCACAGGAGCAGCATGTGTAGCTCCAACCATCATAAAGCTGAATCCAGCTGGAGCTGGTCCTTCTCTGGATGTCTCAGGAACCTCGCGGGGTCGGCCTTTGTCTACTGAAGCTGGCAAAATCTCCAGATGCCTCGGGATGGGTAGAGAAATACAGAACAGAACAGATGGGGAGAATTAGCGTAGTTGCCATTCGGGATAGGTGTACTGGAGTATGAGATTATGGGATGAGTTATGTGTATGCCAGATTAAAAAGATGCGTCTTGAGTCTACTTTTGAACTGAGAAACCGTGTCTGCTCCCCAAACACTGTCTGGAAGGCTATTCCAAAGCTTTGGAGCTAAATATGAAAAAGCCCTACGCCGTTTTGTAGATTTTGAAATTCTGGGAACTACCAGAAGTCCGGAGCTTTGTGATCTTAAGGTGTGTGGTGGATTGTAGCGTATCAGAAGACCATTTAAGGCCTTGTATGTAAGTAATACTATTTTGTAATTTATTCTAAACTGGACAAGTAGCCAGTGCAGGGATGATAATATTGGGGTTATATGATCATATTTTCTGGATCTAGTGAGAAGCCTGGCAGCTACATTTTGGATTAACTGAAGCTTGTTTATTGAGGATGCAGGACAACCACCTAGAAATGCATTACAATAGTCCAGTCTGGAGGTCATGAATGCATGAACTAGTTTTTCTGCATCAGATACGGATAAGATGTTCCTAAGTTTAGCAATATTTCGAAGATGTAAAAAGGCTGTTTTTGTGATATTTGAAATGTGATTTTCAAAAGACAAGTTACTGTCTAATATTACGCCCAGGTTTTTTACTGCTGAGCTGGTAGTAACAGTATATCCTTCTAAGTGCAGGCTGAATTGTGAAAGCTGTTGTGTGCTGGTTTTTGGGCCAATAAGTAATATCTCTTTTTTATCTGAATTTAATAAAAGAAAGTTATTGGTCATCCAATATTTTATGTCCTGGACACACTCAGTTAATCTGGACAACTTGGGTATTTTGTCTGGTTTAGTTGAGATATATAATTGGGTATCATCAGCATAACAATGGAAACTAATCCCATGTCTTCTAATGATGTTACCCAAGGGAAGCATGTATATTGAGAACAACAGAGGTCCTAAAACTGACCCTTGTGGGACCCCATATTTCACTGGCATTACACCAGATGGTTCTCCATTTAGATCTACAAAATGGTAGCGATCAGACAGGTAAGATCTAAACCATTTTAAGGCCTGTCCCTGAATACCTATATAATTTTGTAAGCGATCTATGAGAATATTATGATCTATTGTGTCGAATGCAGCACTAAGATCGAGCAGGACTAGCAATGAGATGCAGCCTTGGTCTGAAGCTAAAAACAAGTCGTTTGTAATCTTAACTAGTGCAGTTTCTGTGCTATGATGGGGCCTGAAACCTGACTGAAATTCTTCAAGGATGTTGTTATCCTGCAAGAATGTGCAAATTTGAGCTGATACTACTTTTTCTAGTATTTTTGATATGAACGGAAGGTTTGAAATCGGTCTGTAATTTGTTATTTCATTCGCGTCCAAATTAGATTTTTTAAGAAGCGGCTTAATAACTGCTAACTTGAAAGGTTTAGGGACATTACCTACAGTGGGAGCCACGTCAAACAGCCGCCTGGAGCATGACTGCTCCGTGGCAGATCCATGAAGGGTTAATGCACGGTCCGTGCACGGAATGTGATCCCCCGCGATGACGCAGTTAACGATGCCCCGCCCCATAAACGCCCCCATGCGCTTTCTAAAAAGATGGTTGCAATGCCGTATAATTCCGCCAGATGGAGCATTGACTGGCACAGTTAATTGCAGTGTCCAGGAAGCCCAATACCGTATCTTTAATATACAGACAGTTCTTGCATTGTCAACATAGTTTCATAAATAGATGAAAAAACAACAACAACAGATCGATTAATAAAACAGATTTGTTAAATCACTCAATACACAACCCATGATGATTATGCTATTTATTATTTAATAATGAATTAATAAAATTAGTTAGTGAAATATTTTTTAAGACATCCTGAAATGATCCTTAAAGACACGGTAGCGGCTGTAATTTGTCTATACCGATCATTGTAGGTACGGAATAAAAACGCAGGCTACGTACAGTATTTTACATTACGGTGTATTTTACCCCGTTCCATTTAATATACTGATAGATAATATTTTGCTGCAAAGTAAAGCTCAAAATGTAACGTCTGCTTGGGTTTGTTTTCGTTATATTTTTGATGATGTTTTCGCTGATTTTTTCACTGATAGTCTACAAGTGGCATAAGAAATGCAATTAATGCCGCATGCAACCTGGAATAAATATCTGCCCATATGGAATCATGCATAATGCTCCCCCGTCAAAAGATCTGATGGGGCATTAATCACTTAAACACTTGGAAACAATAGTAAAAAAAAAAGTTCCAGAGGGTTAGCGCCTGTTATACTAATGTATTTTTACTGATTTTTTTTTTTACTGCTTATATTTCGTTGGGTTTTACGCAATTTCGTGTGTGTGTGTGTGTGTGTGTGTGTGTGTATGTGTGTGCGCGCACGAGAGAGAGGATACTCTGACAAGACCAACCTCCGTGTGGCTCCAGTGGCGCAATCGGTTAGCGCGTGATACTTATAAAGCAGTCCAGGTGAAGCAGTGCCGAGTTCGAGCCTCGCCTAAAGCACCCAAAGCTTTTTACTGCATATCGCGCTGTGTATGTGACAAATCAAATTTGAATTTGAAAGTAAAGCTTAAAATGTAACTTCTGCTTTGGTTTGTTTTCGTTATATTTTTTATGTTTTCGCTGAAAGTCAAATTGGCATAACAAATTGATTAATGGCGCATAATATCTGGAACAAATATCTGTCCATACGGATCAGTGTGTCTTTAGTCATTTAACCAGCATAATGTCCCACATTAAAGATCTGATGGGGCACAAATCACTTATCACAACGGTGTATAGATGCAGCAGCAGAGACAGATTTAATCCCCATAAACATTCACACTTGAAAACAAAACTAACAGAAGTAAACAGTTCTAGAGTGTTAGTGCCTGTTATCACAGGACAGGAATCACCTACAGGATACTACTGTATTTTACTGCTCATATTTTTTACCCTAGTTTCATTTGGTTTTACGCGATTTCATGTATTATTTGTGTGTGTCTGTGTCTGTGTGTGAGTGCGAGAGATAGCGTGAGAGCGCGTGCGCGAGAGAGGGCTTTCATGCTGATTTATCCAAGGTTACTAAAACCTGGCTTACTACCTATAAAAAATATTTCAATTTAACTCATGGGTCTCAATCACAGATGACACGACAAATTATATACTCTGAAACGTTCATTTGAACATTTAGAAATATATACAAAAACATGAATACTAATGTTATCATGGTGTAAATTATTAACATTAGGTTAGGTCCTGCCCTTAATTAATTCATATTATAATTACTTTTACATAGTATAGTTACTGGACTGACATGACCAAAACTAGCTATTTGATTTAGCCTTTCTAAAATCAACCCATATATCATTTATAATCAGAAAACATAAAACATATTATGATCTGTTCAACAGCCCATCTGTTTTAATTTAGTTTGTATTTTTTATTATTCATAAGACAACCTTTCAGTTTTGTACATATTTTAGTTATAGTGTGTTAAGTCTTACTTTAGGTTAAACGTTTTTGAGAATTTGACCATCCAGCTTAGATAAATGTTATGTCATTGATTGATAAAATCTGGATTAAGGATATTATATAATTATATATATATATATATATTTTTTTTTTTTTTAGTTTCCCCCTGAGGGATTGCCACCTTATTGTGGTCAGGGGGTTTGCGTGCCTCAACACAATTCAGCAAATACAATACTGTTACTATACAGTAAGGCCAGGTAAAAACAGTGCTTGAACATGATGCCCCCCTCCCCCCACCCCGTGTTGTCTGGTCTAGAACGGCCCTGCCTCTGACCGTCTTTTGTCTTGTAAATGAGTATTCTCACTCACCTTCCAATCCCCCCAGCGCACACACTCTGTTTGTACTGTAAACTGTACTGTAACTGTTTGCTAGGGCACTTGGTTATACACAGTACTTTAATTTGCCATAGAAAATGTTTTGGAGTGTGTAACAATTGAAATTGAAACAAAAAGTACAAAAAATATAATGATCAGTTGTGTGTACAGAGCTCCAGGCACATGCATTGATAAATTTACAAAAGAGTTATTTAATATGTTCGACCAATCAATTAAAAATAAGGTAAACATCATATGTGGTGATCTTAACATTGATTTACTAAATCCACATGGAAGTAAGAGAATTGCTAATTTTATTGATGCACTGTACAGTTATGGTTTGATTCCAATGATAACAAAACCTAGTAGATTGACAAAAGATACAGCAACATTAATAGATCATATATATACTAATGAATTAAAAGGAAAAAGACTAGGAGGGTTGCTTATCAATGATATCACAGACCATCTTCCAGTTTTTGTGATTTTCTATGATTTATTGAAAAATCCCCCCCTCAAAAAAAGGACTAATAGTTATAAAATTATTCGCAATAGAACACAAGAGGCAATAGATGCTCTTAATGAAGATTTAGTAATACAAAATTGGGATGAAGTTTATGCATATAGCAATCCCAGTAAGGCGTATGAAGTGTTCTTGAATATATTAAATGAGCAAATTAATAAACATTGTTCATCTAAGAGGATTATAATAAAGCAAAAGAATGTATATAAACCATGGATTTCTAAAGGAATAGAGAAGGCATGTAAAAAGAAAAATGTCCTATTCACGAAATTTCTAACAACAAGATCAAAACAAGCAGAAATTGATTATAAGACTTACAAAAATAAATTACAAAATATAATAAGATTCAGTAAGAAGGACTATTACAATAGGTTATTGAATATCCATAAAAACAATGTAAAAGCAACATGGAAGGTACTTAATGGTATACTTAAAAATAATACATGCAGTTTTGATTACCCAAATCGTTTTTTGTAAATGATGATAATCAAAGTATAAATAAAGGGGAAGATATTGTCAATGAATTTAATAAGTATTTTGTAAATGTTGGATCTAAATTAGCAGAAAAAATTACTAAACATGGATCAGTGAATGAAGTAAAAAACTTATGTAATAAGTATACAATGTTTATTCAGGCTGTAGATGAAAAAGAAATACTTCTAACAGTTAATAATTGCAAGAGTAAATATTCCACCGATTGTGATGATCTAGACATGTCATTATTAAAAAAATATAATTGTGAGTATAGCAAAACCTTTTGCTTACATTTGTAGTCTGTCTTTCTTAACCGGTATCTTTCCTAGTAAAATGAAAATGGCAAAAGTTATTCCGATCTTTAAAGGAGGAGATCATTATTCCTTCTCTAATTACAGACCAATTGCTCTTCTGCCGCAGTTTTCAAAAATCTTAGAGAAAGTATTTGTGCAGAGGCTTGACAAATTTATAGAAAAACATAATTTACTGAGTGAATATCAATTCGGATTTAGGACTAAGAGGTCGACTTCAATGGCAGTAATGAAAATGGTTGAAGATATCTCAACTGCAGTAGAAAACAAGGAATATACATTGGGAGTATTTTTAGACTTAAAGAAAGCATTTGATACAATTGATTATGATTTATTAGTGAAGAAATTGTTAAATTATGGAATAAGAGGAAAAGCGTTAGACTGGATAAAAAGCTACCTGGAAAGCAGACATCAGTATGTACAAATTAATAATGACAAATCTGACTTATTGGAAGTTACATGCGGTGTTCCACAAGGTTCAGTATTGGGCCCTAAATTATTTGTGTTGTATGTTAATGATATTGATAAAGTGTCCAATGTATTAAAATTTTTATTATTTGCTGATGACACTACTTTATATTTATCAGGTAAAAATTTGAAACAGCTTCTGAACACAGTGGAAAATGAATTGCTGAGGCTTAAAAGTTGGTTAGATGATAGTAAGCTTTCATTGAATTTGACTAAAACTAAGTTCATAATTTTTAGTAATCAAAAAATTAATCATGATGTGAAAATAAGAATTAATAATGAGGAAATAGAAAGAGTCTCCAAAATTAAATTTTGGGGAGTAATAATTGACAACAAACTGAATTGGAAACCACATATTAATTTTATTAAGACAAAAATCTCTAAATCAGTTGGAATTCTTAACAGATTAAAGTATGTATTGGATAATAAAACATTACGCATATTGTATTGTACACTCATATTTCCATACATCACTTATTGTGTGGAGGTATGGGGGCATACTTATAAAACTTATTTAAACCCAATATCTGTGTTACAAAAAAAAGCAATAAGGATTGTTAATAAGGCCGATTATTATGAACACACAAATAAATTGTTTATAAAATCTAAAGTTTTGAAATTTGTGGATCTAGTTGATTTGTATACTGCACAAATAATGTATAAAGCCTATAATAATTTACTTCCCAGCTGCATCCAGAGGCTGTTCAAAATTAAAGTCAGCCAGTACTACTGTCTAAGAGGAATGTTCATGTTTAGCAAAATAAGGGCCAGAACAAATTTAAAGAATAAATGCATTTCCGTTAAAGGGGTTAATTTATGGAATAAATGTGATATGGAATTAAAATTATGTAATTCACTTCATAGATTTAAAAAAATGTTTAAAGACAAGGTGTTTAGTGAATATATGACAAAGTAATATATATACTGTATATAGACATGATTATTTTCTTTTCCAAATTTCTCTTCTCTTCCCAAGTGAAAGAATAATTAATTTTGACATGTTTTGTTTATGTGCACAAGTGACAATATTTGTTGACAATATTTTGTGCAATTTACTGTAAAGTGTCGCTCATCATTTGTTGATGTACAAAGGGTAGGCATAATAAGCAAGGCTTCAGCCTACACCTTTTTTCAGTGTTGAACTGAAATAAACTATCTATCTAATGTATGGAACACTTACTTAACTTACTGGTTTGGTTTAAACATCGCTTATTACCTTATTCAGCAAAATAAATTCATTATTAACGTATTGAAGTATTTTAGTTAAGGACAAAAACTGTGCTTGTGTTTAGAACTGCTGAACAGCCGAAAACACACACACACCCATCCCCCCGCCAAAAACACACACACAGAGCAATTAACACCATGTCATACTCAGGAGTGGAAGGTGAGAAACCGCAATGGAGAATACCAAGTTTGTCGTTGCTCTTTTGGAGTTCTTAAAACCCAAAACATTTATTTATACTGAGAAAAAATTATTATGGGTCACAATCACAAACACAAATACATATAATCAAGTGTTTAACTGGTTTCATTTGTTTCTATGATCAATAATTATTATTATTATTTTCAGCCCAACTCTTTGACTATTTAAAACAAAGTTGTGTCCCATTTTTTGCCAATTGAAGTTGTTGGTTCAACTAAACAATTTTTAAATACCCAAACAATCCCCCAAAATTAAAACACGCAAAACAAGACTTTAACAATTCAATTTATTCTTCCAAAACTAGTCAAAGTTAAAACAGTAATTTATATAAAACAGATGAATACATGTTGTCTTTTTGCTTAAAGTTCATTAAACAACCCGGATACACCAGCTGCTTATAAGTCTCTATCTATAGTCCTTTTACATTAAAATAAAACATTTTCAAATATCAAAACTATTACATATTTGTTATTAATAATGTTATTACTTAACAGTTTAAGTCTTTGTTTCCCCCAAAGTACTGTATCAGACATTTTGCAGTTCTATGTTCAGAATATACAGTAGACCTGATCAAACATCATTCTAAAGCTGTCGGACTGTGACGTCATCCCTCCTACAGCTCCGTCAACAGCTTGTTCAGGCTCCTCCAGTCCTGTAGCTCCAAAAGTCCAGCCGTCAGCCGTCTGACCCCCCAAATCCTCCACAGCGGAGCTCTGCTTAAAGACAACAGGAGAATTTAGTCAAAACAAAGATAAATAAACTTTACAGAACATATAGTTCTAATAAAAATAAAATATATTAATAAACCTATTTACCACAGAGTGTGTAAAGTACTGCTTTGGGGATTCTGTAATGTAAATAATCTGCCTGTGCTAATGTTAACCAGTGAACAGTGTTAGTGTTAACCAGTGAACAGTGTTAGTGTTAACCAGTGAACAGTGTTAGTGTTAACCAGTGACTGTCTGTATTATCGTCTGCATTAAATTAACCGGGAATTTACTTAATGCGCTTCTCATACAAATAAGTTAAGCGATATAACACTCGTATATGAGCATTAGTTCATCCCTGAAGCCAAACTATAACTTACTGAAGCCCCTCACACACACACACACACACCTCCCCCCTCCTCCTCCTCCTAACTGATAAACACTTCAGTGTTGTTATTCAGCTCTTTAACTAAGCGCTCGCGCTACTGCGGAAAGTCCTGGACAAAGTGTATAAAATATAAACCGGGTTATGAGCGTTACTAGCTCCTGTACAGCTCCCCTCAGTCTGTGTCCCTCATCAACTGCATCACATTATATTACAGTCACAGAAATAACCTGCAGATTAACTCTTAACCAGAGAATAAATAAGCGCTGAATTTATCCAGACAACACGCGGTGAGATTCTCTCAGTATTTACAGAGAACACAAACACTCTTCATCGGGTAGTGCAGCTCTTGTAATAGGGACATTAATAGTATTGTCGAAGCTTGAGCATGTTTTTGAGTTAAAGTGGAGTGACATTGTGAGTGTGTGACACTGACAGTAAGCTGTAATATTAACTCCAGACTTGGTAAACAGAACATTAAGTTCTCTAAAGTCACATCTGACCGCTGCTGCTGCCAGTGATATTTAAAACAGCCAATAAAAAAACTAAACTGGGAAATAAACTGTAAACTACCCCAAACACATTTTATAAAATAAAACATCACTTACCACGAATAGTCCGTTAAGCCGCCATCTTCATCTCTGTAGTTTGGCAGCGTCAGTTCGGCGGGGGTGGAGGCGGGTTGTTAAAATCACGTGATTGCAACTCAGCGCAGCTGGCTTGTTTTAACGTGTTCTTGAGAACGAAGCGCCATCTAGTGGTGGCACCAGGTAAATGAATAAATTGGGCTTGAATGGGCGTGTTTACTGTGAAATCTTGACACGCCTTTCAGCCAGAAAAGGGAGGGGGGATTACGGCGTGCAAAGGCCATTCACACGCCATTCACACTTCAGCCACACTGTCGCGGCTATTTGGCGTGGCTCCCACTGTAGATGTAATGAAGAATTTATAATGTTTAGAAGTGGCTCTCCAACCGTAAGCATCACTTCTTTTAAAAATCTGGTTGGGATTGGGTCTAACAGGCACGTTGTTGATTTAGCCGAGGTGATGAGTTTATACAGCTCTTCCTGTCCTATACTTGTAAAGCACTGAAAATCTAAATGTCAAGCTATAGGCTGAACTGGATCGTGATACTGTTAGAGGTTGAACCTCCATTATTTTCTTCCTGATATTATTGATTTTTTCATTAAAGAAGTCCATAAAGTCTTCACTTCTAAACTGTGATGGGATACTCTCTGCGGGCATCTTAGGTTTTGTTAGGCGAGCCACTGTACTAAATAAGAACCTGGGATTGTTTTGGATTATTGCTATCAGTTGGCTAAGATGCTCAGTCCTAGCAGTTTTTAGAGCCTGTCTATAGCTGCACATACTGTCTTTATACGCAAGTCGAAAAACTTCTAATTTAGTTTTCCTCCATTTTCGCTCGAGGTTACGGGTTGCTCTCTTTAGGGCGCGAGTATGACTGTTGTACCACGGTGCAAGTGTTCCACCGACATGGAACCGTACAAGGCTGCGTCATACAACGTCCGGAAGGCGGTGAAAGAGGCGAAGCAGCGCTACGGGAGAAAACTAGAGTCACAGCTTCAACAGAGTGACTCTAGGATCCTGTGGCAGGGACTAAGAACAATAACGGACTATAAAGCACCAGCATCCGGTATGACGAACGCGGACGCGACTCTGGCAGACGAGCTCAACACCTTCTATGCTCGCTTCGAGGCTGCAGCTAAAGACGCTAGCGATGCTAATGCTAACGGCACTAATGCTAACGGCGCTAATGCTAGCGGTGCTAACGGCTGCAGACAGGAAAACACAGCCAGCACCGGGAAAGCGCTCATCATCTCCGAGCACGACGTGAGGAGAGCCTTCAAGAGAGTGAACACCAGGAAAGCAGCAGGACCAGACGGCATCTCAGGTCGTATTCTCAGAGCCTGCGCAGACCAGCTAGCACCTGTGTTCACTGAGATATTCAACATCTCTTTATCTCAGTCGGTGATCCCCACATGCTTCAAAGAGTCCATCATTGTTCCTGTTCCAAAGAAACCACATCCTGCTTCTCTCAATGACTATTGCCCTGTAGCCCTCACCTCAGTAGTGATGAAGTGCTTTGAACGCCTTATCAGAGACTTCATCATTTCTTCACTACCCGACACACTGGACCCACTACAGTTTGCATACCGTCAGAACCGCTCCACAGACGATGCAATCTCTCATCTCCTCCACACATCACTCACTCACCTGGACACTAGGAAAGGGAATTATGTTAAAATGCTCTTCATCGACTACAGCTCTGCTTTTAATACCATAATTCCCTCCACACTCTCCACCAAGCTGGAGCACCTGGGACTGAGCTCATCTATATGTCAGTGGATCTCCAATTTTCTGACTGGCAGACCACAGGCAGTAAGGATGGGCGGACATGTCTCAGCCACACTCACTCTCAGCACTGGAGCCCCCCAGGGTTGTGTTCTGAGCCCCCTGCTGTACTCTTTGTACACCCACGACTGCGTGGCCACTACCAACTACACCTCCATCATCAAGTTTGCTGACGACACCGTCGTGGTCGGACTGATCACCAACAATGATGAGTCGGACTACCTAGAGGAGATTGGAAATCTGGAGAACTGGTGCCAGAGGAACAATCTCCTCCTGAACGTCAGTAAGACAAAGGAGCTGATAGTGGACTTTAGTACAAAGCAGGAGAGGAACTACCAGACCCCCGTCATCAATAGGAGCCCAGTGGAGAGAGTGGACAGCTTCAGATACCTCGGTGTTCACATCACGCAGGACCTGTCATGGTCCTGTCACATCAACACCGTGGTGAAAAAAGCCCGGCAGCGTCTCTACCACCTCAGACGCTTGAGAGACTTTAGACTGCCCTCCAAGGTGCTCAGGAACTTCTACTCCTGCACCATAGAGAGCATCCTGACGGGAAACATCACGACCTGATTCGGGAACAGCACCATGCAGGACAGACGAGCTCTACAGAGGGTGGTGCGATCAGCCGAGCGCATCATCCGCACTGAGCTCCCTGACCTGCACTCCATCTACAGCAAGCGGTAGGACCTCAGTCACCCCAGTAATGGACTGTTCTCTTTGTTGCGGTCTGGGAAGAGATTCCGCTCCCTAAAGGCCAACACAGAGAGACTGAGGAGGAGCTTCTTCCCGCAGGCGATAAGGTCTCTCAATCACACCTCCACACAGGACTAATAACATCTTTTAAGCTCACAACACTGACTGGACAATCATGGACACATTCATACACACTTGCACTAAATACTCATACATCTGGACAATTGCACATGTCACCTTTCATGCATATTTGCACAACCACTGACACTTTAATTCTATATACATATATACTCTATCTACCCTATATTTCTATATTTTTGCAATATTTTATTATGCCCTTATTGTACAGTTAATTTTACTAGTTAAAATTATTTCTTAAGTATTTCCTTTTTATTGATTATTTATTTTACGTACAAGCTTTTATTTTCTTTTTTTTTAAGGTCACTGGCGGTCGTATAAAGCATTTCACTGAATATTATACTGTGTATGATTGTGTATGTGACTAATAAAATTTGAATTTGATACCGAAATAGCATGGGTAAAACTCAATGACAGAGCAATGTGCGGCGCCATCTTGTTTCCTTTTATGCTTTCAGGTTCGCGACCGTCTTACTTCCGGGTCCTAGTGCCGGTCTCGGCTGAGTGCGCATGACAGTACCCCCCCTGTCCAGGACCGACTCCGGACGGTCCAGGGGTGGAGGATACCCGGTGACGGTAGTCCCTAATGAGCCCGGGGTCGAGGATGAAGACCGCTCCTCGGGGCCGTAGCCCTCCCAGTCGACCAGATGCTGGGTGCCCCTGCCCTGAGGGCGCGAGGCGAGGATCCGTCGCACGGTGTAGGCGGGACCGCCGTCAATGATACGTGGGGGGGGGAGCAGGGGGGGTGGGTGGAACCATGGGTCAGGTGATGATTGGTTTCAGCTGTGAGGTGTGGAAGACGGGGTGGATCCGGAGCGCCGCAGGCAGCTGGAGCCGGTAGGTGACAGGGTTGATCCTGAGTGTGATGCGATATGGACCAATGAACCTCGGTGATAGCTTCCGTGACTCTGTGTGCAGGTGGAGGTTCTTGGTGGAAAGCCATACCTTGTCACCTACGTGGTACAACCGTCCCGGAGGGTGCTGGCGGCGGTGTTGAGTCACATAGCTGGTGTTGGTGCATCGTATGGCAAGGTTGGCTTGGTGCCATAGCCGCCCGCACCGGCGAACCAACTGTTGGGCCGATGGTACATCAACCTCCGGTTCCTGGTGGGTGAACATCGGAGGTTGGAAACCATAGCATGCCTCAAATGGGCTCAGGTTGGTGGCTGAAGACACGTGGAGGTGGAATCCCTGCCTGTTGGTGACGTAGCTTCCTGTTTTTGTATCGTTGCCGCGAAAGTTTCGCAACGCGCGAGTTTCCTCGTCTAAGAACAACAAACAGAATTCATCTCCAAACAACTAAAACTCCGACACAGAGGTACGTTATAATGTCTACCGTTCAGCTTGTTCAGTGTGTAGAGTGCAGGATGTTTAGACATTCTTCCTCCGTCATTAGCGATAACTTTATTTGTGATAGGTGTGTGTTAGTGAGCACTCTGACGGAGAAGATATCAGCGTTAGAGGAGCGCATCCAGACTTTAGAGAGGGTTAGACAGTGTGAGAGCAGCGTTATTCCTGTAGCGGACAGTCTGGGTGCCACAGGCGGAGATAATCAGCCGCCGACTCCGGCATTAGAGCCCTCACAGCGGGGCGAGTGGGTGACGAGTCGGCGGCATACTCGTTCAGCCAAAGCTAACGCTAAGGCTAGCCCACCGGAGCACACCTCCTCTGCGCTTCACGTGTCCAACAGGTTTGCTCTCCTCAGTGCTGCACCCGCTGAGAAACCTGAAAGAGCTCTGGTTATAGGAGACTCTATACTGAGGCACGTGACATTAGCTAGACCTTTAGGGGCGCCAGCGGCAGTGGTTAGGTGTATCCCGGGAACCAGAGCACCGGTAATCTTAGGGCTCTAGGACAGCACAGGTTCTCTAAGATAGTGGTACATGCTGGAGCTAACGATATACGCCTTCGTCAGTCAGAGGTTAGTAAGAGTAACTTTACAGAGGTGTTTAAATTAGCGAAGGCGATGTCCGATGAAGTAATATGCTCTGGTCCCATCCCAATGAGACGTGGCGACATAGCTTACAGCAGGTTATGGTCGCTGAACCGCTGGATGTCCAGGTGGTGCTCCGAAAATAATGTGGGCTTCATAGATAATTGGAAGACCTTTGAGGGCAAAGCTGGCCTGTTAGGGCGGGACGGTGTCCATCCCACTCGGGAAGGTGCTGCTCTCATTTCCTGTAGTATAGCTCATAGTCTCAGTAGAGGTCTAGTTAATCGGTGACAATCCAGAGCCCAGGCCAGGGAGCAGACAGACAGGCTAAACCAACTGTCTGCTAGCTGCATAGAGTCGTCACTCAGGGTTCACCATATTGAGACTGTGTCTGTTCCCCGATCTAAGCAAAAATGTAGAAAGACTCAGAAAGTCTGTTTCAATAATCTGATTAGCATAAAGGCCACAAACTCAGATCATACTGAATGCGCAGCCGGCACCTCTGATCTGAAGCTAGGATTGTTAAATATTAGATCTCTCGCATCAAAAGCAGTTATTGTTAATGAAATTATCACAGATCAGGCGTTTAATATACTCTGTTTAACTGAAACATGGGTTAAACAGGACGAGTATGTAGCTCTAAATGAAGCTAGTCCTCCTGGATACAGCTACAGTACATACACCAGCCTCGGTTAACTGGTAGAGGAGGAGGCGTCGCAGTTATTCATAATGATAATCTGTCTATCGTACAAAAACACGGACACAAATTTAACTCATTTGACATTCTCTATAGTAACATAAGTGTATTTAAGTATATTAAATCAGCTCAGTCGATTCCACTAATTATAATTTACAGACCTCCAGGGCCGTATTCTGAATTTCTTAGTGAATTTGCAGATTTCATCTCAGACCTGGTCATTTCTGTAGACAAAGTGTTAATTGCTGGAGATTTTAACATTCATTTTGAGAATCCAGAAGACCCTCTGAGAACAGCATTTATATCCATACTAGACTCCGTAGGCGTAAATCAGTGTGTAGTAGGACCCACTCATAAAGCAGGTCACACTTTAGATTTAGTAATATTCTTCGGATTAATTATAAGAAATGTATTCACAATTCCACTGTCTGAAATTATCTCAGATCACTATCTTGTCTCCATTCAAGTGTGTCACAGTGATAATGTACGCACAGCACCGCGCTACCGTATTAAACGTACATTCACATCAACTACCACACAGAGTTTTATCAGTAATCTCCCAGAGTTACCAACTTCGATTAGGCCACCGTCTGACCCCACAGAACTCGATCAGGCGACTGAATATTTATAGTCGACACTTCGTTGTACCTTAGATAATGTAGCTCCAGCTAAAAGAAAAATTATTAGAGATAAGAAACTCGCTCCCTGGTATAACGATCACATGCGCACTTTAAAACAGACTGCTCGGAAATTAGAGCGTAAATGGCGTCAAACTAAATTGTTGGTATTTCAAATAGCATGGAAAGAGAGCATCCTGAACTATAGGAAAGCTCTTAGTGTAGCTAGATCAACGTATCTCTCCACTCTTATAGAAGAAAATAAAAATAATCCTAGATTTTTATTTAATACCGTAGCCAAATTAACCAGAAATAAGACCACTACTGAAATCTCCACAACATCATGCAATAGTGAGGACTTCATTAACTTTTTTAATAATAAAATTGAAAATATCAGGCATAAAATTGAGGCTTTGAAACCAAACAATGTAATTGATACTGATGTTAACCTAGCCATGTCAGATTCAAACCTAGAATACTTTACTCCTCTTGAAGAGAATGAACTAATTTCACTCATCTCTTCTGCAAATTCATCAACCTGTATATTAGATCCTATACCGACACATTTTCTTAAACAGATAGTACCAGTAATAACAGAACCGCTGTTGAGAATAATTAATTCCTCACTCAGCATTGGTTATGTTCCAAAATCTTTTAAAGTAGCAGTTATTAAACCAATAATTAAGAAACCTGACCTCGACCCCTGTCAACTGTCCAATTACAGGCCAATATCAAACCTCACCTTTATCTCTAAGATTCTGGAAAAGATAGTAGCGGAGCAGCTATGCTCATATCTACATAGAAATGGCATACATGAACTGTATCAGTCAGGATTTAGGCCATATCACAGCACAGAAACAGCACTCGTTAAAGTAGTAAATGACCTCCTATTGGCCTCTGATCAGGGTTGTGTAACTATGCTTGTATTACTCGACCTCAGTGCAGCTTTTGACACTATTGATCATGCTATTCTTCTTCACAGATTAGAAAATGTAGTAGGAATTAAGGGTACAGCCCTCTCCTGGCTCAGATCCTATTTGACCGATCGTTATCAGTATGTAGACTTAAATGGTGATTATTCTGCATGTTCTCTAGTGGAGTTTGGCGTTCCGCAGGGTTCAGTTTTAGGCCCACTGCTTTTTTCCCTTTACATGCTTCCTCTGGGCAACATAATCCGTAAGCATGGTATTAGTTTTCATTGTTATGCTGACGACACACAGCTATAGGTCTCAACAAAACCTGATGAGAAAAACCATCTTACTAAAGTTGAGCAATGTGTTCAGGACATAAGAAATTGGATGCTAATTAACTTCCTTCTGCTTAATCCGGATAAGATAGAAGTTCTAGTCATAGGACCGCATACAGCTAGAAGTAAAATCTTAGATCACACAGTAACTTTAGATGGCCTTTCTGTTCCGTCAAGTGCAACAGTAAAAGACCTCGGCGTGATTATAGATTCCAGCCTTTCATTTGAAGCTCATGTAGATAATATCACCAGGATAGCATTCTTTCACCTCAGAAATATCGCCAAAATAAGAAATATATTGTCGCTAAATGATGCAGAAAAACTAGTTCATGCTTTTATCACTTCTAGGTTGGCCTATTGTAATGCCTTACTGTCTGGTTGTTCAGTTAGGTGCATAAACAAGCTTCAGCTAGTCCAAAATGCAGCAGCGAGAGTCCTCACTAGAACCAGAAGATATGAGCACATCACCCCTATCCTATCTTCACTGCATTGGCTCCCTGTGAAATTTCGCATTGATTTTAAAATACAACTCTTGACATATAAGGCATTAAATGGTCTCGCGCCGCAGTATCTGAGCGAACTGCTAGTGTCTTACGATCTGCCACGCCTACTTCGGTCAAAGGATGCAGGCTGCTTATCAGTACCGCGTATTATGAAAACTACAGCTGGGGGCAGAGCTTTTTCTTACAAACCCCAAAATTATGGAATAGTCTTCCAAATAGTGTTCGGGACTCAGACACAGTCTCAGTGTTTAAGTCTAGGCTCAAAACCTATTTATTTAACCAAGCATTTTTATAAATAGATTTGCCATAAGGTAAAGGAGCAGATCTGGGGGACTCATGGACGTAGAGTATTATGGTGAACTGGTATGTTTAGATGCTGTCTTCCTCAGTCTCATTTGATTACTCAGGTTTGTTGACGGTGAGGTGATTGTTTGCTGTACATCTCAGGGAGCCCTCATGTTTGTGTTTCCTTCTGGCTCTCCCTTTTAGTTATGCTGTCATAGTTAGTCCTGCCGGAGTCCCTGCTTGTACTCTACAGTAAATATACATTCACATTAGACATTGTGACTGTGACCATACCTAATTGCAATCTCTCCTCCTCTTCTCTTCCTCCCCCTCTTTCTCTTTCCTCTCTCCCCCTGTCTCCCCCTTTCACTCTTTCTCTCTCTCTCTCTGTCGAGCTACACATGTGGTTCCTGAGCTGCCAGTGATCCAGACTCCCTCTGCCCTCCGGACCTGTCTGATCCATCCTGGTGCCCGGTTTCTGG
Organism: Channallabes apus; assembly: GCA_030522415.1. Lineage (NCBI taxonomy): Eukaryota > Metazoa > Chordata > Actinopteri > Siluriformes > Clariidae > Channallabes > Channallabes apus. The sequence continues at coordinate 2,264,060 of CM060110.1, forward strand.
TTGGAGGTCTCATCGCATGGATGCCCCGTGTGTCTCTTTAGGATGCGCCTGGTGTCTGGGGATGATTCTATCTACTTAGAAGATGGTTCTGGCCTCGACTGGTGTGGTCAGCTGTTTCTCTGAGGACTTGACAATTCGATAGTTCAGGACTGGAATTTTCTACAAGTCTATCTGAGTCTCCAATAACTACTGGACTCCATTTTACATCAACTATTATAACATCAATTAACATCAACTATTATAGCTGAACCTAACACTGTATAAATGCAGATCATTTCCTGCTATCTGTTTCACCCAGATGAGGATCGGTTCCCTGTCGAGTCTGGTTCCTCTCAAGGTTTCTTCCTATTACCGTCTCAGGGAGTTTTTCCTTGCCACTGTCGCCCTCGGGCTTGCTCGCCAGGGAATATCTGAACATTTTGATTCATACACATTCACATTCCATACAAACTTAAATAATTCTTTTGATTGTGTAAAGCTGTTTTGAGACAATGTCAATTGTTAAAAGCGCTATACAAATAAAACTGAATTGAATTGAATTGAATTCAGGTTGTGAGGCAACTCAGCCCATTTGAGGTAGCGGGCCCAGGAGCGTTGGTGGTCCGACACAAAACACCTCAGGTAATGCTCCAGCTGTTGGTTGGTTCGCTCCGTCTGACCATTCATCTGGGGGTGGTAAGAAGACAGACTGCAGGACGAATTGATCAGACGGCAGAAGGCCTTCCAGAACCGGGCGGTGAACTGGGGACCTCTGTCCGAGACGATGTCCTTTGGGAACCCATGCAAATGGACTATGTGTTCCACCAGGTGCACTGCCTTGGAGAAGCGGTCGACAACGGTTAGTATCACGTCCTTTCCTTCCGAGGCCGGCAGGCCTGTGATGAAGTCGACGGCAATGTGCGACCAGGGTCGACGGGGGACTGGAAGTGGTTGAAGTTCCCCCGGTGTTGGTTGGTTGAGGTCTTTCACCCTGGCACACACTGGGCATGCCCGGACGAACTCGATGACGTCCCTTCTCATCGAAGGCCACCAGAAGGACCGTCCCACGAAGGTGATGGTTCTTCGGGTCCCCTGGTGCCCTTTGATGGGTGTAGAATGGCCCCACTGGAGGACTTCGGGCCTTAGCCGGTCTGGAACGAAGAGCCGTCCGGGCGGCATGCCTGCCGGTGCGGGTTCTCTCGTCAGTTCCTGGCGGACCCTCTTTTCCACATCCCAATGTAGGGGTGCGATGATCTGGGTGGGTGGATGGACAGGCACGAGGTCCTCCCTGGGCGCTTCTCGCTTGTACTGACGGGAAAGGGCATTGGCCTTGGTGTTCTTCGACCCCGGACGGTACGAGAGATGAAAATCTTACTATTCGAAGAACAGGGCCCACCGTGCCTGTCGTGGATTTAGTTTAGTTGTAAATCTTAGATCACACCGTAACTTTAGATGGCCTTTCTGTTCCATCAAGTGCAACAGTAAAAGACCTCGGCGTGATTATAGATTCCAGCCTTTCATTTGAAGCTCATGTAGATAATATCACCAGGATAGCATTCTTTCACCTATTGCCAAGATAAGATTGCCAAGATAAGAAATATATATAAGAAATATATTCTCGGTAAACGATGCAGAAAAACTACATCATGCTTTTATCACTTCTAGGTTGGACTATTGTAATGCTTTACTGTCTGGTTGTTCAGTTAGGTGCATAAACAAGCTTCAGCTAGTCCAGAATGCAGCAGCGAGAGTCCTCACTAGAACCAGAAGATATGAGCACATCACCCCTATCCTATCTTCACTACATTGGCTCCCTGTGAAATTTTGCATTGATTTTAAAATACTACTCTTGACATATAAAGCATTAAATGGTCTCGCGCCGCAGTATCTGAACGAACTGCTAGTGTCTTATGATCCGCCACGCCTACTTTGGTCAAAGGACGCAGGCTGCTTGTCAGTACCGCGTATTATGAAAACTACAGCTGGGGGCAGAGCTTTTTCTTACAAAGCCCCAAAATTATGGAATAGTCTTCCAAATAGTGTTCGGGAATCAGACACAGTCTCAGTGTTTAAGTCTAGGCTCAAAACCTATTTATTTAGCCAAGCATTTTTATAAATAAATTTGCCATAAGGTAAAGGAGCAGATCTGGGGGACTCATGGACGTAGAGTATTATGGTGAACTGGTATGTTTAGATGCTGTCTTCCTCAGTCTCATTTGATCACTCAGGTTTGTTGACGGTGAGGTGATTGTTTGCTTTACATCTCAGGGAGCCCTCATGTTTGTGTTTCCTTCTGGCTCTCCCTTTTAGTTCGATAGTTCAGGACTGGAACTTTCTACAAGTCTATCTGAGTCTCCAATAACTACTGGACTCCATTTTACATCAACTATTATAACATCAATTAACATCAACTATTATAGCTGAATCTAACACTTAACACTGTATAAATGCAGGTCATTTCCTGCTATCTGTTTCACCCAGATGAGGATGGGTTCCCTGTTGAGTCTGGTTCCTCTCAAGGTTTCTTCCTATTACCATCTCAGGGAGTTTTTGCTTGCCACTGACGCCCTCGGGCTTGCTCACCAGGGACTATCTAAACATTTTGATTCATACACATTCACATTCCACACAAACTTAAATAGTTCTTTTGATTGTGTAAAGCTGTTTTGAGACAATGTCAGTTGTTAAAAGCGCTATACAAATAAAACTGAATTGAATTGAAAATTGAATTGTCTTAAGTTCCGGGTGGTGAGCAGGTTCTGGTGATCCGTCCAGATGATGAATGGCTCACTGGCGCCCTGGAGCCAGTGACGCCATTCCTCCAAAGCCCACTTTATGCCCAACAGTTCACGGTCCCCTACTCCGTATCGCTGCTGAGTGGGTTAAATTTCTTGGAGTAGAAGCCACATGGGTGTAGCTTCTGGTCTGGACCTCATTGAGAGAGGACAGCGCCGGCGCCCACTTCCGACGCGTCCACCTCCACAACAAAAAGCACACTTTTCCTGCTTACAGTACAGCTGGTGGGCGAGCAATCTCTTCAGAACAGGCCTAACATGTCTGGTGTGTTCTTCGGTGGTGCGGAAGTATATAAGTATATCATCTAGATATACGAACATCCATCGGCCTAGCATGTCCCTGAGAACATCATTAATAAATTGTTGGAAGGCCGAGGGTGTGTTACAGAGTCCGAACGGAATGACCAGGCTCTCTTAATGTCTGGTGGGGGTGATGAAGGCCATCTTCCACTCATCACCCTCTCTAATGCGCACCAAGTTGTAGACGCTCCGGAGGTCCAACTTAGTGAACACGGTGGCACCAGAGAGGGCGTCCAGGGCTGAGATGGTAAGCGGCAGTGGGTGACGGTTTCGGATGGTGATCTTATTTAGCCCCCGATAGTCGACACACGGACAAAGTTTGCCCCCTTTCTTCTTCACGAAGAAGAACCCCGTGGCGGCCGGCGAGGAGTATGGTCGGTTGGTGCCATGTCGTAGGGCTCTGGCGACATGTTCCTCCATCGCCTGGGTCTCGCTGTTGGAGAGGGAGTAGAGATGGCCGCGGGGTGGGGGGGGCGGGGGGGTGGAACCCGGCTGGAGTTCGATGGCAAGGTCGTATGGGCGGTGAGGTGGTAGGTGGTTCGCTCAGCGTTTACAAAACGCCTCAGCCAGGTCCCGATAAGGTGGAGGAATGGCGTGGATGTCAACGTCGTGGGCCTCGGACTCCCTGGAACACGTCCCAGCCTGGGCCCGTAGGCATAATTCGGTGCAGGTCGGCCCCCACTGGAGGATCCGGCTTTGAGACCATGAGATGAGCGGGTCGTGCTGCAGAAGCCATGGGTAGCCGAGGATGATGGGTGGAGAAGAGATGGACATGAGGTGGAACTGAATTGATTCCTGGTGCTGACCGAGGATGAGAATGATGGGTTGGGTCTGTTGGGTGATGGGGCTGGATGAGAGGGGCCGTCGACAGAGGTGATTTTCGTTGGCTGGGATAATGCCTCAATCTTTAACCCCAACCCTTTGGCGTATGTGGAGTCAAATGAAGTTACCCGCGGCACCTGAATAGATTACTGGCATTTACACTTACACCCTACAAATTGGTACTAGCCTGACCATAACTGAACTGGGCCCGGCTTCTCGATAACGCACACTATTCGCGCGCTAATAGACTCTTAAGATATATCTTACGTTAAGTGATAACTTTTCTAAGTGTATTTCTCGAACTGTCTCTTAGGAGTCTTCTTAAGTTGCTGCTTCTTATGTCCGACGTTACAAGGCGCTGTCTACAGTGAAGGTCCTGAATTAGCGGACATCGGTGGCTCAGGAATCGATTTTGGAATTATGATTCAGTGCGAGTTTTGGTGCTGTTATTACCTTTCCATCTTACCACGAAAAAAAAATAAACATGTTTAACATGCGGAAGCTCGCGGACATTGCAGATCTTTGTGGACTGTTGGGCGCCAGCCACTCGTGGCGGATCACGGTGCCTAATACCCCAATCTCACCTGTGTGGCCTGACTCATCTCCGTAAGCTGCCGCGATTGCGCGCGACGTTCCTTTAACATTCCGTGAAGTTCTGCAAGGTCTGCAAGCTTCCGCAAGGACCAGCAAAAAACTAAAACGTTGAATTTTTCATGCGGAAAGATGGAAACGTAATCATAGCGCAAAACTCGGGGTGAATCATGATCAAGCCTATGGCCACAGCGCGAGCCCCGCAGGTGAGATAGGGGTCTAACAGCGCATCTCATAGCGAGTCAAACTGCATAAGTGAATAGGAGTATTAAGCATTACAATCACCCACAAAAATGAATGGATGCGCTGTCTGAAACTCCCGAGGTTATTTTCTCATTTAACTAAATCAAATTTCATAAAAATAAAACGTGTCAAAAGAAAAACCCATAAAGTCATGGATAATGGCTAATGATCAATGAAACCTATTTTAAACAAAAAGCAGCGAGCAGCTGGACATCGGGACGTAGAGTGTAAGTACGACGCGTTGGTCTGGCACGCGCAGGTCTGAGCAGCTCGAGAAGCTCCATAATCTGTTGCCTTGGAAAGCAAAACTTTTTTTTTTTTTTTTTAAATAACGACCACGGGGAAAATATAAAAAGGGCTGAAGTTCTGTCTAAAGGAAAAATTTACATGACCCACACGGCTCCACGGACCGCGCCGTCTTCAGTTTAACACAACACCACGCTCGCTGCCAAATTGTTCACCACCTGTTTAATATTAATAGTGATTGCCAATTTTAAGGCATTAGTCACATTATGAAATAGGCTAATTAACAGTCACTCTAGTTCTGATATCAAATAAAATAACATTCTTAAACAGGTCTACAGTATATTCCATCATTAATACGACTTTGATAACGAGCCATAATGTGTTTGCATACACGGCTGATTTATAAAGACTGCTGCTCAGTGGCGGCCACTAGCGTCTTGAGCTGAAACTACGTTAAGAATGAGTTAAGGTTGGTCCAGACCAAACCGGGCCCTGGGACATACAGTGGGAGCCACGCCAAATAGCCGCGACAGTGTGGCTGAAGTGTGAATGGCGTGTGAATGGCCTTTGCACGCCGTAATCCCCCCTCCCTTTTCTGGCTGAAAGGCGTGTCAAGATTTCACAGTAAACACGCCCATTCAAGCCCAATTTATTCATTTACCTGGTGCCACCACTAGATGGCGCTTCGTTCTCAAGAACACGTTAAAACAAGCCAGCTGCGCTGAGTTGCAATCACGTGATTTTAACAACCCGCCTCCACCCCCGCCGAACTGACGCTGCCAAACTACAGAGATGAAGATGGCGGCTTAACGGACTATTCGTGGTAAGTGATGTTTTATTTTATAAAATGTGTTTGGGGTAGTTTACAGTTTATTTCCCAGTTTAGTTTTTTATTGGCCGTTTTAAATATCACTGGCAGCACCAGCAGCGGTCAGATGTGACTTTAGAGAACTTAATGTTCTGTTTACCAAGTCTGGAGTTAATATTACAGCTTACTGTCAGTGTCACACACTCACAATGTCACTCCACTTTAACTCAAAAACATGCTCAAACTTCGACAATACTATTAATGTCCCTATTACAAGAGCTGCACTACCCGATGAAGAGTGTTTGTGTTCTCTGTAAATACTGAGAGAATCTCACCGCGTGTTGTCTGGATAAATTCAGCGCTTATTTATTCTCTGGTTAAGAGTTAATCTGCAGGTTATTTCTGTGACTGTAATATAATGTGATGCAGTTGATGAGGGACACAGACTGAGGGGAGCTGTACAGGAGCTAGTAACGCTCATAACCCGGTTTATATTTTATACACTTTCCGCGGTAGTGCGAGCGCTTAGTTAACGAGCTGAATAACAACACAGAAGTGTTTATCAGTTAGGAGGAGGGGGGAGGTGTGTGTGTGTGTGTGTGTGTGTGAGGGGCTTCAGTAAGTTATAGTTTGGCTTCAGGGATGAACTAATGCTCATATACGAGTGTTATATCGCTTAACTTATTTGTATGAGAAGCGCATTAAGTAAATTCCCGGTTAATTTAATGCAGACGATAATACAGACAGTCACTGGTTAACACTAACACTGTTCACTGGTTAACACTAACACTGTTCACTGGTTAACATTAGCACAGGCAGATTATTTACATTACAGAATCCCCAAAGCAGTACTTTACACACTCTGTGGTAAATAGGTTTATTAATATATTTTATTTTTATTAGAACTATATGTTCTGTAAAGTTTATTTATCTTTGTCCTGATTAAATTCTCCTGTTGTCTTTAAGCAGAGCTCCGCTGTGGAGGATTGGGGGGTCAGACGGCTGACGGCTGGACTTTTGGAGCTACAGGACTGGAGGAGCCTGAACAAGCTGTTGAGGGAGCTGTAGGAGGGATGACGTCACAGTCCGACAGCTTTAGAATGATGTTTGATCAGGTCTACTGCATATTCTGAACATAGAACTGCAAAATGTCTGATACAGTACTTTGGGGGAAACAAAGACTTAAACTGTTAAGTAATAACATTATTAATAACAAATATGTAATAGTTTTGATATTTGAAAATGTTTTATTTTAATGTAAAAGGACTATAGATAGAGACTTATAAGCAGCTGGTGTATCCGGGTTGTTTAATGAACTTTAAGCAAAAAGACAACATGTATTCATCTGTTTTATATAAATTACTGTTTTAACTTTGACTAGTTTTGGAAGAATAAATTGAATTGTTAAAGTGATCTTTTGCGTGTTTTAATTTTGGGGGATTGTTTGGGTATTTAAAAATTGTTTAGTTGAACCAACAACTTCAATTGGCAAAAAATGGGACACAACTTTGTTTTAAATAGTCAAAGAGTTGGGCTGAAAATAATAATAATAATTATTGATCATAGAAACAAATGAAACCAGTTAAACACTTGATTATATGTATTTGTGTTTGTGATTGTGACCCATAATAATTTTTTCTCAGTATAAATAAATGTTTTGGGTTTTAAGAACTCCAAAAGAGCAACGACAAACTTGGTATTCTCCATTGCGGTTTCTCACCTTCCACTCCTGAGTATGACATGGTGTTAATTGCTCTGTGTGTGTGTGTGTGTTTTTGGCAGGGGGATGGGTGTGTGTTTTCGGCTGTTCAGCAGTTCTAAACACAAGCACAGTTTTTGTCCTTAACTAAAATACTTCAATACGTTAATAATGAATTTATTTTGCTGAATAAGGTAATAAGCGATGTTTAAACCAAACCAGTAAGTTAAGTAAGTGTTCCATACATTAGATAGATAGATAGTTTATTTCAGTTCAACACTGAAAAAAGGTGTAGGCTGAAGCCTTGCTTATTATGCCTACCCTTTGTACATCAACAAATGATGAGCGACACTTTACAGTAAATTGCACAAAATATTGTCAACAAATATTGTCACTTGTGCACATAAACAAAACATGTCAAAATTAATTATTCTTTCACTTGGGAAGAGAAGAGAAATTTGGAAAAGAAAATAATCATGTCTATATACAGTATATATATTACTTTATGTCATATATTCACTAAACACCTTGTCTTTAAACATTTTTTTAAATCTATGAAGTGAATTACATAATTTTAATTCCATATCACATTTATTCCATAAATTAACCCCTTTAACGGAAATGCATTTATTCTTTAAATTTGTTCTGGCCCTTATTTTGCTAAACATGAACATTCCTCTTAGACAGTAGTACTGGCTGACTTTAATTTTGAACAGCCTCTGGATGCAGCTGGGAAGTAAATTATTATAGGCTTTATACATTATTTGTGCAGTATACAAATCAACTAGATCCACAAATTTAAAAACTTTAGATTTTATAAACAATTTATTTGTGTGTTCATAATAATCGGCCTTATTAACAATCCTTATTGCTTTTTTTTGTAACACAGATATTGGGTTTAAATAAGTTTTATAAGTATGCCCCCATACCTCCACACAATAAGTGATGTATGGAAATATGAGTGTACAATACAATATGCGTAATGTTTTATTATCCAATGCATACTTTAATCTGTTAAGAATTCCAACTGATTTAGAGATTTTTGTCTTAATAAAATTAATATGTGGTTTCCAATTCAGTTTGTTGTCAATTATTACTCCCAAAAATTTAATTTTGGAGACTCTTTCTATTTCCTCATTATTAATTCTTATTTTCACATCATGATTAATTTTTTGATTACTAAAAATTATGAACTTAGTTTTAGTCAAATTCAATGAAAGCTTACTATCATCTAACCAACTTTTAAGCCTCAGCAATTAATTTTCCACTGTGTTCAGAAGCTGTTTCAAATTTTTACCTGATAAATATAAAGTAGTGTCATCAGCAAATAATAAAAATTTTAATACATTGGACACTTTATCAATATCATTAACATACAACACAAATAATTTAGGGCCCAATACTGAACCTTGTGGAACACCGCATGTAACTTCCAATAAGTCAGATTTGTCATTATTAATTTGTACATACTGATGTCTGCTTTCCAGGTAGCTTTTTATCCAGTCTAACGCTTTTCCTCTTATTCCATAATTTAACAATTTCTTCACTAATAAATCATAATCAATTGTATCAAATGCTTTCTTTAAATCTAAAAATACTCCCAATGTATATTCCTTGATCTCCTCCTTTAAAGATCGGAATAACTTTTGCCATTTTCATTTTACTAGGAAAGATACCGGTTAAGAAAGACAGACTACAAATGTAAGCAAAAGGTTTTGCTATACTCACAATTATATTTTTTAATAATGACATGTCTAGATCATCACAATCGGTGGAATATTTACTCTTGCAATTATTAACTGTTAGAAGTATTTCTTTTTCATCTACAGCCTGAATAAACATTGTATACTTATTACATAAGTTTTTTACTTCATTCACTGATCCATGTTTAGTAATTTTTTCTGCTAATTTAGATCCAACATTTACAAAATACTTATTAAATTCATTGACAATATCTTCCCCTTTATTTATACTTTGATTATCATCATTTACAAAACGATTTGGGTAATCAAAACTACATGTATTATTTTTAAGTATACCATTAAGTACCTTCCATGTTGCTTTTACATTGTTTTTATGGATATTCAATAACCTATTGTAATAGTCCTTCTTACTGAATCTTATTATATTTTGTAATTTATTTTTGTAAGTCTTATAATCAATTTCTGCTTGTTTTGATCTTGTTGTTAGAAATTTCGTGAATAGGACATTTTTCTTTTTACATGCCTTCTCTATTCCTTTAGAAATCCATGGTTTATATACATTCTTTTGCTTTATTATAATCCTCTTAGATGAACAATGTTTATTAATTTGCTCATTTAATATATTCAAGAACACTTCATACGCCTTACTGGGATTGCTATATGCATAAACTTCATCCCAATTTTGTATTTTTAAATCTTCATTAAGAGCATCTATTGCCTCTTGTGTTCTATTGCGAATAATTTTATAACTATTAGTCCTTTTTTTGAGGGGGGGATTTTTCAATAAATCATAGAAAATCACAAAAACTGGAAGATGGTCTGTGATATCATTGATAAGCAACCCTCCTAGTCTTTTTCCTTTTAATTCCTTAGTATATATATGATCTATTAATGTTGCTGTATCTTTTGTCAATCTACTAGGTTTTGTTATCATTGGAATCAAACCATAACTGTACAGTGCATCAATAAAATTAGCAATTCTCTTACTTCCATGTGGATTTAGTAAATCAATGTTAAGATCACCACATATGATGTTTACCTTATTTTTAATTGATTGGTCGAACATATCAAATAACTCTTTTGTAAATTTATCAATGCATGTGCCTGGAGCTCTGTACACACAACTGATCATTATATTTTTTGTACTTTTTGTTTCAATTTCAATTGTTACACACTCCAAAACATTTTCTATGGCAAATTAAAGTACTGTGTATAACCAAGTGCCCTAGCAAACAGTTACAGTACAGTTTACAGTACAAACAGAGTGTGTGTGCTGGGGGGATTGGAAGGTGAGTGAGAATACTCATTTACAAGACAAAAGACGGTCAGAGGCAGGGCCGTTCTAGACCAGACAACACGGGGTGGGGGGAGGGGGGCATCATGTTCGAGCACTGTTTTTACCTGGCCTTACTGTATAGTAACAGTATTGTATTTGCTGAATTGTGTTGAGGCACGCAAACCCCCAGACCACAATAAGGTGGCAATCCCTCAGGGGGAAACTAAAAAAAAAAAAAAAAAAAATATATATATATATATATATATATATATATATATATATATATATATATATATATAATATCCTTAATCCAGATTTTATCAATCAATGACATAACATTTATCTAAGCTGGATGGTAAAATTCTCAAAAACGTTTAACCTAAAGTAAGACTTAACACACTATAACTAAAATATTTACAAAACTGAAAGGTTGTCTTATGAATAATAAAAAATACAAACTAAATTAAAACAGATGGGCTGTTGAACAGATCATAATATGTTTTATGTTTTCTGATTATAAATGATATATGGGTTGATTTTAGAAAGGCTAAATCAAATAGCTAGTTTTGGTCATGTCAGTCCAGTAACTATACTATGTAAAAGTAATTATAATATGAATTAATTAAGGGCAGGACCTAACCTAATGTTAATAATTTACACCATGATAACATTAGTATTCATGTTTTTGTATATATTTTTAAATGTTCAAATGAACGTTTCAGAGTATATAATTTGTCGTGTCATCTGTGATTGAGACCCATGAGTTAAATTGAAATATTTTTTATAGGTAGTAAGCCAGGTTTTAGTAACCTTGGATAAATCAGCATGTAAGCCCTCTCTCGCGCACGCGCTCTCACGCTATCTCTCGCACTCACACACACACACACACAGACACACACAAATAATACATGAAATCGCGTAAAACCAAATGAAACTAGGGTAAAAAATATGAGCAGTAAAATACAGTAGTATCCTGTAGGTGATTCCTGTCCTGTGATAACAGGCACTAACACTCTAGAACTGTTTACTTCTGTTAGTTTTGTTTTCAAGTGTGAATGTTTATGGGGATTAAATCTGTCTCTGCTGCTGCATCTATACACAGTTGTGATAAGTGATTGATGCCCCATCAGATCTTTAATGTGGGACATTATGCTGGTTAAATGACTAAAGACACACTGATCCGTATGGACAGATATTTGTTCCAGATATTATGCGCCATTAATCAATTTGTTATGCCAATTTGACTTTCAGCGAAAACATAAAAAATATAACAAAAACAAACCCAAGCAGAAGTTACATTTTAAGCTTTACTTTCAAATTCAAATTTGATTTGTCACATACACAGCGCGATATGCAGTAAAAAGCTTTGGGTGCTTTAGGTGAGGCTCGAACTCAGCATTGCTTCACCTGGACCGCTTTATAAGTGTCACGCGCTAACCGATTGCGCTACGGGAGCCACACGGAAGTTGGTCTTGTCAGAGTATCCTCTCTCTCGTGTGCACACACACACACACACACACACACACACACACATGAAATTGCGTAAAACCCAACGAAATATAAGCAGTAAAAAAAAAATCAGTAAAAATACATTAGTATAACAGGCGCTAACCCTCTGGAACTTTTTTTTTTTACTATTGTTTCCAAGTGTTTAAGTGATTAATGCCCCATCAGATCTTTTGACGGGGGAGCATTATGCATGATTCCATATGGGCAGATATTTATTCCAGGTTGCATGCGGCATTAATTGCATTTCTTATGCCACTTGTAGACTATCAGTGAAAAAATCAGCGAAAACATCATCAAAAATATAACGAAAACAAACCCAAGCAGACGTTACATTTTGAGCTTTACTTTGCAGCAAAATATTATCTATCAGTATATTAAATGGAACGGGGTAAAATACACCGTAATGTAAAATACTGTACATAGCCTGCGTTTTTATTCCGTACCTACAATGATCGGTATAGACAAATTACAGCCGCTACCGTGTCTTTAAGGATCATTTCAGGATGTCTTAAAAAATATTTCACTAACTAATTTTATTAATTCATTATTAAATAATAAATAGCATAATCATCATGGGTTGTGTATTGAGTGATTTAACAAATCTGTTTTATTAATCGGTCTGTTGTTGTTGTTTTTTCATCTATTTATGAAACTATGTTGACAATGCAAGAACTGTCTGTATATTAAAGATACGGTATTGGGCTTCCTGGAAACTGCAGTTAACTGTGCCAGTCAATGCTCCATCTGGCGGAATTATACGGCATTGCAACCATCTTTTTAGAAAGCGCATGGGGGCGTTTATGGGGCGGGGCATCGTTAACTGCGTCATCGCGGGGGATCACATTCCATGCACGAAGCCTGCATTAACCCTTCATGGATCTGCCACGGAGCAGTCATGCTCCAGGCGGCTGTTTGACGTGGCTCCCACTGTAATACCTTTATGTTTATTGATCGCTCCTTAATGTAAGACAGTAAGGTGTTAGAGCTCAGGACTTTCACACACGTGTTCCTTCTGCTCATTGCGAATACCTTGCTTTTCATATTTTGACATTGACCCAAACTTTTAGAACATCAGTCTGGCCAATGATTGATTACTATTTTGTATTTAGCTGTTCATAATCTAATGAATGTGGGCTTGATTTTTAACAGAGATTGGCTAATTTACAGAAGACTTCATTTTGATTAATACACATTCACATTCCATACAAACTTAAATAATTCTTTTGATTGTGTAAAGCTGCTTTGCGACAATGACAATTGCTAAAAGCGCTATACAAAAAAAAAAAAAAATAGACGCCTCTAGTTTTGGTCTCCACTGCTAGTCAATGTGTAGCCTGCTGTGGCAGATTAGCAGTCAGTCATGTTTCAGGAATCTGGCTGAAAGCTGAAAACACTTAAGCAGATGTTGTTTCGAGAGCAGGCATTGATTGGACTTTGATTGATTTGCTTCAGCTATCAGAAAATACAGACACAGCCCCAAGTCTGATCTGAATAGTAGTATTTTGTGTTTTATGGCAGCAGCAGCCATAGTGCATAATGCGTTAATGCACATTACTGCCACCTACAGGGTTGGAGTATGCAGGGGCATGTTTGATTACTAATGTCTGAATAGTGAAGACACACCCCTCGTTAACACAAAGGTGAAGAAATGCAGGAATAAATTAAAACAGAAATAAATCAACATTCAAAGGAATGCAGAAAAATTATATGGAAATTAATAAATAGGTAAATAATTAAATTAAAAAAAAAAAAAAATCAGAACCAAATTGCATAAAGACTGCTACTCTGCGAAGTTCTGAACAGGGAGAGGTGTGGTCATTTATACATGCGGTTGCCAGGAAACGCCACCACAAGGCAATCAGCCTGGATGGGCCACATTTAAGGATCCTGACACCTCTGCACTTTGTGCGATCATTAGGTAGCGCTGGTAAGATATCAGGGCCAAAGAAAAGACAAAGTTAAATAAAATGAAAATGCACAGCGAGCAAAGGCAAGACCTAGCCTCTATCTTCTTAAGATGCCGGCGAGAGAGAGAAAGAGAGAGAGTGACACGCTGTCATTTAAGCATGCGCTGTCTGGTTAATATCAAAGTATAAAAATATATAATTCTCTCATAAATCCTCGATAAGGGCATAGGCCCCAAGTGGATGTAGTTTTGTATTACTTTATTTTCAGAGCCTCATCCGCTCTTGCGGCGACTGCGGAGCTCAGTTTATTTTGTGTTTCCAGTTGTCTTTTGTTTCCGTTTAGTTCACAATCAATAATTCCACGCTATCTTCAAACGGAATGGTCCTGCCGTGCGTATCATAGGAAAATTCTTTTTTTATAAAGAAAAAAATCTGAAAATTATTTAATAAGTCAAATGAATATGTGCATTTATTTATTTATTTATTTGCCATTTCTGTGCATCTTTATTTATTATTTAATTACCTGGCCAGTTTTGGTCCTGCATACTTTTCTGCCAATTTTTACAGTTTTATAATGAAATGACTCCATATTAAACACATTCTTGAGTGAGATATTTTATAGAAATATCCTGCTAATTTGTGTATTTATTAAAACAACGCTTTTTTCTGTTGTTTTAAAAAGGAATTAGATTGGAATTGGGGGGGTGAAGGGACTAGAGGGACCTGAAGAAGCCCACCATGCATGGCGTATGTAGCCCACCAAGCGTGGGGCATGTAATGCCTGCTAAAGCTGAGCTTTTTGTTACTGTTAAATGTTAAGAGATATTAAAGACATCACTAAACCTGACCATCAGTCTGTGGACCGTAGTGTGTTAGCAGAACTCAATAGATCACCTAGCACATCGCCTGCTAAAAAGAGTCTCAAAATCAGGTTGTTCAACACTTGCTCAGTCTCCAGTAAGAGCTGCCTCAATTCTTTTATCTGGACCTTAATCAAGCATGTCCGCTGGGGCTTGTGTACATCTCGCAGCCCTGGACATCCGGATACGGGGAGGTCCACAACATGACATATAAGGCATCTCACTGACTCTGTCCACATACACATCATTTAAATCAACTGGTCAACAACGACTACACTCACTGTTACATGCCGACCACCAGGATACTGTAATATATTTTTGGCTAAATACTGTGCATTTGTAACCTCTCTTGTACACTTTCTTCAAACATTATCAATGTCTTTCAGGAACTTAGAAATATCAATCCTTCCACTTTGTCCACTGCAATCAACAACCTCTCATGCAGTGACCATCTATCCATCTATAACACTTTCATGACCTTCTTTAATACTGAAATGACTAACATTCATCAAATACTTGCCATAGCTCACCTGCAGATCATTTTGTCACTCTTCCCTCTTGTTTTAAGCTCAGAATCTCAGATTTCATTAATAATTCTTCAACATGTCAGCTCGATCCTCTGCCACCTAACCTCTTTTAATCATTCCAGTCTGGGTTCTGTACTAAACAAAGTACAGAAACTGCTTTGGTGAAGGTCATCAATGACATGGCTGCTGATGCTGGAATATTAACCACAGAAAAAAAATCCTTAAAAATATCAAGTGAAACATTTATGGAGTTTGTTTAGCAGAATATTAAGACAATACATGAAGACCAGATTATAAATGATTAGTGTCTTAAGAGTCTTAATAATTGCTGACATGAACAGTTTTTTCTTAAGAGATTGATTTTTGGATTTGCCAGTAGAATAAAACACACTGCCATTGTTTATTTTTGTGTTAATTAATTTAGCATTTTAAGCAGTAATATATGTTCTGTAATACTTTGTGCTTCTTTATTAATAAAACATTTGTTTGTTTGTTGTTCCTGTTTTGAACAGCAGGTGGCAGTCTTTATCTGTTGTAGTGTTGTGGTGATTTATTGTGGTATCACAGAGTCTCTGCCATAAAACTTTACACCAGTTGATGATTAACATGACCTGTTTCTGATAAGTGAAACACAATAATATCTGAAATAGAACATATATACATATCTGTAATAAAACTAGTCACTTTTCCTGAACCCCAAATCTCTCTAACCCTGTATTTACCTACACTGACATATATAATGTAATATTTACTAAACTGTATATCCTTTAAAAAGCACAAGTTATTACCATTATTGTCCATTATTTTAAACTTCTGAATCAAGACATTAAATTTACATCAGCATCACACACACACACACGATCAGAACCAGAATCAGGTTTATCGGCCGAGTACATTAACAAACACTGTGATTGGGTTCAGCTGTTAGTGTCTCTCAGGCAATACAGACATAATACACACAATATACACATTATTTACAGACATTACACATAACACAAGAAATACACAAAACACAAACAGTTCATAGTTTTTCTTTTTACATAATAAAATGATAAAACAGTGGTTTAGTCTCCTGGCACCTTTCTGGCTCTTTGTTTAATTCCTCTGGTTTCCAGCCACGGTCCACATGGAGATTAGGCTAATTATCATTCCCAAACTGTGTATGTGTATGTGTGTGAGTGTGTGTGTGTGTCCTGTGAAGTATTGGCACCCTCTCCAGGGTAACTCCGCTTCGTGCCCTAAGTCTCTGTGACCCTGTATACAGGATAAAGTGTTATAGACAATAAGTGATTGAGAGTAAGTGAGTAAAAATACTAACGTAGAACAATATGTAAATAAAAATAATGAAAGTAGTCTCTGATGTAACCCTATATTTCAAAAATAGAATGTATCTACAACCCCTGGAAAAAAGTATGGAATCACCCTCTCAGAAGATGTTCATTCAAATGTTTAATTGTGTAGAAAAAAAAAACAAGCACATACATAAAGCACAAAACTATTTTCACTCAACAATCCAAACTTCTGGCTGTATAAAACACTTTAAAAAAAAACAAAGAAAGATAACTATAGTCAATGACAACTGTTTTGACAACTCAAACTGAGGGAAAAAATATGGAATCACACAAATCTGAGAGACTGTGGGAGGAAACCGGAGTACCCGGAGGAAACCCACCAAGCACGGGGAGAACATGCAAACTCCATGCACACAGAGACGGGAATCGAACCTGGACCCTGGAGGTGCAAGGCGACAGTGCTAACCACTACTGTGGAAAAATTTTATTGGTCTATAATTGTAGTCAAGTGTAAGGTACCAAATACCCAGAAGGCCTCTGTTCAAGAGGCCTTGATCCGCTCACTACAATAAAAGAAAAGACACCTGCACGATAAATTGAGGAAGTGAAAAATATACAGGTAGAAGGCAGGGATAGGAAACAAAGCAATAAGTAAAAATGATAATACTAGGAAAAATAATAATACTAACTTCCCGTTTTAAAGCTAAAAAACAAAGGGATCAATAGTTAATAATCAAATCCATTACTATCCCTTACTACACTTTATATTATATTACATAACCAAAATTTATCAATGATGGTTGTAACTTTTTGGATATTAATTAATTAATATAACTATAATTACTAATCCATAATGTATATGTATATTATCAAACGTTAATGTTCAAAATCATATAGATTAATAATGAAATTATGATTTAAGAAGAATAGGATTCTTTTATGAATCAAGATATTAAGTATCAATCTTTTAAATAAGTAAAAATTATTATAATAATTATGCAATAATAAAAATATTTAAAATAATATAATCTAATGCAATCAAGCTTTGACAAAATTAATCATATTGACTCTAACTGTACTTAAGTCTAATAATTATTCATTATAATCTTCAGATCACAAAAAAGAACAAATAAATAAAGTGTAATAAAACTAAAAATTAACCAATTAATTATTTCAATAACTTAAAGAAAAATTATTGAATAGGAATAGGAAAATAGGAAAATAAGAATAAGATTATTATGCATCTTATAAAAAGCTTAAGACTTTATTTGACGAAAACCCACGTCTTCAATAGTCTGGTTAAGAAAACAGGAACAAACTAAACTTTCTCCAAAAAAGGGAAAAATGAAAACAAGATCTTTAAGGCCTACCCAGGCATGAATAAATATGAAACAAGAGGGAAAAATTACGTAATGGGGAGGTGCCACATGAATCTGACCAGAGCAAAAGTACCTACAGTAACATTTCATGAATATTAAGTAGTTTCTTGACTTATGGAGGAGCAAACAATGATGTAGCTAAGTAACGGTATATAAACCATGTAAAGTTGGGGAAGTGGGGAGATCTTGCAGAATTTGTGGGGTGCCTGTTTGTCTTTTGTCTGGCCGGTCCAGAGCTGTCCATTTACTTTTGGTAGCAATAAACTTTTTTTTGCTCTTTCAATATTCCAGTAGTTATTGACTTTTTGTTTGGAAAATTGGCATCGTTCACCACAAATTTGCCACGACATAATTGGCGTAGTCGGCATAGGATACCCCCGGCTGGTCGTTGCTGCCCCTTGGGGTCGGCGGCCCTACACAGTCAGCAGAACCGCTGCCGAGGCAAGAGGAACAAGGTAAGCAGAAACCTGTTATGCAAATTCTGCTGTAGTTTTTCTGTTGTCTGTGAGGGTCGGGTGATTCTTGGGGGACGTTCTAGCCCAGGGAACCAAATTATGGAAATTGATTAATTGGTAATTGAGTAATTCACTATGATGTAATCTTATGTAATTTGAAAAAAAAAAGCAAAAAGGTGAGCGCATATGAATTATTGTGCTTTTTGTGCTTGCAAAGCTTGTTATTTGTACTGTGTAAGTGTGTAACATTTTACAAATAGGGCTGCCTTCAATTAACAAATAGTGTTGATTGAAAGAGTGGATATAGATTCCACGTGGAATTCGACTTGCCTTTTACGCCTAAATTACCCGTCTTTTCCACGTGGTGTTAACACGTATTCTTTACGTGGATTCCACGAGTTTGGATGTTGGCCCATGGAAAATACGTGTTGTGTTTAACGTAAATTCCGCAAAGTTCAAAATGTCTACAACATCCTGTGTAAAGCAGACACAAATCAAATAAATGTTGTAATAACTGCAATAATTTATTCATATTTAAAAACAAACAATACAAAATACGCAAACTGGGTGTAGTGCATAATACTGACAAAGAAGTGTGAATACTAAAAGACTAATTGAACAAACAAAACATCTAAGATGTCTCAAACAGCAAAAGAAACAAAATTACAACAACATGTAAACTTATTAAATTACACTGTATCCAGCCTCTCTTTCCTCTTAGGTGAATTTCATAACCGATTGGCAATGGACCTGAGGGCAAAGGCTTCTGTAACAACATGCGCCTTTACTACACTGTCTGTCAAAGGACAAAAATGTTTAGTATAATTCAGATGCATGGACTTCAATTTATCAATACAATTGTAGATGCGGTCATATTATTTCACCAGTTTTGATGCGTAGCTAATGTCTTAAAGTTTCACTCACATGACAGAAGTCCGATCTCTTTGTCTTTTGTAGTTTATTTGTCAGCATCAAAGAATCAACACTTCATACAGTCGTCTTGAGTAAATCCACTGTGATTACAGACACCAGTTGCTGCATCTTGCAAATCTCTGACTTTTACAACAACCTGTTTGCTGTATCTTGTAGATTACAATCTTGGCTTGGGTATATAACAACACTCTTGTTGTTTCTTACATTCCCAGCTTATGTTAGCTTACGGTTACAACAACCTAGTTGCTGTATTTTACATTTCTAGCTTACGGGGAGCTCTCACTAGCTGACGGTCTAAAGCTTGTGTTTCCGTACCCTTCCACATCTAAACTGAGCTTTCTAGCATATCACAGTCACACAAATGCACGTAATAGTAGAATGACATCACAGACCAACCTACGATTGTCAACTTATGATGCATGACTAAGAAATATAAAGCTTATGGCTTATGTAACAAACTTAATGCTTAATGCTTTACTAATGAATAGAACAAGGTAGAATAAATGAAATAACACCAAATAAAATAAAATAAAATAAACACAACAACAAATTCATAACAAGTGCGATATGGCACTTACATTCCAGCCCCTAATTGACAGGCATGGAGACTGACAATTACAATTTTGTGTTTTTTTTTTTTTTTTTTGATAAAGCTATGAAATCAAACATTTTTACCCTTTTAAACGTTTTTAATCTTTAAAGTATGTGATATTTATCTCAGATGTTTACATTTGCATATCACATTTCATAACATATTACCACACATTTAACAGTCCATTTCACATGTGAGACACAGCTTGTCGATGGGTCTTTCCAGAGTGTTGGTCTTAGTTTTAACTAACACACGTTTCACCAGTCCCCCTTTGTCGGGGAACACTTTCGTGATTCTTCCCATGATCCATGAATTTCTTGGAGAAGACTCATCAATTATTGAAACTATGTCTCCAATCTAAAGATTTTTTTTGTTTTGAAACCACTTTTGCCGCCCCTGGAGCAAGGGCAAGTATTTACGCACCCATCGCTTCCAGAGCAGGTCTGATATGTGCTGAATCTGCTTCTCCCTGCGACGTGCATAGATGACAAATCCAGGTGGCAGGTTTGGCTGTTTTTTCAGCAGCAGCAGGTGGTTTGGTGTCAGAGGTTCCATTTTAGGCGAGCAGCTGTTTCTTTTCACAGATGCCTTTCGTTTTTGCGGTGTGCGAAGTCCCTGTTTGAATTCTGCTGCTGCTTTACCCTTTTGCAGCGTGAGAAGTTCTTCCTTAAAATTTTGTCTTTGAGTGAACTTAATGATTTTGTTTTCTGCTCTTGTTAGATCTTGAGCTTTTAGAGACTTGTGATTTTCTGTCTTTGGGTCATCTACTTGTGTTTTAACCCTTTCTCTCTTTTGTTTCAGCATGTCTCTGGTGCGAAGGATCCAGGCAGCGGATCTTTTTAACTTGTGCCAGTCAGAGTGATGATTAATCAGTTTACTCACTGCGTCTGTGTCTGTGCATTTTGTAACGCTCACAATATTCACTAAAGCTGAGAGCTTAACTTCATCAGCATTTTCATCAAAATTTTCTTTTATTGATGTGTCATGAATATTTTCAGGCCATTTGCACTCTGCTTCTTTGAGAAGGGAGGGACCATGGATCCAGTTGACATTTTTCATGAACTTTTCACATGATACCCCCTTGGAGGCGGAGTCAGCTGGGTTTTGTGAGGTATTAACGTACCTCCATTGCTGTGACTTGGTTGACTCTCTTATAATGGCGATTCTGTTGGCCACGAAGGTTTTAAAACGAAGTGTTTCGTTATCAATGTATCTCAAAACAGTTGTACTGTCAGTCCAAAACATAGTGTCCAGCAATTTCAATTCTAGCTGTTCTTTCAGCATTTTGTCATTTTTTACAGCAACCACTGCCGCAGTCAGTTCCATTCGTGGAATGGTGGTTTGTTTCAGGGGTGCTACATGGGAGTTCCCCATCATGAATGCACAGTGTGTAAGTCCATCAGCGTTTACTAACCTGAGGTATGAGACAGCTCCGTATCCCATTTCACTTGCATCCGAGAAGTGATGGAGTTGTGCTGTAGCTGTAACTCCGAAGTCGGCTGGTTTTATGGACCTTGCTATGCTGAACTCGGACAGTCTGTGCAGCTCTTGCAGCCAGGTTTTCCATGCCATTACAAACTGCTCGGGAATGTCATCATCCCAGGCAAGTTTTTCTTTACATAACTGTTGCATTGAGATTGTAGCTGGCAGTATGGCAGGTGGGAGAAAGCCTAACGGGTCGTATGTTGAGCCAGTGACTGACAGAATTCCTCTTCTTGTCACAGGTCGTTCCTTTAAACTAATCTTAAACGTGAACATGTCTGAGTTAATGCACCACAGCACCCCCAGAGCTCTTTCCCAGTGCATCTTTACTCAAGTCTAAGTCTCTCATGTCTTTGATCCTTTCACTCTCGGGAATGACAGTCAGTAGGGCACGGCTATTGCTTGCCCATTTAGTGAGGTTAGACCCTCCGCTTGTACAGAGACTTGTGAGATCATTGTATAGGGCGACTGCTTGGTCATGACTCGAAACAGATTTCAGGCAGTTGTCTACATGAAAGTTTTTAAGCACTGTGTTAACTGCCACAGCAGATGCATTGCTGCGGTTTTCTTCTGCTGTCTTTCTGAGGGCGAAGTTAGCACCACTAAGCAACAATTTTGCACCGAACAGATGAACTACCATTTTATTTTCAACTAAGTCTTGGTTCACATCTCCATTCGGCCACCATAGGAAGCGCAGCAGATCAGTGTCCTTCTCGGGGACTTTCACGTGATAGTACATGGCTTCTACTGTGTCTTTTTTCTTGGACTTTATTTTAGCAGGTGCCATGGGGAGGATGCAATTACCTCCAGCCCCAGTGAGCGCATTTGATTCGTGACTCTTTGCCGGTGGTGTATTTTTTGTGTCACTTTCCGTTTCGTTCTCGTCAGCGCGTATAACTGGCTGCGCCGTGTCTTGCACTGCGCTGTGTAACATGCCGGATGTGGCTTTGAACACAATGAACATACAATTTTTCTTGTACAGTCTTTCCACAAATGACCCTTTCTTAAGCATCCGAAACAGAATCCGTTTCTTTTTAAGAATTCTACTTTGTCTTTGTGTGTCTTATCATTAAATTGGAAGCAATCGTCTAAGATATGCTCCCCTTTGCAATGTGCGCACGGTTTAGTGAAAGCGCTGACAGGTAATGTACCGGCACTCTTCATTGTAATCAAGTCTTTGTGAATTTTACCAACCTGTCTATCCTCGGTTGCGACGCTGACCCTGGGTTTTCCTTGGCCCGTTTGTTTGGGTCTTTGAAGGGATGTGTGACAGGGTTTTCCGTCGCTGATTGCGGCGTCCAGGTCCGTAGAGTGCGCGCTGCTCAGGTGCGCGTTGCTCGATTCAGTGATTGCGCTCTCGTTCGCAGGCTGCGCTCGGCTGTTGCAGGTTGAGTTGGAAAGTTGAAAGTGCGCACTGCTCGGGCGCGCGCTGCTCGATTCAATGAGTGCGCTCTTGCTCTTTGGGCGATCGGCTGTCGTATTTGCGATCTTGACGTTGAAGCACTCTTAATTTGGCATCATGCATAGCAAGCGCCGTTTTGGTTTCCAGTCTGGGAGCGCATGCGCTACTTGGTTCGTTGACTGTGCTCTCTTTTACCGGCTTTCGGTGGCTGTCGTATTCAGGTTTGTGGCCCGTCCAATGCGGGCTGCTCGAGCGTGTGCAGCTCGGCTCGATGACTCCGCTCTTTGATGCAGGCTGTCGTTTTTTACAACCCTGATAAACCTGTAATTCAGCGTCGACAATTGCGAGCGCAGTTTCTAATTCCAACCTTTCTTTATCAGCCTTTAATTCTGCTTCCTTGTTCTTTAATCGTATTTTCAGTTACTCTTCCTCAGCCTTTAATTCTGCTTCCTTCTGTTCTAATGCCCGCCGTTCTGCTAAGGCTGCTACTTTAATCAACAAGGCTGCTCTGTTGGCTTCTGCTTTCTTTATTCGGGCTGAGGATGATGTAGAAGTTACAGACCTTTTGGATGCTGCCGTTATCAGTGACACGCTGACGCCCGGCGAGACATCTTCGCGTATTCGCGACGTCACAGAGTGGCTCTTAGTGTCCTTTGTGTCCGATTTCCAGCGACCCACCGTAGCTATGAATTCTGTGCGGCCTTGAGCCTCAGGTGCGCCGCAAGCGACCTGATCGCGTCTGTGTTCGTCTTTATCAGTGTACACAAGCACATCAACGTTACTTCTCATGAAGTCCTCTCTCAGCTTCCCGTATTCGGGTCTGTACTCAGTTTCAAGGATGTCTAACTTACGTGCATAGTTCATGGGTGTCTTTAATGCAGTAGATGTTACATTCAGTCGAATTCGCTTGCCTTTTCTTGCATCCAGCGCCTCGTTGAGGTTCTTTCTGTTCATCTCGTGAAGCGCCGTTAGGCTCCCCAGCCAAGTGCTGGGAGCGTTGTCCTCGTTCGGCATGGAGAAGTTCGACGGCTATTCTCTTTCACTTTCCCTTTCAGCGGTCACTTGTTTTCGTTCAAACAGCGGAAAAGCTTTTGACTTTATGTAGATGCGGTCATATTATTTCACCAGTTTTGACGCGTAGCTAATGTCTTAAAGTTTCACTCACATGACAGAAGTCTGATCTCTTTGTCTTTTGTAGTTATAAAAATAAAATAAAATAAACACAACAACAAATTCATAACAAGTGCGATATGGCACTTACAACAATCATTGTAATATAAAAAAAAGTTAAATAAAAGTTAAAAATAAAAATACACGACCACATAAGGCACTGTTGAATTACTTACCAGTTATTAATTTGCAAAGCGCCGTCTTTTCAAATGATGTTTTATCCCCTCGTGATCCCTTCATGTTTAGTTGACACAAGTGAATTGGTAAGGAATCTAGAAGAAAAACTTCTATTTATCTTCAAAGAACTTTTCACATGATCAACAAAAGGCAAATATGATCTACCTGGTATTCAGACAAGGATCTAAGGAAAGTATTGAATCAATTAATGTCTGACACTTGTTGTAACTACAATAGGAGTGTGATTTACTCATACTATAAGCAGACATTTTAATGAGGCATACAAGATAATATCGAAATCACATCAGAATTGACCAATAACTGCTTATTTTTAATATCATCGGCATCGGACTGACGCTAAGATTTGCACTATATTTCGAGCGGATATCTGTGGGGTTGAAACGATTATTCAAATAACAAATAATTTGATTATGAAAAATGGCCTAAGCAATTTCTCTAAAATTGAAGCTTTGTGTAATTTATTTCACTCACTAGAATATGCGCGGCTTGAGTTTGACACAGACGCTTATTAATGATGCACCTTTTCAGTGCAGCGATCAAGACAAGATCCGATTTCTGTTTGTGAAAGTATTTGTGGGATATTAAGTATATAAAAATAGAATTAAACAGTAAAAATGCATGAAATAAAATTTTTCACGATGTAAACACATGCTGCGTGAGCGTGCACATGAGTGAGCACTATTTATCACAAAAGTTCTAGTTCAAGTTATAGCTACAGTTCAGTTAAATATTCCCATTTATTACAGACAAAACTCATTTTACCCGATAACTAAGTACAATAACCAGCATTCTATTTACGATACATCCGTTTATTGAGCTCTTCTGCCTTTATTCCAGAACACACATCCATCTTTCTGTGACGTGACTCCACATGGCATGAGGTGATTGTGGGAAATGGAATTATCTTCCAGATAGAGCTGAAACTATTGATTCTTTTTGTAATCGAGTATTCTATCGATTTTTTTAAATTAAAACTTTAAATGCAATAGAAACACCCCTTTAAATTTATCTAAGTTGTCATATTCCTAATTCATTACATTCTCCTAAACCCATCATCTGAGTCTGTGCTCTGTACTATTCTGCTATTCAACCTACACAAAAAAAGACCACATTTTACTATATTCTATAATCTCACACTGTCATTTGTTACATTATACAACATTGATCATTGATGTTTAAAAAACCATCAATACCTCATGAACAGCAAACAGCCCTGGCCATCTTGTCCTGAACTCTGCCATCATAGGTTTGTCCCTGACTAACTCCTGTCTCCTATAGCAAAGGTCTTGGCCATCTTCTCCTTGATACAGTAACTGCATTGTTGTGTCTTTTTTTGACCTCCGACAACAGGGTTACCCTTTCCACTTCAAGCCTATCCTGAGTCTCTCCAGCAGGAATGGGGGGAACAGAAATGTACTTCTGCCTTTCTGGGTTTTTAACATTGTAGGCCGGCTGGCACTTACATGTGTCTACAGGTTTTTTATGAGGGAATTAATGCTCATCTCTGGGCAGCCCAAATTTCTTAGTTAGACATAGATGTCCTATAGTTAGACAACTTGTACTTGAGGCTAATTTTCAAGCCATAGTAACCACAAAAAAGATCCTTGTTCTCTCAAACATGGGTGAGCTTTAATTGAAGATTCAGCAACAGATTCTATTTCCAAATTTGAAGGATATGCCTTGAACTTAATTATTTGCTCAGACAGACTTTCCACGATGTCTGACTTCAGTTTGTGGTTGGGGTTTAGGAAAACTCCACTTGACATGAAGGCCTGGTTTGCACTTTGAAGTTGCATCTCCACATCATATGTAAACTGAGGTGGTGACAGGTGGAAATTCCTGATATCAGGTGGCTGGTGGGGAAATGCATGGTTAGAAAATTAGAGTAGATAGTGTTGATTTATGGTTGTAATTTTGTGATTTGTGAGTTGTGTAATGTATGATGTACTGTATAAGGATAATTGTGTTGATGGATTGTGGAATGTTTATGGTTAGTAAGTGAAGGAAAAATGGAAAGATAAAGATAGAATATATAGATCGGATATGTCTAAATTTAAATATACTATACTTATTATTTACATATATTTACACATATACATATACATATATACATGCATACGATGACATATGACATGATTAAATGTAATAGTAGAATAACTTCCTGTCTGTGGTGGCAAGTGCAGCTATACCACTCTATAGGAACATCGCTTAAGTGCGATCTGGCAGAGTTGCATAGAAGCATTTGCGCATGAGGGCAGAGGTTACATGAGCTCCGGAGAGATAATTCAAAGAGATAGAAAGAAAAAAACAAAACCATTAACATATATGAGACAAAGACATGAATGGGGGACAACGGAGGAGGACGGCGAAGAGCAAGACAAAGATTTACAGTCACCAAGCACTATCCACTCTCACATGCACGTTAATTATTGGACACCTTATATCAAATTATTCCCTCACACGAGCCTACATCAGAACAGCATGTTTTAGAGAAATGCGTTGTGTAGAATGTAGGACAGAAATAGGGCAATTATTTAGAACTGCACCGTTTTCAAAGTAACTAAATGATTTAATATGGTTGCCAATGGGATAATTGTAAGAATATTTAGTACACTTCAAGCATATAATCTAATGTATAGTGATTAATATAGTTAAAATAATAATAATAATAATAATAATAATAATAATAATAATTTGATTTTATTAAAATATGTCTTAAAGTAGTTTATTGTTACAAGCACATGAGTAATATACCATGAATATACTCTTATCACAGCAGTAGCATGCTGGTATTTTTCTGGCCAAGTCCAATTACTAAGGAAAATGACACAATTTGAGGTTAATAAAAATATACTTCTACTGTATATTAATGTATTGCGAATGTGCTACCAGTACACTATAGGGTTTAGGACTGTTTGCAAATGCAGAATGCACTTTCTATTCTGTAACATGTTTTAATGTCACTGAAACACATTCCATTAGATTTCATTTCTGAGTTCATCAGATTTTATGTAGATGCGTGTGCTGTGAGTCGGACACGCGCACGGAGAGACAAGCAGAGAGTGAACCGTATCAGTCGACAGATTACAGTTACACACAGACACTCCGAGAACAAGCTGAGAGCTGCAGAGCTTTATTTTAGAGAAGAAGTACGAAGTTACATAAAGATACGTAAAGAATATGGTAAGTATAAGTAAGTAAGGTAAGTACGTATTTATGCTGATTAAAATAATGATGATATAAACTAACACGCAGTGATGAAACGCATTAAAAGCAGAAATAAAGGAAAGCGGTGTCAAGAATAGGTGATCCAGCCCTTCAGCTTCTGATTGGCTGGGAGGGGCCATACGCTTGTCTCTGATTGGCTGGGATTATGGGTGCCTTATAACAGTTTTTTCTACGATAAATTGAAACTATGCAAAATAGAATATTATGGCATGAATTAACGTCAAATATACATTAATTACAGCAAAGGACAAATACTGAATTAATAATAGAAGAATACAAAACAAAAGACAAAGATGCGAGAGGACAGTCACATGATGGAAACAGTGGAAAAATTATTACCAAGAGACAGAAAAAAATGTGTAGAATTTTAAAAGTCTATTGTTCTTTTTATTAGTTTAAGAGTTTTAAGAAGTGGGTTCTTTTCTATTATAAACAAGGGGAAAGATAACTGTGGCTAGAAATAACTGTGTCTTTAAATCTTTGTTTATAAACGAGGAAATTTGCATTTAAGATGAAAAAAGTTACTATATGTTATTTTCTGAATTTTCAGCCTTATCTCATTCCATGATTCATTTCAAATATGTGGGATGTTTGTTGATTAATTGTAACAGAACCATTTATTCCTTGATGAATAAAATTTCAATAGTGTTAATAAAGGAGTCACCAAAGCTAAACATTTTAAGAGTTTGTAGAAAGAATGGATATTCAATAGTGTCAAACACCTTATAGAAATCAAGGAATAGGATAAAAATATTGGACTGCACTAAATCAAAATAATCTAAAAGGTCAGGCGTCAATCTTATGTTATTAGTTATATGTCGATATTTAAAGAAACCTGATTGCCTCTCTAAGATGATATTATCCAAACCCATCTTTAAACTGCTAGCACAAATCTGGACCAGAAGTTTATAATCAATAGTTAAAAGTGCACCAGTTCTCAATCAAAAGTGTATTTTTATCAGGTTTGGGAATAAGCAGGATAATCACGTTTCTTTGCAGTTATTATTTCTTTCTGCTTACATATTCTTTGTACATACAGAATAATGGGTCTTTAATATACTTCCAAACATAAACATGGACATAAAATTCCAATGGAAGCCCATAAGACCCGGACTTAACTTTTCTTATTGAGTACAAAGCATTCTTAACCTCATCGGCTGTTATATTAAAATCGCAAGTTGCCTTATAAATTTCACTAATTACAAGGATCAACAGTTTAATTTTTATCAATAAAAGATCTAAAATTCTTTGAGTTGAAAGTTGAAGAGCAAAGATCACCATAAAATTTAGAGACAGATTCAGAAATTAGAAGGGAGACATTGCTATCGTTTAACAAAGAATTATCCAATATGAGGTTTTCAATTTGGTTGGTATTAATTGTATTAATTGTCGTTATTGCAATAGTTGCAATTCTACGGTCATGTCATGCATAGAAGAAAGCTTGCGAATAGCAGACAGAATGTTCACATTACCGTTCTCTTGCCTGTAGCTTACTATACCATTGTGTTTCTTTTCTTACAGAGGGGTTTCCCCCGGGGTATTAAATAGATCAGATACAACAGAGCTACTGTTGTTCTCAATAGGGACTAGAATCAAAGCATATGTGGGTTTCATCTTCCCCTGCGTCCATAAGGGAGAGGATGTCAAAAAGTTGGAGCTAGCTGTTAGCATTCTTTCCGCTTCATCAAAAGC
The DNA here is from genome assembly GCA_030522415.1 of Channallabes apus. Lineage (NCBI taxonomy): Eukaryota > Metazoa > Chordata > Actinopteri > Siluriformes > Clariidae > Channallabes > Channallabes apus. The sequence continues at coordinate 2,293,148 of CM060110.1, forward strand.
AAGAGAGTAGTGCACCACAATTTTATATTAACAGTAATTATGTTGAAACCATAGTGTATTAAAACTGTAATCTAATTTATGGTTTCTGTGGAGAGAAATTATTATTTTGAGCACAATCAATAAAATTTGGCAAAAATAAATTGAAAAACAAAGTTTAAATTGTTTACGGGCTCTGGAATGTATACTGAACATTTATTTAAAGTAAATTATTCTATGACACATTACTAGGAAAGTGTGATTAATTTCAAGGATGCTTAAATATTGATTCCAACAATTGGATAAAGCATGCTAGTACGTGATGTAGTGTCAGAAGTGGAATATACAGTAGTATATTTGTGGAGAATTCATTAATTTTATTGGTATATTTGCAGTATATTATATGAATATATTTGTAATACAATGGAGTGTACTGTATATGGTTTTCTCACAAAGGTCTTGTTTGTTGTGTAATTAGGGTTTCTTATGTAGCTGAGGGACTCCCGGACCAGGTAGTGTGGTATCGGGCACGGTGTGATCAGCATTAGTCAATTTTCAAAGACAATAAGTAGAAATAAGACTCTTACAATATACAACAACAAAGAGATGGACTGGTACCTGGTTGCAGAAAGGAACAGGCTACATAGATATTTAGAGAGTAGCAGGAACAATGAACACAAAAACAGTAGACACAATGTCAAATTAATGGAGGAAAATCAAAACATATATATATATGTTTTGATTTTTCTCCATTAATTTGACATTATATATATATACAGTGGTGTGAAAAACTATTTGCCCCCTTCCTGATTTCATATTCTTTTGCATGTTTGTCACACTTAAATGTTTCTGCTCATCAAACATATTTAACTATTAGTCAAAGATAACATAATTGAACACAAAATGCAGTTTTTAAATGAAGGTTTACGTTATTAAGGGAGAAAAAAAACTCCAAATCTACATGGCCCTGTGTGAAAAAGTGATTGCCCCCCTTGTTAAAAAATAACTTAACTGTGGTTTATCAGACCTGAGTTCAATTTCTGTAGTCACCCCCAGGCCTGATTACTGCCACACCTGTTTCAATCAAGAAATCACTTAAATAGGAGCTACCTGACACAGAGAAGTAGACCAAAAGCACCTCAAAAGCTAGACATCATGCCAAGATCCAAAGAAATTCAGGAACAAATGAGAACAAAAGTAATTGAGATCTATCAGTCTGGTAAAGGTTATAAAGCCGTTTCTAAAGCTTTGGGACTCCAGCGAACCACAGTGAGAGCCATTATCCACAAATGGCAAAAACATGGAACAGTGGTGAACCTTCCCAGGAGTGGCCGGCCGACCAAAATTACCCCAAGAGCGCAGAGACAACTCATCCGAGAGGCCACAAAAGACCTCAGGACAACATCTAAAGAACTGCAGGCCTCACTTGCCTCAATTAAGGTCAGTGTTCACGACTCCACCATAAGAAAGAGACTGGGCAAAAACGGCCTGCATGGCAGATTTCCAAGGCGCAAACCACTTTTAAGCAAAAAGAACATTAACGCTCGTCTCAATTTTGCTAAAAAACATCTCAATGATTGCCAAGACTTTTGGGAAAATACCTTGTGGACCTACGAGACAAAAGTTGAACTTTTTGGAAGGTGCGTGTCCCGTTACATCTGGCGTAAAAGTAACACAGCATTTCAGAAAAAGAACATCATACCAACAGTAAAATATGGTGGTGGTAGTGTGATGGTCTGGGGTTGTTTTGCTGCTTCAGGACCTGGAAGGCTTGCTGTGATAGATGGAACCATGAATTCTACTGTCTACCAACAAATCCTGAAGGAGAATGTACGGCCATCTGTTCGTCAACTCAAGCTGAAGCGATCTTGGGTGCTGCAGCAGGACAATGACCCAAAACACACCAGCAAATCCACCTCTGAATGGCTGAAGAAAAACAAAATGAAGACTTTGGAGTGGCCTAGTCAAAGTCCTGACCTGAATCCTATTGAGATGTTGTGGCATGACTTTAAAAAGGCGGTTCATGCTAGAAAACCCTCAAATAAAGCTGAATTACAACAACTCTGCAAAGATGAGTGGGCCAAAATTCCTCCAGAGCGCTGTAAAAGACTCGTTGCAAGTTATCGCAAACGCTTGATTGCAGTTATTGCTGCTAAGGGTGGCCCAACCAGTTATTAGGTTCAGGGGGCAATTACTTTTTCACACAGGGCCATGTAGGTTTGGATTTTTTTTCTCCCTAAATAATAAAACCCCTCATTTAAAAACTGCATTTTGTGTTTACTTGTGTTATCTTTGACTAATAGTTAAATGTGTTTGATGATCAGAAACATTTTGTGTGACAAACATGCCAAAGAATAAGAAATCAGGAGGGGGGCAAATAGTTTTTCACACCACTGTATATATATATATATATATATATATATATATATATATATATATATTTATTTATTTATTTATTTATTTAAAGAACCTCTATGTGCATTAACAAAAGGAAGGGGAAAATTGTGGGGAGCAGAAAGAAAGGTAAGGGACAAATTAAATTTAAGGCAAGCTTAAATTGTAACTGAGGATAATAGATTATTTTGAACAGGAAGGACAGGCATATTGTAGGGAAAAGGGACAGCGAATCAGGAGTCAGGAGCAACTAATAGATTGAGCAACTAATAGAACAGTTACTAAAGTAAAGGAAGAAAGAAATTAGAAAACCAACAAAAATAAATTGGTGAACAAATAATAGAGCAAATGAGAAAGGAATAATATTAAAAGCACAGTTGGTTGAAAGGAGAATATGATAGGAATAGAGAGGGAAAATGGAATAAGTCAATGAAAGATAAGAGGGAGAAGAAGTGAGGAATCCGCCACCACCTGAGCTGCATGAAGAGGCCTGACAGCCCACCAAGCTAAAACACTGACCAAGCTCAAGATCCCAGCGAGATACAGCCCATGATGGGAGTGACAGCAATTTCAGAAGAGTGGACAACAAGGAAATATGCATCAAAGGTGGCAAAACATCCAGAGGAGCAGGACCTGGAACATGGCCTGAATCATGGCCATAGGAGCACTGAAACCACACACATTGCATGACACCAAGTGTAATAGGTGTCACACAACAAAACAAAAAAACAACAGAGACTATGAGGGGCAAGAAACGGACATAAAAGACATTGTAATAGTCCAGATGGTCATGGCAATAGCACAGTGGCTAAACAGGACTGGTATCAGGTGAAGGGCTCAATGCCCCATGTCTCTCTGGTGATCGCAGGAAAAAAATTTAAGCAAATTACTAGAAAAGATGGTTAGGGAAGCTAAGTAGATTAAAGTGTGGAAATTAACACACATTACTTAAATGTATTACCTTTTGTACGTGTAGAAATACATACCTAAGTACCAAGGCATGGAGATATCACTAGTTAATATCTGTAAACAGTTAGAAGAAAAAAAACAGCGGCAGGGCATGTATAGATGCCCTTCCATGTTTAACCAGGTGTTAGCTCAAGATCTGACATCGCTGTTTATGCCAAATCGGCTCCTCTTATAGGTTATTGACCTTGATCTGCAGGCCAATGAAATAATAATAAGGACTCGGTGAAGGTACTAAAAATACTAGTTGAAAGTGGTCATGAAGAAAGCTAAATAAATAAATAAATACATAAATAAATACATACTGTAAATAAATTACTTTGTAAACGTAGAGATGAATATTTAGGACATATGTTAGAGTCACAAGTAATTGTGAAAGCCATTTGAAAAGCACCTCAACCCCAAACCGTACAGCAAATGCTATAATTTTAGGAAGGGTTTAGCCAACCCTGGATATGTAACTTTGCGCTACAAGTGCAACCATTAAGAGATCAAGAGATCAAATATAAACTGCTGATCAGACTGGACCTAGTTCACCATTTACACCGGAAACACGAGCAGCATTTGAACCTATCAAAATGTCATTAGCAATGGCACCTGCATTAGCTTGTCCTAATTATACTAAACCTTTCCAGTTATACAGTATGTACCAGAAATACATGGATTTGCCTCTGCTGTGCTAACCTATAAAAAGGACAGAAGGGACAAACATCCAAAAACATATTATAATATCTTAATAATATTGAAAATGCCCACATGTTACTGAGGCCTAGCCGTAGCAGAATTCTCACATGAAAAAGCATTACAATGACCATTACAATGGTACACCCACTTCTATCCCTGAGCGAGGCTTTGCTGAACTAGCCTGTAATTACAAGAAATATCTCCTGCATATAAAAAGCAATATGTATAGGCAATGTAAAAAAGTAGTAATAGTAAAAATGTTTGGCGTAGTTGTGAAGGACTCATCTGTGAAACATAACACACATAGTATTGATCAGTGCGCCGGAGGGTGATTCTGTATGCTATTTGCTCAGAATAATGCTAACCTATCTTGCTAACTTAGTAGACTACTTTCTATAAATGTATGAAGTTTGCGCTTAATACAATATGAGAAAAGCATCCTCCGCTCCGCTAGGTCATATTCCCCAACCCATGGGGCTCTTTAGACATTTAGTAATGAGTTTTGTGGATATGGTAGATCTAGATCAAAAGGGGGGAAATGGTACATCCTAGTTATAGAGAATCGATTTAGTCAATGAGTAAAGCGATTACTAGCAAACATAAATACAGTTTTTGTGAAAGGAAATAATCCCACTTTTTTGAATGCCATGTTTTGAGTTCCACCAATTGAATAGATTCTCTCGCCAGAATTGGTACTACAGTATGATAGGAATTACACTGTCAGTACTAACCTGCTGCATCACACCTGTAAGTGCCATATCGCACTTGTTATGAATTTGTTGTTGTGTTTATTTTATTTTATTTTATTTGCTGTTATTTCATTTATTCTACCTTGTTCTATTCAGTAGTAAAGCATTAAGCATTAAGTTTGTTACATAAGCCATAAGCTTTATATTTCTAAGTTATGCATCCATTTTGACACTCGTAAGTTGGTCTGTGATGTCATTCTACTATTACATGCATTTGTGTGACTGTCATATGTTAGAGAGTTAGAGGCTACGGAAACACAAGCTTTTGACCGTAAGCTGGGAATGTAAGATAGAACAACTAAGTTGTTGTAACCATCAGCTAACGAGAGCTCCCGGTAAGCTAAGAATTTAAGATACAGCAACTAGGTTGTTGTAACCGTAAGCTCCCGTAAGTGGATATATACAGCAAGAGTGTTGTTATATACCTAAGCTAAGACTGTAATTTACAAGATACAGCAAACAGGTTGTTGTAAAAGTCAGAGATTTGCAAGATGCAGCAACTGGTGTCTGTAATCACAGTGGATTTACTCAAGACGACTGTATGAAGTGTTGATTCTTTGATGCTGACAAAATAAACTACAAGAGACAAAGAGATCGGACTTCTGTCGTGTGAGTGAAACTTTAAGACAAAGCTACGCGTCAAAACTGGTGAAATAATATGACCGCATCTACATAAAGTCAAAAGCTTTTCCGCTGTTTGAACGAAAACAAGTGAACGCTGAAAGGGAAAATAAAAGAGAATAGCCGTCGAACTTCACCATGCCGAACAACGAGGACGACACTCTCAGCACTTGGCTGGGGAGCCTAACGGCGCTCCACGAGATGAACAGAAAGAACCTCAACGAGGCGCTGGATGCAAGAAAAGGCAAGCGAATTCGACTGAATGCAATGTCTACTGCATTAAAGACACCTATGAACTATGCACGTAAGTTAGACATCCTTGAAACTGAGTACAGACCCGAATACGGGAAGCTGAGAGAGGACTTCATGAGAAGTAACGTTGATGTGCTTGTGTACACTCATAAAGACGAACACAAACGCGATCAGGTCGCCTGCGGCGCACCTGAGGCTCAAGGCCGCACAGAATTCATAGCTAAGGTGGGTCGCTGGATAGCGGACACCAAGGACACTAAGAGCCACTCTGTGACGTCGCGACTACGTGAAGATGCCTCGCCGGGCGTCAGCGTGTCACTGATAACGGCAGCATCCAAAAGGTCTGTAACTTCTACATCATCCTCAGCCCGACTAAAGAAAGAAGAAGCCGAAAGAGCAGCGCTGTTGGCAAAGGCTGCAACCTTGGAAGAACGTCTCCAACTAGAAATAGAGGAAGCACAGCTAAAGGCGCAACTGTAATGGAAAAATCATATTTTAATTATGTATTAATTCTGATCCTTGTAGTTAGTGTGTAACGTAGACGTTAGAAGTTTGAACTTGTTTGTCGAAGCTTAGAGACACAAGGCCGAGAACAGAATAGAAATACCTGATTGTAGTTGTCCCTGAATAAATGATAAGGTATGGACATCTAGTCTGGGTCAGATAAAGAGTCATGAGTTTGAATGTAGGGACTTCACGTACGGGGCGTTGATTATGTTAACAGAGATGTTTGTGTATAAAATAGGTCAGCTAGAGAAAGAGATCACCTTTCTCTATGCTGCAACTGTTTGCTGTATGAGACTGGTCCTTCTGCAGAAGTTTAAAATAAAACCTTTGTTACTTTGCTCTTACCCAGTGTATGGATTACTTGTCTTTATATTGGTTTCAGAATTTCCACCACAACTTGGCGTTGTCGGCAGTTCTCCGTGTTTGAGGAAGGCATTGGAGAATCCCGGGGAGGCGTAAGCGCTGACGCCTTGAAGGCTTTTCACTTCATCTCGAACGCTTAATTGGCAATCGAGCGTGAGAGGACCGGGGATTCACCATGTCACCTCAACACCGGAGTTAAAAGAACTAAAATAGTGTGGTAAGGAAATTTTTTAAGTTGTAAGTCTTTAAGTTGTAATTGTTAAAGTAAGTTGTAATTGTTAAAGTTAAAGTAAGTTGTAATTGAGTATTAAGTGCACTTTCTCACAGTGGCTGGGATAGATTTAAACTTGGATCTATCACACGAGTCTGGGATTCGTGAAAAGTACCCAAAAAAGTGCAAAGGTGCACAAAAGAGAGAGAGATAGGGTACTGATTTCGCCTCGTTTCCGAAAAACTTGGCCCCGCAGCAGACGTGCTCGGTGTGAGGACCTCCGGAGGTAAAGCAAGTCAGAGTGCAGGGTTGCAAGGTGCACACGTAAAAGTCAAGAGGACTTTACGGGAAAAACAGTCAAGGGGACTGTTGAGGTAAATTAAGGTAGAGTGTAAAGTGCACCGGTAAAGTCAAGAGGACTTTATGGCAGAGTGCAAACTGCTGCACCGGTAGCAGTCAAGGGGACTGTGAGAGCTCACTGTGAGTTAGTGGCACGTGTAAATTGACAAGTAAAAATCATGGGTAACAGCAAAAAAAAAAAAATTGTTACGCTTGTGTTCACACCTGAGTTCAATTTCTGTAGTCACCCCCAGGCCTGATTACTGCCACACCTGTTTCAATCAAGAAATCACTTAAATAGGAGCTACCTGACACAGAGAAGTAGACCAAAAGCACCTCAAAAGCTAGATATCATGCCAAGATCCAAAGAAATTAGAGAACAAAAGTAATTGAGATCTATCAGTCTGGTAAAGGTTATAAAGCCATTTCTAAAGCTTTCCAGCGAACCACAGTGAGAGCCATTATCCACAAATGGCAAAAACATGGAACAGTGGTGAACCTTCCCAGGAGTGGCCGGCCGACCAAAATTACCCCAAGAGCGCAGAGACTGTCACGAGTCACGGTCTGTCGGCCGTCTTTTTCCCACGCTGTCACTTCCCCACGCGCTCATGTTGTTGTCTAGCCGTCACGTGCGCTCTCACGCCCCCGTTTCCGCCCCTTCTGCTCACCTGTTTCCCATTCCCTACGCTGATTTCTCCAGTGATTTAAGCACGCACACTGCGCTGCTCAAATCGCTGGATTATCTTGTGTTTTCATGCCCCGATCTTCTCGCGTTTATTTTCCCTTGATCTCACGTTGCCAAGTTCGCTTTGTTTCTCGTTTTTCGCTTTCGGTTTCTCGTCTCTGATTTGTTTGCCTCGCCCTTTGATCTCCCGGTTTTGAATTAACGCTTCCTCTTTTGACCACGGCTCCCGCTTTACGATTTGGCTTAGACGCTCCGCTGACTGATCGCCCGGCATTGACTTCCGCATTCCGACCACGCTCTCGCCTGACGTTGTGGCACGTCATCTGCACTTGGATTCACCTCGTTCCGTTCCGCTCCGTGACAGAATAATCCAGCCATCGAAATGAATCCAGCAGATATTGACCACATGAAATCGGCGCTGGAGAGTCAAGGTGCACTTCTCGGAGCTCACCAGCAGGAGCTGCTCAACACCAAGCAAACCCTTGCTGATGTTATTACCCAACTCCAACGGCTCCATCTCTCTCCGGCACAAAGTGGGGGTCCCTGCACGCAACGGGAACCACGACTGCCTGCCCCCCCCACCTATGAAGGAGATCCAGGCACCTGTCGCTCCTTTCTCTCTCAGTGCACGCTGATATTTGAGCTCCAGCCATCCACATTTCCCACTGAACGCTCCAAGGTCGCATACGTGATAACTCTCCTCTCAGGACGGGCTCGGGAATGGAGCACTGCACTCTGGGATGCTCATGACTCCTGTTGCACCAGCTACGAGCACTTCGCTAAAGAGATGAGGAGGGTGTTTGATCGCTCATGTCATGGCAGGGAGACAGGTCACAAGCTGTTAAAACTCCACCAAGGTTCACGTTCAGCCTATGACTATGCCATCGATTTCCAGACCCTAGCTCTCTCCAGCGGGTGGAATGGTCGGGCCCTAAGTGACACCTTCTTCGAAGGCCTGACTGCGACGCTCCAGGATACGTTAATCTCCCAAGAACTTCCTTCGTCGCTCCAAGATCTCATGGATTTGGCCGGCCGAGTAGATTCGCGCCTCCGCCTTGGAAAGGCAACCACACTCTCACCACCCAGAGACCGCCCACAACCTCGCTCCCCTCAAACTAATCCTCAAGAGAGACCCACGCGGCTGGACAGGACCCGCATTTCCCCTGAAGAACGTCGACGACGCAGAGTGGATGGTGCGTGTTTCTACTGTGGGAAATCATGTCATCAGCTCAAAGACTGTCCTGTAAAAAGGGAGCGTCTTCTAGTCCAGCTGGGAGGATTGGAGGGTGCGTCACCAGGAAGATCCCCAGATCAACGCCGCCTGTTTCCAGTTTTTCTCATCCATGAGCAACGGACCCATCTGGTGCAGGCACTGATTGATTCAGGTTCAGACCGCAACCTGATCAATGCGACTTCTGCCAAGACCCTAGGAATCCCCGCTCTACCCTTGGAGACCCACCTCAAGGTTCAGGCACTCGACGGCAGCCCACTCCCATCTATCACACACAGAACTCCCCTCATCGGGCTAAGGGTCTCGGGCAACCATTTAGAACAAATTTCTCTGTTTATCATGGAGGGATCACATGCTACTGTTGTCCTGGGCCTGCCCTGGTTAACCCATCACAATCCTCAACTCGATTGGGTCAGGAACACAATCGTAGCCTGGAACCCGTCATGCGCCACTTCCTGCCTACGAGCTGCAGCCACGTCCTGCCTCAGCCCTGCATCTGTGGATGAACCACCGGACCTCACCGCCGTCCCTTCAGAGTACCATGATCTCAAGGAGGTCTTCAGTAAATCTCGTGCTGTCTCTCTGCCCCCCCACCGTCCATATGACTGCGCTATCGACCTGCTCCCAGGTACCACGCCCCCCAAGGGCCGCCTATATTCTTTGTCGCCCAGGGAGCGTGAAGCTATGAATCATTATATCTCGGAGTCCCTCGCGGCGGGGATCATTCGCCCCTCCTCCTCCCCGGCGGGAGCCGGCTTCTTCTTCGTGGGTAAAAAAGATGGGTCCCTTCGTCCATGCATCGATTATAGGGGCCTAAACCAGATCACAGTGAAGAACCGCTATCCCCTTCCGTTAATGGCGACCGCCTTTGAACTCCTCCAGGAAGCAAAGATTTTTACCAAACTGGACCTACGCAACGCATATCACCTCGTCCGAGTCCGAGAGGGTGACGAATGGAAAACCGCTTTTAACACCCCAACAGGACACTATGAGTACCTGGTGGTTCCGTTTGGCCTGACCAACGCCCCAGCCGTCTTTCAGGCCCTCATCAATGATGTCTTCAGAGACTTTCTGAATTTATTTGTGTTTGTTTATCTGGACGATATTTTAATCTTCTCCCGAGACCTAGAAGAGCACCAACATCATGTTCGACAGGTGCTACAAAGACTGTTAGAGAACAATCTTTTCGTCAAAGCAGAGAAGTGCGAATTTCACACAACAACCACCACTTTCCTGGGGTTCGTCATTGGCCCCTCAGGCATTGAAATGGAGCCTGCTAAACTACATGCAGTCACGAACTGGCCCACGCCCACCACAAGACCGGAACTTCAGAGATTCTTGGGTTTTGCCAACTTTTACCGTCGCTTCATCCGAGGCTACAGCTCCATTGCTGCCCCCTTAACAGCCCTGACTTCCACCAAGACACGTTTCTGTTGGGACATGAACTCTGAAAAAGCCTTCTCGGAACTCAAGAAACGGTTCACGTCTGCCCCAATCCTGACTATTCCAGATCCGTCACGCCAGTTTGTTGTGGAAGTCGATGCCTCCAGCACAGGGGTAGGAGGTGTCCTCTCCCAGAGAGCTGCACACGACAACAAGCTACACCCCTGCTCTTTCTTCTCTCACCGCTTAACGCCTGCTGAGGTGAATTATGGCATCGGTGATCGAGAACTGCTGGCCATCAAGCTGGCCCTAGAAGAATGGAGACACTGGTTAGAGGGGACGGAGACCCCATTTTTGGTCTGGACTGATCACAAGAACCTCGAATACGTGCAGAACGCCAAGAGGCTAAACTCTCGCCAGGCTCGGTGGTCACTGTTCTTCGCCAGATTCAACTTTGTCCTCTCATATCGTCCTGGGTCCAAGAATTCCAAGCCAGATGCACTCTCCAGACAATTCTCACCTACTCACGACTCCACTGCCAACGAAACCATCATTCCCCCGTCATGCTTGCTCGCAGCAGCTGAGCTTGATATCGAGACTAAGGTCCAGCAAGCCCTGTCTCAGGAACCCGGGCCAAGTAACGTGCCCCTTAATTGCCTGTTTGTTCCACTTCCTCTACGTTCTCAAGTTCTGGAATGGGCACACAGCTCCAAGCTCTCCTGTCATCCTGGCTCAGCTCGAACCCTGTCTCAAGTCCGACAACGTTTCTGGTGGCCCACGGTCAAGGAAGACACCTTCAGCTTCGTGGCAGCCTGTGACACCTGTGCTAGATGCAAACACACCAACACCGCGCCGGCAGGCCTCCTCAGACCATTACCTATCCCATCTCGTCCATGGTCCAACATTGCCCTGGACTTTGTCACAGGGTTACCTTCCTCCAACGGCCACTCATGCATCATGACTGTGGTGGATCGGTTCTCTAAGGCCGCCCATTTCATTCCGCTACCCAAGCTTCCATCCGCCAAGGAAACCACTGATCTCATGATAACGCACGTTTTCAGGCTGCATGGTCTTCCCAATGAAATCGTATCCGACCGTGGGCCCCAATTCACATCACAATTTTGGAAGGCATTCTGCAGACTCATTGGAGCCACCCCCAGTCTGTCCTCAGGCTTTCACCCTCAGTCCAACGGGCAGACCGAAAGAAAGAACCAGTCCCTCGAAGTAGCCTTAAGGTGCATGGCCTCCCGAGATGTCGCCTCCTGGAGCAAGTTTCTGCCATGGGTGGAATACGCCCACAACTCCCAAGTATCGTCATCTACTGGTTTGTCTCCATTCCAGTGCTGCCTGGGCTATCAACCACCCTTATTCCCATCTCAGGAGGAGGAGGTCAGTGTCCCATCCGTCCAAGCTTTTGTCAGGCGATGCAGAAAGACCTGGCTGCAAGCGAGGCGAACGCTGTTACGGGCCGGCAGAAGATATAAGACACAGGCCGACCGCAGACGCTCTCAGGCTCCCAAGTACAGGGTGGGGCAGAGAGTCATGCTTGCCGCCAGAGATATCCCCCTAAAGACCACCTGCCGCAAGCTTTCCCCTCGTTACCTCGGCCCCTTCACGATTACCAAGATCATCAATCCATGCGCTGTCAAACTCTTACTCCCCTCAACCATGCGAAGAATAAACCCCACGTTCCACGTATCCCAGCTACGCTGTCTTGCCTCAAGCCCATTAAGTCCCCCCACCCACCCTCTGCCTCCTCCCCGTATCATTGATGGCGGTGAAGCCTACACCGTCCGCCGCCTCCTGAAAGCTCGCCGCCGAGGTAGAGGCATTCAGTACCTGGTGGACTGGGAAGGCTATGGCCCTGAGGAGAGAAGCTGGATCCCCGCCAAGTTCATCCTAGACCCCAAGCTAATCTCTGACTTTCAGAAACGCTTCCCTGAGGCTCCCCGTCCTAACGCCCAGAGGCGTTCGTAAGGGGGGGGGTACTGTCACGAGTCACGGTCTGTCGGCCGTCTTTTTCCCACGCTGTCACTTCCCCACGCGCTCATGTTGTTGTCTAGCCGTCACGTGCGCTCTCACGCCCCCGTTTCCGCCCCTTCTGCTCACCTGTTTCCCATTCCCTACGCTGATTTCTCCAGTGATTTAAGCACGCACACTGCGCTGCTCAAATCGCTGGATTATCTTGTGTTTTCATGCCCCGATCTTCTCGCGTTTATTTTCCCTTGATCTCACGTTGCCAAGTTCGCTTTGTTTCTCGTTTTTCGCTTTCGGTTTCTCGTCTCTGATTTGTTTGCCTCGCCCTTTGATCTCCCGGTTTTGAATTAACGCTTCCTCTTTTGACCACGGCTCCCGCTTTACGATTTGGCTTAGACGCTCCGCTGACTGATCGCCCGGCATTGACTTCCGCATTCCGACCACGCTCTCGCCTGACGTTGTGGCACGTCATCTGCACTTGGATTCACCTCGTTCCGTTCCGCTCCGTGACAGAGACGACTCATCCGAGAGGCCACAAAAGACCCCAGGACAACATCTAAAGAACTGCAGGCCTCACTTGCCTCAATTAAGCTCAGTGTTCACGACTCCACCATAAGAAAGAGACTGGGCAAAAACGGCCTGCATGGCAGATTTCCAAGGCGCAAACCACTTTTAAGCAAAAAGAACATTAAGGCTCGTCTCAATTTAGCTAAAAAACATCTCAATGATTGCCAAGACTTTTGGGAAAATACCTTGTGGACCGACGAGACAAAAGTTGAACTTTTTGGAAGGTGCGTGTCCCATTACATCTGGCGTAAAAGTAACACAGCATTTCAGAAAAAGAACATCATACCAACAGTAAAATATGGTGGTGGTAGTGTGATGGTCTGGGGTTGTTTTGCTGCTTCAGGACCTGGAAGGCTTGCTGTGATAGATGGAACCATGAATTCTACTGTCTACCAAAAAATCCTGAAGGAGAATGTCCGGCCATCTGTTTGTCAAACTCAAGCTGAAGCGATCTTGGGTGCTGCAGCAGGACAATGACCCAAAACACAGCAGCAAATCCACCTCTGAATGGCTGAAGAAAAACAAAATGAAGACTTTGGAGTGGCCTAGTCAAAGTCCTGACCTGAATCCTATTGAGATGTTGTGGCATGACCTTAAAAAGGCGGTTCATGCTAGAAAACCCTTAAATAAAGGTAAATTACAACAATTCTGCAAAGATGAGTGGGCCAAAATTCCTCCAGAGCGCTGTAAAAGACTCGTTGCAAGTTATCGCAAACGCTTGATTGCAGTTATTGCTGCTAAGGGTGGCCCAACCAGTTATTAGGTTCAGGGGGCAATTACTTTTTCACACAGGGCCAGGTAGGTTTGGATTTTTTTTCTCCCTAAATAATAAAACCCTTCATTTAAAAACTGCATTTTGTGTTTACTTGTGTTATCTTTGACTAATAGTTAAATGTGTTTGATGATCAGAAACAGTTTGTGTGGCAAACATGCAAAAGAATAAGAAATCAGGAGGGGGGCAAATAGTTTTTCACACCACTGTATATATATATATATATATATATATATATATATATATATATATATATATACACACGTGTTTTGTGGTCAAATTGTTCACCAGCTGTTGTTTGTGAATGATTGTATGCGCGTCCATTCTTCAACTTTCAATTTTTGTTTTTGTTTAGGACTGTGGCTGCATCAGCGGCGCCGTGCACAAGAAAGTCACGTGAGTGCCGATCAGTTTCGAGTTCACTGGAGACCCACGAGTAAGTGCACATTCAGTACATCATAGATGTTAGTTAAATATAACTATATTATATAAATGTATAATACAATACATTCATCATAATAAACTGTAGTGTATTGTAGAAAAAATGTAGTACAGTGTTGGTAAAGTCATTTGTTCTGGTAATTACAAAGAGCTGTTGTTATTTTCTATATTATAATATATATAATTTTATATATTATCGTTGTTAGCTATATTTTCTGTTATAGTGGCTGCAGTAATGCTGCTAAAAAGTCAACTTTGATTGTTCCTAATAAACTGTTTAACTTATCTCGCAAATTAATCTCAAGATTTTTTTGTGTGTCAAATACATTCTCAAATAACCTAAATACTGAAAATATATAAACTTATTTCATCCTCAGATTCTTTCTTGTAACTCTCCTCTCTGTCACATACCTGTCTGATGGCTCATTATGCAGATCAGTATGCAGGCCTTTGTCTTCTCAGGTGTGAATCACTGCATTAGTAATGATAGATCACGCCTTTACACTCAAAAAGTGACTTAAAAAGTGTTAATCACTATATTGTTTTCTGTGAGCAAGTAAAGAAGATCATTTTCACATCATTTTGAAGCAAAAACACTAGTCCACCAGCCCTTGTGAAACAATGTCTTGTGAACAAATTGTCTGTATGAGTTTCATGGCCTTATTTCAGATACTTTTTTTTCCACAAAACTTACTAACCACGCATAATATTTTTTTCCTAAAAAATGCAAACACATACATTCATTTTGGTCAGGTATTATTGTAGAATAGGTTGTGCTGATTACAAGAAAAATACAGGTTGGTCAATAATATATTATAAGTAGCTGAAAAAAGCACAAATATCAGAGCATGTCCAAACATCTCAAGGGCCCCAAAATCACCTCGGACCTCAGACTGTTAAAAAGAATTTATGTTTATCATTACTCACTAAAATGTATGGGCTAATGGCAAGCATGATGTAGGTTTAATTAAGGGAAGTGAACTGGCGGTGATCACCCCAAAGTAAAATTTAGGCCCTACAAACTTCATACTGTATCTACCCGAGTCTTTAACTGAAATAATTCCAGTGTTTAATTCTTTATTTTAAAGCTGTTGTCATGGTAAACATCAGCAATTTCTTATTGTCCAGCAGAACAAGGTCATAAAGCAAACCATATAAAAGCTACAATTCGCACATACAAGTCATATCTTAGGTCAAATTGTTTTGGGACAAGATAAAACTTTGGATCCAAGTACAGTAGTAGTCCAAAATATTCTAAAACAAATAAGAAAATTGATGCCAAAGTAGAAATGTAAAAAGTAAAAGTGTTTTATTACAGAAAAGTTATTTTGATCTATACAATCCTCGAGGCCCCAGTGAGATACACACTCATGGGAAGGGTCTACTGGCCCACAGTGCACTTAGTTGATCTCCGGAAGCAAGAACAATCTTTAATTGAATCAAATTTGGCAGTATAAACTACTTTAATATTGGACATTTCAAATTATAAAAGGCCTTTTACAAAAACTGTTGATGAAAAGAATTGTTGCATGATTTCAGACTGGCTGCAGAAAAAAAAAACAGAGAGAAAGAGAGAAAAACAATGAGATCTTTATCTCACTTCTCAGCCAAATCAGATCCTGTAGCAGCAGCATCACCCATGTGTTTATGTCCAGTACCAGAAGCTGAGAAGGCAGGTATAGAATAAAGATATAGAGTGGGCTACAGTAATTTGACATTTCTAGTTCATGAAGTTTCAGTATCTTTTATACAGAGAAGAATCACACTTATTTGCAACAGAGTGGTTAAAGTACAATACTAAATTATAAATATCAATGTGAAAAGATGTATAGTTCTAACCCTCTAACTCCTTTCTTTCACTGTTAAACAACTTTGTTCCACTAGGATTGATCCACAGTAAGCGCCACTACAGAATCCGGATATAAAATGAACGTGGATGGAACAATATTTTGTGATAGAGAAATAGGTGCTAACAGGAGTTTGTCATAGTTATAGCACATAAAATTTAAATAGTGTAAATGTAATGCTCAAACTAACAAATTTTATTCTATTTCAGAAAAGCAGATGCAGCAGCGAAGGCCGTGGCGAAACTTCCCCTTTCCTATAACCATAACATGTGTGTGTCTAATGCTCTCACCCCCACAGCTAACCTTGTGAGCTTCAGAGCTACAGTCACTCCAGGAGAGGAAACACTCTGGAGAAAAGCGGGATGTGTTTTGACAGAAGGGGTTTGGTACGACCCCAATCACAAGCCATGTCTACCTATAAAGCTATTTCTTTCTATGCTAAGTTGACACACGTGTAAGGACCATGTGTCAAAAGGGGGAATAAGCATTTGTGTTACTAATAACATACTGTACTGTAGATAAAGGAATTAAGATGAAGCCAGAGCACACGAAAAGTAAAAGGACATTGTGAAGATGAAATGTTATGTTATTGTGCAAAACTCTTTGAGGATTTATTTTTAATACAGGCCCACTGACAGTGCTCCTAACACCACAAAAAGAAGTCAAAGTAGTGGAAACAGAGATGGGGTACACGCCAGCTACCCGAAACATGTTCCAGAACCTAAGAGAAATCAACACCGAGGTCACCAAGGGTGAACAGTGACGTGCTATTAACCTCTCCTGTAAACCCCGACAGACCCTCACCTGCACGCAAAGTGCATGGGTCAGAAGAACCAACTAGAGTGACAGAAACAACGCAGAACCACGACTCTCCAATCAAATTCATCACAACAATAAGTACACTAAATTTGAGGACAACACATGAAGAAATTGTAAGGTGTCAAAGTAGCAGTAGCACTGAGTAACATTGGTGACATATAAAAGTAATTAGAGTTAAAAGTAAGTGTTGTAACTACTGACAGGATAGAAGACTGTTTTAGAGGACGGAGAATATTAGTGACTGAGATTATTCACACTACAGACATTGAATTAGCTGGACTGGACCCTTGGTTACAAATGAGAAAACACCCCAAAGCAATTTGGGTAATTTTAGGAATAATAATAGTTATGGTTACCCTGGCGTGCCTACTTATTGAGAATTCGGAGAGAAACGGCGATGGTAAAGTCTATTTAACAAACTCAAGCCACATGCATTTAACTAGAATAAAGAGAAGAGACAGCATGATAAAAAGGCATAACACTCTCAATAGATGTGCAGGGGAATTGGGAATGTGCCCTATCATTAGACATTGCTGATAATATAACAGACATACACAACCTCTTGTGTTGTGTATGCCATGTCATGTCCTCGGACTGGGTAGCACTGCCCCTAAATAATGTCACAGCAGCAGAAGCAAATGCAGACAACACGTCTTGTATTATACTGATAACCATCATGGCCATCTTACAGATATCAGCATAATACAAACAAACAGGGAGGCCAAACCCAGCAGTCCCTGAGTGTAATTATTCCAATAACCTATGTTTTGATGCCCCAGGGAGCTATTGTTCCCCATTGCCTGTTAAGAAATTTCAATTGGACAGGCTCATGTTATCCTGCATATGTAACTCCTAGTGTGTCAGTACACACAGAAAATCCGTGGGGGCCACGGATGTCAGAGAATAGAAGAAAAAGAGATGTCCCTATTAAATTTCATGGTTACACTTTAGGAAACCCATGGACTAGCCCAGGAGCAAATGTAGGCTGGTCACTCTTCCTCGGCGGAGGAACAGCTGTAGCCCTAAACAAGGTAAATGGTTTAGCATACATGTTACTAATACTAAAAAATGACACCGTAAAGGCCTTTCACGCCTTTCAATGACGATCATCAGAATATCAGCAACATCATAAACCGCATGTAGAAGGCTTTGCAACCACCTCCCCAAGTAGAGTCTTGGATCTCGTGGTTAACGCAATTATGGGGAGGCTGGGGTTATTGGCTGGTTTATAGTGTTTTACCAATTGGGATTATAATCTTGTTAGGCCTCTGTATAACAACCTGTATTTGCAGATGTATACAGGGACTAGTTCTGAACACAGTAAATTATCAAATGTTAAGACAGACTGACAACATAAAACGGAAAACGGACTGGGACGACCCGACTTCTGACAGAGTTCAAAATTCCGGTGACTATCATTTTGAATGTTTAGATCATGATATGGAAGAAGACATAATGTAAATCTTTAGAGAAATGTCAAGCATGTATATTTAAGTAGGTTGCAAATTTTTTTTATGCTTTTGTGTCAGGGGTCTGTCCCCATAAAGACAGCTGTAGTGTCCTCTGTGTGCATTAGAGTGCTAGTGGTGATGTTGTTAAAAACCCAGGTTGGAGAGACAATATCTGATGAAATTTACCTAATGCATAGCTTATTAGTATTGTTTTGAATTGTAGAATTAAAATATTTAGGTTGTCATAGAATGACAAAAGGGGGAAATTGTAATGGAAAAATCATATTTTAATTATGTATTAATTCTGATACTTGTAGTAAGTGTGTAACGTAGACGTTAGAAGTTTGAACTTGTTTGTCGAAGCTTAGAGACAAGGCCGAGAACAGAATAGAAACAACCTGATTGTAGTTGTCCCTGAATAAATGATAAGGTATGGACATCTAGTCTGGGTCAGATAAAGAGTCATGAGTTTGAATGTAGGAACTTCACGTACGGGGCGTTGATTATGTTAACAGAGATAACTGAATCGATATTTATGTAACTTATTTAAAAGTATCTCACATCGTACTCCATTTGATGTCAACCATTTAAAAAAAAATTCTTTTTTTTTTTTTTGCGTCATGCTGTTTTTGTCTTGTCATTTGTATTTTTTGTTCTGGAAGCTCCGTCACTAAAACAAATTCCTTGTACGTGCAAGCGTACTTGGCAATAAAACTCTTTCTGATTCTGATTCTGATTCTGAGATGTTTGTGTATAAAATAGGTCAGCTAGAGAAAGAGATCACCTTTCTCTATGCTGCAACTGTTTGCTGTATGAGACTGGTCCTTCTGCAGAAGTTTAAAATAAAACCTTTGTTACTTTGTTCTTACCCAGTGTATGGATTACTTGTCTTTATATTGGTTTCAGAATTTCCACCAAAGCAACTAAAGGCATGACTAGAAATAGAGAAAGCACAACTAATGGCAGAACTAAAAGTGAAAAAAGAAAGACTGGAAACCAAAACAGCGCTCGCTATGCATAATGCCAAATTAAGAGTGCTTCAACATCAAGATCGCAAATACGACAGCCGATCGCCCAAGAGCAAGAGCGCACTCATTGAATCGAGCAGCGCGCGTCCGAGTAGCGCGTGCCCGAGCAGCGCACACTCTCACCCTTCCAACTCAACATGCAACAGCCGAGCGGAGCCTGCAAACGAGAGCGCACTCATTGAATCGAGCAGCACGTGCCTGAGCAGCGCGCACTCTCACCTCTCCAACTCAACAGGTAACAGCCGAGCGCAGCCTGCGAACGAAAGCGCAGTCACTGAATCGAGCAACGTGCACCTAAGCAGCGCGCACTCTACAGACCTGGACGCTGCAACCAGCGACAGAAAACCCAGTCACACATCCCTTCAAGGACCCAAACAAAGGGGCCAAGGAGAACCCAGGGTCAGCGTCGCAACCGAGGACAGACAGGTTGGTAAAATTCACAAAGACTCGATTACAATGAAGAATGCCGGTACGTTAGCTGTTAGCGCTTTCACTAAGCCGTGCGCACATTGTAAAAAGAACCATATCTTAGACGAGTGCGTAAAATTTAACGATCAGACACACAAAGACAAAGTAGAATTCATAAAAAAGAATGGATTCTGTTTCGGATGCTTAAGAAAGGGTAGTAGTGATGAAGTGCTTTGAACGCCTTATCAGAGACTTCATCATTTCTTCACTACCCGACACACTGGACCCACTATAGTTTGCATACCGTCAGAACCGCTCCACAGACGATGCAATCTCTCATCTCCTCCACACATCACTCACTCACCTGGACACTAGGAAAGGGAATTATGTTAAAATGCTCTTCATCGACTACAGCTCTGCTTTTAATACCATAATTCCCTCCACACTCACCACCAAGCTGGAGCACCTGGGTCTGAGCTCATCTATATGTCAGTGGATCTCCAATTTTCTGACTGGCAGACCACAGGCAGTAAGGATGGGCGGACATGTCTCAGCCACACTCACTCTCAGCACTGGAGCCCACCAGGGTTGTGTTCTGAGCACCCTGCTGTACTCTTTGGACACCCACGACTGCGTGGCCACTACCAACTCCACCTCCATCATCAAGTTTGCTGACGACACCGTCGTGGTAGGACTGATCACCAACAATGATGAGTCGGACTACCTAGAGGAGATTGGAAATCTGGAGAACTGGTGCCAGAGGAACAATCTCCTCCTGAACGTCAGTAAGACAAAGGAGCTGATAGTGGACTTTAGTACAAAGCAGGAGAGGAACTACCAGACCCCCGTCATCAACAGGAGTCCAGTGGAGAGAGTGGACAGCTTCAGATACCTCAGTGTTCACATCACGCAGGACCTGTCATGGTCCTGTCACATCAACACCGTGGTGAAAAAAGCCCGGCAGCGTCTCTACCACCTCAGACGCTTGAGAGACTTTAGACTGCCCTCCAAGGTGCTCAGGAACTTCTACTCCTGCACCGTAGAGAGCATCCTGACGGGAAACATCACGACCTGGTTCGGGAACAGCACCATGCAGGACAGACGAGCTCTACAGAGGGTGGTGCGATCAGCCGAGCGCATCATCCGCACTGAGCTCCCTGACCTGCACTCGATCTACAGCAAGCGGTGCTGGACTAAGGCCAGGAAGATCATGAAGGACCTCAGTCACCCCAGTAATGGACTGTTCTCTTTGTTGCGGTCTGGGAAGAGATTCCGCTCCCTAAAGGCCAACACAGAGAGGCTGAGGAGGAGCTTCTTCCTGCAGGCGATAAGGTCTCTCAATCACACCTCCACACAGGACTAATGACATCTTTTAAGCTCACAACACTGACTGGACAATCATGGACACATTCATACACACTTGCACTAAATACTCATACATCTGGACAATTGCACATGTCACCTTTCATGCATATTTGCACAACCACTGACACTTTAATTCTATATACATATATACTCTATCTACCCTATGTTTCTATATTTTTGCAATATTTTACTATGCCCTTATTGTACAGTTAATTTTACTAGTTAAAATTATTTCTTTAGTATTTCCTTTTTATTGATTATTTATTTTACGTACAAGCTTTTATTTTCTTTTTTTAAGGTCACTGGCGGTCGTATAAGGATTTCACTGCATATTATACTGTGTATGACTGTGTATGTGACTAATAAAATTTGAATTTGAAAGGGTCATTGGTGGAAAGACTGTACCAGAAAAATTACATGTTCATTGTGTTCAAAGCCACATCCAAGCATGCTACACATAGCAGTGCCAGACATGGTGCAGTCAGTTACGACCGCCCGTAGAAACGAAACTGAAAGTGACACAACAAATACACTAACTGCAGTGAGTCATGAATCAAATGCGCTCACTGGGGCTGGAGGTAATTGCATCCTCCCCATTGTACCCGTTAAAATAAAGTCCAAAAAAACGGACACAATAGTAGAAGCCATGTACTATCAAGTAAGAGTCCCCGAGAAGGACACAGATCTGCTGCGCTTCCTATGGTGGCCGAATGGAGATGTGAACCAAGACTTGGTTGAATACAAAATGGTAGTTCATCTGTTCGGTGCAAAATCGTCGCCTAGTGTTGCTAACTTCGCCCTCAGAAAGACAGCAGAAGAGAACCGCAGCAATGCATCTGCTGTGGCAGTTAACACAGTGCTTAAAAACTTTTATGTAGACGACTGCCTGAAATCCGTTTCGAGTCATGACCAAGCAGTCGCCCTATACAATGATCTCACAAGTCTCTGTGCAAGCGGAGGGTTCAACCTCACTAAATGGGCAAGCAATAGCCGTGCCCTACTAACTGTCATTCCCGAGAGCGAAAGGATCAAAGACATGAGAGACTTAGACTTGAGTAAAGATGCACTGCCCATAGAGAGAGCTCTGGGAGTGCTGTGGTGCATTAACTCAGACATGTTCAAGTTCAAAATTTGTTTAAAGGAACGACCTGTGACAAGACGAGGAATCCTGTCAATCACCAGTTCGATTTATGACCCCTTAGAGTTTCTCGCGCCTGTCATACTGCCAGCCAAAACTCTAATGCAACAGTTATGTAAAGAAAAACTAGCATGGGATGATGACATTCCCGAGCAGTTTGCAACAGCATGGAAAACCTGGCTGCAAGAGCTGCACCGACTGTCCGAGTTCAGCATAGCAAGGTGCATAAAACCAGCCGACTTCGGAGTTATAGCTACAGCACAACTCCACCACTTCTCGGATGCAAGTGAAATGGGATACGGAGCTGTCTCATACCTCAGGTTAGTAAACGCTGAAGGACTTACACATTGTGCATTCATGATGGGGAACTCCCGTGTAGCACCCCTGAAACAAACCACTATTCCACGAATGGAACTGACTGCGGCAGTGGTAGCTGTATAAAATGACAAAATGTTGAAAGAACAGCTAGAATTGAAATTGCTGGACTCTATGTTCTGGACTGACAGTACAACTGTTTTGAGATACATTGATAACGAAACACTTCGTTTTAAAACCTTTGTGGCCAACAGAATCGCCATTATAAGAGAGTCAACCAAGTCACAGCAATGGAGGTACGTTGATACCTCAAAAAACCCAGCTGATTCTGCCTCCAGGGGGGTATCCTGTGAAAAGTTCATGAAAAATGTTAACTCAATAAAAGAAAATTTTGATGAAAATGCTTATGAAGTTAAGCTCTCAGCTTTAGTGAATATTGTGAGCATTACAAAATGCACAGACACAGACGCAGTGAGTAAACTGATTAATCATCACTCCGATTGGCACAAGTTAAAAAGATCCGTTGCCTGGATCCTTCAAATCAGAGACATGCTGAAACAAAAAACAGAAAGGGTCAAAACACAAGTAGATGACCCAAAGACAGAAAATCACAAGTCCCTAAAAGCTCAAGACCTAACAAGAGCAGAAAACAAAATCATTAAGTTCACTCAAAGACAAAATTTTAAGGAAGAAATTCTCACGCTGCAAAAGGGTAAAGCAGCAGCAGAATTCAAACAGGGAATTCCCACACAGCAAAAACGAAAGGCATCTGTGAAAAGAAACAGCTGCTCGCCCAAACTGGAACCTCTGACACCAAACCACCTGCTGCTGATGAAAAAACAGCCAAACCTGCCCTCTGGATTCTTCAAAAAGGAAGACATCTATGCACGTCGCAGGGAGAAGCAGATTCAGTACATATCAGACCTGCTCTGGAACCGATGGGTGCGTGAATACTTGCCCTTGCTCCAGGAATGGCAAAAATGGTTTCAAAACAAAAAAAACCTCTCGATTGGAGATATAGTTTTAATCACTGATGACTCTTCACCAAGAAATTCATGCGTCATGGGACGAATCACGAAAGTGTTCCCCGACAAAGGGGGACTGGTGAGATGTGTGTTAGTTAAAACCAAGACCAAGACCCATCGACAAGCTGTACCTCATATGTGAAATGGACTGTTAAATGTGTGGTAATATGTTATGAAATTTGATATGCAACTATAAACATCTGAGATAAATATTACACACTTAAAAGATTTACAAGGTTTTAGAAGGTTAAGAATGTTTGATTTCATGGCTTTATCAAAAAAAAAAAATTGTCAGTCTCCATGCCTGTCAATTAGGGGCTGGAATGTAAGTGCCATATCGCACTTGTTATGAATTTGTTGTTGTGTTTATTTTATTTTATTTGCTGTTATTTCATTTATTCTACCTTGTTCTATTCATTAGTAAAGCATTAAGCATTAAGTTTGTTACATAAGCCATAAGCTTTATATTTCTAAGTTATGCAACCATTTTGACACTCGTAAGTTGGTCTGTGATGTCATTCTACTATTACATGCATTTGTGTGACTGTCATATGATAGACAGATTATAGTTAGATTATAAAACCAGAAAAAGGCAAAATAAGTAGTCAAAATCCACCTCTAAAGTTTGGACTACTCAACATTAGATCCCTTGCGCCTAAAGCACTTATTGTTAATGAAATTATCTCAGATTATTGCCTTGACGCACTCTGTCTCACCGAAACCTGGCTTAAACCAAATGAATATTTTGGTCTGAATGAGTCTACTCCGTCAGGATATTTCTATAAGCACGAGCCCCGTCTAATTGGTCGCGGTGGTGGTGTCGCCACTATCTACAATGATGTACTCACTTTTACCCAGAAAACAAGGCCCAGGTTTAATTCATTTGAAGTGCTTATCATTAATGTTGCACTAAATGAAATACGTAATAAACCCTTGCTATATTTTACCCTGGCCACTGTGTACAGACCCCCGGGGCCATATGGCGATTTTCTTAAAGAATTTGGACAACTGCTATCAGACCTATTGGTTAACTCTGACAAAGTGTTGATAGTAGGAGACTTTAACATTCATGTAGATGATGCTAACGACGCTTTAGCACTCACATTTATGGATTTACTAAATTCCTATGGGGTTAAGCAAAATATAATTGGAGCAACTCACCGCTTTAATCATACGCTAGATTTAATTATATCCCATGGTATAGATGTCTCTAATATAGAGATCATACCTCAAAGTGATGATATCACAGATCATCACCTCCTGACATATACTCTACCCGTAGAACAGATTAGCTGTGTCTCCCCACGTTATCAATCTGTTAGAAATATGAATCCCACTACTAAAGACAGATTCACAAGTAATCTGCCGGATCTGTCCCAATTTCTTATTAGACCCCTAAATGCAGATGATCTAGATGAAGTGACTAGCAGCATGGGCACTATTTTCACCAGTACATTAGACACTGTTGCTCCCATCAGATTAAAAAAAGTCAGATATAAAACACTTTTTAAAAGAAGTGATGCTTACGGTTGGAGAGCCACTTCTAAACATTATTAATTCTTCATTACATCTAGGTCACATCCCTAAACCTTTCAAGTTAGCAGTTATTAAGCCGCTTCTTAAAAAATCTAATTTGGGCGTGAATGAAATAACAAATTACAGACCGATTTCAAACCTTCCGTTCATATCAAAAATACTAGAAAAAGTAGTATCAGCTCAAATATGCACATTCTTGCAGGATAACAACATCCTTGAAGAATTTCAGTCAGGTTTCAGGCCCCATCATAGCACAGAAACTGCACTAGTTAAGATTACAAACGACTTGTTTTTAGCTTCAGACCAAGGCTGCATCTCATTGCTAGTCCTGCTCGATCTTAGTGCTGCATTCGACACTATAGATCATAATATTCTCATAGATCGCTTACAAAATTATATAGGTATTCAGGGACAGGCATTAAAATGGTTTAGATCTTACCTGTCTGATCGCTACCATTTTGTAGATCTAAATGGAGAACCGTCTGGTGTAATGCCAGTGAAATATGGGGTCCCACAAGGGTCAGTTTTAGGACCTCTGTTGTTCTCAATATACTTGCTTCCCTTGGGTAACATCATTAGAAGACATGGGATTAGTTTCCATTGTTATGCTGATGATACCCAATTATATATCTCAACTAAACCAGACGATATACCTAAGTTGTCTAGATTAACTGAGTGTGTCCAGGACATAAAAGATTGGATGACCAATAACTTTCTTTTATTAAATTCAGATAAGACAGAGATATTACTTATTGGCCCAAAAACCAGCACACAACAGCTTTCACAATTCAGCCTGTGCTAAGAAGGATATACTGTTACTACTAGCTCAGCAGTAAAAGACCTGGGCGTAATATTAGACAGTAACTTGTCTTTTGAAAATCACATTTCAAATATCACAACAACAGCCTTTTTCCATCTTCGAAATATTGCTAAACTTAGGAACATCTTATCCATATCTAATGCAGAAAAACTAGTTCATGCATTCATGACCTCCAGACTGGACTATTGTAATGCATTACTAGGTGGTGTCAGGATTCACTCTATGTCTGTGTCGGATGTGTGTGCGAGGCATGATCGCGGAGGCGAGCTGACGGCTTAACAAAGTCTCTTTATTTTACATTCAAACACAAAACATATACTTTCCAACACAAACTAATCATAAAACAACAAAAGCTAGACGCCTGACTGAACTTCAGCCAGGCTATTTATACTAAACATAAAACACCTTAACCTCATTAACTTCCCTCGGTTCAGGTGAGCTTCTACGTCACCTGACCGAGGGGCAAACTGGGAAACATAGTCTTCACAAACTCTAACTCAAACAAACTATAAAACAAACCAAAAACCAAAAACGGGCGTGAGGCGCCCTCTAGGGGTTAACCGTCACAGTACTCCCCCCCAAAGAAATGCTCCTCCGGAGCATCACCGGAGGCCCCGGGCTCCCACCCCACAGTACTACCTTCGGCCTCCTGACCAGGAGGCTGGGTGACGGGGCTGGAGAAGCGCTCGGCGGCTGCAGAGCTGGAGAAGCGCTCGGCGGCTGCAGAGCTGGAGAAGCGCTCGGCGGCTGCAGAGCTGGAGAAGCGCTCGGCGGCTGCAGAGCTGGAGAAGCGCTCGGCGGCTGCAGAGCTGGAGAACGCTCGGCGGCTGCAGAGCTGGAGAAGCGTTCGGCGGCTGCAGAGCTGGAGAAGCGCTCGGCGGCTGCAGAGCTGGAGAAGCGCTCGACAGCGGCGTTGGAGCGCACTCGGCGCTCGACAGCGGCGTTGGAGCGCACTCGGCGCTCGACAGCGGCGTTGGAGCGCACTCGGCGCTCGACAGCGGCGTTGGAGCGCACTCGGCGCTCGACAGCGGCGTTGGAGCGCACTCGGCGCTCGACAGCGGCATTGGAGCGCACTCGGCGCTCGACAGCGGCGTTGGAGCGCACTCGGCGCTCGACAGCGGCGTTGGAGCGTGCAGTGCGCTCGAGGATGGCTCTGGAGCATGCAGTGCGCTCGACGACGGCTCTGGAGCGTGCAGTGCGCTCGACGACGGCTCTGGAGCGTGCACGACGCTCGACGGCGGCGCAACGTCGTCCTCAAAGCCGGGAGGCGGCGGCAGAACAGGAGCGTCGGTCAGCTGCTGCTGACACGCTGGTTCGCTGTCCTCGAAGCCGGGAGGTGGCGGCAGAACGGGAGCGTCGGTCAGCTGCTGCTGACACGCTGGTTCGCTGTCCTCGAAGCCGGGAGGCGGCGGTAGAACGGGTGTTTGGTTCAGCGGCTGCTGACACGCTGGCTCGCTGTCCTCGAAGCCGGGAGGCGGCGGTCGAACGGGTGCTTGGTTCAGCGGCTGCTGACACGTTAGCGCGCTATCCTCAAAGCCGGAAGGCGGCGGGAGAATGGGTGCGTGGATCAGCGGCTGCTGACACGCTTGGCTGCTGAGCGTTGGCGAGGTAGGAGAAAGCTCCGAGCCCGCTTCGCGGTTATCCCGGAAGTGGAGGATCATGCGCTGCATCTCCTCCACCTGCTCCCGTATTTCTCGCAATTGCTCTGGCTCCGGAATCCACCACATGAGCTCCTTTTCACTCAGCTGCTGCTCCGCCTGGGGTTCTCTCTCCCCCGCGTCACCGCCGTACTTGGGCTTCCTGGCCCTTCTCTTCCGGCCGGTGCGGGAAACCACGTGACCCCGCGTTGCGTCGCTACCAAATGGCGTCCGCCTAATGGCGAGCCCGCAGCCCTCCCAGCTCTGTGGTGTCTTTCCCTCTCTCTCCCGCATGTGCTCCTGTTTCGCTAGCTGGTTGTACTTCCAGCTCCGGTACATATCTACCTCGCCGTTTTCCAGCCAGCAATACTCCCAGTCGCCACACCTCTCTTCCTCGCTGTCCTCCAGCCAGTTCGCCAGCTCGGGCGAGATGGTATCTGCGCCCCCCCCAAAATAATCCAGAGAGAAATCCTCCGCCATGCCTCTTGTACGGTCTAGCTTTCTGTCAGGATTCACTCTATGTCTGTGTCGGATGTGTGTGCGAGGCATGATCGCGGAGGCGAGCTGACGGCTTAACAAAGTCTCTTTATTTTAAATTCAAACACAAAACATATACTTTCCAACACAAACTAATCATAAAACAACAAAAGCTAGACGCCTGACTGAACTTCAGCCAGGCTATTTATACTAAACATAAAACACTTTAACCTCATTAACTTCCCTCGGTTCAGGTGAGCTTCTATGTCACCTGACCGAGGGGCAAACTGGGAAACATAGTCTTCACAAACTCTAACTCAAACAAACTACAAAACAAACCAAAAACCAAAAACAAGCTTCAGTTAATCCAAAATGTAGCTGCCAGAGTTCTCACTAGATCCAGAAAATATGATCATATAACCCCAATATTATCATTCCTGCACTGGCTACCTGTTCAGTTTAGAATAAATTACAAAATAGTATTACTTACATACAAGGCCTTAAATGGTTTAGCTCCCACATACCTAACCAGTCTTCTGATGCGCTACAATCCACCACGCGCCTTAAGATCACAAAGCTCCGGACTTCTGGTAGTTCCCAGAATTTCAAAATCTACAAAAGGGGGTAGGGCTTTTTCATATTTAGCTCCAACACTTTGGAATAGCCTTCCAGACAGTGTTCGGGGAGCTGACACGGTTTCTCAGTTCAAAAGTAGACTCAAGACGCATCTTTTTAATCTGGCATACACATAACTCATCCCATAATCTCGTACTCCAGTACACCTACACCGAATGGCAACTACGCTAATTCTCCCCATCTGTTCTGTATTTCTCTACCCATCCCGAGGCATCGGGAGATTTTGCCAGCTTCAGTAGACAAAGGCCGACCCTGCGAGGTTCCTGAGACATCCAGAGAAGGACCAGCTCCAGCTGGATTCAGGTTTATGATGGTTGGAGCTACACATGCTGCACCTGTGCTTCCAGTGATCCAGACCTCATCTGCCCTCTGCACCTACTGACTCGTCCCTATGCTGAACTGGTCTTCATGTCAATTTAAATAATTTCTGTCTTGAATTTTCACCTGCACAACACACAAGATGTTATATCATTTCTATCTGTTATCGCCCAAATGAGGATGGGTTCCCTGTTGAGTCTGGTTCCTCTCAAGGTTTCTTCCTAATGCCATCTCAGGGAGTTTTTCCTTGCCACCATCGCCGTCACCCTTGGCTTGCTCATCAGAGAAATTTCATTCATTTGTCTCATTATTATTATCTGCACATTTTTCTCACACATCCACACTTCCAATTATTTTCTTTTCTATAATTATTATTATTATTATTATTATTATTTTAATTTATTAATTTATTTATTTTTTATTATTATTATTACTATTATTATTATTTTTTGGTTAAATTTCTTTAATTTTTGTGAAGCTGCTTTGAGACAATGACCATTGTTAAAAGCGCTATATAAATAAAATTGAATTGAATTGAATTTAACTTTAGGTTAAACGTTTTTGAGAATTTGACCATCCAGCTTAGATAAATGTTATGTCATTGATTGACAAAATCTGGATTAAGGATATTTTATTTCTTTAATTTTTTAGTTTCCCCCTGAGGGATTGCCACCTTATTATGGTCAGGGGGTTTGCGTGCCTCAACACAATTCAGCAAATACAATACTGTTACTATACAGTAAGCCCAGGGAAAAACAGTGCTCGAACATGATGCCCCTTTCAAATTTCTGACGGACTGTGACGTCATCCCTCCTACAGCTCCCTCAACAGCTTGTTCAGGCTCCTCCAGTCCTGTAGCTCCAAAAGTCCAACCGTCAGCCGTCTGACCCCCCAATCCTCCACAGCGGAGCTCTGCTTAAAGACAACAGGAGAATTTAGTCAAGACAAAGATAAATAAACTTTACAGAACATATAGTTCTAATAAAAATAATATATATTAATAAACATATTTACCACAGAGTGTGTAAAATACTGTTTTGGGAATTCTGGAATGTAAATAATGTTTACATGTTAACCAGTGAACAGTGTTAGTGTTAACCACTGACTGTCTGTATTATCGTCTGAATTAAATTAACCGAGAATTTACTTAATGCGCTTCTCATAGAAATAAGTTAAGCGATATAACACTCGTATATGAGCATTAGTTCATCCCTGAAGCCAAACTATAACTTACTGAAGCCCCTCACACGCACACACACACCTCCCCCCCCCACACACACACACCTCCCCCCCCCACACACACACACCTCCCCCCCCACATACAGTACACACCTCCCCCCTCCTCCTCCTTAACTAATAAACACTTCAGTGTTGTTATTCAGCTCGTTAACTAAGCACTCGCGCTACCGCGGAAAGTCACTGACAAAGTGTGTGAAATATAAACCTGGTTATGAGCGTTACTAGCTCCTGTACAGCTACACTCAGTCTGTGTCCCTCATCAACTGCATCACATTATATTACAGTCACAGAAATAACATGCAGATTAACTCTTAACCAGAGAATAAATAAGAAGAATATTCAATTATTGTCACATGTACTTTTTACAGCACAGCGAAATTTCTTCTTCGCATATCCCAATTAGGAAACTGGGGTCAGAGCGCAGGGTCAGCCAGCTTACAGCGCCCCTGGAGCAGATAGGGTTAAGGGCCTTGCTCAAGGGCTCAACAGTGGCAACTTGCCGATGCTGGGGTTTGAACCCCCGACCTTCCGATCAGTAACCCAGAAACCCACAGCCTTAACCGATTGAGCCACCACTGTCCCGCGCTGAAGCCACCAAATAAGCGCTGAATTTATCCAGACAACACGCGGTGAGATTCTCTCAGTATTTACAGAGAACACAAACACTCTTCATCGGGTAGTGCAGCTTCTGTAATAGGGACATTAATAGTATTGTCGAAGCTTGAGCATGTTTTTGAGTTAAAGTGGAGTGACATTGTGAGTGTGTGACACTGACAGTAAGCTGTAATATTAACTCCAGACTTGTTAAACAGAACATTAAGTTCTCTAAAGTCACATCTGACCGCTGCTGGTGCTGCCAGTGATATTTAAAACAGCCAATAAAAAACTAAACTGGGAAATAAACTGTAAACTACCCCAAACACATTTTATAAAATAAAACATCACTTACCACGAATAGTCCGTTAAGCTGCCATCTTCATCTCTGCAGTTTGGTAGCGTCAGTTCGGCGGGGGTGGAGGCGGGTTGTTAAAATCACGAGATTGCAACACAGCCCAGCTGGCTTGAGAAGCCCCTAGGTGCGTTCGATTTCATGCAGCGCTGCACAGACCGATCGGCGGCTGACTTGAAATAGTGCATGCCGGTTAGAAATTTTGTCCGACTTGAACTGGCGCCGACACCACGTGACGTTCACGTGTGGCATTAAAGTAACGCAAGAGCGTTTCGAGAGCAGCCGGCTTGCTCAGCCAGCGCAGCATTTCAGGAGCGACTGCACCAGGCTGTGATGACGTCACAGCTTCTCATGATTGGCCACATTCACCACATGACGATGATCACGAGTGTTTCGTGCTTCAATCCATATAATTGCATAACAAATCAATTTGCATGACATTTCGTAAATAGTTTACAATCTTTTGACTGCCGTACATTTTTTCCCCTTAAATTCTTTATATTGGATTTGTGCACAAGTTTATTTTTGTACTTTTTTCATACAGACAACTTATAGTATTCAGCTGCATATTTAAGTAATATTTTTATGGAATAACTAAAATGTCACAGACATTTAATGTAATGGGGTCAACATTGATTGATGCTGAAATCTGTAGTTGCTGCTCCACGTGCATGTGCTGTATTGTGCTAGCATTGTCAATTGAAAAATACAACATTCAGATCACTTTTATACACTGGTATAAATTATAAGAAAGACAAATACATTGTGCTTGTGCATCTATGGTTTATTTAACCTGCCCTTAGCTAACTGAAGGTTAAATGTAAAAAAAAAGGTTAAATGTAAAAAAAAAAAGGTTAAATGTAAAAAATACATACATACCACAAAACACAACACAACTGCAAAATTATACTACATAACTACAATCTAAATCAAACTACAAAAAACAGCCTAATTCCTTATAATGTGTAGGTCATTCATGTTCAATGTTTTTAGTTTACTAAACCTTGTTTATGCCATAAATATCACATACATTCTAAACCACAAAAATTACAGACAACCACTTAAATCAGACAAATTGAAATCTGTTAAGTGTTATTGCATTAATTAGTTTTTATTAGACATAATGAGTCACATACATTGAGTATAGTGCCATGGTCTCTCACTTCGCATATATAAAGACCATGCATTACCAAGTGCAAGAAAAAACAAAATGAATAATATAACAATGAATGTGAAGGACAGCAAAGGAAGAACCTTTACTCTTAAGGTTTCCGAGGAAATTGCAGAAAGAATGAAAACTGGTAAGTAAATGGAAGAACTAGAATAAATTCAACTTAACAATGATTTGTGTGATAGTTTTGAGTATTTCCTCAGATCAGAAGTTCCTCTCTGGTGTCATGGCAAAAGTTACAGCCATTGACACAAAACAAAGTAAACACTTGTGATGAACAAACACACTGGACACATAAGTGACAACTAAATTTTCAGCTTTCTCTCTAAACAGCTCCTATCAGTGATCTAGCTTGTGCTGCAGTGTTTCCCCCCAACCTCCTTCTCCATGTCCCTCTACCTCCACTGAGTCACCTGTACCCCTAAATCTCAGTTTTGTGAAACCACCAACCAGCCAGTGCCCTGTGCAACAGACACCCATTAGCCAGGACCTACCGACTACCGCCCTGATGTAGTGGGTGGTAACCCTTCAGAAGCCAGAAACCCATCCTCCGTCCAGATAGTAGAAGATAATTTTGCATCTTATTACAAAGTCACTTTCGTATTACATTGTGCTTTTTCTGCAGCAAATAGATGAGTTATTTGGGTCCTCTGGGATACTCTCCAACAGCAATTACAGCTAATTATTTATTGTTTACAGAAGCATAATATAACAACACTAAACAAAACCTCATTTGATTAAGTATAAGCTTGATTTGTAAAACAGTATTTGTTCAGTTAGTTTAAAATAAAATGATTTACACATGCACATATTGTTTATAAACTTATCGTCGTTGTTCATTCTGCTGCATTTCTTCCAACAATAAAGGTATTTCTACAGCTTCCAGTTCATCTGCAATAAAGTAGGTAAACGCCACGTGATCTGCCGTGTTTGAGGAAGCAACGAGATCCCCAACGTGTCCGACTTGACGGCTCCGTTTTTAGCTCCTCCCCGACTGCTTCCGGCTAATCTTGCCGATCGGTCTGCGCAGCCGCAGTATGAGCTCGAACACACCTCCTGTCTGCAGCCTGCAGGGCTGAATCTGGGGCGGGGCTGCACGTGTCACCCCGCCCACATGGTTTCTCATTGGTTGTAAGGAAAGTAATGACGTCGTGCAACGTTCCTCCCACAACTCCTCTCATTGGTTAGTGAAATGGATTGAAGTCGCTGCCACGATAAACAGGAAATGCCGTTGGAAACAGTATTTAGGAATTATACATTTTATACAAACGCTGAAATGCTTATTTATTCAGCTTTCAAATGCGTAAAAATCTCAGTTAAGTTTTTTTTTTTTAATGTACGCTTTTGACTGGTTTGTGGATGAAGGTTACATACATTTACAAGCAAGACTTCCGCTGTTTAGTTCTCCCATTTCTGGCAACCCGTGACTAAAAATTTTAATGTCAACCAATCGAGTTTATTTACAGCTTTTTTTTTATATTATTAATAAAATACATAAATGTGGAATATTCTCAGCAAAAGTATCCACTATCCATATGTTATTAAATTAATAAATAGAAAAGGGTTGTTAAACATTTATAAATACAAACATTTATGACACATGAATGAATTATGATGACACATGAATGAATTTCACTGTTATTTATTTATGTACAGTGGCTTGCAAAAGTATTCGGCCGCCTTGAACTTTCCCACATTTTGTCACATTACAGCCACAAACATGAATCAATTTTATTGACTCAGGGGGCTGAATAATTACGAACACCCCACTTTTCAGTTATTTATTTGTAAAAAAAATGTTTGGAATTATGTATGATTTTCATTCCACTTCTCACGTGTTCACCACTTTGTATTGGTCTTTCACCTGGAATTCCAATAAAATTGATTCATGTTTGTGGCTGTAATGTGACAAAATGTGGAAAAGTTCAAGGGGGCCGAATACTTTTGCAAGCCACTGTATATAGAAAACAAGCCGTCCTTTCATGCACCTTGTGCTGAATCATTTTACTCACAGAAACAAATCCTAACATTTTGCTCTTTTAAAGTACAAGTTAAAATCACTACATTAAAAATGACTTCTACAGCACAATTTAAATAATTTGATACTAAAACCAATGATCTATGCAAACATGCACAAAACAGTATTAAGCAATAAGGGACAGTGTGAGCAGTATTTAAAAGACTACTGCAGCAATTGCCCTTTCTGTACATACATTTACATTTAGGCATTTGCCAGATCCAGAGCGACTTACATTTTTTTTAAAATCTCATTACACATCTGAGCAGTTTAGGGTTAAGGGCCTTGCTCAAAGACCCAACAGTGGCAACTTGGTGGTTGTGGGGTTTGAACCTGGTATCTTCCGAACCGTACACCAATATGCCACAGTTGGTGCATTATCACATCAAAAAACAGTTCCAGTTGGCAGTGCACCATGATGGTGAGTTTAACAATTTAGCTTTTGTCACTTTAGTTTGTTTACTACGGTGCCAAACCAGCCAGTAATGCTCTGTGCAGGATTTTTAAGTATGTCAGTGTATGTGTGATTTTTAAGTATGTCTGATTTTAAAGTATGAACACTTCAACGATATGGTACCAGTAATCATTTGAATAAATAAATGTAAAAGCATTTAAAATAATTTATTTTTCAAGGTAGATTGTGGCCTTCCACGACAACATTTCAGCAACAACTGTGGCATCCCACCTTCGTCGCTTGTCTGTTGTTTATTAACAATTTCCCTCTGGGATTAGTAAAGTTCTTTGAATCTTGAATCATTGTTTTGATGGTAAGTTTATACAGTGGTTACAAAATTGGAATGGCGATCTCGCCGCGTATACCGCCGTTTAAAGGCAACAGCGGCCAAAATAAATCAGTTGCATTTCAAAGTCATTCGTAAAATGGCCGCCAGGTGGCGCAAAGTGACATTTTCATTCATCGCAGTAAATACAACAGTGATGGTAATTTCCACAACAAACATGAAAAATCTGAACCAGAGCTATTAATGTGTACTGTACAATAATGAGTAAAAAAAAATTATAGTTGATTTATTAACTGAAATAAATGACCATATTTTTCAAGAGAATTTTCAAGCCCCACTCATCAAACAAAATTATAACGAAATCGGCCAAGTTTACTATTTATTTAAATATAAATTTATAAACCAATGAGATCAAATAACACCAAGTTATTATTATAACAAGCTTACTTCGTCACTTATCCAGAGCTTGCTTTATTAACCTTGCCTTATTTAACGTTACTTGGGTGCATTGTCTTAAAGTGCTTGCTTGGTGTAGCGGTTAGAGCCCATGGTCAGTGATACATAAAGTGCCGATTCGAATCCCGAGGGATGGTGTTTTAAATTTTTTTATTTTAATTATAGCAAAATTAAAATAAAAAAAATTGTTGTATTTTGATTTTGCTTCAGCATACTATAGAAAAAACAGCAAACTCACACGCAACCAGTTTGTATTCTTTAAATTTAGGGGAGTGACGGCTCGGTCTGCTGCTGCTGCTGCGTGTGTGTGTGTGTGTGTGTCATTAGTGGTGGCCATCTGCAGTACCGGGAGTTTTGATTTACGACAGCTGTTTACGGCAGTGTAGTCCAGTGCGGGAGATGCATTGTGGGTAATGAAGTCCGGTGTTACATCTGTTACATTTTTGATAACAATAGTTTTTTTACAAACATTTCTAAACCAATAAGATCAAATGACACCAAGTTTAAAACAGATAAAATACACGTGCAAATAGTATAATTGTATAACAGGCTTACTTCGTTACTTATTTAACGCTTGCTTTCAAAGAAGTCGAGTGGCTTATTAACGCCACGGAGGTGTGTTGTCTCTTAGTGCTTGGTTGGTGTAGCGGTTAGAGCTCTCGGTCATGGATTTACAAAGCGTCGGTTCGAATCCTGGATGATGCTGTTTTAAAAAATTGTTCTATTTTAATTTTACTCAGCAAACAAACACCAAACAAAAAATTTTATTATTCAGAGCACGATATACAACCGTAATGAGTCCCTTAACCGGCTTATACAGCTGGCATGTGACCAACGTATTTAACCGTGATGAGTCCATAAAATCAGTAGCAGCTAATAATTATTAATTACTTTAGTTAATGCTGCTACTGATTTTATTCCAGCTTACCTGTTCAGGTTGATTGCGATTCTTTTTAAAATATTGTCTCAGTTTTATATGTTGTTCGTCTTGATGTTTGTCTTCTTTTCACTTGGCAACACTCAAATGCAAATTATTCACCGTGAATCAGCTGTTCTCACCTATCCATTCAGAGAAACTGAATGAGCTGAAATGAGCCTTTGTTTCACGACCGCGACACCCCTCTCTCTCACGCACATACAGTACAGAGTAGACCAAATCATTACAGTACATACTTTATCCAACGAACATGAAAAATATCCACATAATGATGAGTTAAGAAGCATTGCTTAATTTTCGTTTAGACAGACTGTTTGTATCTGATTATTGGTATTATTAAAGAACAGCAGCACAAACAACAACACAAGGGCTTGTACAGCAAAGAGTTAAATTTGTAACAGTAAAAGGCATCCGAATTTAAATATATAAATTACTAGAAACAAATTGAGCACACTATCAGAATAAAAAATAGAACAAATCAAATGTTTTTTACACATACACAAGGAGGATAATGATACCGAGTTTATATTAAAATATCAAATATTGTAATATTGTTTTTGTGTTATTATAAATAATGAAATGCAGTAGGCTGTTATGGTCATCATCAAAAGAAAATATATTAAGTAACAGATAATATTAGGTTTATATTTCAAATTAGATAAAATGCTGATTTTCCAGCAGTAAAATTATTGTATCTCTACAGTTTACAAAACCTCCGCTGCGTGTATTCATTCACAGGCTCCAGAGCACGCACAGAGAAATAGGAGACTGTGGTTTAGGAGTGGATTGGAGAGAAGAGAGCTGTTCAGTTACTATAAAAAAAAATCTAAAAATATATATATAAAAACATAATATGATCTTTTTGAGTTATGAGGTTTTTTTTTATTATACATAAGACAACCTTTCAGTTTTGTAAATATTCTAGTTATAGTGTGTTAAGTTTTTCTTTAGGTTAAACGGTTTTGAGAATTAGACCATCCAGCTAAGATCAATATTATGTCGTTGATTGATAAAATCTGGATTAAGGATATTTTATTTTGTTTTATTTATTTAATTTGTATTTTTCATCTTCCCCCCTGAGGGATTGCCACCTTATTGTGGTCAGGGGATTTGCGTGCCTCAGTGCTTGGATGTTTACCGAGGGCTCAAGGGAGGTGTGTCTGTGTGTGTGTGTGTGTGTGTGTGTGTCTGTGTGTGTGCGCGCGTGCGCTGTAGCCTGTGCTTTTTTCAGCGGATTTTTCCGCTACCGCAGATCAGTTTATCAACTTGTAATATATAAATTTTAGGAATATATTAACATGTGGAGACATCATTATATGTTGAATGGAACTTGTAAGACTTTGAATGGTGTTAAAAATACTTGCAAAACAAGTATTGCAGCCATACATTGGAGGGAACTTCTGAGGTGGTCAGTGATTGATGGCACGGTCGGTCGGAGGGGGTTGTGATCACACCTATAGATCTTTTGTTCTAGGCTATCGGTCAAATATCTCTCCACTTGGAAGCAAAAACATGCAAGGGATTTCAGCATCTCGACGCACATACTAAGCTGTTTATAAAGTAGACACTGTTTGTTTTTTCATTTTGTAATCTTTCCCGTGTTTACCGTGTACTGTACAATGTATATTCATTTTTTAATGAATTACTGTAAATAAACTACACATTCCGTTGATTTACCAGAAATGACTTTTCTGTTTTTTGTGTGTGCTAAACTAAACTTCAGGGTCAAAGTAATAGCGATTTTATTTGAAAAGTATTATATATTTACAATGCTGATAAGTTCAAGCTTAGATTCATATATAAACTGCTTCAAAGTCTTTCCGTGACCGCTGAAATCCGACAGACGCAGGGCTCAAGGGAGGTGTGTCTGTGTGTGTGTGTGTGTGTGTGTGTGTGTGTGCGCGTGTGTAGGTGTGTGTGTGCGCGCTGCAGCCTGTCATTTTCAGCGGATTTTTCCGCTACCGCAGATCAGTTTATCAACTTGTAATATATACATTTTAGGAATATATTAACATGTGCAGACATTTAAGGGTGCGCTGCCCTCTCTTGCCCCTGCGTAGAGCCCCCCCCCCCCACACACACACACACACACATCTATCTATCTATCTATTATATAAATACACATTTGGAATCTGCATCTACATTTTCTGTTACAAGTATAGAATTAGGTTCAGCTGAGACTCATGATCAATGGTGTTAGGGTACTTATGTAGTGATAATTAGTTTCAGCCAAATCATTAAAACTAACAATGGACTATGACACTCTTGTTTTACACACATTGTTTTAGCGATAGTTTCACGGAAGCGAGTTCAGAACTAATCTAACCAAACCAAGAAAAAAACAAACATCCGAAGCTTCAAATAGAATGAACGAACTAATGAAATTGATATATATGTAATTGATATACTGTATATACAGACGTGTGTGTGTCATTTTAATTCAAATGAACATTTTAATGCTTTCTGATACACTTATCAACTTATCGACATACACTTATCAACACAAACTCTCCGTGCACGCACACACACAATCTCTAAAAAATTAATATTAATAACATACATATACAAATAAACAAAAATATAAACGTCTATATTGAAGTCTACGGTGAACGCAGAGTCGGCTAAGCACACGTGATGACGCGCGCGCCCTCACCTCTGTTACGGCTGCCTACAGTATTTGGCCAAAAGAATTATAATAATTGAACGATATGCCTGGTCCTGGAAAGAGACATCAACAGTCCGGCGCTGAGAAACGAAAGAACCGAAAGAAAAAAAAGCCTAAGATGAAGCCCGTGCATCAATTCCAGAAATAAAACTTTACTTTATTCTGTCGACGTTAATAATGTAATAACGTAACATTAACGTAAAATAACGCAAATTTCATTTAACAGCAGGGGGGATAATAAATATATATTTTTATAAATTTATTGCATTGTTTATGTTGTTTACAGTCAAGCCATCAACATACAATAAAATGTAAACATGAGATCTAAACTAAAAACTGTGCTCCTTGTGCTGGTGCTGGCAATATCATCTCTTTGTTCTGCTGTCTCCGGCTCCCTCCCTGGTTCTGAATCTGCCCCTTCCTCTACTCTCACTGTCTCATAACAGACTGACTCCTGAAGCAGAAAAAAAATGCAGGAAATTATGTTTTCTAACATGCGTTAGATAGTTTTTTTTAATCACTCTATACACAATACTTTGCTATTTTTATAGATGTTGAGCATCGTGAGCAAGCCCGAGATCATATTAACGTTAATTATCACCAGCCGGCATTAATAGCACACGAGTAACGTGAGTTGGACGCACACCAATCGATTCGACTCTGGTTAATCGCTCACTCCGTAGGCTCCCTGAATAGGCGGGAAAGGGATGGAACCGCGCATTCGTCCCGGCAGGAAAAAAAAAACTAAACAGATCTAACAGATGAGGACTCAGATTAATGTGCAAAAATATATAATAAAACTATATAAGTCTAAATAGCCTTTATAAGACTCTACCTTAAGCGCACTTAAAACATTTTAGTTAGTTTTAAAATAAAAAATTTTAAAACATCACTCGGGATTCGAACTGGCACTTTGTAGATCACTGGTCGAGTGTTCTAACCGCTACACCAAGCGGCCACTTAGAGACAATGCACACCAGAGACGTTAATAAGCCACTCGACTTCTTTGAAAGCAAGCGTACGTCTTTGATAAGTGACGAAGTAAGCCTGTTATAATAATAACTTGGTGTTATTTGATCTTATTGGTTTAGAAATTTATATTTAAATAAAACCCTACACACTTCTTTTCTAATTACACGTGATAAAATCTAAAGGCTCACTGTGTTAATAGTTATTGTGCTTAAATTTGATCTTAATAAGATTTGATTTAATTTGAATTCTACATTTGTACTGTAATTATAGTACTGTGATTATGAATTCGGTCAACTACAGTGTTTCACTTGATGTTATCGGCTATTACGTGTATTATTGAGGCAGAGAATGAACTAAGGCATGAGGCGTCAGTCTGTAGTTATATAGCGCCACTCAGTGGTAAAAGCCAGCAAATGCACAGCAAATGCACATCCCGTAATGCGGCGGCGACGTTACATACGACGCTCCGATTTTGTAACCACTGTAGAGCTGATGGTTTTTTTTTAACTCGATTTTGATCCAGTATAGAACTAATGTATTTGTAATGTTTACGATTCCAGTATTCCCTGAGTTTTGCAACCATAAGGGAACTTTGATTTTACAGAGGTGAGTAAAAACTCTAATGTATATTTGCCATATAAATAGAAAGTAATTAGAAAGTATGATTTTTTCCCCTCAGACAGACATGCCTGGTATTAGAAGTTGGTATTTGCTTCTTTTGGAGAATTTCACCTTAAGGTTTATTTCTCTACATTTTATGAACTAGCACTAAACTTTTTGCTGAGGTGTTGCTTTTACGTTATATATACTAGGCCTGTGCAATATAATATTCAAGTATTGTAAATGTACATATTGTGATATGTAACAATCGCTTCAGTTTGTAATCTATTTAGGGTCATGAACAAAAGCACAACGAGAGTAACTTTTGTATGTTTAATAAGAATCAGTCAATTTTTTTATTTTAAAGGCATAGCACTTATTATTTTGAAAAATTTTATTTACATAATATAAACATACCTCTCCTTTACTACATTTCATTAGAGGTCTGAAGAACAAAGAGACTCAAGAGGCAAATTGAAAATAATGTAATTTAATTACACTTAATATGACTTTTTTGTCATATTTTCTTAACATACTGTATGTAGAATTCCATGTCTTCTCTGCTATCCTTTTTAGGCACAAAAGGCAATCATGACTCCTGAGTTACAACTTTTGGATGTAAGTCTCTTAAGTGCTGTAATACTGTGCTGTTTCATTTAAGCAAATGAAGGCTTAAAACTATTCCATTTACAGATGTCGGCTTTAAAACATGCGCCTGTTTTCCCGCGGGATGCCGCAATTTAGCGCGCGGCGTGCCGCGACTTGCCGGAGGCAACATTCGGGAATTTAAAATAAATGTGTTGTGCTTCACTGAATATCCGCCAGATGGCGCATAGAAGGACTTTATCTAAAAGCCGGTGGTCCGGGAAAGTCAGTTTCCCTATTTTTCCCCGGTGGCGCGCAGATTCAAATCATGACGTCACTCGCTACCTAACGCTGAGAAGGCGAACGAGGATTTTAACAGTTTTTCTCTCGTTTTAAAGTGTTTTTATGAACTTTTTGAATTAAACAAATAACCTATGCATAATAATCGAGTGTCTTTTCACTTTTTTTTTGTATATTTGAAGATAATTCATACGTTTTAAGCCGCTGCAAAAAGGCTGGTTTGCTGGGCGAGTACTGACATCACGACTACTTTTATTACACCTACATTTGTTTATTTGTATATGTATGTTATTAATATTAATTTTTTAGAGATTGTGTGTGCGTGCACGGAGAGTTTGTGTTGATAAGTGTATGTGGATAAGTTGATAAGTGTATCAGAAAGCATTAAAATGTTCATTCGAATTAAAATGACACACACACGTCTGTATATACAGTACATCAATTACATATATATCAATTTCATTAGTTCGTTCATTCTATTTGAAGCTTCGGATGTTTTTTGTTTTTTTTTGGTTTGGTTAGATTAGTTCTGAACTCGCTTCCGTGAAACAATCGCTAAAACAATGTACTGAGCCCTCCTGAGGATATAAAGCTTTATTATTGTGTTTGAATAAATAATCAGATCTACCACAGCAGGTAATAAACTATGGTGTGTCATAACCGAAGCAAACACCACGATTGTGCCTCGTTTCGTTCGACGGGAACGTGGTTCACTTGGCCGCGGTGTATTATAAACCTGTGGAATGTTTCACTGTTTATGCTCACATAAGAGGAATAAAAGCAAGTGAAATGTGGAAATGATGTGTGGCAACTCAATGAGGACTAAACCAAAGATTTCGGTAACTCCACTGAGTGTAACATCTGCATAGTGACACTGAACATCTTCACTTTTCCGTTTACCTCTGAAAAAAAAGCTGTATTTTGTTTGTTTATATTTAGAGTTTTTATAACAGTAGAACAAGTACCCGCGCGCACGCACACACATAGACACACACACACACACACACACACACACACACACACACACACACACACACACACACTCCCCTGAGCCCTCGGGAAACATCCAATCACCGTCGGTATACAAATGAGTCAAGACGTAGCCTAACGTGGTGTCGTGTCGGATTTCAGCGGAGTGGGAAGACTTTGAAGAAGCTGCAGTGACAGTAAACAGCTGAACAACTTCACTTTTCCGTTTACCTCTGAGGAAAAAAAGCTGTATTTTGTATGTTTATATTTAGAATTTTTATAGTAGTATAAGAGAAAGTTATAGTTTGGTCTGTGTACTGTAGTTCGCACCCTTGTAGAGAATAAATAAATGAATAACACCTTCATATCCCCTCTCAAGAGTGTCATAGTCCATTGTTAGTTTTAATGATCTGGCTGAAACTAATTATCACTACATAAGTACCCTAACACCATTGATCATGAGTCTCAGCTGAACCTAATTCTATACTTGTAACAGAAAATGTAGATGCAGATTTCAAATGTGTATTTATATGATAGATAGATAGATAGATAGATAGATAGATAGATAGATAGGTGTGTGTGTGTGTGTGTGTGTGTGTGTGTGTGTGTGTGTGTGTGTGTGTGTGTAGGCTCTATGCAGGGGCAAGAGAGGGCAGCGCACCCTTAAATGTCTGCACATGTTAATATATTCCTAAAATGTATATATTACAAGTTGATAAACTGATCTCCGGTAGCGGAAAAATCCGCTGAAAATAGGACAGGCTGTAGCGCACACGCACACACACACATACACACGCGCGCACACACACACACACACACACACACACAGACACACCTCCCTTGAGCCCTGCGTCTGTCGGATTTCAGCGGTCAGGGGTGGAAAGACTTTGAAGCAGTTTATATATGAATCTAAGCTTGAACTTATCAGCATTGTAAATATATAATACTTTTCAAATAAAATCGCTATTACTTTGACCCTGAAGTTTAGTTTAGCACACACAAAAAACAGAAAAGTCATTTCTGGTAACGGAATGTGTAGTTTATTTACAGTAATTCATTAAAAAATGAATATACATTGTACAGTACACAGTAAACATAGGAAAGATTACAAAATGAAAAAACAAACAGTGTCTACTTTATAAACAGCTTAGTATGTGCGTCGAGATGCTGAAATCCCTTGCATGTTTTTGCTTCCAAGTGGAGAGATATTTGACCGATAGCCTAGAACAAAAGATCTATGGGTGTGATCACAACCCCCTCCGACCGACCGTGCCATCAATCACTGACCACCTCAGAAGTTCCCTCCAATGTATGGCTGCAATACTTGTTTTGCAAGTATTTTTAACACCATTCAAAGGCTGACAAGTTCCATTCAACATATAATGATGTCTCCACATGTTAATATATTCCTAAAATTTATATATTACAAGTTGATAAACTGATCTGCGGTAGCGGAAAAATCCGCTGAAAAAAGGACAGGCTACAGCGCAAACACACACACACACACACACACACACACAGACACACCTCCCTTGAGCCCTCGGTAAGCATCCAAGCACTGAGGCACGCAAATCCCCTGACCACAATAAGGTGGCAATCCCTCAGGGGGGAAGATGAAAAATACAAATTAAATAAATAAAACAAAATAAAATATCCTTAATCCAGATTTTATCAATCAACGTCATAATATTGATCTTAGCTGGATGGTCTAAGTCTCAAAACCGTTTAACCTAAAGAAAAACTTAACACACTATAACTAG
The DNA here is from genome assembly GCA_030522415.1 of Channallabes apus. Taxonomy (NCBI): domain Eukaryota; kingdom Metazoa; phylum Chordata; class Actinopteri; order Siluriformes; family Clariidae; genus Channallabes; species Channallabes apus. The sequence goes on from CM060110.1 coordinate 2,337,446, forward strand.
AATATTTACAAAACTGAAAGGTTGTCTTATGTATAATAAAAAAACCTCATAACTCAAAAAGATCATATTATGTTTTTATATATATTTTTTTAGATTTTTTTTTTATAGTAACTGAACAGCTCTCTTCTCTCCAATCCACTCCTAAACCACAGTCTCCTATTTCTCTGTGCGTGCTCTGGAGCCTGGGAATGAATACACGCAGCGGAGGTTTTGTAAACTGTAGAGATACAATAATTTTACTGCTGGAAAATCAGCATTTTATCTAATTTGAAATATAAACCTAATATTATCTGTTACTTAATATATTTTCTTTAAAAACAGTGTTTTTTTATATCATAAATATAATAATCCATAATTATGTGGGTATCCATATTAGATGGCTTTTAGTGAAATTAAACTGTAACTTACTTTAAAACTAAACATGGTCCCTAAAACGGAGCTCTGGACACAGAGCTACAGACCCCACTGTAACCCGCTTACCCAGTTAGCTAGCAGTTAATGACCACCACTACTTGTGCAGTTCATAAAAGGACAGGTAATGTTTGTGGCGCTGTTGCACAAACAGCACGCTCATTTATTTAAGAGATAGTTTATGAGAGTTTATGAGTGTGCTGCTTTGATGTGCTGGGTATGGCGGGGCGTCGATGGCTGATCAGTGTAAAGTAGCGTACTTTACACACACTGATCAGCAGTTGACGCCCCGCCATACCCAGCAGATCAAAGGGGCAGTTATCGGCTATGACACGTTGAAGGAGAACTTAATAGTTCTCAAAAATAGTGTAAATGTCTGCAACAATCACTAACCATTAAAATGTTTTTTTTTTGTAATTAAACACGAAAATATTAATTATATTTCCATATACACACACACACACACACACACACACACAAGGGCGTAGGTTTGCTACGTATGACTCCAACTAATACCCCATCCCCTAATCCCCTTTTCCACCCACCAACCCCCAACCCCCTGCCTCATCCACCTACCAACCTCCCACCCCAACTATCCATCCATCCATCCATCCATCCATTTTCTTCCGCTTATCCGAGGTCGGGTCGCGGGGGCAGCAACTTCAGCAGGGATGCCCAGACTTCCCTCTCCCCGGCCACTTCTTCCAGCTCTTCCGGGGGGAGCCCAAGGCGTTCCCAGGCCAGCCGAGATACATAGTCCCTCCAGCGTGTCCTGGGTCTTCCCCGGGGTCTCTTTCCGGTGGGGCGTGTCCGGAACACCTCACAAGAGAGGCATCCAGGGGGCATCCTAAATAGATGCCCAAGCCACCTCATCTGGCTCCTCTCTTCAAGGAGACTGGTTCGAGAGTCCAAGCCGTGCGTCGAGGTGAGTCCAACTATATCTAGCCGGAACTTCTCAACCTCACGCACTAGCTCAGGCTCCTTCCCCGCCAGAGAGGTGACATTCAACGTCCCTAGAGCCAGCTTCTGCAGCCGAGGATCAGACCGCCAAGGCCCCTGTCTTCGGCCACCGCCCAACTCACACTGCACCCGACCTCTTTGGCCCCTCCTACAGGTGGTGAGCCCATTGGAAGGGGGACCCACGTTGTCTCTTCGGGCTGTGCCCGGCCGGGCCCCATGGGTGCAGGCCCCACCTCCAGGCCTGGCTCCAGAGGGAGGCCCCAGTGACCCACGTCCGGGCGAGGGAAAACGTTTTCCAAAGTTTGAATTCATCATAAGAGGTCTTTTGAACCACTCTTTGTCTGTTCCCTCACCTAGGACCAGATTGCCATGGGTGACCCTACCAGGGGCATGAAGCCCACGACAACATTGCTCCCAGGATCATTGGGACGCGCAAACCCCTCCACCACGATAAGGTGATGGTTCAAGGAGGGGCCACCCCAACTATGTCCACTGAATACATGTTTTTCTTAATATGGTGCGAAATCACTTTACATTAATACTAGCAATGCTTCGATTGATATTAATCCACTCGAAATGCAATTCATTAAGTTAAATTAAGGAATAGTGTAAAGTTAAAGGAATGTTTCATAACTGACAAAAAGATAGTCTTTAATAAAATAAAAAATATTCTTTATTGAGCCCTAGTGCAAATGAAACATCTCAATCATCTGTATATATATAAAAGTAGATTACATCTAAACATGAACTACTAGGTAGAGTACCACACAACAGCTCAATGCCTATTGCTCCTATATGAAGGAGACAAAAACATGCCTTCGCCTCTCGTTAACAAAAATAAACTGCTGGCATATTTGTTTGACATCAATATTGTCCAGGCTGTTCTTTTTTTCTTCTGATAAACACTAAAGATGATATTTTGTAGATTGCTGAAAACCTGTAATCATTGATTTACATAGTATTTGTTTTTCCTGCTACGGAAGTCAATGTTTTCAGCTTTTTTCCCCAATATCTTATTTTGTATTCAACAAAATAAAGAAAATCATTAAAGTTTGGAACCACTTAAGGAGTAAATAGTGAGTAAAGTTTTTTTGGGGGTGAACAATGGCTTTGACCCTAACTCTTCCCCTCTGACTGCACTAGGACCGGACAGCATTGCCACCTGATGAAATACCGTGACAAAAAAGTGAAATGTCAGTTCAAAACTTTTGCCAAAAACACTAATGAATCACTTACATCCTCAGCCTATCACTCCTCATAATGCTAAATATTAGTATAATCAACATGTATAATACACACACACATATTATATGTTATATACTGTATAATCTACATTCAGATTGACCTCCTGTGACCTCGCCTCTTCACCTGAACTACAACATGGCTGATCTGCTTCTGTCCCCTAATTGAAAAACATTGAGGGATTCCTTATGAGCATGGACAGAGAATGCCTCAGCCTATTATTGGTAACAATGTTAAATCTCAGGACAACTACAGTGGCTTGCAAAAGTATTCGCCCCCCGTGAACTTTTCCACATTTTGTCACATTACAGCCACAAACATGAATCAATTTAATTGGAATTCCACGTGAAAGACCAATACAAAGTGGTGTACACGCGAGAAGTGGAACGAAAATCATACATGATTTCAAACATTTTTTTTTTTACAAATAAATAACTGAAAAGTGGGGTGTGTGTAATTATTCAGCCCCCTTTGGTCTGAGTGCAGTCAGTTGGCCATAGACATTGCCTGATGAGTGCTAATGACTAGAGAGCACCTGTGTGTAATCTACACTCTCTCCATCGCTGTCTGATATACAGCACAGGTGTTTAGGTTCTGTTACCTGACAAAACAGGATAAACAAATGCCATTTAAACAGCAATGATTTTATTTTACTTTTTCTGAGTCTTAGTGTGCAAACCTCGAATCAAATCATTAATGTTCGCCAAGTAAGTGAATGCATTTTAAAAACTATTTTTCTGAAGTGGATTGTCTATTGGTGTCAACAAAATTCTAGCCATATGGCAATATTAGTATATTAGTTTATCAATTTCTTTCACAATACTGATTTCTGACAAACAGTCACTAGATTAGGAGACTGACAGGGATCATATTTATACTTTTACATTTAGCTGTTTAATCTGCTGTTAGTTTTACGTCCGTATTCACAGACTATAACCTGGCCTGCTGTACTGAATGTGAGTCCACTGCATTTGGCGCTGCTTGTGTCTGAACACAGCCAATCATCTATCACATGATGGCAGGGAAAGGCACAGCCAATCAAAATGTTCATATGTGTTTTGGGGGCGGGAGGACTCAAGGAGAGAACGTGATTTATCCCTTTCTGCGTGTCTAGGTTAATGTTGACAGAACGATTAAAAAAAAAGTGGATTAAATTATTGGTGGGGACATTTCAATGGTTGGAGGATATTGGTGGGGACACATCCCCTCCGTCCACCCTAAATCTACACCCCTGTATATATATAATTTAAAACTATTTATTCATTTGTCTTTTATTTACTTACTTACTAGCGAATGCTTTTTTAGGGCTCTAAAAACTACGGCAGTATGAGTGACAATGGAATAGGACGTGTGAGTTGCACCGGTCACACACACACAATAAATATATATATATATATATATATATATATATATAATGAAATTCTTAAAACATCGTGTTCACCCATGCACTGAAAAAAAGAACTTGTAAGATTTACTTGATAAAATCCTCATAACAATTTGGACACAGATTTTAAGTAAATTTTATTGCTCCAACATTAAGGCTGAATCCCATTTCTACCCCTTCCCCCTACCCTTCCATTTGACGCGTTCACGTGCAGGGGTAGTGGTGTCTCATTTCTCTTTTGGTTGGAGGTGTAGGGGGAGGGGGAAGGGCCAGATAGCCCTCCAAACGAAGATTTTTCAGGACCTCACTTCAAACGAAGGGCTAAGCGAAGTTTTTAACATGGCTGCTCACTCGAGCAAACAGACCCATAAATGTTAAGTCATTTTTGCCATTAATAAAGATTTTTATGACAAGTTTTCATTATATGTATATTACCTTTAGTCTTGTGTTTGTGTTTATGGTGATGTTCTGTAAAGAAACGTTTGCAAAAAAAATCGCTAAAGTTTGCTAGCGGATAGCACATATTGCACAATATTACAAATATATATTTTTATGTCACATACACTTTACTGCATGCTACAAAAAAATATGAAAGTTCAGTAGCACGGCATTTTGCCGAGCATTTGATAACGCATTATTTGTTTTGCTTACGGCCATACACTATTGTTTTGCTTACACTATTCTTACTTATTGCAACGTGACCACAGTTTTGTAATTTATATTCTGTATATGGACGGCTGAGGAAACCCGAAGACTCATCCGTGTTCGTGGTGAAAATGAGCAACTTTTTTAAAAATCGAAATACGGCGCAAAAAACCTTTGGGAGTGAGTAATCTCTCTTATTGGAATGTGTGATAAACATCGGCGCATGTCCTCTGACGTAACATTAGGAACCATGTTGTCCCATTTCTTAGGGGAAATATTTATACCCTTCCCCTTTCCACTTCGTTTCAAGGGACAAGGGGAAGAAAATAGAATTGTGATTCAGCCTAAGTAAAACTCACCCGTAATTGTCAGGTAAAATTTACTTAATTAAATTAACAATAAAAGAAATCAAGTAAAAGTTACATAATTATATTTAATGCACAAATTAGATTTATTTAAAATAATCAAGTAAAGTTAATTCATTATTGTATCAGCAGGAACCTTAATTTTATGAAATTACTATCATTTTGTTTTGTGAGATTTTCCCTTAACTTGGTTTTATCAATTTATATTACTCCCTATAATAATGTAAACATTGCTAATTTTTGTTTTGGAAAGAAACTTAAGTAATTATTTCATCTATATCTTTCATAAATCACACAACTAAAATATAATTAAACAGTTTCTTCACCAACATTACCAAATATTTGTGACATTCTCAGTCTAGATCCAAGTTGTCTTTTTAATAAAAGTGCATTCAGCTAAATTTTGCATCCATAGAAAAAAACTGCACGGCACCAGGGCCTGAAATACTTGTTTTAAACAAAATTGTGTAAAATAATAAATAAATAAAATACAGCATTCATTTAGAAATAAAATGCAGCAGAAAATACTTTAAACAAACTGTAGAATAAACGTTAAAACGTAATAGCCCTCTGAAGCAGTGAAGTTGCAACTTTCAAATCAGCACTCTGGACTAGTGCACTTAAAAGTATGCCATTGAAACCTTAATGCATGAAAACATTTTAAGCTGAACATGTAAACACAACATGTAAACACTTGTAGTCAAGCCAAATCAAATGTTTTAAGATGATAACTTCATCTTTAAAGCTTGCACTTTTGGTGATAGCTTAATCCCATCAAGTTCTAGAAGAACTTTCTGAAAATAGCCTCTCCTTCAAGGATTATGGATACACCAACCGGTTCTTCCCCTTCAACAGCACGGACGACAAGGATTTTAAGAAGGTGTCACTTCGTCTGTCCCCCTGCATAAAATTTACAAGAAAATAAATCATTTATTTTGAGAAGCAAAAAAATCTGAATTGCTTCAACCTGTGCTGACTTCATTGAGAAAAAAATAATAATAAAAATAAATGATAATAAAAAAATGACCATCACTTCATATTGTTAAACTTGGGTTAAATTGCTTTATCTTGCATCAGTAAAACATGGCATGAGATGGCTTTACAGTGTCAGGAAATCCTATGATGAATGCTGAGTTTGTATTTAAAGGGTTAGTCCAAACATGAAAATTCGTTCAATAATTACTCATTTATATATACATTTGCATTTATATGCTTCTGTCCAATACAACAAACACTATATTCAAGGTATTAATAAATTGTATAATTAATAAGAAAACAATGCTTTACCAGGCAATCATCAAAGAGATCCTCTTCAGATTCACGTCTCATCTTTACACTTTGTTTCTGTGAAAATATTTACATTGTATCATTACATAATCTTTTATTCGTACAACTACATTCAGGCATTTCTTCATCTTTTGTAAGTTTGCCTTTATCCAAAGCAAATTACAAAAGAGGAAGGCATCAAGCATGTCAAGCAGTGCTACTAACACAAAGTTTCTGACACCGTTAGAAAATACAAGATAGAACAGTGAGGGATTAAGGAAAAAGTGAGAAGCAAGAATCATGTGTGCAAAGATTAAGCATGTAGGGTCACAGGATGACTCGACTTATTTTTATTGTCTGCAATGCGATTTAGACAAATTAGAACTGCGGTAAAGCCAGCCGCGGTTCAGAAGAACACGGTCAAGCCAGCCGCGATTGATTTTAGTGTGCGCACATATTACAGTGATTACGGTAGTTTCAGGACCGACACAGAGACAACGCGCTTTCAGAGCGCTTTTCATTTAGACGCCCAGGACTGAGAGATAATACAACATGCTCGTCAATTTTTACTTGCTTATTTATTTGCATTTCTGCTTTAATATCCGTGTTATTTATTGGTGACTTTGACGGTTGTCTGTTACAATATTTTTCTTAAATATTCACCATTCAAATAATTGTTTTATGTAGATAAGTTACAGCAGAATTCGTAGAAAACAGACAAAATAATGTATTTAGTCTTTCTAAATACCAGAATTGATTTTTATTTTGTTTTACTGTTCAAAAGTAGCAGTTATTCTTCAATGAATGTTTTCTATAATGAGGATTAACGTCTGCTTTGGAAGAGAGGTCAAATAAACAAATGTTCACAATGGGGAAAAAAAGTTAAATAAAATGCCTTTATTTCACTTCAGAGACCTATGAAAAAATAAATTCTAGTAAGTATAAAACGCCATGGTCAGTTTTTATCCCATATAATGTACACACATTATATGATAAAAAAAAAAGTAGAAAAAAAACAATGATCAGTTCTTATTCAGGACGTCCCATACTATATACACACCACATATGAAACTATTTTACTGCAGCATTTTTGAGATATTGGACATTATTACACTTTAAAGGGGTATAAAGACCCCATTTCTAATGAGTAGAAAAAAACAATGATCAGTTCTTATTCAGGACGTCCCATACTATATACACACCACATATGAAACTATTTTACTGCAGCATTTTTGAGATATTGGACATTATTACACTTTAAAGGCGTATAAAGACCCCATTTCTAATAAGTAGAAAAAAACAATGATCAGTTCTTATTCAGGACGTCCCATACTATATACACACCACATATGAAACTATTTTACTGCAGCATTTTTGAGATATTGGACATTATTACACTTTAAAGGGGTATAAAGACCCCATTTCTAATAAGTAGAAAAAAACAATGATCAGTTCTTATTCAGGACGTCCCATACTATATACACACCACATATGAAACTATTTTACTGCAGCATTTTTCAGATATGGGGCATTCTCTCTGTGTTGTTCATGAAACTACCGTAATCGCTGTAATATGCGCGCGCACTAAAATCAATCGCGGCTGGCTTGACCGTGTTTTTCTGAACCGCGGCTGGCTTTACCGCAGTAAATTAGAGCTGCTGTCAATACTGTATGAACATATGTACAGGTTCTTTACTCGTAACTCATTAATAAAGTCCGGCTTCAGAAAAAAAACGTTTATTGCTAGTGCTCTTTTACCATTTAATGCTTTAACACACACGACTCAGTTTGTTCAGAAATGGCATCTAACTGGCGAGTCTTTGTCTGAAGACGCCGTTTTCACTCGGGGTGGGGGTAAGAAACACACATCTCGGTGTATTAATCCGCGCGCTCGGTTCGTTATTATTTTATTTATTTATTTATTTACCACAGGACCCATGGGGGCTCCGTAGGTTCAGGTTTTTACACGAAAACGGTGTTTTGTGAATCTCCACACTATTAAAAACTGAAATTGCTAATTGTACGTCCTGAGATTAAGATGAACATTAATTGGGAGTCATGAAAGCGAGAATCACATCCAAAAAAGAAAGCTAAACTTACCTCGAACACGACAAACTCCATCTCCAGCCACACCGTGTTGTAACCTCCGTGATGATCCACAACCGACTGATCCACAGCGCCGGCACAGCGACTCCAAACACGCATGCACAGTTTAATTTGCACACATTTTCGGCTTCAGTAGACACACAATACTTCAGACTGAAACACGACTGCCCCCTACAGGTAATGAAGGGCATGTTCACAGCTTCCCGCACGCAGCCGCGCAAAGCCGCGGCAAGTCACGGGATCCCTTTTCTCGAAACGCAGGTTTTTAATGGCGACATCTGTAAACCCTCTGTGATTTTAATATTAAAGGGTTTGATGTTATGCTGTTCAGATCGTCTTGTGCTGCTGTTTATGTTTATACATGTAATAACCAGATACCTTAATTAAACAAAACAAGAAGTTACAGCAATGTGTCTTTATTCATATCATTTGCATCACTTTAATTCAATTATTCACAAAGTTTAAGAAGTGAATCAGAAGACAGACAGTAAACACGTGCAGACATTAACACACATGTTTTATCTTCCTTTAGTAATGTCAGAGTAAAGGTGTGTATTTACAGCTGTGACGAAACACTTCAGTAAACAGAGATGGAAAATGTAATGAGTGTGTTATGTCCAGTATGTATACATACTTTATATAAATACATTATAAACTCACACATCATCATATTACAGATGTCTTTATTCTCCTAAATAATCCATACAGGATGAACGTCTCTGTTTCCAGGGCTGATCAGAGGACGCAGTGATGTTCTGACGTCCACATTAGTGAAAGTGTAGATGTGTGAGTGTGTATTAATGTTATAAAATGACAGTGTGTGTGTATCACAGTCTAAAAACACTCCCACTGCTGTCAGATCTTTATTAACGTCTGGAAGTGAAATCAGTTCTGTTTGATCTCTGATATAAACTCCTTTATCTCCTCTTTCATAACAGAGAACCCAGAACTCATTCTGTGGTGTAAACGGGACGCTGGACTCTTTCTCAGCTTCATCACTCGCTACACCAACAAACCAGGAGAGTTTTACTGCTTTCTGTGACTTTCTCACTTTCACCTCCCAGTAATGTTTACCAGCCTGAAACCTCTCTTTACACAGAGTGAAGATTTTAACATCAGGATTGTTCATGCTCGACTGAACGCACGCAGGACGTCTCTTAACTTCATTTCCCTCGTACATTAGAGACTCTGGAGTTTCCTCTGGGTCGAAGCTGATGTTCACTGCAGAAATAAATGAGATTTTTGTTATTATTATTTTACACTTCACACTTACAGGAATACAGTAATGTTTAACTGAATTTATTTCTCACCTTTGTATTGTTTCACTTCGTCAAAATCTGTTAGAAAAATAATAAATAACAGTAAAGTGATGAGTTTATAAAGTCAGAATTGTGGAATTGTGAATAAACACAAATAGACATTATATTTAGAGATGAGCTTGTCTCTCAATGTCAGTTCCTTCTGAGTTAGTTCTATCTGTAGTGTAAGGTTTATTATCTTTATCCATAGACGTCTTCTGTGGTTTCGTTCATCTGACTTTATGTCTGTTCATCTACTGTTCCTTATATATTGTCAGTAATCTGTAACTTACTGTAACTAATGTGTGACATGGTGAGAGTGGGCGGGGATAGTGGGTTTTAAACCTATGTTTGAAATAATTTTGTATTAATCTAAATAATGAATTTGATATATATGTTATCTTTAAATTTATTTCTAAAACAAATATAATACAGATCTTGGGAATATCAGTAATTTACATACTGCACAGATGTTTTTTATTTAAACGGTTTAAAACTAAAAGACATTAAAAAGTAATAAAATTAAAAGTTTTTATTTACATTAACGAGATCAGGATTCTGATGTTGTTCTGGAACTCCATTAATCTACACTCATGTATCTGTACCTGTAAGGTGTGTTTTATCTTCCAGTGTTTCAGGATTCTGATGTTCAGATGATTCCTGCTGACTGACCTCTGATCTCACACACATTATACAACATTAACAGAAACACATTTGGAAGAACTACTATAGTTTAATTAGAATTCTTTAAAACCTTCCAATTCACTGTTATTATAAATACAACACTTAAATACAAAAAAGGTTCTTCTGTGGTTCCTTTAGGGTTTATTACATAATGAAGAGTGCTAAGCTTTCTGAAATAGTGAGGAAAGGGGACAGAGATGTAGTGGATTGGTACGCTTTACACTGAACTGATGAAGATCTGATAAAGATCTGCTCCAGCACTCATCTTTCAGCTTTTCTCTCCTTTACTAACTACAGAGACTTCCTGTATAGTCTATTGGACTCCATCAGGTGCTCAGTGATGCTCCATCAGGACGGCGTACTGTTACACTTAATACTGTTCTCATCTACATACATGTGTCTGTCTATCAGAGCACCTTCTAGTTAGTGTCAGTTTTGTTTTCTATCTTCATCCTCCTGAATCATATATTATTAAGTCAATGTTTATATCCCACCTTTTTTACGTAGTACACAATACACTGCAATTCCGACGACACACAGCACCAGAAGAACGGGAATGATGATGATGATGTATCCAGTCAACGACTCTGCACACACAGACATCAACACAAAATAATCATCAGTCTGTTCTTCAGTTCCACCATCTACACATATCCTTACATATGTAAATGTTTATTTCAGTAATAATTACCTGTGTCACGTGCAGGGACGTGTAACATTATTCTGTCTCCTTTTCTCTCCTGATCAGACAAACCCACAGAGCAGGAGATCCACTCAGACTCAGAGGGAGACACAATCAGCCATGAGCTCACATCTACAGTCCCTACAGAGTCTGAGGATAATAAAAAGTGGTTTGTTATTTCCAGAGGTGGGTACATTACATTTACTCCATTACATTTACTTGAGTAACTTTTGGAAAAAAAACTACTTATATAAGTAGTTTTACTGCACCATACTTTTTACTTTTACTTAAGTAGATTTGTGAAGAAGAAACACTACTCTTACTCCGCTACACTCGTTACTTTTGTAACCATTTATTCTACACATGCAGCCGATGGATCGACCGCATGGCTGTTTCACCAATCAAACGAGACAACAATAATCACATGACTCCGTTTGACCAATCAGCCGCAATAACAATAACCACATGTAGTCATGACCACTCCCAAACCGGCAACACCCGGAAAAAAAAAAAATCATTAGCTGGCATCTCTGGCATCATAAAAACATGTTTTGCTTACAAAATAATAGCTTTATCTGCATACTCCTTCTCTATCTGCCAAACACACATTTCAACATCTAAAAACTCAACTTCCAACCTAAGGAAACGTCGTGGTAAGTTTAGCTGTTTCATATAATTGTTGCAATGTTGGCATATATAATTATTATAATTATACTATACTATACATATACTATATATATATATATATATATATATATATATATATATTGTGTAGTGTGTGTGTATATATACACTAATATATAAATATTATAATTTTTTTAAATCAGACGCATTTCACCAAATGCTTTTTTACTCTTACTTAAGTAATATTATTTTGAAGTACAGCTACTTTTACTTGAGTTAAATTTTTGGCTACTCTACCCACCTCTGGTTATTTTTGTTTTTAGGATCTTTAATGTAAGTGTAGATGAGTAGATCTTACTGATGGTGAACTTGTCGTTACTGAGATGTTTCAGATCTCTCCCGTCTTTATCTGTCCAGGTGATTGACGGATCAAGTATCCAACCATGTGACTGACAGCTAACATTCACCTGCCCTTCTCCTGCTTCACGTATGGAGAGAACAGGAGTGGATCCCATCACTGAGAGAGAGAGAGAGAGAGAGAGAGAGAGTTAAACAGACAGATCCACCATGAACTTTTCTTTTTTTTTTTTTATGAATTAATGCACTAAGTGTTACCTCTCAGTTTGAGGGTCACTGTGGCCTTGTCATACCAGGTATCAGTGCTCACATGACACGTGTAGTCTCCTCTATCTGCTAGCGTCAGGTTCTCCAGTTTCACAGAGACGTCTCCTTTCTCCAGATCTCCTAACAGGAACACTCTGCCCTGGTACTGAACATCTACACGACTCTTCTGGATCTGTTTATTTTCATAGAGGAGCATTGGGGTGTCATACATATTGGGACGGTACCAGCGCACTTCCTCATGACGAACATCCATGTTGTTGGTGACGTCACAGTGCAGAGACACAGAGGAACCGAGGAGCCCTGAGACTGGAGACTCAACCTTCAGTGAAAATGTTTCTAGAGGAGACGATAGATCACACTTAATCAGCTTTAAGAAAATCACTGTTTATGATCTAATAGTTAACAAAGTGAGAGTTTGTATCTGATACTGATAATGGAACATGTAGAAGGTGATGAATAATGAGACTGACCAGAAGAAGCCTGAAGGCTGAGAGATGGGAATAGAAACAGTAAAACCCATCTCAGTGGTCGAGCTGTAAAGAGAAGAAGAAGGAAACACATTTGATGTGTGAAAGAATCCACTGGACCTCTGATATTATGTCTGTAAATTCACTTGGTTGGAGTTTGTATAAGATTTATCACTCACACTGCACTGTATGTATATTAAACATAATAGAGTCAGAGAAGTTAATATTAATAAATGACTATTTTTCTCCAGTTATTGTAAATGATGAAGTGAGATGTTCCCTGTTGTGTTTATTACATTTAAACAGAACTTCATTGCGCTCTTTAAACACACTTCTATGTTCTGATAAATATGTGTTATGGATCTGGTTTAAAATAAACTGCACATGTCAATGTAACAGTGTCACTTTGTTCCTATTTCTGTACCGAGAGCTCGATTACCGTAAAACCCTGTGTACAGCCGCACTCCAGTTTCTACACCTGCTGTCTGGATCAGAGGTTTCTACTGACATTTACACCAACACCATCAAGGACAAAAGGAGATTTTAGTTTATATCAAGTGATATTTGTGAGTGAAGTGTTTGTCTTGTCTGTGTTCTGCTGAATGAGGTGTGTAATGAAGCCACATGACTTATCTGCAGTCCCACCTCATCTTTCACACACAACACAGGAGAGAATAAACAGCAGTAAAACATTGTCTTACCTGAAATCATGGCAGTAGGGAACACTGTGTGCTCAGAAAGATTCACATCAACCAGGAGGAACTCAATCATCTGCAAAGTGTCCATTAAACTCCTACTGATCATCTACACTCACTGGGGGACGGAGTGGGACTCGGCTTTCGGTTTCAGCTGATCATCTTACAACCATGTGTGGAATCACATCCAGTAACTTTCAGGGATCAGAGACCATGTGTGATTTCATATCTGTAATAAACAAAGAAAAGAAGAATAGGTTTTAACTTACTTAATGATCCCTCTTTATGGAAAATTACATTATTCTCTCTCTCTCTCTGTCTGTCTGTGCACATGCAGGAGTGAGTGGGCGGAGTATGAGTGTGAGAGTTCTACGGTGTGAGTTCTCCTCTCTTTTTTTTCAGAAACATTGTCGGGCACGAGAGTATAATGTCGGCGTCCCACATGAACAGCGCTGTAGTGCTTTTTTGGACAATATTGAGAAAGTGAATAGTGTGATACAAAAAACAGTTGTCATACAAGATACTTTCACTCCTGTCATGCCCCTTGTTCAACCGGCAAAAAAGATCATCGTGTCCAATGTTCCCCCATTTATAAAAGATGAAATGCTGATTACCGAGTTGTCCAGGCACGGAAAAATTGTTACTCAACTGAGAAAATTCCCGCTAGGCTGCAAATCCCCCTTACTTAAACATGTCGTTTCTTTCAGACGGTAAGTTTTCATGGTTTTAAAGAGTGAAATGGAAGAACTAAATGTGGCATTCAAATTTAAGATCGATGACTTTGACTATGTTGTGTTTGCCAGCTCCGAGACAATGAAATGCTTCAAATGTGGGGTCGAAGGTCACATTCGAAGCTTGTGTCCGGCACAGACTGAGGAGGTAAGAGCTGATATAGTGGCAGCAGTGCATGATGTAGTGACAGGGGCTGAACATAAGCAGGATGAAGGTACGAGCGCTAATACAGTAGAGGCTGGGGCAGATGAGGAGGGGACGGAAGTATCAGAAATGGCAAAGGACCCAGATGAGACCGATAAAACAGCTGATGTTAGGATGGAAGAAGACAATGCTGAGTATGTGAGTGATGATGCGTTTTTTAAAACAGCCTTTGTTAAGAGGAAAAGGAACAAAGGACAAATAGGGAATGGAAAACTAAACCAACTGTCAGTAACACAAACCGATGTTGAAAGCAGTGCTATTGAAGATTCCGATAGCGATACTTTGGATAGTAAGAACAGAAGGACTAGACATAAGGTTTATCCTTTTGGAAAAGTTAAGTCTTTTTTTACAAAAAACAAAAAGCACGAGGAATGTGCAGATTTTTTTCCAGATCACAGAATGTTTGTTGACACTGTGGGAACGCTAACGGGGAGTGAGGGGGAGGAACAGTTTACTATTCAAGAAATATATAGACTATAGAAAATTGCTACAAAATTGAGATCAGAACTTCAAGCACAGGATGGGTTTGAAACAACATAGTGCAATCTGCTTTTCATATGTCTAAATTTGCTCTATGGTTAATCTTTCTTTTATACTTATTAATGAGTGTGGTGAGGGTGGGCAACCTTAACATAAATGGGGCACGACACGTTTATAAAAGATCACTTTTTATTTTAACTAATAAAGCAAAAGAAAATCGATGTCACCTTCATTCAGGAGTCACACAGTGAGGGGTAGCGGTATTGTTTGTTAAGCATTTTATTCCTGTCTCTTGTGAGGTGAAACATGAAGTTCCTGGTAGACTTGTTGTCATACAAGCACAGTTTGAAAAATTCAGTATTGTGTTTATTAATGTACAGTATATGCTCCAACTAATGGTGCTGAGAGAGTCTGGTTTATAAATAAGCTTAATAAACTTCTACAGAGTTATAATTCAGATGAGTACGTGTTTTTAGGTGGTGACTTTAATTGCACTGAGAACTATGTGCTAGACCGGAACCACATTGAGCCCCATGTTGCTTCAAGCCGTGCTATTTGCAGATTGATTGAGACCCACAAATTGTGTGATATACAGTATGGAGACACTTGTATAAGAATGTTAAACAATATACATGGACACACACTCGAGGAAATTAAATTTCTGCTTTAATTTAATATACTGCTTTAAGCACCACCTTAATATTGTGAAAGATTGTGTAATAAGTCCTTCAGGCTGTTCTGATCATGCTCTTGTTATATGTACAATTTTCATAGCGAACATAAGAAGAGTGCCTATTGGCATTTTAATGTTTTATTGTTGGGTGATTTAAAGTTTAAAGAGGTTTTTAGTTTTTTCTGGAAAGAATTTAAATAAAAAAAAAGATTGTTTTATTAATCTGCGTCAGTGGTGGGACTATGGAAATCAAACTTTTATGTCAGCAATATACTTTCAATGTTTCTAAAAATACTACACAAAAATTAAAAAAACTTGAAGCTGAAATCGTAGAGTTACAGGCATTTATAGAGGCTACTAGAGGACAGAATGGAATTGATGCCCTAAAGTCTAAAAAGTTAATTTTTTGCGGACCTGCTAGGCACGAAGGCAAAGGGAGCTTTGGTCAGGTCGCATAATCAAAATCTTGCGCAAATGGATGCCCCATCCAAGTTCTTTTTCAATTTGGAAAGGAAAAATGCCCAGAGCCGATACATTCACTCACGGCGCTCAGAAAGTGGGCAAGAACTAACAGCGCTGCCTGAAATAAGACGGCGTGCTGTAAGGTTCTATAATGGACTTTATGAGAGTGAATATAAGGAAGATGAGGAGCTGGCCTCTAGCTTTTATGCAGGCTTACCAAGGCTATCGGAAAAGTCAAAAGCAGTGCTGGAGAGGCCTTTGTGTGAGCGAGAGCTTTGGAATGCATTGCAGAACATGGTGGCCGGAAAAGCTCCTGGCATTGATGGCATACCAGCTGAGTTTTACAGAGCCTTCTGGGACGTGCTGTGTGAGGATCTCTTGGATGTTCTCAATGAGAGCATAGCTGAGGGATCTCTACCTCTGAGCTGCAGGAGAGCTGTTATTACTCTTCCGCCAAAGAAAGGTGATCTACAAGAAATAAAAAATTGGAGACCGGTGAGCTTGTTGTGATCTGATTTAAAGCTTTTCTCTAAATCTCTGGCCAAGAGATTGAGGGAGGTGATGGGGCAGGTCATACATCCTGACCAGACATACTGTGTGCCTGGCAGGTTAATTTCAGACAATATTGCTTTTATTCGGGACATAATAGAGGTCTCTGAATTTTTGGGTATCAATTTAGTGTAAGGGACTGCCCCTAGAGGGCACTGTCGCTGAATTTTGTTTTCTGTAGTTTTTTGTTAGAAGACCCAGTTTCCCAGAAGGCACCTCGGTCAGGTGATGACAAAGTTTCACCTGTGCTGAAGTGGCTCATTAGAACTCGTATAAAAAGCTGTTTGCTCTGGGAAACTAGGTCGAGCATAGTTAGTGTCTAGTGGGCTTTTGTTTTGTTTTGTTTAATTTCACTTTGTGTTAGACTGGCTCTGAGAATGTGTTTTCTGTGTGAATGTAATTATGTGTTTCTTTGGTTTTACCCGTAGTTACGAGTCTGGAAGCTGTGATTGTTAACCCTGTGTTTCTAGTGCCCTTATCAAGTCTTTTGTTTCTCTCACCAATTCCTAGTGCCCTTCCCCGGTCTTTGGAGCCTCTCCCGGTATGTAACCTAAGCTCGACTCCTGGGTATGCTCTACGAGTGTGTGAGTGTCTGTCCGGTGTGTGTGTGTGTGTGTGTATAGTGCCGCTCTTAGCCGGGTTGGCGTGTGCCTGTAGTGCCGCTCATAGGAGCGTGGTTTATGTGCAGGTTTACATGTGTGTGTATGTGTGATGTGCTTAGGTGAGTATAGGTGGGTATGACATGCATGTGTTTGTTATGTGTGTGTGTGTGTGTGTGTGTGTGTGTAGGGCCGCTCATAGGAGCATGGCTTACGTGTGAGTATATGGATGATGGGCTTAGGTGAGTATAGGTGGGTATGATATGCATGTTTGTTACAGTAGGTGTGTGTTTAGGGCCGCTCATAGGAGCGTGGGCTACGTGGGGGTTTACGTGTGGGTGGATGTATGATGGGCTTAGGTGAGTATAGGTGAGTATGATATGCAGGTGTTTGTGTGTATGTGTAGTGCCGCTCATAGGAGCGTGGGTTACGTGGGGGTTTACGTGTGGGTGGATGTATGATGGGCGTAAGTGAGTATAGGTGTGTATGTTTTCCATATTTTGGTTAGGTGTGTGTAAGTGTAGTGCCGCTCATACAGTGGTTACAAAATCGGAGCGTCGTATTTAGCGTCGCCGCCGCATTACGGCATGTGCATTTGCTGTGCATTTGCTGGCTTTTACCACTGAGTGGCGCTATATAACTACAGACTGACGCCTCATGCCTTACTTCATTCTCTGCCTCATTAATGAGACCAGAGGTGTCAAGTAACGAAGTACAAATACTTCGTTACTTTACTTAAGTAGAAATTTTGGGTATCTATACTTTACTGGAGTAATTATTTTTCAGCCGACTTTTTACTTATACTCCTTACAATTTTAAGCAATTATCTGTACTTTCTACTCCTTACATTTTAAAAATAGCCTCGTTACTCTATTTTATGATCAGAACGCGCAACCCCCCCCCCAGGTCACATGATAAGAACGCGCACAACGCCCGCCATCCCTTTCCCCCATCCCCCCCCCGGCCGCATGATAAGGAGGCGCACAACGCCCGACCAACACCTCCCCCCTCCCCCCCCCGGTCGCATGATAAAAATGCGCACAACGCACCCCCCCCCCCCAATCGCATGATCAGAAAGCGAGACCTTAATGCTTTTGTCGCCCCTCACAGTACTTTTACTTTTATACTTTAAGTAGTTTTGAAACCAGTACTTTTAAACTTTTACTTAAGTATAAAGCTTGGGTTGATACTTCAACTTCTAAAGAAGTATTTTTGAACCCTAGTATCTATACTTCTACTCAAGTAATGAATGTGAATACTTTTGACACCACTGAATGAGACGCGTCCCATTAAATAATACACGTAGTAGCCGATAACATCAAGTGAAACACTGTAGTTGACCGAATTCATAATCACAGTACTATAATTATAGTACAAATGTAGAATTCAAATTAAATCAAATCTTATTAAGATCAAATTTAAGCACAATAAATATTAACACAGTGAGCCTTTAGATTTTATCACGTGTAATTAGAAAAGAAGTGTGTAGGGTTTTATTTAAATATAAATTTCTAAACCAATAAGATCAAATAACACCAAGTTATTATTATAACAGGCTTACTTCGTCACTTATCAAAGAAGTACACTTGCTTTCAAAGAAGTCGAGTGGCTTATTAATGTCTCTGGTGTGCATTGTCTCTAAGTGGCCGCTTGGTGTAGCGGTTAGAACGTTCGACCAGAGATCTACAAAGCGCCGGTTTGAATCCCGAGTGATGATATTTTAAAACTAAATAAAATGTTTTAAGTGCGCTTAAGGTAGAGTCTTATAAAGGCTATGTAGACTTGTATAGTTTTATTACTTTTGCACATTAATCTGAGTCCTCATCTGTTAGATCAGATCTGTTTAGTTTTTTTTTTCCAGCCGGCACAAATGCGCGGCTCCATCCCTTTCCCGCCTATTCAGGGAGCCTACGGAGTGAGCGATTAACCATAGTCGAATCGATTGGTGTGCTCCCAACTCACGTTACTCGTGAGCCGGCCTATTCTTGCCGGCTGGTGATAATTAACGTTAATATGATCTCGGGCTTGCTCACGATGCTCAACATCTATAAAAATAGCAAAGTATTGTGTATAGAGTGATAAAAAAAAACTATCTAACGCATGTTAGAAAACATCATTTCCTGCATTTTTTTTTTCTGCTTCAGGAGTCAGTCTGTTCTGAGACAGTGACAGGGATTAAAGTTCTCCGTCGTTACGACGGATTTCCGTTAATTGTAGCGAGTCATCGACGGATTTCCGTCAATCACACTGTTCCGCCTGTCCTTAATGTTTAAAATTCACTTTTCATAATTTTAATGCTGTGTATATATAGGATTACATGGGTCTTAAATTAAGGAAAGACAGTGTATTCAGCCTGCTGAGGAGGATGTGATCAAAGCCTGGAGTGGAGCGAATGCACGTTCCTCTCTCCACTCTAAGCGTTTTGTTATCACTCCGGTATGGATCCACTCCGGGTTTTGGTTTAGTTTTGAAGAACTGCATGTCAGGCTGAGGTATAACTATATTTAAGATAGCATGGACACACTTAATGCAGGAAGTCTCCGATGTTTCGGAGATTGATAAAAGTGTAAAAAAATAAATAAATGGAGATGGGCTTGGCTTAGCGAAATTGGGGAGAATGGCAAGCCTTTTAGTTCGTGGACTAAAAAAAATCAAACATCCAGGTAGGTGTCTCTGCACAGTATGCCACAGGAAACTTCAATATGGCAATAATGGCAAAAACAAAGTGCGAGTTCGCCATCAGTCAGCAGCTTGTCACAATGCTGCGGTTCGTGCTCTAACAGTACACATGCTCCCTGTCTGCTGCGACAAGAACCACAACGGAGATTCACGCATCTGTGGCCGACCGTGTGCGCGATGTAAAAGTGCGCCTATGTTCTTTCATAGCGGAGCATGACCTGTCGCTCACAGTCTCACAACCACTAGTTAATTTAATGCAATCAGTTGTCAAAGACAAGAGTGCACTTTCAAGATTGTCTATGTCTAATGCACATGCCTACTACTTGCACACATGGTGTAGATGCGGTTGGCTTATTTAACTAGTTTTGACGCGTAGCTAATGTCTTAAAGTTTCACTCACATGACAGAAGTCCGATCTCTTTGTCTTTTGTCGTTTATTTGTCAGCATCAAAGAATCAACACTTCATACAGTCATCTTGAGTAAATCCACTGTTATTACAGACACCAGTTGCTGCATCTTCAAATTCAAATTTTATTAGTCACATACACAATCATACACAGTATAATATGCAGTGAAATGCTTTTATACGACCGCCAGTGACCTTAAAAAAAAAAAATAAATAAAATAAAATCTTGTACGTAAAATAAATAATCAATAAAAAGGAAATACTAAAGAAATAATTTTAACTAGTAAAATTTGTAAAATTAACTGTGCATAAGGGCATAATAAAATATTGCAAAAATATAGAAATATGGTATTAAAGTGTCAGTGGTTGTGCAAATATGCATGAAAGGTGACATGTGCAATTGTCCAGATGTATGAGTATTTAGTGCAAGAGATCTTGCAAATCTCTGAGTTTTACAACAACCTGTTTGCTGTATCTTGTAGATTACAATCTTGGCTTGGGTATCTAACAACACTCTTGTTGTTTCTTACATTCCCAGCTTACGTTAGCTTACGGTTACAACAACCTAGTTGGTGTATTTTACATTTCTAGCTTACTGGGAGCTCTCACTAGCTGACGGTCTAAAGCTTGTGTTTCCGTAGCCTTCCAAATCTATACTGAGCTTTCTAGCATATCACAGTCACACAAATGCATGTAATAGTAGAATGACATCACAGACCAACTTACGATTGTCAACTTATGATGCATGACTAAGAAATTTAAAGCTTATGGCTGATGTAACGAACTTAATGCTTAATGCTTTACTAATGAATAGAACAAGGTAGAATAAATGAAATAACAGCAAGTAAAATAAAATAAAATAAACACAACAACAAATTCATAACACGTGCGATATGGCACTTACACATGGCATTGCTGCTTACTGGAAATCCGATTTGTCATCTAAGCTGAAAACGAAGATGTTTTCTTTAAGATACATAAAACATGCACTGAAAAAGCACTTTTTGGAATTTAATGGTGGTGCTATTACTTTTTTCTGTTAATTATTAAGAGTTTCACAAAACATTGTTTGGTGTTATAAGATAAATAAAAACATGCACTGAAAAGATATGTGGTAGATGGTTGATTTATTTGTCAAGGTATTTTTTTTTCAAAGATTACAAATAGCTTTTAAAATATGCAAACTGGCAATATTAAAGCGGTTTAATCTCCCCTAACGCTATTGGTCTCGACTATTTAAATAAAGTGTTTGTTAAAGGAATATGGCTTGGCCTGAAAAAAGTTCAGTCAGAAGACTTTTTTTCACTTTAATCCCTGCAGTGAGAGTAGAGGAAGGGGCAGATTCAGGACCAGGGAGGGAGCCGGAGACAGCAGAACAAAGATGATATTGCCAGCACAGGGAGCACAGTTTTTAGTTTAGATCTCATGTTTACATTTTATTGTATGTTGATGGCTTGACTGTAAACAACATAAACAATGCAATAAATTTATAAAAATATATATTTATTGTCACCCTGCTGTTAAATGAAATGTGCGTTATTTTACGTTAACGTTACGATATTACATTATTAACGTCGACAGAATAAAGTAAAGTCTTATTTCTGGAATTGATGCACGGGCTTCATCTTAGGCTTTTTTTTTTCTTTCAGTTCTTTCGTTTCTCAGCGCCTGTGAGGGTTGCCCACTAGAGGGCAGTGTTTTTAGTTTGTAGTTTTGTTCCTAGACTCAGTTTCCCAGAAGCCTCCTCGGTCAGGTGACGTGGATGCTCACCTGAACTGAGGAGGGTCGTTAGCACTGTTATAAATACCTGTTTGTTCTGGGAAACTGGGTCAAGCATTAATTTCTGTTATGTGGGTTTTGTTTTGTTCTTTTCTGTTTTAGTTTAACAGTATGGTTGGCCTTTTGGTTTCAGGAGCACTTTAAGTTAAGTTTGTTTATATTAAGATGTCCTTGTCTCTGTGTCTCCTAGCAGGATTAGCCTCTAGGAGAATTAGCCTTTTGTGTTTACCCTTTTGTGTAAGTAACCCCCATTGCATGTTTAGCTAGTAGTCTGTTTAAATACTAATGAGGGTGATACTAACATGTTTAGATCTTAGTCTGTCTAGTCTCCTTGTCTGCTTAGCTCTTAGTATGTTTAGGTACTAACATCTTTAGCCACTAACCTTTAGAGTTCTTAGTCTGTTTCATACCTAGTCTGCTGTGCACCCTGTCTGTTCATTCCCTTGGGTCTCAGGCTACTAGCCTGTTTAGCCATTACTCTGATTAGCTATGAGCTAGCTTAGCAGCTAATGTGCAGAACAGGTGGTAGGCCTAGCCAAGCCTGTCTTGTTTGTTTATCCCTTGCATGCATAGTCCCTTGTGTTTAGTCCTCTAGGCTGTTTAGTATGTCTTGTCTTGTCCAGTTTGTATCCCATGTCTGTATTGTGCATCAATGTATGTAATCCCTAGTCTTATGTCTAAATGTTTGAGTTCTGTTTACATTATGCTCCCAAGTTTAAGCCAACTTCCTTAGTTCATGTTGTGTTCATGTTTGCTTTGTTTGTTTATCATTATTAAAAGACTCTTTCTGTTTCACTGCATCCCCTCTGCATTTCTGCCTCAACACCAAGCCCACAGTCCAACACCATAGCAGAGCGTGACAGCGCCGGACTGTTGTCTCTTTCCAGGACCAGGCATATCGTTCAATTATTATAATTCTTTTGGCCAAATACTGTAGGCAGCCGTAACAGAGGTGAGGGCGCGCGCGCCATCACGTCTGCTTAGCCGACTCTGCGTTCACCGTAGACTTCAATATAGACGTTTATTTTTGTTTATTTGTATATGTATGTTATTAATATAAATTTTTTAGAGATTGTGTGTGCGTGCGAGAGTTTATGTGGATAAGTTGATAAGTGTATGTTGTCAAAGTATTTGTGGACATATAATTAGGGAAAATTTTTTTTTTAAATTAAGGATGTCTTGAAACATAATGCAGTAACTCTACAGTATTTATTTGAACACGGTAAAGGTGTTAATGTTTCGTACATTCCTTAATTTGTCCTTTCGGTTTGTGTTTTATGCTTCACTGTTTTCAATATACTGTAAAACGTATGGACACCAATGTTCCGGAAGCATTATTAAATATTCAATAAGGCGCACACACACAATTTAGTTGCAATAAACTTTTATTAAATTTATAATAAAGCAGGCAGTACTGTATATGGCAAATGGTCACTCAAAATCTTTACAAAAGTAAGAGTATTCATTAATTTTTATTTTTTTTTTTTTAGAAAAGAGAAAATTCAAACTTTTCTAAGAAGTTCGTTAATTATGTCTCTTATTTGCTTGTTGTTGTGGGGTGGAATTTCCTCGCAACAGCATCGGAAAGTGCTTGAAGCAGAATTACCCCATCAGCGAAACCGGTTT
Source organism: Channallabes apus (assembly GCA_030522415.1). NCBI lineage: Eukaryota > Metazoa > Chordata > Actinopteri > Siluriformes > Clariidae > Channallabes > Channallabes apus. The sequence goes on from CM060110.1 coordinate 2,361,089, forward strand.
GATAACTTCACACCAAGGATACAGTAGGTGAGAAGGGGGATTACAGTAACGGTTTCTGTGGGTCTTCACCAAGAGGTGATGTGGGTCGCGTTGTATTCAGCAAATAAACTAAAACAAAATCATGTTTGCTTCAGCATTGGAAACAATATTGTATTAGGCCAACTTTATTTAAGATTAAAATAATAGTGGGTTAGGAACGTTATTCTTCATATAACTTAAATGGCTGAATGAAGTTAAATATACACAATAAATTAATTGCATTTGCTTTACATTTGAGCACTCGTGTAAATAGCTTTTTCATTGTATATACTACCATATCGTATATCTGTGTCTAATACTGGTTTATTCATATTTTACATTACATTCAGTTTGTAATTTACTTGCGATTGTATTTTTAAAATGTAACCTATACGTATCTACACTCCAAAAAATGATTCAAGCTCCTCTTAAATATGACATATTTAAATATAGTTGGCTTTGTTTAAATATATCAATTTTAAAAATATGCATGTATATTTAATAGCTGTAACACAAAAAGTTTTAATAGTTTCACCTATGAGATTCATTAACTTAAAGTAAATTAGTTCGTTTAGGGAACCGCCCACTGAGAATGTGCGAGAACACGCTTTACTAATCTTTGTCCACCATTTTGAAAAAGGCATTTTCTCATTAGGGTTGCAACACCTGTGGGGAGGATGATACATTTACCTTACTGACTTTAACTTTCATTCCTCGGTAAGTATTTGTGTATTTTACTATTTACCAAAGTATGTTTTATATTAAGCAAGGTGAATTTTGCTTGGTTATAACGTGATTAAAGCTGGAGTTGGCGGGGTTTTTTTTGCTAATAAGGTTAGGTTAGCCTCTCCTGCTGCTGTGCTTAAGTATCTCAGGCAGGCCAGAGGACCGCTTGTTGTAGGAGTGGGAGTGAACTGTGGTTACGGTAAACAGGGTTATATTCTGACTCTTCTAACTTTTACAACCGCGAAATCCATGTCGCAACTGTTGCTACCACAAGTTGAACGGTAGTTTAGGTTATGCTTTGGTATCCGAAAATCACCGTAATACTATCCAGAGGAAAGAGAGAATGTGCACGAGTCTAGTATATTGTAACTTTTCTCATGTGTGTGGCTCACCAGCAGCACCTCCACTACGTTTCCCCCTCTCCCCTCATGTGCAGGCAGGACACACTGAGTTTATTACTGTATACTGAGTTTTATTCTCCTCTGTTGTTCTGAAGTTGTCCCGAGAGACAAATGCTCACTGTGCCTTAAGCATTTGATGAAACAAGTGTACTGTAACTTATTATTATTATTATTATTATTTTTCTTTAAATAAAATTGGCATAGTTTACTTTTTACATGCTTGTTTTATTATATATACCTTCAGTGCAGCTGTAAAATCATTGCTAATCTAATAAAAATATTAGTTTGCCCTTTAAATTGCTGAGTGATCAAATGCAAAGTTGTCAGTCACCTTTTCAGAATTCCAGCAAGTGAACTTGCACCTCTAATGTATTTATTTCATCTTTTGCAGTTTGATCAGCATTACAAAGCTTTTGGGGCAGCCTCGTACTGATGGTGAGTAATTGGCACAAGCTGATCTGTATTATGGTCATTTGTTTAGTGTGATTTTATGCTTATTGTCTTTGTTCTCCTTTTCAGAATAATACATGTGGCAGTGCAAAGCTCTCCATCTACAAAGAGGCTTTTTTTTGTGCTGAGGGATTCGGAATAGCTGGGAATTCATTTTTCACCAGTTATGAATCTTTTACATACTATTTCAGTTCACTGCTCTTGAATCACTTTTTTAAGGGGTAAACTTGCAGTCTAAAAGTGAATATATTGTTGTGTGTTCTGTAATTTAATTATTGATGCTAAATTGATGGTTACTGTAACATTTAAAACTACAGTGTAAGCAGCACCTTTTGTTTTACTGGTTATCAATAAAAATACCGCAAATAGGTTTTGTCTCATGTCTTAATTGGAAATAAAAATGGAAAACATAACTTAATAACTTCAATTCCTATTAATAGTATTAGTTTGAGTTGGACAAACAAATAATTATCACTTTATTTATTGTAATTATTTTATTGTAGCTGCATTTGATAAAAATTAGTTGGACTAACTCAATTAAATTATAGTGCATGGATATATTTCATTTGAGTTGGAACTACATATATTTATTGGATGGAAATCCTGCCCACAATTTAATTGAGTTCATCCAATGGGTTATTTTTTTCAGTGTACAGTATAAGCATATTTAACTACTTCAGCAGTGAATTAGAAACTTGGTCAGTCTGGCTTTTAGATAAAGTCCTTCAGAGCAAGCATTGTGTAAATACAATATATAAAAAATAATGTAATATAAAATAATATAAAATAAATATATAACATAAATGGTTAATGATAGCAATAAAATCACACTTAATAGTTGGATTTGATACTTTTCTTTTTATTTACTGTATAGACATCTTATTATGCTTTCTCTGTTATTAATCTCTCTATATTCTCTAATTATGACTTGAATAAATCGGCTCACATCGGAGCGCGCTAGCGTGTTGGAAAAGCGAGTACTGTAGTCTATATATTTGTGTTTGTTGTTTTCCTGGGGGGTGGCGTGTTTGTATATATATATTCGTGTTTAATTAAATTCTTAAAACATCGTGTTCACCCATGCACTGAAAAAAAGAACTTGTAAGATTTACTTGATAAAATCCTCGTAACAATTTTGACACATAGATTTTAAGTAAATTTTATTGCTCCAATATTAAGGCTGAATCCCAACCCTTCCCCCTACCATTCCACTTGGCGCGTTCACGTGCAGGGGTAGAGGTGTCTCATTTCTCTTTTGGTTGGAGGTGTAGGGGGAGGGGGAAGGGCCAGATAGCCCTCCAAACGAAGATTTTTCGGGATCTCACTTCAAACGAAGGGCTAAGCGAAGTTTTCAACATGGCTGCTCACTCGAGCAAGCAGACCCATAAATGTTAATTACCATTAATAAAGATTTTTATGACAAGTTTTCATTATATGTATATTACCTTTAGTCTTGTGTTTGTGTTTATGGTGATGTTCTGTAAAGAAACGTTTGCAAAAAAATCGCTAAAGTTTGCTAGCGGATAGTACAGATTGCACAATATTACAAATATATATTTTTATGTCACATACACTTTACTGCATGCTACAAACAAATATGAAAGTTCAGTAGCACGGCAGTTTGCCGAGCATTTGATAACGCATTGTTTGTTTTGCTTACGGCCATATGTGTACATGTAAATGAACGGTGCTTACACTATTCTTACTTTTTGCAACGTGACTACATTTTTGTAATTTATATTATAGGGACGGCTGAGGAAACCCGAAGGCTCATCCGTGTTCGTGGTGAAAATGAGCAACTTTTTTAAAAATCGAAATACGGCGCAAAAAACACTTTGGGAGTGAGTAATCTCTCTCTTATTGGAATGTGTGATAAACATCGGCGCATGTCCTCTGACGTAACATTAGGAACATCTTTCATAAATCACACAACTAAAATATAATTAAACAGTTTATTCACCAACATTACCAAATATTTGTGACATTCACAGTCTAGATACAAGTTGTCTTTTTAATAAAAGTGCATTCAGCTAAATTTTGCATCCATAGAAAAAACTGCACGGCACCACGGCCTGAAATACTCGTTTTAAACAAAATTGTGTAAAATAATAATAATAAATAAATAAAATACAGCAGAAAATACATTAAACAAACTGTAGAATAAACTTTAAAACGTAATAGCCCTCTGAAGCAGTGAAGTTGCAACATTCAAATTAGCACTCTGGACTAGTGCACTTAAAAGTATGCCATTGAAACCATAACGCATTAAAACATTAAGCTGAACATGTAAACACAACATGTAAAGACTTGTAGTCAAGCCAAATCAAATGTTTTAAGATGATAACTTCATCTTTAAAGCTTGCACTTTTGGTGATAGCTTAATCCCATCAAGTTCTAGAAGCACTTTCTGAAAATAGCTCAAATGTGTAGCGCAGTGCTCGGAGCTATTGCCACATTCTTGCTAAATTTCCTCTCCTTCAAGGATCATGGATACACCAACCGGTTCTTCCCCTTCAACAGCACAGACAAGGATTTTAAGAAGGTGCATACTGGCATCACTTCGTCTGTCCCCCTGCATAAAATGTACAAGAAAATAAATAATTTATTTTGAGAAACAAAAAAAAAATCTGAATTGCTTCAACCTGTGCTGACTTCATTTCACAGAGTAAAAAATGAAAATAATTGATAATAAAAAATAACCATCACTTCATATACTTCAGATACTTCATAAACTTGGGTTAAATTGCTTTAGCAATAATCTTGCATCAATAAAACATTGTAAAACATGGCATGAGATGGCTACACTCCATAGATTACTCTGCACCTTTACAGTGTCAGGAAATCCTATGATGAATGCTGAGTTTGTATTTAAAGGGTTAGTCCAAACATGAAAATTCGTTCAATAATTACTCAGATTTATATATTCATTTGCATTTATATGCTTCTGTCCAATGCAACAAACACTATATTCAAGGTATTAATAAATTGTATAATTAATAAGAAAACAATGCTTTACCAGGAAATCATCAAAGAGATCCTCTTCAGATTCATGTCTCATCTTTACGCTTTGTTTCTGTGAAAATATTTACATTGTATCATTACATAATCTTTTATTCGTACAACTACATTTAGGCATTTCTTCATCTTTTGTAAGTTTTGCCTTTATCCAAAGCAAATTACAAAAGAGGAAGGCATCAAGCATGTCAAGCAGTGCTACTAACACAAAGTTTCTGACACCGTTAGAAAAATACAAGATAGAACAGCGAGGGATTAAGGAAAAAGTGAGAAGCAAGAATCATGTGTGGAAAGATTAAGCATGCAGGGTCACAGGATGACTCGACTTATTTTTATTGTCTGCAATGCGATTTAGACAAATTAGAGCTGCTGTCAATACTGTATGAACATATGTACAGTACAAGTTCTTTACAGTTGAAATTTAACTTGTAACTTATTAACACGCCGTTTTCACGAGGTGTGGGGGTAAGAAACACACATCTCGGTGTATTAATCCGCGTACTCGGTTCGTTATTTATTTATTTATTTATTTACCACAGGACCCCTGGGGGGCTCCGTAGGTTCAGGTTTTTACACGAAAACGGTGTTTTGTGAATCTCCACACTATTAAAAACTGAAATGTTGCTAATTGTAAGTCCTGAGAATAAGATGAACATTAATTGCGAGTCATGAAAGCGAGAATCACATCCAAAAAAGAAAGCTAAACTTACCTCGAACACGACAAACTCCAGCTGCAGCCACGCCGTGTTGTACCTCCATGATGATTCCCAACCGACTGATACTGTACACAGCGCGGGCACAGCGTCTCCAAACACGCATGCGCGGTTTAATTTGGACACATTTTCGGCTTCAGTAGACACTCAATACTTCAGACTGAAACACGACTTCCCCCTACAGGTAATGAAGGGCATTTTCACAGCTTCCCGCACGCTGCCGCGCAAAGCCGGCAAAAAAAAAAACTAAACAGATCTAACAGATGAGGACTCAGATTAATGTGCAAAAAATATATAATAAAACTATATAAGTCTACATAGCCTTTATAAGATTCTGTCTTAAGCGCACTTAAAACATTTTATTTAGTTTTAAAATAAAACAATTTTAAAACATCATAACTCAGGATTCGAACCGGGGCTTTGCAGATCTCTGGCTGAGCGTTCTAACTGCTACACCAAGCAGCCACTTAGAGACAATGCACACCAGAGACGTTAATAAGCCACTCGACTTCTTTGAAAGCAAGTGTACTTCTTTGATAAGTGGCGAAGTAAGCCTGTTATAATAATAACTTGGTGTTATTTGATCTTATTGGTTTATAAATTTATATTTAAATAAATAGTAAACTTGGCCGATTTCGTTATAATTTTGTTTGATGAGTGGGGCTTGAAAATTCTCTTGAAAAATATGGTCATTTATTTCAGTTAATAAATCTACTATAATTTTTTTTTTACTCATTATTGTACAGTACACATCAATAGCTCTGGTTCAGATTTTTCATGTTTGTTGTGGAAATTACCATCACTGTTGTATTTACTGCGATGAATGAAAATGTCACTTTGCGCCACCTGGCGGCCATTTTACGAATGACTTTGAAATGCAACTGATTTATTTTGGCCGCTGTTTGCCTTTAAACGGCGGTATGCGCGGCGGGATGGTTATTCCGATTTTGTAACCACTGTAGGAGCGTGTGTGAGAGTATGTTATATGTGTGTGTGTGTGAGTGCCGCTCATCGAGGTGAGCGTGTGTGTATGGGTAGCTCCTAGAGGGGAGCGTGCGGGTCACTCATAGGAGCATGCATGTGTGATGCGCTATGGTGAGTGTGGGTGTCGCTCGTAGAGCCCTGGGAGCTTTAGCTACCACCTGACCGAGCTTGGGTTATACCGTCGCTGTACGTTTGAGAAGCCTATTACTGTTTATCTGTCACTATATGTTCCAGGTATTAGAGCCTGTATACCAGAGCCTGTGTTACAACACAGAGCTCTTGTCACTGTATGTTATTGTATGTTTCAGGTATTAGAGTCTACATGTTACAGAGACGGTATCTTCCCACAGACGGAGATTGTGTACCAGCTCCCAGAGTCCGAGTGTGTGTTATGTTTCTGGTGTCCCTTGAGTGTGTTTAAGTTGTTTTATCATTAAGTGTGTTTTGTTTCGTTTTCCCCTTGAGTGGGTTTTGTTCTGTGTCCCCCTGAGGGGGTTTGATCCCTGTTTCCCAGTGTGTGTGTGTGATGGTATGCTTTCAGAGCCAGTGTTTTATTTGGTTTTGAGTATGTTTTGGAATAAAGACATTTTATGTTAATCCAACCCCCCTGCGTTTATGCCTGCCATTTTTATGCCCACGGCGATAACAGCAGCCCGTTACACCCGCGACGTGACATTTAGGGCTCATTTCCATTGATCAAGAGAAAGCTTTTGACAGAGTGGAGCACCAGTATCTTTGGGCAACTCTGAATGCTCTCGGCTTTGGACCAGGTTTTATTGGAGCAATTAAGGTGTTGTATGAAGACATTGAAAGTATGCTAAAAATCAATGGTGGTTTGAGCACCCCTTTTAAAGTTAAAAGAGGTATTAGACAAGGATGTGCCCTTTCAGAAATGTTGTACTCTTTAGCAATTGAACCTTTGTAAAACAAGTTACGTTTTAAAATGGAAGGCTTATTTTTACCTCGTACTGTAATAATTAGCAGCATCAGATATCAGCTTATGCCAATGATGTTATGGTTATGATTAATATTGATCATATTGATTAATATGAATAATATGGTAAAAACTATTGAAGCGTTTCAGTGCATATCCTCTGCTAAAGTAAATTGGAGTAAAAGTGATGCACTGGTTGTTGGGAAATGGGAGAAGGGTCCACCATTATTACCTGGTGAGTTAATTTGGAAAAAACGTGGAATCAAATATCTGGGAGTTTTCATTGGGGATACAGTTACACAAGAAAAGAATTGGGTTGGAGTGGTTGAGAAAATCGAGGCTAGGTTAAAGAAGTGGAAGTGGATTCACCCACAATTATCTTTTAGGGGGAGGGTTTTAGTAATTAACAATTTGATTGCCTCTACATTGTGGCACAGATTGGCATGTGTGGATCCTCTTCCCAGCCTTCTTCCCAGGTTGCAAGCAATTATTGTAGACTTCTTTTTGGTATAGACTTCACTGGGTCCCCCAGGGTGTACTTTTTTTTACTTGTTGAAGAAGGTGGTCAAGGACTTGTTGTAACATCTGGACCACCACAGCCTCGGAGAGTGAGATCCAGCTCCCCGGATTACTGAGCCATCGCTTTTTCTCCCCCTAGTGTGTCTACGTGTGTATGTCTCTCACTTTGTCTAATAATGAAGATCACCTGTGTATCCTTTTGTCTCCCTATTTATACCAGCCGACCCCGGAGTCCCTTGTCTGTCCACCGTTGTGCGTGAATGAAAAATACAGCTGTGTGTGTTCTACCTGTTACCCAGGATTAAAGGGTGCCTGGGACTTCCAAGGACCGCACCGGAAAAGAAATCCGGTTGTCACCGAGAGAGAGAAAGACTCCCATGTTTTAGACGTTTTCTGTTTGTTTTCTCGTTTTTTCGTTGGGAGTAATATTTGAGTTGTGAACACATAAATAAAGATCCTTTCAGTTCAAGGCCTGCACTTGCATCCGCCTTCTTGCTAAGATCATGACACTTGTACACCTGTTCAGTAGACGTGCTACTTTTCGTCTGTAGTTTATCCAGAGACTTTTAACCGGACCTGAAGATCTGGTATGGAGAAAAGTAGCTCAAATTATCCTGCAGAAAACTGAGAAACTGGGACTCGACAATACCTTGTTTTTTATGGATCATGAAGAGCTGAACCTAAAAGAACTACCTTCTTTCTACCGTGGACTTTTCAAAACATGGGGGTATTTCAATGTAACCAGGATTTGCAAGACAGAATCACTGTTTTGGTTACTTGAGGAACCTTTGGTTAAAGGAGCTCGCTTTGATTTATCAGATGTGTATTTGCCTGGTCTCACACTTAAATTATGTGGTTCTGGTATCATAAAACTAAGGAATCTAATGTGGCTGGGCCTGACCTAAGTGATGTATCTTCACTGGCTACTGCTCTAGGACAAAGGTCTTTACGGCAAGCTGTGATTATCATACCAATGTGGAAAAAAAGAATAACTGAGGAAGAACTTCTCTTATTGCTAATTTTTTAAATGGAATTTCAATTCCAGATACGAGAGATCCATTTCCAAAAATTGTTATTTCACCTGACTTGAGGGGCATGTCTGGTATTTTGCTGGATTTATGAGGATTGCAAAATCTAGATTTTGCTTTGGTGAAAGGAAAATTGTTGTATAGGTGTTTTGTTAAAAAATTTTAATAAAGTGGTATTAAATGGAAAAAAAGAATGTGTGGCGAGAAAAACTTGGATTGCGAAATGAGGATAAACCAGCTTGGAGGGTGATATACAAACCACCATTGAGTAAGCAAACTGGTGATCTGCAGTGATGAATATTACACGGGGCTATTGCTGTAAATGCTTTTGTTTCTGTTATAAACTTGGATGTTGTTGATAAATGTGTTTTTTGTGGAGTAAGAGAAACGTCTCGGGTTACTTTGCTGTAACCCTGTTCCCTGAAAAGGCATGAACAAGATGCTGCGTGAAAACGCTATGGAAAACATCTTGTCATGTTGCCGATTGTGAAGCATGTGTGTATAAACACGCCAAATTTTGGCCTATATAACCTCGGTCGCACCTGCAGGTTATAAATAGTAGTGAGCCAGAGGCATTCCTCAGATCTTTTGTTAGAGGATACTCTGACAAGAGCAACTTCCGTGTGGCTCCAGTGGCGCAATCGGTTAGCGCGTGGTACTTATAAAGCGGTCCAGGTGAAGCAATGCCGAGTTCGAGCCTCACCTAAAGCACCCAAAGCATTTTACTGCATATCGTGCTGTGTCTGTGACAAATCAAATTTTTATTTGAAAGTAAAGCTTAAAATTTAACTTCTACTTGGGTTTGTTTTCGTTATATTTTTTATGTTTTCGCTGATAGTCAAATTGGCATAACAAATTGATTAATGGCGCATAATATCTGGAACAAATATCTGTCCATACGGATCAGTATTTCTTTAGTCATTTAACCAGCATAATGTCCCACATCAAAGATCTGATGGGGCATCAATCACTTATCACAACTGTGTATAGATGCGGCAGCAAAGACAGATTTAATCCCCATAAACATTCACACTTGAAAACAAAACTAACAGAAGTAAACAGTTCTAGAGTGTTAGTGCCTGTTATCACAGGACAGGAATCACCTACAGGATACTACTGTATTTTTACTGCTCATATTTTTTACCCTAGTTTCATTTGGTTTTATGCGATTTCATGTGTTATTTGTGTGTGTGTGTGTGTGTGTGTGTGTGTACAGTGTGTGTGTGTCGTGTGAGTGCGAGAGATAGCGTGAGAGCGAGTGCGCGAGAGAGGGCTTACATGGTGATTTGTCCAAGGTTACTAAAACCTGGCTTACTACCTATAAAAATTATTTCAATTTAACTCATGGGTCTCAATCACAGATGACATGACAAATTATATACTCTGAAACGTTCATTTGAACATTTAAAAATATATACAAAAACATAAATACTAAAGTTATCATGGTGTAAATTATTAACATTAGGTTAGGTCCTGCCCTTAATTAATTCATATTATAATTACTTTTACATAGTATAGTTGCTGGACTGACATGACTAAAAACTAGCTATTTCATTTAGCCTTTCTAAAATCAACCCATCTATCATTTATAATCAGGAAACATAAAACATATTATGATCTGTTCAATAGCCCATCTGTTTTCATGTATTTTTTATGATTCATAAGACAACCTTTCAGTTTTGTAAATATTTTAGTTATAGTGTGTTAAGTCTTACTTTAGGTTAAACGTTTTTGAGAATTTGACCATCCAGCTTAGATAAATGTTATGTCATTGATTGATAAATTCTAGATTAAGGATATTTTATTTTATTTCTTTAATTTTTTAGTTTCCCCCCTGAGGGATTGCCACCTTATTGTGGTCAGGGGGTTTGCGTGCCTCAACACATCAACACAATTCAGCAAATACAATACTGCTACTGTACAGTAAGCCCAGGGAAAAACAGTGCTCGAACATGATGCCCCCTTCACATTTCTGACTGCGCCCCCCCCCCCTCCCCATATGGTCTGGTCTAGAACGGCCCTGCCTCTGACCGTCTTTTGTCTTGTAAATGAGTATTCTCACTCACCATCCAATCGCCCCAGCGCACACACTCTGTTTGTCCTGTAAACTGTAACTGTGTTTGCTAGGGCACTTGGTTATACACAATAACCAATGTATGGAACACTTACTTAACTTACTGGTTTGATTTAAATATTGCTTATTACCTTATTCAGCAAAATAAATTAATTAACGTATTGAAGTATTTTAGTTAAGGACAAAAACAGACCCTGCGCTTGTGTTTAGAACTGCTGAACAGCCGTGTTCATAGGTTTCATCAATGATGGATGAATGGAGAGGTGTGTGTGTGTATATACGCGCGCGCTCTGCAGCATTTCTCCGTTGGCTTTAACACGCACACCCATCCCCCCCGCCAAAAACACACACACACACACACACACAGAGCAATTAACACCATGTCATACTCAGGAGTGGAAGGTGAGAAACCTCAATGGAGAATACCAAGTTTGTCGTTGCTCTTTTGGAGTTCTTAAAACCCAAAACATTTATTTATACTGAGAAAAAATTATTATGGGTCACATAATCACAAAGACAAATACATATGATCAAGTGTTTAACTGGTTTCATTTGTTTCTATGATCAATAATTATTATTATTATTTTCAGCCCAACTCTTTGACTATTTAAAACAAAGTTGTGTCCCATTTTTTGCCCATTGAAGTTGTTGGTTCAACTAAACGTTTTTTAAATACCCAAACAATCCCCAAAAATTAAAACACGCAAACATGACTTTAACAATTCAATTTATTCTTTCAAAACTAGTCAAAGTTAAAACTGTAATTTATATAAAACAGGTGAATACATGTTGTCTTTTTTGCTTAAAGTTCATTAAACTACCCGGATACACCAGCTGCTTATAAGTCTCCATCTATAGTCCTCTTATATTAAAATATAAATTTTTCAAATATCAAAACTATTAAACATGGAACAGTTTAAGTCTTTGTTTCCCCCAAAGTACTGTATCAGTCATTTTGCAGTTCTATGTTCAGAATATACAGTAGACCTGATCAAACATCATTCTAAAGCTGTCGGACTGTGACGTCATCCCTCCTACAGCTCCGTCAACAGCTTGTTCAGGCTCCTCCAGTCCTGTAGCTCCAAAAGTCCAGCCGTCAGCCGTCTGACCCCCCAATCCTCCACAGCGGAGCTCTGCTTAAAGACAACAGGAGAATTTAGTGAAGACAAAGACAAACTTCACAGAACATATAGTTCTAATAAAAATAATAGAAATTAATAAACCTATTTACCACAGAGTGTGTAAAATACTGTTTTGGGGATTCTGGAATGTAAATAAACTGCCTGTGCTAATGTTAACCAATGAACAGTGTTAGTGTTAACCACTGACTGTCTGTATTATCGTCTGAATTAAATTAACCGGGAATTTACTTAATGCGCTTCTCATACAAATAAGTTATATAACACTCGTATATGAGCATTAGTTCATCCCTGAAGACAAACTATAACTTACTGAAGCCCCTCACATGCACACACACCTCCCACCCACACACCCCCACACCTCCCCCCTCCTCCTCCTTAACTGATAAACACTTCAGTGTTGTTATTCAGCTCTTTAACTAAGCGCTCGCGCTACCGCGGAAAGTCCCGGACAAAGTGTATAAACTATAAACCGGGTTATGAGTGTTACTAGCTCCTGTACAGCTACCCTCAGTCTGTGTCCCTCATCAACTGCATCACATTATATTACAGTCACAGAAATAACCTGCAGATTAACTCTTAACCAGAGAATAAATAAGCGCTGAATTTATCCAGACAACACGCGGTGAGATTCTCTCAGTATTTACAGAGAACACAAACACTCTTCATCGGGTAGTGCAGCTCTTGTAATAGGGACATTAATAGTATTTTCGAAGCTTGAGCATGTTTTTGAGTTAAAGTGGAGTGACATTGTGAGTGTGTGACACTGACAGTAAGCTGTAATATTAACTCCAGACTTGGTAAACAGATCATTAAGTTCTCTAAAGTCACATCTGACCGCTGCTGGTGCTGCCAGTGATATTTAAAACGGCCAATAAAAACTAAACTGGGAAATAAACTGTAAACTACCCCAAACACATTTTATAAAATAAAACATCACTTACCACGAATAGTCCATTAAGCCGCCACCTTCATCTCTGTAGTTTGGCAGCGTCAGTTCGGTGGGGATGGGGGCGGGTTGTTAAAATCACGTGATTGCAACTCAGCGCAGCTGGCTTGTTTTAACGTGTTATTGAGAACGAAGCGCCATCTAGTGGTGGCACCAGGTAAATGAATAAATAGGGCTTGAATGGGCGTGTTTACTGTGAAATCTTGACACGCCTTTCTGGCAGAAAAGGGAGGGGGGATTACGGTGTGCAAAGGCCATTCACACGCCATTCACACTTCAGCCACACGGTCGCGACTATTTGGCGTGGCTCCCACTGTACTAAAAAAAGGACCAGGTACCATGTACTGTTCCCAGTGGAAAATCCCCCAAAAGTGAGTTGAACTGAACCGTGTCGTGCCGTACTATGCAGTGGAAAAGTGCCATAAGGTTTCCCTTTTTGCAATCTAGAAGCCTGATTTAAGTCTGTGGACACAGGCATTCACCTGGGGCCTCATGTACAAAGACTTGCATTGAATTCATACTAAAACATTGCGTACGGACAAAGCTGTAAATGTGCATACGCAGTAAAAAAAATCTGATGTATGAAACACTGCGTACGCGGAATCCCACGCATATTCTCTTTGTACATCCGAATTAACGTGAAATTGAGCGCACATGCACGAGTGCAAAACCCCTCCCTGCCTCCTCCCCCATATAAATATGGTAATGACTCCACTTTGGCAAAGCCAAATGAAAAAGCAATGGCAAAAGCAAGCAAGAAGAGAAACTTCACAGAATGTGAATTGGAGGTGCTCCTATCGGAGGTAGACTGGAGAAAAACTGTGTTATTTGCAAGTTTGTCCTCCGGAATTAATAATAAAAAAAAAAAACTTAGCTGGTATAATATCTTTAAATACATCACTCACCAAGAAGCCACCCATCGCGCACCCTGCCACCTTGGAGCCTCATCACAGCCATGCTGTTTGTGAGGATGAATGAATCATGGGTTGACATTTTAATTAAAGCATTTAAAATTCAAATGCAAAAATATTGACCTTACTAAATTGCTATTTAAAAATACAATAATTATTATTTTTCAACCTCACAAAATCAGCCAGCCAAAGGTCAGGTATTAAAATGTAGGTAGGGCAGAGGTAGCTCACTGGTTAAAGCATTAGACGACAGTCTGGAAGGTCCAAGGTTCAAACCCCACCACAACCAAGTTGCCCCTGATGGGTCCTTGAGCAAGACCTTTAACTGCTCAGATACAGTATATAATGAGACAGAAATATAAGTCACTCTGCATGATGTCGTCTGTCAAATGCTGAAATGGAATGTAAAGATAGAAAAAGATTCAGGTCTTCACACCTGGGATACCACAGGAAGAGAATATCACAAATGATGTGTGGCTGATGACTGCGGTCCGCTCCGGAGTGTACTTTAGTCACAGTGTCAGTTGAACATCAGAATAAATTATTTGCTAAAACTCCTCCTGCACCAGAATTGCTACATTTAAAGTGAAGCCAGTGATATTTCATTCAAACACAAGTGATGGTTTCGTCCCCCTGCACTCTGTAATGTACAGTCACCTTCTGTAACACCATGGATTCATATAGGGTTTATTCTGACACTTAACTGACAACCCAGCCTAAGACTAAGAAGTGCTGCATTCTGATCTGCAAGTCTGAGAACTAGAGACTATACAAGGAGCAGGAAGGGTAGACTAACGTATACTGTAGACCGGACCGCATTAATTATCAATACCTTCATTGTAATAAACTCTCCCTGTGATGTGAAGACTTGAATATTTCCTACCTGAATTTTAATATCTGATTTTTAGCCGCTTGATTTTTGTAAGATTGAAAAATAATGTAGACGTTTTTAAATGTACAACCACAATAAACTGCAGTGCCAACAATTTCAAGCATTGTAAATACTGTAAATGTAAATTTCCCATTCAGGTCTAATTACAATACAGAAAAATTAAGAAAGAGAAAAAGCATTCTTATTGTAACAAATGTTTGTGTTTGTCCAGTTCATGTAATTCAGCCTTCTATTTTGCTTTGAGGTTATACTTCCACACACACACACACACACACACACACACACACACACACACACACACACACACACACACACACACACACCTAGTTTGCACACTTTATCATCTAATGATCTTTTTATCTTAAGAATTTTTTTTTATTCTGTCTCACTGAGACTTTCTGTTTGTTCTTTATATAAATAGATATAGATCAAAATTCTGAGCAAAGTGCAAAAATACCACCAACAGCTCCACCTACAGGTAAATGTGTTTTACAGCAGTTTAACACTCAAAATTTTATGCAACTTATTTAATCCCAAAAAACGTCACTTTCAACAATTATTCAGTTAACATTTTCTTAATTAGTGGAGCATGCGCTATATGATATTGTAACGCTGGGATTATTATAAAGCCTTTTGTTACACAAATACGGATTCGGGAATCTAGGAAAGAGCTGGTAAACACCACTTCCGGTATTGCGCAACCGCGGCGGGACAATAATAGACGTAACACAAGAGCAAGTAGTGAAAATAAACCAAAGTGTATTATACAAAACAAATCAATAACCAAACAAACACGGTGCACCGAAACCAATATATACAAATATAATACAATAATAAACAAAGTGTATGGTGTATGCAGGGGTGTGTGAGTGTGTATGAGTGGAAGTCCAGGGTGTAGTGTATTGCGGAAATGAAATATGAGTTGGAGAGATTTATTCTCTGCCTCACCAGGATTGATGTCGCCACTGGGAGCAAGAGTAACAGAATGAGAGGTGAATAGTGAGTGTCCAATGAGATTAATCCAAAAAGTGATCATCCAAAGGGAAGCAACCGACTAACTCTCTCTCAATAACACACAGCGCGCTGGGGAAATCTCTCCGTGCTGGCTTCCTTGCCGGTTCCGGCTTTATGCCGGATCACGTGATCAGTTCTCATCCGGGTCCCTCGCGGCGCGATCGCGCATGCGCGTGGGAGCTTGCCCAGTGACCAACACTGTCATAGGGGACGTTTAAAACCGTTCGGGCACATCTTAGGCTACAGGTGAGCAGCATTAGCTCTTCAATTAATTACCTATATAAAAATGTCCCTTTATGTGGCCGCGCTACAATATAATAATAATAATAATAATAATAATAATAATAATAATAATGAAACTGTAAAGTGGTCTGTTTTGAAGATATTTCTGTTTTGAAAATTTTATTTGTGTGGTTTTATGAATTTTCATCACAGAAAAACTACTGAACAAATTTCAATGGGGATTTCATCCTTATATTATGAATAATCAACACTTCACAGAAACACGTAAAAAATTTTGTTCATTTCTAAAATTCAACAGACTGCGCTATAACATGCTTATGACTGTGCAATTAAATTCCAAGTCATGGACACATCAAGTAGAGTTCTATGTATATATGTATACACGTTCTTTTTAACGTTCACTAGAGTCACTTTATCTTTGACTTTAACTAAATTTCTCTAACTTTTTCATTTTCTATACATTTATGTATTATTAATCTTTTTATACTATTCTGCAAAAAAAGAAACGTTCCTTTTTCAGAACTGTGTATTTCAACAATAATGTTGTACAAATCCAAATAACTTTACAGATCTTCATTGTAAAGGGTTTAAACAATGTTTTCCATGCATATTCAATTAACCATAATCAAATAATTAACATGCACCTGTGGAATGGTCGTTAAGACCTTAACAGCTTACAGAAAGTAGGCATTTAAGGTCACAGTTGTAAAAACGCAGGACACTAAAGAGACTTGTCTACCGACTGTGAAAAACACCCAAAGAAAGATGCCCAGGGTCCCTGCTCATCTGCGTGAACGTGCATTAGGCATGCTGCAGGGAGGCATGAGGACTGCTGATGTGGCTATAGGGCAATAAATCGCCATGTCTGCACCGTGAGACGCCTAAGACAGCGATACAGGTAGACAGGAAGGACAGCTGATCATCCTCGCAGTGGAAGACCACGTGTAACAACACCTGCACAGGATGGGTACATCCGAATATCACACCTGCGTGACAGGTACAGGATGGCCACAACAACTGTCTGAGTCACACCAGGAACATACAATCCCTCCATCTCACAGCAAGAACTGACAAATCTGGTCCAGTCCATGAGGAGGAGATGCACTGCAGTACTTCAAGCAGCTGGTGGCCACACCAGATACTGACTGGTACTGACTGATTTTGAGCCTCTCTTCATTCAGGGACACATTGGGAAACATTTTTACTTTATCTCTTATGGTGTTGACTCTTTTAGTGTTCATACAAATATTTATACATTAAGTTTACTCCCCTCCTTGAACCACCACCTTATCGTGGTGGAGGGGTTTGCGTGTCCCAATGTTGTCGGGGGCTTCATGCCCCTAGCAGGGTCACCAATGGCAGTCTGGTCCTAGGTGAGGGAACAGACAAAGAGTGGTTCAAAAGACCTCTTATGATGAATTCAAACATTGGAAAACGTTTTCCCTCGCCTGGACGTGGGTCACCGGGGCCTCCCTCTGGAGCCAGGCCTGGAGGTGGGGCCCGATGGCGAGCGCCTGCTGGTCGGGCCTGCACCCATGGGGCCCGGCCGGGCACAGCCCGAAGAGCCAATGTGGGTCCCCCTTCCCATGGGCTCACCACCTGTAGCAGGGGCCAAAGAGATCGGGTGCAGTGTGAGCTGGGTGGTGGCCGAAGACAGGGGCCTTGGCGATCTGATCCTCGGCTGCAGAAGCTGGCTCTAGGGACGTGGAATGTCACCTCTCTGGCGGGGAAGGAGCCTGAGCTAGTGCGTGAGGTTGAGAAGTTCCGGCTAGATATAGTTGGACTCACCTCGACGCACAGCTTGGACTCTGGAACCAGTCTCCTTGAGAGGGGCTGGACTCTCTTCTACTCTGGAGTTGCCACCGGTGAGAGGCGCCAAGCAGGTGTGGGCATACTTATTGCCCCCCGGCTCGGGGCCTGTACATTAGGGTTCACCGCAGTGGACGAGAGGGTGGCCTCCCTCTGCCTTCGGGTGGGGGGACGGATCCTTACTGTTGTTTGCGCTTATGCGCCGAACAGCAGTTTGGAGTACCCGCCCTTTTTGGGGTCTCTAGAGGGGGCGCTAGAGAGCGTCCCTCCTGGGGACTCCATCGTTCTGTTGGGGGACTTCAATGCTGACGTGGGCAATGACAGTGAGACCTGGAATGGCGTGATTGGGATGAACGGCCCCCCCGATCTGAACTAGAGCGGTGTTTTGTTATTGAACTTCTGTGCTCATCACGGATTGTCCATAACGAACACCATGTTCAGGCATAAGGGTGTCCATATGTGCACCTGGCACCAGGACACCCTAGGCCGCAGTTCGATGATCGACTTTGTGGTCGTGTCGTCGGACTTGCGGCCACATATCTTGGACACTCGGGTGAAGAGAGGGGCAGAGTTGTCAGCTGATCACCACCTGGTGGTGAGTTGGCTCCATTGGCAGGGTAGGACGCCGGTCAGGCCTGGTAGACCCAAACATATTTTGAGGGTCTGCTGGGAACGTCTGGCAGAGTCCCCTCTCAGGACAAGCTTCAACTCCCACCTCCGGCAAAGCTTCAACCACGTCCTGGGGGAGGTGGGGGACATTGAGTCCAAATGGACTATGTTCCGCGCCTCCATTGTCGAGGCAGCCAACCGGAGCTGTGGCCGTAAGGTGGTCAGTGCCTGTCGCGGTGGCAACCCAAGAACCCGTTGGTGGACACCAAAAACCCGGGCGTGTGAGGAGTTTGGGGAGGCCATGGAGAATGACTTCCAGACGGCTTCGAAGAGATTCTGGTCCACCATCCGGCGTCTCAGGAGGGGAAAGCGGTGCACGGTCAACACAGTGTATAGTGGGGATGGTGCTCTGCTGACCTCGACTCGGGACGTTGTGGGTCGGTGGGGGGAGTACTTCGAAGACCTCCTTAATTCCACCAACATGCCTTCCGATGAGGAAGCAGAGTCTGGGGACATAGAGGTGGACTCTTCCATCTCTGGGGCCAAGGTCGCAGAGATGATCAAAAGGCTCCATGGTGGCGGGGCCCTGGGGGTGGATGAGATCCGCCCGGAGTTCCTCAAGGGTCTGGATGTTGTAGGGCTGTCATGGTTGACACGTTTCTGCAACATTGCATGGACATCGGGGACAGTGCCTCTGGACTGGCAAACCGGGGTGGTGGTCCCCCTCTTCAAGAAGGTGTTCCAACTACAGAGGGATCACACTCCTCAGCCTCCCCGGGAAAGTCTATTCAGGGGTCCTGGAAAGGAGGGTCCGTCGGATAGTCGAACCTCGGATTCAGGACGAGCAGTGTGATTTTCGTCCAGGTCGCGGAACAGTGGACCAGCTCTACACCCTTAGCAGGGTCCTGAAGGGGGCATGGGAGTTTGCCCAACCAGTCTACATGTGCTTTGTGGACTTGGAGAAGGCATTCGACCGTGTCCCTCGGGGAGTCCTGTGGGGGGTGCTCCGGGAGTATGGGATATCGGATTCCCTGTTAAGGACTGTCCGGTCCCTGTACGACCGGTGTGTGTGTGTGTGTGTGTGTGTGTGAGTCCAGGCAACAACCTCAGATTAATTGGTCTGAACAGCCGTCCGGTCACGTGGTAGTGCGGCATTCGGACGCAGCATCTCGTTCCCGCCTTTCAGGGAACAGGGTTACAGCAATGTAACCCGAGACATTCCCTTTCAAGGCTTCACTCGATGCTGCGTGAAAACGCTATGGGAACGAGAATACCAACGCCGCCGCACTACAGGTGTCTGGACCCCAAGGTTGTGTAGCGTGTGTGCACAAAGCCAATAAGGTCTCAGAACTATGCCTGGGCAGCTAACTCGGGGGCAGTGAGCCCGGAGTAGCATGAACATCCAGATTATAAATGTAAGAAATGTGTGCGGGGAGGAACCAACCCTTCGCGCCACACAATTACTGCAGGGGATACCTCCTGCTGGTGAGACTGGGACGATCACCCTGGTTGGGTGAGCCCTGCTTCCCAGAGGCGAAGTGAACCCATGCGCCTCATAGGAGAGGGCAATATGCATCTCTCACCCAGTATAGTGGCGCTCTGACTTATGCCACTAGCTGATGCGGTGGACGTGAATCTGAAGAGCACATACTGGACAGTAAGTGAAGTTTCTCCTGCTCCGAAGCTGTAAAAGGCGGAGGACAGAAGGCTTCAAACAATGCAGCTAAGAAAATCCTGAGGGTACTAGGGCACAAGCCCAAGGACAAGTTTTTCCTGCAGAAGCTCCAGCACTGAAACATTTTGGCAGTGGACTGGGTCTACCTGCTTGGCACACACTTCTTGCAGGGGAATACCTCTTGCTAATCCAATAGCTGAGGCGATCCCCTGGTTGAATGAGCCCTGATTCCTAGAGGCGAAGTGAGCCCACGTGCCTCATAGGAGAGGGCAATAGCATCTCTCATCCAGAGCATGTAGAAGTTGCTCTGACCTACGCCACTAGCTGATGCGGTGGACGTAGATCTGAAGAGCACAAGCTGGACACAGCAAGTGAAGTCTCTCCTGCTCCGAAGCTGTAAGCGTGGAGGACAGAAGGCTTCAAAAGCAATAGGGTGCCTGTTGGGTTTATAGAGCTTTCGGAAGATAGTTGAGAAAGGATGCAGTTATGCACGTCCTGAAAGTGCTAGGGCACAGACCCGAGGACGGAAACTCCAGCACTGAAACAATTCGGCAGTGGACTGGGTTTACCTGCTTAGCAGACACTTGCTGCAGGGGAATACCTCTTGCTAGTGCAATAGATGAGGCAATCCCCTTTGGCTGAAAGAGCCCTGATTCCTAGAGGCGAAGTGAGCCCACGCGCCTCATAGGAGAGGGCAATAGCATGTCTCATCCAGAACATGTAGAAACTGCTCTGACCTACGCCACTAGCTGATGCGGTGGACGTAGATCTGAAGAGCAAAAGCTGGACACAGCAAGTGAAGTCTCTCCTGCTCCGAAGCTGTAGGCGCGGAGGACAGAAGGCTTCAAGAGCAATAGGGTGCCTGTTGGGTTTATAGAGCTTTCGGAAGATAGTTGAGAGAGGATGCAGTCACGTACGTCCTGAGAGTACTAGGGCACAGACCCGAGGAGGGAAACTCCAGCACTGAAACAATTCGGCAGTGGAGCCCACGCGCCTCATAGGAGAGGGCAATAGCATCTCTCATCCAAAACATGTAGAAGCTGCTCTGACCTACGCCACTAGCTGATGCGGTGGACGTAAATCTGAAGAGCAGTAAAAGGCGAAGCATATCTTGGAAGGCAAGAGGTCCGCCTTGCTACATGAAAATCTCTCCCTGACTACTTCGGAGTAGGGTTCCCATTCCCCGTGTGTCAGAGATAGACTGGACAGTACTACTGCTCCCGCATCCATGCTGGAATGTAAATCGCTCTGAGGGACAGGAACCTGGTGCGCTAGCTGTTAGCGGCGCGAGCACAGTCCGCCCTGGCGATAATATATGAGACTGCCATAGTGTTGTCCACCGCACTAGGACATGGCAGCCTCTCAACTGCTGGAGGAAGTGCTTTAGGGCCAGAAATAGAGCCATCATCTCGAGGCAATTGCTGTGCCATGTGAGAAGATAGCCTCTCCAGCTCCCTTGGGCTGGACAGTCATCAGAGACCGCACCCCAGCCTGTGAGGGAAGCATCTGTCGTTAGCCTCAGCGACGACAAGATGAACTTAGAGTGGGACCCAGAGTAGAGACCGGGGTCTGAACCACGTAGAAAGGGTACGAAGCACCTGGCGCGTAACCCATATTGGGGATTGGCCCTAGTGATATCCACTGGTTCTTAGCCACAACTTAGAATGCTCTCATGTGCAGAAGGCCCAAAGGTGTCACCGTGGATACAGCTGCCATGAGAGCTAGGATGTCTGAAAGTGATGGTCACTTTCTGGTCTAGCTTGTTTTCCTTGAGGGTGTTGAGAATGGGTTCGATACGAGCGGGAGACAGCTGTGCCCGCTTACGACCGAATCCCATATGGCACCCAATGTGTTGTCCTCTGCACAGGAAAGAGCACGCTTTCGTGGCGTTGGGTCCCAGTCCTGAGAACAGAGATGAGCTAGGACGACATGCTGATGTCGAAGCACTAGCCACCGGATGCCCTGGGACTCCCATAAGAACCAGGGCTAAATTTTGTATGTGTGCGGGTGAGCTAGACCAATGGAATGACCCAATACTGGTAAGCTTCGCCCCCAAAAGCGAACCTCAGGATCTTCCTGTGTTGTGGCAATGTTTCTGTATGAAAGTAAGCGTCCTTAAATCGATTGTCAGAAACAATCGCTTGGTAGGGTTGAGAGCAATCACCTTTACAGTCAAGATTTGAACTGTATTCATTGATTTTCAGGTAGCGGGAGAGCCAGCAGAATCTGAAATATTGGACGCAGCCCCCGTTCCTCTTGGGAACCAAGAATACCGACTGTAGTAGCCTGACTCACTGTCTGGTGGGGGAACATGTTCCATGGCCCCCTTCCCCGGCAGCTTGTCAGCAGATGCGCACTTTCTGGTTTCATGGAAGTGGAGGCCACGCCATTGAAAACACAGAAGGTGAAGTGAGAACTGAATCCTGTAGTTCCTCTCTCCAGTGCTTAGTACCCAAGGACATATACTTGGTAGTAGCTTCCACGCTGCCAGTTTCTCATAAAAGGGCAAAAGTTTCGGCAGCTTGGTTAAAGGGGGGGGGGGGTGTTAGATGTTCGGCATCCTGAAGCATGGCAGGAAAAACTAACAGCCTATTGGAGACTGGTGTTGCCCGAAACACCAGTGGTGGCGGAGCAAAAACACCGACCTCCTGGGGGTGCCAGGGAGAACACTTATTCGTTAGAAAGGAATTCTGGGTGCCTCTCCCTATTGGGGGGATATATTTAATCAGTCTGACCTCCTGGGGCAGATAGTGAAATGCGGCGCACCCCAGTTTTTTACGAGGAGGTGCTCGGGTCCAAAAAAAAGAAAACCCACACTCCTTGTGTGGTTACGCCTCACAAGAGTCAGACCCGGTCGAGACTGGGTGGCCGACAATCCCGACTCTTGAGCACGGCGGGGAGGGAATCTCCCAAAAGCTTGTTCGTATAACTTCGCCCCAGAACCTAGTGGCGGCTGAGTCAATGACATCGCTAACCTTATCTTGAAGAGCCCCACCAGTACTTAAGTCTCTCAGCAGGTCAGACTGGTAGGCCTGCAAAACCGCCATGGTGTGCAGTGGAGCACCAAGCTGACCCACTGCCTGAAAAGCTTTTCCCTCCAGGGAAGATAAAAGTCTACACAGCTAGAAAGGAAGTATAAGCTTATCAGGGAGGATGATGTCCCAGGAGAGAGATAGCCTGTGAAGCGTCTCTGCTATCTGGGCGTCAACATATACTCCCGCGTTTCCACATCAACTATATTTAAATAAACAAATAAGTCGATGGCAGGAAAAACACAGCATGAATAAAGCTTACTCCATGAAAGGGTTAACTCATATGGAGAGAGCTGAAGGGGGGGGGGGGGGGGGAGAGCGCCATTGAGGCTCCACCCCCCCGGCCACCAAACGGAAGCTGCCGTCTACTGCTTGTTTTTTTTTTTTTTTTTAAGTGCTTAAGGCCATTTTCATCTCCGGTAAGCAAGAGAGGAATCCTCGTGATGACAACGCGGAAGAAAGGAGTTTTCTTACCTCCGTCTGCCGCAGCTCTGTCAGATGCACGAGTTTTAAGCCAGGAATGCGCGGCGGCTCGCAGCTTCTCACGGAATGCGCGGCGCGCGCAGCACTAGTCGAAGCAGTGTAGAGATTGCACTCCGATATGGATTATCACACACGGAAGGATTTAAACTCGTCAAATTGGTGAGTTAAACACCTTCTTATTTTGCTGGTTTATCACAAGCATGCTTCACAACAAGGCTCTGAAGACAAATGATCTGAGTTTGTTGCCGGCTCACCTGTTTTTATAACCTCCACCTACATCTAATCAGATGACGTCACCTGTCGAGGTTATATATAGCCAAAAACTTTGGCATGTTTCCACAGCATGCTTCAACGACCAGCAACGCAACAAACTGGTTCCCATAGCGTTTTCACGCAGCATCGAGTGAAGCCTTGAAAGGGAACAATGTAATTTTACAGTCAAATTTACTAATGCTTTCACACTCTATGTCAGAACAGATAACATCATGTTCTAAACATAACTTATATACAGTCAAAGTCAACAGTTGTTCATATTGTCAATTGAAACACAAATATATTCCCTGTATTTTATTACATTGCTGATGGAAAACAGCTTATTGCAGTTATGCAAATACAGTGCTGTGAAAAACTATTTGCCCCCTTCCTGATTTCTTATTCTTTTGCATGTTTGTCACACTTAAATGTTTCTGCTCATCAAAAACCGTTAACTATTAGTCAAAGATAACATAATTGAACACAAAATGCAGTTTTTAAATGAAGGTTTACGTTATTAAGGGAGAAAAAAAACTCCACATCTACATGGCCCTGTGTGAAAAAGTGATTGCCCCCCTTGTTAAAAAATAACTTGACTGTGGTTTATCACACCTGAGTTCAATTTCTGTAGTCACCCCCAGGCCTGATTACTGCCACACCTGTTTCAATCAAGAAATCACTTAAATAGGAGCTACCTGACACAGAGAAGTAGACCAAAAGCACCTCAAAAGCTAGACATCATGCCAAGATCCAAAGAAATTCAGGAACAAATGAGAACAAAAGTAATTGAGATCTATCAGTCTGGTAAAGGTTATAAAGCCATTTCTAAAGCTTCGGGACTCTAGCGAACCACAGTGAGAGCCATTATCCACAAATGGCAAAAACATGGAACAGTGGTGAACCTTCCCAGGAGTGGCCGGCTGACCAAAATTACCCCAAGAGCGCAGAGACAACTCATCCGAGAGGCCACAAAAGACCCCAGGACAACATCTAAAGAACTGCAGGCCTCACTTGCCTCAATTAAGGTCAGTGTTCATGACTCCACCATAAGAAAGAGACTGGGCAAAAACGGCCTGCATGGCAGATTTCCAAGGCGCAAACGCCTTTTAAGCAAAAAGAACATTAAGGCTCGTCTCAATTTTGCTAAAAAAAACATCTCAATGATTGCCAAGACTTTTGGGAAAATACCTTGTGGACCAAAGAGACAAAAGTTTAACTTTTTGGAAGGTTCGTGTCCCGTTACATCTGGCGTAAAAGTAACACAGCATTTCAGAAAAAGAACATCATACCAACAGTAAAATATGGTGGTGGTAGTGTGATGGTCTGGGGTTGTTTTGATGCTTCAGGACCTGGAAGGCTTGCTGTAATAGATGGAACCATGAATTCTACTGTCTACCAAAAAATCCTGAAGGAGAATGTCCGGCCATCTGTTCGTCAACTCAAGCTGAAGCGATCTTGGCTGCTGCAGCAGGACAATGACATAAAACACACCAGCAAATCCATCTCTGAATGGCTGAAGAAAAACAAAATGAAAGATTGTGGAGTGGCCTAGTCAAAGTCCTGACCTGAATCCTATTGAGATGTTGTGGCATGACCTTAAAAATGCGGTTCATGCTAGAAAACCTTCAAATAAAGCTGCATTACAACAATTCTGCAAAGATGAGTGGGTCAAAATTCCTCCAGAGCGCTGTAAAAGACTCGTTGCAAGTTATCGCAAACGCTTGATTGCAGTTATTGCTGCTAAGGGTGGCCCAACCAGTTATTAGGTTCAGGGGGCAATTACTTTTTCACACAGGGCCATGTAGATTTGGATTTTTTTTCTCCCTAAATAATGAAACCCCTCATTTAAAAACTGCATTTTGTGTTTACTTGTGTTATCTTTGACTAATAGTTAAATGTGTTTGATGATCAGAAACATTTTGTGTGACAAACATGCAAAAGAATAACAAATCAGGAGGGGGGCAAATAGTTTTTCACACCACTGTATATAAATCACAGCTGATTCCCATCTAGGACTCTTTGGGCTGATCTTCTGTGGAAAAGGAACAACATAGAGCAACACAAAGAAAGAAAGAAAGAAAGAAAGAAAGAAAGAAAGAGAGAGAGAAAGAAAGAATGCCTGCCTGTCTGCATGAAGGAGAGGAAGACGAGTATCAGGACAATTGAGAGGAGTGGGGCAGGGTAGAGGAAGAGGAGGTAGAATGCGTGGTGGCGCTCAAAGAAAGGCCAGAGCTACTGTAGGGTAACTGATGAAATAAGAGCTACTATCATTGACCGTGTCATAAACCAGGCGCTATCATACAGAGAGGCTGGTGAACGAGTACAGCCAAATCTCAGCCGGGACACAGTGGCATCCATTGTCCGTATTTTCAGAGAAACCAACAGGTAGGATATTCCTTCTCCTACAGCAAAGTGTAAATAATTTTACCATTTACTGTATTAGAGTGACTGTATGACTCCGGTCTGGCTTCAACTTGGCGAAAAGGCATTGCTGTAGGAGAAACATAATAGGCCAAAGGGCCGGGCCAGGGAGGAGACAACAACTCCGTGTGTGCCATAATCTCCAAAAACTTGCACTCCTGCATAAATGTCTGATTGGCCCCTAAAACACTGAAATGGAAGGTTTTTGACCATCGTCCATATGACCAAATGTCCCTCCTGGATGCAATGGAGGCTGGATGTGAAGACATCACAGATAAACACTGCCAGGTTTGGATAAGGCATGCCGAAAGATTCTTCCCACGATGCCTTGCCAGAGAAGATATCAGGTGTGAGGTGGATGCAAATAAAGTCTGTACTGCAGCAGCTCTGTGTCTGTATTTTTTTTTAGATAAACTGTACATTTTATAAAGCTACTCTGAGATGGTCATCCACTATTTTGTATTGAATTTCTGCCTCAAAAGAAACAAAATGCATGTATTTACTAAACCCAACAAAACAAAAATATAGAAAGCCTTCAAATATAAGGGCCGACTGGACACATAAAATAATGCACTTTCTGTCATTTCAGCTGATGTTAGTGTTTTTTTGTCGATGTGTTATGATTGACTAAATGTTCCTGTTGGAAGAGAACATGTGTTACTGTTTTGAATAATTATTTGATTTTAAAACATGTTTGCAGTGTTTTGCTAGTTATAGTGTACCTGTGGTTGTTTATTATTTTATTTTGAAAATTAGTTTTAGGGTTTAGTTTACAATGTGTGATTTTGAGCATGAAATTAACCGTTTTGCAAATTGTGTGTTTTAGGTGTGATGGTGCGTTAAGAGTTTAGGAAACTTGTTAAATGTTTTGAAAAAACTGTCATAACGATTGTAAAAAACTGTAAATTGTAAAAAAAATAATTTCTGAAATGAACAGTTTTTTCTTAAGAGATACATTTTTGGATTTGACAGTAGAATAAAACACACTGCTTGAAACACATTGTTTATTTTTGTGTTAATTAATTTAGCATTTTAAGCAGTAATATATGTTCTGTAATACTTTGTGCTTCTTTATTAATAAAACATTTGTTTGTTTGTTATTCCTGTTTTGAACAGCAGGTGGCAGTCTTTAGCTGTTGTGGTGATTTATTGTGGTATCACAGAGTCTCTGCCATAAAACTTTACACCAGTTGATGATTAACATGACCTGTTTCTGATAAGTGAAACACAATAATATCTGAAATAGAGCTTATAATCATTTAAACCTGTTAGAATTCACAGAGATAATTTATTCTTACTGTAAAAATGTTAAACTAATGAAGGACAATCTGTTATTACGGTAATAAAACTAGTCACTTTTCCTGAACCCCAAATCTCTCTAACCCTGTATTTACCTACACTGACATATATAATGTAATATTTACTAAACTGTATATCCTTTAAAAAGCACAAGTTATTACCATTATTGTCCATTATTTTAAACTTCTGAATCAAGACATTAAATTTACATCACCATCACACACACATACACGATCAGAACCAGAATCAGGTTTATCGGCCGAGTACATTAACAAACACTGTGATTTGGTTCAGCTGTTAGTGTCTCTCAGGCAATACAGACATAATACACACAATATACATGTTATTTACAGACATTACACATAACACAGGAAATACACATAACACAAACAGTTCATAGTTTTTCTTTTTAAATAATAAAATGATAAAACAGTGGTTTAGTCTCCTGGCACCTTTCTGGCTCTTTGTTTGATTCCTCTGGTTTCCAGCCACGGTCCACATGGAGATTAGGCTAATTATCATTCCCAAACTGTCTGTAATGTGTGTGTGTGTGTGTATGTGAGTGTGTGTGAGTGTGTGTATGTGTATATGTGAGTGTGTGTGTGTGAGTGTGTATGTGTATGTGTGAGTGTGTGTGTATGTGTGTGAGTGTGTGTGTGTGTGTGTGTGTGTGTGTGTGTGTGTGTGTGTGTGTGTGTGTGTGTGTGTGTGTGTGTGAGAGTGTGTGTGTGTATGTGTGAGTGTGTGTGTGTGTGTGTGTGTGTATGTGTATGTGTGAGTGTGTGTGAGTGTGTGTATGTGTATGTGTGTGTGAGTGTGTGTATGTGTATGTGTGTGTGAGTGTGTGTGTATGTGTGTGTGTGTATGTGTATGTGTGTGTGAGTGTGTATATGTGTGTGTGTGTGCGTGTGTGTGAGTGTGTGTATGTGCATGTGTGAGTGTGTGTGTGTGTGTGTGTGTAGGTGTGTGCCCTGTGAAGTATTGGCACCCTCTCCAGGGTTCCTCCGCCTCGTGCCCTAAGTCTCTGTGACCCTGTATACAGGATAACGTGTTATAGACAATAAGCGACTGAGAGTAAGTGAGTAAAAATTCAGTCAGGAGGCGTTTATGTAAAATTTACAAAAGGAGTCGGTGTTACCCATCAGAGGTGAAGCTGTAACTGTAA
The DNA here is from genome assembly GCA_030522415.1 of Channallabes apus. Taxonomy (NCBI): domain Eukaryota; kingdom Metazoa; phylum Chordata; class Actinopteri; order Siluriformes; family Clariidae; genus Channallabes; species Channallabes apus. Next base: position 2,389,844 of record CM060110.1, read on the forward strand.
GTTCTACACATCTTCAGGACAGAGGACTTTACACTTCAAGTTTCTCAGTAACATGACCGGCTGAGATTTTATCTTATTAACTTCAAAAGAGAATAAAATGGTGAGGATGAGTGTTTATAGCTGTTATAATGTAACATAAGTCACAACAGAAATTAACTAATTTCCCATGAATTATTAAGCTATTTTTTTAAATTAAGTTCAGCCTGTATTCGTCACATACACATTACTGCACAGTGAGATTTATTCTTCACATATTACAGATTCTTGTTAGAAGGCTGGAGTCAGAGGGTAGAATCAGACATTATATGGCGACTCTGGAGCAGACAGGGGTAAGGGGACTTGCTTAAGGGCCAAACAGCAGCAACCTGGCGGAGCCGGAGCTCGAACCGCCGACCTTCTAATCAGTAACTCAGAGCCTTAACACCCTGAAACACCAACGCCTAATTATAACTATAGGCAACAATGTAGAAATGTAAGTTGTGAAGAAATTTTAACTGTAAGTGAATCACTGAGGTATAAGGGGAATAAAACAGACAGGGACGTGTTAGTGTAAGAAAATCAGTTCTATAGTGATTACAATAATTCTGCTTCATCTTACCTCAGTGTCGCTCCTTACATACTGTATAACATCCTCTAAAAATTAAACATATACAATATGTGTCATACTTGGGCTTATACTCATATTTAGGCTCACAGTTTACATGAACAGTCATCATTAGCACATTAACACTGCAGTTATACCCAGTAAACTGGTGACAGGGTCATGGGGACACAAGCCTCACCCATTCCTGCGGGAACCAAAGAAGCGTTCAGTCTGATCAGTTAGAAAAGAGAATGCAGCACAAATAACAAAAAAAAGTAAACATAGGCAATGATAGAAAGGCACCGGAACACCCAGTACACCACAAACCACCGTACACGGGGCTCAGCATGCAAAGAGCTCAAGACCCCCTGACCCGGCTTCCACACACACCAGATTCTAATCTGATCGAGTCCCCTGGGATACAGAGGACAACAAGTCTGATCCATAAATGCCCTGCCCACAACCCACCGCACCCAGAGGATCTGTTACTGATGTCCTGGAGCCGGACACCACAGCACACGAGACCCTGCAGAGCCGCCAGAACTGCCCCGTCTGCACCAGGGGAACATAAACCCTCTGTGATTTTAATATTAAAGGGTTTGATGTTATGCTGTTCAGATCATCTTGTGCTGGTGTTTATGTTTATACATGTAATAACCAGATACCTTAATTAAACAAAACAAGAAGTTACAGCAATGTGTCTTTATTCATATCATTTGCATCACTTTAATTCAATTATTCACAAAGTTTAAGAAGCGAATCAGAAGACAGACAGTAAAGACGTGCAGACATTAACACACATGTTTTATCTTCCTACAGTAATGTCAGAGTAAAGGTGTGTATTTACAGCTGTGAGGAAACACTTCAGTAAACAGAGATGGAAAATGTAATGAGTGTGTTATGTCCAGTATGTATACACACTTTATATAAATACATTATAAACTCACACATCATCATATTACAGATGTCTTTATTCTCCTAAATAATCCATACAGGATGAGCGTCTCTGACTCCAGGGCTGATCAGAGGACGCAGTGATGTTCTGACGTCCACATTAGTGAAAGTGTAGATGTGTGAGTGTGTATTAATATTATAAAATGACAGTGTGTGTGTATCACAGTCTAAAAACACTCCCACTGCTGTCAGATCTTTATTAACGTCTGGAAGTGAAATCAGTTCTGTTTGATCTCTGATATAAACTCCTTTATCTCCTCTTTCATAACAGAGAACCCAGAACTCATTCTGTGGTGTAAACGGGACGCTGGACTCTTTCTCAGCTTCATCACTCGCTACACCAACAAACCAGGAGAGTTTTACTGCTTTCTGTGACTTTCTCACTTTCACCTCCCAGTAATGTTTACCAGCCTGAAACCTCTCTTTACACAGAGTGAAGATTTTAACATCAGGATTGCTCATGCTCGACTCAGCGCACGCAGGATTTCTCTGTACTTCTTTTCCCTTGTACATTAGAGACTCTGGAGTTTCCTCTGAGTCGATGCTGATGTTCACTGCAGAAATAAATGAGATTTTTGTTATTATTATTTGACACTTCACACTTACAGGAATACAGTAATGTTCAACTGAATTTATTTCTCACCTTTGTATTGTTTCACTTCGTCTAAATCTGTTAGAAAAATAATAAATAACAGTAAAGTACAGTGATGAGTTTATAAAGTCAGAAAAAGTGAATAAACACAAATAGACATTATATAAAGATGAGTTTGATCTTTTAGTGTCTCTAACTGTCAATCAGAACACACACACACACACACACACACACAGACACACACACGTGTTCCAGTTCTATCTGTAGTGTAAGGTTTATTATGTTTATCCATAGACGTCTTCTGTGGTTTCGTTCATCTGACTTTATGTCTGTTCATCTACTGTTCCTTATATATTGACAGTAATCTGTAACTTACTGTAACTGATGTGTGACGTGGTGATAGTGGGCGGTGATAGTGGGTTTTAAACCTATGTTTGAAATAATTTTGTATTAATCTAAATAATGAATTTGATATATATGTTATGTTTAAATTTATTTCTAAAACAAATATAATACAGATATTGGGAATATCTGTAATTTACATACTGCACAGATGTTTTTTATTTACTGTAAAAGGTTTAAAACTAAAAGACATTAAACAGTAATAAAACTAAAAGTTTTTATTTACATTAACGAGATCAGGATTCTGATGTTGTTCTGGAACTCCATTAATCTACACTCATGTATCTGTACCTGTAAGGTGTGTTTTATCTTCCAGTGTTTCAGGATTCTGATGTTCAGATGATTCCTGCTGACTGACCTCTGATCTCACACACATTATACAACATTAACAGAAACACATTTGGAAGAACTACTATAGTTTAATTAGAATTCTTTAAAACCTTCCAATTCACTGTTATTATAAATACAACACTTAAATACAAAAAGGTTCTTCTGTGGTTCCTTTAGGGTATATTGACCTTGAGTCTCTTGAAAGGCGCTATATAAAATAAACTTATTATTATTATTTTACATAATGAAGAGCACTAAGCTTTCTGAAATAGTGAGGAAAGGGGACAGAGATTTAGTGGATTGGTACGCTTTACATTGAACTGATGAAGATCTGATAAAGACCTTTTATAAAGACCATCTTTCACCTCTTCTCTCTTTCTAACTACAGAGACTGTATAGTTATATAGTTGCAGCGTGACAAGACTTCCTGTATAGTCTACTGGACTCCATCAGGTGCTCAGTGATGCTCCATCAGGACGGCGTACTGTTACACTTAATACTGTTCTCACCTACATACATGTGTCTGTCTATCAGAGCAACTTCTAGTTAGTGTCAGTTTTGTTTTCTATCTTCATCCTCCTGAATCATATATTATTAAGTCAATGTTTATATCCCACCTTTTTTACGTAGTACACAATACACTGCAATTGCGACGACACACAGCACCAGAAGAACGGGAATGATGATGATGATGTATCCAGTCAACGACTCTGCACACACAGACATCAACACAAAATAATCATCAGTCTGTTCTTCAGTTCCACCATCTACACATATCCTTACATATGTAAATGTTTATTTCAGTAATAATGACCTGTGTCACGTGCAGGGACGTGTAACATTATTCTGTCTTCTTTTCTCTCCTGATCAGACAAACCCACAGAGCAGGAGATCCACTCAGACTCAGAGGGAGACACAATCAGCCACGAGCTCACATCTACAGTCCCTACAGAGTCTGAGGATAATAAAAAGTGCTTTGTTATTTCTGTTTTTAGGATCTTTAATGTAAGTGTAGATGAGTAGATCTTACTGATGGTGAACTTGTCGTTACTGAGATGTTTCAGATCTCTCCCGTCTTTATCTGTCCAGGTGATTGACGGCTCAGGAAACCAACCATGTGACTGACAGCTAACGTTCACCTTCCCTTCTCCTGCTTCACGTATGGAGAGAACAGGAGTGGATCCCACCGCTGAGAGAGAGAGAGGTTTTTGAGGTTTTAAACTCACTTTATTGTTACAAAAAAGTAAAAGAGACTAATTTTACCAAATATATACAACATTACATATACACACATACACACAACATGCACACACTCATGCGTGCACCCATACACAATATTTAGACATATGTACAATTTATTTATTTTTTATTTTTAATTAGGAAAAGAAAACCGTGACCCTCCAGCCCACCAAACCCTCAATTTTTTTTTTCCGTCTTAATTTTTCTTTTCATTTTAGATTCAGTCATACAGTCTTGTTTGTTGTTTTTGGTTTGTTTAGCTTCCGTTCATTTTTTCTTCTTGTTGAGTGTTCTTTTTCTGCAGTTTTTTTTCTTTATTAGTGACATTTTTTCTAAGTGTTTTTTTTTTATTTTGGTATTTGTAGCTGTTCTAGTTCCTGTAGGTATTGATCAGTTTGTTCCTGGATGTCTATGGTTGTGTCTGGGTTTGGATCTGCTGTGCTGAACGCTGCTTCTTCACTCTGGGTCTGACTTCGGGTTGTACGTTTGCTGGTGTGTTCTGTCCTCTCTTTTCCTCCTGGTTTTTATTGCGGTGCTCTTTTTTTTGGTGTCGATGGTGGTGTGCTGGTTTGTAGTTGCTATATGTCTTCTGTACAAATTATTGGGCGGGGTCACTGTCTGCGGTGGATACTGCTGTACTCACAGTGTTTACAGTAGTAACAGTGATGTTTTCTGCTCCCAGCGCGGTGTGTGTCTCTGTGGTGGTGGTGGTGTGTTCAGGGCTGACCTGTTCAAGTCGCGGCTGCGGTGTGTCGCAGCGGCCCGCTGTGGGCTCCGCCATCCCGGTGTTCTCCGGCTGACTGTCCTCGCGCCGCTGTCGCTGTATCCCGGGCGTGTCACTGCGCGAGCTCCCCGGCTGCACGGCTCCTTGGACAGCTCAGCCTCTTGTGTCCCACGTCCCCGCACTCGAAACACCTCAGCGGCTCCTTGGTGGCGAAGACGGTGTAGCCACTGTCCCCCTCTTTGCATTTAAAGTTTACATACAGCATCTGATCCTCGTTATTTGAAATCATTAACACCTGCCTGCGGAAGGACAGGACATGGCGCATGTTGGAGCTCTTCCACCCGAGCGGGATGGATCTCATGGGGCCAACGAACCTCCCGAAATGGGCCAGATCCTTCATTATAGCCTCGTCCTTTATGAACAGAGGCATGTTGGATATTACCACCTGCGCCGCGGGTACAGACAGAGGAGTTACTTTAACAGCGGCTCCTCTCACACATATTCCGCTCTGCGTCAGTGCCCTCGCGAGGTCGAGCCTGTTCACAAACACCACAACTGCTTTATTCATCCGGGAGGCAGAGTAGATGTTCTCACACTCTCACGACCTGCTCCCCCACTGCTAACAACACATCCTCAATCCGCACACCGTCCTCCGGCACACACCTGACACCATGCCGGAGAGACAAAGTCTCCACACCGGACTCAGAGGCCATGGTGCCTGCTCGCTCTCTCTCTCTCTCACTTTTAAAACTTTTTATTTAAACCAAAAAACATTTGCTGAATAAAGAAAAATAAATAAATAGACAGTCGCCGGAAAAACATGGCAGGACGCCAAGCAGCCTTCCGCACGCTTGCTCACACCCAACGCATGCGCACAGAGAGAGAGAGAGAGAGAGAGAATTAAACAGACAGATCCACCATCAACTTTTCATTTTTAAAATTAATTGATGCACTAAATGTTACCTCTCAGTTTGAGGGTCACTTTAGCCTTATCGTACCAGATATCACTTTTCACATGACACACATAGTCTCCTCTATCTGTTAGCATCAGTTTCTCCAGTTTCACAGAGACGTCTCCTTTCTCCAGATCTCCTAACAGGAACACTCTGCCCTGGTACTGAACATCTACACGACTCTTCTGGATCTGTTTATTTTCATAGAGGAGCATTGGGGTGTCATACATATTGGGACGGTACCAGCGCACTTCCAGGGGTCGAACATCCATGTTGTTGGTGACATCACAGTGCAGAGACACAGAGGAACCGAGGAGCCCTGAGACTGGAGACTCAACCTTCACTGAAAAATATTCTGAAAGAAAGTTTAAGCCACAAATTAAACCACATGTCAAATAAAATCACTGCTTATGAGCTTTAGAGCAGTTAATAGAGTCTGTGTGAGTATTTGTAACAGGTGAGTACAGTCTAAATGCCTTGTTTCAGTAACTTTATTACGGAAGCGCATTGCATTAGCACAATAAAAAAAATCACGGGACTTATGTCATAATTATGACATCCAGATCTCATAATTATGACTTAATATCTCATAATTATGACTTAATATCTCATAATTATGACATCCTAATATCATAATTATGACTTAATATCTCATAATTATGACTTTGTATCTCATAATTATGACTTAATATCTCATAATTATGACTTAGTATCTCATAATTATGACTTTGACGCCGGCGAGAGTGAGAGGGAGAGAGAGAGAGCGCGGCACGCCTCAGTCCAGCGTGTGCACTCACGTTAAATACAGTATGAAAGTACAAAAAAGACACAAACCCCTCTCTCTCTCTCTCTCTCTTATAAATCCTCGGTAAGGGCCAAGCCCCGAGAGGATCTACATTTTTTTTTAGTTTCCCGAGGCCCGTCCGTTCTCGCGTAGACGGCGGAGCTCTGTTCATTTTGCGTTTTCAGTTTTAATTTTGTTTCCTTTTAAGTTCCTAAATAATAATCCCCCGCTATCTCCAAACGGAAAGGTCTTCCCGTGCGTATCATAAGCCCACTCACAACAACTCCTATTTCACTGACCCCCTCTAAAACAAAACCAATATGGAGCGCTTCATGGATACAAAATCATGCATTTGAAATGCATACAGGCTGGCTTTGTGGTATCTCAGAGAACTATCTGGCACCTGCTTACAATTCTGGTTCCTCGCTTCCGAGCAAAAGGATGCAGTAACTTTCGTTTTCGATGTCATGCGCTAAAATGCCCCCTGCCACAAACTGTCTCCCCTTCAATCATTATGAGTTAGTAAGCCATAATTATGAGATGAGGATGTCATAATTATGAGATAGTAAGTCGTAATTATGAGATTTTTTTTTGTGTGAATGCAATGCGTTTATACCCTTTAAAACCGTTAATAAGTAATGAATAATGAGACTGACCAGAAGAAGCCTGAAGGCTGAGAGATGGGAATAGAAACAGTAAAACCCATCTCAGTGGTCGAGCTGTAAAGAGAAGAAGAAGGAAACACATTTGTTGTGTGAAAGAATCCACTGGACCTCTGATATTATTTCTGTAAATTCACTTGGTTGGAGTTTGTATAAGATTTATAACTCACACTGCACTGTATGTATATTAAACATAATAGAGTCAGAGAAGTTAATATTAATAAATGACTATTTTCCTCCAGTTATTGTAAATGATGAAGTGAGATGTTCCCTGTTGTGTTTATTACATTTAAACAGAACTTCATTGCTCTCTTTAAACACACTTCTATGTTCTGATAAATATGTGTTATGGATCTGGTTTAAAATAAACTGCACATGTCAATGTAACAGTGTCACTTTGTTCCTATTTCTGTACCGAGAGCTCGATTACCGTAAAACCCTGTGTACAGCCGCACTCCAGTTTCTACACCTGCTGTCTGGATCAGAGGTTTCTACTGACATTTACACCAACACCATCAAGGACAAAAGGAGATTTTAGTTTATATCAAGTGATATTTGTGAGTGAAGTGTTTGTCTTGTCTGTGTTCTGCTGAATGAGGTGTGTAATGAAGCCACATGACTTATCTGCAGTCCCACCTCATCTTTCACACACAACACAGGAGAGAATAAACAGCAGTAAATCATTGTCTTACCTGAAATCATGGCAGTAGGGAACACTGTGTGCTCAGAAAGATTCACATCAACCAGGAGGAACTCAATCATCTGCAAAGTGTCCATTAAACTCCTACTGATCATCTACACTCACTGGGGGACGGAGTGGGACTCGGCTTTCGGTTTCAGCTGATCATCTTACAACCATGTGTGGAGTCACATCCAGTAACTTTCAGGGATCAGGGACCATGTGTGATTTCATATTTATGTTTAACATAATAAAAAAGTATAACTTAAAGATCCTCTTCATGGAAAATGATCAAATCACAGATGTGTGGAAACTTCCTTCTTTTACATAAATCTCTTTCTCTCTCGTTTCTCAGCATTTAATTCATGCAGTTCCATTCCAAATGCATAACCAGATAGTTAATGTGCAGGAAACATTCAATAATAAATAAATTCATTACAAACTCAATTATGAAACGTTTCATTTACATTTGTAACAAAATATTCAGTATGTATTAGACACATGACATATAAACCTCATTATATAAACTTGACAAACACATGCTTTCCTTTCTTCTTGTGTTTAAACACTCACTTATCATCATCTGCACAGCAGACGGGATACACTCTGGATAGGGGTGGCAATCCATTGCAGGGCACAAACACAGTCATCCACTCTATGCAGACAATTTGGTGTTGCCAGTCAGACTAATCTGCATGTTTTTGGACTGTGGGAGGAAACTGGAAGAAACCCTCCAATGCTATGTATTTATGATATACTACTCATAAATTAATAAAAGGAAGTCCTGTAGTATGATGTTTTCTAGAAGATGTCATTGTTCTCACTCTTTTGATTTAGATATTATTTTTTAGGATGGGTCACTCTTATCAAATGTCGATTGATTAAAATATCTTGGTCTTTGGCTTGATCCTGAATTGTCTTTTAAGTATCACATTGACTGTATTACAAAAATTCATATGGGTGCCTCAGTTCTCTTTATCATTCAATTAATTGTTTTTCATTTCAAATTAGGAAAAGATTAATCTCCCAAATAATTCTCCCTATTATTGACTGACATTATTTATCGCAGACATTATTTATCAAAATACTTCTGATACTAACTTAAAACCTCTAAACATTGTTCATAATTTTTTATGCAGGTTTGTTTTCAGATGTCCTTATAGAACTCATCAATGTACGTTGTATGAAGCTATCGATTAGCTTCAACCCAAATCCCGAAGGCAATATCATTGGCTTCAGTTTCTTTTCAAGTGTATTTATTTTGATTTTCCTTCTTATTTAAACAGTTTTTAGTTTCATCTATTTTATCTATTTATTTCCTTGGTCATATGCAGTATCCACATTTTTCTATTCCTAGAATTTTTACTGAAGTTGATCGAAGGTCTTTTCAATATAAAGCTCCATATTATTGGAACAATCTACCTTCTTCCCTTAAAGCAATTACATCTTTTCATCTTTTTAGGATCAACTTAATATCTCATTTGAAAACAACTGTCACGTTTCCATCACTGACCGCTGTCTTTTCTCCTCTTTTCCTACGCTGTCATGTCTTCTCCCTCACGTGATCATGTTTTCCTTCCGTCTGTCATGCTCTTACACACGCCTCGCCCACTTTACACACCGGCATCTCATTCACAACAAATTTCTCCCGGCATTTAAGGAAGCACAGAGCGCGGTCTCGTTGCGAGATTATTGCGTGCCTTCAGAGCCCAGTTTTCTCGCGTTTCTTTTCATGTAAGTTGTTTCCGTTTTCGACCTCGTCTGTTCTCAGATTTTGCTTCTAGTCAATCGTTTTTGGATATCGTTCGCTGTTTGTTTCCCGGCTGGTTTTGACCTTTTGCTTCTATTCACGGTTACGTCTCTGCTCACCCCCCCCCCCCTTTCGGATTGTTTCACCTCGCTGTCTGACTCATTGGCTTTGAACTCTTGCACTGGTTCACTACAATGTCTCTGCTCGCTCCCTTTTTGATTTGCGCACCGCGGACTTATTTACCTGCTTTTCGAACTGTCTTGCCAGCTCTTTATTATTTCATTGGGATTTCTCTCGAAACACGGAAGTGCTCGACTGCTGGCGTGCCACACCTTCCTTGTTCAAGTTTGCGTCTGAACCACGCCCCCTTTGGCGCTGAATCTGCACTTGGGTCCTGCTCCTCTTTCTCTCTTCATTATTCTACGCCCTTGACAGAATAATCTGGCCACGATGGATCCAGCAGATTTAAATAGGCTCAGAACAGCATTGGAGAACCAGGGTGCTATGCTGGGCTCACACCAGCAAGACCTCCAGAACATCAACCAAATGCTCGTGACCATCACGGATTCTCTCGCTGCTCTTTCATCACAAATTCAGCACCTCCAGGCAGCTCCTCCAGCACAACCCCCGGCCCCCATCCCTATTCCAGCTGCAGTTTCCTTCCCTGTGCAGCACCACGAACCCCACCTACCTGCCCCACCCTCCTATGATGGCAATCCTGGTACCTGTCGATCCTTCTTGTCCCAATGTTCCCTGGTCTTAGAGCTACAAGCTTCATCCTTTCCCACTGATCGCTCCAAGGTGGCATACGTTATCACCTTACTCTCAGGGCCCGGGAATGGGGCACAGCCCTCTGGGACACTCAAGCCCCATGCTGCGGGGACTTTAGGTCTTTGACCTCTGAAATGTGGAGGTTGTTCGCCCGTTCTTCCACCAGGCGAGAAGCAGCTATTAAAATCCTCAACCTTCGACAAGGATCTCGCTCCGCATATGACTACGCTATTGAGTTTCGCACTTTGGCGGCCTCCAGTGGCTGGGATGAGCGCGCGCTGTGTAATGCCTTCGTCAATGGTCTGGCGGAATCCGTGAAGGACGAATTAGCTTCCATTGAGCTACCTTCTGATTTCCAAGGTTTAACGGACTTGGCCGGTCGCGTTGACAGCCGTCTTCGTCTTAGGCAACAGAGAAGGGGCCGCACATTCAGTGAGCGCAGCTCACCCTCCCCTCCTTAACCTGCTCCTGAGCCCATGCAAGTAGATCGCACCCATATCTCTCCAGAAGAGCACCTACGTTGACGCAGCGAGAGAGCCTACTTCTATTGTGGTCAAGCCGGCCACTTTTGGGAGAACTGTCCGCTAAAAGGCAAGGCCCCCTAGTGAGATTGAGGGTCCTAGGGGGCCAGAAACAGGACACTGACTCAACCCCTCGCTCCTGTCTTCCTGTCCTTGTGACCATTAACAACAGAACCCACACGGTATAGACCCTCATTGACTCTGGAGCCGACCAGAACCTGATCTGCCCCCGCACAGTAGATAACCTCAAGATCTCATCCATACCTCTTGAGCGCCCTCTTCCTGTTCAAGCTCTGGACGGTAGCAGCCTCAACCCCATCACTCATCGCACTTTTCCCATCAGTTTAAGAATTTCCGGCAACCACACATAGTCCATCTCATTTCTCATCATGCGCAGATCCCACACCCCAATTGTTCTTGGGCACCCCAGGCTAGTACAACATAACCCTCATATAGACTGGGTCCGTAACACGATCCTAGGCTGGAACCCATCTTGTCTGTCCTCATGCCTTGTCTCTGCATCCGTTCAGCCTCCCTCTGCTACTGATAAAGCGCAGTTCCCCGTTCTCACTAATGTGCCCCTGGAGTATGCTGACCTCCGTGAGGTCTTCAGTAAGTCTCGTGCCACCTCCCTGCCACCACATCGACCCTATGATTGTGCCATCGATCTTCTTCCAGGCACAGCCCCCCCTAGGGGGCGTCTCTACTCCCTCTCTTCCCCCGAAAGAGAGTCCATGAAACAATACATCTCAGAATCACTAGCAGCTGGAATTATCCGACCGTCTTCGTCACTGTCAGGCGCAGGATTCTTCTTGGTTGAGAAAAAAGTCCTTACGGCCCTGCATTGATTATTGGGGACTTAACGAGATCACAATTAAAAATCATTATCCCCTTCCTCTCATGACCACGGCCTTTGAACTATTGCAGGGAGCACGTGTTTTCACAAAACTCGACCTCAGAAACGCCAACCACTTTGTCAGGATAAGAGAAGGGGACGAGTGGAAAACTGCATTTAACACTCCTACTGGCCACTACGAATATCTGGTGGTACCTTTTGGGCTAACTAATGCGCCTGCAGTTTTCCAAACTGTGATAAATGACGTCTTAAGGGACTTTCTGAACGTGTTTGTGTTTGTCTACCTCGATGGCATTCTAATTTTTTCTCACTCTCTGGATGAACATATCACTCATGTCCGCCAGGTACTACAGAGGCTGCTGGAAAACAAGGCAGAGAAATGTGTCAAGGCAGAGAAATGTGAGTTTCACCAGAGATCCACTTCTTTTCTGGGGTTTGTCATTTCTCCCTCCAAGAGCCAGATGGAGCCCTCCAAAGTTAAGGCTGTTATGGACTGGCCCAAGCCCTCTTCCAGACGAGAACTCCAATGCTTCTTGGGGTTTACCAATTTTTACAGCAGGTTCATGAAGAATTATAGCACAGTGGCTGCTCCCCTCACAGCTCTCACTTCCTCAAAGCTACCCTTTCTGTGTAACACAAGGACAGAAGAGTCCTTTATAAACCTCAAACGGAGATTCACTTCAGCACCCATTCTCACCATCCCAGACCCCTCCCTCCAATTCACCGTCGAGGTGAACGCTTCTGAATGTTGCTTCGCTGCGCGTCTGACTTCCGCTTCTGTCTAGGGTATGAATACTCTTCGCCATCTATATTTAATTGGAATTGTAGGTTTCTCCTGACTCTCCTGTAGTGAAATCTCTTACTATCGACTCTCCGTTGTGGAGAGCGCATGCCTTTTGCTACACGCCCAACTTTCCAGTCTTTGTTTCAGTTTTCCCCTAGACGGTTGGGTTCTTTAACATGAACCGACTTACTGGAGTTGGTAAGTGGCTCATTTCCTGTACTTCCTGGTTGTACCAGGAGTGTTAGGGGTTGTTCATTCAGCATCCAGAACAGGTATGTACGTTTTATTAGTATCTTTTATTGTTCTCCATGGTATGTACATGTTCAATTTGTTTCATTTTAATTAGGAGCTGTATTTCGAAGTGAGTGCTGTGGATAAATTCGTGAACACTGCTGTTTTGCTTTGCTTGAACTTTGCATGCCTGAACGCATGGTTTGCTTCACCTTGAATGCTGCTTTGCTTCGCCTTGAATGCTGCTTTGCTTCGCCTTGAATGCTGCTTTGCTTCGACTTGAATGCTGCTTTGCATGCCTGAATGCTGCTTTTGCCTGAAGGCTTTGCTTGTATGATTTTCTTTTTTGCTTTATTTTTGTTTGCTTTACCGTCATTGGACAAGTAGCTGCAATATAATTGCTTCACTGTTGTGTTGCATGGCTGATGCTTTATTGGCCGGGTGCTTTGCTGCTGTGTATGCATTCTGTCTTAGAATTTGTTTTTAAATTGTAATTTGTCTGTCTCTTTCTTATCTTTCTCTCCTTTTATTTTGATATGTCTCTATTTTGTAGAGCTGTGAGCTGAAGGTGACGTGTTGGGGTTGGTTTCCTTCTTCATGTGTTGGTCACTTCTGTGTCGATTGTCACAGTGAATAGTGCGTGGATGTGTTTCACGTGTGTCTGGGGTGACTCTGGCTAGGATATTCATCCCCTTCCTGTCTTTCATAGTCTGCCACCCACTGGATAGCTCCAGCTCTAAAATGATGGTATATTTAAATTTTTATAATTCTTAGTATTGCATATTCCTGATGTCAAATTAAAATTATTTATTATTGTTATATCTAATTGTTGAACTGTGACATTGTGTATTTTTTTTTTGTGAGAGAATAAACATTTATGTACGAAATCCACGCCTCTTGATTCTTCTGTGAACATACCTGGGTGCCTCAGTTAATTTAATAATTAGGGTGTTTTTATTTCCTTGGGTGCAATTCCCAAGGTGGCATAATTGGCTGCAATTGTTAACATTAGTGGAGCGGCGGAGCTCAAGCGAGCCAGCGCCCCCTACCGCTCGCCACAATCTGGCGTAATCGGCAGGATCACTGTTTTAAGCGAAGCCGTGGTTCGTTCATATTTGTTTTTTTCTCTCTCGTGCTGTATTTGGTAAGTTCCTCATTTTCTTTTAAAGCGTATTCTATTGTAAGGCAAAGCAGCAGTGTTCTGCAGGGGACCTCTAATTAGTGGGGTGAGATTTTTCTCTTTTGTGAGTGGTGTGTCAGAGCCTTAAATTTCGATTGGAAATTAAATTTCATCATGGAGGACGAATTGCAGGAGCTGAGGACTTTGGTTGCCCAGTTGCGAGCTGACAATGAACAGCTCCGCCAGGAGCGAGCTACTGTCACTCCAGAAGCCAATGTGGTGCCTTCTACTTCGCAATCCCATCCTCCAACAGGTAATGTCTCTTCACTTCCTGGTGTTCCTGCAACCGAGCGCTTAATTTTCGTACCTCGGGATCGGCGGTGTCCTATGTTTAGGGGGAAATGTGGTGTTGGGTTAGATGAATGGCTTGAGGAGGTATGAGCTTGTATGAGGACTCGCCATTTGTCCGCTAGAGATCAAGCATTTTTCCTGTTCGATCACCTAGAGGGGGAAGCTCGTGACGAGATAAATTATCTTTCTACTGTCGATAGAGAGGATCCAGAGAAGGTTATCTGAATACTGCAAGGGCTCTATGGGTGTTCTGAGTCATATGTAGCGTTGAAGGAGGCCTTCTTTTCTAGGCGTCAGCTAGAGGGAGAAACCTTGCAGGAGTTTTCATTAGCCTTAATGAGCTTTATGGGGAGAGTAAAACAGTGTGCTTTGATCGCTATGTCCAATGCTGATGTCCTGTTGAGGGACCAATTTGTGGAGCATGTTCTTGACGGTGCTTTGCGTCGTGAGTTGAAGCAGATGGTGTGCAGACAGCCCTGTGCTACTCTACTGGAGATTAGAGGTGAGGCAATTTGGTGGGAACAGGAGGGTTTTCCTAGCGGTGCGAGAGGTCGCAGTCATTCTGTTCCATCAGCTTTAGTTTTCCAGTATGGCATTCAGAATAGACCTAGAAGTGTGGCCCATGCTCCTCCTGCAGAGATGGTTGAGCTAAAGTAGTTGTTGAGATGTCAGCAGGAGCAATTAAAAAGTCAGCAAAAGCAGCTGCAGCAGCTCGCTCGTAGCATTTCTCGGTTACAGCCTTCTCAGCGTAGCCGTTCTCCTCATGGAGGTCTTGTGTGCAGGCGTTGTCAACAGCCTGGTCACTTTGCAAGAGAGTGTGATGGGGTGCGTGCTCCCCCTCAGTCTTACTCGTCCCATGTTCCTACCACATCTGACAGGCAGTCTCGTCCAGCGCCGGAAAACTAGCACCCTCCGCGCTGCAGGGCCACAGTTTGGGGGGGTATTTTACTGGCTCATGGCCTGCCCCTAGAAGTTTAGGTGGTACTTCAGCCTTGGTGTCATCCTGTCCACACCTTGATATAATCTTGGGTGGAGTTAAAGTATCGTGTTTGCTAGACACAGGTTCGATGGTGTCCACAATTACTGAGAGTTTCTTTCTTGAAAATATCGAGCCGTGGGGTCAGGAGCATCTTCAGTCCTGCCATTGGCTGCAGCTTAGGGCTGCTAATGGGTTAGCCATTCCTTATATTGGTTATTTGGAATTGGACGCAGAGCTGTGTGGTAAGATAATGCCGCACTGCGGAGTGCCAGTGGTTAAGGACCCTCCCGGTGGTAGCCAGCCTCAAGTACCTGGGGCCTCATGTATCAACACTGCGTATGCACAAAAACTTTGCTTACTCCAGTTTTAACGTTTGAATATGCGTTCTTCCACACCAACTTCATGTCTGGCGTACGTGTATTTCTTGTGTGTGTTTGTTTTATTTCCATTGGCGACTCCTAGAGGCAATTATGTTAAATTGCACACTACTAAATATCGCACCAACACGTGAAAAACATTGTTATTAATTTATATTTGATAAAATGGGTTAATTGACACAATATGTTTCTACCAATTATGTGATTTAGAACATATAAAAGCATTTGCAAATGTATACAACCCTTAGTCTATGGCAATGGCAGTGTTGGCCTTATTAGAGGACATTGTCAATGGCCGAAGGGAACGCATTTTTAGGGATCACAGTGATTTTCTGGCCCTCGATGATGACTAGCTTATTAGCCATTTCAGATTTCCAAGAGCTATCCTCTTGGAGCTCTGTGCTGAGTTGGGTCCAAATTTGGAAAGAGAGACAGCGAGGAGCCACGCATTACCCGTTCCCTTACAGGTGCTGACAACGCTTGGTTTCCTGGCAACTGGTTCTTCCCAAAGGGAACTGGCAGACCGCTTGGGGTTAAGCCAGTCGTCTTTAAGCCGTGCAATGCCAGCTGTATGGGACGGGATCATCCGCATGTCTAGCAGGTATATAAGGTTTCCATACCATGCAGTTGACCAGCCAAACATTAAAGCGCAATTTGCAGCGATCGCCGGTTTTCCTAATGTAATCGGAGCCATCGGCTGCACGCACATTGCTATAAAGGTGCCATCTGAAGATGAATTTGCATACGTGAATCGGAAACATTTCCATTCAATAAATGTGCAAATAATATGTGATGCTCAAACAGGGCCGGTTCTACGGAGGCCAAGAGGAGGCAGCGCCCCTCAAATAAATGTCTTGCCCCCTCAAATAAAAAATTTGAAATGTTGAGAAAGCACATGTTAATATATTCACAAAATGAATTTATAACAAGTTGATAAAATGATCCGCATTAGCGGAAAAATACGCCTAAAAAGGGACACTACACACTACACAATACGATATTAGATTTCACAGGCTGCAGCACTGGAGCCGCAACTCGCCCCCCCGTCTCATGATCTGACCGCGCGCACCCCCCCCTTTCGTCGCATGATCTGACCGCGCGCACCCCCCCGGTCGCATGATCTGACCGCACGCACACCCCCCTCCTCCCCATGCCCCCTTCCATGATCTGACCGCGCGAACACCCCCCACCCTCCCCATGCCCCCTTGCATGATCTGACCGCGCGAACACCCCCCCACCCTCCCCATGCCCCCTTGCATGATCTGACCGCGCGAACACCCCCCCCCTCCCCATGCCCCCTTGCATGATCTGACCGCGCGCACCCCCGCCCCCCCCCCCCCCTGTTTCATGATCTGCCCGCGCGCACTGGGAAAAAACAATACTAGACCGGGATGCACCCTTCAAATTTCTGACTGCCCCCATATGGTCAGGTCTAGAACCGGCCCTGCTCAAATGCGCCTAACAAATATTGTGGCAGGTAGCCTGGGTCAACCCATGATTCATTCATCCTCACAAACAGCATGGTTGGCATGAGGCTCCAAGGTGGCAGGGTGCGCGATGGGTGGCTTCTTGGTAAGTGATGTATTTAAAGATAAGTTTTTTTTAAATTTTGTTATTAATTCCAGTGGACAAACTTGCAAATAACACAGTTTTCCTCCAGTCTACCTCCGATATGAGCACCTTCAGTTCACATTCTGTGAAGTTTCTCTTCTTGCTTGCTTTTGCCATTACTTTTTTGTTTGGTTTTGCCAAAGTGGAGTCATTACCATATTTATACGGGGGAGGAGGCAGGGAGGGGTTTTGCGCTCGTGCACATGCGCTCAATTTCACGTTAATTTGGATGTACAAAGATAATATGCGTGAGATTTCGCGTACGCACTGTTTCATACATCAGATTTTTTTACTGCATACGCATATTTACAGCTTTGTCCGTACGCAATGTTTTAGTATGAATTCAACGCAAGTCTTTGTACATGAGGCCCCTGATGTTTTGGGGATGAACATCATCCGTCGGTGCTATAAAGAGCTTTTTGGGGAGCATGGTCTGGCTTTGTTTGACTCACCCTCTGTTTCAGAGGTTTCAGTATCTGTCATACAGGCACTGCAGCAGTGTCATGAGTCTAGTGCTTCGTCTACTCATGAGCTTTTGGGTAGAGTACGGGTTCAAGGTAGGAGGACTTGTCGGATTCCAGCTGGCGCTATGAAGCTGGTAGCGGCCACCTGCTCCGACCAGTACTCTGGTTGTTCTGTGCTATTTGACCAGTTTGCTGGCTGGACTTTTGGCATCTCCTGCCATAGTACAGGTGACGAGAGGTACAGTTTATGTACCTGTGGTTAACGTGAGTTCTACGGAGGCGGTGCTGTATCCGCGTGTGATGGTAGGTACCCTCCATCCAGTTCATGTTGTTAGCCTACCTGCTGGTATCACAGAGGTTCCAGCCTGTAATGTGACTGTGAATTCGCAGTCTGCTGTTCCTAAAGTTTGGAGTCAGATAGAGGCCTTGGATTTGTCCCTGTTGCCTGTCCCTGTTGTTCTGTTTTCTCTGTTCACGAGATGGACCTTGGCTGTACTACTCTGGTAGCGCATGACATCCCACTCTTGAGTGACGTTCCTGTCAAGCAACGCTATAGGCGTATTCCTCCATCGGAGTATGAGATAGTGAAAGAACATATTAATCAGTTGTTAGCGGCACAGGTCATTCGAGAGAGCAGTAGCCCATATGCCTCTCCTTGCTCGACAGAAGGACGGTACTTTGTGGATGTGTGTTGATTATCGTCAGTTGAACGCCAAGACCAGGAAAGACGCATTTCCTTTGCCCCGTATTGAGGAGTCTTTGGATGCTATGACTGGAGCATGTTGCTTCTCCACCATGGATTTGGCCAGTAGGTACAACGAGGTCCCGGTCACTGAAAAAGATTGTTCCAAGACTGCCTTTTGTACGCCATTTGGATTCTTCGAATGGAATCGTATGCCGTTTGGCCTCTGTAATGCCCCCAGTACCTTTCAGAGATTAATGCAGCGGATATTTGGTGACCAGCAGTGTCAGTCTTTGTTGCTGTATCTTGATGATATCATTGTGTTTTCTTCCACTGTAGAACAGCACCTGCAGAGACTTGAGGTGGTGCTGGGCCGGCTGCAGAATGAGAGCCTCAAGGTCAAACTTTCCAAATGTGCGTTTTTCCAATGGGCGATGCATGTCTGGCATACGTGTCACATGATCTCTGACCAGGGTGTATCCACACCAGGGTGTAGCGACCTCCTTCTACTGTCTCAGAGCTGCGATCATTTCTTAGGTTTGCTAGCTATTACAGACGCTTTATAGACGGTTTTGCAAAGTTGGCAGCTCCTTTACATAGGCTGGTGGCAGATCTGGGTGGTACTGGATCTAAGAACAAGCGGAAATCCTGTGCTATTGAGGCATGGACAGCAGAGTGTAGTGCCAGTTTTGAGGTGTTAAAAACCAAGCTTACAACTGCACCTGTATTAGCATATGCTGATTTTTCATTACCTTTTGTTTTAGAGGTAGATGCGAGTCATTGTGGTCTGGGAGCGGTTCTTTCCCAGGAGCAAGAGGGAAAGCTAAGGTCAATAGCTTATGCCAGTCGGTGGCTCAAGCCCAATGAACATAATATGTAAAATTACAGTTCTATGAAGTTGGAGTTTTTGGCATTAAAATGGGCTATGACTGAAAAGTTTCGGGACTACCTCCTTGGTCAACCTCCTTGGCAAAACCGATAATAATCCCTTGAGTCATTTAAATTCTGTTAAGCTGGGTGCTACTGAGCAGTGTTGGGCAGCTCAGCTTGCATCTTTTAATTTTGAGCTCTGGTATCGTTCAGGTAAAAGCAACCGCAATGCAGATGCTTTGTCACGGCAACTTCACTCAGGTTCATCAGTGGAGGCTATGGTTCCTGGTATGCCACTTCTGGTGTCCTTTCAGTATGTTCCACCGTCAGAGGTGGCCACGGCATCTCTAGCCATTGTGAACGCACTGCCTCGTCAGACAGCTGATTTGTGGGCCCTACAGGAGGCTGATCCAGTGCTCCAAGAGACTTTGTGTTCTGGAGACGGAATCAGCGGCCTAATGTTGAGGAGCGTAAGCGGTTATCGCAGCCTGCCTTGGTACTTTTACAACAGTGGGATCGCTTGGTAGAGAAAGGTGGTATTGTTTATCGGCAGGTCTATCCCCCTAGTGGGGGTGAATCTGTTGACCAGCTTCTGTTGCCACAGGTGTGGAAGCAGGAGGTTCTGACAGCTTTGCATCATGAGAATGGCCATCAGGGTGTTGAGCGGATGTTGGCTCTCCTATGACAGTGGTGCTATTGGCCCGTATGTCAGTAGAGGTAACTGAATGGTGTAAGGCATGTGAGCGTTGCCAAGTTTCCAAGGACTGTTATCCTACTGTTCACAGTTTTATGGGACACCTTTTAGCATCACAACCTAAGGAAATTTTGGAGCCAAATCGGAATGGTCTGGAAAATGTCCTTGTCATGACTGACGTTTTCAGTAAATATACCTTAGCTATTCCAACTCGTGACCAACATGCCACTACAGTTGCTCAGGTGCTAGTAGTTGAATGGTTTAGTAAGTTTGGTGTCCCTGCACGAATTCATTCTGACCAGGGCCGCAATTTTGAGAGTCTCCTTATTCAGCAACGTTGTGGGATTTATGGGATTCAGAAGTCCGGCACAAAGCCACATCATCCAGCTGGTAACGGCCAATGTGAGCGTTTTAATCGGACCCTTCACAATTTGTTACGTGCCTTACCAGTATCTAGGAATAGAGACTGGGCTTCTTGTTTGCCTCAAGTGTTGTTCTGTTATAATACCACGCCCAATCAGTCCACCGGTGAGTCTCCATTCTATTTAATGTTTGGTCGAGAGGCTCAGCTGCCAGTGGATTTTCTGTTGGGGAGAACTCAGGAGCCAGTGGCGGGCCCTACTCATGAATGGATTCTGGAGCACCAGACTCGTTTGCAAACGGCATTTGAGGGGGGCCCAGAAATGGTTGAGGCTTGCTGCAACCCGCAGAAAGCGAAATAATGATCAGCAGGTGCGAGTGATCCATTGAGGGAGGGTCAGTTGGTGTACAGTACGTGCGGGATTTTAGTGCACAGGGCCGTCACAAAATCCAAGACCTGTGGAGCTCGGTGGCTCATGGTCCTTCATAGTCAAGTCGGCCCCTTGGTATGCCTCATCCTGTTGTAACCTTATCAGGGGTAACAGATTCACCACCTGTAGTCCCGGTGGTCTCGGTCTTGGATGATCAAGACAGTGGTAGGGCCATGTTGTGTAGGACAGCACGAAGCACAGCTGGACAGCACACTAATGTCCATCATTTACCAAAATCTGTGGGGGTAGTTTCCCATGGTGGCCTTGGTTCTGTGTGTAGTGCAGCTTCTGCTGTATTCAGGCCCTGGGACTAGTGGGAATGTGCATTGTCGGGTCGACGATTCAAAAGTGGGGGGTAGATTGTAGCAGGATGAGCTGTGGTCTCATCATGTCAGTTATATTTACAGTGGGAGCCACGTCAAACAGCCGCCTGGAGCATGACGGCTCCATGGCAGGTTCATGAAGGGTTAATCGACGCTTCGTGCATGGAATGTGATCCCCCGCGATGACGCAGTTAACAATACCCCGCCCCATGAACGCCCCCATGCGCTTTCTAAAAAGATGGTTGCAATGCCGTATATTTCCGCCAGATGGAGCATTGACTGGCACAGTTAACTGCAGTGTCCAGGAAGCCCAATACCGTATCTTTTAATATATAGACAGTTCTTGTAGTGTCAACATAGTTTCATAAATAGACGACGTGGAAAAAAACAACAACAACAAACCGATTAATAAAACAGATTTGTTAAATCACTCAATACACAACCCATGATGATTATGCTATTTATTATTTAATAATGACTTAATAAAATTAGTTAGTGAAATATTTTTTAAGACATCCTGAAATGATCCTTAAAGACACGGTAGCATCTGTAATTTGTCTATACCGATCATTGTAGGTACGGAATAAAAACGGGGGCTATGTACAGTATTTTACATTACGGTGTATTTTACCTAGTTCCATTTAATATACTGATAGATAATATTTTGCTGCAAAATAAAGCTCAAAATGTAATGTCTGCTTGGGTTTGTTTTCGTTATATTTTTGATGATGTTTTCGCTGATTTTTTTTTTTCACTGATAGTCAACAAGTGGCATAAGAAAGGCAATTAATAGTGCATGCAACCTGGAATAAATATCTGCCCATATGGATCAGTATTTCTTTAGTCATTTAATCATGCATAATGCTCCCCCGTCAAAAGATCTGATGGGGCATTAATCACTTATCACAACTGTGAATGGATGCGGCAGCAGAGACAATTTAAATCCCCATAAACACTTGGAAACAATAATAAAAAAGTTCCAGAGGGTTAGCGCCTGTTATACTAATGTATTTTTACTGTTTTTTTACTGCTTATATTTCGTTTGGTTTTATGGAATTTCATGTTTTTGTGTGTGTGTGTGTGTGTGTGTGTGTGTGTGAGTGCGCGCGAGAGAGAGAGGATACTCTGACAAGATCAACTTCCGTGTGGCTCCTGTGGCGCAATCGGTTAGCGAAGTGGTTCTCAAACTTTTTCTGTCATTCCCCACTTAAGGGGTTGAGCGAATTTTCAAGCCCCACTTGTCAACAAAATAATAACGAAATCAGCCAAGTTTACTGTTTATTGAAATATCAATTCCTAAACCAATACGATCAAACACCACCAAGTTAAAAAAAGATAAAATACACGTGCAATTGTTACAAGGCTCACGTTGTCACTTATCTTTGCATAATTGACCCCATGTTTATTAGCTGCTCAGCAATCGTTTGTAGTTTTTTTGCACATTTCTGACTGCGCCCCTCCCCCCCTGGTCTAGAACGGCCCTGCCTCTGACCGTCTTTTGTCTTGTAAATGAGTATTATGTCAGGGAGCTGCGATGTTCGTCAGTTCGCGGAGGTGAATCCAGATGCAGGTGCAGGCACGAGGCGTTGACTGTGCTTGAAAGAATGAGAGTGGGCGTGTCGCGCCGGGAAACCCGCGGGGCGGGAGACGCGCTGTGAGCGTGGAGCTGAGTCGAAGTCGAGGAGGGGAGAGCAAGAGATCAAAGCCGTTTGATCAGTCAGCGAGGGCGTCGAGCCAAAACGTGAAGCTGAGCCGTGGTCGAGAAACGAAAGCGAAAGTTCAAAGCCATTAAATCCAAGCGTGGCAATAATCCAAATCGGGAGGCGAGGGGAAAAACGAGAGACAAGCGAGATCGGCAACGTGAAAAGTCATGAACAGAAACGCGAGAAAACTATGGCCAAAAAAACACACAATAATCCAGCGCGAGGCAGCGCGCTGCGCTTCCTTATAAGCTGGATGAAATCAGCGCCAGATGAGAAACCAGTGTGCCGGCGGGGCGGTCCGGGAGGAGCGATGACAGCGTGGGAAAGCATGACCACGTGATGAGGGTCTGACAGCGTGGGAGAGGAAATATCAAAAGTCCTTGATCAGCGCGAAGGCACTGAGAGCCTGACATATTCTCACTCACCTTCCAATCCCCCCAGCGCACAAACTCTGTTTGTTTGTCCTGTAAACTGTAACTTTGTTTGCTAGGGCACTTGGTTATACACAGTACTTTAATGTATGGAACACTTAACTTACTGGTTTGGTTTAAATATCGCTTATTACCTTATTCAGCAAAATGAATTCATTATTAACGTATTGAAGTATTTAGTTAAGGACAAAAACAGACCCTGCGCTTGTGTTTAGAACTGCTGAACAGCCATGTTCATAGGTTTAATCAATGATGGATGAATGGAGAGGTGTGTGTGTGTGTGTGTGTACAGATGTCGCCATTAAAAACGCGCGTTTCGAGAAAAGGGATCCCGTGACTTGCCGCGGCTTTGCGCGGCTGCGTGCGGGAAGCTGTGAACATGCCCTTCATTACCTGTAGGGGGCAGTCGTGTTTCAGTCTGAAGTATTGTGTGTCTACTGAAGCCGAAAATGTGTGCAAATTAAACTGCGCATGCGTGTTTGGAGACGCTGTACCTGTGTATCAGTCGGTTGGGAATCATCACGGAGGTACAACACGGCGTGGCTGGAGCTGGAGTTTGTCGTGTTCGAGGTAAGTTTAGCTTTCTTTTTTGGATGTGATTCTCGCTTTCATGACTCCCAATTAATGTTCATCTTAATCTCAGGATGTACAATTAGCAATATTTCAGTTTTTAATAGTGTGGAGATTCACAAAACACCGTTTTCGTGTAAAAACCTGAACCTACGGAGCCCCCCAGGGGTCCTGTGGCAAATAAATCAAATAATAACGAACCGAGCGCGGATTAATAAACCGAGATGTGTATTTCTTACCCCCCACACCTCGGGAAAATGGCGTGTTCAGACAAAGGCTCGCCAGTTAGATGCCATTTCTGAACAAACTGAGTCGTGTGTGTTAAAGCATTAAATGGTAAAAGAGCACTAGCAATAAACGTTTTTGTCTGAATCCGAATTTTATTAATAAGTTACAAGTTAAATTTCAACTGTAAAGAACCTGTACATATGTTCATACAGTATTGACAGCAGCTCTAATTTGTCTAAATCGCATTGCAGACAATAAAAATAAGTCGAGTCATCCTGTGACCCTGCATGCTTAATCTTTCCACACATGATTCTTGCTTCTCACTTTTTCCTTAATCCCTCGCTGATCTATCTTGTATTTTTCTAACGGTGTCAGAAACTTTGTGTTAGTAGCACTGCTTGACATGCTTGATGCCTTCCTCTTTTGTAATTTGCTTTGGATAAAGGCAAACTTACAAAAGATGAAGAAATGCCTAAATGTAGTTGGACGAATAAAAGATTATGTAATGATACAATGTAAATATTTTCACAGAAACAAAGCGTAAAGATGAGACATGAATCTGAAGAGGATCTCTTTGATGATTGCCTGGTAAAGCATTGTTTTCTTATTAATTATACAATTTATTAATACCTTGAATATAGTGTTTGTTGTATTGGACAGAAGCATATAAATGCAAATGAATATATAAATCTGAGTAATTATTGAACGAATTTTCATGTTTGGACTAACCCTTTAAATACAAACTCAGCATTCATCATAGGATTTCCTGACACTGTAAAGGTGCAGAGTAATCTATGGAGTGTAGCCATCTCATGCCATGTTTTACAATGTTTTAGTGATGCAAGATTATTGCTAAAGCAATTTAACCCAAGTTTAACAATCTGAAGTATATGAAGTGATGGTCATTTTTTATTATCAATTGTTTTTATTTTATTTTTTTCTCTGTGAAATGAAGTCAGCACAGGTTGAAGCAATTCAGATTTTTTTTTTGTTTCTCAAAATAAATTATTTATTTTCTTGTACATTTTATGCAGGGGGACAGACGAAGTGATGCCAGTATGCACCTTCTTAAAATCCTTGTCGTCAGTGCTGTTGAAGGGGAAGAACCGGTTGGTGTATCCATAATCCTTGAAGGAGAGGAAATTTTGCACGAATGTGGCAATAGCTCCGAGCACTGCGCTACACATTTGAGATATTTTCAGAAAGTTCTTCTAGAACTTGATGGGCTTAAGCTATCACCCAAAGTGCAAGCTTTAAAGATGAAGTTATCTTAAAACATTTGATTTGGCTTGACTACAAGTCTTTACATGTTGTGTTTACATGTTCAGCTTAATGTTTTAATGCGTTATGGTTTCAATGGCATACTTTTAAGTGCACTAGTCCAGAGTGCTGATTTGAATGTTGCAACTTCACTGCTTCCGAGGGCTATTAAGTTTTAACTTTTATTCTACAGTTTGTTTAATGTATTTTCTGCTGTATTTTATTTCTAAATGAATGCTGTATTTTATTATTATTTTACACAATTTTGTTTAAAACAAGTATTTCAGGCCCTGGTGCCGTGCAGTTTTTTCTATGGATGCAAAATTTAGCTGAATGCACTTCTATTAAAAAGACAACTTGGATCTAGACTGTGAACGTCACAAATATTTGGTAATGTTGGTGAATAAACTGTTTAATTATATTTTAGTTGTGTGATTTATGAAAGATATAGATGAAATAATTACTTAAGTTTCTTTCCAAATCATAAATTAGCAATGTTTACATTATTATAGGGAGTAATATAAATTGATAAAACCAAGTTAAGGGAAAATCTCACAAAACAAAATGATAGTAATTTCATAAAATTATGGTTCCTGCTGATACAATAATGAATTAACTTTACTTGATTATTTTAAATAAATCTAATTTGTGCATTAAATATAATTATGTAACTTTTATTTGATTTCTTTTATTGTTAATTTAATTAAGTAAATTTTACCTGACAATTACGGGTGAGTTTTACTTAGGCTGAATCACAATTCTATTTTCTTCCCCTTGTCCCTTGAAACGAAGTGGAATGGGGAAGGGTATAAATATTTCCCCTAAGAAATGGGACAGCACTGTTATACGTCATCATACGTTGTCGCTGGTTCCTAATGTTACGTCAGAGGACATGCGCCGATGTTTATCACACATTCCAATAAGAGAGATTACTCACTCCCAAAGGTTTTTTGCGCCGTATTTCGATTTTTAAAAAAAGTTGCTCATTTTCACCACGAACACGGATGAGTCTTCGGGTGTCCTCAGCCGTCCATATACAGAATATAAATTACAAAACTGTGGTCACGTTGCAATAAGTAAGAATAGTGTAAGCACCGTTCATTTACATGTACACATATGACCGTAAGCAAAACAAACAATGCGTTATCAAATGCTCGGCAAACTGCCGTGCTACTGAACTTTCATATTTGTTTGTAGCATGCAGTAAAGTGGATGTGACATAAAAATATATATTTGTAATATTGTGCAATATGTGCTATCCGCTAGCAAACTTTAGCGATTTTTTTTGCAAACGTTTCTTTATAGAACATCACCATAAACACAAACACAAGACTAAAGGTAATATACATATAATGAAAACTTGTCATAAAAATCTTTATTAATGGCAAAAATGACAACATTTATGGGTCTGCTTGCTCGAGTGAGCAGCCATGTTGAAAACTTCGCTTAGCCCTTCGTTTGAAGTGAGGTCCTGAAAAATCTTCGTTTGGAGGGCTATCTGGCCCTTCCCCCTCCCCCTACACCTCCAACCAAAGGAGAAATGAGACACCCCTACCCCTGCACGTGAACGCGCCAAATGGAAGGATAGGGGGAAGGGTTGGGATTCAGCCTTAATATTGGAGTAATAAAATTTACTTAAAATCTGTGTCCAAATTGTTATGAGGATTTTATCAAGTAAATCTTACAAGTTCTTTTTTTCAGTGCATGGGTGAACACGATGTTTTAAGAATTTAATTATATATATATATTTATTTATTGTGTGTGTGTGTGTGTGTGTGTGTGTGTGTGTGTGTGTGTGTGAGACCGGTGCAACTCAAACGTCCTATTCCATTGTCACTCATACTGCCGTAGTTTTTAGAGCCCTAAAAAAGCATTCGCTAGTAAGTAAGTAAATAAAAGACAAATGAATAAATAGTTTTAAATTATATATATACAGGGGCGTAGATTTATGGTGGACGGAGGGCATGTGTCCCCACCAATATCCTCCGACCATTGAAATGTCCCCACCAATAATTTAATCCACTTTTTTTTTTAATCGTTCTGTCAACATTAACCTAGACACGCAGAAAGGGATAAATCACGTTCTCTCCTTGAGTCCTCCCGCCCCCAAAACAAATATGAACATTTTGATTGGCTGTGCCTTTCCCTGCCATCATGTGATAGACTATGGCTGCGTTCAGACACAAGCAGCGCCAAATGCAGTGGACTCACATTCAGTACAGCAGGCCAGGATATAGTCTGTGAATACGGACGTAAAACTAACAGCAGATTAAACAGCTAAATGTAAAAGTATAAATATGATCCCTGTCAGTCTCCTAATCTAATGACTGTTTGTCAGAAATCAGTATTGTGAAAGAAATTGATAAGGTAATATACTAATATTACCATATGGCTAGAATTTTGTTGACACCAATAGACAATCCACTTCACACAAATAGTTTTTAAAATGCATTCACTTACTTGGCGAACATTAATGATTTGATTCGAGGTTTGCACACTAAGACTCAGAAAAAGTGAAATAAAATCATTGCTGTTTAAATGCCATGTGTTTATCCTGTTTTGTCAGATAACAGAACCTAAACACCTGTGCTGTATATCAGACAGCGATGGAGAGAGTGTAGATTACACACAGGTGCTCTCTAGTCATTAGCACTCATCAGGCAATGTCTATGGCCAACTGACTGCACTCAGACCAAAGGGGGCTGAATAATTACACACACCCCACTTTTCAGTTATTTATTTGTAAAAAAAAATGTTTGAAATCATGTATGATTTTCGTTCCACTTCTCGCGTGTACACCACTTTGTATTGGTCTTTCACGTGGAATTCCAATAAAATTGATTCATGTTTGTGGCTGTAATGTGACAAAATGTGGAAAAGTTCACGGGGGGTGAATACTTTTGCAAGCCACTGTAGTTGTCCTGAGATTTAACATTGTTACCAATAATAGGCTGAGGCATTCTCTGTCCATGCTCATAAGGAATCCCTCAATGTTTTTCTATTAGGGGACAGAAGCAGATCAGCCATGTTGTAGTTCAGGTGAAGAGGCGAGTTCACAGGAGGTCAATCTGAATGTTGATTATACAGTATATAACATATAATATGTGTGCGTGTATTATACATGTTGATTATACTAATATTTAGCATTATGAGGAGTGATAGGCTGAGGATGTAAGTGATTCATTAGTGTTTTTGGCAAAAGTTTTGAACTGACATTTCACTTTTTTGTCACGCTATTTCATCAGGTGGCAATGCTGTCCGGTCCTAGTGCAGTCAGAGGGGAAGAGTTAGGGTCAAAGCCATTGTTCACCCCCAAAAAAACTTTACTCACTATTTACTCCTTAAGTGGTTCCAAACTTTAATGATTTTCTTTATTTTGTTGAATACAAAATAAGATATTGGGGAAAAAAGCTGAAAACATTGACTTCCGTAGCAGGAAAAACAAATACTATGTAAATCAATGATTACAGGTTTTCAGCATTCTACAAAATATCATCTTTAGTGTTTATCAGAAGAAAAAAAGAACAGCCTGGACAATATTGATGCCAAACAAATATGCCAGCAGTTTATTTTTGTTAACGAGAGGCGAAGGCATGTTTTTGTCTCCTTCATATAGGAGCAATAGGCATTGAGCTGTTGTGTGGTACTCTACCTAGTAGTTCATGTTTAGATGTAATCTACTTTTATATATATACAGATGATTGAGATGTTTCATTTGCACTAGGGCTCAATAAAGAATAGTTTTTATTTTATTAAAGACTATCTTTTTGTCAGTTATGAAACATTCCTTTAACTTTACACTATTCCTTAATTTAACTTAATGAATTGCATTTCGAGTGGATTAATATAAATCGAAGCATTGCTAGTATTAATGTAAAGTGATTTCGCACCATATTAAGAAAAACATGTATTCAGTGGACATAGTTGGGGTGGGAGGTTGGTGGGTGGAAAAGGGGATTGGGGGATGGGGTATTAGTTGGAGTCATAGGTAGCAAACCTACGCCTTTGTGTGTGTGTATATATATATATATATATATATATATATATATATATATATATATATATATATATATATGGAAATATAATTAATATTTTCGTGTTTAATTAAAAAAAAAAAAAAATTTTAATGGTCAGTGATTGTTGCAGACATTTACACTATTAAGTTCTCCTTCAACGTGTCATAGCCGATAACTGCCCCTTTGATGTGCTGGGTATGGCGGGGCGTCAACTGCTGATCAGTGTGTGTAAAGTACGCTACTTTACACTGATCAGCCGTCGACGCCCCGCCATACCCAGCACATCAAAGGGGCACACTCATAAACTCTCCGTGTGCACACACATAAACTCTCCGTACACACACACACACGATTTATAGATAAAATGCAGACATAAAAACGCCACCACCCCCCCCCCCCCCCCAGGAAAACAACAAACACAAATATATAGACTACAGTACTCGCTCCGTGCGCGCTCCAATGTGAGCCGATTTATTCAAGTGATAATTAGAGAATAGAGAGATTAATAACAGAGGAAGACCAAAGAGGAGATTTATGGATGCAGTGAGAGAGGACATGAAGTTGGTTGGTGTGAGAGAAGAGGATGCAGAGGATAGGGTTAGATAGAGGCAGATGATTCGCTGTGGCGACCCCTGAAAGGGAACAGCCGAAAGACAAAGAAGAAGAAGAAGAGATTAATAACAGATAAAGCATAATATAGCCTTCCAGACAGTGTTCGGGGAGCAGACACGGTTTCTCAGTTCAAAAGTAGACTCAAGACGCATCTTTTTAATCTGGCATACACATAACTCATCCCAGTACTCATACTCCAGTACACCTATACCGAATGGCAACTACGCTAATTCTCCCCATCTGTTCTGTATTTCTCTACCCATCCCGTGGCATCGGGAGATTTTGCCAGCTTCAGTAGACAAAGGCCGACCCTGCGAGGTTCCTGAGGCATCCAGAGAAGGACCAGCTCCAGCTGGATTCAGCTTTATGATGGTTGGAGCTACACATGCTGCTCCTGTGCTTCCAGTGATTCAGACATCATCTGCCCTCTGCACCTACTGACTCATCCCTATGTTGAACTGGTCTTCATGTCAATTTAAATAATTTCTGTCATATTGAATTTTCACCTGCACAACACACAAGATGTTATATCATTTCTATCTGTTATCGCCCAAATGAGGATGGGTTCCCTGTTGAGTCTGGTTCCTCTCAAGGTTTCTTCCTAATGCCATCTCAGGGAGTTTTTCCTTGCCACCGTCGCCATCACCCTTGGCTTGCTCATCAGAGAAATTTCATTCATTCGTCTCATTATCAGAGCTCTCGCTGAGAGCGGTAAAACCCGGGGCGGCGGACTTTGTGTTTACATCAGTGATGCGTGGTGTCGCGATGCAGTGGTGGTCTGTAAGTACTGCTCTTCTCTGGTGGAGATTATGATCATCAAGTGTCGACCATTCTATCTACCGAGGGAATATTCAGCTATTTTAATCGGGGCTGTATATGTACCCCCCAACTCCAATAACAAAAGGAGTGAGGCACTAAATGAACTTTACCAGCTCATCAGTGAGCAGCAGACAGCTCATCCAGATGTTTTTCTCATCTTGGCTGGCGATTTTAATCATGCAGACCTAAAAAACGTGTTTCCAAAAATACAACAGCACATAGACTTTCCCACACGAGGAAACAATACACTGGACCTTGTTTACACTACTCAGAGAGGAGCTTACAAAGCCCTACCCCTCCCCCACCTCGGTGCCTCAGACCACATCACTGTCATGCTAATGCCTGTATACAGACCACTGGTTAAAGTCACCAAACCAGTCTGCAAACAGATACAAGTGTGGCCGGAAGGGTCTTCTGAGGCACTCCAAGACTGCTTTAGCACCACTGACTGGGATGTATTTAAACAGGCTGCCACTCAGAACAACCTCACAGACTTACAGGAGTACACAGAGTCTGTCACTGCCTACATCAACAAGTGCATTGATGATGTAACGGTAACAAAGACCATCACTGTCCGTGCTAACCAAAAACCGTGGCTAACAGGGAGGTCTACAGACTAATGAAGGTACGGAACACTGCCTTCAATTCTGGAGATGCAGCAGCCCTGAGGACAGCTAGGGCCAACCTGTCTCGCAGCATCAAAAAGGCTAAGAGACAGTACTCCAAGAGAGTTGCCCATCGCTTCAACGACAGCAGAGACACACGGAGTCTGTGGCAAGGGATACAGACCCTCACTGATTACAAGCCGCCACAGAGGACATGTGACAG
Source organism: Channallabes apus (assembly GCA_030522415.1). NCBI lineage: Eukaryota > Metazoa > Chordata > Actinopteri > Siluriformes > Clariidae > Channallabes > Channallabes apus. Next base: position 2,421,388 of record CM060110.1, read on the forward strand.
CTCTATCTCTCTGCTGAATGAGCTGAATGCATTCTTTGCCCGTTTTGACACCCACAACAGCACCACGACACAGAAACACCCACCTCAGCCCGGCGACCAAGTGATGACGCTTTCCTCAGAAAGCGTGAGAAGATCCTTCCGCAGGATTAACGTGCGCAAGGCCCCGGGTCCTGACAACATTCCGGGCCGAGTATTGAGAGACTGTGCGGGGGAACTCACGAATGTCTTTACGGACATTTTCAACATCTCTCTGAGTCAGGCTGTTATCCCCACATGCTTTAAAACCACCACCATAATCCCAGTACCTAAGAAAACATCTCCCTCCTGTTTCAATGACTTCCGCCCAGTTGCACTTACTCCCATCATTATGAAGTGCTTTGAACGGCTAGTCATGCAGCAGATCAAGACTGCCCTCCCCCCCTCCCTGGACCCCTTCCAGTTTGCTTATCGGTCCAATCGCTCAACCGATGATGCCATTGCTACGGCCCTCCACTCAGCGCTCACCCACTTGGAAAACAAAGACTCCTATGTTAGAATGCTGTTCATCGACTTCAGCTCAGCGTTCAACACAATCATCCCACAACAGCTCACTCATAAACTGATACAGCTGGGGATCAGCACCCCTCTGTGCAACTGGCTGCTGGACTTCCTGACTGGCAGACCTCAGGCAGTGCGGGTCGCCAACAACACTTCCAGTACCATCATGCTGAACACTGGGGCCCCCCAAGGATGTGTGCTGAGCCCCCTCCTCTTCACGCTGCTGACCCACGACTGCATACCATCACACAACTCCAACCTCTTCATCAAGTTTGCGGACGACACGACTGTGGTGGGTCTCATTAGCAACAATGATGAGACTAACTACAGGAACGAGGTGAGCTGCCTGGCCAGGTGGTGCACAGACAACAATCTCTCCCTGAACGTGGAAAAGACAAAAGAGATTGTGGTCGATTACAGGAGAACTTACACCCAACACTCTCCGCTGTCCATCAATGGTGCGATCGTGGAGAGGGTAAGGAGCACCAAGTTTCTGGGTGTGCACATGACGGAAGATCTCTCCTGGTCCATCAACACTGCAGCACTAGCTAAGAAAGCTCAACAGCGTCTCTACTTTCTCCGTAAGCTGAGAAGAACCGGAGCCCCGACACCCATCATGCGCACCTTATACAGAGGCACCATTGAGAGCATCCTGACCAGCTGCATCACTGTGTGGTACGGCGCCTGCAATGCGTCCTGCCAGAAAACTCTCCAGCGCATAGTGAGAGCAGCTGAGAAGATCGTTGGTGTCTCTCTCCCCCCCCTCCTGGACATTTACAACACCCGCCTCACACGAAAAGCAATCAACATTGCCCGTGACCCTACCCACCCGTCTCAGAGCTTCTTTAGTCTGCTACCATCAGGGAGGAGACTAAGGAGTCTCCAAGCCAGGACAAGCAGACTGAAGAACAGCTTCATCCATCAGGCGATCAGGAAGCTCAACTCTCTTCCAGCTCTGCCTCCCCTGTGCTCTTCGGTCTCTCCAACCGTTATACTCTGACTCCTTCATTTTTCACACACACTCGCACACACTCACTCTCACACACACACACACACGCTCTCAGACAAACACTCACAAAAACCTCACACACACACACACACACACACACACACACACACACGCGCTCTCAGACACACAACACTCACAATAACTCACACACTCACTCACTCACACATACACTTGCACCTGTCACTTTGTGCTCCAGGCACCATTGGTACTTTCACTACCTCAAACCGGTGGAAAAAAAAAAAAAAAAAAAAAACCATTCCTTGTTCACACTGGATTTATTTCCCATTTTGTTTACTGATTCATATAGCTCATTATGTTGTCACTTGTCACTTTCTTTTCAACTAAAATAAGCACACTTGCACTATTCCAATTGCACTGTACCGTTTCTCTCCATAACTGCCTTCTGTGTTGTTAACTGTCCCTTTTTGCAGGATAGTAACTAAATTACCTCACCTCTGTTGCCTTTCTAAGTTTGTGTTATTTAAGTCTTTTTTTTTTTTTTTTTAAACCTCTTCAGTGTTATTTGTAACTAGGGCGAGAGTAACGTAATTTCGATTCTCTATATGTATGCACTGTACATGTAGCAGAATTGACAATAAAGTTGACTTTGACTTTGACTTTATTATTATTATCTGCACATTTTTCTCACACATACACACTTCCAATTATTTTCTTTTCTATAATTATTATTATTATTTGTTTTTATTTATTTATTTTCTATTATTATTATTATTTTATTTATTTATTTATTTATTATTATTATTATGATTTCTTAAATTTCTTTAATTTTTGTGAAGCTGCTTTGAGACAATGACCATTGTTAAAAGCGCTATATAAATAAAATTGAATTGAATTGAATTGAATAAGATGTCTATACAGTAAATAAAAATAAAAGTATCAAATCCAACTATTAAAGTCTGATTTTATTGCTATCATTAACCATTTATGTTATATATTTATTTATTTTATATTATTTTATTTTACATTATGTTTTATATATTATAAACTATTATATATATATATATATATATATATATATATATATATATATATATATATATATATATACATATATATATATATATACTATTATTTTAATCTTAAATAAAGTTGGCCTAATACAATATTGTTTCCAATGCTGAAGCAAACATGATTTTGTTTTAGTCTATTCGCTGAATACAACGCGACCCACATCACCTCTTGGTGAAGACCCACAGAAACCGTTACTGTAATCCCCCTTCTCACCTACAGTATCCTTGGTGTGAAAGTTATCAAACCGGTTACAGTACTGCCTGCTTTATTATAAATTTAATAAAACTTTATTGCAACTAAATTGTGTGTGTGTGCCTTATTGAATATTTAATAATGCTTCCGGAACATTGTTGTCCATACGTTTTACAGTATGTACAGTATATTGAAAACAGTGAAGCATAAAACACAAACCGAAAGGACAAATTAAGGAATGTACGAAACATTAACACCTTTACCGTGTTCAAATAAATACTGTAGAGTTACTGCATTATGTTTCAAGACATCCTTAATTTAAAAAAAAATTCCCTAATTATATGTCCACAAATACTTTGACAACATACACTTATCAACTTATCCACACAAACTCTCCATGCACACACACACAATCTCTAAAAAATATTAATAACATACATATACAAATAAACAAAAATATAAACGTCTATATTGAAGTCTACGGTGAACGCAGAGTCGGCTAAGCAGACGTGATGACGCGCGCGCCCTCACCTCTGTTATGGCTGCCTACAGTATTTGGCCAAAAGAACTATAATAATTGAACGATATGCCTGGTCCTGGAAAGAGACATCAACAGTCCGGCGCTGAGAAACGAAAGAACCGAAAGAAAAAAAAGGCCTAAGATGAAGCCTGTGCATCAATTCCAGAAATAAATGAGTTGGCTATATTACTTAATGTAAATATTCTACTAAATCTAACCTGAAATTATAAACTTGATATAAACCACTTTTGAATGGTTGAGCAAATTACCTTTTTTTAAGTTGCATCAAAAAGATTTAAGGCATTCATAATTTAAATATAAAAGCATAAAAATCTTAATTACATATTGATTTACACTCAAAACACATTTCTTTATATAAACATTTATTGTGGAATGAACATATTTTCATCCAAAATGTTAACAATAAGATTTTTTTTTTTCAAAATGTATAAACACCAACAGTCATTCAACACTGTTAACTGAATTTGAAATTGAGAGGAAAAAAAAAAGATGTCTGCATTCATCCACAAATTAAATTTTGCAATGGGTACATTTTGTCCTTGTCAAACCTTCTGGAGAAGAACCAAACTAAATACTCTGCGACTAAAATAAATTACTCCATAAATGTATGTGTGCCCTGCGATGGATTGGCACCCTGTCCAGGGTGTACCCCGCCTAGTGCCCGAAGTCTCCTGGGATAGGCTCCAGGTCCCCCGCGACCCTGAACACAGGATTAAGCGGTATAGAAAATGAATGAATGAATAAAATTACAAATAGTAACACTCAACTTTGCAACATACATTTATTAATTGGACTGAAAAGAAAATTAGAAAATGTTCCTGAAACAAAATCAGCAGAGGTAAAACATGGAACATTCATGTGCGACTGATGGAAACTCAATAAGTCACAATCCCGATTTCCTGTGGAGGGTGAAGACAGTCCTCTTCCTACCTGAGGACAAACAGGGCCATTGTGCACCTCACAAGTTCTGCCTGAGCTTCATCTTCCTGAACAACCTAATAAAAGAAAGGACATTTCTTAGACAATTGCTCTATTTGGCAAAACAGTGTCTGATGTATGCATGTAAAATCACTTAATGCTCCCTATGAGTGAAAAAAACACCTAGGATTATGGTGCAGCATGATAAATGTAATTAGCTCAATGAATACGCCAAAATAACTGACATACATATACACACATTATGTATTAATGATAAAGTTTATTATTTTAAGTATTAATTTCAGGAGGTAATCACCTCCAGGCTCTAGGGTCATAAAAACAAACATAGTATTGTTGGTTATGTTAGGCTTGTAAAGCATGAAAAAATGAACATGGCAGACATTGAAACCTGTATTCAGACAGCATACACTAACCTGTGAACAAGTTAAACTAAAGTTTTATTCTGCTAGTTATGTTTTAATTTAGTGCATCACAGCCAACTTGATGTGGATGCCTTGCTCAGGTCCTGTGGCTTCCATTCACAAGATTACATTTGACACCAAGCTAATTTCTGCTTTTGAGCGAGTACATACCAGATCAAGAACTTGAAGATGAAGATTATATCTCTGGTCTTCTCTCTGACGGGTTCCTCCCTAGTTTCTGATGATCTCCATTAGTTTGTAGTGTTGCTTGTACAAGGAAACCAGTAATCTTGCTTGAAGTGGAGCAGATATAATTCTCAGAAACTCATTACTGATCTTAAAAAAAAAAAAAAAAAAAAGGTAAAAACAAAGATTGGACTGGCTCAAGTTCTTATGTTAGCAAATCTTAATTACAGTGTGTATAAAGTATAGAAAGCAGTACACTACAAACAGCACTCACTCCAAATTAGCTTGTTCTATGTTTACGTCACTTTCCCATTCATTTTTACATCGTTAACCAACGGTACTTAAATATAATTATTTTCTTCGGCGCCGCTGACTTACTGTAGAAACTCCGGTGTTTTTGAAAATCACCGCGTTAGTTAGCTAATGCTAATGCAGGTAATATAGGTGGGTTTAGCTACAGTAGCAAACACGGACACAAAACTCAATCTACAAAGTAGTTGTTCCTGACATAAATCATGAATTTGCTCATATAAGAGATACAGTTAACATAGAAATGACACGAGTTTGCTTTCTTACCTGGTTTAAAGGAGTTTTCTTTGAGAATCTCCACCCGCATGTGATTCAGTCCGTGAAAATGCTGCGTCATGAGGTCATGAGACACGGTTTGAAGCAGAAATGTCCTTTGTGAATGGATTAGATTTAAGTTTAATCAGGGGCTTTAACTAACAGTAACTGAAATACAGGTTCCGATATCCTTCCTTGTTTCAACGTCATGCTCCGGTTTGAGGCGGAAATAAAATTATACCGGCAAAACTATGGTCTAAAGACTGCGCATGCGCAAATCACACTCAACCTAATAAGAGTACCTTGATCAAAATGAAATATTTCACTGCTGTAAACAGAATTATACTAAAGTAAAAAAAAAAAAAAAAGATTCACCCATAAGCATAAATTAGACACTTTAGTTAAAAAGAGCAAATTATTTTTTTTACTAATGGAATGAGGAAAAAAAAAAACACATTAAACGAACGATAGCTAGGTTTACTTTTTTCAGAGGATCCCTCAATAATTTCTGTCTCCTTTGCCTGTGTTTGATAATGTGAAGCACATATACACTCATTCATCATGAAAGATCTATTATAAAACAAAATAAAATTCATGTTCGCTTCAGCACTGTTCATCCGCGTCCTTACATTCATTGTTGTACTTGGTCCGGCTTTTAGATAAAGTCCTTCCATGCGCCATCTGGCGGATATTCAGTGAAGCGCAACACATTTATTTAAAATTCCCGAATGTTGACTCCGGCAAGTCGCGGCACGCCGCGCGCTAAATTGCGGCATCCCGCGGGAAAACACGCGCAGTCTTAAAGGCGACATCTGTATATACACGCGCGCGCGCGCTCTCCTGAATTTCTCCGTTGGCTTTAACACGCACACCCATCCCCCCGCCAAAAACACACACACAGAGCAATTACCATGTCATACTCAGTATTCTGCATTGAGGTTTCTCACCTTCCACTCCTAAGTTTGTCGTTGCTCTTTTGGAGTTCTTAAAACCCAAAACATTTATTTATACTTAGAAAAAATTATTATGGGTCACATAATCACAAACACAAATACATATGATCAAGTGTTTAACTGTTTTAATTTGTTTATATGACCAATAATTATTATTATTATTATGATTTTCAGCCCAATTCTTTGACTATTTAAAACAAAGTTGTGTCCCATTTTTTGCCCATTGAAGTTGTTGGTTCAACTAAACGTTTTTTAAATACCCAAACAATCCCCAAAAATTAAAACATGCAAACATGACTTTACCAATTCAATTTATTCTTCCAAAACTAGTCAAAGTTAAAACAGTAATTTATATAAAACAGGTGAATACATGTTGTCTTTTTGCTTAAAGTTCATTAAACAACCCGGATACACCAGCTGCTTATAAGTCTTTATCTATAGGTCTTTTATATTAAAATATAAATTTTTCAAATATCAAAACTATTAAACATGGAACAGTTGAAGTCTTTGTTTCCCCCAAAGTACTGTATCGGACATTTAGCAGTTCTATGTTCAGAATATACAGTAGACCTGATCAAACATCATTCTAAAGCTGTCGGACTGTGACGTCATCCCTCCTACAGCTCCCTCAACAGCTTGTTCAGGCTCCTCCAGTCCTGTAGCTCCAAAAGTCCAGCCGTCAGCCGTCTGACCCCCCAATCCTCCACAGCGGAGCTCTGCTTAAAGACAACAGGAGAATTTAGTCAAGACAAAGATAAATAAACTTTACAGAACATATAGTTCTAATAAAAATAATATATATTAATAAACCTATTTACCACAGAGTGTGTAAAATACTGTTTTGGGGATTCTGGAATGTAAATAATCTGCCTGTGCTAATGTTAACCAGTGAACAGTGTTAGTGTTAACCAGTGAACAGTGTTAGTGTTAACCAGTGAACAGTGTTAGTGTTAACCAGTGACTGTCTGTTTTATCGTCTGAATTAAATTAACCGAGAATTTACTTAATGCGCTTCTCATACAAATAAGTTAAGCGATATAACACTCGTATATGAGCATTAGTTCATCCCTGAGGCCAAACTATAACTTACTGAAGCCCCTCATACCCCCCCCCCCACACACACACACACACATCCCCTCACACACACGCCCACACCTCCCCCTCCTCCTGCTTAACTGATAAACACTTCAGTGTTGTTATTCAGCTCGTTAACTAAGCGCTCGCGCTACCGCGGAAAGTCCCGGACAAAGTGTGTAAAATATAAACCGGGTTATGAGCGTTACTAGCTCCTGTACAGCTACCCTCAGTCTGTGTCCCTCATCAACTGCATCACATTATATTACAGTCACAGAAATAACCTGCAGATTAACTCTTAACCAGAGAATAAATAAGCGCTGAATTTATCCAGACAACACGCGGTGAGATTCTCTCAGTATTTACAGAGAACACAAACACTCTTCATCGGGTAGTGCAGCTCTTGTAATAGGGACATTAATAGTATTGTTGAAGCTTGAGCATGTTTTTGAGTTAAAGTGGAGTGACATTGTGAGTGTGTGACACTGACAGTAAGCTGTAATATTAACTCCAGACTTGGTAAACAGAACATTAAGTTCTCTAAAGTCACATCTGACCGCTGCTGGTGCTGCCAGTGATATTTAAAACGGCCAATAAAAAACTAAACTGGGAAATAAACTGTAAACTACCACGAACAAATTTTATAAAATAAAACATCACTTACCACGAATAGTCCGTTAAGCCGCCATCTTCATCTCTGTAGTTTGGTAGCGTCAGTTCGGCGGGGGTGGAGGCGGCTTGTTAAAATCACGTGATTGCAACTCAGCGCAGCTGGCTTGTTTTAACGTGTTCTTGAGAACGAAGCGCCATCTAGTGGTGGCACCAGGTCAGTGAATAAATAGGGCTTGAATGGGCGTGTTTACTGTGAAATCTTGACACGCCTTTCTGGCAGAAAAGGGAGGGGGGATTACGGCGTGCAAAGGGCATTCACACGTCATTCAAACTTCAGCCACACGGTCGCGGCTATTTGGCGTGGCTCACACTGTATGTGGGTGCCTAATTTATGACAGTCTGTACACTTATATGCTGCCACACTCTTAGTTGGGGGACTTCTGGGTCACCTGGTTTGTTTTTGTGATTACTCCAGACGCTAGCCAACCTGCTTGCCTGTGAGCTGTTATAAAGGTAGCGGGAGAGCCATTCATGTAGCGCGCCCGCCTCCTTTCATTCGTGTACCTGACTCCCGGTCTTGCCACAATTAAGAATGCTCCTCAAAATCGCTTAGCTATGCTTATGGGCAGTGGTACTTACTTAAATGTTTTCCTTAGGTTTCCTCTGGACTCGTTAACAGTGAGGTATTTCCCTACCAGCTCTGTAGAGTGCGCGCGCTGTTTTATGGTGCGTCTGACTTTCACTTTCATATAAGGTATGAATGCTTCTTGCGATCTCTCTCCCATGTTTATGGACGGAGGCACTTATTTAAATCGGCTTGTAGACTCATTTTGGCTTTTTCTACAGTCATTTTCTTTGGACTCTCCTGTGCGTAGCTTGCATGTTGTTTCGCTGCGCGTCTGACTTCCGCTTCTGTCTCAGGTATGAATACTCTTCGCCATTTATATTTGTGGAAATGGTTATTTAATTGGAATTGTAGGTTTCTCCTGACTCTCCTGTAGTGAAATCTCTTCCTATCGACTCTCCGTTGTGTAGAGCACATGCCTTTTGCTGCACGCTCAACTTTCCGGTCTTTGTTTCAGTTTTCCCCTAAACGGTTGGGTTCTTTAACATTGCCCGACTGGAGTCGGTAAGTGGCTCGTTCCCTGTATTTCCTGGTTGTATCGGGAGTGTCAGGGGTTGTTCATTCAGCATCCAGAACAGGTATGTACGTTTTATTATTACCTTTTATTGTTCTCCATGGTTTCATTTTAATTAGGAGCTGTATTTCGAAGTGGGTGCTGTGGATAAATGCATGAATTCTGCTGTTTTGCTTTGCTTGAACTTTGCATGCCTGAACGCATGCTTTGCTTCGCCTTGAATGCTGCTTTGCATGCCTGAATGCTGCTTTTGCCTGAAGGCTTTGCTTGTATGATTGATTTTCTTTTTTCCTTTATTTTTGTTTGCTTTACCGTCATTGGACAAATAGCTGCAATATAATTGCTTCACTGTTGTGTTGCATGGCTGATGCTTTATTGGCCGGGTGCTTTGCTGCTGTGTATGCATTCTGTCTTAGAATTTGTTTTTAAATTGTAATTTGTCTGTCTCTTTCTGATCTTTCTCTCCTTTTATTTTAATATGTCTCTATTTTGTAGACCTGTGAGCTGAAGGTGGTGGCAGTGTGACATGTTGGGGTTGGTTTCCTTCTTCATGTGCGTGTTGGTCACTTCTGTGTCGATTGTCACAGTGAATAGTGCGTGGATGTGATTCACGTGTGTCTGGGGTGACTCTGGCTGGGATATTCATCCCCTCCCTGTCTTTCATAGTCTGCCGCCCACTGGTTAGCTCCAGCTCTAAAATGATGGTATATTTTAAATTTTTATAATTCTTAGTATTGCATATTCCTGATGTCAAATTAAAATTATTTATTATTGTTATATCTAATTGTTGAACTGTGACATTTTTTTGTGAGAGAATAAACATTTATGTACGAAATCCACACCTCTTGCATCTTCGGTGAACGTACCTGGGTGCCTCAGTTAATTTAATAATTAGGGTTTTTTTATTTCCTTGGGTGCAATTCCCAAGGAGGTCGTAATTGGCTACAATTGTTAACAGTAGTGGGGCGGCAGAGCTCAAGTGAGCCAGCAACCCCTACCGCTCGCCACACTATGCTTAGGTGCAGTAAAAACATCTCCAGTATGTGTGCTTCAGGTGGAAGTGGGAGAAATGCCTTAAAACAATCGATGTAAACAACTGCTGGTAAATTATTGGATTAATTTGAAGGGACATAGAGACAGTCACCCCACAAAGAAAGTGTTACGAACTTGTTGGGAAAAAGAAAGGGTACAAAAGAATAGTTTTGTGGGTAGGAGATAAGTCAGTTAGAGATTTGGGGGTGAGTGAAAAACAGTTCTGTCCAACTATGATATGGCCTGACTATCCAGTGTGGAAAATGGAAACCATGAAAGTTGATTTTAAATTGCGTCAAATCAAATAAATAAATAATAATATAGACCTAGTAGATGAATTTTATAGATATGTGGAACACAAGTATAGAGACCATATTCAGATTTACACAGATGGATCAAAAGAACCTGAAACTGGAAGGACTGGATCAGCAATTGTTTTAGGTAACCAGGGAAATGAAGAAAGCAAACGAACATCGAATGAACTGAGTGTGTATACAGTCGAACTGTATAGTATATAGAAAAGTACATTATACATTATAGGGAAGCATCCCACTGGCTTTTGTGAGGTTTGTCAGACACATGAAACCATACAATATGTACTTATAAATTGCAGAAGATATGAAGAACAAAGGAGGAAAATGATGGAAGAATTAAGAAAAGGTGGATTGGTCGGGACAGAGATAAAAGATGTATTGAAAAGTGGGATGATTGGGCAAGGAAAGAAAAACATCTGTAACTTCTTAGTTGGATAGAATATAAGATGTGGAGGAAATAATTTGGAAATAGAGTGAAGAAACATCAAAGGAGAATCAACCAGAAGGTGGCGGTAGTGCAACACTTACGGATGCAAGCTGCCCATAAACTCCAAAAGAAGAAGAAGACACCCTTTGTCTGTTCACTACTGTGCACCCTCGTGTTTTGTATGATAAACTTTTACGTGTTTTGTGTATACTCTCCCCCAGGACTGAACTGCATCTGCAGGGACACACGTTGTGTTATGGAAGTCCACCGTCAAGGTCAAGGCTGAGAGAGGCTCAGACCTCAGTGTCCAACTCCTGGTGGAGTTTGTTATTTTCTTTGTGTTTCCTTTTGTTCCCAACCAGCCCGCCTGCAGACACAACCTCAGGAGTCAGTAGTATTTATTGTTTCTTTTGTTTGAACATTAACATCATCTCGACTAATAAACCCATTTGTGTTTCACCCTGCATCTGCATTCGCCTCCTAGTTGTACAGTCATGACAGGTTTTAGTTATTTCTAGTTCTAGAAATAACTAAAACCCTGTTAAAAAAGGTTGGCTCTTCACTCAGCAGTGGGTATATTAAAAAAAAATTAAAAGTAGCAGTTATTAAACCACTAAGAAATCTGACCTCAACCCCTGTCAGCTGTCGAACTACCGGCGGATATCAAACCTACCCTTTATCTACCCTTTATATACCCATTTTTTTACATGCTTCCTTTGGGCAACATAATTTGTAAGCATAGTATTAGTTTTCTTTGTTATGCTGATGACAAACATTTATGTGTCTCAGTAAAGTGAGCATAATAAAGTTGAGCAATGTGTGAAGGACATAAGAGACTGGATGCTAACTTGCTTTTGTTTAATCCTGATTAGACAGACATTTTAGTCATAGGACCACAAGCAGCTAGAAGTAATCTTTCTGATCACACTGTAACTTTAAATGTCCATTCTGTTCCATCAAGTGCAACAGTAAAAGACCTGGAGTGCTCGGTGTGATTATATATTCTAGTCTTTCATTTGAAGCTCATGTAGATAATATTACCAGGAAAACATTCTTTCATCTCAGAAATATTGCCAAGATGATAAATATATTGTCACTAATAATCACAGTACTAAAATTACAGTACAAATGTAGAATTCAAATTAAATCAAATCTTATTAGGATCAGATTTAAGCACAATAAATATTAACACAGTGAGCCTTTAGATTTTATCACGTGTAATTAGAAAATAAGTGTGTAGGGTTTTGTGTCATCTTATTTCTTGTTTTCTTTAAATTTATAGTAGATTTATTAACTGAAATAAATGACTATATTTCTGTCATTCCCCACTTAAGGAGGTGGGAGAATTTTCAAGTTTACTATTTATTGAAATAGAAATTTCTAAACCAATAAGATCAAATAACACCAAGTTATTATTATAACAGGCTTACTTCATCACTTATCTAGAGCTTGCTTTCAAAGAAGTCGAGTGGCTTATTAACGTGACTGGGGTGTGTTGCCTCTAAGGGTCTGAGTGGCGCTACATGGACGCCGTGCGGCTGCTTCTTTCGGCAAATCACGTCTCTCGCCTTCCAAAATTCAAAGCCAATCATCTTTGCCCTTTTCCAAAATTCTCCATTATTCTCCATAATTCACAGCCAATCACCTGTCCTTCCTTCCAAAATTCAGCTCGACCAATCCGCGTCGAGTCTCTCCGTTTCCAAAATTCAAAGCCAATCAGCTTCCTCAGTTTCCAAAATATCTGCCTTGGTCCCGCCTTCGAAACATTCAAAGCCAATCAGCTTCCTCCGTTTCCAAAATATCGGCCTTGGTCCCGCCTTCAGCTTCCTCAAACATTCAAAGCCAATCAGCTTCCTCCGTTTCCAAAATTCAAAGCCAATCAGCTTCCTCCGTTTCCAAAATATCGGCCTTGGTCCCGCCTCCAGTGCGGATGCAACTTATTCAAACTTTTAAACGGTTCGGAATATGAATATTCTTTCAACATAACACGGTAAGTATCAAGTATTGATTTCAGAGATAAATAGACTTTATTTAAGCGGTTTGTGTTATATAACGTTATTGTAAATTTGCCGATGCTGTATTAACATTACCGTTTCCTAAAGAGACACGCCTCCACTAAGTTTTACAGTTATACATTAGCGGTGTATTTGAGTGTTTTCCAGTAATGACACCTTTTCTGTATTTATTAACACACAGTGGTCGCGGTGATGTTAGTCCTGGGGGAGTTCAGCCCCGCTTATGATCAGAAGATTAACAAAACCATTGAATGTAAAATACACGTGAACACACGTTTCCCTTGTACATGTACAAACTAAGTGCAGGCTGCTAAAATATCGGCATTCAAATATGTAACACACACACACACACACACACACACGGCATAACAGCGTTATAACGGACATGTGGTGCATATTTAACTAATATGAGATTATAATCTGATGATTTAAAATGAATCACTGTGCACTCGACAAAACAATGAATAATCAACTGTAACTGTAGCCGGACTACAGTAACACCGTAATGTTAGTACACCAGTAGATTATATCCTCATACAGATTTAAATCACAATATGAATGAGGTTTTTGTTATAACTTGAGTCATTTAGTGCATCTGTTGTGGCACAAATCCACCTTGAGTAAGTTTAGACTCTAATACAGGTAATATGACTGAACTGAATCTAACTGTGTATTACAGATATCCGCCATCCTCCTGTATTATACACTGATATAAAATCCATCCATCCAATCCTTTAATCCATGTTTAAAGGAAATGCATTCTTATCGTTTGCCATTAAACAATTTTACAGATTAAGAAATGTAAATATTGATTATGATTGATTATGTAATAGAGGTGTGTGTGATTTAATTATTTAAAATAAAGACATCACTTAAGCATCCTGTTTTTGGTTGCAGATCACAAAGCCACGGTTCGGAGGGGCTCATGGCTCTGCTTTAAAGCCAAACTTAAGACTCTGATGCATGCAAGCAAGGTAATGTTAGTATAATTTCACAGCTTAAATTTGATTTTAAAATATGTCTATTGTTATTAATTTTCTGTCCTTTCTTACTGCTTTCTTACTTTCTCAGTTCCTCCCCAGCTCTTCTGCACTGTCCAGAGCTGAAACAAATGACATGGCAAGAAGGACATTGTCACCCTCTCGCAGTCGTATATTCGGACAGTTTCTCCTCTGTCACTTTCTCCATCTTCTGTGTCAGAAACTGCCACTACCTCCTTAACGTTTCTCCACCAAACTGTAAGCCACTGTGTCAACTGCCATGACTGCTGATCCCCCAGGACCACCAGGGTGATACCCCCCAGCACCTGAGCAACAGCTGCTAGGTCTTTAGGTGAGAGTTTGTAGATTGTCATGCGTATTGTTTTCTTGCTTGTGGTTGTATAGTTATTGATTTTTATTGTATGTGCTATATTTACCAGGCTGTGGATAAGCACTGTCCCACGGATGGACAGAGTGGACCGTCTGGACAAGGACTGAAACTGGGTTAACACTCAGCAACCAGCAGGTCTGCACCATCGTAGCTCTCTGTCAAAACTTTCTGCCATATGACAAGCAACGCGAGGCATCCTCTGCTCGGCATCATGTGCGGCTGAGCACTGGACGGCTCAGGCATCCCAAAACAAAGGGTGAATTTACACCAGGTGTGGGGACCATGGCTTGTCGTGTCTTGTGTCTTAGGATCCACCGGATCACCTGGCCAGTGGACAGACTCTTGTCGCCTAACAGAGGCCATCTTTATCAGACTCTGTGACATCTATAAGAGCCCTCAACACACAAATTCATTATGCATTGACAAAATGGACAATGATTAAAGGGCTGATAAAAAAAATTGACTAATAATTTGTGAAAACTTGTGATTTAATTGGTGGTGTGTAAATAGTGTCTAAGTTGCAGATTTGATCTCTATATACATAGATACATGTCTTCTGTTCTTTTTTATTGTTGTTTTATACCCGATTTTACCAGAAAGACAGTCATTTTTAAGTTTTTCTTTGCATGTATTTCCTCCTAGCATTTAATTTGAGATAATTTTTAAAGAACTGGAAGAAGGTGGAGAGATAATGAGTGAGTGCAATATATAACTGTATAATGATACCATAATTTGCTAATAAATTTGCATTATATTTTTAAAGAAACTTTATGATTTATTTCTATCACAAATATCTGTACAAACAGGAGTCAATTAGAGTTTGGCTTTTTTTATAGACTAAAAATGAAAAAACAACAGAATATGATTCTCTTTAAAGTACATCACCAGATTAATATTTCATTTGTAATGAATTTGCCTTCATTCCAGCAGGACACAGTCATGTAGAGAAGGCAAATACACTGTTGCATTGCTTTTCATGTTTATTCTATTAATTATTAATTTTAATACAAATGTGCTTTTTGTGTGACACAACATGAAGCATTTAACAACAATCTCTAATACTTTTACAAGAACCTAACCTCATGTTACGATTAATAAAATTTTTGTGACACTTGTCAGATTTTTATGTTTAAAAAAAAAAAACGTCATATGCGGGAATCGAACCTGGGACCTTTGGATCCACAACCTCCCCCTGCCGAATGCATAAAAATTGTCATTTTTTATGCAAATCTTAAAATTACAATCACATTAGCAGTCTACAACTAGAGGGAAACATCAAAGATGGTAATAACTCTGATTTCACTTCATTTTTTCCTCAATTTTTCTTTTTTCTCTTCATTTTTTCTCCTTTTTCCCTTTTCCCCCTTCTTCCCCTTCTTTTCGCCCTCTTCCCCCCCTCAAGCAGACTATTGTTCCCCAGCTTGAGCGCGGCATCCTAGCCACTAGACCACGAAGGATTAACGGTTACCACTGCTGAAATGCCGGCTATTCAACCCGCGACCTTATACACGCGAAGCATTGTTTTTTTTTCGGGATCTCACCAGGACATTTACAATGGTTCATTTGTAGTAACATATGTCTATAGCACAGGCGTTTAGTCAAACATATTTATACCGATCTTTTGCTGTTAATAAACAGAGACCTTTCTGACAAACAACGTGTGTGTGTGTGTCTGTGTGTGTGAATGAGGCATATAGATGTCGGGAATAAGACAACATACACGCGAAGCATTGTCTGTGTGTGTCTGTGTGTGTGTGACTGAGTCTCTCCTTATGTCAGAAAAGCTTATCGAAGCATAGCGCACTCGCCTCGTTACTAAACGAACATTAGAAAAACTTTATAAATATGTAGTGCAAAAAAAGCATGTACCTTAAGCAGGAATCGAACCCGGGTCTCCCACATGAAAGCGCCGAATCCTAACCACTAGACCACCACACTACTGCAAGGCTGCTGCAACAAACAGCACACCACACTCATGTAGGTGCCATTTTGCTCCCGTGTAGAATAACAATGGCCGACGGCTCTTTTTTTCACTCGGGGCGGGTCTTTGCTAAAACACCAGTGTCAATCAACTGTAGTAGGAGCGGCCTCTGTCGGTGTGAGTTCACACCGACAGGCTTTTGAAAACGGGCTGATTTCAGAAGGGGCATCTTATATTATTAAATTAAAAGAAAATCGCTGGGCGGCTCTTTATCATTGTAGAGTGGTTGTGTACACCCTCTCCTAACACACAATGCAGTCCAAACAGCTTGAAAAAGTCCATGTAGCACTGTAGGTGCCCTTTAAGAGTTTGTTGTGGGGCCTTCAAAACATCCCCAGTATCAGCTATGCAAGTAGAAATGGAAGTAATGCCGATAAGAATAAGAAGAATAAAACTACTGTTGGCATACTGGGTTAACCTACAAGGGCATAATAAAGAACATCCAACAAAGAATATTCTTAAAGAATGCTGGGAACACAGCAAAATGAACATATACAGCTTCGGATGGATAGGAGACACTAGAGCAAAAGGCCTAAGACTCCATAAACTCAACATCAGTACCACTTCACAAAACCCCACCATGGAAACTGATAACCCCACCAGTAGATGTAAGCTTAAAACAAAAAATTAAGGACAACCCAACACACATTCCATGCTGGCTAATAGTGCAAAATCATATTAAAACAATAGGAAAAAAGAAATTAATAATATACACGGATGGTTCCAAAGACCCAGGTACGGGACGAACAGGGGCAGCGTTCTACATCCCGCAACACAAAATATCAGCTAAAAAAAGAATAACAGATCAACTATCAGTATACACCTCCGAACTAATAGGAATACAAATGGCACTTAAATGGGTGGAAAAGAATCACCAAGGAGAGACAATAATAGCATCTGACAACATGTCGGCCATAACCAGTCTAGAAACAGGAAACTCATGCAGACAGGACATCCTACATAATATATTACAATTAGTAACAGAATTATACCATAAAGATGTGAGGATTACTGTTCTATGGGTACCAGCACACGTAGGTGTAAAAGGAAACGAACAAGCAGATAAACTCGCCAAACAAGCACTCAAAAGTAAAAATGTCCAAATAAAAATCCCAATAAGCAGAGCAGAAGTTAAGAAAATAATTAAAGAACACACAAACAAAATATGGCAAGAAAGATGGGATGAAGGAGAAACAGGTAGACACATGCATCAAATCCAAAAAAAGATCAAAAGAGGGAAAGTATGGGGCAGAAACAGAAGAGAGGAGATCATCATAACTAGGCTAAGAATAGGACACACAGGACTAAACCAAAGTCTTAAGGTAATAGGCAAACACCCAACTGGTAAATGTGAATACTGTGGACAAGTAGAAACAGTAACACACATACTAACAAACTGTAAAAGATACGGCAAAGAAAGACAGGAACTCAGAGAAACCATGCAGGAGGAAGGAGTAGAAACAACAATAAAAAACATACTAGGGAAGATGAACTGGAAAATATATAAAAGTCTGTTTAAGTACCTAAATGAAACTGGTCTAGTCAATAGAATCTAAGAGAATTTAATTTAAAAAAAATAATAATTTTTTTTCCCCCCAATCTAATGATCCACACTCCAGCCCAGCAGGTGGCGGTAATGCACCTATAAGTTGGCTGCCAGCCGCCATAAAACAACAAAGAAGAAGAAGAAATCCTACGTTAATGTGAATGCGCTTCCTATTGGTTACGCCAGAGGCGCTGTTTCCCACTGTGTTCGAACAGTCTGCAGCAGAGCTGTGGAGAACTGCTGTGGGTAAGTTGCAATCTGTTGTAGCTCCACAATAAAAGTAAAAAATATAATTTCACAAGAAATGTCAGGCACTGTTTGAAAGGTATTCAACAGCATAGGTATTGATTCATCTGTCAAGTGTATTTTTGTTCAATATCTGTGGTATTTTGATACTTTTATTTCCGTTTTGATGTACCTGGTTTTGCCATGTGCTAATGTGCTAATGAAATGCAACGTGTTCTGAATAGGTGGAGTTGTAGCATTTTTGAGCTTGCTGTTTTGTCTCTTACTGCTCTGTGTGCAGGTAATTATTTATTTATCATATAATGTGTATAAAGTTACTCTGTAGTATTCTGTGCATTTTCTGTGGTTAGGTAAATGTTTGGTGCCATTAGTTTTTTTGTGAAAGCACTCAAGAAATGTCCTGTTAATTCTCATGCATACAGAGTTCTACAGAATAGATGATGTAAACTGTGTAATTTATGTAGCATGCTTTACTTTATATTCAGACTTTCTATTATTTTATTCCTGTATGATTAAAATGTCCTATACGATCACAAAGCAATATTGGGGGAAAAAAAAGAGGCTCTATTGAATTGGTTAAACTAGACTGTTTGGTTGTCTTGAAGAAATTCACATTTCAGATTATTTTTATTTTTGTTCATTTTGTTGTTTCATTTCATGTTAAGTGCAGCAGAGCTGTGGAGAACTGCTGTGGGTGGACTTGTAGCATTTTTGAGCTTGCTGTTTTGTCTCCTACTGCTCTGTGTGCAGGAACCCAATAAATTGCAACATCATCCAAGTCCTGAGTGCGTGTGCTGATGAAGGGTGGGATAAACCGGGTCAGAGAAAAATCTAGAAGGTCACATGTGACCTTAATCTTGTCAGACGATTATTGTAAAAATTAGTTTTAACATCCGTGCAAACTTAGCTCGAGGCATTGCCCTGTCGTGTTCTAGCATTCTGTCCCAGTAAAGTTCGAGCTGCCGAAATTTAATAATCACCCTGTTTTTCGCGTCTTAATCACACAGGATTAACGTTAGTTTTTAAAATGCACTTGTACAAGGCAAATATTACATTGAACTTTATTTATATTGTTTACCTCTACTATTGGGTATGATAGCTATATATAGAAATTGATACGGTGACATACTGCACACTTTTGCAATTACATAAGTCTAAATGCTTGTTTAAATAAATCTTAATTAACAATCAACCTTATATAAGTTGTAAAGCCTATATTTTATTTCATGATGTTCTTTTACTGACCAACATCCACTTTACACGTGGTTGATATCTGCAAGCAGTTAAAAATTAATTCTGACATGAACATTTCTTACATTCTTTTACAGATATTGCAGTCACAAGCTAATGCAAGGTAAGTTGGCAATACTTTACTACAGCACACCTCACAGATAGAAAGCAAATAAGTATGTATTCACATGTGTATCGTTTAACTGTAGGTACCCGAGAATGAGGTGGTTAACACTAAATGTTTCTATCTACTGTCTAATTGTGTATTAGTCTCATTATTGTAACTTAACAGCATACAACTATTACAGCATACAGATACTGCTGAAGAAACTGCATATTGGGTTTAAATATGCAGAAAATGCTAAATATACTGAAGACTAGTGGACAGTTTGTCTCAGAACAGGAACCCACTGAGGAAAATTGAAAAAGTGATACTGTACAGTATTTTAACCACTTTGCACTGATTTGTATATTTCACAGGATGTCAGCAGCAGAGACATGATTAAGGATACTTTCTCCAGTCATGTCATGAAAAGCATCGTACTGAGCAGATCTGTAGAAGAAGAAGTTGCTAGTATATCTGATGTCATCATTGTCATCGAGGGAACTGAGGTGCTGCTGGGATGTAAAAATCTCACAAATGCATGTCTTTCACTCATGGGCTGCATTTACTCCCTAAACTTAAGCTATCCCCCAAAGCTGAGAAACACATTTGAAGTGTTCCAGAAAATCTTTCTTGGGTTAGATGCTTTAAAATTTTCTCCAAAGGTTAACTCTTTGCATAGAAAGCTTCTAATGTAATCTACTAGTTGGGCACTACTTGCACTTATTTACACTACTTATGCTGTTTTACTGTTTGTTTGTTTTTTTGTGTGTTTTTTTTGCAAGAAAGGTTGTTCAGAAAACAACTACAACTTCAACTACAGTACTGTTTAACATAACCATTCTTGTGCATTTTAAGTAAAGCTATTCTGCTGGAGACTATAAATGCAGAGATTTATTATTATTTTATTTGATGTTTTTGACCCTTTAGTTTAATCTTATTGAAATTAAAGTTAGCTAATGAAAGGCAGCTACTAGTTTGATATTATTTGCACTTTTATACTTTTGTATTTGATATCTGCAACTGAGATTGTTTTAAAATGTTCATGTTATATTTAAAGTTTTTATATGTTTAAATGTTTATGCATTTTAATGCACTGTGTGGTTGTTCTAAAAAAAGTTTACTGGAGTAAAATGCACTATAGTGTACCATTTACCAGAACCATCAAACAAATGCAGTTTTACTATTTTTTTTTTATTTCATGCTCTCATCTGTTAAGGAATCTCATAGAAATAAAAGATTTCAAGTAAAATGTATGTCAGTGTTATTTTATTGACCACCATTTAAATACATAACATCAAATAATGTTAAAATATTTAAAGTAAAGGTTACTCTATTTAAAATAGGATAACTAGGATTATTGTGTAAAAAAAAAAACATTTATAAGCATTCCTTAAGTAAAATATATAAACAGTCAATACACTTTACTGGGAAATTCCAAGTAAACTTTACTTGAGATTTTCTAATTAAAGCTACAGTTCTTTGTGTTTAGTTTTTACTTGGAAATTCTATTGAAATTACTCACATTTTCTAAGTGAAAAAACTCCTAACTTTTTTTAAGTAAATCCTACTCAATTTTTTTCAGTGTATTTGTAAAGTATACAACCTCCCTTATCCCCTTTTTTTTGTGTATCGTACTGTGTATGACTGTGGATGTGACAAATAAAATTTGAATTTGATTGTTGTAATGTGACCTTCGGAGATCTCTGAATTTGACACGACCGCTTCAGTGAGCATTTAGATGAACATTTTCCTTAATATTTCTTTTTGTTTTGGTTTATTGATGTATTTTCTTTTATTGTGTTACTCGATGTAATTGTTTTGTTGTGTTAGTTGAGCTACTGTAGCTTCAATTGTGAACAAAAATAAAGTTTTGTACATTGTACACATGTCTCTCTGGGATACTTAGCCTACGAACCTGTGTTCCTTGTTTTTGGGTTATTTCCTTGGTTAATCTCGGGGTGACGTAATCAGTTTCAAAAAAATTAACATCCTTCCCCCTCCCTCCGCATTGCCACATGTGTATTAAGTTTCTTTAAAAAAAATTTTTCATTTTTGTGAAGCTGCTTTGAGACAGTGATCATTGTTAAAAGTGCTATATAAAGCTGCTTTATATGTAATTGAATATAATAATAATAATATCATACAGTGCACGCTCCACTAATTAAGTTGTGTAAGTTGAAATTTACATTTTTTGGGAGATTTTCTTTTTCTTTTCTTTTTTTTAGATTTAACAGGGGAATATTAATTTTCCTTTTGTGTTAAACCATTTTTCCTTTTTTATTTTTATATTTTAGGTTTTAAACATCTGTTATGTAATATTTGTGCTTGTATGTGAATAAAACGTTCATGTTTGAGTTGTTTATTCCTGTTTTGAACAGCAGGTGGCAGTCTTTAGCTGCTGTAGTGATTTATTGTGTTATCACAGAGTCTCTCCCATAAAACTTTACACCAGTTATGATTAATATGACCTGTTTCTGATAAATGACAAAATCATATCATTCTGTATCAGTGTGAAATAGATCTCATAATCATCTTCTGTAAAACAACAGACATTTTAAACATGTTAGAATTTATTCATACTGTAAAAATGTTAAACTAATGAAGGACAATCTGTTATTACGGTAATAAAACTAGTCACTGTTACAAACCACAAGTCCCTCCATTATTTTATTTAACTACACTGACATCTAAATCTCCAAAAATTGGAATAGCATGAAAAAAAAAATGTTCTGCCATAATTTAATTTAAAACGTGAAACTCAAATATAATTTATATTCAATGCATGTAAAGTGAAATATTCCAGTTTAAATTTTTTTTAATGATTACGGCTTACAGCACATGAAAATCTATTATTAGCAAATATTTCAATATTTTGATGTTCTGGATTTATGACAAAAAGGCTTCATATATTTTACATGTAATAATTCTAAAATATATGCATTCCACTTTTTTTTTTTTAATTATGGGGGAAATAAATCACAATATTCCAATTTTCTGAAATGTGTTGTATATTATAATATTTTCTAAAATATATATAAGGTTGAAGAGACTCTGCAGTGAGACGACCTGATCATATGAGTGTATATGAGTGTAGCCCCTCTGCTCCCTGCATCGGTCATGTGACCAATCAGAAGAAGAAACCAGGGGGAACCTAGTTACTAGTTTGCTGTGATTCTTGGATTACCTGTGTGTGTGTGTGTGTGTGTGAGAATGACAGGAGAGTAATTTTTAAATTCATAGATACTTTTTAAATTCATAAATACATAGTGTCCTCTATCTGCTAGCGTCAGGTTCTCCAGGTTCACAGAGACGTCTCCTAACAGGAACACTCTGCCCTGGTACTGAACATTTACACGACTTTTCTGGATCTGTGTGTCCTTGTAAAACAGAGCCGCGTATCAGCGGGACGATTATAGCGCACTTCCATGGGTCGAGCATCCATATTGTTGGTGACATCACAGCGAAGAGACATAGAGGAACCAAGGAGCCCTGAGACTGGAGCCTGAATGCTCACAGAAAATAATCCCGGAGTGGAAAGATTTTAAGCAATAATATCAGTAATATCATCAATAACCTCATTAATAACTTTTAATAAACAATGAATAATCACACTTACCAGAAGAAGCTTGATGACTGAAAGCTGGAAAAACAATCAGTAAACCCATCCCAGTAGAAGAGCTATAGAATAAAGCAGAAGTTAGGATATTTTATGTGAATGGTGTTGCTGAACCACTGACCTTATTTTTTTTTATTACTTTTTAAAAAAAAATTTATTTACAAACTATTTCCTGTTGTCTGGCCTCAATCAATTTTTTCCAGCAAAATGAATACAATTTATAACCTTATGGCTAATGGTTGCTATGCCAGTGGAAGCCCGAACATGCAGAACTCAAATAATTACAAATGATAATGAAAACAAAACTCAGATCATAAAGCTCTCTCGTCACCTGAAGACAGGGTTATGCTTTAGTAACTGAAATACTGTACAGTGGAACCTTGGATTTTGAGCATAATTCGCTCCAAAAGCAGCTCGTATTTCCAAACACTCATAAACCAAATCAAATTATCCCATAAGAAATAATGGAAACTCAAATTATTTGTTCCACAGCCACCCAAAAAAATACATAAACACTGTTTTATCGGAGAAATGAACAAGAAATCTCTCTAATGACACTCGATTGAGCGACACACTAATGGAATCACTGCTGTATAGCTTTACAGCACACTGTACTTTATAGCTGTCAATAGCGGCAAAATTCGAACCACTTCTTGAACTGCCAATCGCAGCGAGGCTTCAAACATCATTCATGACGTCAGTCGTGGTGAAAAATACAAGCCTCGAAATGAGCTTCACTAAATCGTTCCTGGATTTCTTGACACACTCTTTGAAACATCGACACAGTACAGTATGTCCGTCCCATCACTAGTGGAAACCATCGAGACTATAGTGTTAACCGCTTCCCATTTATATTTACATTTAATATTGTGTGACTTTTGATAGTCTACAATATACATATGAATACGTTTTTTTGTACTTATGCTACAACAGCTAACATTAATTCCCTCACAACACTTTCTGTTTTCTTTCTCTTTCAGCGTATCCCCCCCCCCCCCTCTCCCCCCACACACAGATACACCCAAAAAAACATATTATCATGCCATCAAGACACTTTCAGGTTAAACTTCACTGTTCTGAAGATGTCAGAAAATGTATACCTTTACCACTTAGTGTTACAAAACACTGAAAGAACACTGGAGACTTAAATAACTTCACCATATTCAAAATTTGCCGAAAGCCGAATCCATAATCTTGGTGCTGAATCTGTGTTAAAGTGTTTATAAGCTGGTTGGTTTGAAGCAGGAGTAAAGTGAGAAAATGGAGACATCATGGCCCTCGTCTGTCACCAATGACGCAAAGCCCAGTGCATTAGTTTGAATTGCTGTATTTCCTGATGTTTTAAAATAATTAAAAAATTACATTTATTCACTATTTTTCATACCGCATTATGTTTGTTATTGTTTTCTAAATGTAATTCAGTTTAGTCACATTATTTTATTATTTTAAGCAAATGATGTATTAATTTCTACGTGTTTTGTTTTTTGTAAAAAATATTTCTTTCCATCTGTGTATCACATATTTTTCTCTTTTTTCTTTTCTTTTGTTCTTATACTTTTGGTTTTGTAAGACTACCCTTCCTGTATTTTTCCGTTGGCTTAAATAAACACACAGACAGGTGTGGTGCCTCTTTCCAGATCCCCGCCCCTCCCCCCATGGTATCGTCAGGCAACTGCTCGTGAGGGTGACTGTGGATCCGCCTGTTCAGACCCGTCCTGTAGCCGCCTGTTCAGACCTGTCCTCTAGCCGCCTGTGGATCCGCCTGTTCAGACCTGTCCTGTAGCCGCCTGTGGATCCGCCTGTTCAGACCCGTCCTGTAGCCGCCTGTTCAGACCTGTCCTCTAGCCACCTGTGGATCCGCCTGTTCAGACCTGTCCTCTAGCCGCCTGTGGATCCGCCTGTTCAGACCTGTCCTCTAGCCGCCTGTGGATCCGCCTGTTCAGACCTGTCCTCTAGCCACCTGTGGATCCGCCTGTTCAGACCCGTCCTCTAGCCACCTGTGGATCCGCCTGTTTAGAACAGTGCTGTGCATCTTCCTGTTGATCTATTTATAAAATAACTGCAGTGCAATTTTGACATTTGACAACTGCAATTATTTTTTGTAAGGGTAATCAGAGGACGCAGTGATTTTCTGACGTCCATTTTAGTGAAAGTGTAGATGCTCTTTATTACTAACGTCTTGGGAGTGAAATCAGTTCTGCTTGATCTCTGATATAAACTCCTTTTTAGAAGACTTGTAAGTCGACCCTTGGTATTAAGTCTATTAAAAATAAATAAATAAATAAATAAAACGTCTGTGCTTCTGGTCTGTGTCGATAAGAAAAAATCAACATAAACTAACTGGCTAGTCGGGTTAGGACTCTGTTACACACTCAGATCAGTTCAGGTAAAATAAGCTTCACTAACTTTTAATGAGGAACTGGTTTGTCAAATCAAGTTGGTTAATTTTGACGCTAAAACAAAAACAAACAAAAAAACAGTAGATTTAATAATATATGATCGCCACCAAACAGGGCCGATGTGATCTAAAGACATTGAGGATACAAAGTGATTAATAATTAATACATTTACATTTAGGCATTTGGCAGACGCTCTTATCCAGAGCGACTTACATTTTTATCTTAATAACTTGTTAACACTCTCCCTAACGCTGGAGGTGCAAGGCAACAATCCTAACCACTACACCACCGTGCCGCCCACCGGGGTGTCCACCTCTGTACAAGGGCCAGTTCTATACAGGCACATATGGGGGGGCAGTGAGAAATGTGATGGGGCATCATGTGTACACGTCATGTTCGAGCACTGTTTTTTCCCCTGTGCTTATAGTAACAGTATTGACTTTGCTGAATTGTGTTGTTAGCTGCATCAGAAGCCTGGAGAAGTGGATTGCACTTTGTCAGGCCTCTACCTTCAGACCTGTCCAACTTGGGTGTCCACTTGAAGACTAAGCTCCTGCTGGTATACTGTAGCTCTTAAGGTCACTGAGGCACGCAAACCCCCTGACCACAATAAGGTGGAAATCCCTCAGGGAGGAAACGGAAAAATAAAAATTCAATAAATAAAACTAAATAAAATAAAATATCCTTAATCCAGATTTTATCAATCAATGACATAACATTTATTTTAGCTGGATGGTCAAATTCTCAAAACCGTTTAACCTAAAGTAAGACTTAACACACTATAACTAGAATATTTACAAAACTGAAAGGTTGTCTTATGAATAATAAAAAAAATAGGTTAAAGCAGATGGGCTATAGAACAGATCATTTTTTTTTAATTAGTTTTTTTATAGTAAATGATCAGGGCTGCGTTTCCCGACAACGATTGATCTTAGCGTTTAAGAGCATTTTCTACGAGTCATTTTGCGAACGTTCATTGTTGTTTCACGTGCGTTTCCCAAACATGCACTTAACACAATTGCACGTGGCCCTGCTTTACAGTAAGTGCTACTTAGGAGTCGCTATCTGTTGGTCACGTGCTGAAATGTCATGCTGTAGAATGACTCGTCATTGTTGCACATGCTGTTTTAGCAATCCATCTAGGTTTTTATTTCCGTTTCTTCTACTTGTGTAAATGTATATTCAACTCGAATAACATAAAAAGTCCTGTATTTTCTTGTTGAGCAAGTTTAAAAACATAAATTAACTTGAAATGTCGTTCTGTAAAAACACTGTCTTGCTCCAATCTTGCATTAAATAATTCTAACAGTTCTAACAGCATCATTTTCGATATTTATATGAAACCTTAATTATTTAAGTAGAATTATTTATCAATTTCTTTATCATCAACAATTAACATAAAAAATAAATATATAATTACATAAATAAAGAAATAAGCTCTTACATTTATTTTTTAAAAGTTTAGCCTTGAAGATAATTATCTTCACCTGAAGTGCATTTGCTAATATGAGAACATTTTAAATAAGCACACACCTAGGGGTGGAGAAATTAGCAAAGAGGTGGAGGAAGAGAATGTAGTCGAGATGAGGCTTCATGATGCTCAACCAAGACATGTTCAATACATGGCTGGGTTTCATGCACGCCAGCAAGTCATGCTTTATTTGTGTCATCTTTAAAGCACATTAAATATTTTCTATTAAATACAGATCATTTTATCAGCTTGTAATATATTCATTTTGTGAGTATATTAACAAGTGCTTTCTCAAAATTTTCTACATTTTGATTTAAGGGGGCAAGACATTTATTTGAGAGGCCGCTGCCCCCTCTTGCCCCTGCGTAGACCTGGCCTCGGTCTATACAAAAATCTATAACACATGATCTTCAGGAAGCGGCATGGATTGAGCATGTGACACCAGAGTGAAGGACAAAGACTTAAAATTATTCTTATTATCTTTATTGTTAATGTTAACAATGTCACTTTTGTCCCAGTACTTTTGGTCACCACTATATGATTTATTATAAAGGTGATATAATCTCCCTAACCTACAGTATAAACCTGAACTTCCTTAAAAAAAAGAAAAGCCTCAGGCAAATTTGACTTAAAATGCCTCGACATTTGTAGTGACACTACATAGAGTTAAGTTTACGTGTTGATGACCAAGAGGAGGGTTGGAACTGTTTTTTTTACCAGTGCACCACATGGTCATGTTATTATTTTAATTATATCACCAGATCAGAAAATATCATGAACTCCTCTATTAGTTTTAAGAAGCATTTAAGATGGATCTAAATATTTGAGCTCACAAAGGATTTGAAACACAAACTTGAGGACTTGGACTTGGACTTGAGAGCCAAGACAGAATTCACAATAAACTCCGAACATTACACTCGATACGAGATTTCACACTCTCTCCCTGACACATACTTGTAATCAGGCGATCTCTCTACAGTTTATTCTTTATGAAATTAAATGTTTAGCCTTCGTTACTGTCTGTTCCATGCCGCTGTTCACGTGTTTGTTTTTTTCCACCTTTATTCTAACTCTTGCCTGCTCTATAATATTCTGTTTGTGCCTGACCTTGTTTCTTGGATTGTTTCCATTTGAAAATATTCAAGTAAATGTTTTTTTTCCTGCGACCGCATCCTGTATCAGCTTTCCTTTCCAACACCCGGTTATAATTATTCATGCGTTGTATATTTTACCTGTAGGTCCTATTTTATTTCTCACATTTCCTCAGAATTCGACTGCAAGACAACATTACTAATTTAAAATGTTCTGGTTGAATCAATTTTGATAGAACGTTTTGTACATAAAGGCAAAATTCTCAATGCGGTGTAAAACTTTGTGCCATATTATTTTTAAGAAATTAAAATTCTAAGTAAAACCCCAAATTAAAAAAATTATCAAAGTAATGAAGCACCAGTGTTTTAGGTATAATAAATAATTTGAGGAGACATATGTTGATATGTATTTTTTTTAAACACCAGAAGGATGATAACCAAAGTTTTATTATCAGCAGAATTCTGTATAAATGTTATTTATGTGTTTTGTCTTATATTTAAAACACAGTGCCAGGTTTTTTTAAAGCAGTGTAAGGAAATTGGTTTTGGTGTTATTTCATAAGTTTTCTAAAACAAGAGAGTTACTGAGAGTGAAATGTAGTAAGGGGAAAAGAAAAAGCAGAATGTGAGGGATAAATGGAGAACAACAGGAAAGCAATGCTTGTGGACTTTCTGAATTTAAGTCTGAATTACTGTCTAGCCAATCTCGAGCTTTTTCAGGTGGTGAAGCAAAAAAGGGAGATATAGAAAGAGAGGGAAAGCTATTGTGTACATATTGATTCGACTTGTGCTAAGTCCGCACAGTTTTCCTACACCCCGGCAGCCCGCCCAGTTTTCCTACACCCCGGCGCCGGGACATCACGGACCCTGGATACAGCAGCGGCGGAAGAAGCACGCCAAGCCCCGGGCGAGGACCTCTCCCCCTCCACCACCACCACCCGTCTTCGACATCTCGACCCAAAACCGCTTCGCTCCTCTCCGCGAGACGGCACACGACGTCCTGGTCATCGGAGACTCCATCGTTCGTCACGTGCGTGCTACCACGGCTAAAGGTAAGGTGCACACACGCTGTTTACCTGGTGCACGTGTTCTTGATGTTGCTGCACAGGTGCCTGCTGCCCTGAGGAGGAACATTGGAGCTGTGGTTCTTCATGCCGGCACGAACGACACCACAAATTCTCCTTGAAGAATTTCAGTCAGGTTTCAGGCCCCATCATAGCACAGAAACTGCACTAGTTAAGATTACAAATGACTTGTTTTTAGCTTCAGACCAAGGCTGCATCTCATTGCTAGTCCTGCTTGATCTTAGTGCTGCATTCGACACTATAGATCATAATATTCTCATAGATCGCTTACAAAATTATATAGGTATTCAGGGACAGGCATTAAAATGGTTTAGATCTTACCTGTCTGATCGCTACCATTTTGTAGATCTAAATGGAGAACCGTCTGGTATAATGCCAGTGAAATATGGGGTCCCACAAGGGTCAGTTTTAGGACCTCTGTTGTTCTCAATATACATGCTTCCCTTGGGTAACATCATTAGAAGACATGGGATTAGTTTCCATTGTTATGCTGATGATACCCAATTATATATCTCAACTAAACCAGACGAAATACCTAAGTTGTCTAGATTAACTGAGTGTGTCCAGGACATAAAAGATTGGATGACTAATAACTTTCTTTTATTAAATTCAGATAAGACAGAGATATTACTTATTGGCCCAAAAACCAGCACACAACAGCTTTCACAATTCAGCTTGCGCTTAGAAGGATGTACTGTTATTACCAGCTCAGCAGTAAAAGATCTGGGAGTAATATTAGACAGTAACTTGTCTTTTGAAAATCACATTTCAAATATCACAAAAACAGCCTTTTTCCATCTTCGAAATATTGCTAAACTTAGGAACATCTTATCCGTATCTGATGCAGAAAAACTAGTTCATGCATTCATGACCTCCAGACTGGACTATTGTAATGCATTACTAGGTGGTTGTCCTGCATCCTCAATAAACAAGCTTCAGTTAATCCAAAATGCAGCTGCCAGGGTTCTCACTAGATCCAGAAAATATGATCATATAACCCCAATATTATCATCCCTGCACTGGCTACCTGTTCAGTTTAGAATAAATTACAAAATAGTATTACTTACATACAAGGCCTTAAATGGTTTAGCTCCCACATACCTAACCAGTCTTCTGATACGCTACAATCCACCACGCGCCTTAAGATCACAAAACTCCGGACTTCTGGTAGTTCCCAGAATTTCAAAATCTACAAAAGGGGGTAGGGCTTTTTCATATTTAGCTCCAAAGCTTTGGAATAGCCTTCCAGACAGTGTTCGGGGAGCAGACACGGTTTCTCAGTTCAAAAGTAGACTCAAGACGCATCTTTTTAATCTGGCATACACATAACTCATCCCAGTACTCATACTCCAGTACACCTATACCGAATGGCAACTACGCTAATTCTCCCCATCTGTTCTGTATTTCTCTACCCATCCCGAGGCATCGGGAGATTTTGCCAGCTTCAGTAGACAAAGGCCGACCCTGCGAGGTTCCTGAGGCATCCAGAGAAGGACCAGCTCCAGCTGGATTCAGCTTTATGATGGTTGGAGCTACACATGCTGCTCCTGTGCTTCCAGTGATCCAGACCTCATCTGCCCTCTACACCTACTGACTCGTCCCTATGCTGAACTGGTCTTCATGTCAATTCAAATAATTTCTGTCATATTGAATTTTCACCTGCACAACACACAAGATGTTATATCATTTCTATCTGTTATCGCCCAAATGAGGATGGGTTCCCTGTTGAGTCTGGTTCCTCTCAAGGTTTCTTCCTAATGCCATCTCAGGGAGTTTTTCCTTGCCACCGTCGCCGTCACCCTTGGCTTGCTCATCAGAGAAATTTCATTCATTCGTCTCATTATTATCTGCACATTTTTCTCACACATCCACACTTCCAATTATTTTCTTTTCTATAATTATTATTATTATTTGTTTTTATTTATTTATTTTCTATTATAATTTTATTTATTTATTTATTATTTTATATATAATTATTCTATATATAATAATATTTATTTCTTTTATTTATTTTTTTGTTAAATTTCTTTAATTTTTGTGAAGCTGCTTTGAGACAATGACCATTGTTAAAAGCGCTATATAAATAAAATTGAATTGAATTGAATTGAATAAGTTAACATCTTATTGTTCTTAGTTGGTGTGGATTCATGTCTATTCTGTCTGTCTCTCTCCTTCATTCCCATTGAGTCTTGTGCAGTGCCATGGATTAGGTGTGAAAAAAGTGAAGATACAAAACACACTTTACCTCAAAGTACAAGATCAGCAGAAAACTAAAGTCTTACAGAAAAGTTCACAATGCGGGAACTTTACCTCCTTTATCTTTGAGCAGAACCTACCACTCCAGGGCTGTAAGCACACGGAGAACCAGTATATTTGGGTAAATCAGTATGTTTCCTCATTTCTCATGGGTGGAGGGGTGAGGGTTGGGCGAGGGTTGTACTGGTACTGATGAGTTTTCACAAGGTGGGAGGCTGGCTAATATTCTGTGGGCTGAAGAAAGAAGTTCCCAAATCTCTTTAGTCAGACCAGTCAGAGTGAATGCAAATCTGGTGAAGTAGAGAACGGTGTGTGTGATGCGTGTGATGGATGTGGTGCAGGGTACACTACTGTATATACAATGCTGCTTCCATCAACCTTTATTTTTCTGTTAAATCCAGTGCAGGTGGACTGAGGATGGATGAGTAGGAGAAGATTCCACTGGAAAGAAAAAACAAGCTTTGTGCTGCTCAGAGGAGCTGTGTGAACTACCACAAACCTGATAACAGGAAATGTGTTTTAGTTAGCATGATGTTAACTAATCATGGTACAAACTATTCACTGGTGGAGACAAGAGTACAAGTGTCTTTGGCAATTTAATTCTTAAAATGATTAAAGCAATCGCAGTTAAAAGCTATCACAAAAACAAAGAAACAAACAAACAAATAAATAAACAAACAAAAACACTACTGTTTGTATTAAATATAGTCCAAACCTGGGCATTAATTGAGGCCTTTTATTAGAGTACTGACCAAAGTATTTATCTGTGCCCCAGTATAAAGACATTACTGAGTTTTGAGCTCCAATATAAAACCTAATTAGACTTTCTGGCGTCTGGATTTCTTTCGCTGTCGGCGTCTAGCTTGCCATCTCCGTCTGGCTTGTCGTCGCCAACTGGCTTGCCACGGCTATTACCTCTGACTTTTCGTCTTCATGTGGCTTGCCATCGCTGTCTGGCTTTCTGTCGATGTC
Organism: Channallabes apus; assembly: GCA_030522415.1. NCBI lineage: Eukaryota > Metazoa > Chordata > Actinopteri > Siluriformes > Clariidae > Channallabes > Channallabes apus. Next base: position 2,453,725 of record CM060110.1, read on the forward strand.
GGCGTCTAGCTTGCTGTCATCAACTGGCTTGCCATCACCAACTGGCTTGCCGAGGCTGTTGCCATCTTGCTTGTCGTCGCTATGTGGCTTTCCGTCGCCATCTGCCTTTCTGACACTGTCGGCGTCTGGCTTTTCGTCGCCAACTGGCTTGCCGTTGCCGTCGGTGCCTGGTTTGCCGTCGGTGCCTGACTTGCCTTCGCTGTCTGGCTTTCTGTCGCTGTCAGCATCTAGCTTGCCATCGCCACTTGGCTTGCCGTCGGCATATGGCTTGCCGTCGACATGTTGCTTGTTGTTGCCGTCTGGCTTGCCATCACCAACTGGCTTGCCATCACTGTCACTACCTGGCTTGACATGGCTGTCTGGTTTGCTGTCACCATCTGGTTTGCCATTGCCGTCAGTGCCTGGCTTGCCGTCGTTGTCTGGCTTTCTGTCGATGTCAGTGTTTAGCTTGCTGTCACCAACTGGCTTGCCGTCACCAACTGGCTTGCCGAGACTGTTGCCATCTTGCTTGTCGTCGCTATGTGGCTTTCCGTCGCAATCTGCCTTTCTGACACTGTCGGCGTCTGGTTTGTCGTCGCCAACTGGTTTGCCGTTGCCGTCGGTGCCTGGTTTGCCGTCGGTGCCTGGCTTGCCTTCACTGTCTGGCTTTCTGTCGCCATCTGGCTTGACATCGCTATGTGGCTTGCCGCAGTTGTTGCCATCTGGCTTGTCATTGCCTTGTGGCTTGCCGTTGCTGTCTAACTTTCTGTCGCTGTCGGCGTCTAGCTTGCCATTGCCGCCTGGCTTGCCATCGCCGTCCGGCCTGCCGTCGCCATCTGGCTTGCCATTGCCTTGTGGCTTGCCGTTGCCGTTGTTGTCTAACTTTCTGTCGCTGTTGGCATCTAGCTTGACGTTGCTGTCTGGCTTGCCGTTGCCATTGGTGCCTGGCTTGCCATCACTACCTGGCTTGCTGTCACCAACTAGCTTGTCGTCATCGTCTGGCTTGTCTTCACCAACTGGCTTGCCGTCACCAACTGGCTTGCTGCGACTGTCGCCATCTTGCTTGCTATCGCCATGTGGTTTGACGTTGTCATCAGTGCCTGGCTTTCCGGCGCCACCTGCCTTTCTGATGCTGTCAGTGTCTGCTTTACCATCACCAACTGGCTTGCCATCACCATGTGTCTTCTTGTTGCCATCTGGCTTTCTGTGGCTGTCGGCATACAGCTTGCCGTGGGTGCCTGGCTCGTCATTGCTGTCGGCCTTGATTTTATTCAGAGGTTCAGTTTCTGACTGAGTTCCTGCTGTTTCTCATTTAAATAAATATTCTGTTAATATCATTTAATTTAGCTGCATTTTATTATTCAGTTAATTTTACCCCAGCACCTACCTCCTGTACTTTCTGTTACTTTTCTCCTACAGAGACTCCGACCTACAGCAGAGAGAAAACTCCTGTATTAGACAACACAGAGACCTGATAAAGACCTGCTTCTTCACTCATCTTTCAGCTCTTAGAGTTCCAGTTTAACAAGACTCCTTGTATAGTTTATTAGACTGCATCAGGTACTTGGTGATATGGTTATATTTAATACTGTTGTCATCTACATACATTGGTCTTTCGAATAGAACAGCTATAGTTGAGGTCAACTTTTATAACATACCTTTTTTTAACATAAACCACACTGCACCTCCGATGGCAAACAGCAGCAGAATAACAGGAATCACAATGATGTTTCCATTCAATGACTCTGCACACATACACAAGAAATTATGAGAAATCTTTTCTACAGTTCTACCATGTTCATGTATACGGTAATTATTGTTTTTTTCATTACCTGTGTCACGTGCAGGGACGTGTAACATTATTCTGCCTTCTTTTCTCTCCTGATCAGACAAACCCACAGTGCAGGAGATCCACTCAGACTCAGAGGGAGACACAATCAGCCACGAGCTCACATCTACAGTCCCTACAGAGTCTGAGGATAATAAAAAGTGGTTTGTTATTTCTGTTTTTAGGATCTTTAATGTAAGTGTAGATGAGTAGATCTTACTGATGGTGAACTTGTCGTTACTGAGATGTTTCAGATCTCTCCCATCTTTATCTGTCCAGATGATTGATGGCTCAGGTAGCCAACCATGTGACTGACAGCTAACATTCACCTGCCCTCCTCCTGCTTCACGTATGGAGAGAACAGGAGTGGATCCCACCACAGAGAGAGAGATAAAGAGAGAGAGAGAGAAAGTTACACAGTTGACAATGAACACCCTGAACTTTTTCGTTTGTAAAATAAATTGATGCACTAAGCGTTACCTCTCAGTCTGAGCGACACTACAGCCTCATCATACCAGGTGTCACTACTGACATGACAAACATAGTCTCCTCTATCTGCTAGCGTCAGGTTCTCCAGTTTCACAGAGACGTCTCCTTTCTCCAGATCTCCTAACAGGAACACTCTGCCCTGGTACTGAACATCTACAGGACTCTTCTGGATCTGTCTATTTCTATAGAAGAGCATTGGAGTGTCATACATATTGGGACGGTACCAGCGCACTTCCTGGTGTTGAACATCCATATTATTGGTGACAGCACAGTGTAGAGACACATAGGAACCAAGGAGCCCTGAGACTGGAGACTCAACCTTCAGTGAAAATATTTCTAGAAGAGAAATTAGACCGCACTTAATCAACATTATGGAAATCAATGACTAGGATCTAACAATTAACAGATTGAAGGGTGGTGATATGAAAGTAATAATGGAAAAAAATTTAGAAAGTATAATAAATAAGACTGATTAATGAATAATCAAACTGACCAGAAGAAGCCTGGTGGCTGAGAGATGGAAATAGAAACAGTAAAACCCATAGAGCTGTAAAGAGAAGAAGAAGACTGTTAGAATTATTTTATATATAAAGGAGTTGATTCTCTTCCTCATAGATTTGATATTAACGTGTTAAATCTTTCCTGCTGCTATCTTCCTGTCTCCTCTTGCATCTGTTCTTAAAGGTGTGAACGCTCCCACGGTCACCTTCCATACTCTCTTTATGTCTCTCTCTCTCTCCCCCTCTCTCCCTATCTATCTCCCCCTATCTCTCCCTATCTCCCTCTGTCTCCTTCCCCCTCTCCCCCTAACTCGAGCCAACATCTTGTGATCTGTCTCTGCATGGACACCTCTATCTTCCTCTCCTTTGATTCTTCAGGATCTCACCAGGACATTTACAATGGTTCATGCTCTTTGTAGTAACATATGTCTATAGCCCAGGCGTTTGGTCAAATATATATAAACCCCATCTTTTGCTGTTAATAAACAGAGACCTTTCTGACAGACAACGTGTGTGTTTGACTGAATCTCTCCTGGCGCCAGAAAAGCTTACCGAAGCACAGCGGACAGACCGAGCAACTCGCCTCTTCTACTACAAAACTTTAGAAAAACCTTACAATCTGGGGGCTCGTCTAACCTTTTCTCTCCAGGAAGGTAAGTTAAGCAGTATTTTTGCTATTGTACTTCCTTCCTTGGTCAGAAAAGTTTTTGAACCAATAGTTTATTTATGTAGTAAATTGGCGTGTATTTTGGTTATATTTTGGAAAAAGAAACTTTATGCGTTTTAATTAGTTTTTGTTTCGCGTTGTTTGACATTACTCGCGTTGGTTTATTGACTAAAATTACAGCGATTGTGGATAATTGAAAGATATAGATTAAACTAGGTGTTTAACTGAAACTGAACCGGTGTTGTTAGCATTAAGCTAAAAACATACACAGCGCTGTCGTCGCGAGTACTTACGTCATCAAAACCGCGTCCCGCTAGAGGAGACGCGCTACTTCGGGTGTGTTTTAAAAAGTTATACGTTCGCTAAATTCTGTTGTTTACGTAATTTATGCACTTTCAATATTGGTAATTTAGTGAGGCATTTGTAGCATGCACTTTGTGTATAAGCTGGCCCTGGCGTAGAGGCGCGTGGCTAGAAAATTAATAAATTAATTGGTTATAGCCATATTCCTTAGAGTGTTCTTTAGAACAGGGAGCGGCGTGCAGTTGCAGTTATACACGTGGGGGGTGCATGAGTTTTATTGTCTCCCTGACGTAGAGGCGTGTGGACTCAGCCCGGCGCACCTGAGCTCCATTTTTCTGGTAGTGTTATCAGAAACAGGGCAGATTGGCCGAATGCCTTATTAATTCACTATATTGGTATTTGATAAATGTGTGATTAATCTCCAAAGATGTAGAGGCATGTGAGATTTGAAAGAATCCATATTCCTGGTAGTGTTATCAGGAACGCGGAGATATTACACATTTTTGATAATACACTTTTAAATTACAGTATTCTTCAGTTTTAATTATATACTTATTAATTTACTATATTGGTATTTGATAAATGTGTGTATGATCTCCAAAGATGTAGAGGCATGTGAGATTTGAAATAGAATCCATATTCCTGGTAGTGTTATCAGGAACGCGGAGATAATACACATTTTTAATAATACACTTTATAGATTACAGTATTCTTCAGTTTTAAATATATTCTGATACACTCTGTTCAAACGTCACACCACCCGTAAAATAAATAAAAAAATAATAAATAAATAAAATAATAATAATTATAAAAAATAAAAAAGGCTTAAAGTGTCCGCTTAACTTCGATAAGCTTGGTTTGTTTACTAACTGGAACTTACTAACAAGATGGGAAATGGTCGTTCCAAACAGTCTCTTACTCCTAATGATTGGATGAATAATTAAGGATTTAGAATTTTATTCAACCTTTTGTGTCACCTATTCGACAGTAATAGGTTTTAGGAATTAGATTAGATAGGTTTAAAACTGCTTGGTTCTTACACAGGGATATTTTTGGATGTAATATTACTCAACATTTCACACAACTATTTCAAACAACCTTTGTTAATAATATAGACCTAATTCTCTTAAAAATTTTCTCTAGCAGGGACCAGACACTAACCTGCCATACAACTCATGTGTCGGGATGGCCGAGTGGTCTAAGGTGCCAGACTCAAGGTGTATAACTTCCTGTAACTAGCCCAGATGATCTAAATTTGCATTTCCTTCATCGATTTGTGGTGATACCTTCATCTCCGTTCAATTTACTAGGCCGAGATGGACTGTCTAAATTAGGCTGTTGTATATCTTTTGCAGAAGGGAAAACCGTTTTAAAGACCCCTAATAATCTGACTATGTTCTCTGATGTGATCCCACAGGTTGATTCTACTGATAGATCTATTGTCATCCCATCCTACTTGCCTTCTGTACCTCCGAGGTTGTGGTCTACTCATGCTAATGAAGTGGGCACAGTTTGCACTACACCATACACAGCAAAACGTAAAACACTGACACCTGTGTATTGTAAGCAACACCTTCTTTCACCAGATAAAGAGGCAGGTATTGAGAAAGTGATTTTGTCAGTAATAGAACAAGGTGTCCTAGTTCCTACCCAATCTCCATACAATACACCTGTTAATCCTATACAAAAGGCAGGTGGAAAAGGATGGAGATTTACACAAGATTTGCGAAAAATTAATGCATTCCTGCAAGTCCTATTGTTCCAGATGTCCCTTCCATTTTGACGTCAATACCTCCAAATCATTCATATTTTTCAGTAGTTGATTTGTGTTCTGCCTTTTTCAGTGTCCCTGTCAGTGAGCAGACGCAGCCTATATTCGCTTTCACCTTCAAAAACCAACATCTGACCTGGACTCGTCTTCCTCAAGGGTTCAGACTCTCCAGCTGTGTTCTCCTCTGTTGTAAGAGATGCCATGGCTTCCCTGACCCTGCCTGAGAAAGTCCGACTTCTGTTATACGCCGATGACATCCTCCTCTCAGCTGAAACTGAGGACTTATGTCGCAAACATTCACTGCGCATGCTGACACATCTGGCTGATGTTGGACAAAGAACATTATCTGCTGATCGCATATAATCTGTTGTCGAGATTCGTCCACCTGCCACGAAGCAAGCAATGATGGGCTTTCTTGGACTTATACACTATTGTAGGCAGTTCATTCCTGACTGTTCCTACTATGACAGGATATTACACCAGTCATGCTCCTCCACTCAACCAGACAAAATCACATGGACATCTGAGATGAAGGACTCTTTTTGTTACCTCAAGCGATCTCTAAGTTCAGCTCCAGCATTGGGTCTACCTGATTATGGCAAGCAATTTCACCTATATGTCTCTGAAGGCGGGGGGGGTCGCAGCGGGGGTCTTAGCCCAAGATCACGGCGGGTCTTATCGGCCAGTTGCATACTTATCTAAAACCCTAGATCCTGTAGCATCAGGACTTCCTGCTTGTCTGCGAGCTATGGCTGCCTCTGCTCTCATTGTCACGGATGCTGAAAAGATTGCTCTCTCATACCCCTTAGTATTACACTCTTCTCACCAAGTTATAACGATCCTTAATAATATTCAAACACAGCACATGACAGCTCAACGTCGTTCAGGATATGAAGCTATTCTTTGTGCCACACAATCTAACTATTAAACCAATATCGACACCCAACACTCCGGCTGTACTCTTACACCGTCTCATGACACTCTGTGGCCCTGATCAGACCCAACCAGACTGGGCTGATCATGACTGTTTACATGAGATCACCACTACCTCGGCTGTACGCTCCGATTTCTCTTCCACTCCTTTAGAGCATGGCACACACATTTATGTTGATGGCTATTGTTCAAAGCCTAATGATAATGTGACACATTGCGGCTATTCTATCTGTCAGCTGCCCAACATTGTATTAGAAGCTTATTCGTTGCCTTTTCTTTCAGCTCAAGCTGCAGAACTTACCGCTCTTACTCGTGCATGTCTCCTATTTAAAAATCAACCTGTTACTATCTTTACGGATTCGCGTTACGCTTATGGTGTCACACACGAGTGTTCACTTGGCAGCGATATGCTAATTCGGGATGAGAACGGCCGTATAGCTCTTCCAGTATCTGTCCTCCCGTTATTAGTGCGTCATTTTCATGGTATTTCACATGTCGCAAAACGGGGGGTAATCCGTATGATTGAGGACAGATTCTGCATTCGCAATATCAAACAGGCTACACTTGTTCTATTAGATTCCTGCTTGATCTGTGCTCGTGCAAATACACAAAGACAACATGTTAAATATGATGCCTTGCCAATGCCTATTGCACCATTCCAATGCTTACAAATTGACTTTACACACATGCCACCTGTCAGAAATCTGAAATACATGCTTGTAATCGTGGACAGATTTTCTAAATGGGTAGAAGCATTTCCATGCTCAAAAGAAAATGCAACAATAGTAGTTACAATTCTGGCTAAAGAAATCATTCCTAGATACGGTATTCCAACATCTATTGACAGTGATAATGGCACGCCATTCGTCTCCAAAGTGACACAAAAATTGTGTAAATTTTTAAGCATTGATTGGAAATTTCACATCCCCTACCATCCCCAAAGTTCTGGTGTGGTAGAGAGGATGAACAGAACAATCAAAGATAGGTTGACAAAAGCCATGATGGATACAGGTAAGAATTGGGTTGACCTGTTACCATCTGTGCTTTGTGAAATTAGAATGACACCCAATTCTACAACCAAACTTTCACCATTTGAGATTATAATGGGACGACCATTCCCCATCCCCTGGGTAAAAGGTAACCCTGGTGTTTCCCTTACAGGTGATCTGGACGTGATTGTCGGCGATTATACGCAAGCGCTCATTGAAAAACTGAACAGTGTTCACGGTAATGTCTCTGCTTCTCTCCCTCTGCTATACAGACAAGCCTACTCACTCTTTCATCCCAGGTGATACAGTGCTGGTGAAAAGTTTAAATCCAAGGAAGGTGGGGGATGCTGCCTACAGTACACCTACAACTGTAATTGCAGTGACACGCACAGCTGTTCTCACAGATTCACAGCCACAGTGGATTCACGCCAGCCGCGTGGAGAAGGCACCGCAGATGACTCTGACTGCTTGACATAATCGACCACTCACAAGATCTCCTAGCCCGCACCGAGGGGCTAGTGGAGCAACATACGCCCAGAAGACACCTCAAAAGGGGGCTCCTGTCGCTTCTCACATTTTACACATACACATATAGGTTCAACTTTGTATTAGTTTGCTTTTTCCACATTTTATTTTTGTGCCAACGCCTGATTACGTATGTAGTGTATATTTCATTTCTAATTATGATTCTAGAAGTGATTTAATCCTGGCTATCTTCTTCCTTTATCACCCTTCTTATAATCATCTTTGCTAATTATGAATCTCTGCTTCTTCACGTTAATATCTCTTGCTATGTTAACTAATTGACATTCACAAATTCTGTTAGAATTTAAGGGGGCAACTGTTAGAATTATTTTATATATAAAGGAGTTGATTCTCTTCCTCATAGATTTGATATTAACGTGTTAAATCTTTCCTGCTGCTATCTTCCTGTCTCCTCTTGCATCTGTTCTTAAAGGTGTGAACGCTCCCACGGTCACCTTCCATACTCTCTTTATGTCTCTCTCTCTCTCCCCCTCTCTCCCTATCTATCTCCCCCTATCTCTCCCTATCTCCCTCTGTCTCCTTCCCCCTCTCCCCCTAACTCGAGCCAACATCTTGTGATCTGTCTCTGCATGGACACCTCTATCTTCCTCTCCTTTGATTCTTCAGGATCTCACCAGGACATTTACAATGGTTCATGCTCTTTGTAGTAACATATGTCTATAGCCCAGGCGTTTGGTCAAATATATATAAACCCCATCTTTTGCTGTTAATAAACAGAGACCTTTCTGACAGACAACGTGTGTGTGTGTGTTTGACTGAATCTCTCCTGGCGCCAGAAAAGCTTACCGAAGCACAGCGGACAGACCGAGCAACTCGCCTCTTCTACTACAAAACTTTAGAAAAACCTTACAAAGACAAAAGAAAATTATTTAAGTCAATTCACTGGCTTGTTGTTCATGCACTCATGCTCATGATTATATCTCTAAATTTAATAGCATTCCATTAGTAATTACTGCCATTTACACTTACACCCTACAAATTGGTACTAGCCTGACCATAACTGAACTGGGACATACAGTAATACCTTTATGTTTATTGATCGCTCCTTAATGTAAGACAATAAGGTGTTAGAGCTCAGGACTTTCTCACACGTGTTCCTTCTGCTCATTGCGAATACCTTGCTTTTCATATTTTGACATTGACGCAAATTTTTAGAACATCTGTCTGAACAATGATTGATTACTATTTTGTATTTACGTAGCTGTTCATAATTTAATGAATATGGGCTTGATTTTTAACAGAGATTGGCTAATTTACAGAAGACTTCATTTTGATTCATACACATTCACATTCCATACAAACTTAAATTATTCTTTTGATTGTGTAAAGCTGCTTTGCGACAATGACAATTGCTAAAAGCGCTATACAAATAAAAAAAAAACTAGATGCCTCTAGTTTTGGCCTCCACTGTTAGTCAATGTGTAGCCTGCTGTGGCAGATTAGCAGTCGTGTTTCAGGAATCTGGCTGAGAGCTGAAAACATTTAAGCAGATGTTATTTCGAGAGCAGGCATTGATTGGACTTTGATTGATTTCCTTCAGCTATCAGAAAATACAGACACAGCCACAAGTCTGATCTGAATAGTAGTATAGTGCCTAATGCGTTAATGCACATTACTGGCACCTACTAGGCAGGAGTATGCAGGGGCGTGTTTGATTACTAATGTCCGAATAGTGAAGACACACCCCTCGTTAACAGAAAGGTGAAGAAATGCAGGAATAAATTAAAAGAGAAATAAATATTTTAATGAATACATGCAGAAAAATTATATTAAAATGAATGAATTGGTAAATAATTAAATCAGGAAATTAATAAATAGGCAAATTAATAAATAGGACAAAATAGAAACCAGAACCACTCATAAAGACTGCTACTCTGCGAAGTTCTGAACAGGGAGAGGTGTGGTCATTTATATATGCAGTTGCCAGGCAACGCCACCGCAAGGCAATCAGCCTGGATGGGCCACATTTAAGGATCCTGATACCAGGTAGCACTGGTAAAGTATCAGGGCCAAAGAAAAGACAAAAATAACTAAAAAGAAAGTGCACAGCGAGCAAAGGCAAGACCTAGCCTCTATCTTCTTAAGATGCCGGCGAGAAAGAGACAGAGAGAGAGAGAGAGCACCCTGCTGTCCTTTAAGCATGCGCTCTCTGGTTAATATCAAAGTATAAAAATATACAATTTTCTCATTAATTCTCGATAAAGGCATAGTGGATGTAGTTTTTTATTTTTTATTTTCAGAGCTTCGTCCACTCTAGCAGAGCTCAGTTTATTTTGTGTTTCCAATTGTCTTTTGTTTCCGTTTAATTCACAATTTTATAATCCCACGCTATCTCCAAACGGAAAGGTCCTGCCGTGCGTATCATAGGCACTCTCAAACTCCTAATACATTGACCACCTTTGAAGCCCTGCGTTATGCTCTTATAAATAATATTACATCTCGTGGTGCGGCTCTCCATACCGCACCACATAAACCAAATATGAACAGAAAAGAAAAATTAGTCAAATGAATATGTGCATTTATTTATTTATTTATTTGACATTTCTGTGCATCTTTATTTATTATTTATTTACCTGGGCCCGGTTTCTCGATAACGTACACTCTTCGCGCTCTAAGAAGACTCTTAAGATATAAGAAGTCTTCTTAAGTCGCTGCCTCTTACGTCCGACGTTACAAGGTGCTGTCTACAGTGAAGGTCCTGAATTAGCTGACATCGGTGGCTCAGTAATCGATATTTCACCCCTTTTGCATGACAGCGTTAAGAAAGACAGCACTTTCTATGCAAATTAAACACTGCACTAAATTCTTCCAATAGCGTTTATTTCGACATGGGTTACTTATCAATAGCATGCCATAATAGACAAGTTTATAAATTAAATCACCAAACTGTCGCTAATATTTTCAAGTAACCTGTGACGGTGGAACGAACTGGGTATACAATCGTAGTTGATGGACAAACAGCTGACAGCACTCTTCACCAGCTTCAGGAACAATGTTAAGTATGTCAGTTCTTGGGGTTGTATAGCGCACTATGGAATGAATACAATGAGATGACAGAGTACAGGTTTAATACCCCTATCTCACCCTATGCGGTTTCGCGCAGGGGCCGTAAGTGGGGATCATAATGATTCAGCGCGAGTTTTGGTGCAGTGATTACGTTTCCATTTTACCACGCAAAAAAATTAAACATGTTTAACATGTGAAAGCTCGCGGACCTTGCAGAACTATGCGGAACATCGGGCGGTCACGCGAGGCGGCTCATGGTGACTAATACCTCTATCTCACCAATGCGGTTTGACTCACGGTGAGATGTGATGTTAGGTACCGTGAGCTGCCGCAGTTGTCCGTCGACGTTGCGCAAAGTCCTTCAAGGTCTGCAAGCTTCCGCAAGGCCAGCACGTGGAAAGATGGAAACGTAATCACAGCACAAAAACTCGCGATGAATCATGATGAACCCTACTTACAGCCATTGAGCGAAACTGCGTAGGTAGGATAGGGGTGTAACACCGAATCTCAAAGTGAGTCAAACCGCATAGGTTATATAGTGGATCTCCAATTTTCTGACTGGCAGACCACAGGCAGTAAGGATGGGCGGACATGTCTCAGCTACACTCACTCTCAGCACTGGAGCCCCCCAGGGTTGTGTTCTGAGCCCCCTGCTGTACTCTTTGTACACCCACGACTGCGTGGCCACTACCAACTCCACCTCCATCATCAAGTTTGCTGACGACACCGTCGTGGTCGGACTGATCACCAACAATGATGAGTCGGACTACCTAGAGGAGATTGGAAATCTGGAGAACTGGTGCCAGAGGAACAATCTCCTCCTGAACATCAGTAAGACAAAGGAGCTGATAGTGGACTTTAGTACAAAGCAGGAGAGGAACTACCAGACCCCCGTCATCAACAGGAGCCCAGTGGAGAGAGTGGACAGCTTCAGATACCTCGGTGTTCACATCACGCAGGACCTATCATGGTCCTGTCACATCAACACCGTGGTGAAAAAAGCCCGGCAGCGTCTCTACCACCTCAGACGCTTGAGAGACTTTAGACTGCCCTCCAAGGTGCTCAGGAACTTCTACTCCTGCACCATAGAGAGCATCCTGACGGGAAACATCACGACCTGGTTCGGGAACAGCACCATGCAGGACAGACGAGCTCTACAGAGGGTGGTGCGATCAGCCGAGCGCAGCATCCGCACTGAGCTCCCTGACCTACACTCCATCTACAGCAAGCGGTGCTGGACTAAGGCCAGGAAGATCATGAAGGACCTCAGTCACCCCAGTAATGGACTGTTCTCTTTGTTGCGGTCTGGGAAGAGATTCCGCTCCCTAAAGGCCAACACAGAGAGACTGAGGAGGAGCTTCTTCCCGCAGGCGATAAGGTCTCTCAACCACACAATCACACCTCCACACAGGACTAATAACATCTTTTAAGCTCACAACACTGACTGGACAATCATGGACACATTCATACACACTTGCACTAAATACTCATACATCTGGACAATTGCACATGTCACCTTCATGCATATTTGCACAACCACTGACACTTTAATCCTATATTTCTATATTTCTGCAATATTTTATTATGCCCTTATGCACAGTTAATTTTACTAGTTAAAATTATATTCTTTAGTATTTCCTTTTTATTGATTATTTATTTTACGTACAAGCTTTTATTTTCTTTTTTTAAGGTCACTGGCGGTCGTATAAAGCATTTCATTGCATATTATACTGTGTATGATTGTGTATGTGACCAATAAAATTTGAATTTGAATTTAGTGGTATAAAGTATTACAATCAGTCAGAAAAGTGAATCGATGTGGGGTTTGAAACTCCTAAGTTTATTTTCTCATTTAACTAAATCAAATGTCAGCATAAAATAAAATGTGTCAAAAGAAAAGTCCATCCAGTCATGAATGATGGCTAATGATCAATGAAACATATTATAAACAAAAAGGAGCGAGCAGCTGGACATCGGGACGTAGACCGTAAGTAGATTACGACGCATTGGCCTGGCAAGCGCAGGTCTGAGCACGTTCAAGTCCAAGTGGGCTTTATTGTCACTTCAACCCTCTACAGTTAGTACACAGTGAAACGAACAATGTTCCTCCAGGACCAAGGTGCTACATGCAACATAAATTTACAACATACATTAACAGAAGAGCTAAAACTAGCTAACTAAGAGGCCTAGTTAGCTGGCTAGCAGAGACAAGACAGATTGACCTGACAAGATAAATTAACAACATAAATTAACAAAAACTAGCTACTAACTAACTAACTAGCTAACCCAGAGACAACAGAAAACAAAGTGCGCGTGCAAATGTGCAAACAAGAGCGACGGTGTGCCAAACACAACACAACATAATACTATGTGGTGTTGAGGTGGTGAGCTGAGGTAGTGCAGAACCAGTAAACATTCCTTAAAGTAGCAGCAAGAATTAAGAAGTTAGTGCAAAAAGTAATCTAGTAATGACTATTGTGCAAAAAAGAGCATTTACAGATTGGTGTGTACAATAGTTTGTGTGTGTGTGTGTGTGTGTGTGTGCAAGTGTGTGTGTGTGTGTGTGTGTGTGTGTATTTATCAGTCCAGTCCCTTTTTGTTGAGAAGACGGATAGCTTGTGGAAAAAAGCTGTTGCACAGCTCCATAATCTGTTGCTTTGGAAAGCGAAACCTTTTTTGTAAACAGCCACCTCAGGCAAAATATGAAAAGGGCTGAAGTTTTGCCTAAAGGAAAAATTTACATGAATCACACGGCTCCACGAACGCCGGCATCTTCAGGTTAGCACAACAACATGCTGTATCGCGGCCTAATTGTTTGCCACCTGTTTAATATTAAAAGTGATTAAAAGTCACTGTATTAGTACTGATATCAAATAAAATAACATTCTTAAACAGGTCTACAGTATATTCCATAATTAATACGACTTTGATAACGTGTCATAATGTGCTACCATACACCGCTTGTTTATAAAGACTGCTGCTCAGCGGCAGCGACTAGCGTCTCGAGCTGAAACTACGCTAAGTATGAGTTAAGGTTGGTCCAGACCAACATTACGAACATGTGACTTACTGTACCTTACTGTCAGCTGCATTTGACACGGTGAACCACAAGATTCTATTATCTATTCTTACAAGCCTTGGAATTTGTGGAACAGCGTGGCAATGGTTTGCTTCTTACCTAGAAGATAGGTCATATGAGGTAACATGGAGGGGATCTACATCTGCTCCACATAGACTATCTACTGGTGTCCCACAGGGCTCAGTACTTGGTCCTCTTCTGTTCTCCCTCTATACCCAGTCTCTTGGTAAAGTCATATCATCGCATGGATTTTCATACCATTGTTATGCAGATGACACCCAACTTACTCTCTCCTTTCCTCCCTCTGACACTCAGGTTTCCACCCGGATCTCAGCATGTCTGGCAGACATCTCATCCTGGATGACTGTACATCAGCTAAAGCTCAATCTGAGTAAAACTGAACTGTTGTTCATCCCTTGTGACTCATCCCCAGGTCAAGACCTTGTGATATCCCTGGACAACAACCAAATCACTCCTTCAGCCACTGCCCGCAATCTTGGGGTAACCGTGGACAACCATCTGTCATTTTCCCCACACATCGCTAACCTTACTCGCTCTTGTAGATTTCTTCTTTACAATATCAGAAGAATTCGCCCATTTCTTTCTTCACAGGCTACTCAGGTGCTTGTTCAGTCCCTTGTTATTTCAAGACTGGACTACTGCAACTCACTTCTGGCAGGTCTGCCTCTGTCCACGATTCGTCCTCTGCAACTGATCCAGAATGCAGCAGCACGTCTCGTTTTTAACCTCCCCAAGTTCTCCCACACCACCCCACTCCTCCGCTCCCTGCACTGGCTTCCTGTAGCTGCCCGCATCAAATTCAAAACGCTGATGCTTGCCTACAAAGCTAAAAATGGCCCTGCACCCACTTACCTCTCTGCTCTAATCACACCACGCACTGCACCACGTTCCCTCCGATCCTCCAGCACTGCTCGCCTCATCCCACCATCTCTCAGGGATCGAGGGCGACATTCATCCAGGCTCTTTTCTGTTCTGGCACCTAGGTGGTGGAACGAACTTCCTCTAGATGTCCGTACAGCAGAGACTTTGACTATCTTTAAACGACGACTCAAGACGCATCTGTTTCTCCAGTACTTGGACTAACCCCCCCCCCCCCCCAAAAAAAAAAACAAAAAAAAAAAAACAACTCTCTTCCCAGTTGTGTTCGACTAATGGCACTTAGTTATAAACCTAGTTAACCCAGTGTAAGTATGTATCCAGTGATGTTAACTTTAAAGCACTTTTTTGTAAGTCGCTCTGGATAAGAGCGTCTGCCAAATGCCTAAATGTAAATGTAAATGTAAATGTACCTAAGAGATACTTAGAGTACGAACGTTTCGGGAAATGCGCCATAATGTTAAGAGAGAGGTTAAGGTACAACTTAAGAACTACTTAGCGATAAGAAGCTTTCGAGAAAGCTAGCCCTGGCTAGTTTTGGTCCTGCATACTTTTCTGCCACTGTCTGGTTTCCACTGCTACCAGAAGAAGTTGCTTTCGTTATTTTTTCCCATTGTTATTTTTGTTGCTGCTCTTGTTACATTGTTTGACTGTAGTTTATTGTTGCTGCTTCCAACGCCCAAGGGATATTATGTGGGCTTTATGTGGTTTATGTGGATTTGGCCATATCTCATGCCGTTCTCATCTGGATTTCTCTCGATCCATTGCTACTGTACATCGTTACTTTGTTGTGTCAATATATGATGACTGAGCTTCTTCAGCTCTGGCCCTGCTCCTCTCATCAGGGCTTCATGTACTGTATGATAACACCAAAAACATAATATTATTCTAGCCCTAATTTTATAAATCAATTGGTCAACAGTGACTACACTCACTGTTACATGCCGACCACCAGAATACTGTAATATATTTTTAGTACAAATCTTAATAATTACTTGCACATGCACTTATGTGCATTAAATGTTATTAGTGTTCACATTGTAACTAAATCTGAACATGTCATTTCCTGATTACCGTGAGACCACATCTACACACACACAGTTTCTACCCATATTGCCTTGATCACAGATTTCTGCTGGAATACAATAAATAATTAAAGACTGAAAAAGATTTTATACTGCATTCTATTTCAGGGTAAATTATATTATTCCCCCTTTTCTCTATTCTGTTGAATGAGGTGTGTACTGAAGCCACATGACTTATCTGCAGTCCCACCTCACCTTTCACACACAACACAGGAGAGAACAAGTTCAAGTTCAAGTTCAATTTATTTGTATAGCACATTTACAACCGCCGTCAGGCTGACCAAAGTGCTTCACATAAAACATACTCATAAAACACACAGTAAAACACAAATAGCACACCTAGCGGAATTAAAATGCTAATGAAAACAAATAAGTTTTGAGCAAGGACTTAAAAGCGGATAGAGAAGGTGCCAGTCTGATCTCTGAAGGCAATGTATTCCAAAGTTGAGGTCCTGCTACCGCAAACGCTCGTGCCCCTCTGCGCTTTAGCCTCACGCGTGGGACTACTAATAAAGCCTGATCACAAGATCTTAGTGTTCTGGAAGGAGAATAAGGGTGAAGAAGATCAGAGAGGTAAACTGGTGCTAGGTTGTGTAATGATTTATAAACAAACAGGAGGATTTTAAAATTTATTCTCTGAGAGACTGGCAGCCAGTGTAAGTCTTTCAGAATCGGAGTGATGTGATCATGTTTACGACTTTTACGAAGGAATCTTGCTGCTGCATTTTGGACAAGCTGTAAGCGGGCAATTTGAGATTTGGAGATACTGCAATATAATGAATTGCAGTAGTCCAGACGAGCCGTAATGAATGCATGAACCGCCATTTCTAGAGTTTTGGGGGTGAGGAAGTGTTTCATTTTGGCGAGTAGTCGAAGCTGATAAAAACTGGATCCAATAACGGAGGCGATATGTTTATCAAATTTTAGGTGCTGGTCAATGAGAACACCAAGGTTACGCACCTGTGATGATCTGAAGACAGATAAACTGTCCAGATCAGGGCTGAAACTCTGAGAGTTCTCATTTGGACCAAAAACAATTACCTCGGTCTTGCCTTCATTTAGAAAGAGAAAGTTTTGAGCTAGCCATGATTTAACATCCTCTAAACACTGCAAAAGATTAGTAGTAGAAGTAACGTTCTTTCTTTTGATGGGAAGATAAATTTGAGTATCATCTGCATAGAAGTGAAAAGATACATCATATTTCCGTAAGATAGAACCCAGAGGTAGCATGTAGAGAGAGAACAGAGATGGAGCCAGAATAGAGCCTTGTGGAAGACCACAGGTCAGAGGTGCCCGGGAAGAAGTGAAATTACCCATCTTTACTAAAAACTTTCTATCAGACAAATATGACTGAAACCATTTCAGAACATTCGCCTTTAGACCCACCCAAGACTCTAATCTAGATAGTAGTGTAGAGTGATCGATAGTATCAAAAGCCGCCGATAGATCCAGGAGAAGCAGAATCACAGAGTCTCCAGAGTCAGTGGAGAAATAAATATCATTTAGCACTCTCAGAAGGGCGGACTCTGTACTATGAGCAGACTTAAAACCAGATTGAAAGACCTCGTGAATACCCATGTTAGTCAAAAAACATTGTAGTTGGTCCAGCACAATTTTCTCCAAAACCTTAGAAACAAAAGATAAGACTGAGATAGGCCGAAAATTCTTTAGGGCAGAGGAATCCAGTGAAGGCTTCTTGAGCAGAGGAGTAACAGTAGCTACCTTAAGATTGGCCGGAACACAGCCCGTTTGAAGACATTTGTTGATAAAGGATACCAAGCCTGGCCCAATCGAATCCAGAATTGAACTTAGGAATCTTGGGTGGATGATATCGTTAGGGCAAGAAGAGGGTTTAAGCCTGTCAATGACCTGGTTCAAAACCTGGACATTGATGGGTTCAAAAACCTCCCAAAACGTACGGACAGAAGGCAAGGTAGGTGAGTCCTTTAATGTTAAGGTAGGGCAAATGCCAAGTCTTAGGGTTTTAATTTTGTCGTTAAAGAATCTCAAGAAGGCTTCGCAAACAACATCAGAAGCGACAGTCAAGGTATTAGCCAAAGGATTAACAACAGCACTAAAACAGAATAAACAGCAGTAAAACATTGTCTTACCTGAAATCATGGCAGTAGGGAACACTGTGTGCTCAGAAAGATTCACATCAACCAGGAGGAACTCAATCATCTGCAAAGTGTCCATTAAACTCCTACTGATCATCTACACTCACAAAGAGTCTGTACTTTCAGTTTCAGCTGGATCATATTACAACCAGGTGTGTGTTGACCTGTGTGTTGGGACACAGTTTTTGACTCCTGTTTTGGTGACGTAGCTTCCTTTTTTTGTATCGTTCCTGCGAAAGTTTCGTGTTTGTATCAGCGTTTAAATTATCCAGCTTTTTCATTTATACAATAATAATATTAATAGCAACTAGTTTTTAAATCTTCATATTATTTGGCTTCGCCTTTTTCTGCGCTTTTTGGAGGACGCGTGAGTTCCTTCGTCTAAGAACAAACAAACGGAATTCAGCTCCAAACAACTAAACTCAGACTCAGGTACGTTATCATGTCTACCGTTCAGCTCATTTAGTGTGTGGAGTGCAGGATGTTTAGACATGCTTCCTCCATCATTAGCGATAATTCTACTTGTGATAGGTGTGTGCAGGTCTGACAGTGGAAAACATTCCTGAGCCTGAACTTTATTTGCTTGCCCCCGAGGTGAGTAGGAGTGGGGGTACTATGTATGCGACGCACTTTTAACACATAACTTGTTGGCCCCTGGGCCCAAATATATAATAATAAATAATAATAATAATACATTTTATTTAATGTTGCCTTTCATGGCACTCAAGGACACCTTATAGTCTAAGTATAAGAACAATGATTTAAAAACAAAACAGACAGAAAACTGCATTACATAAAAGCCTGTCTAAACAAACAGGTTTTTAGAAGAGATTTAAAAACTGGGAGAGTTTGACTGTTGCGGACCTCGACAGGAAGTCGGTTCCATAAAAAAGGTGCCGCATAACCAAAGGCTCGAGACCCCATAGAAACTGTCCGTGTACATGAACGAACCAGTGTAATTGCAGAAGCAGACCTTAAATCACGTGACGGGATATGTATATCAAGAAGTTCCAAAAGATATGAAGGTGCCAAGTTGTTTAGTGCTTTGTAGGTTAAAAGTAGCATTTTTAAATCTACACGCTATTTTACAGCCTATGTATAACCCTGATCATCATTATTGTCAAGTGGCTCTTTTTAGATATTTTCATATTTGCATTATGTCCCCAGTATTATTCAAGAAAATACAGCATTTTCTTCTCAATATGTTCAGTGACTACATTGACATTATTAGCCCATCTTAGTACAATCACTGGAAGTAAATGCTACAGATGCTACAGCCAGACCAGGACAGGTCAGTAATACCCCGTTTCCACTGCTCTGGTTCCCGTGCCGGTTCCGTGCTGGTGTTATGCACTAAAATGCCCTCCTGCCATGGATTGCCCCCCCCCCCCATAATCGCTATCAAATATTATATTAGAAATTCATAGGTTAATGGTTTACAAATTAAAAATTACATGAGACAATACAATAAAATAAGCAATATGAAAATATATATGTTGAACATGAAAAAAATATAAATAATATTTCTTTTCATATACTATACAACATCTGTACTTTTATATTCTTTATTTGATAATAAACTTAGTTTCGTCTAATTTTTCATCATAAACAATATTTGTTTATTTAATATATAAATGTTTATTTAGCATTATTTGCATATTCATGTTCAAAGCCCTAAAAAATAAATGTGCCACAAAATAAACATTATACAAGAATTTGTATTAATAGTCTTGACGGTGTCACAGTCAGACCAGGTTCCGAACTCCATCCGACACTACGCCCTTTATCACCTGAGTACTAATCACCACCACCTGACAGTAATCAGCACGAAAACATAAAAACCACACACCACGAGTCAATCAACGTCCGGGCTCGTACCCATGAGTGTGGACTCAACCTCGGCTTTGTAAAGTCAAGAGTATATTGCTTACCTGTTGTGATTGTCTGATATCTCTGCTTTCAGAAGCGTTCCTGTCAGCGTTCCAGAGCGTGGAGCTCCGTGTGAGAGTGGTGTGTGGGGCAAGGTCCACGTTCGTCAAGTCCAGGTCCTATTCCGATATCATTCCCGTCTGTGCTACTTTAGCCTCGCCGCTAATACGCAAACGTTTCCTACCCTGCCGTGAAGTACTTTTACAAAATAAAAGCAACTCATCTTACAACTTAACTTGTGTGGAGTCTACCTTTACGGCTGTCACGTGCCTAGAGTTTATTATAATTGTAATATAAAACCTATTCCATTATTAAAACCTAATAATAAACCTGGTGGCGCGATGGTGTAGTGGTTAGCACTGTCGCCTTGCTCTCTGGGTTCGATTCCCCGGCCAGGCTCGATTCCCGTCTCTGTGTGCATGGAGTTTGCATGTTCTCCCCGTGCTTGGTGGGTTTCCTCCGCGTACTCCGGTTTCCTCCCGCAGTTCAAATTCAAATCAAATAAAAATTTTATTTGTCACATACACAGTCATACACAGTATAATATACAGTGAAATGCTTACACGACCGCCAGTGACCTTAAAAAGAAAATAGAAAATAAAATAAAATAAAAGCTTGTACATAAAATAAATAATCAATAAAAAGGAAATACCAAAGAGATAAATTTAACTAGTGAAATTAACTGTACAATAAAGGCATAATAAAATATTGCAAAATATAGAAATATAGGGGGGTATATATATATATATATATATATATATATATATATAGAATTAAAAGTGACCGTGGTTGTGCAAATATGCATGAAAGGTGACTAATGAAAGTGACATGTGCAATTGTCCAGATGTATAAATCTTTAGTGCAAGTGTGTATGAATGTGTCCATGATTGTCCAGTCAGTGTTGTGAGCTTAAAAGATGTTATTAGTCCTGTGTGGAGGTGTGATTGTGATTGAGAGACCTTATCGC
This sequence comes from Channallabes apus, assembly GCA_030522415.1. NCBI lineage: Eukaryota > Metazoa > Chordata > Actinopteri > Siluriformes > Clariidae > Channallabes > Channallabes apus. The sequence continues at coordinate 2,474,810 of CM060110.1, forward strand.
CTGCGGGAAGAAGCTCCTCCTCAGCCTCTCTGTGTTGGCCTTTAGGGAGCGAAATCGCTTCCCAGACCGCAACAAAGAGAACAGTCCATTACTGGGGTGACTGAGGTCCTTCATGATCTTCCTGGCCTTAGTCCAGCACCGCTTGCTGTAGATCGAGTGCAGGTCAGGGAGCTCAGTGCGGATGATGCGCTTGGCTGATCGCACCACCCTCTGTAGAGCTCGTCTGTCCTGCATGGTGCTGTTCCCGAACCTGGTCGTGATGTTTCCCGTCGGGATGCTCTCTATGGTGCAGGAGTAGAAGTTCCTGAGCACCTTGGAGGGCAGTCTAAAGTCTCTCAAGCGTCTGAGGTGGTACAGACGCTGCCAGGCTTTTTTCACCACGGTGCTGATGTGACAGGACCATGACAGGTCCTCAGTGATGTGAACACCGAGGTATCTGAAGCTGTCCACTCTCTCCACTGGGCTCCTGTTGATGACGGGGGTCTGGTAGTTCCTCTCCTGCTTTGTACTAAAGTCCACTATCAGCTCCTTTGTCTTACTGACGTTCAGGAGGAGATTGTTCCTCTGGCACCAGTTCTCCAGATTTCCAATCTCCTCTAGGTAGTCCGACTCATCATTGTTGGTGATCAGTCCGACCACGACGGTGTCGTCAGCAAACTTGATGATGGAGGTGGAGTTGGTAGTGGCCACGCAGTCGTGGGTGTACAAAGAGTACAGCAGGGGGCTCAGAACACAACCCTGGGGGGCTCCAGTGCTGAGAGTGAGTGTAGCTGAGACATGTCCGCCCATCCTTACTGCCTGTGGTCTGCCAGTCAGAAAATTGGGGATCCACTGACATATAGATGAGCTGAGTCCCAGGTGCTCCAGCTTGGTGGTGAGTGTGGAGGGAATTATGGTATTAAATGCAGAGCTGTAGTCGATGAAGAGCATTTTAACATAATAATTCCCTTTCCTAGTGTCCAGATGAGTGAGTGATGTATGGAGGAGATGAGAGATTGCATCGTCTGTGGAGCGGTTCTGATGGTATGCAAACTGTAGTGGGTCGAGTGTGTCGGGTAGTGAAGAAATGATGAAGTCTCTGACCAGGCGTTCAAAGCACTTCATCACTACCGAGGTGAGGGCTACAGGGCGATAATCATTGAGGGAAGCAGGATGTGGTTTCTTCGGGACAGGAACAATGATGGACTCTTTGAAGCACGTGGGGATCAACGACTGAGATAAAGAGATGTTGAAAATCTCAGTGAACACAGGTGCTAGCTGGTCTGCGCAGGCTCTGAGGATACGGCCTGAGATGCCGTCTGGTCCTGCTTCTTTCCTGGTGTTCACTCTCTTGAAAGCTCTCCTCATGTCGTGCTCGGTGATGATGAGCGCGTTCCCGGTGCTAGCAGTGTCTTCCTGTCTGCAGCCGTTAGCGCCACTAGCATTAGCGCCGTTAGCATTAGCGCCATTAGCAGTAGCATCGCTAGCGTCTTTAGCTGCAGCCTCGAAGCGAGCTTAGAATGTGTTCAGCTCGTCTGCCAGAGTCGCGTCTGCGTTCGTCATACCGGATGTTGGTGCTTTATAATCCGTAATTGTCCTTAATCCCTGCCACAGGCTCCTAGAGTCACTCTGTTGAAGCTGTGACTCTAGTTTTCTCCTGTAGCGCTGCTTCGCCTCTTTCACCGCCTTCCGCACGTTATACGACGCAGCCTTGTATGGTTCCATGTCCCCCGACGCAAGTCCCGTGTTGTAAGCAGCAGTGCGAGATCTCAGAGCGTCGCGGATGGTTTTATCCACCCACGGCTTCTGGTTGGGAAACGTTCTGATAGTCTTTTTCTCTACCGTATCGTCCACTAGCTTCCCAATAAATCCCACAACCGCTTCCGTAAACACGCTGACGTCATCATCGGAGCTGTTTCTGAACATGTCCCTGTCTGCGTAATCGAGTGCGTCCTGTAACACGGCCACCGATTGGTCCGTCCAGCGCGCGACCTCCCTCTGAACCGGAACTTCCTGTTTCAGCCTTTGTTTATATTTTGGCATGAGGAAGATGGCGGCGTGGTCGGATTTACCAAATGCTGGACAAGATTGTGCCTTGTAACCGTCTTTGACCGTAGTATAACAATGGTCCAGTGTCCTTTCGCCCGTGGTGGGGCATGTGATGTGCTGATAAAAGTTTGGCGCTGCGCGTTTGAGGTTGGCACTATTAAAGTCCCCCGCCACAATGAGCGCAGCGTCCCAGTGTTGTGTCTGGTGCTGTGTGAGCACCTCATGCAGCTCGCATACGGCAACGTCTGTGTCTGCTTGTGGTGGAATGTAAACGGCACTGATTATGACCGATGTGAACTCCCGTGGAAGATAAAAAGGACGACACATGATGGACAGTAGTTCCAGTTTTAGTGTGCAGGAGCGTGTAAGAGGAACAATGCTCGCGCTGTTGCACCAGCTGTTGTTCACCATTAAGCACACGCCGCCTCCCCTTGACTTCCCGAGTCCCGCGTCCTGTCCATGCGGTGAACCGAGAAGAACTCGGCTGGTTGTATGGCGTGGTCTGGCACCGCTGGGTTCAGCCATGTCTCGGTGAAGCAGAGAAGGTTGCAGTCCCGAATGTCTCTCTGGAACTTTATCCTGGCCCTGAGGTCATCGAGTTTGTTTTCCAGTGGCTCGACGTTGGCGAGCAGGATACTAGGCAGAGGTGTGCGGTGTGCACGGGCTCTCAGCCGGTTCCTCACGCCAGCTCGTTTCCCTCGAGGCCGTCGCTTCGCGTCGCGTCCTTTGTTCTCCCTCAGAATCTCACTCGGCCAGCTCGGATCCGGAGTTAAAACCGTTGAATTGTCAGTACATTGTATACCAATAGAAACAAGAGTGTCTCTATCGTACCTAATGTACTCAATGGTGGTGATTTTGCCGATTTTAAAACACTGAAAACTAACTTAAAAAACAAAAACAATGAAAAGGTGGTCGGAGCAGTCGTGACGGCAGCCGACCTCACTGGCGCCATTTTGAATATTCACAGGTATTCACAGATATGCAGGTTAGGCTAATTGGCATTCCCAAATTGACCATAGTGTGTGATTGGGTGTGTGAGTGTGTGTATGTGTGTGTGTCCTGCGATGGATTTGCGCCCTGTCCAGGGTGTACCCCACCTAGTGCCCAAAGTCTCCTGGGATAGGCTCCAGGGGTCTCATTTATCAAGCGTGCGTAAAAAAAAGTTCTAAACTAGTGCGTATACCAACAGCCGTAAGCACAAGAAAGTTGGGAGTTATCAAACGTGAGTACGCACAGCTGTACGAAATGACTGATGATGAATCGCACTCCTTCTAAATTGTGTGCGTGTGCATAGTAATTTAAATTTGCATACAGAAACGCCCTCAAATGACCTTATTTGGCAAACAACCTTCCTTATAAAAACCCAATGCCGCCAGGGCACTATAGAACCGTTATCATGGATCCCGTGAAGAGATGAAAGAAGAAAAAAAAACTTCAAAGACAAAGAAATGGAAGTGCTTTTAAATGAGGTACAATGTTATAAGACAGTTTTGTTTGCTGCTTTTTCAGGCGGAATGTCAAAGATAAAAAAAGTCTTGGCATGGGGACAGCTTACTAATGCGGTAAATGCCATCTCACCTTTATGTAGAACTACTGCAGAGGTCAAGAAAAAGTGGTTTGATTTGAAAGTGTCCTCTAAAAAAAGAATTGCAGCCCACAGAAGAGACATCGGTGCCACGGGAGGAGGCCAGAGTCTTATTTCAGTGTCACCCCGATGGTGACACTGAAAGTGCAATCCCATCAACTGCAGGAGAGGCCGAGCCATCCGAAAATGGTTAGTAGGTTTTCAAATGTTTGTGTTGCGATATATTATTCATAGATAAATAACACACACTTTGCAAATGATTTGGATTGTTCATTTAACATTTATTTTATAGATCTGCCAGTTTTGCCAGGTCCTGCTCCGCCTGCCACTTCAGCGCGTCCGATGCGTTTCGAGGCACGAGTCCTGACTGATGCGGTTCTGGAAACACAGGAGGAATTGGTGAGCGGCATTGCAAGCATAAAAGAGGAACTGCACCAAATCAATGTGGACTTGAGGAACATTAGTGATTCACTAAATGCATCATGCAAGTTCAATAAAAGCTCCAAGTGATCTCCCCATTTTCTCACAATTACTCCTTATTGTGAAACAGATTTAGAACCGTTCGATTATCCCTGCTCTTAGCTGCACGGCCACAGCATTTGGCATCGGGTCGAAACCTTCTGCCATGTGGCGATCTTCTTGTATCGGCATCTCATCCAGTGGTATACCGTTTTTAATGGCAATATTATGCAGCACACTGCATGCTTTAACTATATAGCACACCTAAAGCAAATTTATATTGTATAATGAATCAAATAATTATGTATACAGTATATTGTAGTTATAAAATATAATTAAAACTTAATTTAAATATTTAAACATTCAAAACCTTGTTGGGTTTGTATTGCAATGTGCCTCCTCTGCCTGACAGACACAGCCATCGAGCCTTCAGCAAAAAGAGTACTTAGCTACCTTTCGTCAAACTCAATTTTGACAGTTTTATTACCCCCTTAAGTGCTTTTTTGACCTTTGGATGACCTTTAGGAGTTTTTATGGCCGGGAGGTTTCTTGATAAAAAGGGAGGGGTTTATGCGTTAGACATTAATTCATTTATATACGTATTTATTTATATACGTATTTATTTCATTTATTAATTCATTTATATACGTATTTATTTATATAGGTATTTATTTCATTTATTTATATACGTATTTATTTCATTTATTGTAAGAATTAGCACAGTGTGTTTTTATTTGAAAATATGCTTGGTGACGGGGCTCATTTCAAGGTGTTTGTGCGTAACTATTAAGGCAGGGAGAATGTATTTATTATTACCCAGGGGCGAACAGTGAAACATTTTATTCACTCTGGTAAAAAAAAAAAAAAAAACACGGAGCATTTTGTGAATGACTGAGGACTAGCGAAGTTTTTAAGTTACTTTTTAAAGAGAAGAAGAATAAACGTTACCAGAATCATTGAAGAAGAAGATGAAGAAACGAGTAAAACGTTGCTGCGGGAAAAAATAAATTACAAGAGACATAAGCGAGGTCCGAGCGCGCGTATGAGTTTGTCCGATGTCAAGAGCGTGTAGCGCTTGAGTAGCAAAGTCTTGTCTGGAGCGGGAGGCGCGCTGAGTTTGAGTTTGTGAAAGGGGAATCGAATGGGGTTCCTCCCCTTGTGATTGGCCGGATCTGCGCGTGACGAAACCCCGCCTCCGCCTTTTCAGCTTAGTCATAAAATGTGTTTATTTTTTTGAGTGCTCATCTAAATCTGTTGTTTTATCCACATTATTTTTTTTTAGGTAGTGCTTATTTTTTGTGCTTATTTTGTCTTTTTAAAAAGTTCCCTAAGACTAGAGCTGGAATGTAATGGAAGAAAACAAAAAGCTGCTCCGTGACTCATCAGTTCACTGTGTGCCATGATCATTTTGTTAGGAATTACATGCTGAACTGATCCAACAGATCGGTTAAAAGTCTAGCCGGTTTTACATATGCTTATATATACGAGTACCATGTGTTAAAAACCTGGTCCTTTACTTTTCTTGAAAAGAAAAAAATCTGTTTTTCTGGTTGTCATAGCAGGCCTTGTAATGGCACAGGGGTGTTAGTTAACATCTATTGTCAGATTAGGATGTAATAAACGTTTGACCAGATATTTTTCCATGGGGAGATGGGGCTAATGTTTAATAACTTTGTTTAGAAAATGTTTACGCCAGAATGTGCGTATGAGTGTGTGCCCTGCGATGGATTGGCACCCTGTCCAGGGTGTACCCCGCCTAGTGCCCGAAGTCTCCTGGGATAGGCTCCAGGTCCCCGCGACCCTGAATAGAGGATAAAGCGGTACAGAAGATGAATGAATGAATGAATGTTTACGCCAGGTGAGTGTGTGTGTGTGTGTGTGTGTGCATATGTGTTTACGTCCATGCATGTGTAGCAGATACTATATTTACATTTATTTTAACTCAAAATCTGTCTTTTTTGGTTATTATTTCTTTCATATTTTTGATATTTTATACTTTGGAAATCATTATTTTATTGCTAATTTATTTTTATTTATTGTTTTGCACTAGTGTTAAAATATTCGGTTATGCTTGTGACTGCTAAAAAAAATGGGACACGGCCCCTTTTAGAGTTCCCGCTTCTTCCGGTTTCGGCTGGTCTCCTTCAGTGCGCGCGCGGTAAGCGTAGCTGGAGAGAGGTGAGTTCTGATGGAGCTCTAGTTTAAAATAAATAAAATGTTTAGTTAAAGTTGGTTTATTGCGAGTAAGATGTATGTTTGGTGATAAAAATGCAGTTTATTTGTAAGGAAGCACAAATAGAGGTTGTTTAACGCATGTTTTCTTTGGAAGTGACACTATGTATGCATGTTTGAACTCCATGGCTAAAATTATCTGTTTTGACTCGCAAACACAGAGTTATAAGCAAACATGAAGTTTTTTATTCATTTGGTTTTTAATTCATTCATAATAATAAAAGTGGCTTGTGGAATATTTGTTGTCCGGCCTCGTTAAATTCACAACACAGCGCAGAGTTTGGGACAAACCGGTCACACATGGGGTTTGTATTATTATTATCTCTGTAGGGAAACATTCACACAGGGGTAGGAGTAAACCCTTACAGTTTTATTCTGGATGTTTCAAAACACCGTAACATATAAGTTGAGTTAGCTCTGAATGCTCTCAAAATAACCGGTAATGTGAGTTACACAAAGTATTTTCTTCAAAATCTTAACAAAAACTGATCAGAAGTAAACAGATCAGTAAATGTTCTTGGGTTGTTCTTGAGGGTTTGAGTCTTTTCTTTTTCTTTCGGTCACTAAACCTTCACGCTGGAAAGTTCAGTTAGCTGCCACTGCTAGGTGTAAATATAATGTCATTTTAGAAACGTTTCAGAAAACTCTTACAAAAACATCTGAGCTAAAAGTTGTTTTTCTTCTCTTTCTCATAAGTTTTGTCTTCCATTACAATATTTCTTCACCTAAGTTAAAAGTAATTAGACTGGAAACTTCGTTACACAAAAAATTTTGTCGTCGTCAAAATCGAACAACATACTGTATCAGAGTTAGAAGTTGATACTGTGGAATGATTAGACTTGTTTCATCAGCATTAACCTTACACATGACATTTCTTTTAGGTTCTATTAGTAAATGTTGTGAGCAATACGTTTTATTTTAGAAACTCAAAAAAAATTAACAAAATGTTAGAGTAGAAGTTCTTGATTGTTTGGACATGGTTCCTCTGGCACTAAACCTTCATGCTTTAAAGATCTGTTGCATCAAGGCTATGTGTAAGTATAATATCATTTTTAGAAACCTTTCAGAAAAACTAACACATCTTGGGCAATAGTTTCTGTTCTCAAAGGTTTTGTCTTCCATTACAACATTTCTCCACCTATGAAAGTTAATTACTTACACAAATTATTATTTTTAAACAACGTATTTGAGTTAAGAAGTTGATACTGTTGAATGATTAGACTTGTTTCATCGGTCATTAAACTTACACATATGAAATTTCTTTTAGTAAATGTTGTGAGCAATACTTTATTTTAGAAACTCAAAAAAAAAATCTAACAAAATGTAAAAGTAGAAGTTCTTGATTGTTTAGACATGGTTCCTGCGTCACTAAACCTTCACGCTTTAAAAGATCTGTTGAGCATCAGGGCTATGTGTAAGTATAATATCATTTTAGAACTTTTCAGAAAACTCTAACACATCATAGGCAATAGTTGTTGTCTTTGATTACAATGTTACTTCACCTGTGAAAGTTAAGTTATTGCACCAGAATTTTAGCCGTGCAATTAAATTTTTCATTCATAAAAATCAAACAACATATCAGAATAAAAGCTGAAAGCATCAAAGTGTTATTTATAATGTTGTTTAACAAACTTTTTCAGAAAAACTAACATCTTGGGCAATAGGTTTTTGTCTTCCATTACAATATTTCTCCACCTATGAAATTTAATTACTTACACAATTTTTTAAACAACGTATTTGAGTTAAGAAGTTGATAATTGTTAAATGATTAGACTTGATTCCTTGGTAATTAAACTTACATGTATGAAATTTCAATTTTTTTTTCTTGTATATGTGTGTGTATGTGGGTGTTTGTAAGGATGTAACAAGAGGATGGATTTAAAAAAAAACAATGCACAAGGAGTTGTTAAACTTCTGTTACAAACCTAATTTAAAGTCAACGTTCTTTATGGTTTTGCCCTGTGTCGCTACGCCTTACCTTTTTGAAAGTTTGGGTAACTAATTGTGAATATTAAATCTTTATATACGTTGCAATTTTGACTACACAGTCTTTTTTTTTAATAAATATTTAGCAAAATACTTAATTCGAGGGAATTGTTTGTTTTTTCATGTTTCCTCTGTCACTAATGCCTGAAAGTTCTGTCAGGGGTCATGGGGTGATAGTTAATAGAAGATAAGATTTGAGGAGCTTTTATGACTGGTGAGTGTCCTTGTGCCAGATGTCGCAAACGCTTGGCCGGACAACGTTCAGTTCAAAGGAGATGCTAAATTTCTGTTAGAAACTCTTCTAAAAAAAAACCTAAGGTAAAAGTCAGCATTCTTTAGGTATTTGTCTTGTTTTTCCCTGCATCACCATGCCTTCACTTGTGAAAGTTAGGGTAGCTAAATGTGATTAATAAAGTTTATATGCATTGTAATTTTGAATACAGTCTTTTTTTTTTTCCCATAAACTTTTAGCAACATAGTGTATTTGATGGAAATGTTTTTCACGGTGTCTATCGCCAAACCTTCATGTATGAAAGATTTGTTAAACGTCAAGTCTATGTGTTATTTATAATGTCGTTTTAGAAACTTTCCAGAAAACTCTAAACACATCCTAGGCAACAGTTGTTGTTTTTGATGTTTTTTTTTTTATTCCATGACATTATTGCTTCACATATGAAAGTTGAAAGGTAATGCACCGGAATTTTAGCTACACAAATTATTATTTTTTAAAAATCAAACAACGTATCTGGAAAAAAAACTATTATCCTTTATATTTTTTGTCTTGTTTTAGAGTAGTTGTGTCTGTGTACCCGTGTTTTAGGGGATGTAACAAGAGGATGGATTAAAAAATGCACATTGAGGTGTTAAACTTCTGTTACAAACTTTTCCTAAAATCTAAGTTAAAGTCAACATTCTTTATGCTTTTGCCATGTTTTCCCAGTGTCACTAAGCCTTCACTCGTGAAAGCCCAGATAGCTTAATGTGAATATTAAAGTTTATATGCAGTGCAATTTTGCCTACATAGTCTTTCTTTTTTTTTTTTTTTTTCATAAACTTTTACCAGCATACTTTATCTGAGGGAATTGTTCGTGTTGTCTACCCCTAAACCTTCATGTTTGAAAGATCTGTTAAGTGGCAAGGCTAAGTCTAGTATAATGTCGTTTTAGAAACGTTTTCAGAAAAACTAACATCTTGGGCAATAGTTTTTGTTCTCAAAGGTTTTGTCTTCCATTACAATATTTCTTCACCTATGAAAGTTAGTTACACAGATAATTTTTTAAAACAACGTATTTGAGTTAAGAAGTTGATAACTGTTGAATGATTAGACTTGATTCCTCTGTCATTAAACTTACATGTATGAAGTTTCTTTTAGTAGTTGTTGTGAGTAATAATTTTATTTCAGAAACTTAAAAAAAAAAAACATTCACAATGTAAAAATAGAAGTTCTTGATTGTTTAGACTTGGTTACTCGGTCACTAAACCTTCACACTTGAAAGATCTGTTAAGCATCAAGGTTATGTGTATGTAAGTATATCATCATTTTAGAACTTTTCAGAAAACTCTTAACACATCATGGGCATTCGTTGTTGTTCTTGACGGTTTCGTCTTTGATTACAATATTACTTCACCTATGAAAGTTATTGCACCAGAATTTTAGCTATGCAAATAAATTCATTCATAAAAATCAAACAACGTATCGGAAAAAAAAGCCGATGTCTTTTACGTTGTTGTCTTTTTTTTTTTCTTGTATATGTGTGGGCGGGTGTTTGTAAGGATGTACCAAGAGGATGGATTTAAAACAAAAAACAATGCACAATGAGTTGTTAAACTCCTGTTACAAACCTAATTTAAAGTCAACGTTCTTTATGGTTTTGCCCTGTGTCGCTATGCCTTTACTTTTGAAAGTTCGGGTAATTAATTGTGAATATTAAATCTTTATATGCATTGCAATTTTGACTACACAGTCTTTTTTTTTCATAAACATTTCTTCATGTTTCCACGGTCACTAGTGCATTTAAGTTCTGTCAGGGGTCATAGAGGTCATAGTTAATAGAAGATAAGGGTTTAGGAGCATTTACGACAGGTGACTGTCCTTGTGCCAGATGTACTAAAAGCTTGGACAGGCAACTATCAGTTCAAAGGAGATGCTAAACTTTTCTCAAAAAAAATCTAAGGTAAAATTGTATTCAAAATTACAATGCATATAAACTTTATTAATCACATTTAGCTACCCTAACTTTCACAAGTGAAGGCATGGTGATGCAGGGAAAAACGAGACAAATACCTAAAGAATGCTGACTCTTACCTTAGGTTTTTTTGAGAAGAGTTTCTAACAGAAATTTAGCATCTCCTTTGAACTGAACGTTGTCCGGCCAAGCGTTTGCGACATCTGGCACAAGGACACTCACCAGTCATAAAAGCTCCTCAAATCTTATCTTCTATTAACTATCACCCCATGACCCCTGACAGAACTTTCAGGCATTAGTGACAGAGGAAACATGAAAAAACATAAACAATTCCCTCGAATTAAGTATTTTGCTAAATATTTATTTAAAAAAAAAGACTATGTAGTCAAAATTGCAACGTATATAAAGATTTAATATTCACAATTAGTTACCCAAACTTTCAAAAAGGTAAGGCGTAGCGACACAGGGCAAAACCATAAAGAACGTTGACTTTAAATTAGGTTTGTAACAGAAGTTTAACAACTCCTTGTGCATTGTTTTTTTTAAATCCATCCTCTTGTTACATCCTTACAAACACCCACATACACACACATATACAAGAAAAAAAAAATTTAAATTTCATACATGTAAGTTTAATTACCAAGGAATCAAGTCTAATCATTTAACAATTATCAACTTCTTAACTCAAATACGTTGTTTAAAAAATTGTGTAAGTAATTAAATTTCATAGGTGGAGAAATATTGTAATGGAAGACAAAAACCTATTGCCCAAGATGTTAGTTTTTCTGAAAAAGTTTGTTAAACGACATTATAAATAACACTTTGATGCTTTCAGCTTTTATTCTGATATGTTGTTTGATTTTTATGAATGAAAAATTTAATTGCACGGCTAAAATTCTGGTGCAATAACTATTAACTTTCATAGGTGAAGTAATATTGTAATCAAAGACAACAACTATTGCCTATGATGTGTTAGAGTTTTCTGAAAAGTTCTAAAATGATATTATACTTACACATAGCCCTGATGCTCAACAGATCTTTTAAAGCGTGAAGGTTTAGTGACACAGGAACCATGTCTAAACAATCAAGAACTTCTACTTTTACATTTTGTTAGATTTTTTTTTGAGTTTCTAAAATAAAGTATTGCTCACAACATTTACTAAAAGAAATTTCATATGTATAAGTTTAATGACCGATGAAACAAGTCTAATCATTCAACAGTATCAACTTCTTAACTCAAATACGTTGTTTAAAAATAATAATTTGTGTAAGTAATTAACTTTCATAGGTGGAGAAATGTTGTAATGGAAGACAAAACCTTTGAGAACAGAAACTATTGCCCAAGATGTGTTAGTTTTTCTGAAAGGTTTCTAAAAATGATATTATACTTACACATAGCCTTGATGCAACAGATCTTTAAAGCATGAAGGTTTAGTGCCAGAGGAACCATGTCCAAACAATCAAGAACTTCTACTTTAACATTTTGTTAATTTTTTTTGAGTTTCTAAAATAAAACGTATTGCTCACAACATTTACTAATAGAACCTAAAAGAAATGTCATGTGTAAGGTTAATGCCGATGAAACAAGTCTAATCATTCCACAGTATCAACTTCTAACTCTGATACAGTATGTTGTTCGATTTTGACGACGACAAAATTTTTTGTGTAACGAAGTTTCCAGTCTAATTACTTTTAACTTAGGTGAAGAAATATTGTAATGGAAGACAAAACTTATGAGAAAGAGAAGAAAAACAACTTTTAGCTCAGATGTTTTTGTAAGAGTTTTCTGAAACGTTTCTAAAATGACATTATATTTACACCTAGCAGTGGCAGCTAACTGAACTTTCCAGCGTGAAGGTTTAGTGACCGAAAGAAAAAGAAAAGACTCAAACCCTCAAGAACAACCCAAGAACATTTACTGATCTGTTTACTTCTGATCAGTTTTTGTTAAGATTTTGAAGAAAATACTTTGTGTAACTCACATTACCGGTTATTTTGAGAGCATTCAGAGCTAACTCAACTTATATGTTACGGTGTTTTGAAACATCCAGAATAAAACTGTAAGGGTTTATTCCTACCCCTGTGTGAATGTTTCCCTACAGAGATAATAATAATACAACCCCCATGTGTGACCGGTTTGTCCCAAACTCTGTGCTGTGTTGTGAATTTAACGAGGCCGGACAACAAATATTCCACAAGCCACTTTTATTATTATGAATGAAATAAGAACCAAATGAATAAAAAACTTCATGTTTGCTTATAACTCTGTGTTTGCGAGTCAAAACAGATAATTTTAGCCATGGAGTTCAAACATACATACATAGTGTCACTTCCAAAGAAAACATGCGTTAAACAACCTCTATTTGTGCTTCCTTACAAATAAACTGCATTTTTATCACCAAACATACATCTTACTCGCAATAAACCAACTTTAACTAAACATTTTATTTATTTTAAACTAGAGCTCCATCAGAACTCACCTCTCTCCAGCTACGCTTACCGCGCGCGCACTGAAGGAGACCAGCCGAAACCAGAAGAAGCGGGAACTCTAAAAGGGGCCGTGTCCCATTTTTTTAGCAGTCACAAGCATAACCGAATATTTTAACACTAGTGCAAAACAATAAATAAAAATAAATTAGCAATAAAATAATGATTTCCAAAGTATAAAATATCAAAAATATGAAAGAAATAATAACCAAAAAAGACAGATTTTGAGTTAAAATAAATGTAAATATAGTATCTGCTACACATGCATGGACGTAAACACATATGCACACACACACACACACACACACACACACACACTCACCTGGCGTAAACATTTTCTAAACAAAGCTATTAAACATTAGCCCCATCTCCCCATGGAAAAAATATCTGGTCAAACGTTTATTACATCCTAATCTGATAATAGATGTTAACTAACACCCCTGTGCCATTACAAGGCCTGCTATGACAACCAGAAAAACAGATTTTTTTCTTTTCAAGAAAAGTAAAGGACCAGGGCCCGGTTTCTCGATAACGCACACTATTCGCGCGCTAAGAAGACTCTTAAGATATATCTTACGTTAAGTGATAACTTTTCTAAGTGTATTTCTCGAACTGTCTCTTAGGAGTCTTCTTAAGTCGCTGCCTCTTACGTCCGACGTTATGCGGCGCTGTCTACAGTGAAGGTCCTGAATTAGCGGACATCGGTGGCTCAGGAATCGATTTTTCACTCCTTTTGCATGACAGTGTTAAGAAAGACGGCACTTTCTATGCAAATTAAACATTGCACTAAATTCTTTTAATAGCGTTTATTTCGACATGTGTTAACTTAACAGTAACATGCCATAATAGACAAATATATAAATTAATATTAATTAATATAATAATATAATATATAATATTTTCATGTAACATGTGGCCGTGAAACGAACGGGGTTTTACAATCATAGTTGATGGACAAACAGCTGATAACACTCTTCACCAGCTTCAGAAACAATGTGAAGTGTCAGTTGTTGGGGTTGTATAGCGCACTTATGGAATGAATACGATGAGATGACAGAGTGGAGGTTTAATACCCCTATCTCACACGCGGGGCCGTAAGTTCGGTTCATTATGATTCGGCGCGAGTTTTGGTGCTGTTATTACGTTTCCATCTTACCACGCAAAAAAAATAAACATGTTTAACATGTGGAAGCTCGCGGACCTTGTAGTTCTTCGCGGACCGTCGGGCGCCGGTCACTCGAGGCGGATCACGGTGTCTAATACCCCTCTCTCACCTGTGTGGTGCCTAATACCCCTCTCTCACCTGTGTGGTGCCTAATACCCCTCTCTCACCTGTGCGGCCTGACTCATCTCCGTGAGCTGCCGCGATTGCCCACGACGTTTCTTTAACGTTCCGCGAAGTTCTACAAAGTCTGCAAGCTTCCGCGAGGACCAGCAAAAATTAAACGTTGAATTTTTCACGCGGAAAGATGGAAACGTAACCACAGCGCAAAAACTCGGGGTGAATCATGATCAAGCCTACGGCCACAGCGCGAGCCCGCGCAGGTGAGATAGGGGTATAACACACCGCATCTCACACCGAGTCAAACCGCATACTGTAAGTGAGTACTGTAGGGGTATTAAACATTGCAATCACCCAGAAAAAATGAATGGATGCGGGGTTTGAATCTCCCAAGGTTATTTTCTCATTTAACTAAATCAAATTTCATAAAAATAAAACGTGTCAAAAGAAAAACCCATAAAGTCATGGATAATGGCTAATGATCAATGAAACATATTTTAAACAAAAAGCAGCGAGCAGCTGGACATCGGGGACGGGGAGTGTACAGTACAGTAAGTACAGTAAGTACGACGCGTTGGTCTGGCACGCGCAGGCCTGAGCAGCTCAAGAAGCTCCATAATCTGTTGCCTTGGAAGGCAAAACTTTTATTTATATATATATTTTTAATAACGACCACGGGGAAAATATGAAAAGGGCTGAAGTTTTGTCTAAAGGAAACATGTACATGACTCACACGGATCCACGGACCGCGCCGTCTTCAGTTTAACACAACACCACGCTGTATCGCTGCCTAATTGTTCACCACCTGTTTAATATTAATTGTGATTGGCAATTTTAATACGTTAGTCACATTATGAAATAGGCTAATTAAAAGGCACTCTATTAGTTCTGATATCAAATAAAATAAAATTCTTAAACAGGTCTACAGTATATTCCATCATTAATACGACTTTGATAACGTGCCATAATGTGTTTGCATACACCGCTGATTTATAAAGACTGCTGCTCAGTGGCGGCCACTAGCGTCTAGAGCTGAAACTACGCTAAGAATGAGTTAAGGTTGGTCCAGACCAACCTTACGAACGTCTGACGTAGCTAAGAGATACTTAGCGTAAGAACGTTTCGGGAAATGCGCCATTAAGTTAAGAGAGACGTTAAGGTACGACTTAAGAACTACTTAGAGATAAGAAGCTTTCGAGAAACCGGGCCCAGGTTTTTAACACATGGTCCTCGTATATATAAGCATATGTAAAACCGGCTAGACTTTTAACCGATCTGTTGGATCAGTTCAGCATGTAATTCCTAACAAAATGATCATGGCACACAGTGAACTGATGAGTCACGGAGCAGCTTTTTGTTTTCTTCCATTACATTCCAGCTCTAGTCTTAGGGAACTTTTTAAAAAGACAAAATAAGCACAGTCCTACCTAAAAAAAAAATAATGTGGATAAAACAACAGATTTAGATGAGCACTCAAAAAAATAAACACATTTTATGACTAAGCTGAAAAGGCGGAGGCGGGGTTTCGTCACGCGCAGATCCGGCCAATCACAAGGGGAGGAACCCCATTCGATTCCCCTTTCACAAACTCAAACTCAGCGCGCCTCCCGCTCCAGACAAGACTTTGCTACTCATGCGCTACACGCTCTTGACATCGGACAAACTCATACGCGCGCTCGGACCTCGCTTATGTCTCTTGTAATTTATTTTTTCCCGCAGCAACGTTTTACTCGTTTCTTCATCTTCTTCTTCAATGATTCTGGTAACGTTTATTCTTCTTCTCTTTAAAAAGTAACTTAAAAACTTCGCTAGTCCTCAGTCATTCACAAAATGCTCCGTGTTTTTTATTTTTTTTTTACCAGAGTGGATAAAATGTTTCACTGTTCGCCTCTGGGTAATAATAAATACATTCTCCCTGCCTTAATAGTTACGCACAAACACCTTGAAATGAGCCCCGTCACCAAGCATATTTTCAAATAAAAACACACTGTGCTAATTCTTACAATAAATGAAATAAATACGTATATAAATAAATGAAATAAATACGTATATAAATAAATACGTATATAAATGAATTAATAAATGAAATAAATACGTATATAAATAAATACGTATATAAATTAATTAATGTCTAACGCATAAACCCCTCCCTTTTTATCAAGAAACCTCCCGGCCATAAAAACTCCTAAAGGTCATCCAAAGGTCAAAAAAGCACTTAAGGGGGTAATAAAACTGTCAAAATTGAGTTTGACGAAAGGTAGCTAAGTACTCTTTTTTCAGCAAGCCTATTGCACGTTCTACTGTGCTTCTTGTGCGCTCATGTGCTCGGTTGTAATTCAGCTCCTTTTAGGATAGAAGGTTTACCACTGGGGTCATCAGCCAGGATTTAAGGGCATATCCTCGATCCCCTGCAATGATGTAGATTAAAATACAGTACATTATATGGTGTTGAGAAGTCATCTAATTTTACAATTATTTTTAAATCCTGATTAATCGTTACACACTTACCAATAAGCCAGCCTTCTCCAGCAGCGCTTTGCTGAAGACGAAGTCCCAATGAAGGAATCATGTGTACCTCCCGGGCTGTTCGCAACGACATTTAGCAGGTTCAAGTGTGCATCACAGATTACCTGCACGATAGCCTTTTCTATTTACTGTACAAATGCATATTCATCAGCAGTAGGAGCTTTCAGGGCAACATGTGTGCAGTCAACTGCCCCTATTACACTTGGAAATCCTGTGATGTTATAGAAGTCGGTCATAATTTTTGTCCTTTGCGCTGCGGTGTTTGGAAACGTAATGTACTGTGATATAATTGCATGTAAAATGTGTGGCATAATTCGGCTCATGGTGGGTTGAGAAATACCAGACCTGTCACCAATTTCCCTTTGAAATGTGCCTGTGGCTAAAAAGCCAATAGTAGAAAGAACATGAGTGTGCACGGGGACTGCACATCACTCTCAGCGAGTAAGTCTGTGCGGTCCCTGAAAACGCGATCTCTGCGCAAAAGTGCTTGTTGCAAATCTTCAAGAAGCGCAAGGTCTGCCATTGTAAGCAATGTATTTCCAAAATTTTATGGATTAAAATAGATTTTATATTATTCACAGTTCCAGATAACCAAGAATCACCTGTTGTATTCAATTATTCAATGTATCAATTTATTAACACTGACATTTTAATGGTGAAGGTTAAGGGCACTAGGTTTATATGTGATTACAGTTCTCTACCACTAGGGGATTCTGCTTACGCACAGTCAGGAGTTCTTCTAAATGTGCGCACATTTTCACGCACACGTACAAATTAATGAATCGCATTCTATTAGTAGAATTGTGCGTACGCATGATGTACACATAAAACCGTGCGTACGCACGCTTGATAAATGAGACCCCAGGTCCCCCGCGACCCTGAACACAGGATTAAGTGGTATAGAAAATGAATGAATGAATGAATGAATGAATAATAAACCTATTGTAAGGCTTACTCTGTGGCCGTGTTTTGTGTTTTTGTTTGAAGACCCAGTTTCCCAGAAGGCACCTAGGTCAGGTGATGAAGTTTCACCTGTGCCAAGGTGGATCATTAGTGATCCTATAAGGAGCAGTTAGCTCTGGGAAACTGGGACAAGCATTAAGATTGTCTAGTGGGCTTTGTTTTGTTTTTTGTTTGATATTCGTTTGTTTGTACTGGCTCTGTAGTTTATTTTCTGTGGTTAAATGTGATTAAGTGTCTCCTTGGTTTTACCTTGTGGTTATGTAAATTTGTAGGATGTGATTATTGACCTTTTGTTTCCAATATTTTTTAGTCTCGTCGGTGTATATATCCCTGTGATGGACCAAAGCTCTAGACCGGGGTAAGCTCTACGAGCGCGTGAGTGAAAGAGTGAATGAGCATGTGAATGCCGCTCATAGGAGTGAGGTTGTGTGTATGCCGCTCGCAGGAGCGAGGTTGATTGTATGTAGCTCATAAGAGCAAGTGCATGAGTGTAGCTCATAAGAGCAAGTGCGTGAGTGTAGCTCAAAAGAGCAAGTGCGTGAGTGTAGCTCATAAGAGCAAGTGCGTGAGTGTAGCTCATAAGAGCAAGTGCGTGAGTGTAGCTCATAAGAGCAAGTGCGTGAGTGTAGCTCATAAGAGCAAGTGCGTGAGCGTAGCTCATAATGGGCAAGTGCGTGAGTGTATAGGGAGCGTTTTTAAAAAATAGCGGCGACCCAAATAGTCGCAATAATAGTACTCCAAAGTACACAGGAATTGATTAACTAATTGATTAACCTCCATTAATTTCTTACATAAAGTGGGTGGGCGATATTAAATGTCAAGCTCAAATGAATTCCTGCCACAACTATGAGCGATTCTATGCATGCCGTGTCTCCCCTGCTTGCTCAACATGTTCTCCGCGCACGCGCGACTTCGCAATTCTGCGCGCGCTCGACTCTGCCTGCATGCACGTGCAACATTTATTTTCTGTGCGCGCTCGCTCAACTTTGTCCAATGTTAAAAAAAACAGCCACAAAACCAGCCAATCACGGACATCCACACACTACGGCTGATTGGCTGTTCCTTCTCTATCACCTGCGCATCTCAGATCTAGAGAAATGACAGATCAATATCCGCGAACCTGATTTTTTTTTTTCCCCGCAGCCACAGTACGCCGGATTTCCGGCGTGGTACCGGAACGCTATCACCCCTGTGTGTTAGTTAGCACTCTGACGGAGAAGATAATAGGGTCAGAGGAGACCAGCATCAAGACTTAAGAGAGGGTTAGAGAGTGCGAGAGCAGCGTTATTTCCGTAGCGGACAATCTGGGTGCTGCAGGTGGAGATAACCAGCCCCCGACTCCGGCATTAGAGCCCTCACAGCGGGGCGAGTGGGTGACGACTCGGCAGCATACTCGTTCAGCCAAAGCTAACGCTAAGGCTAGCCCACCGGAGCACACCTCCTCTGCGCTTCACGTGTCCAACAGGTTTGCTCTCCTCAGTGCTGACCCGCTGAGAAACCTGAAAGAGCTACCGCGGTGAAGTGAGTTTGATATTCAGACAGTCGAAAACGGTATTTTAGGGACCGTCGACAAAATTCTGTCCAAATGAAAAGTGAAAGTACTTGTCACTTACCTGGCTACGTGACCCAGTTATTCTAATTTATTATTCCATGCATGCTGCTTTAATTAATTGTTGAATTAATAGATATTAATTGAGTATTGTGAATTAATTTGCAAATATTTTATATTTTTATTAAATCACTATTTCTTCAATACCTTTTTGGTCGTGTGACCATGTGGCCCCAAACTAGTACCAAAATAATCTCATTGAAGCCCCACACAAGGTACACCTGACTTCATCTCAAGATATGTCTTCATTGATTTTTATTAATTTTTTTATATTTAAAAAAATGCTATTCCTTCAATAGCTTCTACTGTAAGTCCTGTGACCCAGTGACCCCAAACTGGGACAAAAATAATTTAATCTGAGACCTTCTATTATTATTATTATTATTATTATTATTTAAATAAAAAAAATATTTATTCAATAGCTCAATGTAGCTCAATGTATAAAATGTAGAAAGACTCAGAAAGTCTGTTTCAATAATCTAATTAACATAAAGTCCACAAACTCCGATCATACTGAATGCGCAGCCGGCACCTCTGATCTGAAGATAGGATTGTTAAATATTAGATCTCTCGCATCAAAAGCGGTTATTGTTAATGAAATTATCACAGATCAGGCGTTTGATATACTCTGTTTAACTGAAACATGGGTTAAACAGGACGAGTATGTAGCTCTAAATGAAGCTAGTCCTCCTGGATACAGCTACATACACCAGCCTCGGTTAACTGGTAGAGGAGGAGGCGTCGCAGTTATTCATAATGATAATCTGTCTATCGTACAAAAACAAGGACACAAATTTAACTCATTTTAAATTCTTTATAGTAACATAAGTGAATTTAAGTATATTAAGTCAGCTCAGTCGATTCCACTAATTATAATTTATAGACCTCCAGGGCCGTATTCTGAATTTCTTAGTGAATTTGCGGATTTCATCTCAGACCTGGTCGTTTCTGTAGACAAAGTGTTAATTGCTGGAGATTTTAACATTCATTTTGAGAATCCAGAAGACCCTCTGAGAACAGCATTTATATCCATACTGGACTCCGTAGGTGTAAATCAGTGTGTAGTAGGACCCACTCATAAAGCAGGTCACACTTTAGAGTTACCAACTTCGATTAGGCCACCGTCTGACCCCACAGAACTCGATCAGGCGACTGAATATTTAGAGTCGACACTTCGTTGTACCTTAGATAATGTAGCTCCAGCTAAAAGAAAAATTATTGGAGATAAGAAACTCGCTCCCTGGTATAACGATCACATGCGCACTTTAAAACAGACTGCTCGGAAATTAGAGCGTAAATGGCGTCAAACTAAATTGTTGGTATTTCAAATAGCATGGAAAGAGAGCATCCTGAACTATAGGAAAGCTCTTAGTGTAGCTAGATCAACGTATCTCTCCACTTTTATAGAAGAAAATAAAAATAATCCTAGATTTTTATTTAATACCGTAGCCAAATTAACCAGAAATAAGACCACTACAGAAATCTCCACAACAACATCATGCAATAGTAAGGACTTCATGAACATTTTTAATAATAAAATTGTAAATATCAGGCATAAAATTGAGGCTTTGAAACCGAACAATGTAATTGATACAGATGTTAACCTAGCCATGTCAGATTCAAACCTAGAATACTTTACTCCCCTTGAAGAGAATGAACTAATTTCACTCATCTCTTCTGCAAATTCATCAACCTGTATATTAGATCCTATACCGACACATTTTCTTAAACAGATAGTACCAGTAATAACAGAAGCGCTGTTGAGAATAATTAATTCCTCACTCAGCATTGGTTATGTTCCAAAATCTTTTAAATTAGCAGTTATCAAACCAATAATTAAGAAACCTGACCTCGACCCCTGTCAGCTGTCCAATTACAGGCCAATATCAAACCTCCCCTTTATCTCTAAGATTCTGGAAAAGATAGTAGCAGAGCAGCTATGCTCATATCTACATAGAAATGGCATACATGAACTGTATCAGTCAGGATTTAGGCCTCATCACAGCACAGAAACAGCACTCGTTAAAGTAGTAAATGACTTCCTATTGGCCTCTGATCAGGGTTGTGTAACTATGCTTGTATTACTCGACCTCAGTGCAGCTTTTGACACTATTGATCATGCTATTCTTCTTCACAGATTAGAAAATGTAGTAGGAATTAAGGGTACAGCCCTCTCCTGGCTCAGATCCTATTTTATCAGGGACTATCTGAATATTTAATTCATACACATTCACATTCCACACAAACTTAAATAGTTCTTTTGATTGTGTAAAGCTGTTTTGAGACAATGTCAATTGTTAAAAGCGCTATACAAATAAAACTGAATTGAATTGAATTTTACCGATCGTTATCAGTATGTAGACTTAAATGGTGATTATTCTGCATGTTCTCTAGTGGAGTTTGGCGTTCCGCCGGGTTCAGTTTTAGGCCCACTGCTTTTTTCCCTTTACATGCTTCCTCTGGGCAACATAATCCATAAGCATGGTATTAGTTTTCATTGTTATGCTGACGACACACAGCTATACGTCTCAACAAAACCTGATGAGAAAAACCATCTTACTAAAGTTGAGCAATGTGTGCAGGACATAAGAAATTGGATGCTAATTAACTTCCTTCTGCTTAATCCGGATAAGACAGAAGTTCTAGTCATAGGAACGCATACAGCTAGAAGTAAAATCTTAGATCACACCGTAACTTTAGATGGCCTTTCTGTTCCATCAAGTGAAACAGTAAAAGACCTCGGCGTGATTATAGATTCCAGCCTTTCATTTGAAGCTCATGTAGATAATATCACCAGGATAGCATTCTTTCACCTCAGAAATATTGCCAAGATAAGAAATATATTGTCGGTAAACGATGCAGAAAAACTAGTTCATGCTTTTATCACTTCTAGGTTGGACTATTGTAATGCCTTACTGTCTGGTTGTTCAGTTAGGTGCATAAACAAGCTTCAGCTAGTCCAGAATGCAGCAGCGAGAGTCCTCACTAGAACCAGAAGATATGAGCACATCACCCCTATCCTATCTTCACTGCATTGGCTCCCTGTGAAATTTCGCATTGATTTTAAAATACTACTCTCGACATATAAGGCATTAAATGGTCTCGCACCGCAGTATCTGAGCGAACTGCTAGTGTCTTACGATCCGCCACGCCTACTTCGGTCAAAGGATGCAGGCTGCTTGTCAGTACCGCGTATTATGAAAACTACAGCTGGGGGCAGAGCTTTTTCTTACAAAGCCCCAAAATTATGGAATAGTCTTCCAAATACTGTTCGGGACTCAGACACAGTCTCAGTGTTTAAGTCTAGGCTCAAAACCTATTTATTTAGCCAAGCATTTTTATAAATAGATTTGCCATAAGGTAAAGGAGCAGATCTGGGGGACTCATGGACGTAGAGTATTATGGTGAACTGGTATGTTTAGATGCTGTCTTCCTCACTCTCATTTGATCACTCAGGTTTGTTGACGGTGAGGTGATTGTTTGCTTTACATCTCAGTTCCCCCCATGTTTGTGTTTCCTTCTGGTTCTCCCTTTTAGTTATGCTGTCATAGTTAGTCCTGCCGGAGTCCCTGCTTGCACTCTACAGTAAATATACATTCACATTATACATTGTGACTGTGACCATACCTAACTGCCATCTCTCCTTCTCTTCTCTTCCTCTCCCTCTTTCCTCTCTCCCCCTGTCTCCCCCTTTCACTCTTTCTCTCTCTCTCTCTCTCTGTCGAGCTACACATGTCGTTCGTGAGCTGCCAGTGATCCAGACTCCCTCTGCCCTCTGGACCTGTCTGATCCATCCTGGTGCCCCGTTTCTGGTTGGAGGTCTCGTCGCATGGATGCCCCGTGTGTCTCTTTAGGATGTGTCTGGTGTCTGGGGATGATTCTATCTACTTAGAAGACGGTTCTGGCCTCGACTGGTGTTGTCAGCTGTTTCTGTGAGGACTTGACAATTCGATAGTTCAGGACTGGAACTTTCTACAAGTCTATCTGAGTCTCCAATAACTACTGGACTCCATTTTAACATCAGTTAACATCAAGTATTATACTGAACTGCCTGCCACCTAACACAGTATAAATGCAGATCATTTCCTGCTCTCTGAAAAAGTTCAGAAACAAGATTATATTTACACATTTGTTTTAAACATAGAAAAAGAAATTAATTTTCCTTAAAATCCACCAAAAAAATGATCACAGAAATAAACCCTTAAAATATCAAGTGAAACATTTATGGAGTTTGTTTAGCAGAATATTAAGACAATACATGAAGACCAGATTATAAATGATGAGTGACTTAAGAATCTTAATAATTTCTGAAATGAACAGTTTTTTCTTAAGAGATAGATTTTTTAATTTGTCAGTAGAATAAAACACACTGCCATTGTTTATTTTTGTGTTAATTAATTTAGCATTTTAAGCATTAATATATGTTCTGTAATACTTTGTGCTTCTTTATTAATAAAACATTTGTTTGTTTGTTGTTCCTGTTTTGAACAGCAGGTGGCAGTCTTTATCTGTTGTAGTGTTGTGGTGATTTATTGTGGTATCACAGAGTCTCTGCCATAAAACTTTACACCAGCTGATGATTAACATGACCTGTTTCTGATAAGTGAAACACAATAATATCTGAAATAGAACATATATACATATCTGTAATAAAACTAGTCACTTTTCCTGAACCCCAAATTTCTCTAACCCTGTATTTACCTACACTGACATATATAATGTAATATTTACTAAACTGTATATCCTTTAAAAAGCACTAGTTATTACCATTATTGTCCATTATTTTAAACTTCTGAATCAAGACATAAAATTTACATCAGCATCACACACACACACACGATCAGAACCAGAACCAGGGGGCTGTTCCATAAACCAAGATTAGAGTATAAGCCAGGCTTATTTCGGTTAGTCAGGCTTATTTTTGGTAGATTCGGTTTCATAAATCAAACTTTAAAAAGTTCAAACTCAGTTACCCCGGCAACTTATGCTGGCAAATGAACCTGGTCCGGGGCAGGCTAACTGTCTCGCTTATTTAAGCGGTGTCTCAAAGAATCTCCGACGTGTGGGAACATATTCCCTAAAGATCGTTCCGTCAGTTTAATTTCCGCGCTCTCACTAATCATGTCGTGTAATAAAAAATTATTAAGCCTATAAAAATCATGTTTCAGCATTTGAATTATCCCCAAAATAATTTAAATAAAATTGTAAACATATTAAAAAAGGTCAAACATGAAATGCAATGACTGAAAACAGAAAATCTGAAATAATAAATTCATAAATTCATATGAACAGTTACACAAAAAAAGCCTTATTACATTTACCAAAATAATAATAATAATAATAATAATAATAAAAATAAAATAATGAGATGTCAGCTTAATTGTGTAATGAAGGTCAGGCCTATTTAAGCAGTACTGAGTGAGACCAACACCTGCATGGAGATTCAGAACGAAAGAGAAACAGAGAAGCCCCAGTATGTAATTATGGCCTGTCCATTTATTGAAGACCCTGTGGATGAAGGTGCACGGATATTAGAAAGAGCTTTCAGACCACCAGCCCCAAGGGTCTTTAGGGACAGAGTAAACCCTCTTGCCTTCCCAGATGACTATCTGTGGAAGAGATACCGGTTCAGCAGACCCAGCATAGTCTACCTATGAGCTGTTGGAACCACACCTCAGCAAACCCACCTTCACCTTGAACTCTTCTGTCACACCTACAGCACATCTCACCACTGTCTTAGCGCTCTCAGACATGTCCTGCACCACTCTAACATCATTCTCTGCCACTCCAGCATAGGCTACCTATATGAGCTGCTGGAACCACACCTCAGCAAACCCACACGGCAAAGGCAATGCCTGACCACAGTGCAATCTGTCTTTATTGCACTGCGTTTCTTCACCAGTGGGACATTCCTCTACAGTGTTGGTGATGCTGAGCATTTGGCTAAAGCCGTATGCCGTGAAATAAGGATGGTCTACCTACTTCTGAGGCAATATTTAAATATTCATACTGTATCACCTTTCCTGGCCATCTACCAACACAGAGGATCAAGGAGAACTTTTATGCAATAGCAGGTATGTGACAGTTAAAGTAGACTTAAAAATGTATATGCCTGTATTAAAGGGCACCTACAGTGCTACATGGACTTTTTCAAGCTGTTTGGACTGCATTGTGTGTTAGGAGAGGGTGTACACAACCACTCTACAATGATAAAGAGCCGCCCAGCGATTTTCTTTTAATTTAATAATATAAGATGCCCCTTCTGAAATCAGCCCGTTTTCAAAAGCCTGTCGGTGTGAACTCACACCGACAGAGGCCGCTCCTACTACAGTTGATTGACACTGGTGTTTTAGCAAAGACCCGCCCCGAGTGAAAAAAAGAGCCGTCGGCCATTGTTATTCTACACGGGAGCAAAATGGCACCTACATGAGTGTGGTGTGCTGTTTGTTGCAGCAGCCTTGCAGTAGTGTGGTGGTCTAGTGGTTAGGATTCGGCGCTTTCATGTGGGAGACCCGGGTTCGATTCCTGCTTAAGGTACATGCTTTTTTTGCACTACATATTTATAAAGTTTTTCTAATGTTCGTTTAGTAACGAGGCGAGTGCGCTATGCTTCGATAAGCTTTTCTGACATAAGGAGAGACTCAGTCACACACACACACACACACACAGACAATGCTTCGCGTGTATGTTGTCCTATTCCCGACATCTATATGCCTCATTCACACACACAGACACACACACACACGTTGTTTGTCAGAAAGGTCTCTGTTTATTAACAACAAAAGATCGATATAAATATGTTTGACTAAACGCCTGTGCTATAGACATATGTTACTACAAATGAACCATTGTAAATGTCCTGGTGAGATCCCGAAAAAAAAACAATGCTTCGCGTGTATAAGGTCGCGGGTTGAATAGCCGGCATTTCAGCAGTGGTAACCGTTAATCCTTCGTGGTCTAGTGGCTAGGATGCCGTGCTCTAATGCGGTAGCCCTGGGTTCAATTCCCCCTCAAGGCACATGCTTTTTGCACTACATATTTATAAAGTTTTTCTAAAAGTTCGTTTAGTAACGAGGCGAGTGCGCTATGCTTCGGTAAGCTTTTCTGACATAAGGAGAGACTCACACACACACACAATGCTTCGCGTGTATGATGTCCTATTCCCGGCATCTATATGACAGTCAGAGACACACACACACACACACACACACACGTTGTCTGTCAGAAAGGTCTCTGTTTATTAACAGCAAAAGATCGGTATAAATATGTTTGACTAAACGCCTGTGCTATAGACATATGTTACTACAAATTAACCATTGTAAATGTCCTGGTGAGATCCCGAAAAAAACAATGCTTCGCGTGTATAAGGTCGCGGGTTGAATAGCCGGCATTTCCAAGCGGCAGCCATTAATCCTCCGTGGTCTAGTGGTTAGGATACGGCGCTCTCAGCGCAGCGGCCCGAGTTCGATTCCCGGTCTGGGAAATCAAAAAAGTTTTACAACCAGATTCACATGTAAAATTTTATATACATATATAATTTTATATATATATATATATATATATATATATAAAATATGAGTGCATAATAAAAATCTTACAAAAAATATATATAGAAGAAGAATATTCAATTATTGTCACATGTACTTTTTACAGCACAGCGAAATTTCTTCTTCGCATATCCCAATTAGGAAACTGGGGTCAGAGCGCAGGGTCAGCCAGCTTACAGCGCCCCTGGAGCAGATAGGGTTAAGGGCCTTGCTCAAGGGCTCAACAGTGGCAACTTGCCGATGCTGGGGTTCGAACCCCCCGACCTTCCGATCAGTAACCCAGAAACCCACAGCCTTAACCGATTGAGCCACCACTGCCCTTATATATATATATTTATATATATATATAAATATATATATATTTATAATAAAAATAATAATAATAATAATAATATTTATATATCCCCTATATTTTGTAAGATTTTTATTATGCCCTCATTTGTACATTGTATATTTGTACAACTATTTTACTAGTTAAATTTATTTTCTTTAGTATTTCTTTTTATTGATATTTATTCCTTACTCATTTATTTAATTTCTAAGGTCACTGACTGTCGTATAAGCATTTCACTGCATATCATACTGTGTATGACTGTGTATGTGACAAATAAAATTAGAATTTGAATCAAAGGAGAGGAAGATAAGTGGAAGGAGACAGAGGGGGAGAGAGAGACAGAGAGAGAGAGAGGGGGAGAGAGAGACAGAGAGAGAGAGAGAGAGAGACAGAGTATGGGAAGGTGAGCATGAATGAACAGATGCAAGAGGAGACAGGAAGATAAGCAGCAGGGAAGATTTAACACGTTAATATCAGATCTATGAGGAAGAGAGCAAGAGAGTAGAAATAACTCCTTTATATATAAAATAATTCTAACATCATGTAAAATTATTTTTAACTGTTTTTTAAATATTTTTAACTGTTGTCAAAGCTATACCCCACTTGTATTGTGAAGACACGCCCCTCAGAACTGGGGGGCGGGTTCAGTAGAGGTCATTAACATTTAAAGGAGGATGTACTGAAACAGGTTGCTGAGAACAGAGCTACTTTTTACCAGGTAAAAGTAATGTTTTTTTTACACAACAATTGAGATTTTTTAATTAAAGTATATTACAAACTTTTCATTAGGACCCTAAAGAATCATATTAACCTATGCAAAAATTGAGACTGTATGTCCACTTTAAAGCTCTAGATGGCCGAGATTTAGAACAATCGCCTATTCACTTAATAACAGCGCCACTATTAACTTTTCCCGACCACACGGAGGAGCTAAAATTTTTCCGTACTTCCTCAGTCTGGTCATTCCGTCGTGCTAGGTCTCCCCTGGCTTAGTGCCCATAATCCCAATCCCAATTTTGATTGGGCCCAGTCAAGCATCACATCATGGTCCCCAAGATGCGCGAGATTATGTAAACCGCCCATAGTGACGGTCCAAACGACCACCATAGAAAGCCCGAAGGCCCTACAAAAAGTTAATGTGCCATCAGAGTATGCGAACTTTAATGATGTATTTAGTGTTAGGGCAGCCGCACGACTTCCCCCTCATCGTTCGTGGGACTGCGCGATAGAGCTGCTGCCGGGGAAAGCACCACCTTGCTCGCGCATTTATCCATTGTCAGTGGAGGAAACCAGGGCCATGGAGGAATACGTGAGTGAGGCACTCCAGCAGGGGCTCATCAGCAGGTCCACGTCGCCCGCGTCGGCAGGTTTTTTTTTCATAGAAAAAAAAGGGGGGGGGCTTACGACCCTGTATTGATTATCGTGGACTCAATGCAGTAACAATAAAATATAAGCACCCACTGCCCCTGGTTCCGGCCGCAATCGATCAGCTCCGAGGCGCCTCCATTTTCACCAAACTCGACCTCCGCAGCGCATATAATCTCGTTCGTGTGCGCAGGGGTGATGAATGGAAGACTGCGTTTAGCACGACATCTGGGCATTACCAATATAACGTGATGGCATATGGACTGGTAAACGCACCTGCGGTGTTTCAGGGGTTCATGAATGACGTGTTTCGGGATATGTATAACCGTTTCGTCATAATATACTTAGATGACGTCCTAGTATATTCACGGTCATATGCGGAACACGTCAGTCATGTAACAGCCGTCCTTCATCGCTTGCGCAAACACGGGCTCTATGCGAAGGCGGAGAAATGCACATTTCATCAGCGGGAGGTGGCATTTCTCGGCTATCACATAGGGCCACTGGGGGTTGAAATGGAGCCGGCCAAGGTAGAGGCGGTGCAACAATGGCCGGAACCCACGACAGTGAAGAAGCTACAGAGGTTCCTGGGGTTTGCCAATTTTTATAGGCGTTTTATCCGGGGCTTCAGCATGATGACAGCACCGCTCACGTCACTACTGAAAGGTAAGCCGAAACGCCTCCGTGAGTTCCCAGTGGAAGCACGCGATGCGTTTGCACGTCTCAAAACAGCATTTACCACGGCGCCTATCTTAAAATTACAGAATCCGGATAAGCCCTTTATAGTAGAGGTCGATGCATCCGAGGTAGGGGTAGGAGCAGTGCTGTCACAACACCAAGGCCACCCCGAGAAACTCTACCTGTGCGCTTTCTTTTCTAGGAAATTAACACCTGCCGAGCGCAATTATGATATCGGTAACAGAGAGTTGCTGGCAGTAAAAGCGGCGTTAGAGGAGTGGCGACACTGGCTGGAGGGGGCGAAACACTCATTCACAGTACTCACTGATCACCGTAACCTGGAGTACCTCCAACAGGCTAAGAGACTAAACCCACGTCAAGCCCGCTGGGCACTCTTTTTCACGCGTTTCAGATTTATTATAACGTACCGCCCCGGCTCAAAGAACATCAAAGCGGATGCGCTTTCCCGCTAGTTTCCGTCGCCGGAGCCTATTTCAACTCCGGAGCCAATTCTGCCTTCGTCCCTCGTAATGGCCCCGGTAATGTGGAATCTCGAGGCGGAGGTAGCTCAGTGGGCGCGGTCCAACCCCGTGCCTAGGAGTTGCCCTCCGAACCGACTCGTCACTTCGCGAGCGAGTGACGATCGAGGCTCACACGAGCCTACCATCTGGACATCCCGGTGTTACACGCACCCACCACCAATTAGAACCAAAGTTCTGGTGGCCAAAAATGCGAGAAACCGTGAAAAAGGTTGTTTTGTCTTGTGCCACCTGTGCGACTACCAAAAGCCCCCGTAGCCTACCCGTTGGTAAACTAACGCCCCTCCCGGTGCCGAACAGACCGTGGTCCCATATCGCAGTGGACTTTGTCACGGATCTGCCGGTCTCGAACGGGTACACCACGATACTCGTGGTAATAGATAGATTTTCTAAGGGATGTAGATTCATCCCGTTTTGCTCCCTCCCGTCAGCCCTCCAGGTGGCAGAAACCCTATTCACTTCAGTGTTTCGTTGCTACGGCATCCCCGAAGATATAATTTCCGATCGTGGCCCTCAATTTATCGCCAGAGTCTGGAGAGCTTTCTTTCAGAAGTTGGGGACCACAGTTAGCCTCACGTCGGGCTATCACCCCGAATCTAATGGGCAGGCAGAGCGAACTGTCCAAGAACTCGGGAGGTATGTTCCAGCATATTGTAGCAGCAGACAACATGAATGGGCGGACTATCTACTCTGGGCGGAATATGCACAAAATTCACTTCGCCATTCCTCTACCAGCCTAACGCCGTTTCAGTGTATATTGGGATACCAACCCCCGCTGTGTCCTTGGGATGCCACCCCGACCGATGTACCTATGGTGGACGAGTGGTTTAAGAAAGCGGAGAGAGTGTGGGGAGACGCACACACAACTATTTCACGAGCAGTGCAGCGCTTCAAAAAATATGCCGATAAACGACGACGGGAAAGTCCTTCGCTTCAGGTAGGCGATCGGGTGTGGCTCTCGACACGGGACCTTCACCTTAACCTCCCCTGCAAAAAACTTTCCCCCAGGTTCATCGGTCCATTTACCATTGCAGCACAAGTGAACCCAGTAACATATAGACTCACACTCCCTACACATTTACGCACTAACCCTGTGTTTCACATTTCTCTTCTCAGGCCAGTGGTCCGGAGCCCGCTGGATGAAGGAGCAGCGGAACCTTCACTCCCTGGTGCAATGGACATAGGGGGCGCCCCCGCGTTCCGGGTCAAAGAACTACTGGACTCACGGAGGAGAGCGGGGGCATTACAGTATCTAGTGGAATGGGAGGGGTACGGCCCGGAGGAGCGGAGCTGGGTTCCGGCACCAGACATACTCAGTCAAGAACTCATTTCAGAATTTCACAGGGCACGACCGGATCGACCGGCTCCGCGACCTCCGGGCCGCCCCGCCCGACGACAACCCAAGCAGCCGGATAGGTCCACGCTCCCTCCGGCCATGCGTAGGGGGCGCCCTCGCCTCCCTCAGGAGGTCGGTTCTGGGGGAGGGGGTACTGTAACATCTGGACCACCGCGGCCTAAGGGAAGAAGATCCGGTTCCCCGGACTACTGAGCCGCCGCTTTTGTCTCCCCCTAGTGTGTCTGTGTGTCCATGTCACGCACCATTAGCAGTAAGTATGTGCACCTGTTAATCCCCTATGTGTGTCCCTATTTAAACCAGCCGACCCCGTGGCCGCCTGTCAGTCCACCGTTGTGATTTGGTAAAAAGTGTCACTGAATGTTTCTCTGTGTTTCGGACATTTGGATCCCTCTACGTGTTTCTCTGTGAACTGTTTTCTACGTGTTTTGGACACTCGGATCCCCCTGTGTGTTTCTAGGACTGACTGCACGAAACCTTCCATGCCCGTAGCTGCAGTTACTCAGACATCCGGCGTGTTGAACCAGAACCCACGGCGTAGAGCGCCGCTATTTACGTTTGTTTTTTGATGATAAAAGGAAAAGAGATTTGTGTTGGCTAAACGCTGTGAATAAACCTTATTTTGCTCGACAATCCTGCATCTGCGTCTGTTCACCCACTCGCAACATGACAGTTGGGGTTGGTCTATTTTATACTTTTTGTTTGTTGTTGGGCAATTTTTTATTTAAATACTAAGATATTGAGAGGTGAGAGTCATTTGAAAGATTTATTCAATTCAATTCAATTCAATTTTATTTATATAGCGCTTTTAACAATGGTCATTGTCTCAAAGCAGCTTCACAAAAATTAAAGAAATTTAACAAAAAAAAAAAAAAAAAATTATATATATAGAATAATTATATATAAAATAATTAATAAATAAATAAAATTATAATAGAAAATAAATAAATAAAAACAAATAATAATAATAATTATAGAAAAGAAAATCATTGGAAGTGTGGATGTGTGAGAAAAATGTGCAGATAATAATGAGACGAATGAATGAAATTTCTCTGATGAGCAAGCCAAGGGTGACGGCGACGGTGGCAAGGAAAAACTCCCTGAGATGGCATTAGGAAGAAACCTTGAGAGGAACCAGACTCAACAGGGAACCCATCCTCATTTGGGCGATAACAGATAGAAATGATACAACATCTTGTGTGTTGTGCAGGTGAAAATTCAATATGACAGAAATTATTTAAATTTGTCATGAAGACCAGTTCAGCATAGGGACGAGTCAGTAGGTGCAGAGGGCAGATGAGGTCTGGATCACTGGAAGCACAGGAGCAGCATGTGTAGCTCCAACCATCATAAAGCTGAATCCAGTTGGAGCTGGTCCTTCTCTGGATGCCTCAGGAACCTCGCAGGGTCGGCCTTTGTCTACTGAAGCTGGCAAAATCTCCCGATGCCTCGGGATGGGTAGAGAAATACAGAACAGATGGGGAGAATTAGCGTAGTTGCCATTCGGTATAGGTGTACTGGAGTATGAGTACTGGGATGAGTTATGTGTATGCCAGATTAAAAAGATGCGTCTTGAGTCTACTTTTGAACTGAGAAACCGTGTCTGCTCCCCGAACACTGTCTGGAAGGCTATTCCAAAGCTTTGGAGCTAAATATGAAAAAGCCCTACCCCCCTTTGTAGATTTTGAAATTCTGGGAACTACCAGAAGTCCGGAGTTTTGTGATCTTAAGGCGCGTGGTGGATTGTAGCGTATCAGAAGACTGGTTAGGTATGTGGGAGCTAAACCATTTAAGGCCTTGTATGTAAGTAATACTATTTTGTAATTTATTCTAAACTGAACAGGTAGCCAGTGCAGGGATGATAATATTGGGGTTATATGATCATATTTTCTGGATCTAGTGAGAACCCTGGCAGCTGCATTTTGGATTAACTGAAGCTTGTTTATTGAGGATGCAGGACAACCACCTAGTAATGCATTACAATAGTCCAGTCTGGAGGTCATGAATGCATGAACTAGTTTTTCTGCATCAGATACGGATAAGATGTTCCTAAGTTTAGCAATATTTCGAAGATGGAAAAAGGCTGTTTTTGTGATATTTGAAATGTGATTTTCAAAAGACAAGTTACTGTCTAATATTACTCCCAGATCTTTTACTGCTGAGCTGGTAATAACAGTACATCCTTCTAAGCGCAAGCTGAATTGTGAAAGCTGTTGTGTGCTGGTTTTTGGGCCAATAAGTAATATCTCTGTCTTATCAGAATTTAATAAAAGAAAGTTATTGGTCATCCAATCTTTTATGTCCTGGACACACTCAGTTAATCTAGACAACTTAGGTATTTCGTCTGGTTTAGTTGAGATATATAATTGGGTATCATCAGCATAACAATGGAAACTAATCCCATGTCTTCTAATGATGTTACCCAAGGGAAGCATGTATATTGAGAACAACAGAGGTCCTAAAACTGACCCTTGTGGGACCCCATATTTCACTGGCATTAGACCAGACGGTTCTCCATTTAGATCTACAAAATGGTAGCGATCAGACAGGTAAGATCTAAACCATTTTAGTGCCTGTCCCTGAATACCTATATAATTTTGTAAGCGATCTATGAGAATATTATGATCTATAGTGTCGAATGCAGCACTAAGATCGAGCAGGACTAGCAATGAGATGCAGCCTTGGTCTGAAGCTAAAAACAAGTCATTTGTAATCTTAACTAGTGCAGTTTCTGTGCTATGATGGGGCCTGAAACCTGACTGAAATTCTTCAAGGATGTTGTTATCCTGCAAGAATGTGCAAATTTGAGCTGATACTACTTTTTCTAGTATTTTTGATATGAACGGGAGGTTTGAGATCGGTCTGTAATTTTTTATTTCATTCGCGTCCAAATTAGATTTTTTAAGAAGCGGCTTAATAACTGCTAACTTGAAAGGTTTAGGGACGTGACCTAGATGTAATGAAGAATTAATAATGTTTAGGAGTGGCTCTCCAACCGTAAGGATCACTTCTTTTAAAAATCTGGTTGGGATTGGGTCTAACAGGCATGTTGTTGATTTAGCCGAGGTGATAAGTTTATACAGCTCTTCCTGTCCTATACCTGTAAAGCAGTGAAAATCTAAATGTGAAGCTATAGGCTGAACTGGATCGTGAGATACTATTAGAGGTTGAACCTCCATTATTTTCTTCCTGATATTATTGATTTTTTCATTAAAGAAGTCCATAAAGTCTTCACTTCTAAACTGTGATGGGATACTCTCTGCGGGCATCTTAGGTTTTGTTAGGCGAGCCACTGTACTAAATAAGAACCTAGGATTGTTTTGGTTTCTTGCTATCAGTTGGCTAAGATGCTCGGTCCTAGCAGTTTTTAGAGCCTGTCTATAGCTGCACATACTGTCTTTATACGCAATTCGAAAAACTTCTAATTTAGTTTTCCTCCATTTTCGCTCGAGGTTACGGGTTGCTCTCTTTAGGGCGCGAGTATGACTGTTGTACCACGGTGCCAATGTTTTATCTCTGACTTTTTTTAATCTGATGGGAGCAACAGTGTCTAATGTACTGGTAAAAATAGTGCCCATGCTGCTAGTCACTTCATCTAGATCATCTGCATTTAGGGGTCTAATAAGAAATTGGGACAGATCCGGCAGATTACTTGTGAATCTGTCTTTAGTGGTGGGATTCATATTTCTAACAGATTGATAGTGTGGGGAGACACAGCTAATCTGTTCTATGGGTAGAGTATATGTCAGGAGGTATGATCTCTATATTAGAGACATCTATACCATGGGATATAATTAAATCTAGCGTATGATTAAAGCGGTGAGTTGCTCCAATTATATTTTGCTTAACCCCAAAGGAATTTAGTAAATCCATAAATGTGAGTGCTAAAGCGTCGTTAGCATCATCTACATGAATGTTAAAGTCTCCTACTATCAATACTTTGTCAGAGTTAACCAATAGGTCTGATAGCAGATGTCCAAATTCTTTAAGAAAATCGCCATATGGCCCCGGGGGTCTGTACACGGTGGCCAAGGTAAAATATAGCAAGGGTTTATTACGTATTTCATTTAGTGCAACATTAATGATAAGCACTTCAAATGAATTAAACCTGGGCCTTATTTTCTGGGTAACAGTGAGTACATCATTGTAGATAGTGGCGACACCACCACCGCGACCAATTAGACGGGGCTCGTGCTTATAGAAATATCCTGACGGAGTAGACTCATTCAGACCAAAATATTCATTTGGTTTAAGCCAGGTTTCAGTGAGACAGAGTGCGTCAAGGCAATAATCTGAGATAATTTCATTAACAATAAGTGCTTTAGGCGCAAGGGATCTAATGTTGAGTAGTCCAAACTTTAGAGGTGGATTTTGACTACTTATTTTGCCTTTTTCTGGTTTTATGGTTATCAGATTGTTTCGGGTAAATTTAACAAATTTATTCTTTTTTCTCAGTATTCGGGGAACAGACACAGTTTCTATAGGACAAGCTATGTGTGTTCGTCTATCACTACGGTGAGTTGTGATGTGTCTAATATGTTTGGAATCTACAGTATGACTTACCGCCAGTCAGATGGTTCGTAGTGTTCTGGAGATGTTGTCAGAGAGGACCGCTGCTCCAGCTCTGCTAGGGTGTAGGCCATCGGTGTGATAGAGCCTAGGACGCTCCCAGAAAACATTCCAGTTATCAACAAAGCGTAATTTCTGTTGTTGACACCAAGATTGTAACCATTCATTAAAGGCAAATAATCTACTGAACTTCTCGATTCCTCGCTGAAATGTGGGAAGCAGTCCAGATACGATGATCCTTGTCGTGGGTGATGTGCTGCGGACCTTCTTGACCAGCTCCTGAAGTCCTTCTTTAGGATCTCCGTCTGCCTCAGCCTGGTGTCGTTCGTGCCGGCATGAAGAACCACAGCTCCAATGTTCCTCCTCAGGGCAGCAGGCACCTGTGCAGCAACATCAAGAACACGTGCACCAGGTAAACAGCGTGTGTGCACCTTACCTTTAGCCGTGGTAGCACGCACGTGACGAACGATGGAGTCTCCGATGACCAGGACGTCGTGTGCCATCTCGCGGAGAGGAGCGAAGCGGTTTTGGGTCGAGATGTCGAAGACGGGTGGTGGTGGTGGAGTGGTCCTCGCCCGGGGCTTGGCTTGCTTCTTCCGCTGCTGCTGTATCCAGGGTCCGTGGTATCCCGGCGCCGGGGTGTAGGAACACTGGGCGGGATGCGTCCTTGGTGTGTTGGACCTGGGCAGAGAAACACGCGGGGTTGAAGTTGTAGGAGAATTCTCATGCCGAGAATTTACCTGGGACAGGTGAGCGTCGTTCCGCGTCGATTCCAGCGTGGCTTTCCGCTGCTGTAACCGGGCCAGCTTCACCTGTAGCTCACGGATCAGCTTCTCCACGGCCTCCACCTCCAAATCCACCGAGTGCAGCTCCAATGTCTCCTCACCTGCACTCAGAGGCAGAATCATAACCGACATGGTGTCTAAACACGGAAAATAATCGGTGTGAGAAAGTGAAAACAAACTTTACAAACAAACAAACAAACGTGATAGCCGGGCTAGCGATGCTAATGCTAATTAGCGATGCTAATGCCGGCTAAAAGCGGTGTGCTGCAAAACAATTAAAACTTAACGATATAACACGCGTTTCGAGTAAATATATTATAAGATACTTATCCGTTTTATGTACACTCTTCGTAAGGGGACGAAAAAGTTTAAAAGTTGGTCAGTATGGTGGAGCTCGGAAAAAAGCAGCTTCTCAGTGTCCTCGTACGGAGGAAGTCTCATGTCTTGAAGGACATGTCTCAGCTACACTCACTTTCAGCACTGGAGCCCCCCAGGGTTGTGTTCTGAGCCCCCTGCTGTACTCTTTGTACACCCACGACTGCGTGGCCACTACCAACTCCACCTCCATCATCAAGTTTGCTGACGACACCGTCGTGGTCGGACTGATCACCAACAATGATGAGTCGGACTACCTAGAGGAGATTGGAAATCTGGAGAACTGGTGCCAGAGGAACAATCTCCTCCTGAACGTCAGTAAGACAAAGGAGCTGATAGTGGTAGTACAAAGCAGGAGAGGAACTACCAGACCCCCGTCATCAACAGGAGCCCAGTGGAGAGAGTGGACAGCTTCAGATACCTTGGTGTTCACATCACGCAGGACCTATCATGGTCCTGTCACATCAACACAGTGGTGAAAAAAGCCTGGCAGCGTCTGTACCACCTCAGACGCTTGAGAGACTTTAGACTGCCCTCCAAGGTGCTCAGGAACTTCTACTCCTGCACCATAGAGAGCATTCTGACGGGAAACATCACGACCTGGTTCGGGAACAGCACCATGCAGGACAGACGAGCTCTAATGAGGGTGGTGCGATCAGCCGAGCGCATCATCCGCACTGAGCTCCCTGACCTGCACTCGATCTACAGCAAGCGGTGCTGGACTAAAGCCAGGAAGATCATGAAGGACCTCAGTCACCCCAGTAATGGACTGTTCTCTTTGTTGCGGTCTGGGAAGCGATTCCGTTCCCTAAAGGCCAACACAGAGAGGCTGAGGAGGAGCTTCTTCCCGCAGGCGATAAGGTCTCTCAATCACACCTCCACACAGGACTAGTAACATCTTTTTAAGCTCACAACACTGACTGGACAATCATGGACACATTCATACACACTTGCACTAAATACTTATACATCTGGACAATTGCACATGTCACCTTTCATGCATATTTGCACAACCACTGACACTTTAAATTCTATATATACTCCCCCCCCTATATTTCTATATTTTGCAATATTTTATTATGCCCTTACTGTACAGTTAATTTTACTAGTTAAATTTATTTCTTTAGTATTTCCTTTTTATTGATTAAATTTTATTGATTTATTGATTTTTTTACGTACAAGCTTTTATTTTCTTTTTAAGGTCACTGGTGGTCGTGTAAGCATTTCACTGCATATTATACTGTGTATGACTGTGTATGTGACAAATAAAATTTGAATTTGAATTTGAATTTGAATTCTCTCTCTCAACCAAACCTTTATTAACAAATACCAACACTACTATTAATAATATTAATAACCAATCACAAGCATCAAACAACCATCACCAGCATGAAGCTGGATCCTCTCTGCTTTCATCTGGATTCTGGTTGTCAAAAGAACTCATCATCAGTGCAGTCATATCAAACTGTTAGCAAATCTAAATAATGAACGTTTCATGGTCGAACACCAGATGGCGTCATACTCCAAGACTCCATTTTGTTTTCTGTTCTGTTTCAGTTTGGTTTTGAACTCCGTTTCCCAGAGTGCACCTCGGTCAGGTAATGGGAGCACACCTGATCGAGGTTAACAGTCAAATCAGTGCCAAGATAAATGGCCTTTTGTTTCCGTTGTTCTGGGTCGGGCATCTGTTTTGCTACGGTAATGTTAAGTGGGTGTTTTGTTCTAGGTGTCATGCCATTTCCCCTTGCTATTAGTTCTGTGTCTAGTTTAACTCTTTGTTTAGTTAACTCTTGTTTAGTTAACTCTGTGTTTAGTCAGTTCTATGTTTAGTCTAGCTCTGTGTTTTGTATAACTCTATGTTTAGTTCAGCTCTATGTTTAGTTCAGCTCTAGGTTTAGGTTAGCTCTGTGTTTAGATTAGCTCTGTGTTTAGGTTAGCTCTGTGTATTGGTTAGCTCTGTGTTTAGTTAGCTCTGTTTGGTTTAGCTCAATGTTTAGTTTAGTCTGTGTTGTCAGTCCAGCTCTGTGGTGTCAGTCCAGCTCTGTGGTGTCAGTCCAGCTCTGTGGTGTCAGTCCAGCTCTGTGGTGTCAGTCCAGCTCTGTGTTTTGGTTCAGTTTGAGTCCTGTTTGTACATGTTCACATTTTGGTTCCTTTATTAAAAAAACCCTTTTTCACTCTATCACCTCCGCCTCCATGTCTTCTTCAAACCGCACACTAGCACCCCGTTACAGAATGCCCGACCTAAAAAGTAATATAGCGGAGGGGCCTCCCCTGGATATTTTTTGTGGGGGGGGCTATGTTCGTGACATCGGGGCAAGCAGACCCCGTGGGTAGTCGGCTTGCAAAACGACGGAGCAACATTGAGCACGCAGGAGTGAGAGGAGCGACGCCCTGCAGTGCTCCGCCATAGACTGTGACGCCGAGGCAAGTAGGCTTTCTGGGCAGCAGGCTTGCCATCCGGCGGAACAAGCTGGAGCGTGCGATGCAGGCGTTGTGTCACCAAACTGTGGAGACCGAGGAACATCAACGGAGGCGGTTGGAGCTCCAACAACTGGCAGGCGAGCTCATCAAGCAGATCGAGATATGCCGGGCCACAGGAGATCATCTCCGCATGGCAACCCTGGTGGAACTCGGGGCACAACTTCGAGATCAGCTCGTTAAGCTCAACAAGGAAACCGGTGACGCACAACACAGCCCAGTGGTTCCAGAGAGCCCCGCTGCGGGCCCAGTGGTTCCAGAGAGCCCCGCTGCGGGCCCAGTGGTTCCAGAGAGCCCCGCTGCGGGCCCAGTGGTTCCAGAGAGCCCCGCTGCGGGCCCAGTGGTTCCAGAGAGCCCCGCTGCGGGCCCAGTGGTTCCAGAGAGCCCCGCTGCGGGCCCAGTGGTTCCAGAGAGCCCCGCTGCGGGCCCAGTGGTTCCAGAGAGCCCCGCTGCGGGCCCAGTGGTTCCAGAGAGCCCCGCTGCGGGCCCAGTGGTTCCAGAGAGCCCCGCTGCGGGCCCAGTGGTTCCAGAGAGCCCCGCTGCGGGCCCAGTGGTTCCAGAGAGCCCCGCTGCGGGCCCAGTGGTTCCAGAGAGCCCCGCTGCGGGCCCAGTGGTTCCAGAGAGCCCCGCTGCGGGCCCAGTGGTTCCAGAGAGCCCCGCTGCGGGCCCAGTGGTTCCAGAGAGCCCCGCTGCGGGCCCAGTGGTTCCAGAGAGCCCCGCTGCGGGCCCCGATCGGCCAGAGAGCCCCGCTGCGGGCCCCGATCGGCCAGAGAGCCCCGCTGCGGGCCCCGATCGGCCAGAGAGCCCCGCTGCGGGCCCCGATGGCCCAGTCAGCCCCAAAGGGCATGAGCCAGCTCAGCGACAGCCCTGCACCGTCAATGAATTCGTGCCTCAACCGCTGTCTGGCTTCGTCGACGACGACACCGAACTACCGCCTCCGCCATGCCTCGACAACAAGCTGCCTACGTCCGCCTTCGAGGACTTCGAGCTGCCTCCTCCGCCATGGCCATGCCTCGTCAACGACGTCGAGCCGTCGGCCAGATTCGGCGGCGGTCCAGCTCCGTCTCTGCCCTGCGAGCCAGCTCCGACTCTGCCCTGCGAGCCAGCTCCGACTCTGCCCTGCGAGCCAGCTCCGACTCTGCCCTGCGAGCCAGCTCCGACTCTGCCCTGCGAGCCAGCTTCGACTCTGCCCTGCGAGCCAGCTTCGACTCTGCCCTGCGAGCCAGCGCCGTCTCTGCCCTGCGAGCCAGCGCCAATACTCCTCGCCCCGCCGGCCGGCTTCGCCGACGACCCAGCGCCAGTGCTCCTCGCCCAGCCGCCCGGCTTCGCCGACGACCTATCGCCAGTGCTCCTCACTCTGCCGACAAGACTCGGTAACGACCCAGCTCCTGTGCCCACCCTGCCCAGGGAACCTGTGCTGCAGCCTCCCGGTTGGGAGGACCGACATTGGACCTTTGGGGGGGTGCCCTGGACCACCATTTTCGGTGGTCCGGAGTAGCGCCCTTTGGAGGGGG
This sequence comes from Channallabes apus, assembly GCA_030522415.1. Classification (NCBI taxonomy): domain Eukaryota; kingdom Metazoa; phylum Chordata; class Actinopteri; order Siluriformes; family Clariidae; genus Channallabes; species Channallabes apus. The sequence continues at coordinate 2,515,691 of CM060110.1, forward strand.
GGTAATGTCACGGTCGAACACCAGATGGCGCCATACTCCAAGACTCCATTTTGTTTTCTGTTCTGTTTCAGTTTGGTTTTGAACTCCGTTTCCCAGAGTGCACCTCGGTCAGGTAATGGGAGCACACCTGATCGAGGTTAACAGTCAAATCAGTGCCAAGATAAATGGCCTTTTGTTTCCGTTGTTCTGGGTCGGGCATCTGTTTTGCTACGGTAATGTTAAGTGGGTGTTTTGTTCTAGGTGTCATGCCATTTCCCCTTGCTCTTAGTTCTGTGTCTAGTCTAACTCTTTGTTTAGTTAACTCTTGTTTAGTTCAGCTCTATGTTTAGTTCAGCTCTAGGTTTAGGTTAGCTCTGTGTATTGGTTAGCTCTGTGTTTAGTTAGCTCTGTTTGGTTTAGCTCAATGTTTAGTTTAGTCCGTGTTGTCAGTCCAGCTCCGTGTTGTCAGTTAAGCTCTGTGTTTTGGTTCAGTTTGAGTCCTGTTTTTACATGTTCACATTTTGGTTCCTTTATTAAAAAAAAACCCTTTTTCACTCGATCACCTCCGCCTCCATGTCTTCTTCAAACCCCACACTAGCACCCCGTTGCAGAACGTGATATGCTGCTTAACTATATTTCTTAAACAATTCGAAATACAGATATCTGGAACATTTTAGTTAATAAAATGGCAAACAAAATGTACACATTACACATTTTTTTATTTCAAACTTTTTAAACTAAAGAGCAGGAAGCCGTAACATTTTCTCACACCTGGCCCACCTCAGCCTTGGGGAATAAGATCTGGCTCACCAGATTACTGAGCAGCCGCTTTTTCTCCCCGTAGTGTGTCTATGTGTGTACTTGTTTCCCTGTAATTCTTAAAGGGGTCCTATTAATGTTACCACACTCTTGTTAATGTGACCGAGCATTCATGCCGTGTTCGCTTAAACACTTTGTAGTATAAAAAAAACAATAAAAAGCGATAGCACACGAAATCCTTTTTAACTGTTTGTTCTCCACCATTCACCAAAAACTGAACTTACCACTCGCGAAGTGCACATGCCCCATGCCCCTACTGCAAGCCCCAAGGGGAAAAATGCATCAAACACACATATACAGACTCCGGTTTGATATGGTTGTAGCGCAGCCGCATGAGGGTTTTTTAAAATATATAAAATAAGGGCATGAATACACATGCTGAATAATGAAATCTGCCTTCAAAGGGACAGCAGGGAAAGAGCGGCGGGAGGAGTAGTAATGATGGACCAGCGCTGGCTTTATTTGTTTGGACGACAGAAGGAGAGATTCCTGTGGATCATTTTCTTTCAAAGATTTTTCAACCGGATTATCTTTGACTGGACATATCATCGGCCTCCCGAACCATACTCTTAACACACATACAATAAACACGATTTCGGACATTTTCCACTCACTCGCGTTCACGCAGACATACACATACCGTTTATTATATTCATTCATTCATTCATTTTCTATACCGCTTAATCCTGTGTTCAGGGTTGTGGAGGACCTGGAGCCTATCCCAGGGGACTTCGGGCACTAGGCGGGGTACACCCTGGACAGGGTGCCAGTCCATCGCAGGGCACGCACACATACACACACTCACACACCCAATCACACACTACGGGCAGTTTAGGAATGCCAATTAGCCTAACCTGCATATCTTTGGACTGTGGGAGGAAACCGGAGTACCCGGAGGAAACCCACCAAGCACGGGGAGAACATGCAAACTCCATGCACACAGAGATGGGAATCGAGCCTGGCCGGGGCCATTTATCATATATAGTTTGTAAATATTGTTTACATCTTTGTTTGGTTGTGGTGCACCTTTTTTGTTTACTTTATTTAGTTTTGTATAATACATGTTTGCTTTATCTACTTGTTTGTGTTTGTCCTTTTGCCTCACCGGCCTTATAACGCAACACCGACAAAAACATAAAAGACCTCTCGATTTTTGTAGCCACAGTTAATATAAAATTTGCTGGTCGTTACACGGTAAAACCGACACCATCTTTCTATGTATTGACGGGTCTCCAGATCCGGCATTCAGTTATGGGTAATGGGCGTTTCGTTTTCTGACACACGCTGTAGCGGTAGACCAATTATAAAGGACCGCGTCATCTGACCAATCACAGCAGTGAGGGCTAACGGAAAGGAGGGGTTTAGACAGACTGAATCTTCAAACTGCTTCACACGAGTCGTTTACGAATCATTTAGAAATGGGGTCAAGTTAAATCTATTTTTGGAGAAAACTAAAGTGTTTTTTGACCTTGCGTACATGTAAACCTGTTTTAAGAGACTCATTAAGCAAAATTGCAACCTTTAAAATGGCATAATAGAACCTTTTTAAGCACCAAATGAAGTTCACATGTGTCTACCTCATGTGGCTCCCTATTTATTTCAGTCGAACCCGTAGCCCTTTGTCTGTTCGCTTTTGTGCACCCTCGTATTTTGTATGATAAACTTTTACATGTTTTGTGTATACTCTCCCCCAGGACTGAACTGCATCTGCAGGGACAGACACCTTGTGTTTTGGAAGACCACCGTCAAGGTCAAGGCTGAGAGAGGCTCATTCAAAATGTTTTAAAGTAGCTATTAAACTAAAGTAGTTATTAAACCACTAAGAAACGTGTGCACGCAATGGCTAACCGATATTTGCTTGAGTCAGACTGTCCACTCGTGGCCGGGTAGGTATACGCTCATTACATGCTGTGCGTTTTGGCGTCGGGTAATGCTAACTGGTGTTTGTTTACCACTATATCATATATTACCTTCTCTGCGCATGCGTTATCCTGCATGGGTTTTTGCTGCGATCTGTGAGTAATGGTACAGCTCGCGTAGCACAACGATTAATCCTGGTGAGTAAGTTTCGTTTTCTCTGCTTTATGAAACAGATATGTTTTAGTCATGGCTCTTTTTCTTAGTGAGCTACGGGTGTATGACATGGTGCCGGTGAATCGCTTGAAGGCGGAAGTATTTGCCCTCCGCATCGACTGAGGACGGCGCTGCTGTTTCTCCTGTTTTCTTCTCCTGCTGTTCTCTCCTACAGTGTTTCTTTTCTTTGTTATTAATTAATTTCTTCTGCTAACTGTGCAAACGAGTCAGAGTTGCCTTGCTACTGTACGAAGGCCTGTTTGGGCTTTTGGTTACCTGCAGCTGTCATTGTACTGTGGAGAGTGTTGTAATGTAGCTTTCGGAGAACTCTGAATGTGATATGACTGATTCAGTGAAGTTGGCCTAAACATTTTTTTTGTATTGTTTCTTTTTGGTTTAATTACTTTCTCATCTCTATTTCTTAGTTTTTGTGATTAATGGTCTTTTTATCGGTTTCTTTATATTGTTAATTTGGATATGTTTTTGTTTTGTCCACCTCAGGCACCATTGGGCCGGGAGGCTAGCTAGCTACCTAGATCCGAGTACGGGTGATATTGTAAAGGTGTGGAGTGCAGTGCTGATTGTATTCCTGTTTCACTTTGTGAGTGTGGATGCGTGTGACGTGCACCTTAGGGTTTGTACCTCGTTTAGCCTGCCTCTGCCACTGGGAAGCTGGTGCCTGAAGTACTTTGTTCTTTCTTGTATGTATTGTTTTATTGTGTTTATTTTATGTTACAGCCTTGGTGTGAGTGGACAGAGTACCCTGTGTCGACCCCTAATGTGTATGAGGGTGATTTTACTACATAGCATGGCATGCTATTGAGTTTTTATAACTTTTATTGTGAACTAAAATAAAGTTTTTTTTTTTTTTTGTACATTTGTACACCCGTCTCTCTGTTCCTTCTAGCCTAACGAACTTGTGCTCCTTATTTGGGTTATTTCCCCGGTTAACCTCGGGGTGGCGTAATTGGTTTCAAAACACTTTATATTCATGTCGTCTCCCTCAGCGTTGCCATTATATATATATATATATATATAGCCAATGTGACTAGTGGATTTCCGGAGTAACTCGCCATTCAGCCTTTTTACTCGCCACAATTTTGTTACCAGAAAATGGCAGTTTTTTCTTCCCCATGATACATTAATGTTTGTTATATCTAGATTTACTTATAAATTACAGCATACACTGTATCACTATAGTAGTAGTCAAGTATTCAGTACTGTTAAGATCCCAATATAAAAACATGCAAACATGAATAGTATATTCTGCTTATTGAACTTAAATTCAAGCCTCTTACCACATGACATTGAAAAATAACAGATTCAGTCCAACTGAACTCATTCTGATATTACAGATTATACAGCAACTCAGAACATTTATCATTTTAGTGTGTTGTGTACTATTATCAGGTATTATTATTCATTATGTATTATTATATCAGAATTCTGAGTTAGGACAATGGACTCTGGTCTATCTTGTAGTGTTGACTCTTTATAGTGTGAGGTAATTCAATCAATTGATGAATTTTCTATCATTCAACATGAAATCTAAATAGATTTTAATAGTGATTACTTTGATATATATATAATCAGTAAAAAACCTGAGAAAGGGGCAAAACATTCTCATTCTGTTGAGAAGCAATAGCCCTTTAATGAAATGATACACACACACCAAACAGGAAGTAAAATTGTGTGTGTGCATGCAGGCAATGCATATTAAATATCCTCCTTACATTCATGTGCGTTTTATTCAATTCAATTCAATTCAATTCAATTTTATTTATATAGCGCTTTTAACAATGGTCATTGTCTCAAAGCAGCTTCACAAAAATTTAAGAAATTTAAAAAAAAATAAAATAAATAAAAAATATTATATATTATATATATATATATATAGAATAATTATATATAAAGTAATAAATAAATAAATAAAATTATAATAGAAAAATAAATAACAAATAATAATAATAATTATAGAAAAGAAAATAATTGGAAGTGTGGATGTGTGAGAAAAATGTGCAGATAATAATGAGACGAATGAATGAAATTTCTCTGATGAGCAAGCCAAGGGTGACGGCGACGGTGGCAAGGAAAAACTCCCTGAGATGGCATTAGGAAGAAACCTTGAGAGGAACCAGACTCAACAGGGAACCCATCCTCATTTGGGCGATAACAGATAGAAATGATATAACATCTTGTGTGTTGTGCAGGTGAAAATTCAATATGACAGAAATTATTTAAATTGTCATGAAGACCAGTTCAGCATAGGGACGAGTCAGTAGGTGCAGAGGGCAGATGAGGTCTGGATCACTGGAAGCACAGAAGCAGCATGTGTAGCTCCAACCATCATAAAGCTGAATCCAGTTGGAGCTGGTCCTTCTCTGGATGCCTCAGGAACCTCGCAGGGTCGGTCTTTGTCTACTGAGGCTGGCAAAATCTCCCGATGCCTCGGGATGGGTAGAGAAATACAGAACAGATGGGGAGAATTAGCGTAGTTGCCATTCGGTATAGGTGTACTGGAGTATGAGTACTGGGATGAGTTATGTGTATGCCAGATTAAAAAGATGCGTCTTGAGTCTACTTTTGAACTGAGAAACCGTGTCTGCTCCCCGAACACTGTCTGGAAGGCTATTCCAAAGCTTTGGAGCTAAATATGAAAAAGCCCTACCCCCTTTTGTAGATTTTGAAATTCTGGGAACTACCAGAAGTCCGGAGTTTTGTGATCTTAAGGCGCGTGGTGGATTGTAGCGTATCAGAAGACTGGTTATGTATGTGGGAGCTAAACCATTTAAAGCCTTGTATGTAAGTAATACTATTTTGTAATTTATTCTAAACTGAACAGGTAGCCAGTGCAGGGATGATAATATTGGGGTTATATGATCATATTTTCTGGATCTAGTGAGAACCCTGGCAGCTGCATTTTGGATTAACTGAAGCTTGTTTATTGAGGATGCAGGACAACCACCTAGTAATGCATTACAATAGTCCAGTCTGGAGGTCATGAATGCATGAACTAGTTTTTCTGCATCAGATACGGATAAGATGTTCCTAAGTTTAGCAATATTTCGAAGATGGAAAAAGGCTGTTTTTGTGATATTTGAAATGTGATTTTCAAAAGACAAGTTACTGTCTAATATTACTCCCAGATCTTTTACTGCTGAGCTGGTAATAACAGTACATCCTTCTAAGCGCAAGCTGAATTGTGAAAGCTGTTGTGTGCTGGTTTTTGGGCCAATAAGTAATATCTCTGTCTTATCTGAATTTAATAAAAGAAAGTTATTGGTCATCCAATCTTTTATGTCCTGGACACACTCAGTTAATCTAGACAACTTAGGTATTTCGTCTGGTTTGGTTGAGATATATAATTGGGTATCATCAGCATAACAATGGAAACTAATCCCATGTCTTCTAATGATGTTACCCAAGGGAAGCATGTATATTGAGAACAACAGAGGTCCTAAAACTGACCCTTGTGGGACCCCATATTTCACTGGCATTATACCAGACGGTTCTCCATTTAGATCTACAAAATGGTAGCGATCAGACAGGTAAGATCTAAACCATTTTAGTGCCTGTCCCTGAATGCCTATATAATTTTGTAAGCGATCTATGAGAATATTATGATCTATAGTGTCGAATGCAGCACTAAGATCGAGCAGGACTAGCAATGAGATGCAGCCTTGGTCTGAAGCTAAAAACAAGTCATTTGTAATCTTAACTAGTGCAGTTTCTGTGCTATGATGGGGCCTGAAACCTGACTGAAATTCTTCAAGGATGTTGTTATCCTGCAAGAATGTGCAAATTTGAGCTGATACTACTTTTTCTAGTATTTTTGATATGAACGGGAGGTTTGAGATCGGTCTGTAATTTTTTATTTCATTCGCGTCCAAATTAGATTTTTTAAGAAGCGGCTTAATAACTGCTAACTTGAAAGGTTTAGGGACGTGACCTAGATGTAATGAAGAATTAATAATGTTTAGGAGTGGCTCTCCAACCGTAAGCATCACTTCTTTTAAAAATCTGGTTGGGATTGGGTCTAACAGGCACGTTGTTGATTTAGCCGAGGTGATGAGTTTATACAGCTCTTCCTGTCCTATACCTGTAAAGCAGTGAAAATCTAAATGTGAAGCTATAGGCTGAACTGGATCGTGAGATACTATTAGAGGTTGAACCTCCATTATTTTCTTCCTGATATTATTGATTTTTTCATTAAAGAAGTCCATAAAGTCTTCACTTCTAAACTGTGATGGGATACTCTCTGCGGGCATCTTAGGTTTTGTTAGGCGAGCCACTGTACTAAATAAGAACCTAGGATTGTTTTGGTTTCTTGCTATCAGTTGGCTAAGATGCTCGGTCCTAGCAGTTTTTAGAGCCTGTCTATAGCTGCACATACTGTCTTTATACGCAATTCGAAAAACTTCTAATTTAGTTTTCCTCCATTTTCGCTCGAGGTTACGGGTTGCTCTCTTTAGGGCGCGAGTATGACTGTTGTACCACGGTGCCAATGTTTTATCTCTGACTTTTTTTAATCTGATGGGAGCAACAGTGTCTAATGTACTGGTAAAAATAGTGCCCATGCTGCTAGTCACTTCATCTAGATCATCTGCATTTAGGGGTCTAATAAGAAATTGGGACAGCTCCGGCAGATTACTTGTGAATCTGTCTTTAGTGGTGGGATTCATATTTCTAACAGATTGATAGCGTGGGGAGACACAGCTAATCTGTTCTACGGGTAGAGTATATGTCAGGAGGTGATGATCTGTGATATCATCACTTTGAGGTATGATCTCTATATTAGAGACATCTATACCATGGGATATAATTAAATCTAGCGTATGATTAAAGCGGTGAGTTGCTCCAATTATATTTTGCTTAACCCCAAAGGAATTTAGTAAATCCATAAATGTGAGTGCTAAAGCGTCGTTAGCATCATCTACATGAATGTTAAAGTCTCCTACTATCAATACTTTGTCAGAGTTAACCAATAGGTCTGATAGCAGATGTCCAAATTCTTTAAGAAAATCGCCATATGGCCCCGGGGGTCTGTACACGGTGGCCAAGGTAAAATATAGCAAGGGTTTATTACGTATTTCATTTAGTGCAACATTAATGATAAGCACTTCAAATGAATTAAACCTGGGCCTTATTTTCTGGGTAACAGTGAGTACATCATTGTAGATAGTGGCGACACCACCACCGCGACCAATTAGACGGGGCTCGTGCTTATAGAAATATCCTGACGGAGTAGACTCATTCAGACCAAAATATTCATTTGGTTTAAGCCAGGTTTCGGTGAGACAGAGTGCGTCAAGGCAATAATCTGAGATAATTTCATTAACAATAAGTGCTTTAGGCGCAAGGGATCTAATGTTGAGTAGTCCAAACTTTAGAGGTGGATTTTGATTACTTATTTTGCCTTTTTCTGGTTTTATGGTTATCAGATTGTTTCGGGCAAATTTAACAAATTTATTCTTTTTTCTCAGTATTCGGGAAACAGACACAGTTTCTATAGGACAAGCTATGTGTGTGCGTCTATCACTACGGTGAGTTGTGATGTGTCTAATATGTTTGGAATCTACGGTATGACTTACCGCCAGTCAGATGGTTTGTAGTGTTCTGGAGATGTTGTCAGAGAGGACCGCTGCTCCAGCTCTGCTAGGGTGTAGGCCATCGGTGTGATAGAGCCTAGGACGCTCCCAGAAAACATTCCAGTTATCAACAAAGCGTAATTTCTGTTGTTGACACCAAGATTGTAACCATTCATTAAAAGCAAATAATCTACTGAACTTCTCGATTCCTCGCTGAAATGTGGGAAGCGGTCCAGATACGATGATCATTGTCGTGGGTGATGTGCTGCGGACCTTCTCGACCAGGCTCCTGAAGTCCTTCTTTAGGATCTCTGTCTGCCTCAGCCTGGTGTCGTTCGTGCCGGCATGAAGAACCACAGCTCCAATGTTCCTCCTCAGGGCAGCAGGCACCTGTGCAGCAACATCAAGAACACGTGCACCAGGTAAACAGCGTGTGTGCACCTTACCTTTAGCCGTGGTAGCACGCACGTGACGAACGATGGAGTCTCCGATGACCAGGACGTCGTGTGCCATCTCGCGGAGAGGAGCGAAGCGGTTTTGGGTCGAGATGTCGAAGACGGGTGGTGGTGGTGGAGAGGTCCTCGCCCGGGGCTTGGCGTGTTTCTTCCGCTGCTGGTGTATCCAGGGTCCGTGGTATCCCGGCGCCGGGGTGTAGGAACACTGGGCGGGATGCATCCTTGGTGTGTTGGACCTGGGCAGAGAAACACGCGGGGTTGAGGTTGTAGGAGAATTCTCATGCCGAGAATTTACCTGGGACAGGTGAGTGTCGGTCCGCGTCGATTCCAGCGTGGCTTTCCGCTGCTGTAACCGGGCCAGCTTCACCTGTAGCTCACGGATCAGCTTCTCCACGGCCTCCACTTCCAAATCCACTGAGTGCAGCTCCAATGTCTCCTCACCTGCACTCAGAGGCAGAATCACAACCGACATGGTGTCTAAACACGGAAAATAATCGGTGTGAGGAAGCGAAAACAAACTTTACAAACAAACAAACAAACGTGATAGCCGGGCTAGCGATGCTAATGCTAATTAGCGATGCTAATGCCGGCTAAAAGCGGTGTGCTGCAAAACAATTAAAACTTAACGATATAACACGCGTTTCGAGTAAATATAGTATAAGATACTTATCCGTTTTATGTACACTCTTCGTAAGGGGACGAAAAAGTTTAAAAGTTGGTCAGTATGGTGGAGCTCGGAAAAAAGCAGCTTCTCAGTGTCCTCGTACGGAGGAAGTGACGTCAGCCGAGTTTTATGCGCGTAATATTATGTTGCAATGCGTTTATTATATCGGATGACTTTAGAGAAAACTACAACAAAAATATATTGTCATACCAAAGGATAAACTACCTGCCAAAGTGGCTAGTGACATTAAAGTTATTACCCGCCACAACCCAATTTTACCCGCATTTGGCGGGTGGGCGGGTGCCAATGTCAAACCATGATATATATATATACACAACAAAAAAAGAAACGTTCCTTTTTCAGGACTGTGTATTTCAACAATAATGGTGTAATAACTTTATAGATCTTCATTGTAAAGGGTTTAAAAAATGTTTTCCATGCATGTTCAATTAACCATAATCAATTAATTAACATGCACCTGTGGAATGGTCGTTAAGACCTTAACAGCTTACAGAAAGTAGGCATTTAAGGTCACAGTTCTAAAAACGCAGGACACTAAAGAGACTTGTCTACCGACTGTGAAAAACACCCAAAGAAAGATGCCCAGGGTCCCTGCTCATCTGCGTGAACATGCATTAGTCATTCTGCAGGGAGGCATGATGACTGCGGATGTGGCTATAGGGCAATAAACAACACCTGCACAGGATGGGTACATCAGAATATCACACCTGCGTGACAGGTACAGGATGGCCACAACAACTGTCCGAGTCACACCAGGAACACACAATCCCTCCATCTCACAGCAAGAACTGACAAATCTGGTCCAGTCCATGAGGAGGAGATGCACTGCAGTACTTCAAGCAGCTGGTGGCCACCAGATACTGACTGGTACTGACTGATTTTGAGCCTCCCTTCATTCAGGGTCACATTGGGAAACATTTTTACTTTATGTCTTATGGTGTCGACTCTTTTAGTGTTCATACAAATATTTACACATTAAGTTTACTGAAAGTAAAAACAGTTGAAAGTCAGAGGACGTTTCTTTTTTTGCTGAGTATATATACTCACCTAAAGGATTATTAGGAACACCATACTGATATGTGTTTAACCCCCTTTCGCCTTCAGAACTGCCTTTATTCTATGTGGCTTTGATTCAACAAGGCGCTGAAAGCATTCTTTAGAAATGTTGGCCCATATTAATAGGAGAGCATCTTGCAGTTGATGGAGATTTGTGGGATGGACATCCAGGGCACGAAGCTCCCGTTCCACCACATCCCAAAGATGCTCTATTGGGTTGAGATCTGGTCACTGTGGGGGCCATTTTAGTCCAGTGAACTCATTGTCATGTTCAAGAAACCAACTTGAAATGATTGGAGCTTTGTGACATGTTCCATTATCCTGCTGGAAGTAGCCATCAGAGGATGTGTACATGGTGGTCATAAAGGGATGGACATGGTCAGAAACAATGCTCAGGTAGCCCGTGGCATTTAAACAATGCCCAATTGGCACTAAGGGGCCTAAAGTGTGCCAAGAAAACATCCCCCACACCATTACACCACCACCACCAGCCTGCACAGTGGTAACAAGGCATGATGGATCCATGTTCTCATTCTGTTTACACCAAATTCTGACTCTACCATTTGAACGTCTCAACAGAAATCGAGACTCATCAGACCAGGCAACATTTTTCCAGTCTTCAACTGTCCAATGTTGGTGAGCTCATGCAAATTGTAGCCTCTTTTTCCTATTTGTAGTGGAGATGAGTAGTACCCGGTGGGGTCTTCTGCTGTCGTAGCCCATCCGCCTCAAGGTTGTGCGTGTTTATGGCTTGTGATTGTGACTTCACAAATGCTTTGCTGCAGACCTCGGTTGTAACGAGTGGTTATTTCAGTCAAAGTTGCTCTTCTATCAGCTTGAATCAGTCGGCCCATTCTCCTCTGACCTCGAGCATCAACAAGGCATTTTCACCCACAGGACTGCCGCATACTGGATGTTTTTCCCTTTTCACACCATTCTTTATAAACCCTAGAAATGGTTGTGCGTGAAAATCCCAGTAACTGAGCAGATTGTGAAATACTCAGACCGGCCCGTCTGGCACCAACAACCATGCCACGCTCAAAATTGCTTCAATCGCCTTTCTTTCCCATTCTGACATTCAGTTTGGAGTTCAGGAGATTGTCTTGACCAGGACCACACCCCTAAATGCATTGAAGCAACTGCCATGTGATTGGTTGATTCGGTAATTGCATTAATGAGAAATTGAACAGCTGTTCCTAATAATGCTTTAGGTGAGTGTATGTTTCTATGTATTTTGGCCACATAAAGGGACATTTTTATATATAGGTAAATAATTGAAGAGTTAATGCTGCTCACCTGTAGCGTAAGATGTGCCCGAACGGTTTCTATTTTCCCCTATGACAGTGTTGGTCAACGGGCAAGCTCCCATGCGTATGCGCGATCGCGACGCAAGGGACCCGGATGCGAACTGATCACATGATCCGGCATAAAGCCGGAACCGGCAAGGAAGCCGGCACGGAGAGATTACCCCAGCGCGCTGTTTTGTTTGAGAGAGAGTCAGTTTGTTGCTTCCACACGGATGATCAGAGTTTGGATTTATCTCGTTGGACACTCACTTTTCACCTCTCATTCCATTACTCGAGCTCCCAGTGGTGACGTCTATCCTGGTGAGGCCGAGAATAATCTCTCCAATTCATCACCATTTCATATCCGCAATACAATACACTCTGGACTTCCACTCATACAATTCAATTCAATTTTATTTATATAGCGCTTTTAACAATGGTCATTGTCTCAAAGCAGCTTCACAAAAATTAAAGAAATTTAACCAAAAAAAAATAAAAAAAAATATATATATATATATATATATATATATATATATATATATATATATATATATATAGAATAATTATATATAAAATAATAAATAAATAAAATTATAATAGAAAATAAATAAATAAAAACAAATAATAATAATAATTATAGAAAAGAAAATAATTGGAAGTGTGGATGTGTGAGAAAAATGTGCAGATAATAATGAGACGAATGAATGAAATTTCTCTGATGAGCAAGCCAAGGGTGACGGCGACGGTGGCAAGGAAAAACTCCCTGAGATGGCATTAGGAAGAAACCTTGAGAGGAACCAGACTCAACAGGGAACCCATCCTCATTTGGGCGATAACAGATAGAAATGATATAACATCTTGTGTGTTGTGCAGGTGAAAATTCAATATGACAGAAATTATTTAAATTTGTCATGAGGACCAGTTCAGCATAGGGACGAGTCAGTAGGTGCAGAGGGCAGATGAGGTCTGGATCACTGGAAGCACAGGAGCAGCATGTGTAGCTCCAACCATCATAAAGCTGAATCCAGTTGGAGCTGGTCCTTCTCTGGATGCCTCAGGAACCTCGCAGGGTCGGCCTTTGTCTACTGAAGCTGGCAAAATCTCCCGATGCCTCGGGATCGGTAGAGAAATAAAGAACAGATGGGGAGAATTAGCGTAGTTGCCATTCGGTATAGGTGTACTGGAGTACGAGTACTGGGATGAGTTATGTGTATGCCAGATTAAAAAGATGCGTCTTGAGTCTACTTTTGAACTGAGAAACCGTGTCTGCTCCCCGAACACTGTCTGGAAGGCTATTCCAAAGCTTTGGAGCTAAATATGAAAAAGCCCTACCCCCTTTTGTAGATTTTGAAATTCTGGGAACTACCAGAAGTCCGGAGTTTTGTGATCTTAAGGCGCGTGGTGGATTGTAGCGTATCAGAAGACTGGTTAGGTATGTGGGAGCTAAACCATTTAAGGCCTTGTATGTAAGTAATACTATTTTGTAATTTATTCTAAACTGAACAGGTAGCCAGTGCAGGGATGATAATATTGGGGTTATATGATCATATTTTCTGGATCTAGTGAGAACCCTGGCAGCTGCATTTTGGATTAACTGAAGCTTGTTTATTGAGGATGCAGGACAACCACCTAGTAATGCATTACAATAGTCCAGTCTGGAGGTCATGAATGCATGAACTAGTTTTTCTGCATCAGATACGGATAAGATGTTCCTAAGTTTAGCAATATTTCGAAGATGGAAAAAGGCTGTTCTTGTGATATTTGAAATGTGATTTTCAAAAGACAAGTTACTGTCTAATATTACTCCCAGATCTTTTACTGCTGAGCTGGTAATAACAGTACATCCTTCTAAGCGCAAGCTGAATTGTGAAAGCTGTTGTGTGCTGGTTTTTGGGCCAATAAGTAATATCTCTGTCTTATCTGAATTTAATAAAAGAAAGTTATTGGTCATCCAATCTTTTATGTCCTGGACACACTCAGTTAATCTAGACAACTTAGGTATTTCGTCTGGTTTAGTTGAGATATATAATTGGGTATCATCAGCATAACAATGGAAACTAATCCCATGTCTTCTAATGATGTTACCCAAGGGAAGCATGTATATTGAGAACAACAGAGGTCCTAAAACTGACCCTTGTGGGACCCCATATTTCACTGGCATTATACCAGACGGTTCTCCATTTAGATCTACAAAATGGTAGCGATCAGACAGGTAAGATCTAAACCATTTTAGTGCCTGTCCCTGAATACCTATATAATTTTGTAAGCGATCTATGAGAATATTATGATCTATAGTGTCGAATGCAGCACTAAGATCGAGCAGGACTAGCAATGAGATGCAGCCTTGGTCTGAAGCTAAAAACAAGTCATTTGTAATCTTAACTAGAGCAGTTTCTGTGCTATGATGGGGCCTGAAACCTGACTGAAATTCTTCAAGGATGTTGTTATCCTGCAAGAATGTGCAAATTTGAGCTGATACTACTTTTTCTAGTATTTTTGATATGAACGGGAGGTTTGAGATCGGTCTGTAATTTTTTATTTCATTCGCGTCCAAATTAGATTTTTTAAGAAGCGGCTTAATAACTGCTAACTTGAAAGGTTTAGGGACGTGACCTAGATGTAATGAAGAATTAATAATGTTTAGGAGTGGCTCTCCAACCGTAAGCATCACTTCTTTTAAAAATCTGGTTGGGATTGGGTCTAACAGGCACGTTGTTGATTTAGCCGAGGTGATAAGTTTATACAGCTCTTCCTGTCCTATACCTGTAAAGCAGTGAAAATCTAAATCTAAATGTGAAGCTATAGGCTGAACTGGATCGTGAGATACTATTAGAGGTTGAACCTCCATTATTTTCTTCCTGATATTATTGATTTTTTCATTAAAGAAGTCCATAAAGTCTTCACTTCTAAACTGTGATGGGATACTCTCTGCGGGCATCTTAGGTTTTGTTAGGCGAGCCACTGTACTAAATAAGAACCTGGGATTGTTTTGGTTTCTTGCTATCAGTTGGCTAAGATGCTCCGTCCTAGCAGTTTTTAGAGCCTGTCTATAGCTGCACATACTGTCTTTATACGCAATTCGAAAAACTTCTAATTTAGTTTTCCTCCATTTTCGCTCGAGGTTACGGGTTGCTCTCTTTAGGGCGCGAGTATGACTGTTGTACCACGGTGCCAATGTTTTATCTCTGACTTTTTTTAATCTGATGGGAGCAACAGTGTCTAATGTACTGGTAAAAATAGTGCCCATGCTGCTAGTCACTTCATCTAGATCATCTGCATTTAGGGGTCTAATAAGAAATTGGGACAGATCCGGCAGATTACTTGTGAATCTGTCTTTAGTAGTGGGATTCATATTTCTAACAGATTGATAGCGTGGGGAGACACAGCTAATCTGTTCTACGGGTAGAGTATATGTCAGGAGGTGATGATCTGTGATATCATCACTTTGAGGTATGATCTCTATATTAGAGACATCTATACCATGGGATATAATTAAATCTAGCGTATGATTAAAGCGGTGAGTTGCTCCAATTATATTTTGCTTAACCCCAAAGGAATTTAGTAAATCCATAAATGTGAGTGCTAAAGCGTCGTTAGCATCATCTACATGAATGTTAAAGTCTCCTACTATCAATACTTTGTCAGAGTTAACCAATAGGTCTGATAGCAGATGTCCAAATTCTTTAAGAAAAACGCCATACACACACACACCCCTGCATACACCATACACTTTGTTTATATTTGTAATATATTTGTATATATTGGTTTCGGTGCACCGTGTTTGTTTGGTTATTGGTTGGTTTTGTATAATACACTTTGATTTATTTCACTACTTGCTCTTGTGTTGCGTCTATTATTGTCCTGCCGCGGTTGCGCAATACCGGAAGTGGTGTTTACCAGCTCATTCCTAGATTCCCGAATCCGTATTTGTGTAACTAAAGGTTTTATAATAATCCAAGCGTTACATAGTGGTGGACCGTACGGGGAATCTATATTTTTGGATATTTTCCGGTTTTGTGTGACGTGGCTGTACAAGATGGACGCTAATGCTATTGCTAGCGCTAATGCTAATGCTAGTGCTAATGCTAACGCTAGTGGTGCTGTAAAGGCCGACTTTGCTATAGATAGTAATGTGATGGAGAGAGATGATGCATTTGTAACACGCCGTAACCCTACTGCTGAAATAACATCATTGATTAGTTCACTGTATATATCTGATAGACATGATGATGACAATGATGATGATGTTATTGCTCATGTGTCTGATATTAATGTTGTGCAAACAATGAACAATGAACTAAATCAATGCAAGGCGGATGTGGAGGCGCTCACAGACAAAGTAAGCAAGTTGGAGCAGGATTTTAGACAATCCATAAACAGCAGTCTAAACAGAGAAACCAGTTTCCGTGAGGCAGTGGACGCTGGCTTAGAAGGGCTGGAGCGCTACTGCCAAGAGGCCTTAGAGAAGCTGGAAAGAGCTGTCACTGACTGTTTTCTCCGACGTGACGTGATCTGGGAAAACCAGATGAAGAAACTGCGCTTCACGAGTACGCCCACCATCCAAAGATTACAGGCCTACACCCCTGCATCTCTCCAATCTCCGGTTCTACATTCTCCCAGCACTCCGATCACGACATCTATAACAAAGGTAAAGCCATCCATCAGTCACGAAACGTATGACATTCCTCCTGGTGTTCCTACACACTCTTCTGCTCAGCTTACCTCCTCAGTTTCTCCCTCTTCTTCTTCCTTTTATGGTCGACCACCCGGATGGAGTTTCCAGCCTTTGGTGAAGCTTCAGAGACCGCGGATGTACTCCACTTCATCGAACAGTGTGCTCGCGGACCGCCAGCTCCTCGCACGCTGCTTCTTGACGGTCACCGGCGCCGAACCGGAGGTGAAGCAACACGCGAAGCTTTGCCCAGTCCTTCCGATCATCGGCCCGGAGGTCTTCCAGTGCCCGGAGCGCGGCGCCCTTCAGTGAGAGTGCAACCCTTACGGCCGTTTCTGCCGAAGACCAGCCTGCGAAGTCGGCGGCTAGCTCCACTTGGGCGAAGAACGCGTAGGGTTCGACGGCGCCGTTGTAGGAGGGAAGGCCCAGCGGCGGCACACATCGCCGGCACGGAGCTGTAGCTTGCTCCGGCACTTGCGCAGCATCAACGTCGGGCTCCGCTCCGAGATCCAGTACCGGGATCCTCATCTCGCCGCTCCGCTTTTGTCGTGCCGCTTTGCGGGCACTGTTTCCATCCGGGAGATGCTTCTTCTTCCGGAGTTGTGCTGCAACTCGGCGGCCCTCCTGAATCTTTCGCAGGTCCTCCGCCGTTCGCTCCAACTCGAAAATCTCCATCCCACTTCTGACACCAATGTAGCTTTTTTCGACGCTAGCAGGGATCTTGGAGGACGAGTGAGCTTACTTGCTCCCCAATGCAAATGGCTGGGGAGTAGTTTATTACTCTCAGCACAAGCACACATACACAGTTCAAGCACACACACATACACGCACCCAACTTGCCCGAAGCCACTAACCTAAACACCCTTCTCTCTCATGGTAGACAGAGAAAACCCCCGCAATGCATGACGGTTGTCAGCCGCGGCCCCGCCCAGGCCACACTATCATCCCAGAGTGGTGTCTGCTCTTGGGCCCTATCAGCCTGTCTGACCTCGCACAGCGCCCTTACATAAGATTTATCAGTTACAGTGCACATCAGTGTATATCAACATCCAGAATGCAGTGTAGTGCTGATTTTATTAATTTTTATTATAAAAAAAGGTTATTATTTGGCGTGTGCTAGTTTAAGCAAC
This sequence comes from Channallabes apus, assembly GCA_030522415.1. Taxonomy (NCBI): domain Eukaryota; kingdom Metazoa; phylum Chordata; class Actinopteri; order Siluriformes; family Clariidae; genus Channallabes; species Channallabes apus. The sequence goes on from CM060110.1 coordinate 2,533,434, forward strand.
ATGGAAATGGCTGATCTTGCTTCCCTAAAAATTTTAATATTGCCGTTTTGGAGATATATGAAATATATTATATGAGCCCCAAAAATGTCTATTTGTTTAGTTATACTGTCTCAGTTCAAACAATAATCATTTAAAATACAAATTATTCATATTTCTTTATGATTATTGATACTCAAATTGGTTTCAATTTCTAGAAGCACATGACCTGTAAAAAAAATTTTGCTTAAACAGCTTTTTTGTTGTTGTTGTAAAAGCTTAAAAAGCAAAACATATGTAGTGTCTGTAACCATGTCACATCCATGTTGTAATATCTTAACAGTTTAGCATTTAAAAAAATAATAAATGTTTTCAGGTTTATGTCTTTTTTTATGTGAAATCTAAACTTGGTTTCAAATTACAGGTGTGTTAAAATGAGGAGAAAAAATAAAGTCACTATAGCACTTAAAATGTGCTGTATAAACAAAACACAGACCAGCTGATCCTGTGTACACACACATCTTTACCAGGTGCTAATGAATATTAATGATTAACACCATGAATTAAGAAAATTATATTAGGAACTATACAAAAGACAAAAAGACAGCAGAAAGACACCATAAGGTGCACGTGCAGGACACAATGTCCACACTGCAGTACTACTGTTATAGTGAGTAATGTTAGTGTTAGTGGACACTCCAGGAGATGAGAAACAGTAAACAGAGACAGAAGTGAGACTTTCTCTGTAAATAAACTCATCATCCTCTTTAAACACACTTCTATATCTGTATAAATATCTTCTGTGTATCTGATCAGTAATAAACTGCACGTGACACAGAGTTTAACGGTCAGTTCTGGCCCGAGCGGCTGATTACCGTAAAACCCCGAATACACGCGCAGTGGTTTTATTTGACTCGCGCTGCGTGGATCCGAGTTTTCTAGTGAAATTCTCTCCAACACCATTAAGATGACGACACTGAACCCGACAACCTGCTGATGTTTATTTCCACATGAAGTGATATTTGTGAGTGAAGTGTTTGTCTTGTCTGTGTTCTGCTGAATGAGGTGTGTAATGAAGCCACATGACTTATCTGCAGTCCCACCTCATCTTTCACACACAACACAGGAGAGAATAAACAGCAGTAAAACATTGTCTTACCTGAAATCATGGCAGTAGGGAACACTGTGTGCTCAGAAAGATTCACATCAACCAGGAGGAACTCAATCATCTGCAAAGTGTCCATTAAACTCCTACTGATCATCTACACTCACAAAGAGTGTGTACTTTCAGTTTCTACAAGCAGGTGTAGAATTACAGTCAGTCACCTTCAGGAGGAACCAGGACCAGGTGGCTCTTTATATTTATAATAATATACTCAATATAGCAAAGAACAAAACTGCTTATTTAAAGATCTTTATGGAAACTTACATACATTCTTTCTCTTAATGTATTATGATTTATTAATGTGTATTTTGCTGATGTGCTATAAAATGTTTAATAAGTAGATTTAAATGATATAATTTTGTATAAAACATGACTTTAAATGATAATGTTATTGTGTTACAGTAATTTACTCCACTGCTGATGTTGAGTTCTGAGCTCTGATTGGTCAGAAGGTGTTGATTAGTGTGTAAAGTCTGATATGGAGTTTATTTTACACTGTATAAAGGCTTTTCACATTTCAAATATAATTTTATAACTTTGTGCTTGTACATTATTAAAACATTTCTACTGGCATGTTTATAATCCAGTTGTGTTTATTACTGTTTGAACAGCAGGTGGCAGTATTTAACTGTTTTAGTGTGGTGGTGATTTATTGTGTTATTTTGAGTCTCTTCCAAAATCTTCACAGCAGTTGTTGAGTCACGTGACCTGTTCCTGACCACAGTCCTAAATATATATCAGGCTAAAACAGAGTTTATAATCATCTCCTGTGAGAAAACAGTCAGTTAAGACATGTGAGAATGGTGGTGTAGTGGTTAGCACCGTCTCCTCACACCTCCAGTGTTGAGGGTTCGATTCCTGCCTCATGTTGGTGTGTGTGTGTGTGTGTGTGTGTGGTGTGTTTGTATGTTCCACCCATGTTTGGTTGGTTTACTCCAGTTTCCTTCAAAGGACTTTCCCCCTAATTGTCCATAGTGTTTATAGACTGTAATGGAATAGCAGTATGTCCAGGGTTACCCCACCTTGTGCTCCAGGCACCCCATGACCCTGTAGACAGGATACACAGATAATGAGGGAATGGAATTCACACTATTAAAACTATTAATTACAGTATCGTCTCTTTTTAAAGTATCATTTGCTTGAGTTTAATTACAAACCGGATTCCAAAAAAGTTGGGACACTAAACAAATTGTGAATAAAAACTGAATGCAATGATGTGGAGATGGCAAATGTCAATATTTTATTCAGAATAGAACATAGATGATAGATCAAAAGTTTAATCCAAGAAAATTTATAATTTTAAAGGAAAAATATGTTGATTCCAAATTTCACGGTGTCAACAAATCCCCAAAAAGTTGGGACAAGTAGCAATAAGAGGCTGGAAAAAGTAAATTTGAGCAAAACGAAGAGCTGGAAGACCAATTAACAGTAATTAGGTTAATTGGCAACATGATTGGGTATAAAAAGAGCTTCTCAGAGTGGCAGTGTCTCTCAGAAGCTAAAATGGGTAGAGGATCACCAATTCTCACAATGTTGCGCAGAAAGATAGTGGAGCAATATCAGAAAGGTGTTACCCAGCGAAAAATTGCAAAGACTTTGCAGTTATCATCATCAACTGTGCATAATATCATCCGAAGATTCAGAGAATCTGGAACAATCTCTGTGCGTAAGGGTCAAGGGCGTAAAACCATACTGGATGCCCGTGATCTCCGGGCCCTTAAACGACACTGCACCACAAACAGGAATGCTACTGTAAAGGAAATCACAGAATGGGCTCAGGAATACTTCCAGAAACCATCGTCAGTGAACACAATCCACCGTGCCATCCGCCGCCGCCAGCTGAAACTCTACAGTGCAAAGAAGAAGCCATTTCTAAGCAAGATCCACAAGCACAGGCGTTTTCATTGAGCCAGGGATCATTTAAAATGGAGTGTGGCAAAATGGAAGACTGTTCTGTGGTCAGACGAGTCACGATTCGAAGTTCTTGTTGGAAATGTGGGACGCCATGTCATCCGGACCAAAGAGGACAAGGACAACCCAAGTTGTTATCAACGCTCAGTTCAGAAGCCTGCATCTCTGATGGTATGGGGTTGCATGAGTGCGTGTGGCATGGGCAGCTTGCATGTCTGGAAAGGCACCATCAATGCAGAACAATATATTCAGGTTCTAGAACAACATATGCTCCCATCCAGACATCATCTCTTTCAGGGAAGACCCTGCATTTTTCAACAAGATAATGCCAGACCACATTCTGCATCAATCACAACATCATGGCTGCGTAGGAGAAGGATTGTATTAATATTATAAAATGACAGTGTGTGTGTATCACAGTCTAAAAACACTCCCACTGCTGTCAGATCTTTATTAACGTCTGGAAGTGAAATCAGTTCTGTTTGATCTCTGATATAAACTCCTTTATCTCCTCTTTCATAACAGAGAACCCAGAACTCATTCTGTGGTGTAAACGGGACGCTGGACTCTTTCTCAGCTTCATCACTCGCTACACCAACAAACCAGGAGAGTTTTACTGCTTTCTGTGACTTTCTCACTTTCACCTCCCAGTAATGTTTACCAGCCTGAAACCTCTCTTTACACAGAGTGAAGTATTTAACACCAGCATTGCCCTTGTGACTGTCCTTGTGTTTGACAGGACGTCTCTTTACTTCATTTCCCTCGTATATTAGAGACTCTGGAGTTTCCTCTGGGTCGATGCTGATGTTCACTGCAGAAATAAATGAGATTTTTGTTATTATTATTTTACACTTCACACTTACAGGAATACAGTAATGTTCAACTGAATTTATTTCTCACCTTTGTATTGTTTCACTTCGTCTAAATCTGTTAGAAAAATAATAAATAACAGTAAAGTACAGTGATGAGTTTATAAAGTCAGAAAAAGTGAATAAACACAAATAGACATTATATAGAGATGAGTTTGATCTTTTAGCAACACACACACACACACACACACACACACACACACACACACACACACACACACACACACACACACACACACGTGTTCCAGTTCTATCTGTAGTGTAAGGTTTATTATGTTTATCCATAGACGTCTTCTGTGGTTTCGTTCATCTGACTTTATGTCTGTTCTTCTACTGTTCCTTATATATTGTCAGTAATCTGTAACTTCCTGTAACTGATGTGTGACATGGTGAGAGTGTCTCTGTTATCTGAGGTGGAGTCAGCAGGTCCAGTGTCTGAAATGGAGGCAGTAAGTGTGAGATTAGAACTGGTGATAGTGTGGATGAGATGTGAGCTGGAGGCAGCAGGTGTTGTTCTGGAACTCCATTAATCTACACTCATGTATCTGTACCTGTAAGGTGTGTTTTATCTTCCAGTGTTTCAGGATTCTGATGTTCAGATGATTCCTGCTGACTGACCTCTGATCTCACACACACTATAGAACATTAATACAAACACAATTAGAGATTTTCTATGATGAACCTTTTACTGGTTTTGTGTCTCAGGAGAAGAGACGGAGGAACTACTACAGTTTAACCTGAATTCTTTATAACCTAACAACTAATTCACTGTTATTATAAAATACAAAGTTATTCTTCTGGGGCTCCTTTAGGGTTTATTACATAATGATGCTTTACTAGAAACCTGTTTAGTTAAAAAATAGATTACTTTGTATTTTCTTTTTACAGAACATTTCCCTCAAATACACACCTGAAGAACCTTTAAGGCTTATACAGTTTATGAGAGTGTTAGAGGTTCATCGTCGGTACCATCAACATCTGTTTCTACAAAAACCATAAACCATTGTGTGTGTGTGTGTGTGTGTGTGTGTGTGTGTGTGTGTGTGTGTGTGTGTGTGTGTGAGTGAGAGAGAGAGACATAAAGAGACAATGCGAAGATGAACGTGGGTTTGTTCACAACTAAGAACAGATGGAAGAGGAGCAGCAGGAAAGATTTAACACATTAATATCAGATCTATGAGAAAGAGAGCAAGAGAATAGAAATAACTCCATTATATATAAAATAATTCCCTAAAACCAGACGAGATCACTGATCCAGTTTCTGACAAAATAAAAGTTTATCATTAACAATAATCATTTTATTTTATAATTCAGTTACAGTAAATAATATTTCATCTTCCTCCCACATCCTCAAACTCCTCCTTTCTGTCCACTGTAACTCCACCTTAAATCTCAGCATTCTCAGGTTTAAAAATGACTGAGTTCCTGAATCTGATGTTTAAATAATCACTTCTCATCTTCTCGTATCTTCTGGTATTATATTAATATTTCAGGTTTAGAGCGTCATTACTCTACACTAATGTATATTTACCTGGAGGTTCAGATGAGTTCTGCTGATCTGCTCTCACAAACACAACATACACATATGGTAAACTAAACACACACACACACTCACACACACACACACACACACACACACACACACACACACACACACACACACACACACACACACATTAGTAACGTTTTACTAACCTGTTGTTGTATCTGTAGTTTCAGGTTTATCTTGTTCTTGTTGATTTTTATCCTCAGATGATTTCACTTCAGTTTCTGACAAGATATAAAATTTTTACACAATAATTTTAAACTTTGAAAGTTGTTTAATTAGCCATTTACAAAATAACATCTACTTTTTAAATCAGTGACAGTGAGAGAATCCTCTGCCTCAACATCAGTGAAACTATGGAGATGATTGTGGACTTCAGGGATCTGCAGGATGATGACCACGCCCTCATACATCAGTGGTACGTTCCTCTGTGTGCTCCTCACCCATGACCTGACCTGACCTGACCTGATCTGGTCCCTTCACACTAACACACTTGTAGTAACACCATGGAAACCCTTCCTGTCAGCAGAGGGCGCTACCTCTGGAGTTCTAGTTCTGTTCCTCTCCGGTTCTCAATTCATTTAAACTTTATAGTCAATAACTATATAAACACACTGTTATTATTCAGGACTCTGTACACCAATCCTGTGTTCTTGACCTTTTGTTATTCTCTTTTATTGATTGCTGTTTTGGATAATCGCTGCCTGGTTGTGTTTCTTGACTGTTTGTCTTTTGGCCTTTAAAAAACAAAACAAAACCTAAAGCATGTTAATTATTTTTATTTAAATCTTCATCCCTCCAGCCTTAAAGCTCCACCCTCCATCCAAACAACAATCCTGAAAGTCATGTGAGTTATTGAAGCCACGCCCCCCAACATGACTCAGGGCTGTGATTGGACAGTAACTTCATTTCAGTTAGACATGACAACACTAATAAAATAAAATAAAATGTAATAAAATCTAATGATCTTCTTAACTTGCGTGTTTGAACATCACAGTCTTCCTGGTTAATGTTCAGTATCAGCCGGTTGCTAACGTGTCTGGTTGTGTTCAGATATTGCATGGTGGGATAAATGTGTGTGATTTCTGTGTGTTAACTTCACTAATCAACACTAATGTATATTTACCTGCTGCTGGTGAAGTTTCTGTCTCTACATCCGGGTTCTGCTGTGGTTCTGTAGCTTCATCGTTATTTACATTCTGCTGTTTTTCTTCCTCACCAGACGACATCACTGATCCAGTTTCTGACCAAATAAAACCTTATTATTAATAATAATCATTTTATTCTCAACTTTGTAGTGGATGGAGTTTAGCTTTCTGTCTAACATCAGTAAGGGGAAACGTGGAGGGAGGACAGGACACTGGAGGAGGAGCTGTCGCTGGTGTTTTTACACTGTGATCAGAATTTTGGTCTAAATCTATTTATATAAAGAAAGAATAAATAGAACAGTTTATAAATAGAAAGTTTAGATATTTTCTGAGATGAAAAGTTGATTAGATGATAAAGTGTAGATCAGGTGTGTGTATGAAGTGTATAGATGAGAGATCATGTGACCAGCCTACAACCACAGCGTGAGGAACTGAACCTGTAGATGGAGCGTCAGTCTGATCCGGATTCAGAGGTTCAGTTTCTGACTGAGTTCCTGCAGTTTTATATGTAAATAAATACATACATGTGTCTGTCTTAAAGAATAGCTTTTCATTAATTGTATTAAAAGTGTCGACTGGGGGGGCTCCCGGTGGTAAGATGAGGAAGTAGTCGTGTTTCGCTCGCGCTCTCATTGACTTTTATTTTATTAGCGTCAATTACGCATAACTTTACCCTGAAATGAATTCATTCTGTTCTTACCAAGAGCCTGCATCTAAGGTCGACATATTTGTAGGAAAATGGCAAGCAAAAAAAAATAAAAAATCGACGACAAGACAAACGCCGATTTTGATAGCCCTGTCTTAAAGCAAAACAACATGGAGGCCGCTGTGATTCCTACAAGTGGCGTCAGCAACTGCGGTGAGCCTTCCTCGCTTGAAGACAATTCACTCCTTCAACTGATCAAAGCTGAATTGACATCCTCCTGCGAACAGATGACAGAGACACTTAAAACAGAAATGGCGAGTTTCCGAACTGAGGTCGGATTGATGGTCAAAACCCTCCGCTCGGATGTCAAAACTAAAATAGATGCCTTGCAATTGGAGATAGCGGGCCAAATTCATTCCGTTCAAACCAAACAAGCTGATATATCTGACACCATGGAGAAAATGGAAACATCAATCAACTCTCATCATGACTTGCTCGGAACAATTGAATCCACAGTTTCAACGCTAAAAAAACAAATATTGAAGCTGCAGGAACAACAAGATCTCAAAAACAGGAGTCGCCGCCAAAATCTGCGAATTATAGGTATACCTGAAGACTCGGAGAAGGGCCGACCCACTGAATTCATGTCTGGTTTCTTCTCGGAGGTTTTAGGTGAGGACATATTGGATCTTCAGTCAGTAGTTTTGGATCGTGCTCATCGTACCCTCGCCCCAAAACCTCGCGCCGGGGACAGGCCCAGAGCAATGATTGTTCGACTTCACTATTTCTCTGATAAAGCCAAGATTCTTCAAGCTTCCAGGAAGCGTGGGGAGCTTACATTTCGCGGAGCACGGGTGCATATTTTCCCGGATATGAGCGCTGATTTGAGTCGCAAAAGAGCAGCTTTCAACTCGGTGAAATTAAACTTAAACAGGCGGGGATCTCCTTCGGTATATACCATCTAGCGGATTTACGATTCACCTTTGAGAACACCAGACTATCCTTCAAGTCACCGTCAGAGGCAGACGCTTACTACGAGCAACATATTAAACCGAAACTGAGTGCTCCGGCCGCCGAATAGCTCGTTGGTCCCTTTTGATGTTTATTACAGGGTATCCGGTAATATTTAGAACAATCATTTCTTTTGGAGTAATAAGGTAATTACGTATTTATTCATTCATTCATTTTCTATACCGCTTAATCCTGTGATCAGGGTCACGGGGGACCTGGAGCCTATCCCAGGAGACTTCGGGCACTAGGCGGGGTACACCCAGGACAGGGTGCCAATCCATCGCAGGGCCCACACACATACACACACTCACACACCCAATCACACACTACGGGCAATTTAGGAATGCCAATTAGCCTAACCTGCATATCTTTGGACTGTGGGAGGAAACCGGAGTACCCGGAGGAAACCCATTACGTATTTAAAAACATTTAAGTTGAGCGCTTGAAAGAAGGCCGATGCGTTTGGAAACACCAAAGGGTAGTTACATGTGGGATGTTCTTTTTCCCTTGCTTCTTGTTCGGGAAGCTGTTTGGGGGGTGGGGTGGGTTCGAAGGGTTTGTTTTATATTTAAATGTGTTCATGTTTTCAGATGCTACTGTGTACTGACGTTAAGAATATTTCAGATAGAATGCATCAGTTGTGTATATATTAAGCAACAGTGTAAACCTGGGACATAATGGATCACCCATAGTGAACTTTGTGAGCTGGAACGTGAAAGGGGTTAACAATATTATTAAGCATAATAAGACCCTTACTCATTTGAGGAAATTAGAGGCAAATATATCATTTCTGCAAGAGACCCACTTGGTATCAACGGACCATTATAAATTGCAAAAACCCTGGATTGGACAAATATACCATTCAGACTTTCAGTCAAGATCTAGAGGCGCTGCAATTCTTATCAGTAAAAACACTCCATTCTGTGTAAACAATGTTCAAAGTGATAGAGGAGGAAGATTTGTAATAGTAACAGGTACGCTTTATGATATCCCCTTGATATTAGCCAGTATTTATGCTCCAAATTGGGATTATATATAATTTATGAAAAAAATATTTACCAGTTTTTCTAATCTGACCACGCGTAAATTAATATTAGGGGGAGATTTTAACTGTGTGCTCCACCCCACTTTAGATCGGTCTTCAACATCACCCTACAATATCACTAAATCCGCCACGTTTATAAATGCTTTTGTGGAGACCTTCAAATTATCTGACCCTTGGCGTTTTCTATATCCAAATCTGAGGCAGTTTTCTTTTTTTTCTCCAGTACATCTGTCATATTCTCGAATTGACAATTTCTTAATAGACGATAAACTACTCACCTCTGTCACTGATTGTAAATATGAATCTATTGTGATTTCAGATCACTGCCCGGTAATACTAAAACTGACATTTCCCAAATCATCAATTCGTAAGACATGGCGCTTTGATAATTTCATTCTTTCTGACCCATCCTTTGTAGACCTAATTAATAGAAGAATAGAATTTTTTCTATCTGTCAATGTGACCCCAGACGTCAGTAAAGCTATAGTCTGGGAATCTTTAAAAGCCTATATCAGGGGAGAGATAATTTCATTTACTTCATGGGATAAAAAAAAAAGAAATCAGAGGTTGAATGATCTTATGAACCAAATTAAACAATTAGATCTGAAAGGGGCAAGTAAACCATCTCCGGATGTTTTTAAAGAAAGAACTAAGATACAAACGGAGATTGATCTAATAACATCCGAGCAAACGGAACGACTTCTACTCCAATCCCGCTCCAAATTCTATGAATCATCAGACAAATCAGGAAAGATCCTCGCTCAGCAAATAAGGCAGCATTCTGCAGCAAATATTATAACTTCTATTCGTAAGAGTGATGGGAAGATCACAAAGGATGAGTTACTGTAGAAATCAATGCGGTCTTTGAACAATTTTATTCGACCCTATATTCATCTGAAATCGATTATAACTCTCAAGAACTTGATTCTTTTTTCAATTCTATCAATTTACCCCAAATCTTACCGGATGATAATACAGGACTGGAGAAACTTCTAGCACTAGAAGAACTTGCAGCACTCTCATGCATGCAAAATTCAAAAGCTCCTGGGCCGGATGGCTTCACGGTAGAATTTTACAAAACATTTAAAGATAAACTAATGCCGCTGCTACTGTACTTGAGGTACTTGAAGAATCATTCTCTAGGGGTCTTCTCCCTCATACATTTTATCAAGCAACGATTTCAGTTTTACCCAAAAAAGGCAAGGACACTTTGGATTGTGGTTCATTCCGACCTATATCTTTGCTAAATGTTGACTGTAAAATATTGGCGAAGGTCCTGGCCAGGAGATTGGAGGACGTTCTTCCTACTATTATAGATCCGGACCAAACTGGTTTTATTAAAAAACGATTTTCTTTTTTTAATGTACGCAAAGTATTTGATATTGTTTACTCCCCTAACTCGGATAAGTATAAACCAGAAATTTTAATATCTCTAGATGCGGAAAAAGCCTTTGACAGAGTAGAATGGAGATATCTTTTCTACTGTCTTGAAAGATTTGGCCTAGGGTCCAATTTTCTAACCTGGGTAAAAACTTTTATATGCTTCACCTTCCTCTTCTGTCATCACAAATAGCACCAACTCACAATATTTCAAGCTGGGCAGAGGAACTAGGCAGGGCTGCCCCCTGTCCCCTTTACTATTTGCAGTGGCAATTGAACCCTTAGCTGTTTTGTTGAGATCAAATACAAAAATACTCGGTATATCTAGAGGTAACAGAGAATATAAACTGTCACTATATACGGATGACCTGCTGTTATTTATTACAGATCCTCATAAATCTCTCCCCCATATTATGATGGCTCTTGAACATTTTAGTTACATGTCAGGATATAAACTCAACCTCTCTAAAAGCGAGCTATTTCCCATAAATCACAGAGCGAAAACCTCTTCCTTCTCTCATTATCCATTTGCAGTAGCCTCTGATAAATTTACATATTTAGGGGTTAATATTTCAAACAATACAGTATATCCAAGCTATTTAAACTTAAATTTATCCCACTTCTGGAAAAAAACAGACTATCCCTTAAAAAATGGTCTAACCTCCCCACTTCTTTAGTGGACAGGATCAATATTATTAAGATGAATACGCTTCCTAAATTTTTGTATCTATTTCAAACTATACCTATCTATATTGAAGAGAAATAATTCTCTTGATTGTGTAAAGCTGTTTTGAGACAATGTCAATTGTTAAAAGCGCTATACAAATAAAACTGAATTGAATTGAATTGAATATATTAAGAAATCTTTTTTCTCCCATATAAATACAATAATTTCGTCTTATATCTGGAACAAGAAACCCCCCAGAATACGTCTACAACATCTCCAAAAACCTAAAGAGGATGGAGGAATGGCGCTACCAAATTTTGAATTTTATTACTATAACTTGAGGGCTCTGACGTACTGGCAGAATTCTCTCTACACTGATCAGACACCAGATTGGGTTCAGATAGAATCGGCTGCCTGTCTCTCCTCCTCGCTCCCAGCTCTCCTGTTTGCACCTTTGCCATTGGGTCTAGACTCCCAATCCCTACACCCAGTGGTATGGAACTCTATTCAAATTTGGAATCAGATCCGCAAATTCTTTGGCTGGCAGAGAGCTTCAGTATTTACCCCAATTGCCAATAATCATAGATTTCCTCAGCCTTTAAATGACCAAGCATTCCTAATTTGGCAAGAGAAAGGCATTTTAACATTTAAAGACCTCTTTATTGATGGATGTTTCCTATCTTTCACTCAATTGGAATCCCAGTTTAAGATTCCCAAAACGCACTTTTCAGGTACTTACAGGTGCGAGATTTCACACGCAAGAATATTCCCTCTTTTCCAGCATTACCTGAACAAAATCCTATTGATCAGCTCCTTCCTGACGACCCAGACCAAAGAGGAAATATTTCTGGTTTATACAGTACATTAAAATTGCGTCAGTACTATCCGTTTTTAATAATATACAAAGAGACTCCTGGCAACAGGATCTCAAGGTTAAGCTGACAGATGCGGAATGGGATAAGGCTATATATATCCACGGATCTTCTATTTGCGCTAGACATAGCCTTATCCAATTTAAAGTGGTGCATAGACTTCATCTTTCTAAAGCCAAACTAGCAAAGATGTACAGTATGCCTCGGTAGATCCTACCTGTGGGAGATGCAGGCAGTCTCCTGCTACATTGGCTCATATGTTCTGGTTATGTCCCAAACTATCTGTATTTTGGTCAAACATATTTCTATCTTACTCCAACATATTCTGCAAAGATTTGTGTGTGAATCCTTTAACTGCCATCTTTGGCATCGTATATGAAGACAACAACCTGTCAAAAAGTGAATTGGATTGTATTGCTTTTACCTCCCTGTTGGCAAGACGCCTGATTTTGATCAATTGGAAACAATCATCTCCCCCGGCCTTTAAACAATGGGCAAATGATGTCCTGTATTTCCTTAGTTTGGAGAAAATAAGACTGAATTTAAGTGGTTCAAGATCCAAGTTCACGGCCAGGTGGTGTCCTTTCATGGATTACATCAAAAACCAGATATGACTACGAGAGGTTAAAACCATGTGGCTGTTACCAGGTTTTGCTTATGATGTTCTGATGCTATTTCCTGTACACAATAGAAGAACACTTTGTATATATGTTATGGTGTTGGTTATGTTATATAAGGTATACATATGCTTTTCTTTCATTTTTCTTTTCTTTTACTTGTTGTTGTGAAAAAATGAGAAACCAATAATAAAAAAATGTGTCGAGTGGTTTAGATCCTGATAACACAGTAACTTGTAGCGCGGCCACATAAACGGGCAGTTAATCAGCAGGGGAATGAAGAAAGCGCTAATGTTGCTCACCTGCACCAGCAAACTTGCCCCATTCGGTTATTTTTGTCCCCATGACAACGGAGTTTTGGTTCCGGGGTTAAGCTCACGCGCGCATGCGCAACTGTGCTGCGAGGGAACCCCGATGACCTATCGGGTCACGTGTGCCGGTATAAAGCCGGAACCGGCATGACGTTCGGGACGGAGAGATGAAGTTTGCAGCGCTGTGTTTAGATAGAGAGAGTGAGCTAGTTTGCGATAACCAGTGGATTATTCTTTTCCTGGATGTCAACTATACCCCTCTCATTCCGTTTTTCGGGCTCCCGGACTTAACATCATTTGAGATCGAGCCGTCTTTCCATTCCACCATTACATACTCTCACCATAACCTGGACTTGGACATTCATACACACGCACTCACTCACACGCATACACTACTGACCGTGTTTATAGTTGTATATATTTTGTATAAATTGTTTTTTTGTTGCACTTCATTTGTTTGTTTTTCTTTTGTATATAGTACACTGTGGCTTGGTTTTGGTATTTGTTGTTGTGTCCGTCTTTCCTTGCTCCGCGAAGGTTGCGCAATACCGGAAGTGAGTGTTATTAGCCCGTATATAGATTTAAGACCCCGATTTAGTGTAATTAGCTCAAAAATTTAATCTGAGCGTTACAACCTGATGACCAGTTGATTATCATTACATCATTCAAATGTGATTTGTTTCTCCTCAGTACCTCTACATCTGTTTATCTACTGTTACTTAATTACTTACAGTAATGTTTAACTTACTGTAACTGTTGTCTGACACTTGTTCAGTACGTCTGTGAATTGTGGTGGAGGCAGCAGGTGGGGTAGTTGTGGTGGTGGTGGGGGCAGCAGGTGGGGTAGTTGTAGTGGTGGTGGGGGAAGCAGGTGGGTTAGTTGTGGTGGGGGCAGCAGGTGGGGTAGTTGTGGTGGTGGGGGCAGGAGGTGGGGTAGTTGTGGTGGTGGGGGAAGCAGGTGGGGTAGTTGAGGTGGTGGTGGGGGAAGCAGGTGGGGTAGTTGTGGTGATGGTGGGGGAAGCAGGTGGGGTAGTTGTGGTGGTGGTGGTGGGGGAAGCAGGTGGGGTAGTTGTGGTGGTGGTAGTGGTGGGGGAAGCAGGTGGGGTAGTTGTGGTGGTGGTGGTGGAAGCAGGTGGGGTAGTTGTGGTGGTGGTGGGGGAAGCAGATGGGGTAATTTTGGTGGTGGTGGGGGAAGCAGGTGGGGTAGTTGTGGTGGTGGTGGTGGTGGGGGAAGCAGATGGGGTAGTTGTGGTGGTGGTGGTGGGGGAAGCAGGTGGGGTAGTTGTGGTGGTGGTGGGGGAAGCAGGTGGGGTAGTTGTGCTGGTGGTGGGGGAAGCAGGTGGGGTAGTTGTGGTGGTGGTGGGGGAAGCAGGTGGGGTAGTTGTGGTGGTGGTGGGGGAAGCAGGTGGGGTAGTTGTGGTGGTGGTGGGGGAAGCAGGTGGGGTAGTTGTGGTGGTGGTGGGGGAAGCAGGTGGGGTAGTTTTGGTGGTGGTGGGAGAAGCAGGTGGGGTAGTTGTGGTGGTGGTGGTGGTGGGGGAAGCAGGTGGGGTAGTTGTGGTGGTGGTGGGGGGGGAAGCAGGTGGGGTAGTTGTGGTGGTGGTGGTGGGGGAAGCAGGTGGGGTAGTTGTGGTGGTGGTGGTGGCGGAAGCAGGTGGGGTAGTTGTGGTGGTGGTGGTGGGAGAAGCAGGTGGGGTAGTTGTGGTGGTGGTGGTGGGGGAAGCAGGTGGGGTAGTTGTGGTGGTGGGGGAAGCAGGTGGGGTAGTTGTGGTGGTGGGGGAAGCAGGTGGGGTAGTTGTGGTGGTGGGGGAAGCAGGTGGGGTAGTTGTGGTGGTGGGGGAAGCAGGTGGGGTAGTTGTGGTGGTGGGGGAAGCAGGTGGGGTAGTTGTGGTGGTGGTGGTGGGGGAAGCAGGTGGGGTAGTTGTGGTGGTGGTGGTGGTGGTGGGGGAAGCAGGTGGGGTAGTTGTGGTGGTGGTGGTGGTGGTGGGGGAAGCAGGTGGGGTAGTTGTGGTGGTGGTGGTGGGGGAAGCAGGTGGGGTAATTGTGGTGGTGGGGGAAGCAGGTGGGGTAGTTGTGGTGGTGGTGGTGGTGGGGGAAGCAGGTGGGGTAGTTGTGGTGGTGGTGGTGGTGGTGGTGGTGGTGGAAGCAGGTGGGGTAGTTGTGGTGGTGGTGGTGGTGGTGGAAGCAGGTGGGGTAGTTGTGGTGGTGGTGGTGGTGGTGGGGGAAGCAGGTGGGGTAGTTGTGGTGGTGGTGGTGGTGGGGGAAGCAGGTGGGGTAGTTGTGGTGGTGGTGGTGGTGGGGGAAGCAGGTGGGGTAGGTGTGGTGGTGGTGGAGGCAGCAGGTTCAGTCTCTGAAATGGAGGATGTAAGTGTGAGATTAGAACTGGTGACAGTTGATATGAGATTTGAGGTGGATTCAGCAGGTTCTTCTGTAACTCCATTAATCATCTACATATTTGTACTGTTAGGTGTGTTTTGTCTTTTATTGCTTCTGGTTTTATAGGTTTATAGGTTTTCTAGGATGTTTCTCCAAATACAAAGCCAAACTCATAAAAGTTATAATAATTTTTTTGAAGTAAAATAAGTTGTATAAAATTTTGAGTGTTAAATACCTGCTGTAAAACACATTTACCTGTAGGTGGAGCTGTTGGTGGTATTTTTGCACTTTGCTCAGAATTGTGATCTATATCTATTTATATAAAGAACAAACAGAAAGTCTCAGTGAGACAGAATTAAAAAAATTCTTAAGATAAAAAGATGATTAGATGATAAAGTGTGCAAACTAGGTGTGTGTGTGTGTGTGTGTGTGTGTGTGTGTGTGTGTGTGTGTGTGTGTGTGTGTGGAAGTATAACCTCAAAGCAAAATAGAATGTTGAATTACATGAACTGGACAAACACAAACATTTGTTACAATAAGAATGCTTTTTTTCTTTCTTAATTTTTCTGTATTGTAATTTGACCTGAATGGGAAATTTACATTTACAGTATTTACAATGCTTGAAATTGTTGGCACTGCAGTTTATTGTGGTTGTACATTTAAAAACATCTACATTATTTTTCAATCTTACAAAAATCAAGCGGCTAAAAGTCAGATATTAAAATTCAGGTAGGAAATATTCAGGTCTTCACATCACAGGGAGAGTTTATTACGATGAAGGTATTGATAATTACTGCGGTCCAGTCTACAGTATACGTTAGTCTACCCTTCCTGCTCCTTGTACAGTCTCTAGTTCTCAGACTTGCAGATCAGAATGCAGCACTTCTTAGTCTTAGGCTGGGTTGTTAGTTAAGTGTCAGAATAAACCCTGTATGAATCCATGGTGTTACAGAAGGTGACTGTACATTACAGAGTGCAGGGGGATGAAACCATCACTTGTGTTTGAATGAAATATCACTGGCTTCACTTTAAATGTAGCAATTCTGGTGCAGGAGGAGTTTTAGCAAATAATTTATTCTGATGCTCAACTGACACTGTGACTAAAGTACACTCCGGAGCGGACCGCAGTCATCAGCAACACATCCTTTGTGATATTCTCTTCCTGTGGTATCCCAGGTGTGAAGACCTGAATCTTTACATTCCATTTCAGCATTTGACAGACACCATCATGCAGAGCGACTTATATTTCTGTCTCATTATATACTGTATTTGAGTAGTTAAAGGTCTTGCTCAAGGACCCACCAGGGGCAACTTGGTTGTGGTGAGGTTTGAGCCATGGACCTTCCAGACTGTCGTCTAATCCTTTAACCAGTGAGCTACCTCTGCCCTACCTACATTTTAATACCCGACCTTTGGCTGGCTGATTTTGTGAGGTTGAAAAATAATAACTATTGTATTTTTAAATAGCAATTTGGTAAGGTCAATATTTTTGCATTTGAATTTTAAATGCTTTAATTAAAATGTAGCGTCAGTCTGATCCGGATTCTCCACACGGATTTTATTCAGATGTTCAGTTTCTGACTGAGTTCCTGCTGTTTTATATGTAAATAAATCTTCTGTTATTATCACTCATTTAGCTGGATTTTATTAATTCAGTGAATTTTACCCCAGCACCTACCTCCTGTGGTAGTTGTGGTGGAGTCAGCAGGTCCAGTCTCTGAAATGGAGGCAGTAAGTGTGAGATTAGAACTGGTGATAGTGTGGATGAGATGTGAGCTGGAGGCAGCAGGTGTTGTTCTGGAACTCCATTAATCTACACTCATGTATCTGTACCTGTAAGGTGTGTTTTATCTTCCAGTGTTTCAGGATTCTGATGTTCAGATGATTCCTGCTGACTGACCTCTGATCTCACACACACTATAGAACATTAATACAAACACAATTAGAGATTTTCTATGATGAACCTTTTACTGGTTTTGTGTCTCAGGAGAAGAGACGGAGGAACTACTACAGTTTAACCTGAATTCTTTATAACCTAACAACTAATTCACTGTTATTATAAAATACAAAGTTATTCTTCTGGGGCTCCTTTAGGGTTTATTACTTAATGAAATATATTTACTAGAAACCTATTTACTTAAAATATTATTTTGTATTTTCTTTTTACAGAAACTTTCCCTCAAATACACACCTGAAGAACCGTTAATAATTATACAGTTTATAAGAGTGTTAAAGGTTTATTAAGACACATTTTTAAACACATTCTCCTGGAGGTGGAGCTGTTGGTGGTATTTTTACACTTTGATCAGAATTTTGTTCTACAGTATATCTATTTATATAAAGAAAGAATAAATAAAACAGTTTATAAAGTGAAAGTTTAGATATTTTCGGAGATGATAGCGTGTAGATCAGGTGTGTGTATGAAGTGTATAGATGAGGAGATGTTGTAACATCTGGGCCACCACAGCCTCGGAGAGTAAGATCCAGTTCCCCGGACTACTGAGCCGTCGCTTTGTCTCCCCCTAGTGTGTCTACGTGTGTATGTCTCACATTAGTAAGTAATGATAATCACCTGTGCATCCTTTTGTGTCTTCCTATTTATACCAGCCTACCCCATAGTCCTTTGTCCGTCCACCGTCGTGTACGAATGTGTTTCCCCGTGTCGTCTGAAGGTTATGTTTGTTTTGTGACTCCAGTTTCTAAGTTCTCGTTTGTTTTGAAGAAGGTTTCTGAGTTTAAGTTTGTATTTGGTTCTTCTGCCCATTTGGACCCCTTTTAAGTTGTGCACCGAAATAAACCCGTTTTTGAGTTCCAAACCTGCATCTGCGTCCGCCTCCTCCCTGTGAATCATGACAGATGGACGGACCCATCAGGACGCAGCAGGTGTCCCCCTGCCCAAGGCGGAAATAACCCCGATGCACTATGTGCGTATGCGGCAACAACAAATTGACAGCCTGGTGCGAGCAGTGAGCGAGCTGGCTCGCTGCGTGAAACACCTCGTCAGCTCCGGCCAGGCAGCCGCAGGTCCATCTCCTCACTCCACGCCGTCACCACGCCCGGCCCCCCCGGAAAGATATGCCGGCGATCCGGAGGGGTGCAGGCGATTCATCATGGCCTGTGAACTGTATTTTGCGAACTACCCAGGCATCACCGACCAGCAGAAGATCCGGTTCGCGATTCAACGGCTCACCGGACTCGCCATGGATTGGGCAGTGGCGGTCTGGAGCGCGGGCGGGGAGGCCACTCACCAGTACAACCGCTTCCTCGAGGCAATGACGGCCGTGTTCGACCATCCTGATCAGGGACGCATGGGAGAACACAGGCTGATGAGATTGCAGCAGGGAAACGTCCCGGTCGCTGACTATGCTGTGGAATTCCGTGTGAGGGCTGCGGAGAGTGGCTGGTGCGAGAAAAGCCTCCGCGCCACGTTCAGGGACGGTTTACAACCGGAGGTCCAACTTGAGCTCGCTTGCCGGGATACCGGGCTCCCCCTGGACGAAACTATCAACCTGGCGATCAGACTCGACCAGCACCTTCGTAGCCAACGACCCCGGCCGGAGACCAGATCAGCCCAAGCTCGAGACCGTACCCAGCCTCGCGAACATCCTCCCGTAGCGCCAAACACGAACCGGCCAGAGCCCATGGATGTGAGTACTTCTCGCCTCTCCCCCGCCGAGAGAAAGAGGCGATTAGCATCGGGGTTATGCTTGTACTGTGGGGGAAAAGATCACCGCATCCGGAACTGCCCGTTGCTACGGGGAACAGGCACACGCCCACACATACACACACACACAGACTCACACACCACCACACAGTCACCGGCACTCCGTACGCACACACCCACACATGCCTCCATACAGTCACCTACACGCACACACACACCTGCATTACACACGCCTCCTCGTACCTACCATCCCTTTTGTATAAAAGCGCAACTGTCAGTAAATAATTGTGTTCTGTCTGTGTCTCCCTTGATAGATTCCGGGGCGGCTGGTAACTTCATTTCGTCTACCCTCATTTCCTCGCTGCAAGTTCCTGTGTCGAAGCTTCCATACCCGATATCTATCAAGGCTCTAGATGGTAGAGATTTGGAACATTCGCCTGTTAGACTAATTACTGTGCCCCTCCGGTTAACATTCCCCGGTCACACGGAGGAGCTAAAATTCTATGTGCTACCCCGGTCAGATCATTCCGTCGTGCTAGGTCTCCCATGGCTTAGCGCCCACAACCCCAATTTCGATTGGACAAACTCCCGCGTCGTATCATGGTCCCCTCGATGCTTAAAACTTTGTACACCGCCGAATATGACGGTCCAAACCACCACCATTGAAAGCCCGACTGCCCAGGTAACCACCAACATACCATCAGAGTACATGCGTTTTAAAGATGTGTTTAGTGTTAGGGCAGCTGCACGACTTCCCCCCCACCGCCCGTGGGACTGCGCGATTGAGCTTCTGCCGGGGAAAGCACCTCCTTGCTCGCGGGTTTATCCATTGTCAGTGGCAGAAACCAGGGCAATGGAGGAATACGTGAGTGAGGCACTCCAGCAGGGGCTCATCAGCAGGTCCACGTCCCCCGCCTCGGCAGGTTTTTTTTTCATAGAGAAGAAAGGGGGGGGCTTACGCCCCTGTATTGATTATAGAGGTCTCAATGCAGTAACAATAAAATATAAGCACCCACTGCCCCTGGTACCGGCCGCTATCGACCAACTCCGAGGAGCTTCCATCTTCACTAAACTCGACCTCCGCAGCGCATATAACCTCGTTCGTGTGCGTAAAGGCGATGAATGGAAGACGGCGTTTAGCACTACATCTGGGCATTATCAATATAACGTAATGGCATATGGACTGGTAAACGCACCTGCGGTGTTTCAGGGGTTCATGAACGACGTGTTTCGGGATATGTTTAACCGTTTCGTTATAATATACCTGGATGATATCCTGGTATATTCACGGTCATATGCTGAGCACGTTAGGCATGTAACTGCCGTCCTTCACCGCCTGCGCGAACACGGGCTCTATGTGAAGGCAGAGAAGTGCGCCTTTCACCAGAGGGAGGTGGCATTCCTCGGCTATCGCATAGGGCCACTGGGGGTCGAGATGGAAGCGACCAAAGTCGCGGCGGTACAACAATGGCCGGAACCGGCGTCAGTTAAGGCGCTACAGAGATTCTTAGGGTTTGCCAACTTTTATAGGCGGTTCATTCGGGGCTTCAGTATGGTGGCAGCGCCCCTTACATCACTATTAATAGGGAAACCGAAACGCCTTCGCGAGTTCCCAGTGGAAGCGCGAAGTGCATTTCAATTTTTTTCAATTCAATTCAGTTTTATTTGTATAGCGCTTTTAACAATTGTCATTGTCTCAAAACAGCTTTACACAATCAAAAGAATTATTTAAGTTTGTATGGAATGTGAATGTGTATGAATCAAAATGTTCAGATATTCCCTGGCGAGCAAGCCCGAGGGCGACAGTGGCAAGGAAAAACTCCCTGAGACGGTAATAGGAAGAAACCTATTACCTATTATTTACCTATTACCTATTATTTCCTATACCTATTATTTCCTATCCTATAACCTATTACCTATTATTTCAACGCCTAAAACTCGCTTTTACAACCGCGCCGGTGTTAAAGTTACCGGACCCAGAGAAGCCCTTTGTAGTCGAGGTCGATGCATCAGAGGTAGGCGTAGGGGCTGTACTGTCACAACGCCACGGCCACCCTGAGAAACTCCACCCCTGCGCTTTCTTTTCTAGGAAACTAACACCTGCCGAGCGAAACTATGATATCGGTAACAGAGAGCTGCTAGCAGTAAAGACGGCGTTAGAGGAGTGGAGACACTGGTTGGAGGGGGCGAAACATTCATTTACGGTGCTCACGGATCATAGGAATCTGGAGTACCTCCAACGAGCAAAGAGGTTGAACTCACGTCAAGCCCGATGGGCGCTCTTCTTCACGCGTTTCCGATTTGTTATTACTTATCGCCCCGGCTCGAAAAATATAAAAGCGGATGCGCTTTCACGCTGTTTTCCGTCGCTGGAGCCCATTACAACTCCGGAGCCCATTCTGCCATCTTCACTCGTAGTGGCCCCGATCACGTGGGACATCGAGTCGGAGATAGTTCAGTGGGCGCGGTCCAACCCCGCGCCTAGGAACTGCCCTCCGAATCGAACCTACGTGCCGGAGCCACTGCGCGAACGAGTGACGATCGCGGCTCATACGAGCCCAGCATCTGGACACCCCGGCGTCTCACGAACCCAACACCAATTAGAACCAAAGTTCTGGTGGCCAAAAATGCGGGAAACCGTGAAGAGAGTAGTTTTGTCTTGCGCAGTGTGTGCGACTACGAAAAGTCCACGTAGTCTACCGGTTGGAAAATTAACTCCCCTGCCAATACCAAACAGACCGTGGTCCCACATCGCCGTGGACTTTGTCACAGATCTGCCGGTATCGAAAGGGTACACCACAGTGCTAGTAGTAGTGGATAGATTTTCAAAGGGATGCAAGTTCATCCCGTTTCGCGCCCTTCCATCAGCCCTCCAGGTGGCGGAAAGCCTATTCACTTTTGTGTTTCGCTGCTACGGCATACCAGAAGATATTGTTTCCGATCGTGGTCCCCAATTCATCGCCAGGGTCTGGAAAGCGTTCTTCCAGAAATTGGGGACCACTGTTAGCCTAACGTCGGGCTACCACCCCGAGTCTAATGGACAGGCAGAGCGGACTGTTCAAGAACTCGGGAGATATCTTCGGGCATATTGCAGCAGCCGACAACACGAATGGGCAGACTGTTTAACCTGGGCGGAATACGCACAAAACTCCCTGCGCCACTCCTCTACCGGCCTAACGCCGTTCCAGTGTGTGCTAGGTTATCAACCCCCGCTATGTCCCTGGGATGCCACTCCCACCGATGTGCCCATGGTGGACCAGTGGTTCGAAAGAGCGGAGAAAGTATGGGAGGACGCACACACCAAAATCTCCCAAGCAGTGCAGCGTTTCAAAAGACATGCCGATAGGCGGCGAAGGGAAAGTCATCTGCTCCAGGTAGGCGATCGAGTATGGCTCTCGACACGGGACCTCCACCTCAACCTCCCCTGTAGAAAATTGTCCCCCAGGTTCATAGGCCCTTTTCCCATCATCGCACAAATAAACCCAGTGTCATTCAAATTAAAACTTCCTACACATCTGCGTATCCATCCTGTCTTTCACATCTCTCTTCTCAGGCCGGTGGTCCGGGGACCATTAGACGAAGGAGCAGCGGAACCTTCACTCCCCGGGGCTGTGGAGATAGAGGGTGCCCCAGCGTTTAGAGTCAAGGAACTACTGGACTCACGGAGGAGAGGGGGGGCTCTGCAATATCTGGTTGAGTGGGAGGGCTACGGCCCGGAGGAACGGAGCTGGGTCCCGGCACGGGACGTTTTGAGTCAAGAACTCATTGCGGATTTCCACCATGCACGGCCGGATCGCCCAGCGCCACGTCCACCGGGTCGCCCCACCCACAGGCAAGTCCGTCGCTCAGGTGAGTCCTCGCTCCCTCCGACAGCACGTAGGGGACGCCCTCGCCTTCCTTCAGAAGCCGGTTCTGGAGGAGGGGGTACTGTAACATCTGGGCCACCACAGCCTCGGAGAGTAAGATCCAGTTCCCCGGACTACTGAGCCGTCGCTTTGTCTCCCCCTAGTGTGTCTACGTGTGTATGTCTCACATTAGTAAGTAATGATAATCACCTGTGCATCCTTTTGTGTCTTCCTATTTATACCAGCCTACCCCATAGTCCTTTGTCCGTCCACCGTTGTGTACGAATGTGTTTCCCCGTGTCGTCTGAAGGTTATGTTTGTTTTGTGACTCCAGTTTCTAAGTTCTCGTTTGTTTTGAAGAAGGTTTCTGAGTTTAAGTTTGTATTTGGTTCTTCTGCCCATTTGGACCCCTTTTAAGTTGTGCACCGAAATAAACCCGTTTTTGAGTTCCAAACCTGCATCTGCGTCCGCCTCCTCCCTGTGAATCATGACAGATGTGACCAACCTAAGACCACAGCGTGAGGAACTGAACCTGTAGATGGAGCGTCAGTCTGATCTGATCCTGGTACTAAAGAGATACAATCACACACAGGTTGTCTGTCAGAAAGATCTCTGTTTATTAACAGTAAAAGGTAGAGTTTTAATATCTTTGACCAAACGTCCGTGCCATCGACATCTGTTACTACAAAAACCATAAACCACTGTAAATGTGTGTGTGTGTGTGTGTGTGTGTGTGTGTGTGTGTGAGAGAGAGAGAGAGAGAGAGAGAGAGAGCTTTGGGGATACAAATGAAAATATTTGTCATGCCAATAAAGCACGTTTGAATTTTGAGAGAAACAGAGAGAGAGAGAGAATAATCACTTCTCATCTTCTGGTATCTTCTGGTATTATATTAATATTTCAGGTTTAGAGCGTCATTACTCTACACTAATGTATATTTACCTGGAGGTTCAGATGAGTTCTGCTGATCTGCTCTCACAAACACAACATACACATATGGTAAATTAAAAACACACACACACACACACACACACACACACACACACATACACACACACACACACACACACACACACACACACACACACACACACACACACACACACACACAGCTGACTCAGTAATGTGTGTATTTATAAACTCATTCTGGTTCTGCTGAGTTTGATTGACAGGAGATGAGGTCTGTGTTTGAGTCTCTGTCGGAATTCATTCATTAAAAGAAATCATTAAATATGTCCAGTTTCAGAAATCACTGCTGTTCAGTCTTAGTGTTTTCTAACTGTTGTAAAGTTGTAAAACTCTGCTTTCCCTCCTTACACTCTCTGTCTATCCCTATTAATTTGTCTTAAAGTGGCCTGATTACGCTCCTGCAGAACACGTTACCATAAGGCTTAGACGTCTCCAAATGTAAATGCTGTAAGAGTTAGACGTTAAATTGCAGTAATTACACTTGAGATCAGCAAGCACAGGCAGAGAACAGCATTGACGCTCGTCATTTCACCATTTGTGAATTTGAATTAATTTATGAAACAAAAAAATGCGGACTCTCTTCTGTTTGGGGTAGTTACAGCACTGTATGACTAACAGGCCGAGTACACACACACACACACACACACACACACACACACACACACACACACACATTAGTAACGTTTTACTAACCTGTTGTTGTATCTGTAGTTTCAGGTTTTTCTTGTTCTTGTTGATTTTTATCCTCAGATGATTTCACTTCAGTTTCTGACAAGATATAACATTTTTACACAATAATTTTAAACTTTGAAAGTTGTTTAATTAGCCATTTACAAAATAACATCTACTTTTTAAATCAGTGACAGTGAGAGAATCCTCTGCCTCAACATCAGTGAAACTATGGAGATGATTGTGAACTTCAGGGATCTGCAGGATGATGACCACGCCCTCATACATCAGTGGTACGTTCCTCTGTGTGCTCCTCACCCATGACCTGACCTGATCAGGGCCCGGTTTCTCAAAAGCTTCTTATCGCCAAGTAGTTCTTAAGTTGTACCTTAACCTCTCTCTTAACGTTATGGCGCATTTCCCGAAACGTTCGTACGCTAAGTATCACTTAGCTAATTCACATGTTCGTAAGGTTGGTCTCCACCGACCTTAACTCATACTTAGCGTAGTTTCAGCTCGAGACACTAGTCGCCGCCACTGAGCAGCAGTCTTTATAAATCAGCGGTGTATGGAAGCACATTATGGCACGTTATCAAAGTCGTATTAATGATGGAATATACTGTAGACCTGTTTAAGAATGTTATTTTATTTGATATCAAAACTAATAGAGGTGACTTTTAATTAGCCTATTTCATAATGTGACTAATGCATTAAAATTGGCAATCACTATTAATATGGAAGAGGTGGCGAACAATTACGCAGCGATACAGCGTGGTGTTGTGTTAAACTGAAGACGGCGCGGTCCGTGGAGCCGTGTGGGTCATGTACATTTTTCCTTTAGACAAAACTTCAGCCCTTTTCATATTTTCCTCGCCGTCGTTATTAAAAAAAAAAAAAAAAAGTTTTGCTTTCCAAGGCAACAGATTATGGAGCTTCTTCAGCTGCTCTGACCTGCCAGGCCAACGCGTCGTACTTACACTCCCCGTCCCGATGTCCAGCTGCTCGCTGCTTTTTGTTTAAAATATGTTTCATTGATCATTAGCCATTATACATAACTTTATGGACTTTTCTTTATGGACACGTTTTATTTTTATGAAATTTGATTTAGTTAAATGAGAAAATAACCTTGGGAGTTTCAAACACCGCCTCCATTAATTTTTCTGCGTGATTGTAATGCGTAATACCCCTATTCACTTATGTGGTTTGACTCGCTGTGAGGTGTGGTGTTATACCCCTATCTCACCTGCGCGGTCTCGCGCTGTGGCCATAAGTAGGGTTCATCATGATTCACCCCGAGTTTTTGCGCTGTGATCACGTTTCCATCTTTCCGCGTGAAAAATTAAACGTTTCATTTTTTGCTGGTCCTCGCGGAAGCTTGCTGACCTTGCAGAACTTCGCAGAACGTTAAAGGAACGTCGCGGGCAATCGCGGCAGTTCACGGGGATGAGGCAGGCCACACAGGTGAGATAGGGGTATTAGGCACCGTGATCCGCCTCCAGTGACCGGCGCCCAACGGTCCAAAAAGATCTGCAAGGTCCGCAAGCTTCCGCATGTTAAACATGTTAAATTTTTTTGCATGGTAAAATGGAAACGTAACCATGACACCAAAACTCGCACTGAATCATGATGAATCGCACTTACGGCCCCTGCGTGAAACCACGTACTGTAGGTGAGATAGAGGTATTAAACCTCCTCTCTGTCATCTCATCATATTCATTCCATAAGTGCGCTATACAACCCCAACAACTGACACTTCACATTGTTTCTGAAGCTGGTGAAGAGTGTTATCAGCTGTTTGTCCATCAACTATGATTGTATACCCAGTTCGTTTCACTGTCACTACAGGTTACATGAAAATATTAGCGACAGTTTGGTGATTTAATTAATATATTTGTCTATTATGGCATGTTATTGATAAGTTAACCCATGTCGAAATAAAGGCTATTAAAAGAATTTAGTGGAATGTTTAATTTGCATAGAAAGTGCCGTCTTTCTTAACGCTTTCATGCAAAAGGAGTCAAAAATCGATTCCTGAGCCACCGATGTCCGCTAATTCAGGACCTTCACTGTAGACAGCGCCCTGTAACGTCGGATGTTAGAGGCAACGACTTAAGAAGACTCCTAAGAGACAGTTCAAGAAATACACTTAGATATGTTATCACTTAACGTAAGATATATCTTAAGAGTCTTCTTAGCTCGCAAATAGTGTGCGTTATCGAGAAACCGGCCCCTGGTCCCTTCACACTAACACACTTGTAGTAACACCATGGAAACCCTTCCTGTCAGCAGAGGGCGCTACCTCTGGAGTTCTAGTTCTGTTCCTCTCCGGTTCTCAATTCATTTAAACTTTATAGTCAATAACTATATAAACACACTGTTATTATTCAGGGGTCCGTTCTTCGTACGTCGCTAACTCAGTTAGCTGGATTGGATTGTTGTGGATTTGTCCTGATCTTGGATTGTTTCGTTCTTCGATGCGCTTCTCGCACTTGTTGTCATAGCAACATGTCCGTAAGCTTGAACCTGCTCAGTAGCAGCTTTATTTCATGTAAACAGGATTAAGGCTGCGCTCCTGCCGGATTATGATTGGTTGAAATGGTGAGGTCACATCTGATTGGTTAAGGAGCGCTGACGCGGACTGACTCACGTGGGGAAAGAAAAGTATCTTGCATATATATATATATATATATATATATATATATATATATATATATATATATATATATATATATACGGCTTGCCATAATATATATAATATATATATACAATTGATATCAAATATTATATTAGAACATAAATTCATAGGTTTTTTATTATTATAATAAACTCTAGGCACGAGACAGCCCTCAAGACCATTAATTCAAATTCTTGTATAATGTTTATTTTGTAACACATTTATTTTTCAGGGGTTCGTTATGAATATGCAAATATATACAGTGGTGTGAAAAACTATTTGTCCCCTTCCTGATTTCTTATTCTTTTGCATGTTTGTCACACTTAAATGTTTCTGCTCATCAAAAACCGTTAACTATTAGTCAAAGATAACATAATTGAACACAAAATGCAGTTTTTAAATGAAGGTTTGCGTTATTAAGGGAGAAAAAAAACTCCAAATCTACATGGCCCTGTGTGAAAAAGTGATTGCCCCCCTTGTTAAAAAATAACTTAACTGTGGTTTATCACACCTGAGTTCAATTTCTGTAGTCACCCCCAGGCCTGATTACTGCCACACCTGTTTCAATCAAGAAATCACTTAAATAGAAGCTACCTGACACAGAGAAGTAGACCAAAATCACCTCAAAAGCTAGACATCATGCCAAGATCCAAAGAAATTCAGGAACAAATGAGAACAAAAGTAATTGAGATCTATCAGTCTGGTAAAGGTTATAAAGCCATTTCTAAAGCTTTGGGACTCCAGTGAACCACAGTGAGAGCCATTATCCACAAATGGCAAAAACATGAAACAGTGGTGAACCTTCCCAGGAGTGGCCGGCCGACCAAAATTACCCCAAGAGCGCAGAGACAAGTCATCCGAGAGGCCACAAAAGACCCCAGGACAACATCTAAAGAACTGCAGGCCTCACTTGCCTCAATTAAGGTCAGTGTTCACGACTCCACCATAAGAAAGAGACGGGGCAAAAACGGCCTGCATGGCAGATTTCCAAGGCGCAAACCACTTTTAAGCAAAAAGAACATTAAGGCTCGTCTCAATTTTGCTAAAAAACATCTCAATGTTTGCCAAGACTTTTGGGAAAATACCTTGTGGACCGACGAGGCAAAAGTTGAACTTTTTGGAATGTGCGTGTCCCGTTACATCTGGCGTAAAAGTAACACAGCATTTCAGAAAAAGAACATCATACCAACAGTAAAATATGGTGGTGGTAGTGTGATGGTCTGGGCTTGTTTTGCTGCTTCAGGACCTGGAAGGCTTGCTGTGATAGATGGAACCATGAATTCTACTGTCTACCAAACAATCCTGAAGGAGAATGTCCGGCCATCTGTTCATCAACTGCAATAAACTGCTGCAGCAGGACAATGACCCAAAACACACCAGCAAATCCACCTCTGAATGGCTGAAGAAAAACAAAATGAAGACTTTGGAGTGGCCTAGTCAAAGTCCTGACCTGAATCCTATTGAGATGTTGTGGCATGACCGTAAAAAGGCGGTTCATGCTAGAAAACCCTCAAATAAAGCTGAATTACAACAATTCTGCAAAGATGAGTGGGCCAAAATTCCTCCAGAGCGCTGTAAAAAACTCGTTGCAAGTTATCGCAAACGCTTGATTGCAGTTATTGCTGCTAAGGGTAGCCCAACCAGTTATTAGGTTCAGGGGGCAATTACTTTTTCACACAGGGCCATGTAGGTTCGGATTTTTTTTTCTCCCTAAATTATAAAACCCCTCATTTAAAAACTGCATTTTGTGTTTACTTGTGTTATCTTTCACTAATAGTTAAATGTGTTTGACGATCAGAAACATGTTTTGTGACAAACATGCAAAAGAATAAGAAATCAGGAGAGGGGCAAATAGTTTCTCACACCACTGTATATATAATAAAAATATTTTTTTATAATGAAAAATTGGACAAAACTAATTTTATTATAAAATAAACAATATAAAAGTATACATATTTCACATTAAAATTTTTCCATATACAACATATTTATTTTCATATTTCTTATTTTATTTTATTGTCTCATATAATTTGTAAACCATATGTGTATATTATGTTCTAATATAATATTTGATAGCGAGTATGTGTGTGTGTGTGGTGGGGATCCATGGCAGGGAAGCATTTCAGCGCCTAACACGTGGGGGGGGGGGGCATTTCAGCGCATAACAGGTGTTACAAAAAAAATTGAGCTTGTTCTTTTGTCATTTCGTCAACCAATCAAAGGGCTTGTGATCAGTGTTTCTACTGTCGATGCATATCACCTTTTAAACCAAAGCATGAACGCGCAATAATACTAGACAACTCAATCCGGCCAAACTAATCATCAACAACAGGTGTGCTCGAAGAACCGACTTAGCCGGAGCGTAATTAGCACCATGATCTCATCTTAGATGTGTCTGTTCATCCCGGATGTTTCAAGCGACGTACGAAGAATACCCCCCTGGTTGTGTTTCTTGACTGTTTTGTCTTTTTGCCTTTAAAAAACTAAACAAAACCTAAAGCATGTTAATTATTTTTATTTAAATCTTCATCCCTCCAGCCTTCATCCCTCCACAAATGATCCTCATAACTGTACTTTTATAAGTGTTTGAACATCACAGTCTTCCTGGTTAATGTTCAGTATCAGCCGGTTGCTAACGTGTCTGGTTGTGTTCAGATATTGCATGGTGTGATAAATGTGTGTGATTTCTGTGTGTTAACTTCACTAATCTACACTAATGTATATTTACCTGCAGCTGGTGAAGTTTCTGTCTCTACATCCGGGTTCTGCTGTGGTTCTGCAGCTTCATCGTTATTTACATTCTGCTGTTTTTCTTCCTCACCAGACGACATCACTGATCCAGTTTCTGACCAAATAAAACCTTATTATTAATAATAATCATTTTATTCTCAACTTTGTAGTGGATGGAGTTTAGCTTTCTGTCTAACATCAGTAAGGGGAAACGTGGAGGGAGGACAGGACACTGGAGGAGGAGCTGTCGCTGGTGTTTTTACACTGTCATCAGAATTTTCTTATATATCTATTCATATGGCAGTGGTGGCTCAGTCGGTTAAGGCTGTGGGTTACTGGGTTACTGATCGGAAGGTCGGGGGTTCGAACCCCAGCATCGCCAAGTTGCCACTGTTGAGCCCTTGAGCAAGGCCCTTAACCCTATCTGCTCCAGGGGCGCTGCTCCATAAGCTGGCTGACCCTGCACTCTGACCCCAGTTTCCTAATTGGGATATGTGAAAATTGAGCAATTTCCCTCTGGGATTAATAAAGTTCTATAAAATTAAAAAAAAAAAATTAAAAATTAAATTAAAATATAAAGAAAGAATATATGAATGTATGAAGTGTATAGATGAGGAGATGTGACTTACCTACAACCACAGCGTGAGGAACTGAACCTGTAGATGGAGCTTCAGTCTGATCCGGATTCTCCACACGGATTTTATTCAGAGGTTCAGTTTCTGACTGAGTTCCTGCTGTTTTATATGTAAATAAATCTTCTGTTATTATCACTCATTTAGCTGGATTTAATTAATTCAGTGAATTTTACCCCAGCACCTACCTCCTGTGGTAGTTGTGGTGGAGTCAGCAGGTCCAGTCTCTGAAATGGAGGCAGTAAGTGTGAGATTAGAACTGGTGATAGTGTGGATGAGATGTGAGCTGGAGGCAGCAGGTGTTGTTCTGGAACTCCATTAATCTACACTCATGTATCTGTACCTGTAAGGTGTGTTTTATCTTCCAGTGTTTCAGGATTCTGATGTTCAGATGATTCCTGCTGACTGACCTCTGATCTCACACACACTATAGAACATTAATACAAACACAATTAGAGATTTTCTATGATGAACCTTTTACTGGTTTTGTGTCTCAGGAGAAGAGACGGAGGAACTACTACAGTTTAACCTGAATTCTTTATAACCTAACAACTAATTCACTGTTATTATAAAACACAAAGTTATTCTTCTGGGGCTCCTTTAGGGTTTATTACTTAATGAAATATATTTACTAGTAACCTATTTACTTAAAATATTATTTTGTATTTTCTTTTTACAGAAACTTTCCCTCAAATACACACCTGAAGAAACGTTAATTGTAAGGGTTAACCCCTAGATGGCGCCAGAACGCCCGTTTGTTTTTGGTTTGTTTTTGAGTTGTAGTTTTGTTGGTACTTCATTTCCCAGTGATCCAAAGAAATTTCCCAAGATCCAAAGAAATTCAGGAACAAATGAGAACAAAAGTAATTGAGATCTATCAGTCTGGTAAAGGTTATAAAGCCATTTCTAAAGCTTTGGGACTCCAGTGAACCACAGTGAGAGCCATTATCCACAAATGGCAAAAACATGGAACAGTGGTGAACCTTCCCAGGAGTGGCCGGCCGACCGAAATTACCCCAAGAGCGCAGACACAACTCATCCGAGAGGCCACAAAAGACCCCAGGACAACATCTAAAGAACTGCAGGCCTCACTTGCCTCAATTAAGGTCAGTGTTCACGACTCCACCATAAGAAAGAGACGGGGCAAAAACGGCCTGCATGGCAGATTTCCAAGGCGCAAACCACTTTTAAGCAAAAAGAACATTAAGGCTCGTCTCAATTTTGCTAAAAAACATCTCAATGTTTGCCAAGACTTTTGGGAAAATACCTTGTGGACCGACGAGGCAAAAGTTGAACTTTTTGGAAGGTGCGTGTCCCGTTACATCTGGCGTAAAAGTAACACAGCATTTCAGAAAAAGAACATCATACCAACAGTAAAATATGGTGGTGGTAGTGTGATGGTCTGGGCTTGTTTTGCTGCTTCAGGACCTGGAAGGCTTGCTGTGATAGATGGAACCATGAATTCTACTGTCTACCAAACAATCCTGAAGGAGAATGTCCGGCCATCTGTTCGTCAACTCAAGCTGAAGCGATCTTGGGTGCTGCAGCAGGACAATGACCCAAAACACACCAGCAAATCCACCTCTGAATGGCTGAAGAAAAACAAAATGAAGACTTTGGAGTGGCCTAGTCAAAGTCCTGACCTGAATCCTATTGAGATGTTGTGGCATGACCGTAAAAAGGCGGTTCATGCTAGAAAACTCTCAAATAAAGCTGAATTACAGCAATTCTGCAAAGATGAGTGGGCCAAAATTCCTCCAGAGCGCTGTAAAAAACTCGTTGCAAGTTATCGCAAACGCTTGATTGCAGTTATTGCTGCTAAGGGTGGCCCAACCAGTTATTAGGTTCAGGGGGCAATTACTTTTTCACACAGGGCCATGTAGGTTCGGATTTTTTTTTCTCCCTAAATTATAAAACCCCTCATTTAAAAACTGCATTTTGTGTTTACTTGTGTTATCTTTCACTAATAGTTAAATGTGTTTGATGATCAGAAACATGTTTTGTGACAAACATGCAAAAGAATAAGAAATCAGGAGAGGGGCAAATAGTTTCTCACACCACTGTATATATAATAAAAATATTTTTTTATAATGAAAAATTGGACAAAACTAATTTTATTATAAAATAAACAATATAAAAGTATACATATTTCACATATTGTCTCATATAATTTGTAAACCATATGTGTATATTATGTTCTAATATAATATTTGATAGCGAGTATGTGTGTGTGTGTGGTGGGGATCCATGGCAGGGAAGCATTTCAGCGCCTAACACGTGGGGGGGTGGGGGCATTTCAGCGCATAACAGGTGTTACAAAAAAAATTGAGCTTGTTCTTTTGTCATTTCGTCAACCAATCAAAGGGCTTGTGATCAGTGTTTCTACTGTCGATGCATATCACCTTTTAAACCAACGCATGAACGCGCAATAATACTAGACAACTCAATCCGGCCAAACTAATCATCAACAACAGGTGTGCTCGAAGAACCGACTTAGCCGGAGCGTAATTAGCACCATGATCTCATCTTAGATGTGTCTGTTCATCCCGGATGTTTCAAGCGACGTACGAAGAATACCCCCCTGGTTGTGTTTCTTGACTGTTTTGTCTTTTTGCCTTTAAAAAACTAAACAAAACCTAAAGCATGTTAATTATTTTTATTTAAATCTTCATCCCTCCAGCCTTCATCCCTCCACAAATGATCCTCATAACTGTACTTTTATAAGTGTTTGAACATCACAGTCTTCCTGGTTAATGTTCAGTATCAGCCGGTTGCTAACGTGTCTGGTTGTGTTCAGATATTGCATGGTGTGATAAATGTGTGTGATTTCTGTGTGTTAACTTCACTAATCTACACTAATGTATATTTACCTGCAGCTGGTGAAGTTTCTGTCTCTACATCCGGGTTCTGCTGTGGTTCTGCAGCTTCATCGTTATTTACATTCTGCTGTTTTTCTTCCTCACCAGACGACATCACTGATCCAGTTTCTGACAAAATAAAACCTCATTATTAATAATAATTATTTTATTCTCAACTTTGTAGTGGATGGAGTTTAGCTTTCTGTCTAACATCAGTAAGGGGAAACGTGGAGGGAGGACAGGACACTGGAGGAGGAGCTGTCGCTGGTGTTTTTACACTGTCATCAGAATTTTCTTATATATCTATTTATATAAAGAAAGAATATATGAATGTATGAAGTGTATAGATGAGGAGATGTGACTTACCTACAACCACAGCGTGAGGAACTGAACCTGTAGATGGAGCTTCAGTCTGATCCGGATTCTCCACACGGATTTTATTCAGAGGTTCAGTTTCTGACTGAGTTCCTGCTGTTTTATATGTAAATAAATCTTCTGTTATTATCACTCATTTAGCTGGATTTAATTAATTCAGTGAATTTTACCCCAGCACCTACCTCCTGTGGTAGTTGTGGTGGAGTCAGCAGGTCCAGTGTCTGAAATGGAGGCAGTAAGTGTGAGATTAGAACTGGTGATAGTGTGGATGAGATGTGAGCTGGAGGCAGCAGGTGTTGTTCTGGAACTCCATTAATCTACACTCATGTATCTGTACCTGTAAGGTGTGTTCTTTATAACCTAACAACTAATTCACTGTTATTATAAAACACAAAGTTATTCTTCTGGGGCTCCTTTAGGGTTTATCACTTAATGAAATATATTTACTAGAAACCTATTTACTTAAAATATTATTTTGTATTTTCTTTTTACAGAAACTTTCCCTCAAATACACACCTGAAGAACCGTTAATTGTAAGGGTTAACCCCTAGATGGCGCCAGAACGCCCGTTTGTTTTTGGTTTGTTTTTGAGTTGTAGTTTTGTTGGTACTTCATTTCCCAGTTTGCACCTCGGTCAGGTTACGTAGAAGCTCACCTGAACCGAGGGAAGTTAATTATTTGATTATGTTTAGTTGTATAAATAGCCTGACTTCAGTCAGGCGTCTAGCATTTGTTGTTGTTATTTTGGTTTAGATTGGTGTTTGTGTTACGTTGGTTGTTTAAAATAAGAGCCCTTACTGAACCGTCAGCTCGCCTCTGCGTTCATGCCACACACCCGACACAGACACCATAAGGAGATTCCTGACAGAATGCTAGACCTGTTAAGTGGCATGGCAGAGGACCCCCTCATAGATAATTTTTGGGGGGGCGAGATCATTGTATCCAACGAGCTGGCGGAACTGCTGGAGGACAGCGAGGAGCACGGCGAGATGGAGGTTTGGCAGAGCTGGGAAGGTTGCAGTCTCACCGAGCCGACGAACTTGCAGGAGGACAACGAGGAGCACCGAGAGAGAGTGGCGAGGCGAAGCTGGGAAGGCTGCAGGCTCGCCATCCGGCGCACGCATTTGTAGGTGTGGCAGCTCGGGGAGACACATCCCCAAGCCCCGAGGAGAAGCGGACCGGGAAGGTCTGGCGTGACCGGGGTGAGGGCGAAGCGGGAGGAATCTACAGGCAGTGGGCAGAGCAAAACGAGGAGCGCATTCGTGACCTGTGGGAGCAGGTGCTTCAGCTCCAGCAGTTGCTCGTCCAGGTTCGGGAGAACCAAGCTGTAGTCCCGGAAGATCTCCCTCTCTCGGATCTGGACGACGCGCGCCCCCTCCTGCCACTGCCTGAACTCGGCGCGGAGGATGAACCGCATGGGCTGTACAGCGTGGACGACGCGCTCCCCCCGCCGCCGGTGCGTAGTGGGGAGGATTATGCGCCGCTGCAGCACGGCGACGCGGACGCCTTTCCGCCACCTCCCGCGCCAGTGCTCATCGCGGAGGATTACCAGCAGTGGCTGGGCAGCGTGGTGGACGCATTTCCTCCACCCCTGCCACCTCTGCTCAGTGAGGAGGACTACGCGCCGCTGCTGCATGGCGACGAGGATGTCGCTCCCGTTATGCAGCCGCCTTGCGACCTGGAGAGCGTCATCCTTCCTCCTCCTCCAGGCTTTGAGGACAGCGCGCCAGTTCGTCCGCAATCGTCGAGCACCTCTCCAGCACTGCAGTCATCGAGCCCAGTGCCAGCTCCTCATCCAGGCGCCGAGATCGTCGCGCCCGCTCCTCAGCCAGGCGCCGAGATCGTCGCGCCCGCTCCTCAGCCAGGCGCCGAGATCGTCGCGCCCGCTCCTCAGCCAGGCGCCGAGATCGTCGCGCCCGCTCTTCAGCAAGGCGCCGAGATCGTCGCGCCCGCTCCTCAGCCAGACGCCGAGATCGTCGCGCCCGCTCCTCAGTGGAGGGCAATCACGGGTCCAAGGCCAGCTACATCACCCAGCCTCAAGGACAGGAAGGAGAAGGTGGGACATTGGGGTGGGTGTCCAGGGCCACCCTGAATGCTACAGAGGAGCATTTTTAAAGAGGGGGGTTATGTAAGGGTTAACCCCTAGATGGTGCCAGAACGCCCGTTTGTTTTTGGTTTGTTTTTGAGTTGTAGTTTTGTTGGTACTTCATTTCCCAGTTTGCACCTCGGTCAGGTGACGTAGAAGCTCACCTGAACCGAGGGAAGTTAATTATTTGATTATGTTTAGTTGTATAAATAGCCTGACTGAACTTCAGTCAGGCGTCTAGCATTTGTTGTTGTTATTTTGGTTTAGATTGGTGTTTGTGTTACGTTGGTTATTTAAAATAAGAGCCCTTACTGAACCGTCAGCTCGCCTCTACGTTCATGCCACACACCCGACACAGACACCATAAGGAGATTCCTGACAGTTAATGATTATACAGTTCATAAGAGTGTTAAAGGTTTATTAAGACACATTTTTAAACACATTCTCCTGGAGCTGGAGCTATTGGTGGTATTTTTACACTTTGATCAGAATTTTGTTCTACAGTATATCTATTTATATAAAGAAAGAATAAATAAAACAGTTTATAAAGTGAAAGTTTAGATATTTTCAGAGATGATAGCGTGTAGATCAGGTGTGTGTATGAAGTGTATAGATGAGGAGATGTGACCAACCTAAGACCACAGCGTGAGGAACTGAACCTGTAGATGGAGCGTCAGTCTGATCTGATCCTGGTACTAAAGAGATACAATCACACACAGGTTGTCTGTCAGAAAGATCTCTGTTTATTAACAGTAAAAGGTAGAGTTTTAATATCTTTGAGCAAACGTCCGTGCCATCGACATCTGTTACTACAAAAACCATAAACCATGTAAATGTGTGTGTGTGTGTGTGTGTGTGTGTGTGTGTGTGTGTGTGTGTGTGTGTGTGTGTGTGAGAGAGAGAGAGAGAGAGCTTTGGGGATGCAAATGTAAATATTTGTCATGCCAATAAAGCACGTTTGAATTTTGAGAGAAACAGAGAGAGAGAGAGAATAATCACTTCTCATCTTCTCGTATCTTCTGGTATTATATTAATATTTCAGGTTTAGAGCGTCATTACTCTACACTAATGTATATTTACCTGGAGGTTCAGATGAGTTCTGCTGATCTGCTCTCACAAACACAACATACACATATGGTAAATTAAACACACACACACACACACACACACACACACACACACACACACACACACACACAGCTGACTCAGTAATGTGTGTATTTATAAACTCATTCTGGTTCTGCTGAGTTTGATTGACAGGAGATGAGGTCTGTGTTTGAGTCTCTGTCGGAATTCATTCATTAAAAGAAATCATTAAATATGTCCAGTTTCAGAAATCACTGCTGTTCAGTCTTAGTGTTTTCTAACTGTTGTAAAGTTGTAAAACTCTGCTTTCCCTCCTTACACTCTCTGTCTATCCCTATTAATTTGTCTTAAAGTGGCCTGATTACGCTCCTGCAGAACACGTTACCATAAGGCTTAGACGTCTCCAAATGTAAATGCTGTAAGAGTTAGACGTTAAATTGCAGTAATTACACTTGAGATCAGCAAGCACAGGCAGAGAACAGCATTGACGCTCGTCATGTCACCATTTGTGAATTTGAATTAATTTATGAAACAAAAAAAGGGGACTCTCTTCTGTTTGGGGTAGTTACAGCACTGTATGACTACCAGGCCGAGTACACACACACACACACACACACACACACACACACACACACACACATTAGTAACGTTTTACTAACCTGTTGTTGTATCTGTAGTTTCAGGTTTATCTTGTTCTTGTTGATTTTTATCCTCAGATGATTTCACTTCAGTTTCTGACAAGATATAACATTTTTACACAATAATTTTAAACTTTGAAAGTTGTTTAATTAGCCATTTACAAAATAACATCTACTTTATAAATCAGTGACAGTGAGAGAATCCTCTGCCTCAACATCAGTGAAACTATGGAGATGATTGTGAACTTCAGGGATCTGCAGGATGATGACCACGCCCTCATACATCAGTGGTACGTTCCTCTGTGTGCTCCTCACCCATGACCTGACCTGATCAGGGCCCGGTTTCTCAAAAGCTTCTTATCGCTAAGTAGTTCTTAAGTTGTACCTTAACCTCTCTCTTAACGTTATGGCGCATTTCCCGAAACGTTCGTACGCTAATTATCACTTAGCTAATTCACATGTTCGTAAGGTTGGTCTCCACCGACCTTAACTCATTCTTAGCATAGTTTCAGCTCGAGACACTAGTGGCCGCCACTGAGCAGCAGTCTTTATAAATCAGCGGTGTATGGAAACACATTATGGCACGTTAGCAAAGTCGTATTAATGATGGAATATACTGTAGACCTGTTTAAGAATATTATTTTATTTGATATCAGGACTAATAGAGGTGACATTTAATTAGCCTATTTCATAATGTGACTAATGCATTAAAATTGGCAATCACTATTAATATGGAAGAGGTGGCGAACAATTACGCAGCGATACAGCGTGGTGTTGTGTTAAACTGAAGACGGCGCGGTCCGTGGAGCCGTGTGGGTCATGTACATTTTTCCTTTAGACAAAACTTCAGCCCTTTTCATATTTTCCTCGCCGTCGTTATTAAAAAAAAAAAAAAAAGTTTTGCTTTCCAAGGCAACAGATTATGGAGCTTCTTCAGCTGCTCTGACCTGCCAGGCCAACGCGTCGTACTTACACTCCCCGTCCCGATGTCCAGCTGCTCGCTGCTTTTTGTTTAAAATATGTTTCATTGATCATTAGCCATTATACATAACTTTATGGACTTTTCTTTATGGACACGTTTTATTTTTATGAAATTTGATTTAGTTAAATGAGAAAATAACCTTGGGAGTTTCAAACCCCGCCTCCATTAATTTTTCTGCGTGATTGTAATGCGTAATACCCCTATTCACTTATGTGGTTTGACTCGCTGTGAGGTGTGGTGTTATACCCCTATCTCACCTGCGCGGTCTCGCGCTGTGGCCATAAGTAGGGTTCATCATGATTCACCCCGAGTTTTTGCGCTGTGATCACGTTTCCATCTTTCCGCGTGAAAAATTAAACGTTTCATTTTTTGCTGGTCCTCGCGGAAGCTTGCTGACCTTGCAGAACTTCGCAGAACGTTAAAGGAACGTCGCGGGCAATCGATGAGGCAGGCCACACAGGTGAGATAGGGGTATTAGGCACCGTGATCCGCCTCCAGTGACCGGCGCCCAACGGTCCAAAAAGATCTGCAAGGTCCGCAAGCTTCCGCATGTTAAACATGTTAAATTTTTTTGCATGGTAAAATGGAAACGTAACCATGACACCAAAACTCGCACTGAATCATGATGAACCGCACTTACGGCCCCTGCGTGAAACCACGTACTGTAGGTGAGATAGGGGTATTAAACCACCTCTCTGTCATCTCATCATATTCATTCCATAAGTGCGCTATACAACCCCAACAACTGACACTTCACATTGTTTCTGAAGCTGGTGAAGAGTGTTATCAGCTGTTTGTCCATCAACTATGATTGTATACCCAGTTCGTTTCACTGTCACTACAGGTTACATGAAAATATTAGCGACAGTTTGGTGATTTAATTAATATATTTGTCTATTATGGCATGTTATTGATAAGTTAACCCATGTCGAAATAAAGGCTATTAAAAGAATTTAGTGGAATGTTTAATTTGCATAGAAAGTGCCGTCTTTCTTAACGCTTTCATGCAAAAGGAGTCAAAAATCGATTCCTGAGCCACCGATGTCCGCTAATTCAGGACCTTCACTGTAGACAGCGCCCTGTAACGTCGGATGTTAGAGGCAACGACTTAAGAAGACTCCTAAGAGACAGTTCAAGAAATACACTTAGAAATGTTATCACTTAACGTAAGATATATCTTAAGAGTCTTCTTAGCTCGCAAATAGTGTGCGTTATCGAGAAACCGGCCCCTGGTCCCGTCACACTAACACACTTGTAGTAACACCATGGAAACCCTTCCTCTCAGCAGAGGGCGCTACCTCTGGAGTTCTAGTTCTGTTCCTCTCCGGTTCTCAATTCATTTAAACTTCATAGTCAATAACTACAGTATATAAACACACTGTTATTATTCAGGACTCTGTACACCCATCCGGTGTTCTTGACCTTTTGTTATTCTCTTTTATTGATTGCTGTTTTGGATAATCGCTGCCTGGTTGTGTTTCTTGACTGTTTGTCTTTTTGCCTTTAAAAGACAAAACAAAACCTAAAGCATGTTAATTATTTTTATTTCAATCTTCATCCCTCCAGCCTTAAAGCTCCACCCTCCATCCAAACAACAATCCTGAAAGTCATGTGAGTTATTGAAGCCACGCCCCCCAACATGATTCAGGGCTGTGATTGGACAGTGACTTCATTTCAGTTAGACATGACAACACTAATAAAATGAAATAAAATCTAATAAAATCTAATGATCTTCTTAACTTGCGTGTTTGAACATCACAGTCTTCCTGGTTAATGTTCAGTATCAGCCGGTTGCTAACGTGTCTGGTTGTGTTCAGATATTGCATGGTGTGATAAATGTGTGTGATTTCTGTGTGTTAACTTCACTAATCAACACTAATGTATATTTACCTGCATAATGTTTATTTTGTAACACATTTATTTTTCAGGGGTTCGTTATGAATATGCAAATATATATATATAATAAAAATATTTTTTATAATGAAAAATTGGACAAAACTAATTTTATTATAAAATAAACAATATAAAAGTATACATATTTCACATTAAAATTTTTCCATATACAACATATTTATTTTCATATTTCTTATTTTATTTTATTGTCTCATGTAATTTGTAAACCATATGTGCATATTATGTTCTAATATAATATTTGATAGCGAGTATGTGTGTGTGTCTGGTGGGGATCCATGGCAGGGAAGCATTTCAGCGCCTAACACGTGGGGGGGGGGGGGCATTTCAGCGCATAACAGGTGTTACAAAAAAAATTGAGCTTGTTCTTTAGTCATTTCGTCAACCAATCAAAGGGCTTGTGATCAGTGTTTCTACTGTCGATGCATATCACCTTTTAAACCAAAGCATGAACGCGCAATAATACTAGACAACTCAATCCGGCCAAACTAATCATCAACAACAGGTGTGCTCGAAGAACCGACTTAGCCGGAGCGTAATTAGCACCATGATCTCATCTTAGATGTGTCTGTTCATCCCGGATGTTTCAAGCGACGTACGAAGAATACCCCCCTGGTTGTGTTTCTTGACTGTTTTGTCTTTTTGCCTTTAAAAAACTAAACAAAACCTAAAGCATGTTAATTATTTTTATTTAAATCTTCATCCCTCCAGCCTTCATCCCTCCACAAATGATCCTCATAACTGTACTTTTATAAGTGTTTGAACATCACAGTCTTCCTGTTTAATGTTCAGCATCAGCCGGTTGCTAACGTGTCTGGTTGTGTTCAGATATTGCATGGTGGGATAAATGTGTGTGATTTCTGTGTGTTAACTTCACTAATCTACACTAATGTATATTTACCTGCAGCTGGTGAAGTTTCTGTCTCTACATCCGGGTTCTGCTGTGGTTCTGTAGCTTCATCGTTATTTACATTCTGCTGTTTTTCTTCCTCACCAGACGACATCACTGATCCAGTTTCTGACAAAATAAAACCTCATTATTAATAATAATTATTTTATTCTCAACTTTGTAGTGGATGGAGTTTAGCTTTCTGTCTAACATCAGTAAGGGGAAACGTGGAGGGAGGACAGGACACTGGAGGAGGAGCTGTCGCTGGTGTTTTTACACTGTCATCAGAATTTTCTTATATATCTATTTATATAAAGAAAGAATATATGAATGTATGAAGTGTATAGATGAGGAGATGTGACTTACCTACAACCACAGCGTGAGGAACTGAACCTGTAGATGGAGCTTCAGTCTGATCCGGATTCTCCACACGGATTTTATTCAGAGGTTCAGTTTCTGACTGAGTTCCTGCTGTTTTATATGTAAATAAATCTTCTGTTATTATCACTCATTTAGCTGGATTTCATAAATTCAGTGAATTTTACCCCACACCTACCTCCTGTACTTTCTGTACATTTTCTCCTGGAGGGAATCAGACCTACAGCAGAGAGAAAACTCCTGTATTAGACAGTACAAAGACCTGACAAAGACCTGAAAAAACCTCGTCTCTCCTTTACTAACTACAGAGACTGTATGGTTGTATAGTTACAGACTTCCTGTATAGTCTACTGGACTCCATCAGGTGCTCAGTGATGCTCCATCAGGACGGCGTACTGTTACACTTAATATTGTTCTCATCTACATACTGTACATGTGTCTGTCTATCAGAGCAACTTCTAGTTAGTGTCAGTTTTGTTTTCTATCTTCATCCTCCTGAATCATATATTATTAAGTCAATGTTTATATCCCACCTTTTTTACGTAGTACACAATACACTGCAATTCCGACGACATACAGCACCAGAAGAACGGGAATGATGATGATGATGTATCCAGTCAACGACTCTGCACACACAGACATCAACACAAAATAATCATCAGTCTGTTCTTCAGTTCCACCATCTACACATATCCTTACATATGTAAATGTTTATTTCAGTAATAATGACCTGTGTCACGTGCAGGGACGTGTAACATTATTCTGCCTTCTTTTCTCTCCTGATCAGACAAACCCACAGAGCAGGAGATCCACTCAGACTCAGAGGGAGACACAATCAGCCACGAGCTCACATCTACAGTCCCTACAGAGTCTGAGGA
Organism: Channallabes apus; assembly: GCA_030522415.1. Classification (NCBI taxonomy): domain Eukaryota; kingdom Metazoa; phylum Chordata; class Actinopteri; order Siluriformes; family Clariidae; genus Channallabes; species Channallabes apus. The sequence continues at coordinate 2,576,235 of CM060110.1, forward strand.
TAATAAAAAGTCGTTTGTTATTTCTGTTTTTAGGATCTTTAATGTAAGTGTAGATGAGTAGATCTTACTTATGGTGAACTTGTCGTTACTGAGATGTTTCAGATCTCTCCCATCTTTATCTGTCCAGGTGATTGACGGCTCAGGTAGCCAACCATGTGACTGACAGCTAACGTTCACCTTCCCTTCTCCTGCTTCACGTATGGAGAGAACAGGAGTGGATCCCACCACTGAGAGAGAGAGAGAGAAAGAGAGAGAGCGAGAGAGAGAATTAAACAGACAGATCAACCATGAACTTAAAAATTTTTTTAAGTCAATTGATGCACTAAGCGTTACCTCTCAGTCTGAGGGACACAGTGGCCTTGTCATACCAGATATCACTTTTCACATGACACACATACAGTAGTCTCCTCTATCTGCTAACGTCAGGTTCTCCAGTTTCACAGAGACGTCTCCTTCCTCCAGATCTCCTAACAGGAACACTCTGCCCTGGTACTGAACATCTACAGGACTCTTCTGGATCTGTGTGTCCTTGTAGAACAGAGCCGGGGTGTCATACATATTGGGACGGTACCAGCGCACTTCCAGGGGTCGAACATCCATGTTGTTGGTGACATCACAGTGCAGAGACACAGAGGAACCAAGGAGCCCTGAGACTGGAGACTCAACCTTCAGTGAAAATGTTTCTAGAGGAGACGATAGATCACACTTAATCAGCTTTAAGAAAATCACTGCTTATGATCTAATAGTCAACAAAGTGAGAGTTTGTATCTGATACTGATAATGGAACATGTACTGTAGAAGGTGATGAATAATCAGACTGACCAGAAGAAGCCTGAAGGCTGAGAGATGGGAATAGAAACAGTAAAACCCATCTCAGTGGTCGAGCTGTAAAGAGAAGAAGGAAACACATTTGATGTGTGAAAGGATCCACTGGACCAAGGAAATTGTTAAACTAGAGTAATTTGCTATTTATCTGTAAATTTAATCAGATTCCATTAATAATTACTTACATTCACACTTATACACCCTCAGAACTATCGGTACAATCAGTAACCTGACCATGACTGAACTGGTACATAGTACCTTTATGCTTAGCGATAGCTCCTCAATGTAGGACAGTGAGTGATACAGTACAATATGAAAAATTATTAATTACAGTATCGTCTCTTTTTGAAGTATAATTTGCTTGAGTTTAATTAAATTATTCACCAAGTTTAAGGAGTAAAAGTAAAAACTGACAGTAACACAGTGAAGGTTAAACCTCTATAGTTTACTGTAATATAAATAAAGACTAAACTAGATGTGTTTGTGTGTCTACAGTAAAGTCTTAGTGAAGGTAAAGTGTATTTACAGCTGGAGGAATCACTTCATAACTGTGCTGTGGGGGATTTAATGAGGAAGACGACTGAGACGATTCTATATAATCTGTAATCTGCAGGAAAAACTCAATAATAAATAAGAGAAGATTTTATTATAAACTCAATCAGGAAACATTTAATTTACATTCATATTCAAATATTCAGTTGCTCCATGTATTAAACACATGACTTATAAACCTCATTATAGCAACTTTACAAACAAATACTTTCCACACGTCTTATTTTCTGTGTTTAAAGTCAGAATAAAATGAGACGACAGTAAATGAACATGTGCAGATAATCCAGGTGACGCGGCTCAATAAGCGATATAAGAGTCACCGCCATCAGAAGTCCAGCTGTAGTTTAGCAGTAATAGTGAGACACTCGGTGTGGACATCATGTCCCTCACTTAAAGTCCACATCTCTCCTTTTACTGTCTGCTTTTAAGCTCTGGGTTTAATTATGAGTGTGTTATGTCCAGTATGTATACACACTTTATATAAATACATTATAAACTCACACATCATCATATTACAGATGTCTTTATTCTCCTAAATAATCCATACAGGATGAGGGTCTCTGACTCCAGGGCTGATCAGAGGACGCAGTGATGTTCTGACGTCCACATTAGTGAAAGTGTAGATGTGTGAGTGTGTATCAATATTATAAAATGACAGTGTGTGTGTATCACAGTCTAAAAACACTCCCACTGCTGTCAGATCTTTAGTAACGTCTGGAAGTGAAATCAGTTCTGTTTGATCTCTGATATAAACTCCTTTATCTCCTCTTTCATAACAGAGAACCCAGAACTCATTCTGTGGTGTAAACGGGACGCTGGACTCTTTCTCAGCTTCATCACTCGCTACACCAACAAACCAGGAGAGTTTTACTGCTTTCTGTGACTTTCTCACTTTCACCTCCCAGTAATGTTTACCAGCCTGAAACCTCTCTTTACACAGAGTGAAGATTTTATCACCAGCACTGCCCAGGTGACAGTCCTTGTGTTTGTACCCAGGACGTCTCTTTACTTCATTTCCCTCGTATATTAGAGACTCTGGAGTTTCCTCTGGGTCGATGCTGATGTTCACTGCAGAAATAAATTAGATTTTTGTTGTTATTATTATTTTACACTTCACACTTACAGGAATACAGTAATGTTCAACTGAATTCATTTCTCACCTTTATATTGTTTCATTTTGGCGAAATCTGTTTAAAAAATAATAAACAACAGTAAAGTACAGTTCTATGTGTAGTGTAAGGTTTATTATGTTTATCTATAGACGTCTTCTGTGGTTTCGTTCATCTGACTTTATGTCTGTTCATCTACTGTTCCTTATATATTGTCAGTAATCTGTAACTTACTGTAACTGATGTGTGACGTGGTGAGAGTGTCTCTGTTATCTGAGGTGGAGTCAGCAGGTCCAGTCTCTGAAATGGAGGCAGTAAGTGTGAGATTAGAACTGGTGATAGTGTGGATGAGATGTGAGCTGGAGGCAGCAGGTGTTGTTCTGGAACTCCATTAATCTACACTCATGTATCTGTACCTGTAAGGTGTGTTTTATCTTCCAGTGTTTCAGGATTCTGATGTTCAGATGATTCCTGCTGACTGACCTCTGATCTCACACACACTATAGAACATTAATACAAACACAATTAGAGATTTTCTATGATGAACCTTTTACTGGTTTTGTGTCTCAGGAGAAGAGACGGAGGAACTACTACAGTTTAACCTGAATTCTTTATAACCTAACAACTAATTCACTGTTATTATAAAATACATAGTTATTCTTCTGGGGCTCCTTTAGGGTTTATTACTTAATGAAGAGTAAAGATTTCTAAGATTTCTGAAACATTTTAATAGAAACATATTTACTTGAAAAAAATTGTATTTTGTATTTTCTTTCCCCCAAACCTCACAAATACACATAAAGAACCTTTAAGGGTTATACATTCTATGTGAACACATTTCTAAAACACATTTAGCTCATTTTTGTGGTGACTACAAAATTTCATATTAGATGTGTATTTCTGTCATTTTGGTTTATATGTTATTATAACTTTCATGTCACAGCTTTTTTTTTTGTTATCACACTGCACCTCCTTATTGCTCACTGTTACCACACATTTTAAACTCATTTCGGTCTGTTTGAAATGTGTGTTTCTGGTTGAAAAACAAACCAGAAACACACACACACACACACACACACACACACACACAGGTCTGGCTTTCGGTCTGGGTTGGTTATAGCTGTACAGTGAGGGTCATTAATTGTATTAAAAGTGTCGAGTGGTTTAGATCCTGATAACACAGTAACTGATGACCAGTTGATTATCATTACATCATTATAATGGGATTTGTTTCTCCTCAGTACAGTACCTCTACATCTGTTTATCTACTGTTACTTACTTACTTACAGTCATGTTTAACTTACTGTAACTGTTCTCTGACACGGGTTCAATACGTCTGTGATTAGTGGTGGAGGCAGCAGGTGTGGTATTAGTGGTGGAGGCAGCGGGTGTGGTATTAGTGATGGGGGCAGCAGGTGTGGTATTAGTGGTGGAGGCAGCAGGTGTGGTATTTGTGGTGGAGGCAGCAGGTGTGGTATTTGTGATGGAGGCAGCAGGTGTGGTATTAGTGATGGGGGCAGCAGGTGTGGTATTAGTGGTGGAGGCAGCAGGTGTGGTATTAGTGATGGAGGCAGCAGGTGTGGTATTAGTGGTGGAGGCAGCAGGTGTGGTATTAGTGGTGGAGGCAGCAGGTGTGGTATTAGTGGTGGAGGCAGCAGGTGTGGTATTAGTGGTGGAGGCAGCAGGTGTGGTATTTGTGGTGGAGGCAGCAGGTGTGGTATTTGTGATGGGGGCAGCAGGTGTGGTATTAGTGGTGGAGGCAGCAGGTGGGGTATTTGTGATGGGGGCAGCAGGTGGGGTATTTGTGGTGGAGGCAGCAGGTGTGGTATTTGTGGTGGAGGCAGCAGGTGTGGTATTAGTGATGGGGGCAGCAGGTGTGGTATTAGTGGTGGAGGCAGCAGGTGTGGTATTAATGGTGGAGGCAGCAGGTGGGGTATTTGTGATGGTGGCAGCAGGTGGGGTATTTGTGGTGGAGGCAGCAGGTGTGGTATTAGTGATGGGGGCAGCAGGTGTGGTATTAGTGGTGGAGGCAGCAGGTGTGGTATTAGTGGTGGGGGCAGCAGGTGTGGTATTAGTGGTGGAGGCAGCAGGTGTGGTATTAATGGTGGAGGCAGCAGGTGGGGTATTAGTGGTGGAGGCAGCAGGTGTGGGATTAGTGGTGGAGGCAGCAGGTGTGGTATTAGTGGTGGAGGCAGCAGGTGTGGGATTAGTGGTGGAGGCAGCAGGTGTGGTATTAGTGATGGGGGCAGCAGGTGTGGTATTTGTGGTGGAGGCAGCAGGTGTGGTATTAGTGGTGGAGGCAGCAGGTTCAGTATCTGAAATGGAGGATGTACAGTATGTGTGAGATTAGAACTGGTGACAGTTGATATGAGATTTGAGGTGGATTCAGCAGGTTCTTCTGTAACTCCATTAATCTACATATTTGTACTGTAAGGTGTGTTTTGTCTTTCATTGCTTCAGGTTTTATAGGTTTAGAGGTTTTCTAGGATGTTTCTCCAAATACAAAGCCAAAATTATAAAAAGTTATAATAATAATTTTTTAAGCAAAATAAGTTGTATAAAATTTTGAGTGTTAAACTGCTGTAAAACACATTTACCTGTAGGTGGAGCTGTTGGTGGTATTTTTGCACTTTGCTCAGAATTTTGATCTATATCTATTTATATAAAGAAATAATAAATAGAACAGTTTAGAATGATAAAGATTAGAGATGAAAAGTTGATTAGATGATAAAGTGTTGATCAGGTGTGTGTATGAAGTGTATAGATGAGGAGATCATGTGACCAACCTACAACCACGGCGTGAGGAACTGAACCTGTAGATGGAGCTTCGGTCTGATCCTGATTCTCCACACGGATTTTATTCAGAGGTTCAGTTTCTGACTGAGTTCCTGCTGTTTTATATGTAAATAAATCTTCTGTTATTATCACTCATTTAGCTGGATATCATAAATTCAGTGAACTTTACCGTAGCACCTACCTCCTGTACTTTCTGTCCCTTTTCTCCTCGAGAGAATCAGCCCTATAGCAGAGAGAAAACTCTCCTGTATTAGACAGCACAAAGACCTGATAGAGACCTGTCTTAACAACTACCGCCCCATAGCACTCACATCTATCATCATGAAGTGCTTTGAGAGGCTGATACTGAGTTACATGAAGTCTAAGCTCTCACATACTCTGGACCCGTTACAATTCGCATATCGACCAAACCGCTCCACAGATGACGCCATCTCATCTGCTCTTCAACTTATCCTCTCCCATCTCGACAGAAAGGACACTTACGTCAGAATGCTGTTTATTGACTTCAGCTCAGAATTCAATACAATAATTCCCCAAAAGCTGGTAAGGAAGTTGGACTTTCTAGGCATAGACACTCCTCTTTGTAATTGGATCCTGGACTTCCTCACTGACAGGCCGCAGACTGTCTTCATAGGCAACAACTCCTCCGGGGTCCTCAGACTGAGCACGGGTTCCCCACAGGGCTGTGTGCTTAGCCCACTGCTTTTCACTCTGCTAACGCACGACTGTGCTGCACAGCACAGTTCAAATCACATCATAAAGTTTGCAGACGATACAACAGTAGTGGGTCTCATCACCAACGATGATGAGTCTGTGTACAGAGAGGAGGTAAAACATCTGGTGGACTGGTGTCAAAATAACAACCTGTCTCTTAATGTTCAGAAGACTAAAGAGATGGTTGTTAACTTCAGAGAGAGAGAGAGAGAGAGAGAATTAAGTAGTTAGCTTCCCCAAACATTTCATTTGTAAAACTATTTAATGCACTAAGTGTTACCTCTCAGTCTGAGGGTCACTGTGGCCTTGTCATACCAGGTATCAGTGCTCACATGACACACATAGTCTCCTCTATCTGCTAGCGTCAGGTTCTCCAGTTTCACAGAGACGTCTCCTTTCTCCAGATCTCCTAACAGGAACACTCTGCCCTGGTACTGAACATCTACACGACTCTTCTGGATCTGTTTATTTTCATAGAGGAGCATTGGGGTGTCATACATATTGGGACGGTACCAGCGCACTTCCTCATGACGAACATCCATGTTGTTGGTGATATCACAGTGCAGAGACACAGAGGAACCGAGGAGCCCTGAGACTGGAGACTCAACCTTCAGTGAAAATATTTCTAGAGGAGACGATAGACCACACTTAATCAGCTTAAAGAAAATCACTGTTTATGATCTAATAGTTAACAAAGTGAGAGTTTGTATCTGATACTGATAATGGAACATGTAGAAGGTAATGAATAATGAGACTGACCAGAAGAAGCCTGAAGGCTGAGAGATGGGAATAGAAACAGTAAAACCCATCTCAGTGGTCGAGCTGTAAAGAGAAGAAGAAGGAAACACATTTGATGTGTGAAAGAATCCACTGGACCTCTGATATTATTTCTGTAAATTCACTTGGTTGGAGTTTGTATAAGATTTATCACTCACACTGCACTGTATTGTATGTATATTAATGTATGTATATTATCAGCCCAAAACTCGGTATTGGTGCTGATTTTATTAGAACTTTTTCAAAGAATTTTTTTTACCCGCATTTTGGGAGTTTCAATACAATCAATTAATTTTGTTCAAATCCTCATCAGATGTTTACTTCATCATGATTACAAGCAATACACACAGGATATACGGTTAATATTTGTCCTTTATGTTTGTTAGATCACATTTATGAATTAAAGTGCTACTCATTTTTTGTAATAAAAAAAAATCAGCAGATTTACACATTAATCAAGGTTTTTCTTAACTATTGATTTTTATTTATTTAAACGTAATTAGAAATGTATCCTTTCAGGTAATTTTACACAACACAAGCTGAACCATGTGAGTATAGACAACACATCAGCCCCACAGAACAGACTACATTTTCATACCAGCCTATACTGTATGTGGCAGGTTGACGCTCCACCTACTTACACCTAATTCTTCTTCTTTGTCTTTCGGCTGTTCCCTTTCAGGGGTCGCCACTGCGAATCATCTGCCTCCATCTAACCCTATCCTCTGCATCCTCTTCTCTCACACCAACTAACTTCATGTCCTCTCTCACTGCATCCATAAATCTCCTCTTTGGTCTTCCTCTAGACCTCCTGCCTGGCAGTTCCAACCTCAGCATCCTTCTACCGATATATTCACCATCTCTCCTCTGAACATGTCCAAACCACCTCAATCTGGCCTCTCTGACTTTATCTCCAAAACATCTCACATGGGTTGTCCCTCTGATGAACTGATTCTTGATCCTATCCATCCTTGTCACTCCCAAGGAGAACCTCAACATCTTCAGCTCTGCTACCTCTAGCTCTGCCTCCTGTCTTTTCTTCAGTGCCACTGTCTCTAAGCCGTAGAGCATTGCTGGTCTCACCACTGTCCTGTACACCTTTCCTTTCATTCTCGCTGATGCTCTTTTATCGCACAACACACCTGACACTTTTCTCCACCCATTCCAACCTGCCTGTACTCGTCTCTTCACCTCCTTTGAACACTCTCCGTTGCTCTCGACCGTTGACTCTAAGTACTTAAAATCCTGCACCTTCTTTACCTCTGCTCCCTGTATCCTCACCGTTCCTCTTGGGTCCCTCTCATTCACACACATGTATTCCGTCTTGCTGCGGCTAACCTTCATTCCTCTGCTTTCCAGAGCGTACCTCCATCTCTCCAAATTTTCCTCTACCTGTTCCCTGCTCTCGCTACAAAGCACAATGTCATCTGCAAACATCATAGACCATGGAGACTCCTGTCTAACTTCATCTGTCATCCTGTCCATCACTAGAGCAAACAAAAAGGGGCTTAGAGCCGATCCTTGATGCAGACCCACCTCCACCTTGAACTCTTCTGTCACACCTGCAGCACATCTCACCACTGTCTTACAACTCTCATACATGTCCTGCACCACTCTAACATACTTCTCTGCCACTCCAGACTTCCTCATACAACACCACAGCTCCTCTCTCGGCACCCTGTCGTACGTCTTCTCTAAATCAACAAAGACACAATGCAACTCTTTATTACCTTCTCTGTACTTCTCCATCAGCATCCTCAAAGCAAATACTGCATCTGATGTACTCTTTCTAGGCATGAAACCATATTGCTGCTCACAAATTCTCACCTCTGCCCTTAACCTAGCTTCCACTACTCTTTCCCACAGCTTCATTGTATGGCTCATTAGCTTTATACCTCTGTAATTGCCACAGCTCTGCACATCTCCCTTGTTCTTAAAAATCGGCACCAATACACTTCTTCTCCATTCCTCTGGAATCCTCTCACTCTCCAAGATCTCGTTAAACAAACTAGTCAGAAACTCTACTGCCACCTCTCCTAAGCACTTCCATACCTCCACCTAATTGGTTACTCAATTTATTGGCTGTCCTATGATGGGGCAGTGGGAAGGTATATAAATATGGTGGCAAGGGAGCTTTGTGTCATACAGTAAGTCCTGCCCCTTGGCCTTTGTGGCATCCCTGCATTATCCAGGTATGTGGAGTGAAGTTGGGTGGGTTGCTTGTGGTAGATTGCAGCTCATGGTGGTGTGTGTTCTTTAGGCTGACACATTTACCGAAGCCCGGTTGCTGGCACTGGACTGAGGTTAGCCCTCTACAGGTAATACAGGTAAGAGAGTTGGTTGTAAGTGCGGTAGTTCTCTGAATCTGTTTAAATGTTTATCTGCATTTGTCTATTTATTCAGATTCAGAGGTTGGCGTGGGACAGATTCTTTTGTAATGCACATTGTTTTCCAGATTGTAAGTCCTGTTCTCCTGCAAGTTTGTTTTCGAGATGAAAACTCGAAGGTTTTGAGAAAAATAACTAAAAATTTTCAAGAACAAAACTGGAAACTTTTGATAAAAGAAAAACTAGAAATTTTCAACAGAAATTTTTTTTTTTTTTTTCATGCTATTGCTTTGTAGTTCCTGATAAACAAAGGGAATCACCTCATCCAAGTCAGTACGGTGTTTTCTTCGAAATAGGCTGAACTGACAACAACGTCTCTTCAAAGTCCGGATGCTTATGATGATCTGGTGATTCTGGGCTCAATTAAGTATTTCCTTGTTATTCAAGCCAAGGGAAAAGTAAAGTTTGATTAGGTCTTCCACTTCAGGTGTAATGCAAAACAAGTGTCTGGCTAACCATGTAAAGTGTTTCTGTGGTTTCCTTCCTTGATGGGGATAAAACTTTTGACTTTACATCTCGAAATTTTTGAGTTATCTCAACTTTTGAGTTTTACTCTCGGAAATTCCCTCCCCCTCCAAGTCTCTCTTTTTTTTTATTATTATTATTTTTTTTTTTTTATCCCGTCTTGGCCCTAACACTCCGTTGCATCCTGAGGTTCTACTTTTATAGTATGTATTTTAAAGATGATTCTATCTGTTTGCTAACCGTGGGGTGTCGGCTGGGCTGCCTAGATTGTAATTCAAATACAAGTTCTAATTTTATTTGTCACATACACAGTCATACACAGTATAATATGCAGTGAAATGCTTACACGACCGCCAGTGACCTTAAAAAGAAAATAAGAGCTTGTACGTAAAATAAATAAAACGAAATACTAAAGAAATAAGTTTAACTAGTAAAATTAACTGTACAATAAGGGCATAATAAAATATAGCAAAATATAGGGGGGGGGGGGAGTATATATATATGCATGAAATGTGACTAGTGAAAGTGACATGTGCAATTGTCCAGATGTATAAATATTTAGTGCAAGTGTGTATGAATGTGTCCATGATTGTCCAGTCAATGTTGTGAGCTTAAAAAGATGTTGTTAGTCCTGTGTGGAGGTGTGATTGAGATTAATTTGGTCCTAGACTGGTCAGCCGCATTCTATGTGTAATTATTTTCTGTGTAGTTGGGGCTGTGTGGGAACTGTTTAGCCTGGGAGCTAACTGCTGCTATTAGCCTGGGAGCTAACTGCTGCTATTAGCCTGGGAGCTAACTGCTGCTATTAGCCTGGGAGCTAACTGCTGCTATTAGCCTGGGAGCTAACTGCTGCTACTAGCCTGGGAGCTAACTGCTGCTATTAGCCTGGGAGCTAACTGCTGCTATTAGCCTGGGAGCTAACTGCTGCTATTAGCCTGGGAGCTAACTGCTGCTATTAGCCTGGGAGCTAACTGCTTTGTTCTTAGTAACTCTTTTTGAACATCTTTAAGTTGTGCATTTCGTGTTGGACTCCTTTTTGTTTTGGTGTGTACAGTATGTGTGTACATGTTTAGTTGTGTTTTTGATTTAGTATTATTTTTTATTTCTCTTTGTATATTGTTTTTAACATAACATTGGGGTTTTGATGAATTGTTTCTTTCCTTGTTATGAATTATGTTTAAGTGTATTGGTTTATCGTCTGGTTTCTTTTATTAATTGAGCTTTCCGTGTGTGTGTGTGTGTGTGTGTGATCACACTGAGAGAATTGTATAATATACTTTTGTGGTTACAGGAGCTGAGTGTGACAAATTTCTATTTTCTTTTTCTATATTGATATTTTGTCCTTGTATGTACATTTTATTTTACTTTGTACAGTATATTTTATTAGTTAATTTTATTTTCTAACTTATTTCTTTTATTCATATTTATTTATGTGTACGCTTGTATTTTTTCCCGCCACAGTCACAACACATGAGGGGCGGAGTTTTACGGTGTGTGTGGTGCTTCTGTACTTCTTGCACTTCATGCAGTTATTATGTTTTTCTTTCCATTGTGGGTCCACACACTTCACAGCACTCCTTTATGTTGCTGCTGGCCACAACCTAAAATAATAACCCCAGAGTTGTCCTACACTGTCCTGATAGTAGCTAGCTTGTCCAAATCTAATTTGGACGCGAATGAAATAACAAATTACAGACCGATTTCAAACCTCCCGTTCATATCAAAAATACTAGAAAAAATAGTATCAGCTCAAATTTGCACATTCTTGCAGGATAACAACATCCTTGAAGAATTTCAGTCAGGTTTCAGGCCCCATCATAGCACAGAAACTGCTCTAGTTAAGATTACAAACGACTTGTTTTTAGCTTCAGACCAAGGCTGCATCTCATTGCTAGTCTTGCTTGATCTTAGTGCTGCATTCGACACTATAGATCATAATATTCTCATAGATCGCTTACAAAATTATATAGGTATTCAGGGACAGGCATTAAAATGGTTTAGATCTTACCTGTCTGATCGCTACCATTTTGTAGATCTAAATGGAGAACCGTCTGGTGTAATGTCAGTGAAATATGGGGTCCCACAACGGTCAGTTTTAGGACCTCTGTTGTTCTCAATATACATGCTTCCCTTGGGTAACATCATTAGAAGACATGGGATTAGTTTCCATTGTTATGCTGATGATACCCAATTATATATCTCAACCAAACCAGACGAAATACCTAAGTTGTCTAGATTAACTGAGTGTGTCCAGGACATAAAAGATTGGATGACCAATAACTTTCTTTTATTAAATTCAGATAAGACAGAGATATTACTTATTGGCCCAAAAACCAGCACACAACAGCTTTCACAATTCAGCTTGCGCTTAGAAGGATGTACTGTTATTACCAGCTCAGCAGTAAAAGATCTGGGAGTAATATTAGACAGTAACTTGTCTTTTGAAAATCACATTTCAAATATCACAAAAACAGCCTTTTTCCATCTTCGAAATATTGTTAAACTTAGGAACATCTTATCCGTATCTGATGCAGAAAAACTAGTTCATGCATTCATGACCTCCAGACTGGACTATTGTAATGCATTACTAGGTGGTTGTCCTGCATCCTCAATAAACAAGCTTCAGTTAATCCAAAATGCAGCTGCCAGGGTTCTCACTAGATCCAGAAAATATGATCATATAACCCCAATATTATCATCCCTGCACTGGCTACCTGTTCAGTTTAGAATAAATTACAAAATAGTATTACTTACATACAAGGCCTTAAATGGTTTAGCTCCCACATACCTAACCAGTCTTCTGATACGCTACAATCCACCACGCGCCTTAAGATCACAAAGCTCCGGACTTCTGGTAGTTCCCAGAATTTCAAAATCTACAAAAGGGGGTAGGGCTTTTTCATATTTAGCTCCAAAACTTTGGAATAGCCTTCCAGACAGTGTTCGGGGAGCAGACACGGTTTCTCAGTTCAAAAGTAGACTCAAGACGCATCTTTTTAATCTGGCATACACAACTCATCCCAGTACTCATACTCCAGTACACCTATACCGAATGGCAACTACGCTAATTCTCCCCATCTGTTCTGTATTTCTCTACCCATCCCGAGGCATCGGGAGATTTTGCCAGCTTCAGTAGACGACCCTGCGAGGTTCCTGAGGCATCCAGAGAAGGACCAGCTCCAGCTGGATTCAGCTTTATGATGGTTGGAGCTACACATGCTGCTCCTGTGCTTCCAGTGATCCAGACCTCATCTGCCCTCTGCACCTACTGACTCGTCCCTATGCTGAACTGGTCTTCATGTCAATTTAAATAATTTCTGTCATATTGAATTTTCACCTGCACAACACACAAGATGTTATATCATTTCTATCTGTTATCGCCCAAATGAGGATGGGTTCCTTGTTGAGTCTGGTTCCTCTCAAGGTTTCTTCCTAATGCCATCTCAGGGAGTTTTTCCTTGCCACCGTCGCCGTCACGCTTGGCTTGCTCATCAGAGAAATTTCATTCATTCGTCTCATTATCTGCACATTTTTCTCACACATCCACACTTCCAATTATTTTCTTTTCTATAATTATTATTATTATTATTTGTTTTTATTTATTTATTTTCTATTATTATTATTATTATGTTATTTATTTATTTATTATTATTATTATGATTTGTTAAATTTCTTTAATTTTTGTGAAGCTGCTTTGAGACAATGACCATTGTTAAAAGCGCTATATAAATAAAATTGAATTGAATTGAATTGAATAGCTTGTCTCTCTGCTGTTAAGACAACCCTTGTATGAGGACGCTGAGACGCTGCTTTTTTCTGAGCTCCGCCATACTGACCAACTTTTAAACTTTTTCGTCCCCTTACGAAGAGTGTACATAAATCGGATAAGTATCTTATAATATATTTACTCGAAACGCGTGTTATATCGTTAAGTTTTAATTGTTTTGCAGCACACCGCTTTTAGCCGGCATTAGCATCGCTAATTAGCATCGCTAGCCCGTTAGCCCGGCTATCACGTTTGTTTTCGCTTCTTCACACCGATTATTTTCCGTGTTTAGACACCATGTCGGTTGTGATTCTGCCTCTGAGTGCAGGTGAGGAGCCATTGGAGCTGCACTCGGTGGATTTGGAGGTGGAGGCCGTGGAGAAGCTGATCCGTGAGCTACAGGTGAAGCTGGCCCGGCTACAGCAGCGGAAAGCCACGCTGGAATCGAAGCGGACCGACGCTCACCTGTCCCAGGTAAATTCTCGGCGTGACACAATCTCTCCGACAACCTCAACCCCGCGTGTTTCTCTGCCCAGGTCCAACACACCAAGGACGCAGCCCGCCCAGTTTTCCTACACCCCGGCGCCGGGATACCACGGACCCTGGATACAGCAGCAGCGGAAGAAGCACGCCAAGCCCCGGGCGAGGACCTCTCCCCCTCCGCCACCACCCGTCTTCGACATCTCGACCCGAAACCGCTTCGCTCCTCTCCGTGAGACGGCACACGACATCCTGGTCATCGGAGACTCCATCGTTCGTCACGTGCGTGCTACCACGGCTAAAGGTAAGGTGCACACACGCTGTTTACCTGGTGCACGTGTTCTTGATGTTGCTGCACAGGTGCCTGCTGCCCTGAGGAGGAACATTGGAGCTGTGGTTCTTCATGCCGGCACGAACGACACCAGGCTGAGGCAGACGGAGATCCTAAAGAAGAACTTCAGGAGCCTGGTCGAGAAGGTCCGCAGCACATCACCCATGACAAGGATCATCGTATCTGGACCGCTTCCCACATTTCAGCGAGGAATCGAGAAGTTCAGTAGATTATTTGCCTTTAATGAATGGTTACAATCTTGGTGTCAACAACAGAAATTACGCTTTGTTGATAACTGGAATGTTTTCTGGGAGCGTCCTAGGCTCTATCACACCGATGGCCTACACCCTAGCAGAGCTGGAGCAGCGGTCCTCTCTGACAACATCTCCAGAACACTACGAACCATCTGACTGGCGGTAAGTCATACTGTAGATTCCAAACATATTAGCCACATCACAACTCACCGTAGTGATAGACGCACACACATAGCTTGTCCTATAGAAACTGTGTCTGTTCCCCGAATACTGAGAAAAAATAATAAATTTGTTAAATTTGCCCGAAACAATCTGATAACCAGAAAAAGGCAAAATAAGTAGTCAAAATCCACCTCTAAAGTTTGGACTACTCAACATTAGATCCCTTGCGCCTAAAGCACTTATTGTTAATGAAATAATTTCAGATTATTGCCTTGACGCACTCTGTCTCACCGAAACCTGGCTTAAACCAAATGAATATTTTGGTCTGAATGAGTCTACTCCGTCAGGATATTTCTATAAGCACGAGCCCCGTCTAATTGGTCGCGGTGGTGGTGTCGCCACTATCTACAATGATGTACTCACTGTTACCCAGAAAATAAGGCCCAGGTTTAGTTCAT
This sequence comes from Channallabes apus, assembly GCA_030522415.1. Taxonomy (NCBI): domain Eukaryota; kingdom Metazoa; phylum Chordata; class Actinopteri; order Siluriformes; family Clariidae; genus Channallabes; species Channallabes apus. The sequence continues at coordinate 2,591,311 of CM060110.1, forward strand.
TTGAAGTGCTTATCATTAATGTTGCACTAAATGAAATACGTAATAAACCCTTGCTATATTTTACCCTGGCCACCGTGTACAGACCCCCGGGGCCATATGGCGATTTTCTTAAAGAATTTGGACATCTGCTATCAGACCTATTGGTTAACTCTGACAAAGTGTTGATAGTAGGAGACTTTAACATTCATGTAGATGATGCTAACGACGCTTTAGCACTCACATTTATGGATTTACTAAATTCCTTTGGGGTTAAGCAAAATATAATTGGAGCAACTCACCGCTTTAATCATACGCTAGATTTAATTATATCCCATGGTATAGATGTCTCTAATATAGCGATCATACCTCAAAGTGATGATATCACAGATCATCACCTCCTGACATATACTCTACCCGTAGAACAGATTAGCTGTGTCTCCCCACGTTATCAATCTGTTAGAAATATGAATCCCACTACTAAAGACAGATTCACAAGTAATCTGCCGGATCTGTCCCAATTTCTTATTAGACCCCTAAATGCAGATGATCTAGATGAAGTGACTAGCAGCATGGGCACTATTTTCACCAGTACATTAGACACTGTTGCTCCCATCAGATTAAAAAAAGTCAGAGATAAAACATTTGCACCGTGGTACAACAGTCATACTCGCGCCCTAAAGAGAGCAACCCGTAATCTCGAGCGAAAATGGAGGAAAACTAAATTAGAAGTTTCTCGAATTGCGTATAAAGACAGTATGTGCAGCTATAGACAGGCTCTAAAAACTGCTAGGACTGAGCATCTTAGCCAACTGATAGCAAGAAACCAAAACAATCCCAGGTTCTTATTTAGTACAGTGGCTCGCCTAACAAAACCTAAGATGCCCGCAGAGAGTATCCCATCACAGTTTAGAAGTGAAGACTTTATGGACTTCTTTAATGAAAAAATCAATAATATCAGGAAGAAAATAATGGAGGTTCAGCCTCTAATAGTATCTAACGATCCAGTTCAGCCTATAGGTTCACATTTAGATTTTCAGTGCTTTACAGGTATAGGACAGGAAGAGCTGTATAAACTCATCACCTCGGCTAAATCAACAACGTGCCTGTTAGACCCAATCCCAACCAGATTTTTAAAAGAAGTGATGCTTACGGTTGGAGAACCACTTCTAAACATTATTAATTCTTCATTACATCTAGGTCACGTCCCTAAACCTTTCAAGTTAGCAGTTATTAAGCCGCTTCTTAAAAAATCTAATTTGGACGCGAATGAAATAACAAATTACAGACCGATTTCAAACCTCCCGTTCATATCAAAAATACTAGAAAAAGTAGTATCAGCTCAAATTTGCACATTCTTGCAGGATAACAACATCCTTGAAGAATTTCAGTCAGGTTTCAGGCCCCATCATAGCACAGAAACTGCACTAGTTAAGATTACAAACGACTTGTTTTTAGCTTCAGACCAAGGCTGCATCTCATTGCTAGTCCTGCTCGATCTTAGTGCTGCATTCGACACTATAGATCATAATATTCTCATAGATCGCTTACAAAATTATATAGGTATTCAGGGACAGGCGTTAAAATGGTTTAGATCTTACCTGTCTGATCGCTACCATTTTGTAGATCTAAATGGAGAACCGTCTGGTGTAATGCCAGCGAAATATGGGGTCCCACAAGGGTCAGTTTTAGGACCTCTGTTGTACTCAATATACATGCTTCCCTTGGGTAACATCATTAGAAGACATGGGATTAGTTTCCATTGTTATGCTGATGATACCCAATTATATATCTCAACCAAACCAGACGAAATACCTAAGTTGTCTAGATTAACTGAGTGTGTCCAGGACATAAAAGATTGGATGACCAATAACTTTCTTTTATTAAATTCAGATAAGACAGAGATATTACTTATTGGCCCAAAAACCAGCACACAACAGCTTTCACAATTCAGCTTGCGCTTAGAAGGATGTTCTGTTATTACCAGCTCAGCAGTAAAAGATCTGGGAGTAATATTAGACAGTAACTTGTCTTTTGAAAATCACATTTCAAATATCACAAAAACAGCCTTTTTCAATCTTCGAAATATTGCTAAACTTAGGAACATCTTATCCGTATCTGATGCAGAAAAACTAGTTCATGCATTCATGACCTCCAGACTGGACTATTGTAATGCATTACTAGGTGGTTGTCCTTCATCCTCAATAAACAAGCTTCAGTTAGTCCAAAATGCAGCCGCCAGGGATCTCACTAGATCCAGAAAATATGATCACATAACCCCAATATTATCATCCCTGCACTGGCTAACTGTTCAGTTTAGAATAAATTACAAAATAGTATTACTTACATACAAGGCCTTAAATGGTTTAGCTCCCACATACCTAACCAGTCTTCTGATACGCTACAATCCACCACGCGCCTTAAGATCACAAAGCTCCGGACTTCTGGTAGTTCCCAGAATTTCAAAATCTACAAAAGGGGGTAGGGCTTTTTCATATTTAGCTCCAAAGCTTTGGAATAGCCTTCCAGACAGTGTTCGGGGAGCAGACACGGTTTCTCAGTTCAAAAGTAGACTCAAGACGCATCTTTTTAATCTGGCATACACATAACTCATCCCATAATCTCATACTCCAGTACACCTATACCGAATGGCAACTACGCTAATTCTCCCCATCTGTTCTGTATTTCTCTACCCATCCCGAGGCATCGGGAGATTTTGCCAGCTTCAGTAGACAAAGGCCGACCCTGCGAGGTTCCTGAGGCATCCAGAGAAGGACCAGCTCCAGCTGGATTCAGCCTTATGATGGTTGGAGCTACACATGCTGCTCCTGTGCTTCCAGTGATCCAGACCTCATCTGCCCTCTGCACCTACTGACTCGTCCCTATGCTGATCTGGTCTTCATGTCAATTTAAATAATTTCTGTCATATTGAATTTTCACCTGCACAACACACAAGATGTTATATAATTTCTATCTGTTATCGCCCAAATGAGGATGGGTTCCCTGTTGAGTCTGGATCCTCTCAAGGTTTCTTCCTAATGCCATCTCAGGGAGTTTTTCCTTGCCACCGTCGCTGCCAACCTTGGCTTGCTCATCAGAGAAATTTCATTCATTCGTCTCATTATTATTACACTATTTTCTTTTCTATAATTATTATTATTTTTTATTTTTTATTTTTTATTTTTTGTGAAGCTGCTTTGAGACAATGACCATTGTTAAAAGCGCTATATAAATAAAATTGAATTGAAGTGAATTAAGCTGGTCGTTCATCTCGATTGTCAAAGTGTCTAATCCTGGAAATTATGTGGATGTTTTCCAGAGACAATGTTGCATGGAAATGTTCTGCTAGTTTCTGCATCCCACAGGGATTCTATGGATTCCATTTTAGACCTGAAAACTCCAGCAAGGATAAAAACCCAAAAGTGGTCATGTAAATGGTTTTGGTCTAACTGCTTTCACCTTGCTTCAAAACCACACCTTTCCTTAGTTAATGAATTAATGCAATCTAGAATAATTATCTGTATGGAATCTGGTACAAAAAGCTGAAAAGGAGACTTGATGTCCTGCACATGAGTAACGGTCATCCCTGTTGTGATAAGGAACCACACTGGCAAAGCGATATTTATTGCATTCGGCTTCCAACTTCATTTCATTCACAACTCCAACGTGTGAAAACAAAGAATATTACACAAATGTACTGGTAATCAGATATTGCACCTGGAACTTATCTTGAGTTGTGGGAACAGTAGTGTCATAAAGTATTATTGAACAGTCACTATTGACACTCCCTATCCCGTAATGAAAACATTACAGAAATTAGTTATATAATTTTATGGCCATAGGGAGAAAAGATCTCCTGTGGTGCTCTGTAGAACATCTGGTCATGATCAGTCTCTGGCTCAAATTGTTCCACTGGTCGGAGAACACTGCGAAAATGTGCTGGAATATTCTCCTCACAGGAAATGAGACGAGGCCAATAAGTCTACTATCTACAGTCGTGGACAAAAGTGTTGAGAATTACATAAATATTGGAAAAGTTGCTGCTTAAGGTTTTATAATAGTAATTTGCATATACTGTACTGTACTGTATTACTCCAGTTCTGCTAAGTGACAGAAGTGAGATTTTCTCTGTTACATTTGAACATAAACTCATCATCCTCTTTAAACACACTTCTATATCTGTATAAATATCTTCTGTGTATCTGATCAGTAATAAACTGCACGTGACACAGAGTTTAACGGTCAGTTCTGGCCCGAGCGGCTGATTACCGTAAAACCCCGAATACACGCGCAGTGGTTTTATTTGACTCGCGCTGCGTGGATCCGTGTTTTCTAGTGAAATTCTCTCCAACACCATTAAGATGACGACACTGAACCCGACAACCTGCTGATGTTTATTTCCACATGAAGTGATATTTGTGAGTGAAGTGTTTGTGTTGTCTGTGTTCTGCTGAATGAGGTGTGTAATGAAGCCACATGACTTATCTGCAGTCCCACCTCATCTTTCACACACAACACAGGAGAGAATAAACAGCAGTAAAACATTGTCTTACCTGAAATCATGGCAGTAGGGAACACTGTGTGCTCAGAAAGATTCACATCAACCAGGAGGAACTCAATCATCTGCAAAGTGTCCATTAAACTCCTACTGATCATCTACACTCACAAAGAGTGTGTACTTTCAGTTTCTACAAGCAGGTGTAGAATTACAGTCAGTCACCTTCAGGAGGAACCAGGACCAGGTGGCTCTTTATATTTATAATAATATACTCAATATAGCAAAGAACAAAACTGCTTATTTAAAGATCTTTATGGAAACTTACATACATTCTTTCTCTTAATGTATTATGATTTATTAATGTGTATTTTGCTGATGTGCTATAAAATGTTTAATAAGTAGATTTAAATCATATAATTTTGTATAAAACATGACTTTAAATGATAATGTTATTGTGTTACAGTAATTTATTCCACTGCTGATGTTGTGTTCTGAGCTCTGATTGGTCAGAAGGTGTTGATTAGTGTGTAAAGTCTGATATGGAGTTTATTTTACACTATATAAAGGCTTTTCACATTTAAAATATAATTTTATAACTTTGTGCTTGTACATTATTAAAACATTTCTACTGGCATGTTTATGATCCAGTTGTGTTTATTACTGTTTGAACAGCAGGTGGCAGTATTTAACTGTTTTAGTGTGGTGATGATTTATTGTGTTATTTTGAGTCTCTTCCAAAAAACTTCACAGCAGTTGTTGAGTCACGTGACCTGTTCCTGACCACAGTCCTAAATATATATCAGGCTGAAACAGAGTTTATAATCATCTCCTGTGAGAAAACAGTCAGTTAAGACATGTGAGAATGGTGGTGTAGTGGTTAGCACCGTCTCCTCACACCTCCAGTGTTGAGGGTTCGATTCCTGCCTCATGTTGGTGTGTGTGTGTGTGTGGTGTGGTGTGTGTTTGTATGTTCCACCCATGTTTGGTGGGTTTACTCCAGTTTCCTTCAAAAGACTTTCCCCCTAATTGCCTGTAGTGTTTCTAGACTGTAATGGAATAGCAGTATGTCCAGGGTTACCCCACCTTGTGCTCCAGGCACCCCATGACCCTGTAGACAGGATACACAGATAATGAGGGAGTGGAATTCACACTATTAAAACTATTAATTACAGTATCGTCTCTTTTTAAAGTATCATTTGCTTGAGTTTAATTAAATTATTCACAAAGTTTAAGGAGTAAAAGTAAAAACTGACAGTAACACAGTGAAGGTTAAACCTCTATAGTTTACTGTAATATAAATAAAGACTAAACTAGATGTGTTTGTGTGTCTACAGTAAAGTCTTAGTGAAGGTAAAGTGTATTTACAGCTGGAGGAATCACTTCATAACTGTGCTGTGGGGGATTTAATGAGGAAGACGACTGAGACGATTCTATATAATCTGTAATCTGCAGGAAAAACTCAATAATAAATAAGAGAAGAATTCATTACAAACTCAATCAGGAAACATTTAATTTACATTCATATTCAAATATTCAGTTGCTCCATGTATTAAACACATGACTTATAAACCTCATTATAGCAACTTTACAAACAAATACTTTCCACACGTCTTATTTTCTGTGTTTAAAGTCAGAATGAAATGAGACGACAGTAAATGAACATGTGCAGATAATCCAGGTGACGCGGCTCAATAAGCGATATAAGAGTCACCGCCATCAGAAGTCCAGCTGTAGTTTAGCAGTAATAGTGAGACACTCGGTGTGGACATCATGTCCCTCACTTAAAGTCCACATCACTCCTTTTACTGTCTGGTTTTAAGCTCTGGGTTTAATTATGAGTGTGTTATGTCCAGTATGTATACACACTTTATATAAATACATTATAAACTCACACATCATCATATTACAGATGTCTTTATTCTCCTAAATAATCCATACAGGATGAACGTCTCTCACTCCAGGGCTGATCAGAGGACGCAGTGATGTTCTGGCGTCCACATTAGTGAAAGTGTAGATGTGTGAGTGTGTATTAATATTATAAAATGACAGTGTGTGTGTATCACAGTCTAAAAACACTCCCACTGCTGTCAGATCTTTATTAACGTCTGGAAGTGAAATCAGTTCTGTTTGATCTCTGATATAAACTCCTTTATCTCCTCTTTCATAACAGAGAACCCAGAACTCATTCTGTGGTGTAAACGGGACTCTGGACTCTTTCTCAGCTTCATCACTCGCTACACCAACAAACCAGGAGTGTTTTACTGCTTTCTGTGACTTTCTCACTTTCACCTCCCAGTAATGTTTACCAGCCTGAAACCTCTCTTTACACAGAGTGAAGATTTTAACACCAGCATTGCTCTTGTGACTGCCCTTGTGATTGTACCCAGGACGTCTCTTTACTTCATTTCCCTCGTATATTAGAGACTCTGGAGTTTCCTCTGGGTCGATGCTGATGTTCACTGCAGAAATAAATGAGATTTTTGTTATTATTATTTTACACTTCACACTTACAGGAATACAGTAATGTTCAACTGAATTTATTTCTCACCTTTGTATTGTTTCACTTCGTCTAAATCTGTTAGAAAAATAATAAATAACAGTAAAGTACAGTGATGAGTTTATAAAGTTAGAAAAAGTGAATAAACACAAATAGACATTATATAGAGATGAGTTTGATCTTTTAGTGTCTCTGTCAATCAGAACACACACACACACACACACACACACACACACACGTGTTCCAGTTCTATCTGTAGTGTAAGGTTTATTATGTTTATCCATAGACGTCTTCTGTGGTTTCGTTCATCTGACTTTATGTCTGTTCATCTACTGTTCCTTATATATTGTCAGTAATCTGTAACTTACTGTAACTGATGTGTGACGTGGTGAGAGTGTCTCTGTTATCTGAGGTGGAGTCAGCAGGTCCAGTCTCTGAAATGGAGGCAGTAAGTGTGAGATTAGAACTGGTGATAGTGTGGATGAGATGTGAGCTGGAGGCAGCAGGTGTTGTTCTGGAACTCCATTAATCTACACTCATGTATCTGTACCTGTAAGGTGTGTTTTATCTTCCAGTGTTTCAGGATTCTGATGTTCAGATGATTCCTGCTGACTGACCTCTGATCTCACACACACTATAGAACATTAATACAAACACAATTAGAGATTTTCTATGATGAACCTTTTACTGGTTTTGTGTCTCAGGAGAAGAGACGGAGGAACTACTACAGTTTAACCTGAATTCTTTATAACCTAACAACTAATTCACTGTTATTATAAAATACAAAGTTATTCTTCTGGGGCTCCTTTAGGGTTTATTACATAATGATGCTTTCTGAAATGTTTTTACTAGAAACCTGTTTAGTTAAAAAATATATTATTTTGTATTATTTTTTTTCCAACAGAAACTTTCCCTCAAATACACACCTGAAGAAGCTTTAAGGATTATACAGTTTATGATAGTGTTAGAGGTTCATCATCGGTACCATCAACATCTGTTTCTACAAAAACCATAAACCATTGTGTGTGTGTGTGTGTGTGTGTGTGTGTGTGTGTGTGTGTGTGTGTGTGTGTGTGTGTGAGAGAGAGAGAGAGAATAGGTGAATGTGGGAGTGTTAACAGCTCTAAGAACAGATGGAAGAGGAGCAGCAGGAAAGATTTAACACGTTAATATCAGATCTATGAGAAAGAGAGCAAGAGAATAGAAATAACTCCATTATATATAAAATAATTCCCATAAAACCAGATGAGATCACTGATCCAGTTACTGACAAAATAAAACTTTATCTTTAACAATAATCATTTTATTTTATAATGCAGTTACAGTAAATAATATTTCATCTTCCTCCCACATCCTCAAACTCCTCCTTTCTGTCCACTGTAACTCCACCTTAAATCTCAGCATTTATACTCCAGGTTTAAAAATGACTGAGTTCCTGAATCTGATGTTTAAATAATCACTTCTCATCTTCTCGTATCTTCTGGTATTATATTAATATTTCAGGTTTAGAGCGTCATTACTCTACACTAATGTATATTTACCTGGAGGTTCAGATGAGTTCTGCTGATCTGCTATCACAAACACAACATACACACACACACACACACACACACACACACACACAGCTGACTCAGTAATGTGTGTATTTAGAAACTCATTCTGGTTCTGCTGAGTTTGATTGACAGGAGATGAGGTCTGTGTTTGAGTCTCTGTCGGAATTCATTCATTAAAAGAAATCATTAAATACGTCCAGTTTCAGAAATCACTGCTGTTCAGTCTTAGTGTTTTCTAACTGTTGTAAAGTTGTAAAACTCTGCTTTCCCTCCTTACACTCTCTGTCTATCCCTATTAATTTGTCTTAAAGTGGCCTGATTACGCTCCTGCAGAACACGTTACCATAAGGCTTAGACGTCTCCAAATGTAAATGCTGTAAGAGTTAGACGTTAAATTGCAGTAATTACACTTGAGATCAGCAAGCACAGGCGGAGAACAGCATTGACGCTCGTCATGTCACCATTTGTTGGTATTTAAAGAAGCGATTTGATGTTAATTTCTTCAGACTTTTTGTTACCAAAGTGCAGGAAAAATGTTTCTCCTGAATTAATTCATGAAACAAAAAAAGGGGGACTCTCTTCTGTTTGGGGTAGTTACAGCACTGTATGACTAACAGGCCGAGTACACACACACACACACACACACACACACACACACACACACATTAGTAACGTTTTACTAACCTGTTGTTGTATCTGTAGTTTCAGGTTTATCTTGTTCTTGTTGATTTTTATCCTCAGATGATTTCACTTCAGGTTCTGACAAGATAAAACATTTTTACACAATAATTTTAAACTTTGAAAGTTGTTTAATTAGCCATTTACAAATAAAATCTACTTTTTAAATCAGTGACAGTGACAGAATCCTCTGCCTCAACATCAGTGAAACTATGGAGATGATTGTGGACTTCAGGGATCTGCAGGATGATGACCACGCCCTCATATATCACTGGTACGTTCCTCTGTGTGCTCCTCACCCATGACCTGACCTGACCTGATCTGGTACCTTCACACTAACACACTTGTAGTAACACCATGGAAACCCTTCCTGTCAGCAGAGGGCGCTACCTCTGGAGTTCTAGCTCTGTTCCTCTCCGGTTCTCAATTCATTTAAACTTTATAGTCAATAACTATATAAACACACTGTTATTATTCAGGACTCTGTACACCAATCCTGTGTTCTTGACCTTATGTTATTCTCTTTTATTGATTGCTGTTTTGGATAATCGCTGCCTGGTTGTGTTTCTTGACTGTTTGTCTTTTTACCTTTAAAAAACAAAACTAAACCTAAAGCATGTTAATTATTTTTATTTAAATCTTCATCCCTCCAGCCTTAAAGCTCCACCCTCCATCCAAACAACAATCCTGAAAGTCATGTGAGTTATTGAAGCCACGCCCCCCAACATGACTCAGGGCTGTGATTGGACAGTGACTTCATTTCAGTTAGACATCACAACACTAATAAAATAAAATAAAATGTAATAAAATCTAATGATTTTCTTAACTTGCGTGTTTGAACATCACAGACTTCCTGGTTAATGTTCAGTATCAGCCGGTTGCTAACGTGTCTGGTTGTGTTCAGATATTGCATGGTGGGATAAATGTGTGTGATTTCTGTGTGTTAACTTCACTAATCAACACTAATGTATATTTACCTGCAGCTGGTGAAGTTTCTGCCTCTACATCCGGGTTCTGCTGTGGTTCTGCAGCTTCATCCTTATTTACATTCTGCTGTTTTTCTTCCTCACCAGACGACATCACTGATCCAGTTTCTGACCAAATAAAACCTTATTATTAATAATAATCATTTTATTCTCAACTTTGTAGTGGATGGAGTTTAGCTTTCTGTCTAACATCAGTAAGGGGAAACGTGGAGGGAGGACAGGACACTGGAGGAGGAGCTGTCGCTGGTGTTTTTACACTGTCATCAGAATTTTGGTCTAAATCTATTTATATAAAGAAAGAATAAATAGAACAGTTTATAAATAGAAAGTTTAGATATCTTCTGAGATGAAAAGTTGATTAGATGATAAAGTGTTGATCAGGTGTGTGTATGAAGTGTATAGATGAGGAGATCATGTGACCAGCCTACAACCACAGCGTGAGGAACTGAACCTGTAGATGGAGCATCAGTCTGATCCGGATTCAGAGGTTCAGTTTCTGACTGAGTTCCTGCAGTTTTATACGTAAATAAATACATACATGTGTCTGTCTTAAAGAATAGCTTTTTGTTGTGGTTATTACAAAATTTTACATTACATGTGTATTTCTGTGGTCATAATACTGCTTTATATGTTATTATGTCAACTTTTATATCACAGATTTATTTTATCACACGACACACTGCACCTCCTTATTGTTTTCGATGCTCATTGTTATAATTTTTAAAACATTTCAGTCTGGTTGAATTTTCATCATCTAAAAGTGAAAACAAACCAGAAACACACACACACACACACTCACACAGACACACACACACACACACACACACACACACACACACACACAGGACAGGTCTGGCTTTCGGTCTGGGTTGGTTATAGCTGTACAGTGAGGGTCATTAATTGTATTAATAGTGTCGAGTGGTTTAGATCCTGATAACACAGTAACTGATGACCAGTTGATTATCATTACATCATTATAATGGGATTTGTTTCTCCTCAGTACCTCTACATCTGTTTATCTACTGTTACTTACTTACTTACAGTCATGTTTAACTTACTGTAACTGTTCTCTGACACGGGTTCAGGACGTCTGTGAATTGTGGTGGAGGCAGCAGGTGTGGTATTAGTGGTAGAGGCAGCAGGTGTGGTATTAGTGGTAGAGGCAGCAGGTGTGGTATTTGTGGTAGAGGCAGCAGGTGTGGTATTTGTGGTGGAGGCAGCAGGTGTGGTATTAGTGGTGGAGGCAGCAGGTGTGGTATTTGTGGTAGAGGCAGCAGGTGTGGTATTAGTGGTGGGGGCAGCAGGTGTGGTATTTGTGGTGGGGGCAGCAGGTGTGGTATTAGTGGTGGAGCCAGCAGGTGTGGTATTAGTGGTGGGGGCAGCGGGTGTGGTATTAGTGGTGGGGGCAGCAGGTGTGGTATTTGTGGTGGAGGCAGCAGGTGTGGTATTAGTGGTGGAGGCAGCCGGTGTGGTATTAGTGGTAGAGGCAGCAGGTGTGGTATTTGTGGTGGAGGCAGCAGGTGTGGTATTAGTGGTGGAGGCAGCAGGTGTGGTATTTGTGGTAGAGGCAGCAGGTGTGGTATTAGTGGTGGAGGCAGCAGGTGTGGTATTTGTGATGGAGGCAGCAGGTGTGGTATTAGTGGTGGGGGCAGCAGGTGTGGTATTTGTGGTGGGGGCAGCAGGTGTGGTATTAGTGGTGGAGCCAGCAGGTGTGGTATTAGTGGTGGGGGCAGCGGGTGTGGTATTAGTGGTGGGGGCAGCAGGTGTGGTATTTGTGGTGGAGGCAGCAGGTGTGGTATTAGTGGTGGAGCCAGCAGGTGTGGTATTAGTGGTGGGGGCAGCAGGTGTGGTATTTGTGGTGGAGGCAGCAGGTGTGGTATTAGTGAGAGGGGCAGCAGGTGTGGTATTAGTGGTGGAGGCAGCAGGTGTGGTATTAGTGAGAGGGGCAGCAGGTGTGGTATTAGTGGTGGAGGCAGCAGGTGTGGTATTTGTGGTGGGGGCAGCAGGTGTGGTATTTGTGGTGGGGGCAGCAGGTGTGGTATTTGTGGTGGGGGCAGCGGGTGTGGTATTTGTGGTGGAGGCAGCAGGTGTGGTATTTGTGGTGGGGGCAGCGGGTGTGGTATTTGTGGTGGAGCCAGCAGGTGTGGTATTAGTGGTGGGGGCAGCAGGTGTGGTATTTGTGGTGGGGGCAGCGGGTGTGGTATTTGTGGTGGAGGCAGCGGGTGTGGTATTAGTGGTGGGGGCAGCAGGTGTGGTATTAGTGGTGGGGGCAGCAGGTGTGGTATTTGTGGTGGAGGCAGCGGGTGTGGTATTAGTGGTGGGGGCAGCGGGTGTGGTGTTTGTGGTGGAGGCAGCAGGTGTGGTATTTGTGGTGGAGGCAGCAGGTGTGGTATTTGTGATGGAGGCAGCAGGTGTGGTATTAGTGGTGGAGGCAGCAGGTGTGGTATTTGTGATGGAGGCAGCAGGTGTGGTATTAGTGGTGGAGGCAGCAGGTGTGGTATTAGTGGTGGAGGCAGCAGGTTCAGTCTCTGAAATGGAGGATGTACAGTATGTGTGAGATTAGAACTGGTGACAGTTGATATGAGATTTGAGGTGGATTCAGCAGGTTCTTCTGTAACTCCATTAATCTACATATTTGTACTGTAAGGTGTGTTTTGTCTTTCATTGCTTCAGGTTTTATAGGTTTAGAGGTTTTCTAGGATGTTTCTCCAAATACAAAGCCAAACTTATTAAAAGTTACAATAATAAAAAATGTAAAATAAGTTAAATAAGTTGTATAAAATTTTGAGTGTTAAACTGCTTTAAAACACATTTACCTGTAGGTGGAGCTGTTGGTGGTATTTTTGCACTTTGCTCAGAATTGTGATCTATATCTATTGATATAAAGAACAAACAGAAAGTCTCAGTTAGACAGAATTTTTAAAAATTCTTAAGATAAGTTGTCCTGGTATTGTAATTTGACCTGAATGGGAAATTTACATTTACAGTATTTACAATGCTTGAAATTGTTGGCACTGCAGTTTATTGTGGTTGTACATTTAAAAACATCTACATTATTTCTCAATCTTACAAAAATCAAGCGGCTAAAAATCAGATATTAAAATTCAGGTAGGAAATATTCAGGTCTTCACATCACAGGGCGAGTTTATTACAATGAAGGTATTGATAATTACTGCGGTCCGGTCTACAGTGTACTTTAGTCTATCCTTCCTGCTCCTTGTACAGTCTCTAGTTCTCAGGGAACGACTTGCAGATCAGAACGCAGCACTTCTTAGTCTTAGGCTGGGTTGTCAGTTACTGTAAGTGTCAGAATAAACCCTGTATGAATCCATGGTGTTACAGAAGGTGACTGTACATTACAGAGTGCAGGGGGAGGAAACCATCACTTGTGTTTGAATGAAATATCACTGGCTTCACTTTAAATGCAGCAATTCTGGTGCAGGAGGAGTTTTAGCAAATAATTTATTCTGATGCTCAACTGACACTGTGACTAAAGTACACTCCGGAGCGGACCGCAGTCATCAGCAACACATCCTTTGTGATATTCTCTTACTGTGGTATCCCAGGTGTGAAGACCTGAATCTTTTTCTATCTTTACATTCCAGTTCAGCATTTGACAGACGCCATCATGCAGAGCGACTATTGAAAAATAATAATTATTGTATTTTTAAATAGCAATTTGGTAAGGTCAATATTTTTGCATTTGAATTTTAAATGCTTTAATTAAAATGTAATTTTTTTAATATTTTCATTTAAAATATGCGACTACAATAAACTGCAGTGCCAACAATTTCAAGCATTGCAAATGCTGTGAGGATTTTTTTTCCATTCAGGTCAAATTACAATACAGAAAAATTCTAACATTTTTATTGCAACAAGTTTTTGTCTAGTTCATGTAATTCAACATGATATTCTGCTTTGAGGAATTTTGACACAGTTATACTTCCATAGTGTATGAAGTGTATAGATGAGGAGATCATGTGACCAACCTACAACCACAGCGTGAGGAACTGAACCTGTAGATGGAGCGTCAGTCTGTTCCTGATTCTCCACACGGATTTTATTCAGAGGTTCAGTTTCTGACTGAGTTCCTGCTGTTTTATATGTAAATAAATCTTCTGTTATTATCACTTATTTAGCTGGATTTAATTAATTCAGTGAATCTTACCGCAGCACCTACCTCCTGTACTTTCTGTCCCTTTTCTCCTGGAGGGAATCAGACCTACAGCAGAGAGAAAACTCTCCTGTATTAGACAGCACAAAGACCTGATAAAGACCTGATGATGACCTGATGAAGACCTGCTGTATTGGAGCTGATGCTCCATCAGGACCGCGTACACTGAACACTGTTCCCATTCAGCTTTTCATTCAGCCTTAGACTCACTTTTGTTGGATTTCTACAGTGCCTTGTCTTGTATTTATACGCCTTGAACTTTTCCACATCTTCTCACGTTACAACCACAAACATAAATGTTTTTATTGGGATTTTTTGTGATAGACCAACGCAAAGTGGCACATAATTGTGAAGTGGAAGGAAAATGATGAATGGTTTTACATTTTTTATTAAATAAAAATCTGAAAAGTCTGGCATGAATTTCTATTTAGACCTGGTTTACTCTGCTACGCCTAACAATCCTGTGGAACCAATTGCCTTCACCTTGAGTCCACCTGTGGGTAATTGTTCTGCTGGAAGGCGAAGTTCCTCCCCAGTCTTTTGTAGACTCTAACAGATTTTTTTTCTAAGATTGCCTTGTATTTAGCTCCATCCATCTGATCATCAACTCTGACCAGCTTCGTTGCAGAAGAAAAGCATCCCGGCAACATGATGCTGCCACCACCATGCACAGGGTTAGATTTACACCACACATATGTTTGCATTTAGGCCAAAAAAGTAAAGTTTTGGTCTCGTCTCACCAGAGCACCTTCTTCCACATGTTTACTGTGTCCCCATATGGCTTATCACAAACTGCAAACAGGACTTATGGCTTTCTTTCAACCATGGGCCTCTTGGCTGCTCCTCTGATTAATGCTCTCCTTGCCCAGCCTGTCAGTTTAGGTGGACTGACATGTCTTGGATGGTTCCTTGAATGTGCCATTCAGCTGTATCTGAGCACTTTGGAGTGAAGGCTCAAGGGTCAAACAGTGGCAACCTGGTGGCATCAGGGCTCGAACTAGACACAAACTTAACCACTGGGCGACCCCTGTCCCTGCAATTGTGCTATTACTCGTTCCATTTTCGGATGATGGATTGAATAGCACTCTGTAAGATGTTAAAAGCTTGGCATATTGTTTTATTATCTAATCCTGCTTTAATCTTCTCCACAACTTTATCCCTGACTCCATCCCTGTCTGTCTGGTGAGTTCCTCAGACTTCATAATGCTGTTTGTTCACTAAAGTTGTCTAACAAACCTGTGAGGGTGAACAGATGTATTTATACTGAGATTAAATTACACACAAGTGGACTCTATTTACTAATTACTTAATTCTGAAGGTAATCGGCTCCACTGGATTTTAGTTAAGAAGATCAGAGTAAAGTAGGCTGAATACAAACGCATGCCACACTTTGTGATATTTGTATGATAATTATTTGTAAAAAAAAAAAAAGGCAACATTTATCCTTTCCTTCCTTTCACACACAATTATATATTTGTGACTCACATTTTGTCATGTTAAAAACACACACGGAAATATGTATGTTTTATTGTGATTTTATGTGATTATATATATTTGTGTGTTGGTCTTTCACATAAAATCCCAATAAAACATATTTACGTGTGTTTGTAACGTGACAAAATGTGGAAAAGTTCAAGGGGTATGAACACTTTTCCAAGGTACTTTATGTTCATCCTCCTGATTCAGATATTATTAGAGCAAATTTTGTATCCCACCTTTTTTACGTAGTACACAATACACTGCAATTCCGACGACACACAGCACCAGAAGAACGGGAATGATGATGATGATGTATCCAGTCAACGACTCTGCACACACAGACATCAACACAAAGTAAACAGGAGTATGGTCGCCAGCTTCAGCATTTTAAAGTATACTTTAATTATATGTTTTAATTACCTGTGTAACGTGCAGGGACGTGTAACATTATTCTGCCTTCTTTTCTCTCCTGATCAGACAAACCCACAGAGCAGGAGATCCACTCAGACTCAGAGGGAGACACAATCAGCCACGAGCTCACATCTACAGTCCCTACAGAGTCTGAGGATAATAAAAAGTGCTTTGTTATTTCTGTTTTTAGGATCTTTAATGTAAGTGTAGATGAGTAGATCTTACTGTTGGTGAACTTGTCGTTACTGAGATGTTTCAGATCTCTCCCATCTTTATCTGTCCAGGTGATTGACGGCTCAGGAAACCAACCATGTGACTGACAGCTAACATTCACCTTCCCTTCTCCTGTTTCACGTATGGAGAGAACAGGAGTGGATCCCACCGCTGAGAGAGAGAGAGAGAGAGAGAGAGAGAGAGAGAGAGAGAGAATTAAACAGACAGATTCACCATGAACTTAAAATTTTTTTAAGTCAACTGATGCACTAAGTGTTACCTCTCAGTCTGAGGGTCACAGTGGCCTTGTCATACCAGATAGCACTTTTCACATAACACACATAGTCTCCTCTATCTGTTAGTGTCAGGTTCTCCAGTTTCACAGAGACGTCTCCTTTCTCCAGATCTCCTAACAGGAACACTCTGCCCTGGTACTGAACATCTACACGACTCTTCTGGATCTGTGTGTCCTTGTAGAACAGAGCCGGGGTGTCATACATATCGGGACGGTACCAGCGCACTTCAAGGGGTCGAACATCCATGTTACTGGTGACATCACAGTGCAGAGACACAGAGGAACCAAGGAGCCCTGAGACTGGAGACTCAACCTTCAGTGAAAAATATCCTGGAGGAGAAATTAGACCACAAATCAGCAGCATGTCAATTAAATAACTGCTTATGAGCTTTAGAGCGATTAATACAGTAGGGTTTAAGCGAGTATTTGTTGAAGGTGATTAAAGCTTAAATGCTTTGCTTTAGTAACTTCATGGCTAACGGTAATATACAATAGATAGTCAGACTGACCAGACGAAGCCTGATGGATGACAGCTAAAAAAAACATCAGTAGAACCCATCTCAGTGGTAGAGCTGTAAACAGAAGAAACACATTTTATAAGCAAAAGAAGCCACTAGACCAATTACTTAATTTAAGTAGATTTAGTTGGTTTGGAGTTTGTTTTAGATTTATCAGTTACATTGCATTTTTATTTAATATTAAAATACCTTAATATTAATAAATCTTCTATTTTCTCTATGTATTAGGTTTATGCAAAGAGTCAATATTTGTATAATTATTACTTCTTTTTCAAGTTCGCCCCGACAAAAAGATCTAAAAACACTGAAGCAGCAGACTGTAAAAATTAATATTACTTTTGGCCTTGGCTGTACAAACAAAATCTGGCAACAATGCTGGGATACAGATGATACAGGTAGTGGACAAGCAGAAACAATTAAACACACACTAATACTGTAGATTGCAACAAATATAGTAAATAAAGGACCTTATGGTGGACTTGCATGCAACAAACATTGAAGCAACAGTAGAAAATATATTAAAGAAAATAACATGGAAGATCTATAAGATCTGATAACATGTGACTGGTTAAGCGGAGAGGATTTAGAGTTTTTTTTCCCTTTCTGTCAAACTATTGTTCCAAACTTTAGTCCAGCAGCTGATGGTAATGGACATACAAGCTAGTCGCTAAAATGGCCAAAACCTTAAAGAAAAAGAAGAGAAGAAGGCAACAGAGTGTGTCTCTAATTCTGAAAGCAAGTGTAGCTTCATTAATCATTAAAATCTTCAGATGTGACTTTACGCTCTTACTGTAGCCTTATTCTCGCACCATGAAAGACGTCTCAACATTATTTGCAACAAAAGTAGAAATGTAATTTCAATTTGAGAGAGTTTTTAGTTTTGCTGATTACATGCGATAATATCTGCAGCAACTTGACCGGAGATAAAAGATCCGGTCGCTTTTGCAGTACGTCCTCCATCAAATGCCTTAAAACCTGGCAGTAGAATTGGCTATTGACGGTCTCGTCCCTGGGGACAAATTCTTGATGCACAATGCAGTGAATGTGAAAAAAAGCTCAGTCGAGCTCCGGACTTGCGGCGCCTTTTCCGCTTGTGGAAATGATGAGCACTTCTACTGTGAGGACTGTTGTCCAGTTCCACTTGAATTTCACGTTTGCTTTTTGTTCTAACTTGCAGTGTATGATGAAATAGCAGATGTGGTGACGTGTTCAGAATAACACCAGCTGTGCAGCTCCCGGTGTCTTTTGGCACACTGACTTATGAAGATCGGTGCTCCCTGTGACTGGACTGTGTGTGTGCAGCCTTGTTCTGCCTAAACTAACCTTCAAACCTTTAAATACCACCTCGTATACACTGATATGATGATACCTTTACCAGTCAAAAGTTTGTACACCCCTTCTAATTCCCTGATCCTGATGTTTATTTCTTTTTACACTGTAAAACAATACTGAAGGCGTTTATCGAAAATACACAGTTTTAATTGGTGACTTGTGAAGCTGCAGCAGGGGTTAGTTTTAGTCTTGTTTTGTCATGGGGTGGTCTTCATGAAAGCCTACTTTGTTCAAGAGTCGGCCTTCAGACTGGAGTGTGTGTGTGTGTGTGTGGACCAATAACACCTGTAGGGATTAGGAATTTTGCCTTCTCACAGTGCAGGTCCACACTGCTGTGTGTGTGTGTGTGTGTGTGTGTGTGTGTGTACAGTGTCAAACAATAAATTTGGAGGGAAAATAAGAGAATAAATATATGTAAAAAAAAATGAAGTCGCAGGTCAGATTTTCCATCCCTTTAAATAAACAAGCCAAATAGCACGCGCTCTGTAATATTTTCAAGGAATTTTAAAGGAAAAAAGAAGCGCAAAACGCGTATTATAAGCGGAACTGGCAACCAGTGTGTGAGTACGTTCTCATTTGGACATTCCCAGGCCGGAAGTTGACCAGCAGGATGAGATTTCACCGGAAACACCGCGTGAGACTCCTCACACAAAGCCCGCTCTGTTCCAGGCGCCTGATTACCGTAAAGCACCGAGTACTCCATCACTCACTGTGGGTGTGTCCGTCCCCTCCCCCCCCCTCCACTGCGTGGATCCGCGTTTTCTACTGAGGATTCCTACCGAAAACAGCACTAAAACATTCTCTTACCTGAAGTCATGGCAGTGAGGAACACTGTGTGCTCAGAAAGAGTCACATCAACCAGGAAGAAGTGGATTTTCTGTAAAGTTAAACCTGTAAAGATCAGTCAACTCCTACAGAACACCGACCGCCGCTGGGGGACAGAGAGACAGAGAGAGAGAGAGAGAGAGAGAGAGACCTTTTACTTTCACTTTCACATGTGGATCATCTTACACACACACACACACACACACTCTCTCTGATTCCAAAGTCCTGATAGTAAAATAAGGGACAGGTGGAGCAGGTTTATGTGTGTGTGTGTGTGTGTGTGTGTGTGTATTATGTGCCTCAGAGACTCAGTACTAACTCCACACTCCTCTGTAAATCATCTCCTGACATTCATCACTTTTTCACTCACCTTACACACACACACACACACTCTCTCTCTCTCTCTCTCTCTCTCTCTCTCTCTCAGTTCAGAAGAGTTTTATTGGTATGAATGTTAACAAAAGTATTACATTGTTGCCAAAGCCATTAGAAAACATTAATTACATTAATCTGAATTTATAAACCATTGCAGAATAAACATATTATATATGAAAGAATATCATATTAGGTAGACATAAACAAAAGAACCACTCCCCCCCAAAAAAAATTAATAAAATAAAAATAATAATAAATAAATATACATATACACATAAATAATAAAATAAATAAAATAACAATAATAAAGAAATTAAATAACATGTACATATATATAATGAAAAAAAATTATATATATACATACATATAAATCATCAATATTAACAAGAATAATTCAATTCAATTCAATTTTATTTATATAGCGCTTTTAACAATGGTCATTGTCTCAAAGCAGCTTCACAAAAATTTAAGAAATTTAACAAAAAAAAAAAAAAAAAAAAAATATATATATATATATATATATATATTATTATATATATATATATATAGAATAATTATATATAAAGTAATAAATAAATAAATAAAATTATAATAGAAAATAAATAAATAAAAACAAATAATAATAATAATTATAGAAAAGAAAATAATTGGAAGTGTGGATGTGTGAGAAAAATGTGCAGATAATAATGAGACGAATGAATGAAATTTCTCTGATGAGCAAGCCAAGGGTGGCGGCGACGGTGGCAAGGAAAAACTCCCTGAGATGGCATTAGGAAGAAACCTTGAGAGGAACCAGACTCAACAGGGAACCCATCCTCATCTGGGTGATAACAGATAGAAATGATATAACATCTTGTGTGTTGTGCAGGTGAAAATTCAATATGACAGAAATTATTTAAATTGTCATGAAGACCAGTTCAGCATAGGGACGAGTCAGTAGGTGCAGAGGGCAGATGAGGTCTGGATCACTGGAAGCACAGGAGCAGCATGTGTAGCTCCAACCATCATAAAGCTGAATCCAGTTGGAGCTGGTCCTTCTCTGGATGCCTCAGGAACCTCGCAGGGTCGGCCTTTGTCTACATAATAACAACTATCTAAACAACTAACTCTCTATCTCTCTCTCTCTCTCTCTCTCTCTCTATAAGAGTAGTGTATACTCCACTGTATACTGTATACAGATCTAACTCTCACCAGATTGTTTACATACAGTTTTAGATTAAACTAGTGTAAGTAAAGAGTTTGTAGAATAATAACTGTTAATAATCTGCTGATCTTTAATGTAATCAGTGATATTATTATTATTATTATTATTATTATTAGAGGTTGAAGTCCACGTCCGTGTACGTGTGTCTTTCTGTACAGCAGAACTCTCTGTCTAACTTATTAATAGACAGAAATGACATTCTGTAAGGTTGAGTATCTGACGCCTTGTTTACACTAAGTTGTCCTTCTTTGGTGCTCAGACAAATACACTCCCTGTTCGGTAATCGGAGAGAGAATCACAGATGAGAAATGGAAAAAGTAGATCAGATAAAGATGAAGTTTTGTCTTAAAACGACTCCAGCGTGTTAAAATTCACTTATACCACTTCAGCGCTGTTATTTCAGACAAAGTGAAAATATCAACTAATCCCAGTCAAAATATTCACTTTATCTTTTCTAATTAATATCTATTGGTGCAGGTGTTTGTTTACATTGAGACAGTAGCGCATTAGTAGATTATTATACAGTAGATCATTAAATCTATTAAATAACATCAGTTTTACTCAACATTTTGATTTAACTTATGGTATTTCGTTTATATTTAATTAAATTCTGTCCTGCGTTTGATTTAAAACCCACCTACAGTTTGAGGGATGTGCAGTACACTGTCAAAACTTTCAGTTTATAATCTGGCTCATAACTGCTTATAACGTCCCTTCTGCTGAACATCTGGATTTCACTGCAGGTTAAACTGCAACCAAATATCTAAGGACTTGTTGCATTAAAGTTGCATTAAATTCTGCCCAGCCAGTTTTTTTCAATGCTATGACAAAATCTGTCTGGACAGACATACATACTGACAGACTGGTTTCTGAACCTCCAATGTATGAAACGTAAAGATATCACTGAAAGAGTTATGACCAATGTACAGACAAAACCTTTCTTTTATTTATATGGATTCCTTGATTTTCTTTGTTGTATTGTACAACTTTTGATTTTGTTTTCTACTAAAAAGTGAACTCCCCATTTTATTAAATTTTTTACTTAATTTATTCCACTTTAAGGTTTCCGGGTTATGTGTTTAACACTTCTTCCTCATTTCCATAAAGCTCCATCGCCAGAAAACAATCTGCTAAAATATTTCCAAAAATATTATTTTATCATAATAAAGAACAGAGTTTGGGCTTAACACACTCCATGTCCCTCTTTTCTTATTGGTATAATTATTGCCTCCTTCCAGTGTTCTGGTAATTTCTCCTCCTCCTCCTACTGTAGTTACACAACCCTGATCAGAGGCCAATAGGAGGTCATTTACTACTTTAACGAGTGCTGTTTCTGTGCTGTGATGAGGCCTAAATCCTGACTGATACAGTTCATGTATGCCATTTCTATGTAGATATGAGCATAGCTGCTCCGCTACTATCTTTTCCAGAATCTTAGAGATAAAGGGGAGGTTTGATATTGGCCTGTAATTGGACAGCTGACAGGGGTCGAGGTCAGGTTTCTTAATTATTGGTTTGATAACTGCTACTTTAAAAGATTTTAGTATATTTTAACACGTTTATTTTAGTATGTCGTATAGGATCTAATACACAAGCTGAATTTCCATAGTGGTCTGATTCCTGCTAAATTTTGCTAAGCTATTAAATAAACATCTAGGATTATTTTTGGTATTTTCTATAAGAGTTGAGAGATTTTATTATAGTTATAGGCTTTTTAATGGACGCTTTCCTTCCATGCTATTTAAAGTTTTTTTTTTTTATTAACGTTTTTTTAACTAGAGCTATATTATCTACGGTACAACAGTTGGCTCTAAATATTCAGTGACCTGATCGAGTTCTATGAGGTCAGACAGTGATCCAATAATACTGTAGATGATAACTGTAAGGGTCTGCCCCTAGGGGGCACTGTGTCCGTGTGTTGCGCTTTTTTGTAGTTTTGGTTAAAGACCCAGTTTCCCAGGAGGCACCTCGGTCAGGTGACGAAGCTTCACCTGTGCCGAGGTGGATCATTAGTAAACCTATAAGGCTACGTTTACACTGCAGGTCTCGATGCTTAATTCCGATTTGTTGCCTATATCAGATTTTTTTGACCGTCTGTTTACACGTTCTTTTAACTATGACTCATATCCGATTCACGTGTTTACACTCGCCATACCATCTGAAACATTAGGTGCGTTCGAGCTCATACTGCGGCTGCGCAGACCGATCGGCGAGATTAGCCGGAAGCAGTCGGGGAGGAGCTGAAACCGGAGCCGTCAAGTCGGACACGTTGGGGATCACGTGCTTCCTCAAACACGGCAGATCACGTGGCGTTTTACCTACTTTATTGCAGATGAACTGGAAGCTGTAGAAATACCTTTATTGTTGGAAGAAATGCAGCAGAATGAACAACGACGATAAGTTTATAAACAATATATGTGCAGGTGTAAATCATTTCATTTTAAAGTAACTGAACAAATACTGTTTTACAAATCAAGCTTATACTTAATCAGATGAGGTTTTGTTTAGTGTTGTTATATTATGCTTCTGTAAACAATAAATAATTAGCTGTAATTGCTGTTGGAGAGTATCCCAGAGGACCCAAATAACTCATCTATTTGCTGCAGAAAAGCACAAGGTTATACAAAAGTGACTTTGTAATAAGATGCAAAATTATCTTCTACTATCTGGACGGAGGATGGGTTTGTGGCTTCTGATGGGTTTCTGGCTTCTGAAGGGTTTGTGGCATCTGATGGGTTTGTGGCGTCTGAAGGGTTTGTGGCGTCTGATGGGTTTGTGGCGTCTGAAGGGTTTGTGGCGTCTGAAGGGTTTGTGGCGTCTGATGGGTTTGTGGCTTCTGAAGGGTTTGTGGCGTCTGATGGGTTTGTGGCTTCTGAAGGGTTACCACCCACTACATCAGGGTGGTAGTCGGTAGGTCCTGGCTAATGGGTGTCTGTTGCACAGGCCACTGGCTGGTTGGTGGTTTCACAAAACTGAGATTTCGGGGTACAGGTGACTCAGAGGAGGTAGAGGGACATGGAGAAGGAGGTTGGGGGGAAACACTGCAGCACAAGCTAGATCACTGATAGGAGCTGTTTAGAGAGAAAGCTGAACATTTAGTTGTCACTTATGTGTCCAGTGTGTTTGTTCATCACAAGTGTTTACTTTGTTTTGTGTCAACGGCTGTAACTTTTGCCATGACATCAGAGAGGAACTTCTGATCTGAGGAAATACTCAAAACTATCACACAAATCATTGTTAACTTGTATTTATTCTAGTTCTTCCATTTACCTACCTGTTTTCATTCTTTCTAAATTTCCTCGGAAACCTTAAAGGGCACCTACAGTGCTACATGGACTTTTTCAAGCTGTTTGGACTGCATTGTGTGTTAGGAGAGGGTGTACACAACCACTCTACAGTGATAAAGAGCCACCCAGCCATTTTCTTTTAATTTAATAATATAAGATGCCCCTTCTGAAATCAGCCCGTTTTCAAAAGCCTGTCAGTGTGAAGTCACACCGACAGAGGCCGCTCCTACTACAGTTGATTGACACTGGTGTTTTAGCAAAGACCCGCCCCGAGTGAAAAAAAGAGCCGTCGGCCATTGTTATTCTACACGGGAGCAAAATGGCACCTACATGAGTGTGGTGTGCTGTTTGTTGCAGCAGTCTTGTAGTAGTGTGGTGGTCTAGTGGTTAGGATTTGGAGCTTTCATGTGGGAGACCCGGGTTCGATTCCTGCTTAAGGTACATGCTTTTTTTGCACTACATATTTATAAAGTTTTTCTAATGTTCGTTTAGTAACGAGGCGAGTGCGCTATGCTTCGGTAAGCTTTTCTGACATAAGGAGAGACTCAGTCACACACACACACACACACACACACAATGCTTCGCGTGTATGTTGTCCTATTCCCGACATCTATATGCCTCATTCACACACACAGACACACACAGACACACACACGTTGTTTGTCAGAAAGGTCTCTGTTTATTAACAGCAAAAGATCGGTATAAATATGTTTGACTAAACGCCTGTGCTATAGACATATGTTACTACAAATGAACCATTGTACATGTCCTGGTGAGATCCCGAAAAAACAATGCTTCGCGTGTATAAGGTCGCGGGTTGAATAGCCGGCATTTCCAATCGGCAGCCATTAATCCTCTGTGGTCTAGTGGTTAGGATACGGCGCTCTCAGCGCAGCGGCCCGAGTTCGATTCCCGGTCTGGGAAGTCAAAAAAGTTTTACAACTAGATTCACATGTAAAATTTTATATACATATATAACTATATATATATAAAAATATGAGTGCATAATAAAAATCTTACAATATATATATATAAATATATATATATTTATAATAAAAATAATAATAATATTTATATATCCCCTATATTTTGTAAGATTTTTATTATGCCCTCATTTGTACATTGTATATTTGTACAACTATTTTACTAGTTAAATTTATTTTCTTTAGTATTTCTTTTTATTGATATTTATTCCTTACTCATTTATTTAATTTTTAAGGTCACTGGCTGTCGTATAAGCATTTCACTGCATATCATACTGTGTATGACTGTGTATGTGACAAATAAAATTAGAATTTGAATCAAAGGAGAGGAAGAGAGACAGAGAGAGAGAGAGAGGGAGAGAGAGTATGGGAAGGTGAGCATGAATGAACAGATGCAAGAGGAGACAGGAAGATAAGCAGCAGGGAAGATTTAACACGTTAATATCAGATCTATGAGGAAGAGAGCAAGAGAGTAGAAATAACTCCTTTATATATAAAATAATTCTAACATCATGTAAAATTATTTTTAACTGTTTTTTAAATATTTTTAACTGTTGTCAAAGCTATACCCCACTTGTATTGTGAAGACACGCCCCACAGAACTGGGGGGCGGGTTCAGTAGAGGTCATTAACATTTAAAGGAGCATGTACTGAAACAGGTTGCTGAGAACAGAGCTACTTTTTACCAGGTAAAAGTAATGTTTTTTTTACACAACAATTGAGATTTTTAAATTAAAGTATATTACAAACTTTTCATTAGGACCCTAAAGAATCATATTAACCTATGCAAAAATTGAGACTGTATGTCCACTTTAAGAGTAAAGGTTCTTCCTTTGCTGTCCTTCACATTCATTGTTATATTATTCATTTTGTTTTTTCTTGCACTTGGTAATGCATTGTCTTTATATATGCGAAGTGAGAGACCATGGCACTATACTCAATGTGTGTGACTTGTTATGTCTAATAAAA
The DNA here is from genome assembly GCA_030522415.1 of Channallabes apus. NCBI lineage: Eukaryota > Metazoa > Chordata > Actinopteri > Siluriformes > Clariidae > Channallabes > Channallabes apus. The sequence continues at coordinate 2,617,564 of CM060110.1, forward strand.
ACTATCACAGATCGGTCTGTGCAGCGCTGCATGAAGTCGAACGCACCTATTGCGCATACTTAAAGGGAGGTTCTTACGCTACACACTGGCCAAGAAAGATGAAGGTGAAATATGCTTAACGCTATTTCTGCTACAGTGGTGTGAAAAACTATTTGCCCCCTTCCTGATTTCTTATTCTTTTGCATGTTTGTCACACTTAAATGTTTCTGCTCATCAAAAACCGTTAACTATTAGTCAAAGATAACATAATTGAACACAAAATGCAGTTTTTAAATGAAGGTTGACGTTATTAAGGGAGAAAAAAACCTCAAAATCTACATGGCCCTGTGTGAAAAAGTGATTGCCCCCCTTGTTAAAAAATAACTTAACTGTGGTTTATCACACCTGAGTTCAATTTCTGTAGTCACCCCCAGGCCTGATTACTGCCACACCTGTTTCAATCAAGAAATCACTTAAATAGGAGCTACCTGACACAGAGAAGTAGACCAAAAGCACCTCAAAAGCTAGACATCATGCCAAGATCCAAAGAAATTCAGGAACAAATGAGAACAAAAGTAATTGAGATCTATCAGTCTGGTAAAGGTTATAAAGCCATTTCTAAAGCTTTGGGACTCCAGCGAACCACAGTGAGAGCCATTATCCACAAATGGCAAAAACATGGAACAGTGGTGAACCTTCCCAGGAGTGGCCGGCCGACCAAAATTACCCCAAGAGCGCAGAGACAACTCATCCGAGAGGCCACAAAAGACCCCAGGACAACATCTAAAGAACTGCAGGCCTCACTTGCCTCAATTAAGGTCAGTGTTCACGACTCCACCATAAGAAAGAGACTGGGCAAAAACGGCCTGCATGGCAGATTTCCAAGGCGCAAACCACTTTTAAGCAAAAAGAACATTAAGGCTCGTCTCAATTTTGCTAAAAAACATCTCAATGATTGCCAAGACTTTTGGGAAAATACCTTGTGGACCGACGAGACAAAAGTTGAACTTTTTGGAAGGTGCGTGTCCCGTTACATCTGGCGTAAAAGTAACACAGCATTTCAGAAAAAGAACATTATACCAACAGTAAAATATGGTGGTGGTAGTGTGATGGTCTGGGGTTGTTTTGCTGCTTCAGGACCTGGAAGGCTTGCTGTGATAGATGGAACCATGAATTCTACTGTCTACCAAAAAATCCTGAAGGAGAATGTCCGGCCATCTGTTCGTCAACTCAAGCTGAAGCGATCTTGGGTGCTGCAGCAGGACAATGACCCAAAACACACCAGCAAATCCACCTCTGAATGGCTGAAGAAAAACAAAATGAAGACTTTGGAGTGGCCTAGTCAAAGTTCTGACCTGAATCCTATTGAGATGTTGTGGCATGACCTTAAAAAGGCGGTTCATGCTAGAAAACCCTCAAATAAAGCTGAATTACAACAATTCTGCAAAGATGAGTGGGCCAAAATTCCTCCAGAGCTCTGTAAAAGACTCGTTGGAAGTTATCGCAAACGCTTGATTGCAGTTATTGCTGCTAAGGGTGGCCCAACCAGTTATTAGGTTCAGGGGGCAATTACTTTTTCACACAGGGCCATGTAGGTTTGGAGTTTTTTTCTCCCTAAATAATAAAACCCCTCATTTAAAAACTGCATTTTGTGTTTACTTGTGTTATCTTTGACTAATAGTTAAATGTGTTTGATGATCAGAAACATTTTGTGTGACAAACATGCAAAAGAATAAGAAATCAGGAGGGGGGCAAATAGTTTTTCACACCACTGTATATATGCAAAGTTCACGCACCATGGTTTTAAAACGGAGGAGGAGGAAAAAACGCCATAATTGCAGCCTGCGCATATGCTTCATTCATCAAATACTGATTTAATGTTATTTAGCCCAAATAAGCATTAACACAAGGCGTGTGTGTTGGAGGGGGGGGAGGGGGGGAGGGGGGGGGGGCGTTGTTCTCTTCCTCTTACATGTCACGTGCGATGTTGTAATTCAACATGTGCTTCCACCGGAGAATAACATTACGTCATTAAACCGCGAAGTCGTCGCAGTTTTAATGACGTACAGAACACAATGCCTCAGGAAATCCGATCTGTCTGTTTACACCACAATCACATCAGCACATATCTGATTTATATCCGATTTATTTCCACATATGAAGGAGGCCTGAAACCGATCTCAAAATATTGGAATGCATGCTTTTTTTTCCTGTTTACACGGACACAGAACATATCCGATATGTGTCACATATGAGCAAAAAATCGGAATTGGGTCGCATTTACCTGGCAGTGTAAACGTAGCCTAAGAAGCGATCAGCTCGGGGAAACTGGGTCGAGCATTAAGATTGTTTTGTGGGCTTTGTTCTGTGTAATTTGTGTGTTTGTTTGTGCTGGCTCTGTGAGTTTAGTTTATGTGAGTCTGTAGGTTAGGATGTGATTATTAACCGGTTTTGTTTCTATGTCTTTATAGTCTTGATGGTGTGTATTTCGGTGTTGGACCGAAGTTCTGGACCGAGGAGAGCTCCACGAGTACAGGAGTGAGTGTGTAGCTCATAAGAGCACGCGGGTGAGTGTGTGGCTCATAAGAGCACAGGAGTGAGTGTGTAGCTCATAAGAGCACGCGGGTGAGTGTGTAGCTCATAAGAGCACAGGAGTGAGTGTGTGGCTCATAAGAGCACAGGAGTGAGTGTGTGGCTCATAAGAGCACAGGAGTGAGTGTGTAGCTCATAAGAGCACAGGAGTGAGTGTGTAGCTCATAAGAGCACAGGAGTGAGTGTGTGGCTCATAAGAGCACAGGAGTGAGTGTGTGGCTCATAAGAGCACGCGGGTGAGTGTGTCGCTCATAAGAGCACGCGGGTGAGTGTGTGGCTCATAAGAGCACAGGAGTGAGTGTGTAGCTCATAAGAGCACGCGAGTGAGTGTGTGGCTCATAAGAGCACAGGAGTGAGTGTGTAGCTCATAAGAGCACAGGAGTGAGTGTGTAGCTCATAAGAGCACGCGAGTGAGTGTGTGGCTCATAAGAGCACAGGAGTGAGTGTGTAGCTCATAAGAGCACAGGAGTGAGTGTGTAGCTCATAAGAGCACGCGAGTGAGGCTCGGAAGAGTCACTGTGTGAGTGGGAAGCTCCCAAGAGCAAGTGTGGGAATGTGAGTCCGCTCAGAGATAGGCGGGTGAGTGTGTTGCGCTCGTGGAGGTACCAGGTCTAAGGAGCTTCGGTCCCATGTTTAGGTAATGTATCAAAGTCTGTCTTACAACACTGAACCTTGGTTAGGCACTATGACCTGTTTATGGCAATATAACTTGCTTGTCTTGTGTATATACTGTTATGTTAGGCATTAGAGCCTACTCGCTTGTTTACCTGTCTGTTAGCTTAGGCATTAGAGCCTACTGGTCTGGTCAGTATGTCTGGTTATGTTTCAGATACCAGGGCCTGCTTAGTCCATGAGGTAGAGTCTGTGTTCTCAAACAGAGCCACAACTATGGGTCTGAGTTCCCGAGACGTTCCTGTGTACCTTTTGTGTGTGTAGTTTTGTGTAGTAATCCTGTGTGAACTGTGTCCAGAGCCAGTCTGCTGTTTGGTTATGTTTTGTGGTGTCTTCTCTGTTAAATAAAAGACTCTTTGTTTCGCAACCAGCCCTCTGCATCTATGCCTGCCTTCGTAAGCCCACGGCTATACCACCTGCCATAACACCACACACATGACAATAACTCTATGAGATTAAGCTGATGAAGCTCTAAGTGGTACAGTAGTTGATGTGAATGTACGTTTAATGCGGTGTATTGAAATATTCATAAAATATAATATCATTTGAGATACGTTTAGATCAGTTGCATGTTAGTTTTTTTTTTTACAATGATTTTTCCCAGCGGTGGTGTATTCTGTGTCCTGATTGGTCAGAAGGTGTTGCTTAATTCTCTGTAACAGCAGTTCTGACTGTAACGTAGGTTTGTATTAATGTGCTTACTCTAATACATTATCGTTTCCATAGTAACAACTCATTCACAGAATCATGTACAGCTCACTGTCCAGTAGTAATAAACAGATTTTAAAATGTGTGTGATTATTGATAAGATGAAGTTTTATGTAAGGAGCTTATTTAACAGAATATTAAGACATACAATATGGCTGCTGTTACATTGTATTGATAGTTTAAGTGTAAATATCTTTAATTTAAGCTATTTGTGTGCATGTATATAAATATATATTTCCATTTGAGTTCTGTTTATTACAGTTTATTTAAGAGCAGATAACAGTGTTTAGTTGTTGTAGTGTTATTATGATTTATTGTTTTATTTTAGCTTGTGCCCTTTCATAAAACTTTACATGAGTTTGTTGAGTAACATGACCCATTTCTATGGAAATATTTCTTTAGGATCAAAAACTGTTAAATTAACATAGTAAAATCTTTTATTAAAGCCAATAAAAGTAGTTTCCCTTCTCTCAACCATCCCAAGAACTGTCATAATATAAAAACGTTGTATCTCATTTTGCTGTGGAACTATTAAAATATATTTAATTAATCCTGATGAACTGCTGCAGTTTGTGTTAATTAAAGTGTAAAGACTTTCCAATATTCTCCTTACAGACTTGAGACACTTCACAGATGTTACACATAATAAAATAAAATAAAAGATTACAGCAATGTCACCGGATTTATATAAATTTTTACAATTTAATTAAATCATTCGCAAAGTTTAAGCGAGGAAAACAGAGGACTGTTAATAAAATAGTTCAGGTTAAACTTTAATTCTTTATCAACACGACAGTACAGATAAAACACAAATGTATTTTTGTAATACAGTAATATAATTTAAAAAATACGTATGTTTACAACCATGAGAATCACATCAGTAACCTGTTATGTAAAAATCTGATCTTTATTCTCCTAAATAATCCATACAGGATGAACGTCTCTCACTCCAGGGCTGATCAGAGGACGCAGTGATGTTCTGACGTCCACATTAGTGACAGTGTAGATGTGTGAGTGTGTATTAATATTATAAAATGACAGTGTGTGTGTATCACAGTCTAAAAACACTCCCACTGCTGTCAGATCTTTATTAACGTCTGGAAGTGAAATCAGTTCTGTTTGATCTCTGATATAAACTCCTTTATCTCCTCTTTCATAACAGAGAACCCAGAACTCATTCTGTGGTGTAAACGGGACGCTGGACTCTTTCTCAGCTCCATCACTCGCTACACCAACAAACCAGGAGTGTTTTACTGCTTTCTGTGACTTTCTCACTTTCACCTCCCAGTAATGTTTACCAGCCTGAAACCTCTCTTTACACAGAGTGAAGATTTTAACATTATCAGGAAGGTCACTGTACGTGTGAATGTGCCCAGGTTTTATCTTTACTTCTTTTCCCTCGTACATTAGAGACTCTGGAGTTTCCTCTGGGTCGATGCTGATGTTCACTGCAGAAATAAATGAGATTTTTGTTATTATTATTTGACACTTCACACTTACAGGAATACAGTAATGTTCAACTGAATTTATTTCTCACCTTTGTATTGTTTCACTTCGTCTAAATCTGTTAGAAAAATAATAAATAACAGTAAAGTACAGTGATGAGTTTATAAAGTTAGAAAAAGTGAATAAACACAAATAGACATTATATAGAGATGAGTTTGATCTTTTAGTGTCTCTAACTGTCAACCAGAACACACACACACACACACACACACACACACGTGTTCCAGTTCTATCTGTAGTGTAAGGTTTATTATGTTTATCCATAGACGTCTTCTGTGGTTTCGTTCATCTGACTTTATGTCTGTTCATCTACTGTTCCTTATATATTGTCAGTAATCTGTAACTTCCTGTAACTGATGTGTGACGTGGTGAGAGTGTCTCTGTTATCTGAGGTGGAGTCAGCAGGTCCAGTCTCTGAAATGGAGGCAGTAAGTGTGAGATTAGAACTGGTGATAGTGTGGATGAGATGTGAGGTGTTGTTGTGTAACTCAATAACAGAGTGAGATATATATATATATAAATCTTTGGGCACAGGTAGTCCCCGAACATTCAAGTTGTGAATTTCTGCAGATACAGACGGACCGCAGTTCTACGAACATCCGTAAATGCAAACAAACTATGGAAGCAGCTCCCATGTATTGTACAAAAAATCGACACTGCAGTGTAACACGGCCACCCGCACGACAGGTGAAGCCAATAGGCTACTTCAGCTCCCAGTAAGCAGTGAACCATGTGCAAACATTTAGATAGAACAAGGTCTGGCTGCATTGCTCCGGTAGAGGCAGAAAAAAAGAAAACTAAGAAAAGAAAAGTGAAAAGGTAAATAAAAGGGACAACTAAGAAAAGAAGTGTTAAAAGATTTTTACATGAGAAAGAGTGGAACCCAAGCACAAGCGTGGGAAGATTTTATTTTTGGGAAAAAATACAAAAAAACTAAAGTGAGACGGTACTGTATGTGTGGACATAAGTACGCCCCTCATCACAGTAGATAATATAATATTTAATATTACAAGTCAATATTAAGGAGTCGCCCGATCATCCCCTGCTAAAATAAACACCCCACTGCCCAACACTCCCCTCTACGTCCTGCTTTGGGGTTCCAACACTTAACAACATACTTAGTACAGCCATATTGAAGTGCCCCCTCATAACTTGCAGTGCACCAGATACCAATTTTTATAATTATATGCAATATTTTTCAGTGTAAGCGAAAGTATAAAATGTCTAAAGTATCAATAAAATGTATTAAAGTAAAGTAAAGTAGTATGTGTGTGTGCATGTAAGGGTGTTGAACAGAGGTGTCAAGTAACGAAGTACAAATACTTCGTTACCTTACTTAAGTAGAAATTTTGGGTATCTATACTTTACTGGAGTAATAATTTTTCAGCCGACTTTTTACTTCTACTCCTTACATTTTTAAGCAATTATCTGTACTTTCTACTCCTTACATTTTAAAAATAGCCTCGTTACTCAATTTTTATGATCAGAACGCGGAACCCCTGCGGTCGCATGATAAGTACGTGCACAAGAAGTACTTCGCAATTTAAAGGTGTTGAGACAACACTGTGTGAGATTAATTTCCTTTGACACAGTTAGGGTTTTGGCCACATGATGGCAGTGTGGGGAAAGAGGACAGTGATTTAGTCAAGTGGATTGGTATGCTTTACACTGTGCGTGTGTGTCAAAGGTGTATAAGAATCACTTTGTCGGACTTAAGAACAAATCCGACTTATGATTGTGCTCCTGGAACAGATCTTGTTCGTAAGTCGGGGACTACCTGTATTATCACTCATGTAGCTGGATTTTATTACTGCAGTGAATTTTACCCCAGCACCAACTTCCTGTCCGTTCTGGCTCTTTTCTTCTGCAGGGAATCAGACCTACAGCAGAGAAAAAAACTCTCTTGTATTACACAGCACAAAGACCTGATAAAGACCTGATAAAGACTTGCTCCAGCACTCATCGTCCATCTTCCTTTTCTTTTTTACTAACTACAGAGACTGTATAGTTGTATAGTTACAGTGTGACAAGACTTCCTGTATAGTCTATTGGACTCCATCAGGTGCTCAGTGATGCTCCATCAGGACGGCGCCCTGTTACACTTAATACTGTTCTCATCTATATACATGTGTCTGTCTATCACAGCAACTTCTAGTTAGTGTCAGTTTTGTTTTCTATCTTCATCCTCCTGAATCATATATTATTAAGTCTGTGTTTATATCCCACCTTTTTTACGTAGTACACAATACACTGCAATTCCGACGACACACAGCACCAGAAGAACGGGAATGATGATGATGATGTATCCAGTCAACGACTCTGCACACACAGACATCAACACAAAATAATCATCAGTCTGTTCTTCAGTTCCACCATCTACACATATCCTTACATATGTAAATGTTTATTTCAGTAATAATGACCTGTGTCACGTGCAGGGACGTGTAACATTATTCTGTCTTCTTTTCTCTCCTGATCAGACAAACCCACAGAGCAGGAGATCCACTCAGACTCAGAGGGAGACACAATCAGCCACGAGCTCACATCTACAGTCCCTACAGAGTCTGAGGATAGAAGTGATAATGTGTTACGAGGCAGCCCGATCAGTAAAACACATCCAGATCACGTCTCCACTCCAGGCTTTTTCTCTCCTCTCTAAATTAACCACCACCACAGACCTGAAATCTATGATGTCATCACTCCTCGGCTTTAAAAGAATACAGAGAGCTTCATGCATTGCTAAAGTATCTTTCTAGTGTTCTTGTTCTCTTGTGATTTTTCTCTGGCGAGCACTATCTGCTCCAATTTCCTTCGATTTCTTCTTATCTTTGCCTCTCTGACTTTCATCTGTATTTGGATCTACCCCTGTGCATGACCTCGTCTGACTTACAACATGTCTCTGATCGTTGATAAAACAAAAGAGATGTTTGTTGACTTCAGGAGGACATGGAGCCATCACTCTCCACTCAGCATCAACGGCTCTTCTGTGGAGATCGACAAGAGCACAACATTCCTGGGTGTCCACCTGAAGGAGAACCTCACCTGTTCCCTCAATTCCAGCTCGCTGCACAAGAAAACCCAACAACATCTTTTCTTCCTGAGAAGACTGAGGAAGGCCCAGCTTCCACCACCGATCCTGACCACCTTCTATAGAGAAACTATCGAGAGCATCCTGAGCGGCTGCATCACTGTCTGGGTCGGGAATTGTGCCATGTCGGACCGCAAGACCCTACAGCGGATAGTGAGGACAGCAGAGAAGATCATCGGGGTCTCTCTCCCCTCTATTGAAGACATCTACACCACATGCTGCATCCGTAAAGCCACCAGCATTGTGGCTGATCAGACACACCCCTCTCACACACTCTTCACACTCCTGCCATCTGGAAAAAGGTACCGAAGCATTCGGGCCTCACATCCAGACTGAGTAACAGCTTTTATTTCTGTGTCCGCAGCAGAAAGGGACTGGACTGATGAACACACGCGCGCATGCACACGCACACACACACACACACACGCACGCACACACGCACGCGCGCACACACGCGCACACACACACACTAATCATTCAGACAAATTAAATAACATCAGGACTGAAATGATAAACACACACATGCACAATCACCCTGATTTACAACCATCTTACAATTGTTCATACCTACTGTACCTGAACTTTTACTTGGTATTTGCACAGAATATTTTTTAAATCATTGCTGCTACTTTAGAAATATCAACGTTTACTGTTTACTGTTTCTCTTCCCACTACCTCAACTCGTACCTCATCATTAAATAAATAAATAAATAAATAAAAGAGCTGTGACCTGTTACTTTGTTGTGTTTGTCACTCTGTAGCTCTTTGTTTGGACATTTGCACGTCCACTTTGCTGTCTGTTGTCTATTGTTGTCTCTTTTGTATAGAAATATATAGTTTTTAGGTTAATTAAAAAAATAAGGTACCAGTTCTGTCCTTCCCATAACATAATGCTGGTTTCTTTTCATTTCATTGGGATCTTTAATGTAAGTGTAGATGAGTAGATCTTACTGATGGTGAACTTGTCGTTACTGAGATGTTTCAGATCTCTCCCGTCTTTATCTGTCCAGGTGATTGACGGCTCAGGAAGCCAACCATGTGACTGACAGCTAACGTTCACCTTCCCTTCTCCTGCTTCACGTATGCAGATAACAGGAGTGGATCCCATCACTGAGAGAGAGAGAGAGAGAATTAAATATTTAGATTCCCTATTTCATTTGTAAATCTATTTAATGCACTAAATGTTACCTCTCAGTCTGAGGGTCACTGTGGCCTTGTCATACCAGGTATCACTACTAACATGACACACATAGTCTCCTCTATCTGGTAGTGTCAGGTTCTCCAGTTTCACAGAGACGTCTCCTTTCTCCAGATCTCCTAACAGGAACACTCTGCCCTGGTACTGAACATCTACACGACTCTTCTGGATCTGTTTATTTTCATAGAGGAGCATTGGGGTGTCATACATATTGGGACGGTACCAGCGCACTTCCTCATGATGAACATCCATGTTGTTGGTGACGTCACAGTGCAGAGACACAGAGGAACCGAGGAGCCCTGAGACTGGAGACTCAACCTTCAGTGAAAATATTTCTAGAGGAGACGATAGATCACACTTAATCAGCTTTAAGAAAATCACTGCTTAGGATCTAATAGTTAACAAAGTGAGGGTTTGTATCTGATACTGATAATGGAACATGTAGAAGGTGATGAATAATGAGACTGACCAGAAGAAGCCTGAAGGCTGAGAGATGGGAATAGAAACAGTAAAACCCATCTCAGTGGTCGAGCTGTAAAGAGAAGAAGAAGGAAACACATTTGATGTGTGAAAGAATCCACTGGACCTCTGATATTATTTCTGTAAATTCACTTGGTTGGAGTTTGTATAAGATTTATAACTCACACTGCTCTGTATTGTATATTAAACATAATAGAGTCAGAGAAGTTAATATTAATAAATGACTATTTTTCTCCAGTTATTGTAAATGATGAAGTGAGATGTTCTCTGTTGTGTTTATTACATTTAAACAGAACTTCATTGCTCTCTTTAAACACACTTCTATGTTCTGATAAATATGTGTTATGGATCTGGTTTAAAATAAACTGCACATGTCAATGTAACAGTGTCACTTTGTTCCTATTTCTGTACCGAGAGCTCGATTACCGTAAAACCCTGTGTACAGCCGCACTCCAGTTTCTACACCTGCTGTCTGGATCAGAGGTTTCTACTGACATTTACACCAACACCATCAAGGACAAAAGGAGATTTTAGTTTATATCAAGTGATATTTGTGAGTGAAGTGTTTGTCTTGTCTGTGTTCTGCTGAATGAGGTGTGTAATGAAGCCACATGACTTATCTGCAGTCCCACCTCATCTTTCACACACAACACAGGAGAGAATAAACAGCAGTAAAACATTGTCTTACCTGAAATCATGGCAGTAGGGAACACTGTGTGCTCAGAAAGAGTCACATCAACCAGGAGGAACTCAATCATCTGCAAAGTGTCCATTAAACTCCTACTGATCATCTACACTCACTGGGGGACGAAGTGGGACTCGGCTTTCGGTTTCAGCTGATCATCTTACAACCATGTGTGGAATCACATCCAGTAACTTTCAGGGATCAGAGACCATGTGTGATTTCATATTTATGTTTAACATATTAAAAAAGTATAACTTAAAGATCCTCTTCATAGAAAATGATCAGATCACAGATGTGTGGAAATTTCCTTCTTTTACATAAATCTCTTTCTCTCTCGTTTCTCAGCATTTAATTCATGCAGTTCCATTCCAAATGCATAACCAGATAGTTAATGTGCAGGAAACATTCAATAATAAATAAATTCATTACAAACTCAATCATGAAACATTTCATTTACATTTGTAACGAAATATTCAGTTTCTACATGTATTAGACACATGACATATAAACCTTGTTATATAAACTTGACAAACACATGCTTTCCATTCTTCTTGTGTTTAAACACTCACTTATCATCATCTGCACAGCTTCATCCTGTGTACAGGGTCAATGGGGGCGGAGTCTATCCCAGGAGACCTAGGGCACAAGACGGGGTACACTCTGGATAGTGGTGGCAATCCATCGCAGGGCACAAACACAGTCATCCACTCTATACAGACAATTTGGTGTTGCCAGTCAGACTAATCTGCATGTTTTTGGACTGTGGGAGGAAACTGGAAAACTGTGGCAGGAAACCCTCCAATGCTATATATTTATGATACTGATTGTGACACTTTTTGATCATTACTGTCTGGTTGAAATTATTTCATCTTTAAACACAATCCATAACACCCACCCACACACACACACACACACACACACACACACACTCTCTCTCTCTCTCTCTTTGTCAACCAAACCTTTATTAACAAATTCCAACACTACTAGCAATAATATTCGAAATACAGATATTTGGAACATTTTAGTTAATAAAATGGCAGACAATAAAATACACATTACACATTTTTTAATTTAAAAGTTTTAAATAAAGAGCAGGAAGCTGTAACATTTTCTCACACCTGGCCCACCTCAGCCTTGGGGAATAAGATCTGGCTCACCAGATTACCGAGTAGCCGCTTTTTCTCCCCCTACTGTGTCTATGTGTGTACTTGTTTGCCTGTAATTCATAAAGGGGTCCTACTGTATTAATGTTACCACACTCTTGTTAATGTGACCGAGCATTCATGCCGGGATGAAGGAGAGATTCCTGTGGATCATTTTCTTTCGAAGATTTTTCAACCGGATTATCTTTGACTGGACATATTCCCCGGATTTCTCACCTTCCTTCATCGGCCTCCCGGACTTCATTAACCCCGGTGAGACCGAACCATACTTTTAATACACATACAATAAACACGATTTCGGACATTTTCCACTCACTCGCGTTCACGCACACATACACATACCGTTATATTATATATACTATATTATATATACAGTGGTGTGAAAAACTATTTGCCCCCTTCCTGATTTCTTATTCTTTTGCATGTTTGTCACACTTAAATGTTTCTGCTCATCAAAAGCCATTAACTATTAGTCAAAGATAACATAATTGAACACAAAATGCAGTTTTAAATGAAGGTTTACGTTATTAAGGGAGAAAAAAACTCCAAATCTACATGGCCCTGTGTGAAAAAGTGATTGCCCCCCTTAACTTAACTGTGGTTTATCACACCTGAGTTTAATTTCTGTAGTCACCCCCAGGCCTGATTACTGCCACACCTGTTTCAATCAAGAAATCACTTAAATAGGAGCTACCTGACACAGAGAAGTAGACCAAAAGCACCTCAAAAGCTAGACATCATGCCAAGATCCAAAGAAATTCAGGAACAAATGAGAACAAAAGTAATTGAGATCTATCAGTCTGGTAAAGGTTATAAAGCCATTTCTAAAGCTTTGGGACTCCAGCGAACCACAGTGAGAGCCATTATCCACAAATGGCCAAAACATGGAACAGTGGTGAACCTTCCCAGGAGTGGCCGGCCGACCAAAATTACCCCAAGAGCGCAGAGACAACTCATCCGAGAGGCCAAAAAAGACCCCAGGACAACATCTAAAGAACTGCAGGCCTCACTTGCCTCAATTAAGGTCAGTGTTAACGACTCCACCATAAGAAAGAGACTGGGCAAAAACGGCCTGCATGGCAGATTTCCAAGGCGCAAACCACTTTTAAGCAAAAAGAACATTAAGGCTTGTCTCAATTTTGCTAAAAAAAGATCTCAATGATTGCCAAGACTTTTGGGAAAATACCTTGTGGACCGACGAGACAAAAGTTGAACTTTTTGGAAGGTGCGTGTCCCGTTACATCTGGCGTAAAAGTAACACAGCATTTCAGAAAAAGAACATCATACCAAGAGTAAAATATGGTGGTGGTAGTGTGATGGTCTGGGGTTGTTTTGCTGCTTCAGGACCTGGAAGGCTTGCTGTGATAGATGGAGCCATGAATTCTACTGTCTACCAAAAAATCCTGAAGGAGAATGTCCGGCCATCTGTTCGTCAACTCAAGCTGAAGCGATCTTGGGTGCTGCAGCAGGACAATGACCCAAAACACACCAGCAAATCCACCTCTGAATGGCTGAAGAAAAACAAAATGAAGACTTTGGAGTGGCCTAGTCAAAGTTCTGACCTGAATCCTATTGAGATGTTGTGGCATGACCTTAAAAAGGCGGTTCATGCTAGAAAACCCTCAAATAAAGCTGAATTACAACAATTCTGCAAAGATGAGTGGGCCAAAATTCCTCCAGAGCGCTGTAAAAGACTCGTTGCAAGTTATCGCAAACGCTTGATTGCAGTTATTGCTGCTAAGGGTGGCCCAACCAGTTATTACAGTAGGTTCAGGGGGCAATTACTTTTTCACACAGGGCCATGTAGGTTTGGATTTTTTTCTCCCTAAATAATAAAACCCCTCATTTAAAAACTGCATTTTGTGCAGTTTAATTAACACAAACTGCAGCAGTTCATCAGGATTAATTAAATATATTTTAATAGTTCCACAGCAAAATGAGATACAACGTTTTTATATTATGACAGTTCTTGGGATGGCTGAGAGAAGGGAAACTACTTTTATTGGCTTTAATAAAAGATTTTACTATGTTAATTTAACAGTTTTTGATCCTAAAGAAATATTTCCATAGAAATGGGTCATGTTACTCAACAAACTCATGTAAAGTTTTATGAAAGGGCACAAGCTAAAATAAAACAATAAATAATAACACTACACTGTAAAAAAAAAAAAAAAACGTAAAAAAACGGTCAAATGACTGGCAGCAATGGCTACCAAACAAAAACCGTAAAATTAAGGTAAAATACTCTAGTTCATATTATGCTCAAAAACATAAAATTTACAGAAATTATTTTATCTTTTACAGAGAAACACCCTTATTTTACAAATTTTTCCTACATTTATACAATTGAACACCTTCATTAAACGACCAGCAGTAGACGTTTAGCAGTGAAACACCATTATTTTACAGATTTTTGCTAAATTTATACGATTGAAGACCTTCAATAAAGCAACAGCACTATATGTTCCCTAGCAAGGCTACACTCGATGCTGCGTGAAAACGCTATGGGAACCAGTTTGTCGCGTTGCCGGTCGTTGAAGCATGCTGTGAAAACACGCCAAAGTCTTTGGCTATATATAACCTCGACAGGTGACGTCATCTGATTAGATATAGGTGGAGGTTATAAAAACAGGTGAGCCGGCAACGACCTCAGATTAATTTGTCTGAACAGCCGTCCGGTCACGTGGTAGTGCGGCATTGCGACGCAGCATCTCGTTCCCGCTTTTCAGGGAACAGGGTTACAGAAATGTAACCCGAGACGTTCCCTAGCAAGGCTACACTCGATGCTGCGTGAAAACGCTATGGGAACGAGAATACCAACGCCGCCGCACTACAGGTGTCTGGACCCCAAGGTTGTGTAGCGTGTGGCACAAAGCCGAGAAGGTCTCAGAACCATGCCTGGGCAGCTAACTCGGGGTTTTGCCTGAGCCCGGAGTAGCATGAACATCCAGATTATAATGTAGCGTAAATGTAATGTGTGCGGGGAGGAGCAACCCTCCGTGTCACACAATTTGCTGCAGGGGAATACCTCTTGCTGGTGCAAAAGGAGGCGATCTCCCTGGTTGAATGAGCCCTGCTTCCTAGAGGCGAAGTGAACCCACGCGCCTCATAGGAGAGGGCAATATGCATCTCTCACCCAGTGTAGTGGTGGCCGCTCCAGCGGCCCCAAGACATGTAAAGGCTGCTCTGACCTACACCACCGGCTGATGCGTTAGACGTAAATCTGAAGAGCACCTGCTGGACACAGTAAGTGAAGTCTCTCCTGCTCCGAAGCTGTAAAGGCGGAGGATGGAATGCTTCAAAACAATAGGGTGATGATGTTTATGGACTTAGGCCGGTAGCTCAGTGAGGATGCAGTTACATGCGTCCTGAGAGTACTTGGGCACAGGCCCGAGGACAACTTTCCTGCAGGGACTCCAGCACTGAAACAATTCAGGAGTGGCCTGGGTCTACCTGCTTTGCACACACACTTGCTGCAGGGGAGAGGGCAATGGCATCTCTCACCCAGTATAGTGGTGTTCTGACTTACGCCACTGGCTCATGCGGTGGACGTACTGTAAATCTGAAGAGCACATACTGGACAGTAAGTGAAGTTTCTCCTGCTCGTTACAAATGGAACTTTTTTGGAAAATAGTTCAGTGAGGACACGGATAAGTACATCTTGAGAGTACTAGGGCACAAGCCTGAGGACAAGCTTTTCTTGCCGAAACTCCAGCACTGAAATGTTTCGGCAGTGGACTGGGTCTGCCTGCTTATCACACACTTGCTGCAGGGGAATACCTCTTGCTAGTGCAATAAACGAGGCGATCCTAGATCCAGAGTCAGGGAGTAGCAAAAGGGGACATTTGCTGATCTTGCGAGGCAAAGCGGTCCACCTCTGCTGCATGAAATCTCACCGAGATTGACTGACTACTTCGGGGTGGGGTTTCCATTCCCCGTGTGTCAGAGATTGACTGGACAGTTACAACTGCTCTCACATTCATATGCCCTGGAATGTAAATCGCACTGAGGGACAGGAACCTGGTGCGCTAGCTATTCAGCGGCGCGAGCACAGTCCGCCCTGGCGATTAATATATGAGACTTGCCATAGTGATGTCCACCCACAATGGGACATGGCACTCTCAACCGCTGGAGGAAGTGCTTTAGGGCGAGAAATAGAGCCATCATTTCGAGGCAATTGATGTGCCGTACGAGAAGAAGGCCTCTCCACTTTTAAAAAACATTCCATTTGAGGCATAAGCTCTTGAAGAGGGATAATAGATCCAGAGTCAGGGAGTAGCAAAGGGGACATTTGCTGATCTTGCGAGGCAAAGCGGTCCACCTCTGCTGCATGAAATCTCACCGAGATTGACTGACCACTTCGGGGTGGGGTTTCCATTCCCCGTGTGTCAGCGATTGACTGGGCAGTTACAACTGCTCTCACATTCATATGCCCTGGACCGTAAATCGCGCTGAGGGACAGGAACCTGGTGCGCTAGCTATTCAGCGGCGCGAGCACAGTCCGCCCTGGCGATTAATATATGAGACTTGCCATAGTGATGTCCACCCACAATGGGACATGGCACTCTCAACCGCTGGAGGAAGTGCTTTAGGGCGAGAAATAGAGCCATCATTTCGAGGCAATTGATGTGCCGTGCGAGAAGAAGGCCTCTCCAGCACCCTTGGGCTGGGACGGTCACCTAAGACCCCCGCCCGTGAGGGAAGCATCTGTCGTTAGCATCTGCGACGACAAGACGAACTTAGAGTGGGACCCAGAGTCAGAACCCGGGGTCTGAATCACATAGGACGGGTACGAAGCACCTGGCGCGTAACCCCTGTTGGGGATTGGCCCTAGAGTGAAATCCCCTGTCTTAGCCACAACTGAAATGCTCTCATGGGCAGGCCCAAGGGTCACTGTGGATACGGCTGCCATAAGAGCTAAGATCTCTGAAAGTGATGGTCACTTTCTTGGTCTAGCTTGATTTCCTTGAGGGTGTTGTTAATGGATTCGACACGAGCGGGAGACAGCTGTGCCCGCTTAGGATCGAATCTCATGTGACACCCAATCCTCAGAACAGGAAAGAGAACGCTTTCGTGGCGTTGGGTCTCAATCCTAAGAGACAAGATGAGCTAGGACGACATGCTGATGTCGAAGCGCTAGCTAATGAGACTGGGCCAGCCAGTCGTCTATGTAATTCAAATATGGATGCCCTGGTAGTCGTAAGAGCCAGAACTACATCCATGCATTTTAATATGTGCTGGTGAGAAAGCTAGACCGACTGAAAGGACCCGATACTGGTAAGCTTGGCCCCCAAAAGCGAACCTCAGGTCTTTCCTGTGTTGGGGAGTATTTCTATATGAAAGTAAGCGTCCTTCAATCGATTGTCACAAATCAATCGCTTGGTAGGATTGAGAGCAATCACTTTAACAGTCAACATTGAACTGTATTGTTTATTTTAGATAGCGGTACAGCCCGCGAGATCTAAAGAAGCTAAACTTCTACTGCTGGTCGTTTAATGAAGGTGTTCAATTGTATAAATGTAGGAAAAATTTGTAAAATAAGGGTGTTTCTCTGTAAAAGATAAAATAATTTCTGTAAATTTTATGTTTTTGAGCATAATATGAACTAGAGTATTTTACCTTAATTTTACGGTTTTTGTTTGGCAGCCATTGCTGCCAGTCATTTGACCGTTTTTTTACGTTTTTTTTTTTTTTTACAGTGTAGTGTTATGATTTATTGTTTTATTTTAGCTTGTGCCCTTTCATAAAACTTTACATGAGTTTGTTGAGTAACATGACCCATTTCTATGGAAATATTTCTTTAGAATCAAAAACTGTTAAATTAACATAGTAAAATCTTTTATTAAAGCCAATAAAAGTAGTTTCCCTTCCCCCAACCATCCCAAGAACTGTCATAATATAAAAACGTTGTATCTCATTTTGCTGTGGAACTATTAAAATATATTTAATTAATCCTGATGAACTGCTGCAGTTTGTGTTAATTAAAGTGTTAGACTTTCCAATATTCACCTTACAGACTTGAGACACTTCACAGATGTTACACATAATAAAACAAAAATAAAAAAAAAGATTACAGCAATGTCACCGGATTTATATAAATTTTTACAATTTAATTAAATCATTCGCAAAGTTTAAGCGAGGAAAACAGAGGACTGTTAATAAAATAGTTCAGGTTAAACTTTAATTCTTTATCAACACGACAGTACAGATAAAACACAAATGTATTTTTGTAATACAGTAATATAATTTAAAAAATACGTATGTTTACAACCATGAGAATCACATCAGTAACCTGTTATGTAAAAATCTGATCTTTATTCTCCTAAATAATCCATACAGGATGAACGTCTCTGACTCCAGGGCTGATCAGAGGACGCAGTGATGTTCTGACGTCCACATTAGTGAAAGTGTAGATGTGTGAGTGTGTATTAATATTATAAAATGACAGTGTGTGTGTATCACAGTCTAAAAACACTCCCACTGCTGTCAGATCTTTATTAACGTCTGGAAGTGAAATCAGTTCTGTTTGATCTCTGATATAAACTCCTTTATCTCCTCTTTCATAACAGAGAACCCAGAACTCATTCTGTGGTGTAAACGGGACGTGGAACAGTCTCTCAGCTCCATCACTCGCTACACCAACAAACCAGGAGAGTTTTACTGCTTTCTGTGACTTTCTCACTTTCACCTCCCAGTAATGTTTACCAGCCTGAAACCTCTCTTTACACAGAGTGAAGATTTTATACTCATCAGGATTGTTAATGTCCCACTTGGGGTTTGGAAAAGAGCATTTTATTTCTTTTCCATTGTATGTTAGAGTCTTTGGAGTTTCCTCTGGGTCGAAGCTGATGTTCACTGCAGAAATAAATTTAATTTGTGTTAAATATTTTACACTTCACACACACACAGGAACATAGCGATATTAATCTGATTGTTTTACCTTTGAATTGTATCACTCTGTCCAAATCTGTTGGATAAATAAATAGTAATTTTATAACATCATTCTGTTCATAAAGTCTGACCATAAAAGATGAGTTCAGTGCTTTAGATCCTGACAACATGAAACAAAATAACTGATTAACATTACTGTACATCATCATTAAAATGCTGTGATGGATTGAGACCTTATCCAGTGTGTGCTCTGCCTCATGCTCTACGTCTCTGGGGTTAGGCTCCAGGCCCCATGACTCTAATGAATGATCATTAAATGTTCATGTTTATAAGGGGTCTGACTTTTCCCCACAGCTGTACACTGCATTTGTTTATCTTCTGTTGTAGAAGTAAATCCAAAAGAAATACTTTCATACAGTATAACTTACACTCTTAAAGGTTCTTCAACGGTTCCTTCATGTTTACTAGCTGATTAGGGTTTATAGGCTAAAAACCCTCATATTTTCCCCAATGAAACATTTAAACTTTTACATTTTCTCTGAGTGAATTATATAAATTTCTCTATGTTAGAGATTTGTTAATCTGTCCATCACATTTACCTGCTATTGATGTCAACTGCAGCTGGACATCTGCTCAAACAAAGAGAGAACAGAGGGAGGATTTCTCAAACACATACTTCTAATAAACTGTTAGTTAGTTTTGTATCTGATGTGTATAGACAAGAGGACATGACCAACCTCCATCCACAGTATGATGATTTGTATCTGCACTTGAAGTTTCATTCCTATCATCATTTTCCACACAGTCCTCATCCAGATGTTTCCTTTCTGATGGAGTTCCTGATGTTTCAAATGCAATCCTGTTGTTTCCGGTTGCTCCTGTTATCCTTCTTCTGAGATCAATCACAACTAAAGCATAAAGAAAAACACTCTCTATATGACACAGCAAAATACAATGCCTGCTCCCCAAAAAAGTATAACTAAGCTAATAGTTCAGAACATTCCATTGGATAATTACTGCAATGATTAATATGGTTGAGCTGCAACAACTTATTTAACTCTAATTGATGCAGTGAGGAGCTTCTGATTTCTTACACAATAATGTCAGCAGAGGTGTCAAGTAACGAAGTACAAATACTTCGTTACCTTACTTAAGTAGAAATTTTGGGTATCTATACTTTACTGGAGTAATTATTTTTCAGCCAACTTTTTATTTCTACTCCTTACATTTTCACACAATTATCTGTACTTTCTACTCCTTACATTTTAAAAAATAGCCTTTAAAATGAAATTTTATTTCAGCTTGTCATTCAAAAAATCTGTGTAATCTGTCACCGGGCATGCACATGAGAGAACAAAAAAGTAAACGGCACAGTCACTAACAACTCCGTTTGTCTATGTGATCTTTATTTTCTTCTATACCGAAGGACGTTACAGATGAGAAGTATAAACATACCAGTCCGACACCCTGTTGGTTGGTACGCGATCCATCGCACCTGCACATGACGTCACGTCACACACTCCAGCAAGGACGTTTGAATAAATTAGCATTTTCGGTTCATAAGTAGACGAAGATGTCCGTGATAGAGACTCAAGATTCGAGCGAAATGTCACAACCAACCACCAGCGAGAAAGGTAACAGCACCAGGAAGGTAACAGGAATCATATATATATACTGTATACACACTTTTTTTAGATTATATATATATATATATATATATATATATATATATATATATATATATATATATATATATATATATATATATATATATTTTTTTTTTTTTTTTTTTTTTTTTTTTTTTTTTTTGGGATTAACCACTTGGATGAATCCTTCATTCTGACAGCACTAACAGGGGTAGCTCAATGGTTAAGGTATTGGACTACGGTTAGGAAGATCCCAGGTTCAAACCCCACAACCACCAAGTTGCTACTGTTGGGCCCTTGAGCAAGGCCCTTAACCCTCAACTGCTCAGATGTGTAATGTAATGAGAAAAAAATTAAATGTAAGTCGCTCTTACATTTAATAAGGATAAGAGTGTCTGCCAAATGCCTAAATGTAAATGTAAATTGTCCTGAATCAAGCAAAGAAAACAATTAAGGTAATTTGCTGAAACTACTACAAATGACTTCACTGTACTAAAATGGCCTCCACAGTCACCAGATCTCAACCCAATAGAGCATCTTTGGGATGTGGTGGAACGGGAGCTTCATGCCCTGGATGTTCATCCTACAAATCTCCATCAACTGTAAGATGCTCTCCTATCAATATAGGGATGAAATACTTATTTCCCTCATTGAAATGCAACTTAATTCATAACATTTGTATCATGTGCTTTTTCTGGATTTTTGGTTGATATTCTGTCTCAATCATTTACCATAAACTAAGGATAAAAATTATAGACCCTTCATTTTTTTGTAAGTGGGCAAACTTAGAAAATCTGTAGGGGATCAAATACTTATTTCCCCCACTGTATATACACTACCGTTCAAAAGTTTGGGGTCACTTGCAAATTTCTTTGTTTTTGTTTAGTGATTTATTTTCTACATTCTACAACAATACTGGGGATTTCAAAACTATACTATAACACATATGGAATTAGGTAATTACGTAACAATGGTGGCTCAGCATGTTGAGGCTCTGAGTTACGAATCGGAAGATCGGCGGCCTGAGCCCCAGCTCCGCCAGGTTGCCCCTGTGGGCCCTTGAGCAAGGCCCTTAACCCTGTTTGCTCCAGGGGCACCGTAAAAATGGCTGACCCCTGCCTACCAACAAGAAGGTGGGATATGCGAAGAATTAAACATTTCACTGCATATCGTACTGTGTATGACTGTGTATGTGACAAATAAAATTTTTATTTATTTATTTATAAAACCACAGTTAGTTGCTATTTTATGACACAGAGGTCGGCCTTTCTGTAATAGTTCTTGCAAGAACAGTATTGTGTCAAGTGCATTTGCAAAATCCGTCCAGCACCATAATGAAACTGTCTCTCATGAAGGCCGTCCCAGGAGGACGAGACCAAAACCTCCCTCTGCTGCAGACGAGAAGTTCATTTAGAGTTATCAGCCTGAAAAATCACCAATTAACAGCAGCTCAGATTAGAGGCGTTAGTTGGTCATTTTTCAGGTTGATAAATCTAAATGAACTTAAGTTGTGTCTTACAATAACAACTAACTGGTGTTTTTCTTGTTGTTACGTAATTACCTAATTCCATATGTGTTATTTTATAGTTTTGAAATCCACAGTATTGTTGTAGAATGTAGAAAATAAATCACTAAACAAAAACAAAGAAATTTGCAAGTGACCCCAAACTTTTGAACGGTAGTGTGCATTTTTATTTATTTATTTTTAGCTGGGCAGTGTGTATCATTACATGATGATGTATAACTTTTCTAAGCCTCACACTGTTTTTTTTTTTCAGTCTTTAATCATCACATTACTGCAAAGTAAAATTCTTTATTCTTTACATATCACAGCTTCTTGTGAGCAGGCTGCGAGCACAAGCACAGGGTCAACCATTATATGCCGGACTTACTGTAAGTGCCTCACTCAATGTTCCAACAACGGCAATCTGGCAGAGGTGGGGCTTAAACTGCTGACTTTCTGATCAGTAACTTAGAGCTTTAACACACTGTCCTCTTTTTTGTTCCATAACAAAATATATATATACAAAATATGTAAAATATAATGCTATAAAACATTGTTTTATTGTAGTACATATTTAATATTTTACCTTTCCTTTGTAGACACAAACACACTGCAGATCCGATGATGCACAGGAGCAGAAGGACGAGAGTCACAGTGCATTCCATGACTCTGCCAAAAATGTTCAGTCTGATTATGTTCTGCTTTGGTGTTTAGCATGATTACCTCTCTGACTTTTCCCAAAGATGCAGACATGCCCCAAACCCTACAATATACAGTACATGTTAAATTCCCTGCATAAAGTCTCTGTACATGTGTGATGTGGAGGGATGCCGTGTGGTGCTACTGTAGCGCGCCTGGTGTTTTTATACAGGCTGTGGGATTGATTGTGCACACGTTCAGGAGGCTTTCCTGTTCGGTGATGTGGGTTCATTAATTGAACACAAAATCACTAACGAAACAAAAGTCAAACATCCAACATGTCCCCCATCCCCTCGAGACAGGGTCAATCCTTCTCTATTGTTAGTTTTATCTTTTCTCTTTTCACCATTCTTTTCAGTTTATCTCTTTTCTTTTCACTTTTCACTTTTCGCTATACCGAAGCAATGCTCCTAGACCTGGTGCTACCTAAATGTCCACACGTCTGTTGCTTTGTGTTGTGGGCCTACATAGACATACGTCCAGGTGTCGTGCATTCCCCTGATTGCCATCATGCCTAGCAACTGCACGTGAGGGGGCCGCTGGCCTGCCTGACTGGAAACCCGTAGAGCAGTTGTCTGTGGGTTTGCCTGTCGCAATACCTGTGACCTTACAGCCATGCCCCAAACGCTATAATATACATGTTAAATTCCCAACAGTCTCTGTACGCATCACTCTTTATCTCCAGAAGGTCCATAGTAACATCAGTGTGCAAGTTCTATTATTGAAGGCCCTGTTAATTCTCTGACTTGTTGTCTGGATTGTTATTTCCACAACCTCCTATTGCAGACCTTCTGTTTCCCTGATCTACTAGCTGGCATGTTTGTTTTCTGATCTACTAACCTTTTAATTGTCCCATGCCTGTGAAAGTTACATGACAATTTGATGTGTAAGGTCTTTAACCAACTGGCGTGCAACGTCTCTGACTTGTCAGGATCAATCCCCCACCGTATGGCAGTATGAACATTAATTGTTACAAGAGTTTTTGGACACATTGGCCTGCAGTTTTATTTACCTGGTGTGTAATGTGCCTTTCATGGCATGTAGGTGTACACATCTAACCTAACAGCAATGTATCCTGACATGCAACATCTGAATTCTGAAATTTCGAATGCCTGAAATTTGAATTTGAGATTCACAGCATGCCTCCAGTGTGGTACCTCCAGGTAAATGTGGTGTAATTTGAAAAGTTCCTTGGTGTGTTGGGATACTTTTTCATGATTTAAAAACATTTTTGCAAGATGAACAAATAAATGCTACACCAAGCACTAGTATCCAACTAGTATCTGTTCTATTTGTTCATTATATTGCAGCTACATGATGCCAAGGGTGCATTTACTGTAAATGTCCATATTACTGTATATAAGTGGTGTTTGATTTTGTATACATGTCTTGTAAATCACCTGAATCACTTGGACGAGCATGTGGTTTTATTCTGCTTTCTTTTCTCTCCTGATCAGACAAACCCACAGAGCAGGAGATCCACTCAGACTCAGAGGGAGACACAATCAGCCACGAGCTCACATCTACAGTCCCTACAGAGTCTGAGGATAATAAAAAGTGGTTTGTTATTTCTGTTTTTAGGATCTTTAATGTAAGTGTAGATGAGTAGATCTTACTGATGGTGAACTTGTCGTTACTGAGATGTTTCAGATCTCTCCCGTCTTTATCTGTCCATGTGATTGACGGCTCAGGTAGCCAACCATGTGACTGAGAGCTAATGTTCACCTTCCCTTCTCCTGCTTCACGTATGGAAAGAACAGGAGTGGATCCCACCACTGTGTGATAGAAAATGTTGATAATACGTCAACAAAAAGGTTTGGATGGTTTGGAAGAAATTTCTCTCTGAAGTGTTA
Source organism: Channallabes apus (assembly GCA_030522415.1). Lineage (NCBI taxonomy): Eukaryota > Metazoa > Chordata > Actinopteri > Siluriformes > Clariidae > Channallabes > Channallabes apus. The sequence continues at coordinate 2,642,228 of CM060110.1, forward strand.
CCTCTCAGTTTGAGGGACACTGTGGCCTTCTCATACCAGATATCACTTTTTACATGACACACATAGTCTCCTCTATCTGCTACTGTCAGGTTCTCCAGTTTCACAGAGACGTCTCCTTTCTCCAGGTCTCCTAACAGGAACACTCTGCCCTGGTACTGAACATCTACAGGACTCTTCTGGATCTGTCTGTCCTTGTAGAACAGAGCCGGGGTGTCATACATTTTGGGACGGTACCAGCGAACTTCCAGAGGTTGAACATCCACATTATTGTTTACAGCACAGTGCAGAGACACAGAGGAACCGAGGAGCCCTGTGACTGGAGACTCAACCTTCAGTGAAAAATATTCTGGAGTGGAGAGATATTAGATATTTTAATAAAATAATAATCCTAATGACAACTTTACATAGGAAATAAAAATCGGACTCACCAGAAGAAGTTTGGAAACTGAAGGATAGAAGAAACATCCAAACCCATCTCAGATCTAGAACTGTGGATAAGGAAAAGATATTTATGTAACATGTGATCCATATATTAGTCAAGTTTAAATTCAATTGATTAGTTTTTTTATTAACATTTTTATAAAATATTTGTGGCTCAGTGGATTCGATTCCCAGCCAAACCGCAGCCACTTGATGCAGTGCTGGTCCCGTCTGGATAAAATGGGATGTTTGCATAAGGAAGGGTATCTGGCGTAAAACCTGTACCAAGCCTGTGTGCAGATCAGATGGTCTTGGTCTAGCCAGGAGCAGCCGAAAGGCCAACAACATATTTCTGTGAAGCTTTGATGTTCATTGTAAAAAGCGCTATACAAATTAAATTTAAATTAATTCCCAAACATGTCACTTTCAAGCCCATGGATTCTAATATTAAATTATGTTTACACAAACAATATTTCTTAAATATGATCAATCAGATTCTTCAAAAACATTCAGATGAGTTCAGTGTAACTGTTTACATGAATGCTGACCTGGTAACTTATGTGTTTACAAGCTCAAAGTATTAAATCTGAATATAACATCTGTAAAGTGGTTCTACAGGCTGATGTGTTTAATCTGCTAGAAATCCAACAGAAGAAGAAAAGGAAGATGTGTTTTCTTCAGCGTTGATGGTCAGGCTTCACATTTTTACTAATAATTCCCATCTTCTCTGGTATGGTTGGTTATGGATTCAATCACCTCTGTGATTGGTTAGAAACTTTATTGCGTGTAAAATGTGATCAAATCAAATCAAATCCAATATGGCGCCGGTGAGGTCAGCTGCCGTCACGACTGCTCCGACCTACTTTTCTTTGTTTTTGTATTTATAAGTAATTTCCAGTAACTTTAATCCGGCAATCTCATCACCATTGAGTACATTAAGTACGATAGAGACACTCTTGTTTCTATTGGTATACAATGTACTCACAATTCGACGTTTTTAACTTCGGATCTGCGATGGCCGAGTGAGATCCTGAAGAAGAACAATGGACGCGACATGAAGTGGAAACAAGCCGGCATCAGGAACAGGCTGAGAGCTCGTGCACACCTCTGCCTAGCATCCTGCTCGCCAACGTCCAGTCACTGGAGAACAAGCTCGATGACCTCAGGGCCAGGATAAAGTTCCAGAGAGACAATGGGACTGCAATCTCCTCTGCTTCACAGAGACATGGCTGAACCCAACGGTGCCGGACCACGCCATCCAGCCGGCCGAGTTCTTCTCGGGTCACCACATGGACAGGACGCGGGACTCGGGGAAGTCAAGGGGAGGCAGCATGTGTTTAATGGTGAACAACAGCTGGTGCAACAGCGTGAGCGTTGTTCCTCTTACACGCTCCTGTTCACCCAACCTGGAACTACTGTCCATCATGTGTCGTCTTTTTTATCTACCTCGGGAGTTCACATCGGTCATAATAAGTGCCATTTACATTCCACCACAAGCGGACACGTACACTGCCTTATGTGGGCTGCATGAGGCGCTCACACAGCACCAGACACAACACCGGGACGCTGCATTCATTGTGGCGGGGGACTTTAATAGTGCCAACCTCAAACGTGCAGCGCCGAACTTTCATCAGCACATCACCTGCCCCACCAGCGGCGAAAGGACACTGGACCATTGTTAGACTATGGACAAGGCGTAATCTTGTCCACCGTTTGGTAAATCCGACCACGCCGCCATCTTCCTCATGCCAAAATACAAACAAAGGCTAAAACAGGAAGTTCCGGTTCAGGGGGAGGTCGCACACTGGACGGACCAATCGGTGGCCACATTACAGGATGCACTTGATGACTTGATGACGCAGACTGGGATATGTTTAGAAACAGCTCCGATGATGACGTCAGCGTGTTTACGGAAGCGGTTGTGGGATTCATCCGGGAAACTAGCGGATGATAACGTGGAGATAAAAAAGACTATCAGAACATTTCCCAACCAGAAGCCGTGGGTGGATGAAACCATCCGCAACGCTCTGAGATCTCGCACTGCTGCCTACAACACGGACTTGCGTCGGGGGGACATGGCACCATACAAGGCTGCGGCATACAACGTCTGGAAGGCGGTGAAAGAGGCGAAGCAGCGCTATGGGAGAAAACTAGAGTCACGGCTTCAACAGAGTGACTCTAGGAGCCTGTGGCATCTGGCAGACGAGCTAAACACTTTCTATGCTCGCGAGGTTGCAGCTAAAGACACTAGCAATGCTAATGCTAGAAACACTAACGGCTGCAGACAGGAAGACACTGGCAGCACCGGAAACGCGTTCATCATCACCGAGAATGACGTGAGGAGAGCCTTCAAGAGAGTGAACACCAGGAAAGCAGCAGGACCAGACGGCATCTCAGGTCGTATCCTCAGCTAGCACCTGTGTTCACAGAGATATTCAACATCTCTTTATCTCAGTCGGTGATCCCCAAATGCTTCAAAGAGTCCATCATTGTTCCGGTTCCAAAGAAACCACATCTTGCTTCTCTTAATGACTATCGCCCTGTAGCCCTCACCTCAGTAGTGATGAAGTCCTTTGAGCGGCTGGTCAAGGACTTCATCATTTCTTCATTACCAGACACACTGGACCCGCTACAGTTCGCTTACCATCCAAACAGTTCAACTGACGATGCCATCTCTCATCTCCTCCACACATCACTTACTCACTTGAGACACTAGAAGGGGGAATTATGTTACAGTAAAATGCTCTTCATCGACTATAGCTCTGCATTTAATACCATAATTCCCTCCACACTCACCACCAAGCTGGAGCACCTGGGACTCAGTTCATCTATGTGTCAATGGATCTCCAACTTCCTAACTGGCAGACCACAGGCAGTAAGGATGGGCGGACATGTCTCAGCCTCCACAACTCTTAGCACTGGAGCCCCCCAGGGGTGTGTTCTGAGCCCCCTGCTGTACTCTTTGTACACATATGACTGTGTGGCCACTACCAGCTCCACCACCATCATTAAGTTTGCTGACGACACCGTCGTGGTGGGCCTGATCTCTGACAACAACGAGACGGCCTACCTGAAGGAGATTAGGAATCTGGAGAACTGATGCCAGAGGAACAACCTCCTTCTAAACGTCAGTAAGGCAAGGGAGTTGATAGTGGACTTCAGCACTAAGCAGAAGAGGAACTACCAGACCCCCATCATCAACAAGAGCCCAGTGGAGAGAGTGGACAGCTTCCGATACCTCGGTGTTCACATCACGCAGGACCAGACATGGTCCTGTCACATCAACACCGTGGTGAAAAAGGCCCGACAGCGTCTCTACCACCTCAGACGCTTGAGAGACTTCAGACTGCCCTCTAAGGTGCTCAGGCATTTCTACTGCTGTACCATAGAGAGCATCCTGACGGGTAACATCACGACCTGGTTTGGAAACAGACGAGCTCTACAGAGGGTGGCACCGAGCTCCCTGATCTGCACTCGATCTGCAGCAAGCGGTGCAGGACCAAGGCCAGGAAGATGGTGAAAGACCTCAGCCATCCCAACAATGGACTGTTCTCTCTGCTGCAGTCAGGAAAGCGATTCCGCTCCCTGAAGGCCAACACAGAGAGACTGAGGAGGAGCTTCTTCCCGCAGGCGATATGGTCTCTTAATCAGTACACCACACAGGACTGACCCACACATATGGTTTTAACACTCACTCTGGACATTCTGGACATTCGTTTACACTAGTGGCCACTGCACAACTACACTTCGTGGTCATTAGTCAAAACATTCTATCACAAGAGACTTTACTTTACATAAATCACTTTTAAGCATATTTGCACTGCACAAGACACCTTTTTTTTTAACCATTCTATCTAACTTCATGCACCCAAAAATGACATAAATCTATACCTACTTTGTACAGCTGTGTCTTTTGTTCTATATTTCTACATATATTTTCTATATTGTGTATTTTTGTTGTACAATTATTTTATTTTCACTTTAATATTTTATTTCATTCTTTCCAAGTTAAATTTACCTTTTATTTTATTTTTCATATTTATTTCAAGATCACGAGCAGTTGTGGAAGCATTTCACTGCATATCGTACTGTGTATGACTGTGTATGTGACAAATAAAATTTAAATTTAAATTTGAAATCAGAGCTCCTTCCTCGTTTGGATTAGAAACGGAAGCTAAATTCGTCACATCACATGTGTGTGTATATATGTGTGTACAGTATATACATGTGTGTATATAAAAAAATTGTTTTTTTATTTTTTAGATGTAACTTATTTACTGGGTTTTTTTTTTTGCTTTCATTATTTTTTCTCGTAATTTCGTTTATATTTCTTAAAATGTTTTATTTTTATCAGTTCCCCTACGTCCCCCAAAAGGCTCAGCCTTTGCCAGGCCACAGTTGTAAATAAGAAACCTGTTCTTAATCTGTCTTGCCTGGTTAAATAAAGGTAAATAAAATAATAAAAAATAAATTACTCCAACTAGAGAGCAATGATCAGATGGAGTGTTTACCTGGATAATATTTACCTATTAAAGGCTTATACCCCTCTCTAATCACATCAATCTGGGTCAGATTGTTCCCAGTTAGATGTTCACATGATGCACATGATTTCATACTTTTGCATATTTTTTATATTCTGCCTTAATTCTATGTTGATATGTTCTATTTTTATGCTTATTTCCTACTTTTTTGTGGCATTCATTAGGGGGACGGCAAAGGAAGAATTTTATTGTTCAGAGGGAACATGTCTAATTACTGTGCATATGACAATAAAGATTATTGTTATCAAGTTTTTTAATCATGCATTTAAATGAATTAAAGTGATGATAATCCTTGAAATATTAGCAAAATGTCTTAGATATTGTAATATTTCTGTAGATTAGAATTATTTAATAATTAGAGAAAAATCTATATATCATACCTGTATGTTCTGCAGCTCTAATAAACAATGTAGAAGAGAAAAAAAAAACTTAAAAATGAGTCTCTTACCTGAAATCATGGCAGTGGGGAAAGAAAAGAAAAACACTTTGTATTTAAATCAGTTTAAGATGAATAACTATGGCTATGATGAGCTCAGAAACTCCACACGCTGTACGTTTTGGTTCCACTCGGCCCCATGACGAGTCACATGCAGGTGGAAAAGATTAACTATATAAGTATCTGAGATTTCCTCACTGATAAGATCAGATTGTTGATGATGGGAGTCACATGTTTATACTGAGAAACTGCTTCATCTTTCATATTCTACTTATAAATGTAAGTCCTTATTTGTATAACAGATCCATGTGTTAATGATGCTTACTGCTGAATTCTTATTCTTCATGAGGAAGAGATACATTTACTATAAATCAGCTCTGAAATCAAAGATGAGGCCTTCGAGTCACTTTTATTCATCACAAAATAAACATTTTTAAATTTTATTCACATTATTACAACTTGTTTACATGAGCATCGCACTAAACAAGCGGAAATCATCAAACCTCACAAATTCACTACAAAATGTACGATCATGTTTTAAAACAGCAGAAATACTGAATATAAATACTTCACAGCATGCAGTTCATGTCTTGTTCTCGTCTACATTCATGATTTGCGACTCTACATCAGGACATCGAAATTCTCACAAAGGTTTAAACAGCAGGTTGACTTTAACATCTAGTGATTTGTATTATTACACGTTTTCTCCTGAAATAATGAGAAGGTTTAACGTTTACTTTCCCCCCAGGGTTTAGTCCTTTAGATGTTACATCAACACTGGATTATATTTGATATTAAACATGAGAAATACAGACGATTTTAGAGCAACAGACTGCAGAACTATAATCAGGTTTTTACTCCACCATGTCTTGAACTCTGATCTGGTTGCCTCTGCCAGGAGGTTCAGTGCATCCAGAAAAATGTAATCACACACAGAAACGACTGAAGTTTGAAATCTCAGCGTATTTTTCGTGGTGGTTAGTCGAACTGCTTGGAGGCGGAGCTTGTGTCGGTGTACAGGCCGTATTTGGTGGGAGGAGGACTCACTCTGGTGCCGTTGATCTCACTGTGGTTCAGAGACTTGGTGCTCTTGTGGGTGGCCTGGCGAGGGTCATCGCCCAGGACGCTGGTGTCGACGCGGGACAGCGTGCACATGCTGCTGCGGTTGCGTGGGTGGAGTCGGGCCGTACGCAGTTCCAGCTCGTCATAACTCGATACGTGGATGAAAGGACACCACCGGAAAGCCCTTTTGAAGCCTGCTCTGAACCTGCAGGAGCACAGGGGATAATCTGCACGCTGCATGGGGGTCTTAAATGTCAAAAACACCAAATAGTTTCTCTATCGATTAAAACTTCTCATCGCTCAGAGATCAGGAACCAAAGCGTGTCATGTTGAGTGTGTTATAGGGGAGTGTGTTTGGGTTTAATACAAAAGATGAACATTATCCAGAGAAACATTAACACATTCTACTAATAATCCCAGACATGGTGTGTGTGTGTGTGTGTGTGTGTGTGTGTTCTCAAATGTATAATCGTAAAATGTTTGACAATATAGCCATACTCATGAAGTTCTAAGTCTTTCCTCAATGTACCACCTTCCTTTTCACAAACATTGTAGTGCCCCCTGCTGCCTGTGGTGTGAACTGCATGGCTAATTTAATGTTGGACAAGCCCCTCCCATGGTAAACAAACATTAGTTGCCTTTTAAGTATAAAGGTGGAGATAAAGAGGCTCCAGTAGTCCAGTATGGCCTAGAAATGAGCAGCTCCAATGAGGGAGGATTATAACCTTCATTATCCCAGCTGGAGAAATGCTTTTAACTCTGAAAACTGGCCCAGTGTGTGTGTGTGTGTGTGTGTGTGTGTGTGTGTGTTACCTGATGTTGAGGCAGCAGTAGATGATGGGGTTGTGTGTGTGTGTGTGTGTGTGTGTTACCTGTTGTTGAGGCAGCAGTAGATGATGGGTGTGTGTGTGTGTTACCTGTTGTTGAGGCAGCAGTAGATGATGGGGTTGTGTGTGTGTGTGTGTGTGTGTGTGTGTGTGTGTTACCTGTTGTTGAGGCAGCAGTAGATGATGGGGTTGTGTGTGTGTGTGTGTGTGTGTGTGTGTGTGTGTTACCTGTTGTTGAGGCAGCAGTAGATGATGGGTGTGTGTGTGTGTTACCTGTTGTTGAGGCAGCAGTAGATGATGGGGTTGTGTGTGTGTGTGTGTGTGTGTGTGTGTGTGTGTGTGTGTGTGTTACCTGTTGTTGAGGCAGCAGTAGATGATGGGTGTGTGTGTGTGTGTGTGTGTGTGTGTGTGTGTGTGTGTGTTACCTGTTGTTGAGGCAGCAGTAGATGATGGGGTTGTGTGTGTGTGTGTGTGTGTGTGTGTGTGTCACCTGTTGTTGAGGCAGCAGTAGATGATGGGGTTGTGTGTGTGTGTGTGTGTGTGTGTGTGTGTGTGTGTGTGTGTGTCACCTGTTGTTGAGGCAGCAGTAGATGATGGGGTTGTGTGTGTGTGTGTGTGTGTGTGTGTGTGTGTGTGTGTGTGTTACCTGTTGTTGAGGCAGCAGTAGATGATGGGGTTGTGTGTGTGTGTGTGTGTGTGTGTGTGTGTGTGTGTGTGTGTGTGTGTGTGTGTGTGTTACCTGTTGTTGAGGCAGCAGTAGATGATGGGGTTGTGTGTGTGTGTGTGTGTGTGTGTGTGTGTGTGTGTGTGTGTGTGTGTTACCTGTTGTTGAGGCAGCAGTAGATGATGGGGTTGTGTGTGTGTGTGTGTGTGTGTTACCTGTTGTTGAGGCAGCAGTAGATGATGGGGTTGTACATGGTGGAGCTCATGGCCAGCCACAGCACTGAGAGATAAACCTGCTGAATCGACTTCCGCTTGTTTAACTCTTTATTCAGTCCAGTGACGATAAAGTAGACGTGGTAGGGCAGCCAGCAAAGGGCAAAGGTCACCACTACAACAATCATCATCTTTACCACCTGAGGACAGAGAATGGCTCTGATTATCAACACCAAACCTCAAATCTGTGTTTATTATTTAATGTTTAAATGAAACCGTGTTCACACATTACGGTAACGTGAGCAAAATTAAAAGTGGCAAATGTAACTTTTTTCTTCTTCTCCTGTCCACAAGCTTTCAGTCCCCAATGATCATCAGTAACGCTGTGAACCACAAGCAGACTGTTCATTCGATTCAATCACGAGTGTTTCAATTCAACAGCACTAATGTGTACAGTCTGATTCACAGCTACATTTATTACAGGTTTTAAAGTATTAAAAAAACATTTGAGAAACATTAGAGGGTTTAAAATTTGATGGATTGATTGATGGTATACAGCAGCGTTTGCAGAAACCAGTTCCATCTGTATATAGACGAGACCCGCTAACAATAATCCTGTAGGTTTTACTAATGAATTTTAAATTGTTAATCAATACATAATGAAAACCTATTGATTTACTGTTATGATTGATTTAAATGATTTTAACTTATTGAACTGAGTGATGAAAAAAATGACTTAATCACACAGCTCTAATAATCAAACCTGGATTCAGCTCGAAACTGAGTTTAATATTTTTAATATTTGAAAGTGTTTAATCTTCCAAATATTAAGAATATTAACATATTGAATACAGTTTATAAAATGCAAGTGAATCAAAGCTCAAATGAGGGAAATTTACATTATATAAGTATTTCTTTTCCCTTTTTAACTTTCATTTGTAAAAACTTTAATTTGGCTCCAGTTCATTCTTTAAATTAAATGTTGTCCACTTTTATTATTATTATCATCATCATCATCATCATAATAATAATGATAATAATAATAATAATGATGATGATGATAATAATCATCATCATCATTATTATTATCATTATTATTATCATCATCATCAACATCATTATTATTATTATCATTATTAATGCACCCGGATCTACTTTTGTTCTCTCTGAATCCACACTAAAGGCCAAAAACAAGCTTAAGGACATTCTGTCATAAGAACAGTAGAGATCTCCTCATAATCATCTCTCACATCGTGTTAATAATCACCGACTGTCAATCATTACACATTAGTGAGAGAAAAGAGCAGCGTCTCATGGAACATCAGTCTGGGTTACGTGTGAGAGACATGTGGCTGGATGTCATTACACACAGAGACACACAGTGAGAGACAGAGAGAGAGAGAGAGACACACAGTGAGAGACAGAGAGAGAGAGAGACACAGTGAGAGAGAGAGAGACAGAGAGAGAGATAGCATAAATATGGAAAGACTGAACAGTTAAAGATGTAAGAGTCGTACACTGACTGCAGCAGCTCTACACATCACACATTATTCTGGACTGAAATTACTCCATCAGTCTAACATTCCCTCTGTGTGTCGACCGGCTGCTCTGACTCTATTAACACACACCCTGGAGAACAGTGTGTCATAACAAAGACAAAGCGTGCTGTCCTTAATCAATCCATCAATCCATCAGTCAGTCAGTCAGTCAGTCAATACCCCTGTTTTATACGCCGTGTTCAAAAGGTACTCGAGCACTAAAGATCACCCGGTGAGGTCTAATGAGGAACGAGAGACACCCGAGTCACAAAACACAAAGGAGTAAAAGGTTAGCGATGACGCAGTGGTAGCACCGGGGCGCGGGGTGGGGTGGGGGTGGTGGGGGTAAGTGTGTGTTTGATGAGGAGGGTGATGAAGAGCCGGCTGTCCATTAGTGATGATCTGAGAGCAGCTAGGAAGTGAAGCAGACACGTCCTGCTGGGAGGAACCACACATGACAGGAGTGATGTCCAGGGAAACGAGGGGAACTACAACAGGACTGTAACACACACACACACACACACACACACACACACACCTGAGCCTGTAATTAGCCTGTGGGTACCTGACTCAGGTGTGTTGGCTGCTGGAATGAAATGAAATCAGACAGAGCCGTGAGCTGGATCGGCGCCTCGTCTCCACTTGGACTGATCTCAACACACTTCATTTCTTTCATAATAAATTCATCACAACAATCTTTTTTATATATAAATGCAATAAAATATTATAGTGGTTGTACATTTTGTGAACAAAAATGACAAACACTTTTATTTGACAAACTCCCCTAGTTTGTTAGGGAGCATAAAGACTGGACTTTGGAGGGATGTAAAAGGGTCATGTGACCTGATGAGTCCAGACTGACCCTATTCCAGAGTGATGGGCGTGTCAGGGTAAGAAGGGAAAGACATGAAGCGATGCTCCATCATGTATAGTGTCCACTGTACAAGTCCTCCAGAGACAGTGTTATGATCTCACTGTGTGCAAAGTGCAGTAACGTCACTGAGAGAAGAAAATGTGAATTTTAAACAGAACAGAAAGTTGTTTATTTCCATGTTGCTGTGAATCATCAGGCTGATGAAGAAGTGGGCCTAAAACAGATCTCTGTGGGACACCTGAGTCTGTTATCATATCCAAAATATCCGAGTGAGTGTATTCCAGGTTTAAAAAAATTTATCTTGTTAATTAATCTGATGCTGTGAGACGGTCAGCACGGTTCAGCGAGTAAAAGGTTAAAGGTGAGATCTGTCATTAAACCTGGTTAATCTCAGCACCTGCACCAGCAGCACTGGATTACACACGGATACGACATGACACACTAAATCTCTCACATTCTGGAATACTGTGTGTGTGTGTGTGTGTGTGTGTGTGTGATTAAGCCCACAGCTGGCCTCTACTCACTAATATGACCTTAATCTCCAGGTCTACACTGTAATAACGTTTAAGAGAGAAAGCCACAGCAGTGAGGAGGGAATGAGTTCTAATGAAACGGGATGATGAGTGTGTTTATAAATAGATTAAATTTGTACTACTGTGACATACTTTTGGCATTTCAGTTTGAAAAAATACTAAAATGTAAAATACCATTGTGTGTACTGGTACTACTGGTGGTATTGGTAATTGGTTTTATTACACTGGTTTATCAGTCTCCTGCCTTTATGGTCCCTCATCCTGTTGGCCATCCGGAATACACACGTAAAGCTGCCTTGTGGTGACGTTTGTGATTTAAGTTCCCCCTAGTGTCCGTACCTTCCTCTTGGCGCGCAGCTGGCCGTGATAGTTGTCTGACGAGTCTCCTGGAATTTCGCTTCCCCACAGCGTCACTCCGATTATGGTGTAAGCGATTCCCATCACCACCAGGGGCAGCACATAGACCAGCACACACACGATGACGTGGTACCTGGACCATCACAAAAGTGGTGTAAGTGGTACACTCTAAGAAACACAATGAAGAGTCATATAAGACGCTCCTTTAAAAATCAATGAAACCACAAGAACCATGTTTCTAGGAGTGTAGCTGGGAACGCATTAAGAACTAAAGAGAAGAAGGTCAACCAAGGAACATTAAAGTTACTAGATGATTTAGAATTTGAAAGCTTTCATCAAGGGGGAAAAACTCATTATCTAAAGAACCGTTGAGGAACCCATTAGTCCTATCCACTCGACGCTATGTGGCACATACTTCATTTCATCGACTCTGTACATGTACTTTGCACAATGACAATAAAGTTGAATCTAATCTAATCTAATCTAATCTAATCTAATCTAAACCCCCCACGGCCCCTAAGGAGCACTCAGTGAGAAAGTACTCTCTTGGTGAAAGTATTTATGGGTTTATGCTGAAAATAGAAGCAGGATCAGAAATATTCAGAACGCAAAGAACCAGAACTTCAGAACTGCAGATCTCCCCCTGAGGAACCCTTCAGGAATCGTGTACTTTTTGCTGCAGCATTTAATGTTAGCTCAGTTAAAATAGCTTTAATACATTAAAGAATCTTCAGCTGGTCTTGGCCAAGCGACGTAGCAGATGGTTCTCCGTGGCAGAGTCCTGGTGGTGGAGTAGAAGCAGAGAGGGAAAGCCAGAACCACAGCGAGAACCCAGATGCACAGGATGACCACCTTAGTGGCCGTGGCTGATAATCTGGGCTTCAGAGGATGGATGATGGCCATGTACCTGTCACACACACATCACAATCAGTCATAGGGTTGGAGAACCAGGTTCCAGGTATAGAATCAAGTCTGAGAGGTGAGACGGGAGAAAAACTGACATGCATTAGTTTATTTTATCTTTTATAGTGTGGGTGGGGTTATGATAGAGAGAGAGAGAGAGAGAGGACAGGAAATTAAATTTTCAATCTCCAGAAAGAATAATATTATCCCCTTTCCTTAGCCTGAGGGCTTATCTTTAGGGGAGATTGGATTTTGAGATAATAATAATAATAATAATAATAATAATAATAATAATAATAGGCCAATGACACAAAATGTAATATAGTGTAAAAAATCTCATCATCATCTATACAGCTTTATCATGTATACAGAGTCACGGGGGCGGAGCCTATCCCAGGAGACTTAGGGCACGAAGCGGGTTACACCCTGGACAGGGTGCCAATCCATCACAATGCACACACAGACACTTACACACACTCCTTCACACACTACTGACAATTTGGGAACACCAAATAGCCTAATCTGCAGGTCTTTGCACTGTGGGAGAAAACCGGAGAACCCGGAGGAAACCCACCAAGCCCGGGGAGAACATGCAAACTCCACAC